>CM035412.1:19178409-20488409 GCA_020310875.1 Ceratopteris richardii
ACTGTTTAATTATATCAGTTGTGAAGACCATAGACTGTGAGGACCATGGGTTTGAGATGAGTTGCGCATGATAATCCCATAGCATCAGGAACTGCAGATCACTTGTGTCACCTGAGTAGGCAGGGCCATGAATTAAAGCGAACCGGTGCTATGGTATGCATTTTTACTAGCTCATCCATGCTCGTCTGTCCCGTGAGTGAGTCCATAATGCTCCTGAACAAGAACTGAATCTGTACATCTGACGGAATATGAGGAGAGGGACGAGCTGATCCTCACATCCCAAGAGGTTAAGTCAATGAGCATGAACTATCCAGTATGTCCCGTCTTTATCGGAGTCGAAGGGGTGCTAAATACACACGAAATACGCACGAAGTTATCTAGAAAATTGTGAGTTCACGAAGCATGCCTATGTGTTCTGCAAGTGTCTTTGAACGGCTTCTATGTTGGATGGCCAATAGAATTGCCTGTGCCATGGGGCTGGAAGAACTCTCAGCATTGGCTATTACATGAAATCAGTATATAGGGTACGTTAAAGAATTATATATGTTTGCAATTCTGCCATCAAACCAGGTACAGCAGTTTGAAATGGTAAAAGATAAAATGGTAGAATTGAGGAAACACAGCGATTTCACTTGAATTGAAGGGCGCTGAAAGGAGTGTTTGGATTATGCCATTATGCCTATCGGTTCTGTTAAAGTGCTCTGTCACCAGCTTTAAGTTGATTGACTCATATCCATGGAATGTAGTGCCTGCATAGTTTTATGCGAGATTAAGTAGTAGAAAATGAAACATGATCTTTAAAATTTTTTGGCTGTATGAAACTGAAACTGTTGCTGGTTAAATTTTTCTGTTCGCGCAATTTGTAAGATGTCAAGCAGTCTCCAGTAAAATTTAGAGCACCCAGCTGTCCAGCAGCGTGGAGCTTTCGCCAGATCTGTGTGAGAGTAATCTATGTATGATTTAATAGAAAGAGTCTTGGTTGAAATTATTAAACAAACAGCACAAAATATATCAGAATCCTGGAAAAATATAACGTCAGGATTCGTCGATGGTCATTCATGACATAATGGCAATCAAGTCGTATGATCTTACAATGGAAAAAATAAGAAATCGTACATCATATTCCAATACATGGTATTAGCTACATCATATGTCAAATGTGAACGATGAATAATTATATTTACAACTACTCACATCATCTACGGGTGGTGGACTCAATCATTAAATATCTTGGCATCATCATCGAAAGACGTCCATGAAGTGATTCTACTATGATTGTCTGAAATTCTTCATGAATGTTGCACTCATGAATCCTAGATCAACACCATCAGTATGTATTGGTATTTTTTCCTATCCCAATTTGTCAGGTCAGTGTGTATCATCACTGTCTTCAACTTGTGTTGAAGTAAAGTTCAAAGGAGGATTCATTATAACTATCGAGCTAACATGACGCTACACGCCTACACGTGTACACACATTTTGGTGTTGCTTGACTCATATATTCAATTTATAAATTGTTCTTAAATAAAATGATAAATGGACTCTTTGAGCACTCTTCTTCTATGGCCAGGAAGAAACGGACTCATCATTCATGGCGTCATGTCTCACTAGATCAGAGGAGAGCTCTTAGAAGACATTTCCTTAGGATTGGAGCTATCCTTCCTACTTTAGCGAAGATTTATTCTTCTAGTAGAGAATGTGATAGGTGACTTTATCACCATTGATATCACATACTCATTTTGAGGTTTTCAGTAAGGATAATTCCATTAGTTTGATGGGATTGTATAGATCTATGCATAGAGGATGGTTGGCACAGATAGGTCTTTGGTATGGATACACATGTGTTTATAGTATCATGTCATATCTTTGTTGACCATTTTCATAGAGGGCTTTGACTCTTATAAGGAATTTATTTTCTCCACTCTTCACTACATATACCTTCCATTCATTATGGGAGATTTGTTCTCCATCTTTATAGGATTCTATATTACAAGGGATTATGTATTAGTTATGGAAGAGAGGACTAAATGAATTCACAAGTTTCTCTTTTTAAGGAAGGGAGAAAGTGGGAACCAATTCAAAGATCAACGAGAGATCTCACTTTAGCTCTTGTTCTTTGAGAGAGAGAGAAGGAAAGGAAAATATGATTTCTTCATAGGAGAAGAATATAGCATGTTTTCCTTTAGACAGAAGAGGTGTTTACAAAACATCTCTTACTCCATATTTCAAAAAGAATTCATTTCCTCTACTTTTCAATGTAATTTTCCTTCACATGGGAGTTTGATTTTCTCCTATTTTGGAAGGGAAAAGTATCGAGAACTTATATACATGTTCTCAGTTATGGATGAATAGAGCAAATGGATTCAATTCAAAGGGAAAGAGAAAGTGGAATAGATTCCACTACTAAAGCTCTTTTACTTAGAGAAGATTATATAGAGAAAGAGAGAGAGAGAGAGCTTCACTTCCTCTCTTCTAGATTGTCTTGTTAGGAGTGGCACTCGTATATCAAGGCAAAAGGGAGATCAGTTAATCATGATGGTTAGATCGAGTCCCACATGGAGACTCTAGATAGTAGTAGTTATGTTTATTTCTGGTGATGGTCCTTGACTAGATGAGATGATCTAGTTATTGACATCAGTGAGACTGGAAGTTGAGTATGAAACCTCTCTTTAGAGTTTCTAGGAGATCGGGATATATCTAACCTATTGGGGTACCAAACTCTTAGTTGGTGTTACGTGTAAACATTAGTTAGGAGGATGGGTATTTAGGGATTATTTGAATCTCAAAGGGAATGCTTTTGCATTCATATGGCAAACTATAGGGAAGAAAAATATTATAGTTTGCACTAGTGCCAATAGATGCTCTTCTAGTAGAACTAAGCCCAGAGGAAATGGATGACAAACCAAAGACTTCTTGGTCAGTGCAATGTAGAGATTGCATTTCACTACCAAGAAATTCTTATATATCAGGTAGATGATAAATTTGCCTAGTTCACATGATATTTTGGATCAAACTACTACTTGTGATTACACTGAAGGTTAGGACGACCTAGAGTGGTATGAGGGCAATCGATCATTTTTTCTTAGATGGGTTTGGGGTCACTTGTTACGATACTTTTTTCTATATTTCAGAGGATTTTATGGTTTATTATCTCCATTGTAGTATGGTCAAGCCTATAAGCTTGAAACTTTGCACTTGCTTTTCATATTATTACTCCATAGATGATACATCGTATGGACTTAGGTCATTTTGGTGATGTTATATGTTATAAGAGTGATAATATGGAAGCTAAGTGTATATGGGAGATAGTAGGCACCACTTAGACGGTTTCCCATATTTGAGATTATCTCATATGAGACTTCTCAAGGGGAAGGATATGGGGAAACAACACACAGAGATGACCATGTACATATAGTACATGGGGTTCAAGGGAGTTTGAGCACTTTCTTCTACGATTACAGACATTTCATTTACATTTTCGAGGATGAAAATGCTTTCAAGGGGAAGGAAATGTCACGTCATGGATGCATACCCTCTTGGGTGAGATGGCATAGATGCCACATGGCATCACTGAGGGCATTATGCCCATTTGGTAGAAGGGAGGAGAGAGGAGTCTCTCCCCTTAATATAATCACATTAAGAGCACTAGAGGGAGAGTCTTTCTAGGCTTGGCTCGGTGGTCGGGAGGAAAGAAACGAGCTAAATCTCTGTGTGTTAAGGATCAAAGTTGATACACGATGGACGCCATGGCAAAAGATTAAGATGACATTACAACATTGTCCATAGAATCACCTTCATTCATTTGCTCACTCTCCAACTATTTTCGGAGGTAAGCGATACGAGCCTCATTCCTAGCCTGATACAATATGGTAAGTGTATCCCAAGCATCCTTAGTTGTTGTACAAGAGCGAATGTGAAGAATAATGGCACCTTTGATAGACGAGGCTATCAATGCATGTGATTAAGCATCTCTACCATCCCAACAAATTTTCTCTGCAGTAGGTGTAGCAAAAATTGCAACACAAACAAGAATATGAAGACCTGTATTTGCAGTTGTAATAGGACATTTTTCAACACCCTACACAATATTCCATAGTCCTTTTGCGACCAATACATGACACATCATATAAGCCCACAATGGGTAATTCATACCATCGAACTTATCCTCAACAACCAACATACAAAATACATCACTGCTTTCAGCCATGGCCACTAATTAAAATACCTTGATGTAGAAAAGTGATTGTATTTGAAAAAGTTGAACAGAACTACCCTGACGAGTTCTCCTAAACTTGTAGTAGACTTCGAGACTCTTATATTGGCGAACCAAAACTTGTATATATCTTTGGCACAAAAAGACAAAATAGCTTGCATAAGCACTATGATAATGTGTTCAGAGGTTGAAACGAGCTCAGATCGTGATTTTCACACCACAGAGCGAAGTAATTTTTATCTCCTAATCACGTTGAGTATGCAGACCAAATTTTGTGCGATTCTGGGACTATGATCGGAGGGGTATGAAGTATTTTGATGGCGATGCACCACAATGTACTCTCCTTCTCGAGAGCTTTATGACGATACGGTACTCCGCACAAAGACTACAGAATACGCAGAAAACACAGTACACAGGGAGCACGAAGATAGACACAGTACACAGTACAGAGTAGAAAATTGAGCTCCTAGGGCTGCACACGGTACTCCGCACAAAGACTACAGAATACGCAGAAAACACAGTACACAGGGAGCACGAAGATAGACTTCTCAGGTCTTCCAAAATGCGGTCGAACTTACAGTCTATGGTTGACCAGGCCACTATATGTTTTATTAAAGAACATATACAAAGAAGTGTCCAGTGACCATTTGGCCTTTCACATGGACACTAACGGTAACAATCTCCCACTAAAGGCTAATATGGCCAACGTAACTATGGGAGAAAAATAAAGAATGATAAAGAATGCTTGAGTGTAAGTATACAAACTATATCTCCCACCTGATGGGCATGTTACACAGTATACAAGTGACTGTGTAAGATCATGAATCAATTAACCCCCATCAAGTGACAATAGTGTTGAAAGCTATCCTGTGGTAGAGCTTTAGTCAAAGCATCTGCAACATTATTTTGAGTGTGAACCTTCCCAAGAATAATGCGCTCAGTGGCTAAGCAATCTCTAATGAAGTGATACCTCACCTCAATGTGCTTGTTCTTTGCATGATAGACCGGATTCTTAGCCAAAGCAATGACACTCTGTCACTGAGCAAACGAGGTACATGATGAGGTAAACCCATATCACAAGCAAGATGAGAAAGCCACAATGCTTTGTTACATGCCTCACTTGCTGCAACATACTCTGCTTCTGTGGTGGAAACAACTGTACATTCTTGAAGACGAGATCTCCAAGAGATAGAACCTCCAACAAAAGGAAAAATGTACCCTGATGTAGACTTACGATTGTCTACACAACCAGCATAGTCAGAATCTGTGTAACCAATAATGGATGCTTTCCCTCTACCTAAGCATAGACACTTGTCCTTAGTGCCACTTAGATATTTCAAAATCATCTTGACTGCTTCCCAATGTTTCTTGCGAGGATTAGACATATATTTGCTCACAACTCCCACTGCAAATGCAATGTCTGGTCTCGTATCTACCATAGCATACATGAGACTACCAACAACAGACTGATAGGGAATTTCGGTCATGAGTTCCTTTTCCTCATCTGATTATATATGTGGGTAAAGGTGTACTCAATGCTTTTCCACCCTGTATATTGAACCTGTGAAGTAATTTGGATATGTACTCACTTTGAGACAAGTATATGCATCTTTTACTCCTATCACGAGTAATGTGCATGCCTAGAATATGTTTGGAATCCCACAAATCCTTCATATCAAATGTCTGACTCAACTTTCTTTTGAGAATTGACAATTCATAGGAGGACTTCCTAGCAATCAACATATCATTGACATAAAGTATCAAGCATATCAAGCTGCCATATCAACATTTCTTTGTGTAGAAACAATGATCCTCATTGCTTCGAGAATAGCCTTGGGACTTCATGAAAGCATCAACCTTTTGGTACCATTGTCTAGGAGACTGTTTAAGTCCATACAAGCTCTTCTTGAGCTTACAAACTAGACTTTCCTTGCCAGGAACTACATAACCCTCTGGTTGTTCCATGTAGATCTCATCTGTAAGATCTCCATGCAAGAAAGCAGTTTTCACATCCATTTGGACTAATTCTAAGTCCTCCATTGCAACGAATCCAAGCAACATGCGCAAGGTAGTCATCTTGACCACTGGAAAGAAGATTTCCTTGAAATCAACACCATGTTGTTCCTTAAAACCCTTTGCAACACGTCGTGCTTTATTCTTTGAAGAAGCACTATCTGATGTGAATTTCAGCTTATATACCCATTTACATGGTAAAGCTTTCCTTCCATTTGGCAAAGGTACTAAATCCCAAGTACCATTCTTGTGAATAGAATCCAACTCACTCTTCATGGAACGCTCCCACTTGACATGATCCTCTGTCTGCATAGCCTCTTTGTAGCAAGAAGGCTCACCAGCATCTGTTAGCATAACAAAATCTAAACTGGAACATATCTATCAGGTGGATGTGAGACACGTGTAGAGCGTCTCAATGGTTGCTCAACGGGGACGTGTAGATTGATCTGATCGAACATTCTCTTAAACATCCGTATGTGCAGCATTTTTATGCATGCTAGCTAGAGGACTAGTATCCTCAAACACCACTCTTCTCACTTCAACCTCCTTAATGGGCTCTTTATGCATCTTAGACTCATTGAAAATGACATCACTACTTTTGATCACTCACCGTGTTTCAAGATCCCATAAGCGATATCCAAATTGTCCTTCTCGACCATATCCAAGAACAATGCATTTCTTTGACTTATGGTCCAACTTTTGTCTATGACTCTTTGGTATATGAACATATGCCTCACACCCAAAAACTCGAAGATGATCATAATATGGTGGCTTCCTTGTCCATAACTCTTGTGCCACTTTCAGACCTTTGGCAATACTAGGTGAAGATTAATCACATGAACTGCAGTCAATACTGCTTCTTGCCAAAACCGTGTGAGAGGTTTGCATGATGCAACATAGAGACTACTCTATCTTGAATAGTTCTATTCATCCTCTTAGCTACACCATTTTGTACTAGGGTATAAGGAGTTGTAAACTCTCTAGGAATCCCTCTAGACTGATAGAAAAGGCTGAATTCATGTGAGGTATACTCACCCCCATTATTTGGACATAAAGCCTTAATCTTAGTTCCTTTTTCAGCCTCAATTGAAGCAAGCCATTTTCAGAAAGTAGGGAATACCTCATCCTTTGATTTGATAGGATATACCCAGACTTTTGTAGTAGCATCATCTATGAAAGTGACAATGTAAAGAGAACCACCTAAGGACCTAGTGGGCATAAGACCACACACATCTATATGAAGAAGATCTAAAGACTGAATTGAAGAGCCAATGTGCGTTCTATGCACATTTCTGGTTTGCTTTCCATATTGACAATGCTCACAAAATGAAAAATCAGAGAAAGATAACACAGGTAAGTAGCTAGAACGAGAAAGATTTTCCATTCCACTATGCGATATATGGCCCAAACGACCATGCCAAATACAAGACATATGTTGTTCAGTAATAGCTAACAAGTGTTCTTTCTGTGATACAAATAAAGGATAAAGTGAGCCAACTTTGCTTCCTTTTGCAATAACCATATTGCCCTTTGATATGCGAAAGGACTGAGCATAGAAGACCACCTTGTAACTAAGGTCATCAAGTTGACCAACTGACATCAAACTATGTGATAACTGAGGTACATGGTGTTCATTATGCATAGTAAATTTTGAACCATCAATGAATTGCACAACCACATCTCCAGTCCCCACAACATCACACTGGTACGAGTCACCAAGTCTCATGGTACCAAGAGACTTTGCTGCATAATTAGAGAACCATTCTCTGTGTGGTGTCACATGGAAAGAAGCACCAAAATCTAGCAGCCAGGTGTGGGAAAGAGAATCAGCCATAAGAGCCTTAGTTGGCATAGTACTATCAAGTGTCAACACATCAACATCATCAGAAATAGCATTAATTTCTTCAATCTTCACAGTCGAAGTAGATGGTGCAGGTAACTGTTTAACATGCCCATCAACATTCTGTCCTTTACCTTTAGCATTCTTTAATGCATAACAGTCTTTCTTCATGTGTCCTTTCTTATGACAATAATGGCATTCGATATCCCTCTTCCTTGATTTACTTATACTCTTATTTCGTTGACCATTCTTTTCCTTGTTCTTGCTCTTGCCACGTTGTTGATTCTTTCCTTGGTAAGAATCACGAACATTATATGCATCTCCACTCTGAGTGCCAACCATGGATTTTCTATGAATCTCCTCACTCAAGAGTGCTCCACATATGTCATCATAAATGAGTTTACCACCAGGTGCACTATTGCTAATAGCTGTGCAAAACGTATCCCATGATGATGGCAAGGTGCATAACAACAATACTACTTTCATTTCATTATCCATATCCATTTTTTGAGCCTATAACTGGGAGAATATAGCATCAAACTCATTCAGATGAGCAGCAACACTATCTATGTCCTTCATATGAAGGTCATATAATTTTCTCATCAGATACACATTATTTGATGTCGTCTCTTTTTCATATGTATTGCATAACTTCTTCCAAAGCTCCTCTGCACCTTCACAATCTAATAATGTAAGTAAACATTATCTGCTAGGTGCAAGGGAATGGTACACCTGGCCATTTCATCTAACTCATCCCAATCATCTTCATCCATGTCTGCGGGCTTCTTTGAAATTCCATTTACTGGCTTCTATTGCCTCCTTTGAATCAGCACATCTTTAATCTGATTCTTCCATAGAGCAAAGTTTGTGCCATCAAATTTTCGGATCTCAAAATGGTCTTTGCCCTACAAGTTATAGCTCCTCCTCGGAACACTCGCACTAGACCCAGATCCACCGGATGTGCCTGAGAGCTCTGATGCCATGATGGTAGAGAACTGAATAGAATGATAATGGAGCTAGAAGAGTCTGAACACCAACGAATAAGTGTATCAAGAAGTAAATCGACCACTGTATAGTTGCTAAAAGCAAAAATTTGGAAAAATTTTGCTTGAGTATCCTCTGCAAAATGAGTGTATGACGAGTGTCAAAATATCATAAAACTGCAAGTACTGACATGTTTTCTTGCATAGTGAATCATTGACTCCACTGCATATATTAGTTACCCAATAGAAGCCAACTAGGCTTATCAAGCACCTATGAACAACTATCATACATCTCCTATGGCGAGGCTGGGTAAGTCTTCCACCTGCATCACCGAAAAGACCCCAACATCTGGGTGTCTCCCAATTAAGAAAACCTCACCACGACCCTCTTTTTCAAACGTAAAAGGCTATATGCAAAAATGTAACCACTATATCAATGACCACATGGACGTACATAACCGATATCCACAAAAGCGTACATGGTGTGTATGTGCTCAATATATGCGGTAAAATGACACTAAAGGCTGAATACATAGCCCAAAAACTAGCCAATAACACCTGCAAGTGTTTGTCAACTCTGATGTTTTAGGCTCAAAAAACCTGCATAAATTTGCAGCAGCTACTCCCAGCAAAACTGAAACCTTTCAAGGAACCTATAGTTTTACAAGTGTGGCTGAAAGTACAGCCCCAAAGGTTGATGTTTATTGTCGGAGAGGTACAAAGAACACTCTTCTTGATGTTCTTGGACCTGTGTGAAGAGAACTATGTGTGGAAGTACTCCAAAATGGCTCAAAAGACACCCCAAATATGCTTCAAAAATAGGCCTTGAAAGCAAAGAATGAAGGCCATGGCTTCAGTTGACGGCATCTCTTTTAAATGCTCTCTAATGCCCAAGGCATGATATATCAATATGGTCAAAGCAACACTTCCATTCAAAAAGTTCTTGTGATTCCAGTGCTTCTTTGCCTCAAATAGCCGTTCTTGAATGTATGGAGTCATATTGACTTGAATTCCAATTTGTTTTATAGCATGTGACAACATTTCCACAATGATCTTTTGTGGAGCAGTGTATCTGTGCATGTTGGGAAAACAAAAATGCTGATGGATGAGTCTCACTTCCTCTTCAATATCAATGCAATTAATGTCATTGAATGTTTGGGTCCTTGCTCCGCGACTTTCTTCCTTCAATATTGTGTTCCCATCCTTCTCCCATCCAAAATCTTCCTTGATTAGGTCATGTGTAAATTGGATAATGACCCACTCGCCTACTGCATCCAGGACTCTTGCTTTAGGCACATATGGATCATGCAAGGCAGGCTGTAAGGTGTTCATAATTGTGTACATCGTTGAAAGTCAGGTTTGTATATCGACAATTCAAAGTACTTGTGAATGCCCGCCTTCTTCATAATGTCCATGGTTGATGGGAGTTCATGCACTACCTTGAAGTCTTGGGACATGATGGGGAACTGATGGTCAATATCCATGATTTTGATGGTCACTAGAAACAAGTAATCCCCTGCTAGTTGATCTTCCCTAAACCAATGGCCTTTGGCTTTAGTCACACTTTGTAGAGGAAATTCTAGCACTTCCTCTTGAATGGTCGCTTCAGAGTCCTCAGAAGCCATCTACATTCGTAATGAAAAGAGCATTAGCTTTCTATAGAAGACATGTCTTTAGTGATGTGCGTTGTAGTGACATTTTGTTCGTGGCATCACTCTGTTCCCCTCGGTCACGTAAGAAAGATCTCTTACCACACATATATATATATATATATATTTTTCATTTCTAAAAGAAAACAAGAATTAGTGTAGCCAAAGCACTTATTTATTTACATAGTAGGTCCATTCCTATGGAAGTAGAATCTATGACCTATTCCCAAGTGGGGAATGTGCACCACTACTTTTGCTACACACATCATTTGCCGAATGCATGGCCTTATAATGTGGCCCTATCATGCATACTTTAGGTGCATTTGATGCTTCATGTGTGCAATTGGAATCTTTTTGGTCTTGGTGTTCCGGTGAAGGCCCAAATTGCATGATGTAATTGTTTGTCCCAATCTGACCTTCCACTATTGACTATTTTTGTCAATACAGTGCATAACACCTTATTGGAACTTTCAGCTTGCCTATTGGCTTGAGGATAATATGGGGTTGATTTTTTATGGATTACTAAGAACTCATTCATTAAGGACTCTATCACTTCATTAATGAAATGCGTTCCTCTATCACTCGCTATTTCTATAGTCAATCCAAAGCGAGTGAAGATATGCTCAAAAAGAAACTTAGCAGTGGTCTAAGCATCATTCTTTCTAGTAGCCTTTGCCTCTACCCATTTAGTCAAGTAACCCGTTGCTACTATATTCCGCATGTGATCCTTTGGCCTATGGGTTAATGGGTCCTATGAAATCAATACCCCATTTAGAAAACGCTCTTGCGCAAACCATAGGTCTCAATGGCATGTCATCTTGTCTAGTTGGATATTTAGCTCTTTGGCAAGTCTCGCAACTTCGTACATAGGTGTCTGCATCCATATGTAGCATTGGCCACCATAAGCCTGTAAAGAGGATCATTTTTATAGTCCTTTCAGCTGAGAAATGTCCTCTTGCTGCACTTGAGTGTGCCATTTCTAATATGGGTAAGTATTCTCCTTCATGCACTCATAGATGTAGGTGATTATCCTTCCCTCTCTTGAATAATTGTCTTCCCATGATAATGTAGTCTTTACTCATTTCCTCTAGAGATCGTTTCCTTGCCAAACTGATTCCTTCCTCATGCTTTCGTGTCTTTAGGAATTTCACTAATGTCTTACTCCAGTTGGGTGCTATTGTAGAAAAAGCTAAGGATGTGTGGTCATCTGGAATGGTCTCCTGACATTCTGAGCAGTTACTGACATATTCATGGACATCTTTAGGCATATCCGGCCAATATACTCCTAACCATTTCAACTCTCTTAGAGTTCCATGAATTCTTTTGTGCATTCGCCACTTGTTTATGTGAGCTTGTTCAGTCAAATTCTTTTGTTCGTCTTCCTCTACACATCTTGATAGTACACCGTTGGATTCCTTATAATACACACTTCTGGCTATTATGTGTAAGTTACGTGATTGGAGGATTTCCTTTTTACTTTCCTTATTAATTGAGTGTTGTGGGCCATGAGTTAGTACTGGAATCAGTCTTTCTGCCCACTTTGGACATACTTCCAAATTGAATAGGTAAGTGTCTGGCAAATCGTCTGGTACTCCACTTGGTGGTTCTCCATGTGTTAACCTAGAAAGATGATCTACTCTTACATGCGTGTTACCCTTCTTTATGATCACTTCAAATTCAAACTCCATTAATAGTAGAAACCATCTCACAAGTCTTCTTGTGTTGCAAGGCTTATTGACTAAGTACAATGAGGCTTGATGGTCTATGAAGAATTTGAACTTATTGGCTAAGAGATAGTGTCTGAATTTGTTTACAGCATACACCATCCCTAATCCCTCTCGCTCCGTAGTCGTATAGTTTCTTTTGGCTCAATTCAGTTGTCTACTTGCATAGGCAATTGGATGATCCAACTTTCCTTCATCTGCTGGTTGAGCTAAGATGCATCCTATTGCGTAGTTGGAAGCGTCCACATGAATATGAAAAGGCTTGTTCCAATTTGGTGTTTTCAAAATAGGAGCTGTGCTAAGCCGTTTTTTTAGCTCATTATATGCCTTCTTGCATTCATCTTTCCATGTGAATTGAGTCAACAATCCATACAAGGGTTTGGCAATTATAGCGTACATGTGGATGAATCGGCGATAGTATCCACAATGACCCATAAATGCTTGTACTTCTTTTGCATTCTTTGGTCTAGGAAGTTCTAGAATTACTTTGATCTTATCTTCATCTGTAGATATTCCGTTCCTCGACACGATGTGTCCTAAAATCTTCCCTTGTCTCACCATAAAAACACACTTCTCCAGATTTAGGCAGACTCTATATTGTCGGCATTTATCAAATATTTTTCGCAATTCAGGAATGTGTTCTTGCCTTCGATTTGAATATGTACATAGGTCGTCTACATACACTTCCATACTTTTCTTTAGGAACTCCTTGAAAACGTGACACATCAACCTTTGAAAAGTAACAGGTGCGTTATTGAGCCCAAAAGGCATTACTATGAAAGCATAGACCCCCCATTCAGTCGCGAAGGTGGTCTTGTGTTGATCCTCCATAGCAATTGCCACTTGGTTGTATCGAGAGAATCCATCTAAGAAGCAATAGAGTTTTTTTCCTGCAACTCTTTCCAAAAGGTGATCGGTGATGGGTAATGGGTAGCTATCACGAATCGTGGCTGCATTGACTTTCTTTAGATTAATGCACACTCTTAGTTTTCCGTTCTTTTTATGTACAACAACTAGTGGTGACACCCATTCGGTATGTTCTATCTCGTAAATGAATCCAGACGCTAAAAGTTTGTCTATTTCCTCTTTTATTTTTGCAGCGTAGACCTCGTTATACGTGTACGGGCATTGTTTTGACGGTTTTGCTTCCGGTGTCATTGGTATTCTATGGGAACAAATGGAGGGTTCCACCCCCTTGAGATCCTTGTAGGTCCAAGCAAATACATCTCGATATTCTCGGATCAATCGTATCAATTCTTCTTCCTCCTCCGTTGACACATCCTTTCCTATGTATGTACATCTTTCTTCTCCATCTTCTATGGTTACTATGATTTTTTTCATTTGTTCCTTGTTGTCGTACGCCTCTCCTTCTCTTGCCTCTCTCTTAGGCATTTGAATAGCTATTTTTCTATCTTCTGCTTCATACCTTTTGAAGTGTTTCGGTACTTCAAAAAGATCAGGGGTTGGTTCGATCTTACTCATGCTTTCCTCTTGATGGGGTACCATAGGGGCTGCTTCTATTGTTAATACTTTGGTAATACCGTACTTCTCTTCAGCTTGAATGGCTTCTAGATAATGATCCTCCGAATCAAATTCTCGCTACATTTCTATGCTCTCGTATTCTTCTTTCCATTCCTTTTCTACTATTTCTCCTACTTCTACCTGTTGCAGGACCACCATGTACAAATTTACATCGTAGCCTTCTTTGTCCATGCATTCATTCATGATCAAAACTTCTTCATTCACACATACATCTAAGGTTGCTAGGATCTCCATCCAACCGTGCGGTTCGAATGCTTCATCCGGGAAAAGTTGAGGCATGTACATCGAGTCCTCTATGGGTCGATAATTTGGATGTCCTATGGGCCATAACTGCATCTTGTCATCCTCTTTCTTGGCTTCTTTACACATCCATAATTGGGCATCCTCATGCATCCATGATTGATTGCTTGATCCAGCATTATGGATAGACAAATCATCTTCTTCCTTATGTATGGGGTTCCATTGTAGTGGAGGTACATCTCGATACGCAAAGGTATGCAGGTTTATCTTGGTAGTGTTTCCTTGATGTTGAAGGTATAATGAGTCTCGTCCCCAATCTAGCACTACCCTAAGTTGTCTCATGAAAGGTCGTCCTAATATCATCTCATAATTATTTGCCTTTCCAAATTGACAAATAGCTAATGTATGCTCAAATTCAACTCCACAGGTAGTTAATTTGATCATTTCCAATATTCCCCATGGTTTCTCCACATGACCATCTACTAATTGAAGTTTCATACGAGTCAGTCGTAGGGCTGGCTTTCCCCATTTCTCCCAGATCTCTTTGGTGGCAATACCTACTCCTGCTCCTGTGTCTAGTATGGCCTTAGTCATGTATCCATTGTATGTGACAGGTAGACATGTGTTACCCTCATCTCCTTTGCTAAATTCTCCAACCTTATCCACAGGGATTTGTACATTAGATGGGTTTTCATTTCCCTTGCTTTCCTTTTTGTTCTTCTCTTGATTTAGCTCCAATTGTCCTGCTAATTGTCTTCATAATTGTGGTTTAACACGAAGTAATTCTTCCACAGTTAACTGACATTGTACTTTGGTCTTTTTGAGTTCTATTATGTTGTGTGAGTTCTTTTCTTAGGTTCCTTTTCTTTTCCTCGTACTTGGGGAGCACGAATGATCATGGATTCCTTCTCATATTCTCCCATGTAATTTGGTAGGGTCGAAATACTTTGGGCTTCCTCCCTGTTTCGGTCTAGTCTAGAAACTTCTTCATATATTTCTTCCATGTTTGGTGTTGATTGAAAATCTTCCACATCTAATTCCTCAAAAGTTGGTTTTGCAATTCCATTTCTTTTCCATTGATCTTCTCGAATTCTAGTCCACAACTCTTTAGGCCAATCAGCATAAAATCTAGAACTGTGGACATAGGCTTATCTAAGGTTTTCAGTAGTTCTGGCTTATCGTCCTTCTCTTTTGGTTTCTTGTCCTTGGCTTGACCACAATCATTGTATTGATCCTTAGATATTCTTGTCTCGGAGGGAGCTGGAATAGTCTTCTCTAGGGTGACATGAGCTACCTCTATGAGTTTTCTACATATCACTAGCCTCTCCTTTTCTAACTCCCCTTGTGGGTAAGCTTTTCATACTTCTCCACGCTCGGTCCATTTTTTATTCTAGCCTGGTAAGCTTTCAACCACATGTCTAAATCATCGGTTTTTGGGTCGGCTAGAATTGATCCTGGCTTTTTTGGCTCTCGTGTCTGTGGTGTAATGGAAATTTCTTCCTGAACTTCAGGTTCTTGAGATTCCTTATTGGTGCGCGTATGCTTCTTGTCTTCCTTGTTTTTATTTTTTATCCATTTTTCCTTGAGTTTTTCTTTCCTATCCTTCCACTTTTGGCTTTTTGTTGTTTGGGTACTCTCACGTGGGTCTTCCAAATCTTCCACTACTTGAATTCTGGGTTCTGGGGTTTTCTCCTTTTCTTGTTCCGAGTCTACTCGTCTTTTTTCTTGATTTTTCATTTGAGCTCGTGTGATGGCCTTTAATGGAACAGTGTATTCTTTGTCTCTTCCCGATGCTTCTATTACTTCAATCACATTAATAGGTGCAGTGTCTTGAGCCTTATTGGGATTTTTTGGGCAATCTCTAAAGAGATGTTCCTTTTCACAATCACTACAATATCCTTCCCATGTCCTAGGGGGTGGTGGGTTATATGGTCTAGTACATTCTCTGATAAAGTGGTCTCCTCCACATCTATATCACGGTGCTTTTGGCATAGGTGGTCTGATCGGTGGTCTTGCGGGTACAGGTGCTTTAGGTGCGGTGTACATTAGTGTTGCCACCTCTGGTCCATAGACATTGGCATATCCTTCATGTCCATAGTATTGCGGGTCATAAGCTTGCTCGTACTCCATTATACTGGCATCATAGGAATAGTAATCTCCTTGGGTTTGCTCGTATCCTGGGTTCGTTGATTCCACACTGGCTATTGGTGATGATGGCACTACGGACTACTCTATAAGCGATGAACAAGGAACCAACATACAAAAAGAGAACTCAACGAAGCACCCCAACCAACAAGAGATCACTCAAGGAAAGAAAATTTGAAAACAAGAATGAATGGAACCATCTTATATGGAGAGTGAAAGACAAAGAAATGCAAACAATGCATATGAAACCAAAAGAACAACAAATTCAACACCAAATGACCAAGAGACAACAAGTGTGGAGACCAAAGAATACCTCGTCAAGTCAACATCTACAGAAGCATTGTACTTCTTGCACACATAATGAGTCAAATGCACCTAGATTAAGCACAATAGAGCCACACTAGAGGGCCTTGCATTCGACATATTGCCTCTCTTGATCTGTTTATGTTTGAGTTTGAGGTCCACAAAAGCACACGAACAACACAAGGAAGAAAAAGGATTTGGAGTAGAGCACACAATACTGAATGTATCACCAAGTGATTGTACAAAGATAAGAAACATGTTAGGGTTATAGTCATATATACAAGCCAATTAAAAAAACCTCCTAAAGAGGGAAAAAGTGCCCTTGTGGTCCTAAGTGTGTTACACACATCACTACCAAAATATATCAAAAACTCCCCCCTCGCAGTGATGCAATGAACAAGGAGATGACACTCATGTATAAGGAAGTTATAAGCTATGTGGAATGAATCCACAAAAGGAAGTAAGCCCAAAGCTTTGCAGAAAGCTTCAAACTTCTCCCTAAGCAGAGCCTTTGTAAAAAGGCCTACAACGTTCTCTTGTGTGGGCACATATGCCAAACTAATCTCTCCAGCAAAGAACCTCTCCCTCACATAATGATAGTGCCCCTCAATGTGCTTAGTGCGAGCATGAACACAGAGTTCCTCACAACGGCCAATGCACTTTGACTGTCAATGAAGATGGTGGTGGCAAAAGATTGACCAACACCCAAATCAACCAAAAGGCATCTGAGCCACACACACTCAATAATCACTTTGAAAGATGCCCTATACTCAACCTCACAACTAGAAGTGGCCACAGTAGGCTACTTCTTGCTCAACCAAGATATGCATGAGCTCCCAAACATGAAGCAAAAACCATTGGTGGACACATGAGTGTCATAGCAACCAGCCCATTCACAGTGAGAAAAAACATGTAAATATGACGGTAGTGATCCCCCTTGGGATAAAACAATCCAAGTAGCCAGGTACCACTCAAGTAGCAAAAGATGCACTTAACCACCTACAAATGCTTGACACCTGGTGTGTACCTAAGAACCAACTTAGGGACTTGTGGAGAAAGAGACTATACCTCAATCCCCCTCAAGTGCATATAGTGGGGATTCACGCTTTAATTATCAATCCGATGAGTATCAAAACCTAGCCGAGTGTATGAAGACATGCATTCAAATGACGATCAATGCAAATGAGTTACTCAAAGAGTGCAAACAAGGCAAAGACTAAACCAAACAAGGTTCAACTGTCAGTCATGGTGTCACGATACTTGGTGCAGCAACCAACAGTAAATTGAGCTTTTCTCTCAGCTCCGAACTCCAAATATAGCGAATACCATATGCTTTTCGAAGCTCTCAAGAAGACGCATGCAATGGCAGTATCAATTCTGACGCTTCTACTTCAAGTTATGAGCAAAATACTGAGTCGCGGGAATGACCTTCCTACACTTCAACACTTCCTACACTTCATACACACCTTAACCACAGCAAACAAACGCTTTCATGGGTAGACAACACTTCCTAACTGTTGGGGGTTTCTTGGACGAGAAGGAGTTTGAGGGTTTGTAGGAGAAAAAGGAAAGAATAAAGAAAGAAATGAGCTGGGAAACTTCACAGAGGAAATAACCTTGGAAGCTTCTGCAGAAGCACACCTTGGAATCTTGAGTTTGATTACAGTAAAACAATTACAATGTTTGAGCACAATCCGAGTCAATACTTCTGTGCGCACTACAGAGGGTGCTTAATTACAAAATACCAATTATCCCGAAGTCTTCTTGCAGTCGGCCTCCTCTGCACCAGTCCTCTACTTGCTTCAAGCTTATCCTTGTGCACACCTTGCACCAAGCTTCCACCAAGATGAGGAATGAGTATCTTCTGTCGGCATGCACACTGCACAGAGACCTTGAGGTCCTTGGGGTCTAGCTTCGCACTCTCTGCCTTCTTCCTTAGCCACCTTTCTTGCACTCTTCACTTCCACCTCTCTGTGTCGTCATACCCCCGTGACTCTTACACTTCTCTCTCTCTCTCTTACTTCAAGTGTGTCACCAAGAATAGCCTTTGTCTTTCTTTGTTGAGTGCGCTGGTTCCGTGCACTCCCACTGTAATACAATCTTGGCGCCCTTTCAATGTCCCAAGATTGTCTTTTGAACTGGCAGCCAACGACTCACTACTTTGTCCTGTAGTGACTTTAGACTTAAAGCAAAATTTTGATTGGGCGGCCCTATTTCCACCTTTGCGTACACGGCCGCTTCCCATACCTTCACCTTTTCCTTTTAATTCTTTACTTTTGCACCTAAGACTTTAAATTCACCCTTTGAACCTTAAGAGAATTAGAAAAATACTTCTGCAATACTTCCCCAATTTAATACCTCTTGTCTATGAACAATAAAAGACCTTTTATATGAACAATTGAAGGTGCACTACCTGTGCACTTTGACCTTGGAATTTTGATACTTTACTCTTGCCTATGCATAGCTGTGACCTTGACTTTGCTAGTTTCAACCGGTTAGGGCTCAACAGATGCCCACCACCTAAAGTTCTCTCCGTCCCGGAGAGACCACAATGACACAATGTAAGGAGGCTTCAATAACAGAGAGAAAACATCAGAAGAACCACAGAGGAAACGGAGGGAATGAAATAGAGAAAGATGGCGATTATTGATGAAGCATAAAAAAACAACAGATAAAGAGTGCTACTAGTATTTATTAACCCAGATCATGACAAAAGGAGAAGTATGATGAATTGTATGAATTTCTGGAATTGAAGCTGAAGCCCTAAATGTGAAGTGAAGTAATTTATTGCGAAGGGGGAGTGGGATCGGCAGCTGAGGGTTGGGGAGATGAGGGCAGTGGAGCAGAAGCTTGCTCAATCATATGCTGGAGAGAACTAAGGCACTGCCTAAGGTGGTCCCTCTCGCGTTTGATACGACGACAAGTAGCATTATCACATAACCCTAAGGAAGAGCGATTTTGAAGATCAGATAAGTTCTGTAATGCAGATTCGGCCATATCTCGGTATTTGTCGCGCTCATCTTTGAGTAAGCAGGCCGTTTCATTGAGCGATTGCCATTGAGAGTGAGCTATTCGATTGATGTTGTCTATGGTATTAATGTATTGTTGATGAATAGAAGCGGCGGCTGATACAGAATCCAAAGACACTTGGGAGGCATGAGCACTGCCAGAAGCAGCTGCACTGGCATCGCGGAGCAATTGTAAAAAGGAAGGGGCGGAAGGGAGATCAAATGGAGGGGAGGGTGCAACAGGTGGATCAGGATGATGGAGAGGAGATGTAGGCTGATTGGGTCACTGGAATGGAACCGCAGTGGTCGGAGTGGGGGCGGAAAGGGGAGGACGTGGTGGTGTACAGGTCGGGTTGTGGGTGTTGAGCAGCGTTTGCACGAGCGGCCGGAAAGCTGGTGTGGAAGAAGGGCCATGTGCCGGAGCAGGATCAGGGGAAGGAATAGGCTCGATATCTGGAGAGGTGGAAAAGATATGCGAAGAAGAGTGTGGAGGGGGGGAAGTGAGATCACGTGGAGCAGATAGCGGTGTGGAAACGGAAGCCGAGTCGATGGAGATTGGAGGGGAGGGGGGAGGATTTGAAGTGGAAGGTATGTGGGGCTGTGACAGAAGTAGAGGGGAATGAGGGTCAGATTGCGATGGTATGTGATAAAGCCAAGCTATGAATGGACCAGAATATAAGGAGAATGTGCGAGAGCCCCTGGAGACAGCTTCACGAAGGCGACGAGAGCGCAAATTTAAGGAACCATAGATGAGGGCGGCGTAAGGGTATGGGCGGCTATTTAGGAAGCAAAAAAGCGGATCAGCAAGACGAATATCGGACCATGGGAGTGAAGATGTTGGACTACGAAGCAAAAAGAAGAAAATGAATGCATTAAGTATGGACGTCATGCGGATGGAAAATCGGGCATTAGTGTCGAAGCGATCTCTACAAAAGGCAATTGTGGCAGAGGCTGACAATCCAGAATATAAGAACGGAGGATTACGGAAATCGACGGGGCAGGAGCCGAGGCTGGCAGCAAGAGCGGAAATGGAGAGAGGACCTGTGCGAAAATTAGGAAAGAGGCGGATAGCTTCATAGACATCACTATAATTGGAGGGATCATTCAGGAAAACGTTGGCCAAGCCCCAGAGACCCGCCTGTTGAAGATTTTCAACAGAGAAAAGGTGACGGAGTTCAATGGTTGGGAGAGATAAATGAATACGAATCTGCATATCTAAATCAGGCGGACGAAAAAGTCGTATATAATCTCCTGAGGGCGAATTTGGTTGCGAGGTATGAGAAGCGGAAGGAGAAGGAGAAGGAGGGCGAGGGAGTGGAGGTGGAGAATATATATCCGTGGAATCAGATTGAACCGAATAAGTGGGAATATGTAGGATGGCAAGAGGAAGTGAGGAAGGCGATGCATCATTTTGTGGATCAGTGGAAGCGGGCAAGGTAGGGAACTGGGAGTGGAGGCCGGTGGTGGGTGTGGCAGACGCAGGAGGAGGGTAATTTGGATTGGGTGTATGCAGTGCTGAAGGAGTGAGTTCCGAGATGTCTTCCGGTGCGGTGGGATCGGCCATAGAGTTCTGCGTAGAAAGGACCCGGTCGAGAGATTGCAAGGAGCTGCACGCTGTTGAACTTTTTGCGGTGAAGGAGTCGTATCACATCAAGGAGATGATCGTGGATGGTGTGGGAACGAGAACCAGGGCCGCCAGGTGCCCGTGTGAACGGCAGGCAGGGATGCAGAAGAGATAGAGGAGGATGGAGGGGGGAAGGAGGGGAGTGTGGAGGGGAATCGATGGAGGGGGGTGGGGGAGGGTGGTTCTAGTGGGCGGGGAAGGTGGAGGGGGGTGTGGAGGGGAAGCGGGAGTGGAGTGGAGGGGGAGGGTGGAATGAGAGGGAGGGAAGGCGGGCGGGAGGGTTGGTTAGGTGGGTGGTTGGGCGGGTGGGAGAGGATGTGGAGGGGAGGCGGGTGGGCGGGTGGGTGGGTGGGAGAGGGGAGGCGGGTGGGCAGGTTGGAGGGAGAGGGTGGGCGGGTGGGTGGGTGGGAGGGGGTGGGTGGGTGGGTGGGTGGGAGGGGGTGTGGAGGGGAGGTGGGTGGGCGGGTGGGTGGGTGGGAGGGGGTGTGGAGGGGAGGCGGGAGTGAGAGGGAGGGTGGGCGGGTGGGTGGGTGGGAGGGGGTGTGGAGGGGAGGCGGGTGGGAGGGTGGGAGAGGGTGGGCGGGTGGGCAGGTGGGTGGGTGGGAGGGGGTGTGGAGGGGAGGCGGGTGGGCGGGTGGGTGGTTGGGAGGGGGTGTGGAGGGGAGGCGGGAGTGAGAGGGAGGGTGGGCGGGTGGGTGGGTGGGAGGGGGTGTGGAGGGGAGGAGGGTGGGCGAGTGGGAGGGTGGGAGAGGGTGGGCGGGTGGGTGGGTGGGAGGGGGTGAGGAGGGGAGGCGGGTGGGCGGTTGGGAGGGTGGGAGAGGGTGGGCGGGTGGGTGGGTGGGTGGGTGGGTGGGTGGGTGGGAGGGGGTGTGGAGGGGAGGCGGGTGGGCGGGGGGGAGGGTGGGAGAGGGTGGGCGGGTGGGTGGGTGGGAGGGGGTGTGGAGGGGAGGCGGGTGGGCGGGTGGGTGGTTGGGAGGGGGTGTGGAGGGGAGACGGGAGTGAGAGGGAGGGTGGGCGGGTGGGAGGGGGTGTGGAGGGGAGGCGGGTGGGCGGGTGGGAGAGGGTGGACGGGTGGGCGGGTGGGTGGGTGGGAGGGGGTGAGGAGGGGAGGCGGGTGGGAGAGGGTGGGCGGGTGGGTGGGTGGGAGGGGGTGTGGAGGGGAGGCGGGTGGGCGGGTGGGTGGGTGGGAGGGGGTGTGGAGGGGAGGCGAGAGTGAGAGGGAGGGTGGACGGGTGGGTGGGTGGGTGGGTGGGTGGGAGGGGGTGTGGAGGGGAGGCGGGTGGGCGGGTGGGAGGGTGGGAGGGGGTGTGGAGGGGAGGCGGGTGGGCGGGTGGGAGGGTGGGAGAGGGTGGGCGAGTGGGTGGGTGGGAGGGGGTGTGGAGGGGAGGCGGGTGGGCGGGTGGGTGGTTGGGAGGGGGTGTGGAGGGGAGGCGGGAGTGAGAGGGAGGGTGGGCGGGTTTGTGGGTGGGAGGGGGTGTGGAGGGGAGGCGGGTGGGCGGGTGGGAGGGTGGAAGAGGGTGGGCGGGTGGGTGGGTGGGAGGGGGTGTGGAGGGGAGGCGGGTGGGCGGGTGGGAGGGTGGGAGAGGGTGGGCGGGTGGGAGGGGGCGTGGAGGGGAGGCGGGTGGGCGGGTGGGTGGGTGGGAGAGGGTGTGGAGGGTGGAGATATGGTGGCAGTGGTGTCTGCTATGGGGGCGGCGGTGGAAGGGTCAAATGAAGGAATCAGCTTCACGGAAGGGTCAAAGTGCTCCTGCGAAAAAGACACACGCATGCACTGAAGAGTGGGGTAGCCCTTGTCGATGGTATTGCATTTCAGTTGAGATGATCTTGCAGCAAGATGGAGTTGAAGGCGGAATGAATGAGGGTTCCCATTATATAGCAAGGAGGATTAAGGGCTCACCTCACAGCAAGGGATGGTTTAGCATAAAAGAGTGTTCAAAAGAGAGGAGAAGCCAACTTTAATCTCATCCATCCAAGAGATAAACAAAGAAAAGGCTAGCATTAAAAGCTTCTGCATAGAACTAAGAGCCATCCAAAAAAAATTTGCGCCAAAACTCCACGAATTTTTTTAGCAATTATTAGCAATGATTTAAGGAACACAAAAAACAAAATGACCTAAGAACTATGGAGTGGGATGTTAGAACTTTTTATGATAGGCTTTGAGTCTAGAAATATTTACTAGCGGCAGGGTGGCTCCATTGAGTGTTTCTAACTGCACAGCACCCCAATGCAACGTCTTCAGAACGCAAAAAGGGCCTTCCCAATGAGGGTTCCATTTCCCTTTTGCATTCGTATGAGGGTTATGTTTATGGAGAAGAACTAACATGCGTGCTTCAATGTTGTTGTTCCACAGATATTGATCATGTGCCTCCTTCCTCTTCATCTGAGTCTCTATCAATTGTTTGGTCGCTAGTAGACGAATCTCCTCCACTTTATGTAGTGCTCCTAGCCTCTGAGAGACATCACAATCCTTCTTTCCCTGCATGAATGCTATCTTAGGCGATCCATGTAAAAATTCAAAGGGCTCGATGGGTAATATGCCATAAACTAGTTGGAATGGGGAATATCCTGTGGCCTCTTTGTAGGCTAACCTGTATGCCCACAATGTACCTTGATAAGCAATGCCCCATGAAGTGGGCTGCAACATACACTCCTTTCTTAACATTGAGATTAAAACCTTATTTGTCGATGCAGCCTGTCCATTTGCTCTTGGATAGTAAGCACAAGAGGTCCTATGAAGAATTCTATACTTGTTGAAGATTTCTTGCAGGACTTTATTGACAAAATGGATACCCTGATCAGTACAAATTTCAAGTGGACATCCAAACCTGCAAATGATGCTACTATAAATGAAATCAGCAACAGTTTGGGCAATGCAATCGGTGGAGGCAATAGCTTCAGCCCACTTTGTCGCATAATCTGTAGCTATCAAGAGATATTTTTCTCTTTTTGGAAAAGCGGGAGGGTAGATGGGCCCTACAAAATCTAGCCCCCACTTCTCAAATGGTTGCCAGGAAGTGGAAACAACCAAGGGGTTATGTCTCTGCTTTGTTGGCTTAGGTCCACACCTCTGGCAAATGTCACATGCCTTTCCCCATTCATCTGCATCCCTAAATAGTGTAGGCCACCATAGACCAGCAACCAGTATCCTCTGACTCATAATATGTCCTGGAAGGTGCCCACCACCTGTTCCTTCATGTGCAGAGTGAAGGACTTCCCTCACTTCTTCTTCTTCCAAACACTTCCTGAACCGGTCATCCTTGCCTTGTCTATACAATTTATCTTCAATGAAGGTATATGGTCTACTCTTGATTAGCAGTCTCTTCTTTTGTACAGCACTAGCCTTTTCTGGATACAACCCAATTTTAATGAAATTTTTGATGTCGTAATACCAACCTTGAGCTTGTACAGCAAACAGATGAGCATCTGGAAAGTCATCATTGATTCCACTAGTTTGATTCATCATATTTATTCTGGATAGGTGATCCGCCATAACATTTTCTTTACCTGGTTTATGGACTACAGAAAAATCAAACTCTTGGAACAACAATAACCACCTCCATATTCTACCAGTGGCTTGTGGTTTGTTGAGTAGGTATTTTAGTGGTTGGTGATCTGTTATAATAATGAATTTTACCCCCAGTAAGTAATGACGGAATTTTTGGACAGCAAAGACCATTGCTAGGGCTTCCCTTTCTGTAGTACTGTAATTCCTTTCAGCCTTGGTCAAGATTCTACTGGCATATTGAATTGGCCTGTCCACTTTAAATTCTTCACTGGGTTGGGTCAAAACTGCCCCCACTGCATAGGCACTGATCGACATGTATATGAAAGATTTTTGACCACTCAGGTGTGACCAAAATAGGAGCAGACACTAACCTTGACCGTAATGTTTGATATGCTTTTTCCTCCTCTTCTTCCCATTTAAAAGGTACTTCCTTACCTGTAAGTCTAGCCAGAGGTCTAGCTATCTCTGCATACATTTTTATAAACCTTCTATGGTATCCAGTATGCCCCAAGAAACTCTGAATCTCTTTAGGGGATTTAGGTTTAGGCAATTTTAATATAGAAATGATTTTGTCAGGATCTGGGGCCATACCTTTACCCGACACCACATGTCCTAAGAGGGTTCCTTCTGTCACAAGAAAATGACATTTGTTTGGATTGAGCTTTAACTTAGTCTCCCTGCATCTTTTGAAAATATTCTGCAGCTGCCTCAAGTGGTGGTCCAAACAATCTAGATGAGTTTCCTTGTGAGATCCTGAAAACGAAGAGAAGTCATCCATGAAGATTCTAAGTGATTCCAGCAATAGGGGGCCAAAAATGAGATTGACCGTTCTGTTAAAGGTGGCTGGAGCATTTATGAGCCCAAAAGGCATTTTTACATACACATATGTTCCCCAAGGTGTGATAAAAGCAGTCTTTTCACGATCCTCTGGATGTATTGATATTTGGTTATAGCCACTGAATCCATCCATAAAGCTATATAATGCATGCCCAGCCACTTCTTCAATGACCTGTTCTGCAAAAGACATAGGGAAACCATCTGGAATGGTCACCTTGTTGAGTGCTCTAAAGTCAACACAAATTCTGATTTTATTAGTATTCTTCTTCGGTACTATAACCATAGGTGAGAGCCACTCTGAGTGTTCAACAGGAATGATGATTCCTGCATCCTCCATCTTTTGGATTTCCACATAGACAGCTTTGGCATATTTAGGATTAAGTCTATAACTCTTTCCTCTTATGGGTTTGGCTCCATCAACCAGAGGGATTCTGTGCTCTCCATAAGTTGTAGGCACTCCTTCTAAGTGTTTATAATGCCAGGCAAAAACATCTATATACTGGGTCAAGAATGATTTTACCTTTTCAAGGAGCCCTAGGTGGCTCCACAACCAAGTGGCCACCAAAACTGGCTGATTATTGTCTTGAGTGCCTAAGTGTATTTCTTGGACAGGATTTCTCGCTACCATATTATCTTCGTGTGCATCTGCTTCCTTGTCTTCTTCTACTAGCTTTTCGTGCATTGCTTCATAAGCAGGTGTATTTTGGACTTCAATGTGTTCCTCCTTGTCCTGCATCCATCCTGCAGGGACTTCTTGAATTGGAAAGAACATTCAACACCAGAATTTTTTACCTTGCTTTTAGCTTTAGAAACTTCTTTATCTGTGGTTGTCACATCCTCCTCCAAGTTGTATTTGAGGGGTGTCTTCCTGCCCCTTCTGTGGTCTGTGATGGGCTCTCCCAATCCATCAACCTGGACCTTTTCCTTATCTTCATCATAACCTTCAGTCGTGCAAGGATTATTAAGAAAAATTCCAAAACAAGAGGAAGAGTTGCCTGCTTGGAGCCAATTTAGAATATCCTCTTCTTCCTCAAAATCTATTTGGGGTTGATCCTCCGATTCTGTTTCCATGCAAATGCTAACTGTTTGCATCATACTAGTGTTTCCTTGATTGTCTGGGCCCTCTTCTAAATGAATCTGTGTCAGCTCCTGCCCTTTCTTTTGTACCCACATAGTGTCCTTGCCCCAATCATGAATGACACTGGCATGCCTCAGCCAAGGTCTTCCAATTAAGAGAGGAAATCCTCCTTCAACCTGGGGCAATCTTAAAACCACAAAATCCAGAATGAATAGATTACCTTGTACTTCAAGTGGAACTTTTGGGATTACCCCCAAGGGCCTTACTTTGCTCTGATCTGCCAAAGTAACAGTGAAGTTTGCAGGTCTTGAAGGGTGGAGTCCAATCTTTTTCATGGTATGTTCAGGCATCAAGTTAATGCCAGAATCACCATCCACAATAACACCTTGAAATTCATGACCCTTGATTGATACTGTAATCCGTAAGGGGTGCTTCCCCGATAATTATCCCTTTATGTAAAATAGCAGTCTTTGCCACTAAGCTTGTAGTAGAAGCCTCATCAATTATCTGCAATAATTCTGACCTGAATTTCCCATCCATCTTTATTAATTCAAAAATACTAACCTCCTTCTTCATGGACTTGAGTAGTTTTGAAGCCTCTGACTCTTTAAGAGAATGAGCTTCATTTGCTTTGCCAAACTCTTCTTGAGCCCTGTTGAAGGCATGCCCAATGGCATCACTGGTGCCTATGAGATATTCCTTTTGGTTTGTGTCTGCACTTGTGGTGGCTTTGTCTTCAGATGCAACTCTGTCTTTGTTCAATTCCCTACTTATTGATTCTTGATTTTCGTCCACTTGAGCCTTCCCCTTGCTTCTTGTCTGTACTGCAAAAGATTCAAGTTCTTCTAATTGTACCACCCTGGTAGACGGTGAGGGTTCATTGACCTGAGCTAATGTTTCCTCCTTGAATACAGAGATCATTTGGAGATGGGGTCCGGAAGTAGAGGCTTGATTCTTAGGACAATAGTTTGTATAGTGATCCCTGGCCTCTGGACAGTTCCTGCAAGGAGGGGCATTTTCTGGGAGAGTGCACATAGATTGGTAGTGCCCGCACTCTCCACATCTCAAGCAAATGATGGGCCTTCTAGGCCCATTTGCAAAATTATTCCTTGGTCTAGGATTATAGTTGTTACCTTGGTTTGCTGCGGCTTCCATTACATTTGCTGGTGGCAGAGGTCCTCCCTGTGTCCAGTATGTCGTTGCAGGCATTCCCCTGGATTGGCATTCATGGGCCTCATGGCCAACTTTTCTGCATAATTGACAAGTCACGTTTAGCAGAGGACATTCACTTACTATGTGCCCTTCTTGCTGCACATGGAGCACCAGAGTCCACTCTTGATACCGCCTCCTTTGAGTTCTTGCAATTCCTGCCTCAGCTGAGCTAATTCTTCTGCTTGGGCCTCCTCCTCCTTTTGGAGCTTGAGTGCTTCAATCTCCCTTCTTAGCCGAGCCACAGCAGTCTCCTCTTCTGTGTAGGGCTTATTCCTTTTCAAGCCCTCCAGCTCCCTTCTTAACTGGATCATTGGATCCTCCAGTTCTGCATCATAGGTTGGTTGGGAAGAAGTTGCACCATACTGGTGCCTTATTTGCTCCAAGCGTGTGGCCGTAGTGATGAACTCCTCAACAGAGGTAGTAGGTAACACTAACTCTTTTATTTTGCATTGGGTGACCACAGGTAGGGGTTTGGCTAACCACTTCTTGACAAAGAAATCATGCGGTGGATCTGGTAGTTTAGCCATTAGTGCTTTGGCCCTGGTCACAAACTCTGGGAATTTTTCTCCTGGACCCAATCTCAAGTTTTCTAGCTCTTCTATAATGATCTCCGCAGTGTTGCCATGCTGAAACTGATTTTTGAAGGCCTCTTTCATCAAATCCCAAGAGGTAAAGTGGTTTTCAGCAAACTGGCTAAACCACTTGTCTGCCAATCCTTCCAATGTGGTCGGAAAGAGTATCAAGAAGGCATCTTCCCTACCCATTAGACCTCTAGTCTTGCTTAATGCCAGAAATCTTCGAATGTGCTCATCTGGATCCTCATGAGCTAAACCTCTGAAAGAGGGAAATTTTATGTTTAATCTGGAGAGTAAGGTTGCTAGGTCCACCTGTCCTGCCATGCTTCTTACCGATGAAGTTGATGAAAGTGGACTCGATGATCTTCTGATCGCCTTTCTTCTTGTCTGCTTGCACGTGACCCTCAAGGTTTGTGACCGGGTCGCGGTCATGAGCTGTTCATAGTTCACTTAATATGAGACACTTGATATAAGTATGTACCTCTTTACACAACTGGAGTATTACTGTCGACACTGGAATATTGTTCTCCAAGTGCAATAGATCTTCTCCTATGCTCAATTCTCCTTGGATGTCCCACCGTGCGTGCCAAATTTGTTGGGGGTTTCTTGGACGAGAAGGAGTTTGAGGGTTTGTAGGAGAAAAAGGAAAGAATAAAGAAAGAAATGAGATGGGAAACTTCACAGAGGAAATAACCTTGGAAGCTTCTACAGAAGCACACCTTGGAATCTTGAGTTTGATTACAGTAAAACAATTACAATGTTTGAGCACAATCCGAGTCAATACTTCTGTGTGCACTATAGAGGGTGCTTAATTACAAAATACCAATTATCTTGAAGTCTTCTTGCAGTCGGCCTCCTCTGCACCAGTCCTCTACTTGCTTCAAGCTTATCCTTGTGCACACATTGCACCAAGCTTCCACCAAGATGAGGAATGAGTATCTTCTGTCGGCATGCACACTGCACAGAGACCTTGAGGTCCTTGGGAACTAGCTTCGCACTCTCTGCCTTCTTCCTTAGCCACCTTTCTTGCACTCTTCACTTCCACCTCTCTGTGTCGTCGTACCCCCGTGACTCTTACACTTCTCTCTCTCTCTCTTACTTCAAGTGTGTCACCAAGAATAGCCTTTGTCTTTCTTTGTTGAGTGCGCCGGTTCCGTGCACTCCCACTGCAATACAATCTTGGCGCCCTTTCAATGTCCCAAGATTGTCTTTTGAACTGGCAGCCAACGACTCACTACTTTGTCCTGTAGTGACTTTAGACTTAAAGCAAAATTTTGATTGGGCGGCCCTATTTCCACCTTTGCGTACATGGCCGCTTCCCATACCTTCACCTTTTCCTTTTAATTCTTTACTTTTGCACCTAAGACTTTAAATTCACCCTTTGAACCTTAAGAGAATTAGAAAAATACTTCTGCAATACTTCCCCAATTTAATACCTCTTGTCTATGAACAATAAAAGACCTTTTATATGAACAATTGAAGGTGCACTACCTGTGCACTTTGACCTTGGAATTTTGATACTTTACTCTTGCCTATGCATAGCTGTGACCTTGACTTTGCTAGTTTCAACCGGTTAGGGCTCAACACTAACACTCTTTCCAAGCAACACACATGCACACAAGCTCACAAAGAAGAAGATACAGAGAGGAGAAGACACAAATTCGAATTTCTGTGCTCTTGATTCTCACAATGGCCAAAAGTCTCTACAAAGAGTCACAAATTGACTTATATACATGTGCCCTAAAAATGGTCCTTTCACACAAGAGACCGGCACTTTATTCACTAAAAGGCTAATTTCCTACTAATTTACATGGGTAAGCTACTAATCTTCTGTGGGGATGCATCTAGAGGACTCCTCTAGTGCATTTACAACGGAAAATATATTACAGAATGATTATGATACAAAAATAAGGTGTCCAAATTGGAAAAATTTTGGGGCCCTTCTTTTTCTCTGCCTTGTGCTCTCTTTGCTCTGCAACACTCTCCTCCTCTTTGTCTCTATCGTCCCTTGACAGGCTTTTACTTCTTGTCTTTCCCTTGTTGTCCGCACGCATCCTTTGGTCAGTTCTGCCTACTGGTTGGACTGGCGTTACGTTTTAATGGCCCTGTTCTTGATTTTTTCTTTTACATCCTCTCGGCTTGATGCATTTGTACTTCCTGTTCTTTTCTTTTCATCGCCCGCAACCCTTGGTCAGTTCTGCCTGTTTGTTAAACAGGTGTTCGGTTTTGATGGCCTCTTCTTAATTCTTGTTTTACATCCTCTGGGCCTGATGCATTCGTCTTGCCTACTAAGTCGGGTTGCCATGCACGCCACCAGTGGAAGGTATGAGGATGTGATCCTTCAACCTTCGATCTGGACCTTGTTGGTGCATTTCAAGCCTTCACACTTGGCTTGGAACCTTGGAAGATTAGCTTGGAACCCTATATCACTATGTGAAGCTAGAACCATAGGAACACTTGCCTATGTGTTATTACCATTTTATCTCTTGTAAAAGTCTAAATGACTTGGTATGTAAAATGATCAAACCTACTTGATTAGAGTCGTGAAATTTGGATGGTATAATTGGAGAGAATATCTCCCTACTTTTAGAGGAGAGATTCTAGGGAGCTTAGATTTGAATTTCAAATTCAAATGATCACAAAACATCTATAAAAGATGATGTAAAAAGTCGCGGGTGTGTCACTCACTTCAGCTCATTTCCCGAGGCATTTCATTATTGTAACTCATTGTGTGTGAGTGCTACTTCATAGCCTACACCACAATACCTCATTTAGCTATGCTTTTCATGCTAATGAGATTGTACAACTACATCAATCAATAGAAGTATACACATTTATAATCTCTGTTTTCTCTGAGTCATCATCTCCAAGTCTGTCAACTTCTGAGGAGCATATCTCAGGATCTACTGAACCAAATCAAGTGATTCAAAGCACATTGGATTCAGCTCAAAGTCTACTATACACCTACAAAGTTTCAAGTCAATTGGATTAGCAATCTAGGAGAAATCTCGCTCGAAGTGCACACTGGTCTGTGTATGCAGAATTCCTAAAAAGTCGGGGGTACACATATTTTTGCTAAACATCTTTCTCTAAGTATATTCCATCATTTTATCTCATTCCACTTGAAAATGGTAGCTTGTTAAGCTAATTTAATATGTCCAGAAGGAATTAGATCAATTGTAAGTGTGGTGGTCACACTGAGTGAAAGATTGAGCAGGTGTCAATACCACAATAGCAAGTTTTCTTGGATTTGTGAAGTGCAAAGTTATCTGTTTTGATTTGATCATTACACATATCATTTGCAAAGTACATATATGCTTTCTTTGTATCATTTGGAAGCTAAGCTTGTGTACTAAGTATATCTGAAGCAAAGGAGGGCTGGAGCAAAGCAGGTTTTAACAGCTTCAACTCAATCTCTTGAGTGTATCCAACCATCACTCCCAACAGTGGTATCAGAGCAAATAAGGTAAACATGGGAGATGGTTTTCCTTCATTCATTGACAAATTGGACAGGAACAATTACCAAGCTTGGTCATTGAGAATGAAGACCTATCTACAAGGGAGAAGCTTATTTGGATACATATCAGGAGATGAGGAACTGCCCTCATTCAAAGCTAGAGGACTACCCACCAAGGATGAACAAGAGAGACTCAACCAATGGTGTGCAAAGGATGCTTTGGCAAGGTCTTACCTTCTTAACTCTATATCTGATTTCCTTTTACCTCATATAAGGAACTGTAAGACTTCCCAAGAGACTTGAGAAACTCTGTCAACATATTTCTCTTCCAACACAAGGGCCAGGAAGAATCAACTGTGGATTGAATTCACAACCCTTAGGAAGCAGCCCAAGCAATCAGTCTCAGAGTATGTGACAAAGATTAAAGATGTGGCAGACCAATTAGCAAGCATTGGAGAGGAGATTGAAGAGGAGCAAATAGTCAGGCAAGTAACAAATGGACTCAAGGCAGATGATAAGTGGGAAAGTTTCACCACTGCAATGGACCTCTATATGGACATGCATACCCCAGATCTCACAACACTCATGGGCCAACTATTCACACATGAAGCAAAGTTTACAAAGGCAAGAGATCAATCAAAAGGTAACAACCCCTCTGCTCTATATACTGATAAGAAGGTTAAAGATAAAGGTAAAAGTAAGAAGGTTGATGAAGAAGGTTCTACCTCCCAAGCAAACTATGCAGGGAGAGGTAGATCCTCAAGAGGAAGAGGCAGAGGAGGTAAGTCAGGTAGGGGGAGACCCTACAACTCATCACCATGCAACATTTGTGGATTGTCCAATCATACCACAGATGAATGCTACAAGAACTACAAGAATCAGAGAGGAAGAGGCTACTCAAGAGGTGGATACTCTCAAGGGAGAGGCAGGTTCAACCAACACCAAGGCTACAATGGATACAACAATCAATACAACAACAATTACAACCACAACCACAATGGTAACTACCAAGGTGGATTCAGAAATAGAAGGGATTACAACAACTACACAGAGGAGCAAGATGACTCCCTATTGATCATGAATATGACCTCCAAGGCAGGTAGAAATGATGATCATTTATTTTATATTGACTCGGGATGTTCTAACCATGTAGCTGGCAATGTGGCACTACTCTCTGACTTGGAAGAACCCAAGGGCAAACATCAGGTACAAACAGGTGATGATACTAAACACTCTGTTGTTAAGATTGGAAATGTGAAGACATGTGATGGTAACCAGAACCTATTAAGCAGGGTACTCTATGTACCAACCATCACCAAGAATCTAATGAGTGTTGGTCAGATTGTGGAGAAAGGGTTGCAGGTCAGGTTCACTCAACATGGAGCATATGTGGAGGACCCAAGACATGGTTTCAAAAGAATTGCCAAGGGGGAGAAATCAGGTAGATTGTTTACTTTTGAGCTAGAAGACACCAAGAACATTGCTTTATATAATTACAAGGATCAAACACTTTCAGAGTTAGAAATATGGCACAAGAGGTTAGGGCACATAGGTGAAAGAACCCTAAAGCAAATGTGCAGGGATCAATGTGTGCTTGGGATACCTAATGTATCCAAGCAACACATGATTTATAAGTGTGGAGCATGTCAGTTTGGTAAGTCTCACAGGTTGCCATATTCAAGGAAAGGCTTCATGCATGAAGACTACCTAGACTTGGTACACACAGATGTTTGGGGACCTAGTAAGGATCCTTCCATTTCAGGTTCAAGGTACTATGTGTCCTTCATTGATGACTATAGCAGGTGGACCATCTTATACTTTATGAAACATAAAGATGAAGTGTTTAATTGTTTCAAGAGGTATCTTGCACTTGTTGAAAACCAAACAGGAAGAAGCTTGAAGAGGCTAAGGTCAGATGGAGGAGGAGAGTACTTCTCCAATGAGTTTGAAGATTTCTTGCAGGAAAGAGGCATCAAGAGGGAGATAACTACAAGGTACTCACCTGAACAAAATGGGGTAGCTGAAAGAAGGAATAGACTCATAGTAGAAACAGCTAGGTCTATGCTTAATGAAAAGAAGTTGCCAAATTATCTTTGGGCAGAAGGTGTATCCACTGCCACCTATCTCATAAATAGGTTGCCATCCAAATCACTTGATGGCATGACACCATATGAAGCTTGGCATGGTAAGAGGCCTTCTCTGGATCATTGCAAAATCTTTGGTTGTGTAGCATATGTGCATATTCCCTCACAGGTAAGGGGAAAGCTAGACCCTAAAGCTGAAAAATGTATCTTCATTGGTTATGATTTGAACCAAAAGGGATACAGATTCTACAACCCAACAAACAAAGGTTTCAAGGTAAGCAGAGATGTCATCTTTGATGAGAATGACTCATGGTATGAGAATGAATGCAGGAAGGTTAGTCTACCCTATGATATGGAAGAAGATTTCCCAAAGCTCACTAAGGAGGAACCAATCCAGAAAGAAGACTCAAGCTCAGATGATGATGATACAATTAACCTTGAGGAATTCAAGGCATGGAAGTCCAAAGGAAAAATGAAGATGAAGAAGCTAGAGGATATACCAGAATCCTCAACTCAAGCAATGAGGAGATCTCAGAGAGAAAGTAAGAAGCCTATCAGATATGGGTATGATACTTCTCTTGTAACCAAGCATTCTGTATATCTTGCAAAGGATTTGTTGAATGAAGAACCAGGTACCTATGAAGAGGCAATCACAAAGACAGAATGGAAAGGAGCTATGGATGAAGAAATGGAAGCTCTCAAGGAGAGTGATACTTGGGACTTGGTACCCAAGAAGGATACTATGAAGGTGATAGGATCCAAATGGATCTACAAGCTAAAGAGGAATTTTGATGGAACAATAAACAGGTACAAAGCTAGGTTGGTTGCCAAGGGTTTTGCACAAACCCAAGGCATTGATTATGAGGAGACATTTTCTCCTGTGGCCAAAATGCCAACTATCAGAATATTGGTGAGTGTAGCTGCATCCAAGAATTGGAACATGTACCAATTAGATGTCAAGAATGCTTTCTTGAATGGATGGATATCTGAAGAAGTCTACATGTCACAACCACCTGGCTATGAAGACCCCAAGAAGGTAAATTATGTTTGTAAATTGAAGAAGGCTCTATATGGATTGAAGCAGGCACCTAGAGCATGGAATTACAGGTTGACAACCTACCTCCAAGACCAAGGATTTGTGATGAGTAAAGCAGACACTTCTCTATTCATAAAGAGGAGTAGTACAGAGGTAATCTACTTGTGTGTTTATGTTGATGACATCATCATTACAGGTAATGATGTCAATGGGATTAGACACATCAAAGGACAGATGATGAAAGAATTCAAGATTAATGATCTTGGATTATTGAAGTACTTCTTAGGTCTTGAGTTAGTCTACACCAACTCAGGTATATATATCACTCAAAAGAAGTATGTACAGGATATGGTCAAGAAGTTTGGCTTGCAGGATGCTGAAGTATCTACTACTCCAATGGAGGTCAACCTAAAGCTAAGTGCTCATGAAGGGGAAGAAGTCCAAGACAGCACAGGATATCAAAGCATGGTAGGTAGTTTGAATTATGCTACCTTGACAAGAATTGACATAGCATATGGAGTTAGTGTGCTAAGCCAATTCATGCACAAACCAAGGGTACATCACCTAGAGGCAGCAAAGAAGATCTTGAAGTACCTTAAAGGAACTCAGAATCATGGTTTGTACTTTCCTTATACATCAGATATTGACATTAAAGTATACTCAGATGCAGATTGGGCAGGATGCAAGGATGATAGGAGAAGCACATCAGGTTACATTTGTTTTGCAGGAGATAAACCTATTTCTTGGTCAGCCAAGAAGCAACCTACAGTGGCATTGTCATCCACTGAAGCAGAGTATAGAGGGCTTGCCAATGCCACTCAAGAAGCTATCTGGTTGAAACTTTTGTATACAGAGCTAGGCCTATACACTAGGCCTCCAATCATCTTTGGAGATAACACAAGCTCTCTTCACCTTGCAGCTAATCCAATATATCATGCTAGGACAAAACACATAGAGGTTCATTACCACTATGTGAGAGAGAAGTTACTAAGCAAAGAGATTCAATTGACATATGTGTCTACTAATATGCAATGTGCAGATTTACTCACCAAAGCATTGGATGGAAATAAGCTATGCAGATTTAAATCTATGATTGGATTGCAGGATGTGATTGAAGACTAAAGATAAAGACTTAAGCCAAAGTGCTTGGCTTGAGGGGGAGCTGTTGGTGCATTTCAAGCCTTCACACTTGGCTTGGAACCTTGGAAGATTAGCTTGGAACCCTTGAAAGATATCACCATGTGAAGCTAGAACCATAGGAACACTTGCCTATGTGTTATTACCATTTTATCTCTTGTAAAAGTCTAAATGACTTGGTATGTAAAATGATCACACCTACTTGATTAGAGTCATGAAATTTGGATGGTATAATTGGAGAGAATATCTCCCTACTTTTAGAGGAGAGATTCTAGGGAGCTTAGATTTGAATTTCAAATTCAAATGATCACAAAACATCTATAAAAGATGATGTAAAAAGTCGCGGGTGTGTCACTCACTTGAGCTCATTTCCCGAGGCATTTCATTATTGTAACTCATTGTGTGTGAGTGCTACTTCATAGCCTACACCACAATACCTCATTTAGCTATGCTTGTCATGCTAATGAGATTGTACAACTACATCAATCAATAGAAGTATACACATTTATAATCTCTGTTTTCTCTGAGTCATCATCTCCAAGTCTGTCAACTTCTGAGGAGCATATCTCAGGATCTACTGAACCAAATCAAGTGATTCAAAGCACATTGGATTCAGCTCAAAGTCTACTATACACCTACAAAGTTTCAAGTCAATTGGATTAGCAATCTAGGAGAAATCTCGATCGAAGTGCACACTGGTATGTGTCTGCAGAATTCCTAAAAAGTCGGGGGTACACATATTTTTGCTAAACATCTTTCTCTAAGTATATTCCATCATTTTATCTCATTCCACTTGCAAATGGTAGCTTGTTAAGCTAATTTAATATGTCCAGAAGGAATTAGATCAATTGTAAGTGTGCTGGTCACACTGAGTGAAAGATTGAGCAGGTGTCAATACCAAAATAGCAAGTTTTCTTGGATTTGTGAAGTGCAAAGTTATCTGTTTTGATTTGATCATTACACATATCATTTGTAAAGTACATATATGCTTTCTTTGTATCATTTGGAAGCTAAGCTTGTGTACTAAGTATATCTGAAGCAAAGGAGGGCTGGAGCAAAGCAGGTTTTAGCAGCTTCAACTCAATCTCTTGAGTGTATCCAACCATCACTCCCAACAGACCTTCCAAAGATCAAGAGGTTGAAGCACCCTCTTGTGGTTTCGGAACCACTGGATATCTTCTTGCACATATTCATGGATACTTTCCTGGCCCTGGTTCCTCCTTCCACCCACGTGCTTTTTCCTTGATATGTGCCCCTGCGGGGCTCTGTGTAGAGATGGGTGTTGTGCCCCTGCGGGGCTTCTTGCAGAGATGTATCTTTGGATATGATCTTTTCAGTGAAGCTTCTTTCGTTGTCTTCTTCTTTTCTTCTTTTTGCTTGATTCTCCCTCAACATTGCCCCCCTCCTGAACTCTGTCATTCCCGACAGGCTTTGAGAGTATGTTCTATACACTTTTTGCTCTGTTTCATTAAGCAGATTGGCTTCACGTATCATTAGCTGCTTCCACTGTTCTGCTTTTACACCATCATGTGGAGGTTGTCTATGATCGACGAAGAAGCTTAGCTCATATGCCACTAATCTGGCATTCAGGTTGGATGACATCTTTAAAAAGATCTCTGAATCGATTTCAAAAAACCCTGTGAAAAAGGCTTCTTCGAACATCTGCATGTACTTGGCAAAAACATGAGTCTGGAATAATAGGCCATTATGGTAGGGCGGCTAGGCATAATAGACAAATCAAAAACAAGAATGTCTGTTCCCTGATTAATGCCAATGAAGTTCAAAAATGTATATGCCGCATGTTTGAAGACCTTCAATACTGTGAGTATCATACTGAGTATTTTATTTGTCATTTTGATAGTTAAATCTGGTACTGTTGCATAACTCTGCAGCCAAAATTCGATGGTCTTTACCATATAATCCTCCGTTGGTAGATAGTTATGCGGTGAACTTGGAAGTAGTGGATAGTTTAGCCACTGTTTATTGATTACACCGGTCTTTTGCATATCCAAAAATTCTCGTGCTTCTCTGCACCGTGGTGTTGGACAAAAAGAAGGATTTACCTGTAATAAATATGGTGCCGCTTGCCAGTGCACCCATAATGGAGGATGTTTTTCCAAAAATTTTCTTCTCCAAACAGGCTGTGCAGCTTCAAATTCTTCTTGAGTATAAGTGAATGTGTCATTTTTGAAGTGCAGCTATTCGTCTGGATTTTTTTGTGTGATCTTTTTGATGTATTGTCTTGTTTTCTCTTTCAGCAGTCCGTACGGAATGTTGAAAGGCTTCATGATCTTTTCTAAGTCCTTACCTTTAATCTTTGCTTCTTTCATGACTTTGATGACTTCATATTCAAAATGTTCTGTCAACCGGGACACCAATAGTGCCCGTTCCTTCTGACTTATTTCTTCAGTATATGGCATTGGATGATCATCAGTTGGCTCCGCCATCTACTCTTTTATTGGAGAATTATAAATCAGGGGAGATAGAGGGCATACCTCTACCTCGTCAGTAGGATTTTCTTGTCTTGGCTCTACTCGTGTCCCGATTGGTGCTTTTTCTTCTACTTTGGTCTCTAATTGGGCTAAGCGCTCAGTCTTCTCTTTTACTTCTTGCATTGCTGCTCGTAGTGCTTCCTTGGTAGCTAGTAACTCGTTACCAATCTCTGCTACATGATCCATATTTTCACTATAACTCGCTGCAAGTTTCCCATGGGCTGTATTCAACTGCTTTTTTAGCTCATATGTTTCTTGAGTGTACTTATGTTCCCATTCTTCTCTCAGTGCTTGCTCTTGTTTCAGCAAATCTTCATATTTCTCAATTTGAGCTCGTACTTCCTGCTGGTCAATATCTGTTGTCTCTTGTTTTTCGAGAGGTTGATCATATAGCAACGACTTCATTAATTCTTTATTTCTGTTTCGTAAATTGTCATTTTCCTCCATATACATCTTTAGTTGTGTTTCCAGTAAGTTGATTCTAGCTTTCATCCGCTCTTTGTCTGCCTCGCTGGCTTCATGTAATCTTTGTAGCTTTGTCAGCTATGCCTAGAGTTGGTGATGTTGGGTCATCAATGTATCACATTGTGATTTTACTGCGAGTAACTCCGTTCCCTTGGCTGCAATCTCTTTCTAGGCCTGGATAAGTTGTGTAGATAGTTGTTCACTCATAATTTGAAACTGATTCTTTTCCCTCATGGCTTTGTCGTAATCTGCATCTGTATCCATCATCTGTTGTTGTGTATCCATGGCCGTTTGGATCATTTGTTTGACAACAGGTTTTAATTGAGTGACATCCACATTTAACCAAGTGGTAGGTATACTAGTTCTGCTCCTGTTGTCACATCTTTCCCTTGAGCCACGTGTAATGTGATGTCATGGGGCTGCCTGATATGAAGTTGGATCCTCGGCTCAGCCTCCATGTGGTCAATCTTGCCTTGAGGTGTATCATCCGGTACTTCGATCACAACGGGCTCCTTACTTGGTTGTCGGCCTGATTCCTGGTCTATTGGAGTTTGTATTTCTTGTTTGATAGGTGGCACGACATCTTTATTAGTTATTGGAGCTTCCTTGATACTGATCTTTGACGTATCATTCAGTTGAATGACGTGCTCTGGTTCAATTGGTTCTTCTATGCTCTTTGCTTGTCTCTGTTCGTTGTCTGGCATGACTTCAACTTGATTGATCTCTGTCCAATCTTCATTGTGTGTTTCTGTTTGTATATCTGTATCCAGGGTGTCCTTCTCACAGCTTGATTCTTCATTAGAGCTTGATTCCTCCAATCCTATTTCTTTGTATCTGGAAGGTACTTGATGAGTTGCTTTATCCTTCTGTTTCTTTTCCTGGCTTGCCTGTCTGTAATGTTGACCTTGAATATTCAAATTTATTTGCCCCCGCATATACTGATGCGTTTCTTCCAGGGCTGCAGAGAGATCTCTCTTAGTAATGGGTTGTTGGGTCCCAGGAATCTTCGGTAACATGTGTTCTCTTTGATTGTGGTGTCCCTTGAGCTTCTTCCTCTCTTAGGCGTTTAGTCCCTCTCATAGGCGTCTTTGAGCTGGTTCCTACTTCTTCAACCGCGATCACTGTTTTCTTTTTCTTTGGACAGTTGCTGACTTGGCATATTTGGCTAACTCTGTTGATGTTGGCATCACGCGCAAGCAGTTCTTCATATCCAATGCCTCATAAATAAGTAGGGTCAAGGCCAAACTACCATTCAGAAACTTTTTCTAACCCCACTTCTTTTTTGCTTCAAATAGGCGTTCTTGAACATAGGGAGTCATATTTACTTGATTTCCGACTTGCCTCATAGCATGTGAGAGTAGTTGCACCGTGATCTTTTGAGGTGTTGTATATCTATGCATGCTTGGAAAACAAAAGTGCTGATGCACTAATCGAACAGCCTCTTCAATATCAGTTCTATTGATTTCCAAAAAGGATCGCTTTTTAGGATCATGACATTCATCTTTGACATTAGTGTGTCCTTCTTGATTCCATCCGAAAGCTCGGTTAATTAGCTCGTGAGTAAATTGAATTGTCTTCCAGGCACCAACTTTATCCAGTACTCGTGCCTCAGGGACTGATATCTTATTTGATGCAGGTTGGAGTGTATTCATCACTTGCGTACATCTCTGAAAATCTGGCAAATATATTGGAAGTCTTAAGAAGGCATCAATTCCAGCTTGAGTCTAGACATCTGTCATGCGCGGTAATCCTTGTACGATAGTCTTGAAGTCTTGCGACATGATAGGGAAATAGTGATCCCGGTCCATAATCTTGATGGTTGCCATGAAAATGAGATCCGATACTGGTTGGTCATCCAGAAACCAATGGCCTCTTGCTTTAGTTATTGATTCCAATGGAAGAAGTTGGACCTCTTCCTCTTGCGTTGCTTTGGAATTAGTAGATGCCATCTGCACTCAATATAGAGTATGAATTAGTGGCAAGATAGTATCAAAATTGTCCTTCAGGTGTCTTTCATAAGATTGGCAATGCTCCGCATGAATGGTGTCATCCCTTCCCCGTGGGTGTGAGAAAGGTAATACCTGGGATTTTTCATACTTTTAGATATTTTTATGTTTTTTTCTGAAAGAAAAACAAAAAAGTTAGTTCATAGCCGAAGCGGTTATTAACTTTTTTAGTAATTTTCTTTAGATTATGTACAAGTGCTCTCCTATTTTCCAAGAGAAAAATGTGCTTCACTATCATGAAATAGAAGAATAACGTGCCGAATGCTTGGCCTTGTAAAAGTGGCCCTATTATGCATACTTTGGATTCTGGTAACTCCAAATGCGTGCAACTCGAATTATTTGGTAGATGTATACAGCTTGTCTTGTCTTTCGGCATCCAAATCTGCTTTATTCTGTTGAGAGAAATCGTGTTCACAACCTTCTTGGTGAATGTGATGCTTCTCATTTGGTGCTTCTGCTTTGTCTGCTTTTTGAATCTTAGAATGACGTGTGAATTGTATGTAGAGTCCTGCTCTATCCTGTAGCAGTTTAGCTTCTGTCGTTTTGCCTTTAGATCATACTGATTTTCCTTGTTCATTGGTTCATCCTTTTTTATGATTGTCATTTGAGTACATGAATTGGGAATCCATATTTGTGTGCGGTCCGACTGGGCGGCTATCACCTTCTTCGAAATCCATACTTTAGCAATTCTTTGTAGAACTGAATATCCAGAGCGATTGACATACTGGTTTTGTGGGTTCTTCTACTGTCGCAAGTAGTTCTTCTGTGGAAGATATGTAGCCATTTAGTCCTTCCTTATCCAAGCTTGTCTAGTGTACGGAATGGGGTATGTTCTAATAGGTGCCGAATTGTGATTACCTGGAGAACGAGTCTCTCTTGTGCGTGGTTCTTCGCTAAGGCTGTTTTCAGATAGAATGACACTCTTGTGACTTGCTAGATTAGAAAATGGCATGCAAGAAGACTTCTGTGTATCCTCACATGAAGTACTCGATGAAGGGGTTTCCATAGTGCTAGTGAACATACATGCATCACTTTGTTCATTTGAGTGGGTTTTTGGTTCTATACTTGCAGCTTTGATTGGTCGTTCGTCTAGCATGCTGAATACTTCACGATGTCCTATCCTGGCTGAGATGTATCCTAAGGCCAATTGAATAGTTACTTCATATTCGTATATCCAGTCTTGACCTAACACGAGCTCTTCCAATAAATCCCGATCGTGACATACTAAGAGTTTTTGTTCCATAGTGTTGTTTCCTAAGTGTAGAGGTAAGATAATCTCTCCTATACACTTGGTGATCTTTCCTCCTATTCCAATCAGCTGTGCCTTTGATGGGCATAATTCTTCCTTGAGTTGCTGAGTCAATGAAAATTTGATGCAGCTTATGGCAGCTCCTGTGTCAATGAGCGCATCCACTAAGTGGTACTCCTCTTTTCCGGCTCCCAAATTCAAATATGGTTGTGTCCTTTGTTGACCTAGGTTTTCCATGGCTCAAAAATTAGCCATTGGGATGAGTTCTTTTCCTTGGCGATATCTCTCATCTCTCTCTCTCATCCACTCTTTTCGTTTCCTAATCGGCTCTAGTGCTTCTTGTATGGCTTCCTCTCATATTCTTTCTTCCTCTAGAGGTCTATTTTTACCCCTGATTATTCGTGAAATTGTTTCTTCAGTCAATGGTTCTAGATATTTTTTCACTCAACATCCACTGATATAGCTTGGTAATACTTCTCCATCTAGGGTTGCTAAGCTGATGGCTCCGCTAGTGGATATGCGATTGATGATTAATGGGCCGTATCCTCTTTTTTGTAGTTTCTTTGCATGTTGTTTCAGGGTATATACCAAAACTAAATCTCCTTCCTTCAAATTTTTATCTTTAATATGAGCATCAAAATATGCTTTCTGTCGCCTTTTAGCAGCATAAATCCCTGCTACTGCTTGTAACCTAGTTTCATGTAACTTCTCTATTTGATCCAATTGAGCTGAGAGTTCATGTCCATTCCACTCATAGGTTGTTGCTACTCTGAGAGTGGGTATTAAGAAATCAATTGGCAAAATAGCGTTTTGTCCATACACTAAGTTAAAAGGAGTAGTTCCTATGGCGGTCTTGTAAGCTACTCTGAATGCCCATAAAGCGTGATGTAATTGTTTATCCCAATCAGATCTACCATTGTTCACAATTTTAGTGAGAACTGTGCACAAGATTTTATTTGAACTTTCGGCTTGTCCATTGGCTTGTGGGTGATAAGGGGCTGATTTCTTATGAATTACCAAGAATTCAGTCAGTAAGGCTTCTATCACTTCATTCACAAAATGCGTACCTCTATCACTCACAATTTCTATAGGTAGTCCAAATCTAGTGAAAACATTCTCAAAGAGAAACTTGGCCATAGTCCTTGCATCGTTTTTCTTGGTAGCTTTGGCTTCAACCCATTTGGTCAGATAGTCTGTGGCTACAATTATATATTCGGCATGGGATCCTTTAGCTGGGGGGCTAATAGGTCCTATGAAGTCTATTCCCCATTTTGTGAAAGCTCTTGCACTCATCATGGGTTTTAGTGGAATTTCATCTCTTCTAATAGGATATTTTGTTCGTTGACATGTATCACACCGTTGAACATATGTGGCTGCATCTTGATGTAGAGTTGGCCACCACATTCCAACAAAGAGGATCATTTTTGTTGTTTTATCTGCAGAGAAGTGTCCTCCTGCAGCTCCTGTATATGCCATCTCTAAAACATCAAGATACTTGTCTTCATGAATGCACATTCGCAAATGATTATCTCTTCCTCGTTTAAAGAGTTGTTTTCCAATAAGAGCATAGTCCTTGCTTTGTTCTACAAGTGCTCGTTTTCTTGCTAGAGTGGCTCCTTCTGGGTACTCTTGGGTCTTTAAGAACTTCACCAGAGGCATGCTCCATCTTGGTGCTACAGTGGAGTAGCATAGAGTGGAGTTCTCTTCTGGATTCCATTCTTGATAGGTTGGGTAGGCTGATACATAGTTATGCGCATCCCTTTGCATGGTTGGCCAATATATGCCCAATCTCCTTAGTGTTTGCCATGTTCCGTTTGTATTTAGACGAGTTTTCCATTGATTTACATGTGCTTTTTGAAGCCACATTTCCTGTTCCTCTTCTTCTACACATCTCATGAGTAATCCGCTTGAGTCTTGGTGATACAAACTTCTAGCAATGATATGAAGGTTTTTAGCCTTCCATAGGTCTTGGGTTCGGTTTGGTGTGATCCCATCTTTAGGTCCATGAGTGAGTATAGGGATCAACTTTTCTGCCCATTGGGGACATACTTCGAGGTTAAACAGGTACGTGTCAGGCAGATCATCCGGTACTCCTATGGGTGGTTCTCCATGTGTCATTCTTGATAGGTGATCCACTCTTATGTGGGTATTTCCTTTCTTGACTACTACTTCAAAATCAAATTCCATCAACAGTAGAAACCATCGTACTAGTCGTCCTATATTACAAGGCTTATTGACTAAGTACAGTAGGGCTTGATGATCAATGAAGAATTTGAATTTGTTTGCCAATAAGTAGTGTTGAAACTTCTTTACTTCATACACCATTCCTAGGCCCTCTCTTTCGGTTGTGGTATAATTGCATTTTGCTTGATTCAATTGTCTACTGGCATAGGCTATAGGGTGATCTAACTTTCCTGTATCTGCAGGTTGAGCTAAGATGCAACCAATGGCAAACTTGGAAGCATCCACGTGAATATGAAACGGCTTATTCCAATTGGGTACTCGGAGGATTGGTGCTGAACTCAATCGACTCTTTAATTCGTTAAAAGCCTTTTCACATTCTTCAGTCCAGTTAAACTGAGTCAATAATGCATAAAGAGGTCTAGCAATTATGGCATACATATGTATAAATCTTCGGTAGTATCCACAATGTTCCATAAATGCTTGGACTTCCTTAGCAGTATTTGGTCTTGGCAAATCCAGAATCACTTTGATTTTGTCTTCATCAGTTGAAATTCCATTTTTAGAGACTATGTCCTAATATTTTTCCTTGTCGAACCATGAAGTCATATTTTTCTGGGTTGAGGCATACTCTATATTGTCGACATTTGGCAAAGATCTTTTCTAGTTCAGGGATATGCTCTGATCGTATAGCTGAGTAAGTGCATAAATCATCCACGTATACCTCCATACTCTTTCTCAGGAACTCCTTGAATACATGGCACATCAATCTTTGGAAAGTGGTTGGGGCATTGGTTAGGCCGAAAGGCATAACCCTAAAGGCATACACTCCCCATTCAGTTGCAAAGGCTGTTTTATGCTGGTCCTCAGGAGCAATAGCTACCTGATCATAACCTGAAAAGCCGTCCAAAAAATTGTAAACTTCCTTCCCTGCCACCCTTTCCAGAAGATGATCCGTGATGGGTAATGGGTAACTATCCCTTATGGTAGCGGCATTTACTTTTTTCAGATTTATGCATACTCTTAACTTACCATTCTTTTTCGGTACAACCACCAAAGGTGACACCCATTCCGTGTGTTCAATCTCATATATGAACCCAGCTTCTAACAACTTATCTATCTCTTCCTTAATCTTCGCTGAGTAAACATCGTTATATGTGTATGGTCTTTGTTTGGAAGGTTTAGCTTCAGATTTCATAGGGATTCTATGTGCACATATAGATGGATCTACTCCTTTCAAATCCTTACAGGTCCAGGCAAAGACATCCCTGTATTCCCTTATGAGTCGTATTAACTCTTGTTCTTCCTCCATTGAGACATCCTGTCCTATAAAAGTACATCGTTCTTCTCCTTCTTCTAGGGTTACTATTATTTTCTTGGTCTGCTCTTTGTTGTCATATGCTATTCCTGACTGTGCTTCTCGTTTTGGCATTTGTATAGCAATTCTTCTCTCTTCTACTTCATATTTGTTGAAGTGGGCGGGCACTTCAAATTGGTCTTGAGGCTTGTTTTCTTCATCATTTTTTGCTTTTTCTAATCCAAGCTCCTCTTCCTGTGTTGGTTCTTGATATATTTCATTAGATATGATACTTACTTCTTGATTTCCACTTTCTATTTCCATTTGCTCTTGCTCCATTTCAATGCTCTCGTAATCCTCCTTCCATTCTTTTTCAATTACTTCTCCTTCTTCAGCCTCTTGAAGAACTACCACATATAGACTAACGTCATATCCTTCCTCATCAATGCATTCATTCATGGTTATCACTTCTTCGTTTACACACACATCGAGAGTGGCTAAAATCTCCATCCAACCATGAGGTTCAAATTCTTCATCTAGGAATATTTGAAGCATATAGGCTGGATCTTGTACTGATCTAGCAACTCCTTGCCTTTGCTGCCATCCTTTCCTCCTATCTTCTTCCTTTTTCACAGTTTGGCATATCCATAGATGAGTGTCTTCGTTCATCCATGATCGATCACTTGAACTTATACTATGAATCAACTGATTATCTTCCTCCTTATGAATCTGATTCCATTGTAAGGGGGGAACATCTTGATATGTATATGTGTGGAGATTTATTCTTGTGGTGGTTCCTTCATGCTGTAGGTATACGTCTTTTCCCCAATCTTGCACTACCTTTAGTTGTCTCATGAAAGGTCTTCCAAGTATCATTTCATAATTGCTAGGCCTTTCAAATTGACATATCGCTAAGGTGTGCTCGAACTCAACTCCGCAAGTGGTAAAAACTACCCGTTCCAATAATCCCAAGGGTCGTTCAGTGTGTCTGTCTGCCATTTGTATCTTCATGCATGTTGGTCTTAGAGCTGGTTTTCCCCATTTCTCCCAGATTTCTTTAGTAGCAATTCCTACTCCAGCTCTAGAATCTAAGATGGCTTTAGTGGTGTAACCCCTATAGGTAATTGGAAGGCAAGTGTTTTCTTCATCTCCCTCACTAAAATCTCCTACCTTATCTATTGGGATTTTTACTATGTTTACTTCATCAGACATCTCCTTCTTGTCCACCTTGATCTCCAATTGGCTGGTCAGTTTCTCCTTCAAATGTGGTTTGATCCTTAACAGTTCTTCTAACGTCAGGGTACAAGGGATTTTTACCTTTCTAAGGTGTTGTATGATATCCGATGTTTGGACAGATGGGTTCAGCTCTTTTTTCCTCATTGAGGGAATGCGATATAATTCTGAATTATGTTCGTACTCTCCTGTGTAATTTGGCAAAACCTTTACACTATCATTTTCTTCGTTACTTGGATCAATTGGTATTATTTCTTCTGAATTCAGTTCAGGTATGGAGTCTTCAATTTCACCTTCTGCTTCTAGCTCCTCAAAGGGTGGGTCTATTCCTTCCACTTTCTTCCATCGGTCTTCTTGGACTCTTGCCCACAAGTCTTTAGGCCATTCCCCTTCTACTTCGGGAATAATGGACCCTTCCCTTTTATCCTCACAATGATTTTCATTGTGTATCTCACCTTCTTTGGTTTTCTCAGGGTCATTAAGGATGACACACTCTTGGAATTCTTTTTCGAGAATTCGCGAGTTGGGTAATTGAAGAACAGGTTTTTCTAAGGTCTACCGAGCCACTTCAATTAATTTTTTGCATATCTCCAACCTTTCCTTCTCTAGGTCACCTCTAGGATATTCTCTTTCATGTTGTTCGATGGTAGGCCCTGCTCTTATTCGTGCCTTGTATGCCTCAATCCACATGGCTAATTCTTCAGGCATGGGATCTGTTAAAATTGATCCTACCTCTTCGTTTTTTACTTCCCTTTCCGATTTTCTTCTTCCTCTTCTTGTTTCTCTTTTAGATTTTGTTCGCTTTTCTCATTTTCCTTCTTTTGTAGTAATTTCTTTTCCTTTATCCGATCTCTACGGTTCTTCCATCTTTGTGTTCGTCTGCTTATAGCACTTTTCTCAGGCTCTTCCGAGTCTTCAACTATTTGAGGTGTAGGTATGTTCACTTCTCTGTCTCCTTGATCATTTTCTTCAGTTTTGTCTGGGGTCTCTCTAGCTTTGGCTCTAGTTATTGCTTTCAATGGTACAGTGTACTCCTTATCACTTCTTGATGATTCTATCACTTCTATCACGTTAATCTACACGTTAGAGTTAACTTTGTTGGGGTTCTTGGGGCAATCTCTGAAAAGGTGTTCTTTGCCACAATCACTACAGTATCCTTCCCAGACTCGCTGTGGTGGTGGTGGTGGGTTTGGTAGTGTACATTCTCTGATATAATGATCACCTCCGCATCTATAACATGGTCCTCTAGGTACAGGTGGTCTGTTCATAGGTCGGGGGGGTATGGATGCCCTAGGGGATGTGTACATCAATGACACATAGTCCTGCTCATATCCGTAGGAACTATCTGGCGCTTCCATGCCATATGCATATGGTTTGTACATTTGTCCATATTCTATCATAGAGCTCTCATAACTGGGATAGTTTCCTTGACTATGGTCATAAGATGAGTCATATGGTTCATTACTAGGCAATGGTGTGGCTGGGACTATTGCTCTCTCTAAGTTTTCTTCAGGTTGAGCTATTTTCACTGGGACAACATTCTGAGGATGGGGTGGTTGCTGTCCTAACACCGGTTGTGGTTGATTGTAACTTTGATAAGCATATGGTTGTGGTACAGGTGCCTGCTGCTTTCTCCTCCTAGTTCTCTCTGAGGGTATCCATAAGGTCTCATGACAGGTTGTACAAGTCTTGATTGCCTATTGTAAGGACAGTTTTCCGTGTTGTGATTTGTGTATTTTTGTTCTATGCTGCAATATTGTAAAGGGCCTGGAATGGGTGGTCTATTGTAAGCATAGGCAGGTGGTGGGACTATTCCCCTAGTGCACAAATAAGATGGATGATCTCCTCCACAATGCATACATCTTCTAAGCATGGGCACTCTCATTGGGTTGCTGGGGTAGTTCCTCTGTCCTTAAACATTCAACTTCTTTGCTACTAAGTCAGCTATTTCCTCTACATTGTTCTTAGGGTTTGATGTGTTGCTGGCCGAATCTTCACTTTTCATGCTACTTTGAGGTATTTTCATATCCTCCCCTAAATTGTCTTCTAGGTCGATACATTCCTTCATGCATTCTTGCAAGGTTTGAACTCTCTTCACGTACACCAGAGATCTTAATGATCCATTCAACAATCCTTCCAAAAATAATGACACCATTTTGTTTTGGGTGGGTCTCTCTTCCACTAGGCACCTATCCACATATTGCTTGAATCTTCTTGCTGCCAATCTCACTGATTCTATAGGAGCTTGCTTAAAGCTATGAATCAACGATGATGAGTTGTTTTTAATTCCAGACTTAGTGAATTCCTCAATCATTTCTTGATAGACTTGTTCCATATTTTGAAAATTGTTAGGATATAATGGCTGGAACCAAGCTAAAGCTGTGTCAGTCAAAGTTAGATCAAAAGACTCATATCAGGATTAAAAAATATGTAAGTTGTCGGATTGGCAATTGTAATCTTTCCCTTTCATATTCTGCATCTCCCATTACCAAGTATCTACTTAATCTTTTGCTTTCCGCTATTAGTCGCTATTGTATCTGTGTGTTTTGTGTGCTTTGTGCTCTCTGTAAAACCTGTGTATTCGTGCTACTTTGCGTGTGCATCATGGAAGCCCTGGCAAACTTTGCTACCTTCCGTGACGGACTTCCTCAGGACGTAACTGAATTCTTGCGTGTCCGAGGTTTGTCCAACTTCACTGAATTGCCCTGGCATTTAGTGGAGTGCCATCCATACTATGCTCAGATAATTGCTGCTATTGCCGCCACACCTACTATCGAGCAGAGTTGGCCTATTACGTGTTTCCCCTCTCCTGTCGTAATCACCATGCAGTCGTATGCTGCCGCTTATCGACTCTCTCCAGAAGGACGAGAGAATGGCCCTAACCTTCCAATCGCTACAATGAATCAATTGTTTCCCAAGCACTCTTCGAATGAGTATGCCATACTCTACCGCCCTGAGCTTGAAAGAAGAGCTTTACAATTTTTAGTAGCCATATTAAACTTACAAAAACGCACTTATGGGATTTCTCGCCCATTCTACTCGGTGATTGATATGACTGCTAGAGAGCGTATCAATTTTGCTTCCTATTATTTCCGGCGCATTCACCGTGAATGCATTGCGATCATTAAGCAGGTTAACAAGGGTGATTTATCGTGTTCCCGTCTTCCGCATATACTCACTTTTTTGTTTCCAGCCCTCCAAGCAGCGCAACCACCACCCAGAGGTCCAATTTTATATCATGAGGAATCTGCTCAGATACTTGAAGACGACGAAGAAGATGATGAAGAAATTTTCCAGCTCCTCCATCGAAAACGAATCCAGATTAGTTCTTCTGACACTCAAGTGCAACGGTCTGTCGCTGGAGATAACGCAGACAAAAATGAAGAAGAGATTTTCCATGACACAACCACCTCGATTCATCATGATTCATCCACTCAGTCATCTCCAAACCAGCAAGAAGCTCAGAGTGTCACTGCTGATTTTGAAGACAGATCTTCTAAGGAAGAATCTGGGCAGCAGTCCAAACAAGATGTGAAAGAAGAAACACAGGTTATTGTTGCAGAGATTTTGGCAGAATTGATTACGGCAGTAGAGTCTGTAATTGCCCACCCTCCAGTGACTACGCAGCAATCTACCGATCAAGTGTTGGTGGCTAAAACTCCGTTACCCACTTCTCCATCCATACCTCCGGTCGACCCCATTATATCTGTGAAGCCTATTGAAGAACCTTCCGCTTCATCATCCTCACCGAATTACTCTCCCCCGTCTTTGCATCACCTTTTATCTGCCTCTTCATCCTAGAAACTTCCTCCTTTACTTCCTTCGATTCCCATGTTCACAGAATTAGAATCCATGGGACGCATGCTTATTCAATTTTCACAGCAGCTTCCGGTGCAACTAAGAATGGTTACAGAGAATCTTCGTCAGGAATTACAGCATAAGGTTGATACACTTGAAGAAGATATTACTCCCTTACAGGAAGAAGTCGATGCAGTAAAAGGAGAGAATCATGCTCTCCACATATAGATTCAACAGCTACAGGCTAGCCTTGTTGAACAGGAAACCGTGATTAGTCAAAGAGATGGTGCATTGGCTGAAGTAACAGCCAAAGATGATTTATTATGCACTGCTGATGCAAAAATTCTTCAGTTACGGCAGTTAGTCAAAGATAAAGAGGATGCCCGCATAGCACTGGGAAATTTGTTAATAGAAACTAGAGAACAGTTGGATGAAGCCGTGCAGCAAGGACAAGAAATGACCAATTTACTAAAGCAAACCAATACAGAGCTCCAATTTGCAAATGCAAACCTGTGTGAATCAAATGCTGCTCTTAAAGACCAGATGACATCGGTCGCTCAGCTCCAGAAAGAGATTCCAGCAATTCGAAGAGAAAGAGATGCATATTACCGGACCATTCAATTTCAGAATCAAGAATTGGAGAGAAGAGAAAAGCAACTTGGAGTTCAAGAAAAAACACTTATCATGAATAGATCAACAAATTGCCGATATGAAAGTAAACTGTGATGAAGCTCTATCGAATGACTTTTATCTGCAGGAAGCCTTTCTGCAAACACACGCAGAAGTTTTGATAAGCCAAGTTATTGCCACTAGTTCAGTTAGAACTGATGCTCAGTTAGTAGAACCAGAGATACTCAAACAGATGCTGGATTCGTTAAAAAAGAAAATTTCGCGAACGTTTAAATTAGCTAGAACAATGTATCTACAGGGTATAATAGATGAGCCATAAGATTTTGTATACCTGCGAGTTCAAGTCCACCGTGCGTGCCAGTGTAAGCCGTCGGATTGGCAATTGTAATCTTTCCCTTTCATATTCTGCACGAACCGATAGGTCGCTGCGTGAAGTTGTATCCATTTATAAATCAATGAAAAGACGCTTCGGTGACAACCAGAAGGATCGCCAGACTGTCTGTCTGGGCGATACGTCTGTGTAGTTCCATTGTGTTGTGTTTTGAGAATTTTAAGTAGTACTGTGTTATTTTGCTTTTGTTGATTACCTTCACTTGTGTTAATGCTGTTCCGTTAAGTACGACTTGTGAGTCTGTATTACGGTAATGAATAGTTTCAGTGGTGTGTGTCGAGGACGTAACAATCAGAGCGAATCGGTAAGGTTGTGGAAGAGTTAGTAATAGTCTGAGTACAAATAGTGAAATTGTGAGAGAACGAACTAGATTCTGGAGATTAATTCGTATTGACAGAGTTCTTTGAACACTCATGTACTGCTTTGTGAGTAATTAATTGGGAAATCAAGTATAGGGCCTCTGTTTATTCAGACCCCTTCCACTCCCAAGAACCCAAAAAGAGGTTAAACACGTTTCTGACGGCAAATGCGCGTTTAACACTGGCGTCGTCTATGGGAAGGTGGCAACAGATTGTTACAAAGTGATTGTGGGAAGGTGACCATAGATTGTGGATCGACAGTAAGGTGAAATAGTACGTAAGTGTTGCAAAAGTGATATATGCCGGTTACTAGGTCCGGTGAGTCGTATCCGAAGTATAGAAGAGATCGACAGCCTTGGGTAGTATCAAATTTGTTAAGGACTCCTCCAGGAGGCAGAAGCATAGATCGGTTAAGACCAGTCGTTGAAGAAACGAAGCGTGTTAGCAGTAATTCGGGTAGCATTCCGGTAGAACATACTGCAATTCCGGTAGATTCCGGTGTAATTTCGGCACAGTTTGCAGAAGATACAGTAACTTTGGAGTCTACAAGGATGCAGTGTGCAGTTGACCCGATACCGTCTGGTCAAGATTCGAACCCGTCTGAGAATAGAGGTGTCTTGCCCAGAGAGAACATTGAAGGTGAAAGAATACCCTGGATTGGGGAAAGTTCCACAATTTCCGGTGGCACTTCGGTCCCAGTTGTAGAAAATTTACAAGTTTCTGGTGACAGTGTGATACTTCCCGGTGAATCTTCATTCCGGACACCACTGTTCTGGGCAACCTTGCCTACGTTTGATACCACAGAAGAGGATAGGCTATTCGAATTAGAAATTCGTAAGAGGTTGAGCACTATTTTCGAACCGGAAGGTGAGTAGTCTGATCATACAGACTCTGAAGGACCGAAAACACAACTTCAAAACTCAGGAAATAGTAACAATATTGTCACTAGCACCATGAGTGGATAGCAACAACAACAACAACAACAACAACAACAACAACAACAGCAACCGCCACTTCCACTCCGGCCGGTTCCAACAAGAGTAACTTACACCGAATTTGGTGGATTTCCAGGTGATGATCCTGATGCTCATGTACGCACCTTTGAAATAAGTTATGCAGTACTTAACCATCCACAAAATCTGGCATAGAAGGCCATAGTATTCTAGTCAACATTAGTTAATGAAGCAGCGAGATGGCTAACAGAATATGATATCAACCATTTCGGCACCTATGAAGCGGTAAGGGATGCGTTTTTGCAGAGGTTCCGACTGAAGAAGAACCCTGCCGAAATTTTCGATTACTTGCAGAACAATAGACAGAAGCTGAATCAGACTGTGCAGGAATATGCCACCCTGTTTAGAACTCATTTGAGACAACTACCTCCGGCACATGCTAATTTATCGGATGATGTCATCACTCAGTGGTTTATTAATGGGTTAACTCCACAACTAAGACAGATTATGATCATCCGTTGTGTGGGAGCTATGACATTAGATGCGATTATTGCAATGGCTTTGCAGCTCGAGCATAAGGTTGGAGGTTTTACTGAAGACCTAGAGTGGTTGAAAGCCATTAAAAATGTTGCAGAGGATCCGGCTAGACAGATGTACTGCACCAAGTGTAAGAATCCAGGGCATACCAGTGCCACATGTGCCCTCAATCAAATGTATTGCGCTATCTGCAATACAACCGGACATTCCACCAAAAACTGTGCTTATAACGCCAAAGTGCAGGGACCAGCAACTGTCAATGCCATTATACAAGAACCAGGGTAACCGACCACCCATTATATTCCCCCTCAGATGAGAAATAATCAGCAGCAAGGATACAGGAATTATCGAGGACAGCGGAATACAAATTACAATACAAATCGTTGGCAGACAGGAACATCACAGGAAGGTAATTCTTTGCCACCCCCTCGCTGTCATTTTTGCGGTGAGTTAGGTCACATACGCAGATTCTGTAAAGATGTAGCCGAATATGATCAAAGGAAGAAAGAACGTCAGAACCCTATGACCAATATGGTATATATTTCACCTGTAGAAACTCAAGCAGTAGTGATTCAAACAAGATCTGGTAAGCAGTTACAACCAGCAGCAGAAGTATTTGAACCTGGCATCCATGAACAATAGAGAATGTATGACAAAGCTAGTCAATGGACCACCAAAGAGCCTACAGTGTTCCCAGATCCAATTCCGGTGACCCAAGTTCCGCTACCACAGGAAGGATCGTAGGAACAAGATTCTACCCCTGTAATAGGCACATCATCTTCAGAATCGGTGAAAACTACAATTCAAGCAGATCAGGCATGGGAAATTTTATTTAAGGCGTCCATTACTCTCCCTCTTGGACAGTTACTTGCATTAGTGCCGGGAGTTCGGCAGCAATTCCAGCAACAGCTCAGTCCTGGATCTTCCTACATTCCAGCGATGGCAACGGTACAACCGGAAGCTGATTCTACAGTGGATCATTCGGTCTCCTTGATTATTGTATGGTACAAAAATCATAAAATTACTCAAGTACTAATTGATGGTGGGTCTGGTGTAAACATCGCCACTGCAGTGCTTTGTAAGAAATTAGGATGGATGCAAATCGAGCCTGTTCAATTTTTCGTTAGAATGGCAGATCAATCCCGAGTTCATCCAATAGGACTCGTACGGAATGTCCTGATAACTTTGTAGGGTACAACGTTTAAGATGACTTTTGTAGTCTTAGAACTAGCAGAGTCTAGTCTTGACTATAATCTCCTTTTCGATCGACCCTGATTAAAACAGGCTAAGGTTATACAGGATTGGTCAGCATAAGAACTAACATTTAAAGATAATCATCGTAAATATATTGTCAAATTGGATGTCATTCAGCCTTGTGAACTTCATGCCAGACCATATGTAGCAGAGCCGGTCCACATGTTGGATGGCTTATCTGACGATGAAGAAGAAGCCTTTCTAAAGAACAATGAAGATCTGATTTCCTTGGGTACTGTAGATCTGCAATCTATTGTAGACAACTGGAGTCCGACAGCTTGTACGGTGGTGCCTGTGACCGAAGAAGTGGAGACAGAAGATACTGTTGCTGTGGATGAAGCCGCTCTACAACAACTTTTACAGTCAGCTGACGATCCAAGGAAACCTCGTCAATTCTATGTTCCTGAAGATCAGTTAATCACCTATAATTTGGGAGATGAAGTAAATCCACGACCTGTCAAGATAAAGGAAGGATTGTCTGAGGCATTTCAAGCAGATTTGATCCAGCTTCTTCGTGAGTTCTCTGATGTTTTTGCATGGGACTATCGTGATATGAAAGGTTTGGATCCTCGCATCTATCAGCATCGGGTCGTGCTCAAACCAGAAGCAAAGCCGATTAAACAACCCAGCTACCGTATGAACCCTAACTATGCAGCACAGGTCAAAGCAGAACTTGATCGCCTATTAAAGGTAGGATTCATTGTACCTATTGAGCACGTTGAATGGATCTCCCTGATTGTAATCGTACCAAAGAAAAACAAGAAGCTCCGAATATGTGTCGATTACCGGAAATTGAATGCAGCCATCGTACCCGATCCATTTCCTCTTCCATTCCTTGATACAATGTTATACAGAGTTGCTGGCCATGAGATGTATTCATTTCTTGATGGTTATAGTGGTTATAACCAGGTCCGAATGGCTGAGCAAGATATACCAAAAACAGCGTTTATTACGAATTGGGGTGTTTTTGCTTGTACAGTCATGTGGTTTGGATTAAGAAATGCTCCTAGCACCTTTTAGCGTTGTATGCAGGAAATCTTCTCACCCTATCTCACTTCTTTTATGCAAGTATATCTAGATGACTTCTCTTTATTCGGTAAGATGGTAGCACACCTGTATCATTTACGGTGTTGTTTCGAGAAATGCCGAGAATACCGAATCTGTTTAAACCCGACCAAATCTGTCTTTGCGGTTTCTTGTGGTAAGCTCCTTGGCCATATTGTATCTGCACAGGGCATACAAGTTGATCCAGATAAAGTTGCAGCTGTGTTAGAAGCACTTGTGCCTACTATGCCGAAAGAAGTGATGCAATTCATGGGTCAAGTCAGGTGGCATGGTCGACATTTATGGTGGCTTGCCCATTTGGCAATACCCCTAAATCGGCTAATAACTAGTACTCCTCGACAGTTTGATTGGACTCCAGAATGTCAAACTACATTTGATCATCTAAAAGGATTATTAACGCACGTTCCAATTCTACAACCTCCTGATTGGGAACGCCCATTTCATGTTTTTGTAGATGCATCAGATATATCCATTGGAAGTGTTTTAATGCAACAAGCTGATAAGTGGTTTCGGCCTGTCTATTATGCAAGTCGACGACTTGCTCCTGCTGAAAAGAATTATTCAGTAACTGAAAGAGAATGTCTTGGTTTGGTGTATTCTGTAAAGAAATTTCGGCATTATTTGCTAGGCCAAAAATTCATCTTTCATGTAGATCATGCTGCGCTGGTGTATCTGGTTAGACAGCAGCATTTAGGTGGTCGTTTGGTGCGTTGGGTTTTATTGTTACAAGAACTCGATTATGAAGTAATTCATCGACCCGGCATTGCACATGCACTAGCAAATTTTCTCTCTCGTTTGGATTCCGATGAAGCTCCGGTCGGTGTTGATGACACCACACCAGCAATTTATGTTACTGACACGACTAGTGATGAATCTGCAGAACCTCCTGTGACACCTACTTACTATGATCAGTTATTAACCTTTCTTACTGATGGGTGTCTTCCTCCTCAAACTTCTTTTGCAATGCGTCAAAAAATTATAGTTTACAGTCGCAGATTCCGGTTGATTGCCGGACAGTTGTATTATATGGATCACACTGGGGTTTTACTTCGTTGTATTCCTCCACATGAAGTAAACTCGCTTATCACTCTGGCACATTCAATACCTTCTGGTGGACATTTTGCAGCAGATTTAACGTACCGAAAAGTTCTGCAAAGTGGGCTCTGGTGGCCTACTATGTACAAAGATGTATCTCAGTTTGTGCAGCAGTGTGATAATTGTCAATGATCTGGACAGCCTTTCCAACGCCATTTCTTTCCTCTGCAACCTATCTTACCTTTGGAACCTTTTCAGAAATGGGTTCTTGACTTTATTGGACCAATCACACCTCCAGCAATCCTTAGCAACAAGCGATACATTCTGACATGCACAAATTATGCTACCAGATGGGCAGAAGCTTGGGCTTTACGGTCCGCCACAACTGTTTCGATGGCAAAATGTCTAATGAAGGACGTATTCCCACGATATGGATTACCTTTGCACACTTTTCAGATTCTGCATAAATTCAGTTCACCGTATTATCCTTGTGCTAATGTCTTAGCTGAAAGTACAAACAAAACGTTGTTGACTATGCTTCGAAAATTGATTGTGGAATCACCAGAAAGATAGGATCAGTTACTACCTACAATATTATGGGCATACCGGACTACATACAAGGTCGCAACCGGACTGACTCCTTTCAAACTTGCATATGGGCTGGAGGCAATTGCACCAATGGAACTTGTAGTACCCAGTTTACGTGTGGCTATCACTCAGAAATTGTTACCTGAAGACTCTTTATCATTTCGGTTGAATACACTCAGAGACTTAGATAAGCATCACTGGGAAAGTTTTCTGACCCTTCAAGAAGTTCAGTTGCGGCAAGCTCGTACTCATGATAGATATCTAAAAACTCCAGTTTTTTCGGTGGGATATATTGTGTTATTTTATAATGCTAAATCAAATCGTGCGGCTGGAAAATTCAAATTACGGTGGTTTGGTTCTTACCAAATTAGTGAACAAGTGGGCCTAGCTACTTTTCGGTTGACTACTTTGACCAGAATTCCTCTTCCAAAAGTGATAAATGGTTCAAAGTTGCGGTCATATCATCAGGCGCCTAATTCACACTGAAGTGTTCTGCGGTTGCCCGCGTATTTTTTTTTTCTTTTCCTTTTTCTGTATTAATTGAATAAAAACCATAAACTCCTCATTTTGCTACATTACCATGAATAATAGCCACCTTTTGTTATTGATTCTGCTCATGCATGCACACCGTAGTTATGAAGGTTATCATCTCAACATCCCGCGATGATTAGCATTTTTTATCGCCTCCCGTTACCAAGTATCTACTTAATCTTTTGCTTTCCGCTGTTAGTCGCTATTGTGTCTGTGTGTTTTGTGTGCTTTGTGATCTCTGTAAAACCTGTGTATTCGTGCTACTTTGTGTGCGCATCATGGAAGCCCTGGCAAACTTTGCTACCTTCCGTGACGGACTTCCTCAGGATGTAACTGAATTCTTGCGTGTCCGAGGTTTGTCCAACTTTGCTGAATTGCCCTGGCATTCAGTGGAGTGCATCCATACTATGCTCAGATAATTGCTGCTATTTCCGCCACACTTGCTATCGAGCAGAGTTAGCCTATTACGTGTTTCCCCTCTCCTGTCGTAATCACCATGCAGTCATTTGTTGCCGCTTACCAACTCTCTCCGAAAGGACGAGAGAATGGCCCTAACCTTCCAACCGCTACAATGAATCAATTGTTTCCCAGGCACTCTTCGAATGAGTATGCCATACTCTGTCGCCCTGAGCCTGAAAGAGCAGCTTTACAATTTTTAGTAGCCATATTAAACTTACAAAAATGCACACTCACTTTTTTGTTTCCAGCCCTCCAAGCAACGCAACCACCACCCAGAGGTCCAATTTTATATCATGAGGAATCTGCTCAGATACTTGAAGACGACGAAGAAGATGATGAAGAAATTTTCCAGCTCCTCCGCCGAAAATGAATCCGGATTAGTTCTTCTGACAGTCAAGTGCAATAGTCTGCCGCTGGAGATAACGCAGACAAAAATGAAGAAGAGATTTTCCACGACACAGCCATCTCGATTCATCCACTCAGTCATCTCCAAACCAGCAAGAAGCTCAGAGTGTCACTGCTGACTGTGAAGGCAGATCTTCTAAGGAAGAATCTGGGCAGCAGTCCAAACAAGATGTGAAAGAAGAAACACAAGTTATTGTTGCAGAGATTTTGACAGAATTGATTATGGCAGTACAGTCTGCAATTGCCCACCCTCCAGTGACTACACAGCAATCTACCGATCAAGTGTTGGTGGCTAAAACTCCGTTACCCACTTCTCCACCCATACCTCCGGCCAACCCCATTATATCTGTGAAGCCTATTGAAGAACCTGCCGCTTCATTATCCTCACCGAATTACCCTCCCCCGTCTTCGCATCACCTTTTATCCGCCTCTTCATCCCAGAAACTTCCTCCTTTACTTCCTTCGATTCCCATGTTCACAGAATTAGAATCCATGGGACGCATGCTTATTCAATTTTCACAGCAGCTTCCGATGCAACTAAGAATGGTTACAGAGAATCTTCGTCAAGAATTACAGCATAAGGTTGATACACTTGAAGCAGATATTACTCCTTTATAGGAAGAAGTCAATGCAATAAAAGCAGAGAATCATGCTCTCCACATACAGATTCAACAGCTACAGGCTAGCCTTGTTGAACAGGAAACAGTGATTAGTCAAAGAGATGATGCATTGGCTGAAGTAACAGCCAAAGATGATTTATTATGCGCTGCTGATGCAGAAATTCTTCAGTTACGGCAGTTAGTTAAAGATAAAGAGGATGCCCGCATAGCACTGGGAAATTTGTTAAAAGAAACTAGAGAACATTTGGATGAAGCCGTGCAGCAAGGACAAGAAATGACCAATTTACTAAAGCAAACCAATACAAAGCTCCAATTTGCAAATGCAAACCTGTGTGAATCAAATGCTGCTCTTAAAGACCAGATGACATTGCTCACTCAGCTCCAGAAAGAGATTCCAACAATTTGAAGAGAAAGAGATGCATATTACCGAACCATTCAATTTCAGAATCAAGAATTGGAGAGAAGAGAAAAGCAACTTAGAGTTCAAGCAGAACGCTTATCACGAATAGATCAAGAGATTGTCGATATGAAAGTAAACAGTGATGCAACTCTATCGAATGACTTTTATCTACAGGAAGCCTTTCTGCAAACACATGCAGAAATTTTGATAAGCCAAGTTATTGCCACTACTTCAGTTAGAACTGATGCTCAGTTAGTAGAACCAGAGATACTGAAACAGATGTTGGATTCGTTAAAAGCGAAAATTTCCCGAACGTTTAAATTAGCTAGAACAATGTATCTACAGGGTATAATAGATGAGCCATAAGATTTTGTATACCTGCAGGTTCAAGTCCACCGTGCGTGCCAGTGTAAGCGGTCGGATTGGCAATTGTAATCTTTCCCTTTCATATTCTGCACGAACCAAAAGGTCGCTGCGTGAAGTTGTATCCATTTATAAATCAATGAAAAGACGCTTCGGTGACAACCAGAAGGATCGCCAGACTGTCTGTCTAGGCGATACGTTTGTGTAGTTCCATTGTGTTGTGTTTTGAGAATTTTGAGTAGTACCGTGTTATTTTGCTTTTGTTGATTACCTTCACTTGTGTTAACGTTGTTCCGTTAAGTACGACTTGTGAGTCTGTATTACGGTAATGAATAGTTTTAGCGTTGTGTGTTGAGGACGTAACAATCAGAGCGAATCAGTAAGGTTGTGGAAGAGTTAGTAACAGTTTGAGTACAGATAGTGAAACTGTGAGAGAACGAACTAGAGTCTGGAGATTAATTCGTGTTGACAGAGTTCTTTGAACACTCATGTACTGCTTTGTGAGTAATTAATTGGGAAATCAAGTATAGGGCCTCTGTTTATTCAGACCCCTTCCACTCCCAAGAACCCGAAAAGAGCTTAAACGCGTTTCTGACGATAAATGCGCGTTTAACAAATCTTCTACTTGTTCGGCTCTGATTACTTGCTTGAATTCAGCTATATGATTGTAAGGTTCACTAGAGCCATCATAGTGATTTCTCATGCATTTGGCCACTTGAATTGGCCTTAATCTTCTTCCGGCTTCAGGCGGTCTAGGCATCATAGGGAAGACTGGTCTTCCAATGGGTATACCAGATCCTCTTGCTACAGGTGGTCTAACTGGGGCAGGAATTCTATTTCTTGGATCCACAGGTGGCTGAGGCCGATAATTAGGGTTATTTGCAGGCATAGCAAACTGCACATGTGGTCTAACTGGGATTTGAGTTTGTTGCGTTTGTCCTGACTGTTGAAAGGAATTATTCTGAGAGGTTCCATGTGGGTTTCGTGAAGTAGTGGCTTGATCCCTCTGGGGAAACACGGGAATGTTCTAATATTTCAACCCGGCTCTCTCTGAATCTGTTAGGGGCCAATACCTTCTCTGATTTTTGTCCAAATATGTGATAATGGTCGGGAAGTCAGGATCTTGTAACTCATAAACCGTAACTGGATTAGGGGCTGCTTCCCATATTGAAGAGTGGGCTCTAAGGAGATGCTCCATTCCATTGATCAAATACACATCCATTAAGGAGTCATCTTGGGGAACCAAGTCTCCTCTCCAAACCTTAACAACAGTAGATCTCCCTCTAGGTATGGTCACTTGCTCTTCAATTCCGTCTTCATTAAGGTTTGGAGCATTGTTTTCTTCCCCAAGTTCATTGATATTTTCAAGATGTTCTGTAACAACATACTGGATATCCCTTTTATCCATATACAATCCTCCTGCATACTTAACTGCTGGCCTAGGCACTATGTAAGCATCTGAAGCTTTCTTCAGTATGGCCACTGATCGGTTTAGTCCATCTAGGTTTATGGGAATCTCATGTTGATTGGTGGTCACATATTCTAAAGATGTCCGATATTCTCCCTCAATAATTGACATCATGCCAATCATTGGTACAGTGTTTTGCATATCCTCTGAAGCCATAGGAATTTCTTCTTCTGACTCACTAGAGGTTTCAGAATAATGTGAACGGCTACTTGGTTCAGCTACACTTCCTACAGAAGAGATCACACTTCTTCGACTTCCTAGGGTTCTCCCAGATCTTAGGTTCATCCACTTAAAAGCTCTGATCAGCCCTTGCCAACCTCTGGCTTCTAGAGCTCTTCACCAAGGGTTAGAATTCTAGAAAAATTTGGTGGGGATAGGACTAACTGTGAGTCCTCAAGTCACGATACTTGACCTCCAAAAAAGTTCACGATACTTGACCTTTGACTCAGACGATACACGATATCTACCCGAGACGATACACGATACTTCACGGGAGACGATATTCAATACTTGGATAAAGACGATACTCGATACTCAGCAGACACGATACACGATACTTGAGTTCACACGATACTTGAGGAACTCGATACTCGATACTTGAGGGACTCGATACTCGATACTCGATACTTGGTAAGTATCGCGATCAGGGATCTCACGATACTCGATACTTGGTAAGTATCGCGATCAAGGATCACATGATACTCAATACTTGTGAAGTATCGCGATCAGGGATCACACGATACTCGATACTTGTGAAGTATCGCGATCAAGGATCACACGATACTCGATACTTGTGAAGTATCGCGATCAGGGATCACACGATACTCGATACTTGTGAAGTATCACGATCAGGGATTACACGATACTCGATACTTGTGAAGTATCGCGATACTCAACCACAGGAGATCACGATACTTGTCAGGTATCGCGATACTCGACCGCGGGAGAACACGATACTTGACACTTTTCAGTTTTTTGCCAGTGTTTTTTTTATTTTAAGATGAATATGTGTGTTCCTCAAGCTCTTCTAATCTCTCCTCACCAACTGTATCACCCAAAATATACTTTCTAAGCCCTGTAAGACCTTCACAATACCTACCGCAGATCGTTTGGCAATGATACTTAATTTTTTATTGATGAAGATGAGTAGCAGATTGAATTGCTCACCTTAGAGGCTCTTTCCCAAATCTTCTAACACTCTCTCTCGCTTTGTGCTGCTCCCAATCCCTTTGCTTATTAGAACGCGATACTTGACAGAAGACTCTTACGATACTTGCTGTGCAGACAAGTAACTTGAAAAAGGTAATTTTTTTGGCTTTTATACCTTTTGAGAAATTTTCCTAATTACAAAACTTAACAAAACTAAAATTGACAACTGCTCTAACTTCCTAGTCTACTCCCTTACTCCTCCTACCCTACTCCTTCCACTCACTTCCCTAGGTTAATAACTCACTACACACACTTCAAGAGTGAGAAGTAGTAAGTGCGGATGCATGTGACTTACCAAAGAAGAGAAAATCACTACTTCTCCTCTCGCTTCAATGCAAAAAGCTACTTACCATCACACGAATGCCTCGGTTTGATTCGATGCTCCCCGGGAACGGTGCCAAAAAATGTGTGTACCTAAGAACCAACTTAGGGACTTGTGGAGAAAGAGACTATACCTCAATCCCCCTCAAGTGCATATAGTGGGGATTCATGCTTTAATTATCAATTCGATGAGTATCAAAACCTAGCCGAGTGTCACGATGAGTATCAAACAAGGCAAAGACTAAACCAATTCGATGAGTATCAAAACCTAGCCGAGTATCAATTCGATGAGTATCAAACAAGGCAAAGACTAAACCAAACAAAGTTCAACTGTCAGTCATGGTGTCACGATACTTGGTGCAGCAGCCAACAGTAAATTGAGCTTTTCTCTCAGCTCCGAACTCCAAATATAGCGAATACCATATGCGTTTCGAAGCTCTCGAGAAGACGCATCCAACGGAAGTATCAATTTTGATGCTTCTACTTTAAGTTATGAGCAAAATACTGAGTCGCGAGAATGACCATCCTACACTTCAGCACTTCCTACACTTCATACACAACTTAACCACAGCAAACAAACGCTTTCATGGGTAGACAACACTTCCTAATACTCTTTCCAAGCAACACACATGCACACAAGCTCACAAAGAAGAAGATACAGAGAGGAGAAGACACAAATTCGAATTTCTCACAATGGCCAAAAGTCTCTACAAAGAGTCACAAATTGACTTATATACATGTGCCCTAAAAAAGGTCCTTTCACACAAGAGACCGGCACTTTATTCACTAAAAGGCTAATTTCCTACTAATTTACATGGGTAAGCTACTAATCTTCTGTGGGGATGCATCTAGACTCCTCTAGTGCATTTACAACGGAAAATATATTACAGAATAATTATGATACAAAAATAAGGTGTCCAAATCGGAAAAATTTTGGGACCCTTCTTTTTCTCTGCCTTGTGCTCTCTTTGCTCTGCAACACCTGGGCAATGCACAAACCATCTCATCTAAGAGATAGCAAATTGATTATCAGGTCAGGTAATGCATAAGTAAATAAAGCATCCAACAACCTACTTACAGAGAACAACATCAAGTGCATCTCCAACATCATGAAGACTCAATCATAAACCTGTTTCCGCAGGAGTGGCGATACGTTTGTAGTCTTCAAGGTCAAAATGCTACAATAATATATCAATATATTTTGTTTGACACAAAACTATTCTACCATCAACCTGCATACATTATATGGCCAAATAATGATGCAAATGCCCCAAATTTGGCATTTGAAAAAAGGTATGCAAATCAGCCCTAAAATCAGCAATATGATTCTAATTAGGACTAGTGGGTATCATGTCATCGAAATAGACAACAATGATCAAAAGCACATTATTTGACTCTTAACATATAAGGTGCTCTCAATTGAACTTTTCTCAAAACCATGTGCAATCAAGTCAGCATGTGTCTTTTCATACCAAGCACGCGGTGCTTGCTTCAAACCATATAATGCCTTTTTCAACTTGCACACTTTGTCTTCATGCCCTTGCTGCACAAAACCATGGGACTAAAATACATACACTTCTTCATGTAAATCACCATTCAAAAATGCAATTTTAATGTCCAACTGATGTACATTCCAACAAGGATTAGCTGCAAGTGCACAAATGCTATGAAAGGTAGTCATTCGACATGCAGGTGCAAAGGTCTTATCAAAATCAATGCCTCTTTCGTGAGCCTTACTTTTTGCAACCAGCCAGTGGCCATGGCTGAAAGCAGTGATGTATTTCGTATGTTGGCTATTGAGGATAAGTTGGATGGTACGAATTACCCATTATGGGCTTATATGATGCATCATGTATTGGTCACAAAAAGACTCTGGAATACTGTGGAGGGTGTTGAAAACATCCTATTATACCTGTAAATATAGGTATTGAAGCTGATGCAAATGATGTTGAAGATGTTGATATTCTTCAGACTCTTGTTCGTAATGTGGTTTCAACTGCACCTACTATAGAGCAAAATCATTGGGTTTAGAGAGATGCTCATGCATATGCATTGATAGCCTTGTTTGTCAAACGTGCCATTATTCGTCACATTCTCTCTTGCAGAATAGCTAGGGATGCTTGGGATAAAGTAACCACATTGTATCAGGCTAGGAATGAGGCTCGTGTTGCTTACCTCTGAAAAGAGTTGGTGAGTGAGCATATAAATGAAGGTGATTCTATGGACAAGTTTCTAACAAAGATCAAAGATTTGAAGGAACAATTAATTTCTATTGTTGAAGTCTTGCCTTATAGTTCACTTGTGCAAACTGTTCTGAATGGCCTTCTTGATTCATACCAGAGTTTTGCTTCTAATCTTCATTTGATGATGAAAGGCAATCCAAATGCCTTATCATTTGAGGAGTTAGTCTGTATTCTGTTGAAGGAAGACCAGTCTAGGTAGAACATGTCCATTATGCATGTTGCAGATCAAGCTTTCCTGGCAAGTGGTAAATGGAGCTCTTATACTAGTAAGCAAAAATCTGCTAATTTTACACAATCAAAGAAGGATGAAAGAGACAACAAGAAAACACAAAAGTAGAAATTGTTTTGCAAGTATTGTAAAGCAAATGATCATGTCATAAAGAATTGTCCAAAACTGGCTGCAAAAGAGGCAAAGAAAAAAGAGGCTGGAATGATTGTTGTAGAGGACTCTATACCAAAAACAGAGTCTCCTTAGCTTGTGGAGAATGAAGAATGGGTGTTTACTACTATTTGAAGTTTTGACCCATCTTCTCTTGAACAATGTAGTATGGCTGCAGTAGACTTAGATGTTTGGTACTTTGATAGTGGGGCGACCAAACATATTACATCGCAACACAGTTTCTTCACTTCAATTGAGCCTACCCCTACACGGAACATTGTCACATGCGCCGGCAACTCCTCTTATCCTATCATGGGAGTTGGTAAGATCATTTTGTCTACTGCTGTAGTTCTTTTACATTGTCGAATGCATTATTTGTGCCAGGGATCAAGAAGAATATGTTATCACTTTCAACTTTAGCAAGATTGGCTTGGTTGTGAAATTTGTTGATGACAGATGTAGAGTTCATGATCTGTCAAATGGCAATGTGATTATTTCTTCTAGCATTTTATGTCGTGGGTTGTATAAGCTCATAGACTATGAAAAAACTGTGAATGATTCAGCATGTGCAGTACATGATTCTCAAGCTATGTCATCTGCAAAGCTTTGGCATGCATGCTTTGGTCATCTCAATTTTGCTAGTTTACTATGCCTGTAGAAATATGATATGGTGTCCTCTTTGCCCAAACTTGAGGACCCGGTAAACATATTTGTGAAGGCTGTATTTTGGCCAAAATGTAGTGTTCCTCCTTTCCAAAAGATGGTTCAGTTCAAGCTACTAAAAAATTGTAGCTTGTTCACAGTGATGTCTATGGCCCTATGCAAACACCCTCTTTTGGAAACTATCTTTACTTCGTGACTATATTGATGATTTTTCCAGGCATGCATGGGTATATCTGCTCAAAGCAAAGTCCGAAGTGTTTATGTGCTTCAAATAATTTTTGGTTTTGGCTGAAAATCTGTCAGCATGTAAAATGGGAACCCTCCATTCTTATCAAGGGGGGGGAGGGATATATGTCTTTTGAATTTAATGCATTTCTGGCTGAACGTGGGATAAAACATCAATGTATAGTGTCGTATACACCTCAATAGAATGGAGTTGCTGAACAAAAAAATAGGTCACTCATGGAGATGGTGAGAGTAAGGCTTTACCACATAGTTTTTGGCTTGAGGCTATTATGTGTGGAGCATATGTACTTAACAGGTGTCCCACTAAAGCGCTACAGTCTATCACTCCATATGAGGCTTAGCATGGTCATAAATCATTTGTGGCTCAACTACATGTTTTTGGTTGCCTGGCATATGCATTAGTACATGAACAACATCGCAAGAAATTCGTTGATAAAGCAGTGAAATGTATTTTTGTTGGGTACAGTTCTAAAAGCAAAGGCTATCGTTTATCATCCATAGACTAAATGCATTTTGGTTTGCTCTTTAGCCATTACTTTCATGTGCTAAGGAGACATCAGTTAGCTCCAAAGACATGTATGATACTTTGCTGCCTCTTTTTACAAGTGGAGAGTCTAGTGCTGGTCCTTATGAGGCAAATTCTCAACCTTTACAGGTTTCATGTGATGATGTAGATCATTCCATTTTTCATGCAGATTTACATGATGCACTTGTTGATGAGAGAGTTGATATTAAGGAGGCAAAAACTGTGCCAAAATGGTTGGTGCAGACTTTATGTGACAGTAAATTAGATGCACCTCTATCATATTGCACCCGTTCAGGCTCTCATAGTGCCTCTTTTGCATCACATTGCTATGCTATGGCTATCTCTGGTCTGTGTGAGCCTATTTCGTTTGATGAAGCACAAAATTCTAAAAATTGGATGGCTGCTATGCAGTTAGAATATGATGCTATCATGAAAAATGGTACGTGGTCTTTATGTTGAGAGTGAGCCTATTTCGTTTGATGAAGCACAAAATTCTAAAAATTGGATGGCTACTATGCAATCAGAATATGATGTTATCATGAAAAATGGTACTTGGTCTTTATGTGACTTGCCTCTTGCCAAGAAGGCCATTGGCATTAAGTGGGTATACAAGCTGAAGCGTAAGCCTGATGGAATAGTTGACAGGTATAAGTCTACGCTTGTTGCAAAGGGTTATGTGCGAGAAAGAGGCATTGATTTTGATGAAACCTTTGCATCTACATGCTGAATGACTACTATTCATACCATATGTGCACTTGCAACTCATCGCGGTTGGAATGTACATTAGTTGGACATTAAAACAACATTTTTGAATGGTGACATGCATGAAGAAGTGTATGTTTTTCAACCATGTGGCTTTGTGCAAAAAGGGCATGAAAACCAATGTGCAAGTTAAAAACAAGGCATTATATGGTTTAAAGCAAGCACCACGTGCTTAGTATGAAAAGATACATGACTATATGATTGCACATGGTTTTGAGAATAGTCCAACTGAGAGCACCTTATATGTTATGCATGCAAATGATGTGTTTTTGATCATTGTTGTGTATGTTGATGATATGCTGCTCACTCGTCCTCATGAGAAGCATATTGCTGATTTTAAGGCTGATTTGCATGCCTCATTTGAGATGTTTGATTTGGGGCATTTGCATCATTATTTGGGAATTCAATTTATGTGGGTTGATGGCAGAATAGCTTTATGTCAAACAAAATATATTGATACATTATTGTAGCATTTTGGCCTTGAAGACTACAAATCTATTGCCACTGCTATGGAGACATGTTTATGATTGAGACTTCATGATGATGGAGATGCATTTGATGCTCTTCTCTATCAATAGGTTATTGGATGCTTGACTTACTTATTCATTACTTGGCCAAATATTTAGTTTGTTGTCTCATAGATGAGCAGGTCTATGCATTGTCGAGGAGTGAAGCATTGGGAGGTAGTTAAATGCATCTTTTGCTACTGAGTGGTGCCTGGCTACTTGGATTGTTTTATCCCAAAGGGGGATCACTACCACCAGATTTACATGCTTTTTTCAGATTTTTATTGGGCTAGTTGCTATGACACTCATATGTCCACTAGTGGTGTTTGCTTCATGCTTGGTAGCTCATGCATATCTTGGTTGAGCAACAAGCAGCCTATAGTGACCACTTGTGGTTGTGAGGCTGAGTATAGGGCAGCTTTCACAGTGATTGTTGAGTGTGTGTGGCTCAGATGCATTATGGCTAATTTGTGTGTTGGTCAGGCTTCTTCCACCCCCATCTTCACTAACAGTCAACACACATTGGTAGTTGTGAGGAACTGTGTGTTCCATGCTCGCACTAAGCACATTGAGGTGCACTATCATTATGCCAGGGATAGGTTCTCTACTAGAGAGACTAGCTTGGCATATGTGCCCATGCAAGAGAACATTGCAGACCTTTTCACAAAGGCTCTACATAGGGAGAACTTTGAAGCTTTCTGCAAAGCTTTAGGCTTACTTCCTTTTGTGGATTGATTCCACATAGCTTGGCACTTCCTTATACATTAGTGCCAACTCCTTGTTCACTGCATCACTCCAAAGGAGGATTTGTTGATATATTTAGGTAGTGATGTGTGTGAACACACTAGGCCCACCGAGGCACTTTTTCCCTCTTTTGGAGGTTTTTTTCCCTCGGCTTGTATATATGTCTATAGCCCTAACAAGTTATTTATCTTTGTACATTCTAGTGGTAATACATTCCGTATTGTGTGTTGTGCTTCAAGCTTCTTCTTCTTCCTTGTGTTGTTCGTGTGCCTCCGCAGATGTCTAACTCCAACATTGCATACTAAAAATTCACATTGCATGGTGTTATTTCCTAGGTGTAGAGACAAGGTTACTTCTCCTAAACGTTTGATGTGATTGCTTCCTATTCCAATCATATACGATTTCGTTGGTATGATTTGCATCTTTATTTTGTTCACTAAGGAAGCATGAACACTACTTACGGTTGTTCCCATGTTGATTAATGAATCAACCAAGAAATACTTTTCATAACCAATTCTTAAGTTTAAATATGGTTGTCTTGGCATATTGCCCAGTTTTTTGATCCTCTTCGTGCAGTAATTAGCAATAGGGATTGGTTCTTCACCCTTAAGCTATCTCTCTTCTCATTCTTGAATCCACTCTTTACATTTACATATTCTCTCTATGGCTTCTTTTCTAGCTTCCTCTCGAATATGTTATTTTTCTTTTTTATGATTTTGTACTCCCATGAGTCTTTTTAACATTCGTTTAGCGAGAAGTTTGATATATCTTTTTACTCAAAATCTAGTTATGTGATTAGGTACAATATCTGCATCTAGTGTTGCTAGGTTAATGGCACCACTGGAAAAGATTTTATTGACAATCAAAGGACCATAGCCTTTTTGTTGCAGTTTCTTAAGATTGTTGTTTCAAAGTATATATCAATACGAAATCTCCAACAAAAAGACCTTTGTTTTTGATGTGGTCATCATAGTAGGACAGTTTTATTCTTTTTGTAGAATAGATTCAAGCTATTGCTTGCAACAGTCTCTTGTAAGTTCTCAATTTGATGCAATCTTTTGGACAATTCGTGACCTATCCATTCATACTTTTCTACTTTTCCAAGAGTAGGGATCAAGAAGTCAATTGGAAGAATTGCATTCTATCGATATACTAGGTTAAAAGGAGTAGTTCTTATGGTTGTCTTATATGCCACTCTAAATGCCCCAATTGCATGATGCAATTGTTTATCCCAATACGATCTACCACTATTTATCATTTTAGACAAAATAATACATAAAACCTGATTTGAACTCTCTGCTTTTCCATTGGCTTGTGGATGATAGGGAGAAGATCTTTTGTGAATCACCAAGAAATCATTCGTTAGAGATTCAATCACTTCATTTATGAAGTGCATACCTTTATCATTGACTATCTCAATAGGTAGTCCAAACCTAGTAAAGATATGTTCAAAATTTAGCAATAGTTTGGGCATCACTCTTCTTTGTGGCTTTGGATTCTACCTACTTTGTCAAGTAGTATGTAGCCACCATGATATACTCAACATGATGTCCTCTTGTTGGGGGATTGATGGGTCTAATAAAATCAACTCCCCCTCTTGAGAAAGCTCTTGCGCAACCCATCGATCGTAAAGGCATACCATCTCTTCTAATTGGGTATTTCATTCATTGATACACGTCACAAATTCTCACATAAGTTTCAACATCCATGTGGAGAATTGGCCACCATAATCCTGCAAAGAGAATCATTCTTACAATTTTATTAGTTGAGAAATTACCTCCAACAGGTCCTGCATGCACCATTTCCAAGATTGGAAGAAATTCTCCTTCATGGACACATATTCGTAATTGATTATCTTTTCCTCTTATGAAAAGTGATTGAATCAATCATTTGCTTACTCCATTCAGGTGCTATTGTTGAATGAATCACAAAGGAATGTTCCTCTGGGTAGGATGCTTGGCATATGTTATAGTTAGATACATACTCATGTACTTCTCTCTGCATATCTAGCCAATACACTCCCAAACATCACAATCCTTGAGAGGTTCCATTTATACTTCTATGCATGTTCCAATGATTTATATGAGGTTAATGAATCATGTTTGCTTTTTCTCCATTCTCTACACATCTCAATAGAACTCATTTGAATCTTTGAAATACAAGCTACCCACCACAATGTGAAGATTTCTTATTTTCTAGAGCTCCTTGCCTATCTTGGGGTTGATCTTATGACTTACTCCATGTGTGAGCATAGGTACCAACTTTTCAGCCTCAGATGGACACACTTTTAGGCTGAACACATATGTATTTGGAAGCTCATCAGGTACTCCCATGGTTGATTCTCCATGGGTCATTCTTGATAGTGGTCAGCTCTAATGTGTGTTTTGTTCTTGACTACCACTTTGAAATCAAATTCCATTAACAAGAAATGCCATCTAACTAGCCTTCTTGTGTTGCAAGGTTTTTTGACCAAGCACAAAAAAGCTTGATTATCAATGAAAAACTTGAATTTATTGGCTACCAAGTAATTTGAAACTTCTTCACTGAGTAGACCATCCCTAATCCTTATATATATATATATATATCATTTACCACTTTGAAATCAAATTCCATTAACAAGAAATGCCATCTAACTAGCCTTCTTGTGTTGCAAGGTTTTTTGACCAAGCACAAAAAAGCTTGATTATCAATGAAAAACTTGAATTTATTGGCTACCAAGTAATTTGAAACTTCTTCACTGAGTAGACCATCCCTAATCCTTATATATATATATATATCATTTAGCTTGTTCAATTATATACCAGCATATGCAATAGGGTGGTCTAATTTTCCTTCATCTATTGTTTGTGCCAATATACATCCGATGGAAAAATTGGAAGTATCCACATGAATAATATGGAAATGCTTCTTCCAATTAGACACTTTCAAGCATAACAATCTCTTCTTCAATTCATTCAAGGCTTGTTCATAGTCATCACTCCATTTGAAATGAGTCAACAAACCATATAATGGTTTGGAAATGATGGCATGCATGTGGATAAATTGGTGATAATATCCACAATGGCTCATAAAAGGTTGTATTCCCTTTAAATTTTTTGGCCTTGGAAATTCTAGGATTAGTTTAATTTTATCCTTGTCTGATCGATACCATTTTTGGAGACTGTGTTCTAGAACTTTTCCTTGATGAACCATAAAGACACATTTGTTAAGATTCAAGAATACTTAGTATTATCTACACTTGTCAAAAATGCATCTTAGTTCAGGTATGTGAGCATACCTTTGAGAAGAGTAGGTGGAAAGATCATCCACATAGACTTCCATACTCTTCCTCTCTTCTATTTCATATCTCTCAAAGTGCTCTCTTCTATTTCATATCTCTCAAAGTGTTCAAGGACTTCAAAATATTCCCTAGTTTATCCTCTCTTTCTCTATCATAATTCTCTTTGCTTTCGTTCTCAAGGTACTCTTCCACTAAGAATATATTGCAATATCCTCCCATGCTTGTGACTCCGACTTCCTTAAGGTATTCTTCTTTTGAGTCAAACTCAGATTCCATGATTATGCTTTCACCATCACAATCTTCGTAATACTCTTCTTCTTCATCCTTGATCATTATCATAGACAAGATGATCATAATTTTCTTCATCTAGACACTTAGTCATGGGAATCATTCTAAATACCATCTAGCTTTGCACATAAGTAACTCGTTTAGATGCAAAGTATGGAAATAACGATAAGAGTTTATCAAAACATCCTTGCCTAATTCAATGCTGTGTTGTCTGCATAGCCTCTTTGTAGCAAGAATACTCACCATCATTTGTTAGCATAACAAAATCCAAACTTCGAACATATCTATTAGGTGGATGTGAGACATGTGCAAAACGTCTCAATAGTTGCTAAACAAGAACACTTGCAAATTGATTTGATTAGACATTTTCTTGAACAACCCTGTGTAGCATTTTTATGCATGCTAACTGGAGCACTAGTATCCTCAAACACACTCTTCTCACGTCAACCTCCTTCAGCATTTTTATGCATGCTAACTAGAGCACTAATATCTTCAAACACCACTCTTCTCACTTCAACCTCCCTAATGGGTTATTTATGCATCTTAGATTAAATTAAAATGACATCTCTACTTTTGATCATTGACTATGTTTCAAGATTGCATAAGCGATTTTAGAATTGGTCTTCTCAACCATATCCAAGAAAAGTTCATTTCTTTGACTTATGGTCAATATTTTTATCTAAATTCTTCGATATATGAACATACGCTTCACACTAAAAAAACTCACATGATCATAACATGGTGGCTTTCCTATCCACAACATAGACCTCTGAAAGTACTATGTGAAAGGTTAATCAAATGAGTTGTAGTCAGTACTGCTTGTGCACAAAAAGCCTTGTGAAAGGTTTGCATGATGCAACATAAAAATTAGTCTATCCTAAAAAGTTACATTCACCCTCTCAGCTACACCATTCTTTATGGGGGTATAAGGAGCTGTAAATTCTCTACAAATTCATCTAGACTAGCAAAAAAGGTTGAATTCATGTGAGGTATATCACCTCCATTATTTGAAGATAAATCTTTGAGCTTACTTCCTTTATCAATCTCAATTAGAGCAAGCCATTTTTTTGAAACTAGGGAACACCTCATCCTTCGATTTGATAGGATATACCCAAACTTTTCTAGTAGCATCATCTATGGAAGTGACAACACAAAGAGAACCACCTAATGAACTTATGGGCATAGGGCCACAAACATCTATATAAACAACATGTAAAGGCTGAATTGAAGATTCAATGTTTTATGAACATTCCTAGTTTGCTTTCCATATTGCCAATGCTTACAAAATTAAAAAACAAAGAAAGATAACACAAGCAAGTAGCTAGAATGAGAAAGATTTTCCATTCCACTATGAGATATGTGGCTTAAACAACCATCTCAAATACAAGCCATAGGTTATTAAGTAATAGCTAATAAGTGTTCTTTCTACGATACAAATAAAGGATAGAATGAGCCAACTTTGCTTCCTTTTTCAATAACCATATTGCCCTTCGATATGCGAAAGGATTAAGAATAGAAAATCATCTTATGACCAAGTTCATCAAGTTGACCAATTGACATCAAATTATGTGATAATTGAGGTACATGGCATACATTGTCCATAGATCATTTTAAACCATCAATGAATCCTCAAACCACATCTTCAATCATGACAATGTCACACTGGTAATCACCAAGACATACCAAGAGACTTTGATGCATAAGTAGAGAACCATTATCTATGTGGTGTCACATGGAAAGAAGCACAAAAATATAGCAACAACGTATGGGAAAGAGAATCAACCATAACAACCACAATGGGTACATTATTGTCAAGTGCCAACACCTCAACATCATCAAAGATAACATTAATTTTTGGCATCTTCAAGGTTGAAGCAGATGGTCAGCTTGTTCTATTCATCAGAGATGATAACTTTCTATCTATGGTCAATACCATGTCCATCTAAAGACTCAAAGTTGACACATCCTAGAAAGACAATCCTATTATCTTTCGAGTCTTAAGAGACATGTAGTAGGTAAACTTTTGAATTGGCGATCATTCTTCTTTGAGTATTCCACTCAAACATTTATTTGCTTCCAATCGTTAAGTTGAATAGTCACACGATAGTCCCATAGATTATCTTTCCATTTTTAAACCTTCCAACCATGGCTATTCTTCCTTTCAAATCATCTCTGACACTAGATTCAAGACATACCTAGTGAAGTTTCAAGCTTTTACTTCTTCCTTTAGCTTTATCATGCCTTTCTCGAGTCTAAAAAGCATTACATTTAAACTCATTTCCAAAGGAAAGAACAATTCTACTTTCAAATGATTTCTAATTGATGTTTTCTTATGGACTATGGGTCCTTTTCTATATGTCCATCAAAGATAATTTTGAAGGGAGTACGCATTTCAACATCCTATACCAGTCTGGATGCTTTCTCTAATCCATAGAATTACCTCTCATTTTGGACTAAGGTGTACCTCCTATGTCCTTTACATGCCCTCTTGATCAATTTGATCTTTTCCTTATTTCCTAAATTGTTGGTACCAATTTTGAGAGCAAGTGCTAATATGCTAAACTTACTTGCATGCCTTCTATTTCTCTTGAACTAGGCTGCCTTAGTCAGCCTTAAGTAAATCTAAATAAAATGGGATGCTTGAGATTTATTCATAAGGATCTTTATTGAAGCCCTTTCCCTCTTTAAAGTTCCTATCTTCCAATTTTCTATTTTAGATTTGATAAAATCTACTTTGTTGTTTCCTTCTTTACTTTTTGTAATAAATTAATTGCATTTCCAATTGAATCACTATTAGATATTTTCTATATCTTGGACAATGATGCTTAACTTTAAAGCTCTTCTTAGCGTCTTGAGCTCATATTCTGCCCTTGAATGCAAGAATGATTTTTGAACTTTAACATAAATATCATTGTAAGATATGATGTCCCATACCATCATATCTTCATATGTTTGAATGCAGGTCTAATATCCCATACAATTGAACCCACATTCATCACAAATATGCAAATTATGTCTATCTCAAAGTTGGCAGACATTATTCCTTTTGGGTTTACTAGGTTCCCCTAATCTATATAAAAAACTCTTGCTAGTGCAACATTATGTGTATGCACTATCTTGAAGCATGTTCTTAAGTACAAGAGATGTAGCAAAGACGTCTAAGTTTTGATGCTACTTTATGAGTGAACCTAGCCTCAATTGGTTCTACATCTTTATCTAGAAGACCTTTCTACATGAGCACTAGTCCATATTGTTATCATTCATCACCTAACAATCTTTGGTTTCTTTGTCTTTCATCAAACAAAGAGCTCTTGATGAAAGACGTACTTTATATGAATGAACCTAGCCTCAATTGGTCTAGTCTTTACTCCATGAACTTTTCCCAAAACTCTAATTGGAAGCATTCATCACAAATGCAACTTTTCCAATTCTTTTGTAAACCTATCATTATAATCGCACACAATAAACATCTTTCCAAAAAAAGCTAAAACCATGATTTTGCATTTCCTTGAAAGGCAACATTCAAACTCTTGCCACTATTCATGGTAGGTTCACTACCCAATCATTGAAAGACTTTGATTTCTCATGGGATTTACTACCTAAGAGTTTAGTGAGACGTAAACTCATAACTCTCTTAAGAGATGAAGAATTATAATTTATGGTTGAACTCAAGTTTTGATTGAGAACTTAAGAAGAGAATATGATTGCTTTATCAATCCTTATAAATGATGAAGACATTTAAGGTGGTTATCAACTTTAATACTGATAAAAAGAAGACATTGACGTTCTCTTCCGAAAGCGCTATATCAAATGGACATTGACGTCTTCTTTCCAAAGTGCTAGATGAAATGGACATGATCCGAGATCCTCCTTTCTACTTCTGTTACATCCATGTGATCAAAATCGAACCTCCTTTCTACTGTTACATTAATTTTAATCGAGTCTCCCTACATGACTACTTATCTTCCTCTCTATTCTCTGTCACTTATACGATGTTAGCATTTGCGGTTGGTATGAGGTATTACGATGTCAATATCACATGCGTGCATATTGACAATCACGTGCACATTTCTTTTAGTAAAATGTTCTGCTGTTAATGTAAACCACCAACGAAGAGGCTGCAATTACAGCTTTTCGATGGAAAGTAACTATTACGCATGTGAATGTCAATTTGATGATGTCACAAATTCATATCAAGCTAGAAAGGCTTTCAAAAATATGGCGATTAAAGTACCAGCTTCAGCACAACTAATAAAAAAATTTACGTGCATGTACTCGTTCCAGTTTAACTTAGTATCTATTTAGACTTTAAATGGGACTAAAAACGATAACCAATTTCTATGATGCAACGTAAATTATAGTAGCATTCACATTTCAAATTTCTGTGAAGTTGCATTTTCCCTTACTTCAAATAATGCAATGAAAGATCACATTTTACATGTCAACCCTTAAATCCTTTCAGACACTGTTTTGTAAACATGAGATAGAAATTCACGTCTCGTAGCCCTGTAAGTAGTTTGGTAGAACTAGCTCCTGAAACAAGGATCTGGAATCTGCACCAATATCAAATATACCAAAACTGATGGGGAACCTAACAAGCGCAAGGGTTGTCTGCGATGAATAGAGGACCTTTGACATCTCTACTTACTGTGCCCAGAGTTTGAGGGTTTGACAAAATGAAAAAATAATGGAAAATCAACTTTAATGCACATCTAAAAGAACAATCATTAAAAACTCAATAGGCTGAAGAATCTATACTTGTAAATAATCACCACCTTTCAAACCATAAGATGTTTGTCTTGAAACAGAAAAGATAAAAAAAAAGGTGACCTTATGTTGACAAAGAAAGACAAAGAAAAATCAGTATCCTAAGAAGCCACTTTAAACCGTTAATCATCCACCAATTCTACCAAATTCGGAAGCCACTTTAAACCGTTATTCATCCACCAATTCTACCAAATTCGGTCCTCCAAGTCATCCTACCCCTGCTTTTATGATATACAATGCTTTGTGACACGTAAAAATGTCAAGGGCACTATGCCCTTGAACTGTATCGTTGTTTTTCAATTGAAACAAGGAACAAACCTCGACTTGAGATAAATGTCTAACGTCGAGGGCACTATGCCCATTCACTGCATCATTATTGTTTTTTACTATCATCTCCATTTTCGTCACACACCTATAGGTACTTAAATCAGAGGTATTTGGTCATACTGTCTTTGCTTGAACCTTATTCGCTCCAGATCATTATACACATATATAACCCTTCGTAATAACCCTTCGAAGGCTGAAACCGTAAGTATAACAATACGTTTAACTTCATGAACGATGGATAACAAGACAGACTCACGTACAATTTGGACACGAACGATACTTACACATTTACTGTATCCCGTAGTTGAACAAAAACTGTCAAGGGCCCCGAGGTTCATCTCAGGGAACAGCTTAACCCTAGCCTAGATCTCAAAATTCCGAACTGACCTTATAATATGTAATTTTTTGAAAACAATTCTTCACATGTTTAATGCATATGGATCAATCAGATAAAATATATCTAGCAGTTTACAGAATTCAGGTAACATCTATCATATTTTCAGGTATCCAAACCCACAATAGAACATAATGACTAGCAACACATGCAGAATGGCAGTGGACACATTTCCTACACTCTTAACTACATGAATTCCCAATCTCGCATCACATTTAACGCATACGACACTAGGCAAGCCTAAACTAGCGCGACCACCAAGAGGCCTGTATAAAGCCATTACACAAGAGTTATCTTGTTCCACGAACTCCATATGCAGAAACCAGTGAGTCGTAGCCGGTGACAAAACACCAATGCAATATGATTTTACAATGTTTGGAGTTGCACATACATCCTCAAGAAACGCCTTTTTCAAAACGGGCTTTCAGAAACATCAGAAAACATAGGCAAAGACAATATCCCTTCCGAAAGAAGTGGATATCCTATCCTCAATCAGATGCATGGGTAGATTTATTGAACTGACCGGAAACCCGATGTACACATGACAGAAAGCTGTCCTCAACATACCTAAATCAAATGTATGAGAGAGCAGACACATCTTTCGACCGGGTTGTACGGAAGCACGTGGATACGTTCTGAAGCGAGACCCAAACGATTGTCCTTTTTCGTTCATAGACATGAAGAAGATATGGTATTCCAACATAGAGCACCTCTTACGTTACGAAAGAAAAAATTCAAGACAGATACTCAGACGATTGGATGAATTTCACAATGTCAACGAAAATAGGTATGGTAAAACAGTAAACCAGAAAACAGAATCGAGAAAAAACGCAGTTGGGAAATAGCCCTCACTTTCGTTATAGCATAGAATAGCAGACGTTGAAAAAAAGATATCCAGCTAATGCTAAGGCTCCTGCACATCCACAATCTGTAAGTATAGGAACTATGATACGCTTCGCGACACATTAAATTCATCGCGTTCAATAACGTCCCACGCGCATAAACCTCGTTGGATCCATACTACTGCCAAACGAAAAGAGAGGAATGAATGGTCAGATGGATCATTCCTGTAACATCTTTCACCCACATCGTGATATAGCGGTAAAGCCTTAACCCAGCCAGAAACGTCGTCCTGTGCCAAGCATTTATAACCGCGAGACATTAATCTGCGAGGTTCAAGAGGAGGATAGAACATTGACAAGATCTACCCTTCATCATCACTTTCCTCGAGTTCATGGGACCTGGCTAGTGCAAGTGCAGAGAGCCCGTCATAACCTAGCCCGATGTTGCTGCACAATACATGAAAGCTCTATGCGTCCAACCCCTCTATTTCTACTTCTCCACGCTTTTCACTGGCCGACTCGTTTTGTGAAATATTCCGGTTTAATTCTAGAAATAATCTCAGTTTTTCTCTCAACTATGTGCGTAGTGAGAACCCCAAGCCCTTGTCACCCCATATTCCATTATTGTATATGCTTCTTGTTATGAAAGAGTATTGAAGTGCAAGAAAGTGGCATATGTGAAGTTGAGATTCATGTTTTCAAGATTTTTATATGTGGATTCAATGGATTGGAGAATGGATATAAAGGGTTGTATTTGAAGTTTAAAATCTATATTTTCAAGATTTCTACATGTGGACATGAGGTGGGCCATTACATATGATCATCCATGGTGGATCAATACATGATAATTCTTTTATCAAATATAAAGAAAGAAGTTGATCCCACCACTTAGATGGAGTAACATCGATCTCAAAGTCTCTAGGAGTGCACCAAAGACTAGTAACGGGCCTAGCAATTAGGTATGTATTTACTTTTGCAATCCTTTAAGGTCTCAAAAAAAGTATATCTCCTTTTGTTTTACATTTATATTGAAAGAGGGATTCATTCCTCTATCTCCAAATAGACAATAGGAATTCAGCACTCTAAAACTACGAGAGAGGAAGACCAAGGTGGACACATTCCCCACGCAGGAGTTCTCTTGCAAAAAGGTCTTGAGGATGTAGCAGTTGGCAACCTTTATAAGTAACCTTCCTCAAATGATAGACAATAGTACTCCCAAAGAAGATAGGGGTAGTATCTACATTTTGATAAGATTTAAGACAATTTCCACTTCAAAAACTAACCTTCTAGACTCTTGCAACAAACTAACTTCCATTGGAAAAATTCAAAAGCAATTAAACATGTATGAACATAAGACTCCATCTTTGATACTTTATACACATTAAATTTGGACTCTTGAGGTAATTTCTTATAGCCCTTGGAAATAAGCCAACCATGATCTAACAACTTTAGGCATAAATAAGATTACATATAGCTGATTCATACAAAGTTATCCACCTAGGGGAAATAATAAAAGGACATACAATCGATACACGAAGTCCCACAACCTCATATCGATAGACATGGATAATTGGACTTGACAAGATACAAGAGATCCCACAACTAGAGACCACAGATATGAAATAGGATATCAAAATTACAACAACTCCCTTCATGAACATGAACTATATACAAGGTATAACTAGACAAGATCTCATACTAAAAGATTACAAGATTACAAAATGACAAGACTAGACATCTAAATACTAGACTTAACAAGACTAGAACAAGGAGCTAAACAACAACATGAACTAGAACTTGAAAAGTGCTTACTTGGAGAATGTGACTTCTTGAGCTCCTAATATTGCAATTCACAAGATTGAGGATCAATGTGGCCAAGACCTCCTTATATAGGTGTTCAAGGGTGGCATTAAGGTGGCTAGAAATTGATGATATCATCGATGACATCATCAAGTCAAAACAAGCCTTTAGATGTTGAAACAAGCTAAATATATGTTTGTTCTTAGTGCTTTGGCACACTTCGGATGTGATGGTGATTTCCAAACTTCCTCATCGATCATGAGATATGCAAAGTCACATGAAATCTAGGATGCAAGATTGTTTCCCTTGTCCATGCCATTACCACCCCTTCAAGTAATGAGTTCCATGAGGAGCCCTCATGTTCTCTAGCTTGGGGTTCATTGGATTCTTCTTATGGAATTTAAGATCCTTTATTGATGCTCTCTAAAGATTTTTGATAGATTCCAAAGTACGATTGTTGATTCTATACCCTTTTTAATGAACAAGGTATTCTAGTATTCCTCAGGATATTCTTGAATCTAGGATGTGCTTAGCCTTGAATTCTTCATTATCTTCATTCTTGATAGGCGACGAAGGATTGGGTCTCTCCCCACTCAATCGTGAACTGTGATATAGTCCCAACATGGATACATGGAAATTTGGATGTATTAATCTCATGGTACTTGGTAACGAGAGCTTCCAAGCTTCTTTTTCTTCCTTGTGTTGTTCACGTGCTTTCACAGACCTTGAGCTCCAATAATTGGTGTCAATGTAGGTCGTCGCTTCATCTAGGGCATCGTTGACACCCCTCCGATCGCAGTCCCAAAATCACACAAAATTTGGTCTACATACTTGAAAAAATTGATGATGAACCTTGAAAAATCTTGTCCAAGAATTGGACTATCCAATCTTTTCAATCATAAACATCTAAGTATTGTTGCTTGATTTCCTTGAATTTTTTATCCATTTGTATTTTAATCATATTTAGGATTCCCTTGTCTTAAAGAGCCCGAGACTTGAGAATCTTATGTGACCTTTTCTATCCCAAAAGATTGGATGTAAGCTTGGTTGATCATTCTAGACCCGTTTAGGTGACAAGTTTTTGGATTCTTTCCTTTTGATTTTTCACCTTTTGATCTTAAATGTGGTAGTGATACATATAGCTGTTGTGATTGTGATAGATGTTATATGGATAGATAGTGAACTTTTGTCTCTTAAAAAAATAACAAGATACCTTCACTTTCAAGTATATCTACAATCTTTAAAAGTTTATGTACATCGCTCTTATTACTTAGCCCAAACATAGTCACAAAAGCTTAACTTAAACACCTTAGGTTCTTATCCTAGATCACTTCTTGAAGTTACCATTGGTACTTATTCAAAGATCATTCCTTGGATTCATATCTACCGTACAAAGAGATGTATGTTTCCATGGATTTACGTTTTAATCTTTCTTCTTTACTCCATTAGCTTCCTCCAAAACTCTTGTTGGAAGCTCTCATCACAAATGCAACTTTTCCAATTCTTTTGTAAATCTATCATTATAATCGCACACAATAGATATCATTCCAAAAAAAATGCTAAAACCATGATTTTGCATTTCCTTGAAAGGCAACATTCAAACTCTTGCTACTATTCATGATAGGTCCACTACCAAATCATTGAAAGACTTTGATTTCTCATGGCATTTACAACCTAAGAGTTTAGTGAGACTTAAAACTCATAACTCTCTTAAGAGATGAATTATAATTTATGGTTGAACTCAAGTCATGATTGAGAACTAAGGAAGAGAATATGATTGCTATTTCAATCCTTATGAATGATAAAGACATTTAAGGTGTTTTTCCACTTTCATAGTGATTGATCTTTCAAATAGCTTTTTTAATTTGGCTTCCAAATCAATCACTTTAAGTAACTTTCATACATAGATCAGTATAGAAATGCAATTGTCAAATTTTATTGCCATTAATGTTTATATTCAACTCTTCAAATTCAATTATATATTCATTGGAGTTCTATAAATCATGCACCTTATACTTTGAATCTTTATATCTCCTCGTATTTTATATAAGACCCAATATCTATGTGTATCTATGTATATGCACACACACATATATATATATCTATACATGCATATATATATATATATATATATATATATATATATATATATATATATATATATATATATGCATATATATATATATATATATATATATTGTTGATATATTTAGGTAGTGATGTGTGTGAACACTCTAGGACCGCCGGGGCACTTTTTTCCCTCTTTAGGAGGTTTTTTTCCCTCGGCTTGTATATACGCCTATTGCCCTAATGGGCTACTTATCTTTGTACATTCTCTAGTAATACATTCAGTCTTGTGTGTTGTGCTCCAAGCTTCTTCTTCTTCCTTGTGCTGTTCGCGTGCTTCCGCAGACGTCTATCTCCAACAATTGGTATCAGAGCAGGTCGTCGCTTCTTCTAGGGCACCGTCGACACTCCTCCGTTTGTAGTCTCAGATTCGCACGAAATTTGGTGAGCATACTCAGGGTGTTTTCGAGATCAAAACAGCTTTGCTGTGTCATGCCGAAATCGCGATCTGAGCTCGTTTCGGCCTCCGAACTCACTATCGCAGCACTTGTGCAGGCTATTTCGTCCTTTTGTGCCAAAGGTATATACCAGTTTCTGTTCTCCAGTTTAAGCGTCTCGAAGTCTGCTACAGGTCTAGCAGAACTCGTCTGGGCAGTTCTGTTCAACTTTTTGAGATACAGTCAACTTTCTGCATCAAGGTATTTTAGTCACTGGCCATGGCTGAAAGCAGTGATGTATTTTGTATGTTGGCTATTGAGGATAAGTTGAATGGTACCAACTACCCATTATGGGCTGATATGATGCGACATGTACTGGTTGCAAAAGGATTGTGGAACATTGTGCAGGGTGTTGAAAGACGTCCTGTTACACCTGTAACGACAGGTACTGCAAATATAGGTGTTGGAGTTGATGAAGATGGTGTCGAAGATGATATTCCGCAGATTCCTGTTCGTGCTACTGTTTCTGTTGCACCTACTGCAAAGAAGATTCGTTGGGATGGCAGAGATGCCCAGGCACATGCATTGATAGCCTTGTCTGTCAAACGTGCCATTATTCCTCACATTCGCTCTTGCAGAACAGCAAAGGATGCTTGGGATACACTTACCACTTTGTACCAGGCTAGGAATGAGGCTCGTGTTGCTTACCTCCGAAAACAGTTGGAGAGTGAGCACATGAATGAAGGTGATTCTATGGACAGTTTTCTTACAAAGATCAAAGACCTGAAGGAACAATTGATTTCTGTTGATGAGGTTATACCAGATAGCTCACTTGTGCAGACCGTTCTGAAAGGTCTTCCTGATTCATATCAGAGTTTTGCCTCTACTCTTCGGTTGATGATGAAAGGCAATCCGAATGCCTTGTCATTTGAGGAATTAGTCTCTGTTCTGTTGCAGGAAGATCAGTCCAGGCAGAACAGGTCCATTATGCGTGTTGCAGATCAAGCTTTCTTGGCTAGTCAGAAGGGCAAAGGAAAATGGAGCTCTTCTACTAGTAAGCAGAAATCTGCAAATGCTGCACAATCGAAGAACCAGGATAAAGATGAAAAGAAATCAGAAAAACAGAAATTGTTCTGCAAGTACTGTAAAGGAAATGATCATATTATAAAGAACTGTCCAAAACTGGCTGCTAAAGAGGCAAAGAAGAAAGAGGCTGGAATGGTTGTTGCAGAGGCCTCTACACCAAAAACAGAGTCTGCAAATCTTGTGCAGGAAGAAGAATGGGTGTTTACTACTATCTGCAGTTTTGACCCATCTTCACATGATCAGTGCATGTCTGCAGTAGACTCAGATGTTTGGTACTTTGACAGTGGGGCGACCAAACATATTACCTCGCAGCGCAGTTTCTTCTCTTCACTCGAGCCTGCCCCTACAGGGAATACTGTCACATGCGCCAATAACTCCTCTTATCCTGTTATGGGAGTTGGTAAGATCATTCTGACTACTGCTGATGGTAGTTCTTTCACTTTGTCAGATGCTTTATTTGTGCCAGGGATAAAAAAGAACCTGTTATCAGTTTCTGCATTAGCCAAGATTGGCTTGGTTGTGAAATTCGTTGATGACAGGTGTACAGTTCATGATCTCTCAAATGGCGATGTGATTATTGCTTCTGGCATTTTATGTCGTGGGCTGTATAAGCTCATAGACTATGAAAGATCTGTGAATGATTCGGCATGTGCAGTTCATGATTCTCAGGCTATGTCAGATGCAAAGCTTTGGCATGCACGCTTTGGTCATCTGAATTTTGCTAGTTTGTTACGCCTGCAGAAATCTGAAATGGTGTCCTCTTTGCCCAAACTTGAGGCACCTGGAAAACATGTTTGTGAAGGCTGTATTTTGGGCAAAATGCAGCGTTCTTCCTTTCCAAAAGATGGTTCAGTTCGGGCTACGCAGAAATTGCAGCTTATACATAGTGATGTCTGTGGTCCTATGCAGACACCCTCTTTTGGAAATTACCTTTACTTCGTGACTTTCATTGATGATTTTTCCAGGCATGCATGGGTATATCCACTCAAAGCAAAGTCCGAAGTGTTCATGTGCTTCAAACAGTTTTTGGTTTTGGCTGAAAATCTGTCAGCATGTAAAATGGGCACCCTCCATTCTGATCGAGGGGGGGAATATATGTCTTCAGATTTTAATGCATTTCTGGCTGAACGTGGGATAAAACACCAGTGTACAGTGCCGTATACACCTCAACAGAATGGAGTTGCTGAACGAAAGAACAGGTCACTCATGGAGATGGCGAGGTGCATGGTCAAAAGTCAGGCTTTACCACATAGTTTCTGGCTTGAGGCTGTCATGTGTGCAGCATATGTACTGAACAGGTGTCCCACTAAAGCGTTGCAGTCTATCACTCCATATGAGGCTTGGCATGACCGCAAGCCATCTGTTGCTCATCTGCGTGTTTTTGGTTGTTTGGCATATGCATTAGTGCCTGAACAACATCGCAAAAAATTGGATGATAAGGCAGTAAAATGTATTTTTGTTGGGTACAGTTCTGAAAGTAAAGGCTATCGTCTGTATCATCCACAGACTAAACGCATTCTGGTTAGCCGTGATGTTGTCTTTGTGGAAGATGCTATTCAGCCATTGCTTTCATGTACTAAGGAGACATCTGTTAGCTCCAAAGACATGTATGATACTTTGATGCCTCTTTTTACAGGTGGACAGGCTAGTGCTGGTCCTAATGAGGCGACTTCTCAGCCTTTGCAGGTTTCATATGATGATGCAGATCATTCCATTTCTGATGCAGATTTACATGATGCACTTGTTGATGAGAGAGCTGATATTGAGCAGGCAAAAACTATGCCAAAATGGCTGGTGCAGACTTTGCGTGACAGCAAATTAGATGCACCTTTGTCATATCGTACTCGTTCAGGCTCTCATAGTGCCTCCTTTGCATCAGATTGTTATGCTATGGCTGCATCTAGTCTCTGTGATGAGAATGAGCCTATTTCTTTTGATGAAGCACAAAATTCAGAAAATTGGATGGCTGCTATGCAATCTGAATATGATGCTATAATGAAGAATGGTACATGGTCTTTATGTGACTTGCCTCCTGGCAAGAAGGCCATTGGCACTAAGTGGGTATACAAGCTGAAGCGTAAACCTGATGGTACAGTTGACAGGTATAAGGCTAGGCTTGTTGCAAAGGGTTATGCACAGGAAAGAGGCATTGATTTTGATGAGACCTTTGCACCTACATGCCGTATGACTACTGTTCGCAGCATTTGTGCACTTGCAGCCCATCATGGTTGGAATGTACATCAGTTGGACATTAAAACAACATTTCTGAATGGTGACTTGCATGAAGAAGTGTATGTTTTTCAGCCCCGTGACTTTGTGCAGAAAGGGCATGAAAACCAGGTTTGCAGGTTAAAGAAGGCATTATATGGTTTAAAGCAAGCACCACGTGCTTGGTATGAGAAGATACATGCCTATCTGATTGCACATGGTTTTGAGAATAGTCCAACTGAAAGCACCTTATATGTTAAGCGTGCTAATGATGTGCTTCTGATCATTGTTGTCTATGTTGATGACATGCTGCTCACTGGTCCTATTGAGACACATATTGCTGATTTTAAGGCTGATTTGCATGCCTCATTTGAGATGTCTCATTTGGGGCATTTGCATCACTATTTGGGCATTCAGTTTATGCACGTTGATGGTGGAATGGCTTTGTGTCAAATGAAATATATTGACACATTATTGTAGCGTTTTGGCCTTGAAGACTGTAAGCCTATTGCCACTCCTATGGAGACAGGTTTACGATTGAGTCTTCATGATGCTGGAGATGCATTTGATGCTGTTCTCTATCAGCAGGTTGTTGGATGCTTGATTTACTTATGCATTACTCGGCCAGATATTCAGTTTGCTGTCTCATAGATGAGCAGGTTTATGCATTGCCCAGGAGTCACGCATTGGAAAGCGGTTAAGCGCATCTTTCGCTACTTGAGTGGTACTCGGCTACTTGGGTTGTTTTATCCCAAGGGGGGATCACTACCGCCAGATTTGCATGCTTTTTCTGACTCAGATTGGGATGGTTGCTATGACACTCGTGTGTCCACCAGTGGTTTTTGCTTCATGCTTGGTAGCTCATGTATATCTTGGTTGAGCAAGAAGCAGCCTACTGTGGCCACTTCCAGTTGTGAGGCTGAGTATAGGGAAGCTTTCACAATGACTGATGAGTGTGTGTGGCTCAGACGCCTTATGGCTGATTTGGGTGTTGGCCAGTCTTCTGCCACCACCATCTTCACTGACAGTCAGAGCGCATTGGCAGTTGCGAGGAACCCTGTGTTCCATGCTCGCACTAAGCACATTGAGGTGCATTATCACTATGTCAGGGAGAGGTTCTCTGCTGGGGAGATCAGCTTGGCATATGTGCCCACGCAGGAGAACATTGCAGACCTTTTCACGAAGGCTCTGCCTAGGGAGAAGTTTGAAGCTTTCCGCAAAGCTTTGGGCTTACTTCCTTTTGTGGAGTGATTTCCACATAGCTTGGCACTTCCTTATACATGAGTGCCAGCTCCTTGTTCACCGCATCACTCCCAGGGGGGATTTGTTGATATATTTAGGTAGTGATGTGTGTGAACACTCTAGGACCGCGGGGGCACTTTTTTCCCTCTTTAGGAGGTTTTTTTCCCCCGGCTTGTATATACGCCTATTGCCCTAATGGGCTACTTATCTTTGTACATTCTCTAGTAATACATTCAGTCTTGTGTGTTGTGCTCCAAGCTTCTTCTTCTTCCTTGTGCTGTTCGCGTGCTTCCGCAGACGTCTATCTCCAACATATATAAAGAGAGAGAGGATATGATTCTTCCATAATCCAAGGGGGAATAGATGTTAACTTTCCTTGATCAATAATCAATCTCTAATCTTATCTCAATCAATTTCTAGACTTCTTACAATTCAGTGCCATGCCTCCATTCCTTGAATACTTATGGACGAAAACTTTTTGTGCATGAATATCTCTTTCATAGCACTACGAACTTGACCACGCACATATTCATCAAGGAATTAGGAACCTTTTACCTTGACTATGCAATGCATTAATAAATCATTTAATTTGAATAAAAATTATAACTTCATGCCAAATGTTCTTATTTTCATATTTAAAAACTTCATATTCTATCAAGGCATGCTCAAATGATGCATAGAAAAGGATCATGCATTCCTCTTATCCTTCGTATTCATTCATATAAAGAACAAATGTCACATACATAAATGTATTCTTCAATTGTGTGCCTTTTCCATATATACACAAAATAGATCCTTATATTTCATGTTGCCATGAGAGCATGCAACGATATTGTTGCATTGTGAATCAACAGCTATTCAAATTATTTCCATGTGTAAGGGACGCATAGCTTTGACCTACCAAATCCAAGTATAGTGCTTTATATATATATATATATATATATATATATATATATATATATATATATATATATATATATATATATATATATATATATATATATATGCGCAGCTTCTACATGGATAATTACGCATATGCACCTTTTGTTTTGATTCAAGAAAGGACACAGCAATTGAAGAATCAATCGAGGTAAAAGAAATATGCTCGAGGAAAGATGCCCAAGGCACTCATTACTTGGATGAAGGAACATATGCACCTTGTGCTATAATTGAAATAAGCATATGCAATTTTTGTATAATCAAAATGATTCAAGGAACTTCGTTCATATGGAGATGGCTAAAGTACTCATGAATGGACATATGTTGCATTCCCACAAGAAAGGAAGAAAAAGGCTTCTCTAGAGTTGCTACATACTAACTTGTATTGTAACATGTCTACGTAAGACTCTAAAGAATTTTTTGTCATGAAGTCCATCAATGGCTGCAATAAAAAGATGTGGTATTTTCTATGGCAAGGCCCAAGCTTTTGATAATTCGAAAGAATGGCTAAAGCTTGTTGAGATTGAAACAAAGACAAGAGCAAGAAAGTCCAAATAAATGGCAATGAAGAGGTCAAATCAAACACGCATGAACACGAGAAAAGGGTTAAGGTATCCAATGATGACACCTCATACATTAAAGCAAGGTGTAGTGGAATGTGGGACAACATCATTGTTGAGGTATCATGATGCATCAAGAAAAGAGAGGGCTCTCCTAATCACTTTTCGATACAACCTATCAACATTGTAATCTATGTTCTCAATTTGATGGGACTACGTCATTGTTGAGGCGTCATGATACTTCATGAAAAGAGAGGGCTCTCCTTATCACTTTTCGACACAAACTATCAACATTGAGATCTATGTTCTCAATTGGAGCCAAACTAAGCTCTAAAGGGAAAAACACCCCATGAAACCTTGCTTTGGCAAGAGGCCATGTTTCTCACACTTAATAATTTCCTAGAGTGAAAGTTGTGCTCATGTCCCATATATCAAGTAAGCCAGTCAAAATCAAAAAGCAAGAAGTGCCTCTTGAGTCAGTGGCACTCAAAAGGCTTCTAGATTGAATGATCAAGAGAGAAAGAACACTTAATGATTCATGATGTAGTGTTTAAAAAATGAACTATCCCATTATGAGAAGCCATGATGTGAGCGCATAGTAAGGATTGCATGGGTACCATGCCAAATCACTTATAGTTCCTTTAATCGATTCAAGCAAAAGGTGATTAGGCTACGACAAAACCCCCTCTTTTAAAAAAAGGATTGCAAAATCAATGACCATATTTGAGCTCAACAAACTATGTTCCTTAACACTAGTGTTGTACCAAAATTAAAACACTATACGAAGAGAAAGAAATATCTCCATAGAAAAAAAAATTCTTGCTGTTGAAATCATTTTCTGATGTTAATTTAAAGTCATATAATCAAATAAACAAGCCTTGCAAATTAGAAAAATTATTAATAGTTATAAGAGTCATCATTATATAGTTGGTAGATAAGTTATTCTATTGATATATAGTTTTACACAAAGAGTTATCATTATATAGATGAAGCAAAAATAAAAAGGTTATACTTTGAAAATATTTAGTATCAAAAAAATGTGCTATACATGTTTTCGAACTAATAATCTTTGTTCTTATGCCACATACCACAAACAATTTCAATTCATGTATTGTTTATTAAGGAGCATTTTTGCACCATTTCATGAAAGTAACCATGGGAAAATGGAACTTGAGAACAATCAAGCATGTTCCAATGTAGGCATTGCCACTACATGTGTTGCGAATTGTGTAGTCGAATTGATCTTTGGAAAGGACTCGTATGAAAGGAAGTACACAGAGCATTCCTGTGCTAAAAAGAAGACATTGACGTCTTCTTCCCAAAGCGCTTGATGAAATGGACATGATACGAGATCCTCCTTTCTGCTGCTCTTACATGCATGTGATCGAAATCGAAACCTCCTTTCTGCTGTTACATGAATTTGATCGAAATCGAACCTCTCATTTCCACTCTCCTCTCACTTTCGCAATCGTTGAAGTTCTCTCTTGACATGGACTACTTATCTTCCACTCTATTCTCTGTCACATGCGCAATAGTTACTTTCCATCGAAAAGCTGTAATTGCAGCCTCTTCGTTGGTGGTTTACATTAACAGCATAACATTTTACTAAAAGAAATGTGTACACGTGATTGTCAATATGATGATGTCACAAATTCATATCAAGCTAGAAAGGCTTTCAAAAATATGGCGATTAAGTTACCAGCTTCAGCACAACTAATAAAAAAAATTACGTGCATGTACTTGTTTCAGTTTAATTTCGTATATATTTAGAATTTAAATGGAACTCAAAAACGATAACCAATTTCTAATAAGATGCAACGTAAATTATAGTAGCATTCACATTTCAAATTTCTGTGATGTTGCATTTTGCCCTTTCTTAATATAATACAATGCACTGATCACATTTTACATGACAACCCATAAATCCTTTTCTGACACTGTTTTGTAAACAAGAGATGGAAATGCACGTCTCGTAGCCTGTAGGATGTTTGGTAGACAAGATCTGGAATCTGCACCAATATCAAAGAGAATAAAACTGATGGGAACCCTAACAAGCGCAAGGGTTGTCTGCGATGTATAGAGGACCTTGGGCATCTCTACTTACTGTGCCCAGAGTTTAACGGTTTGACATTTCATTAGACGGGAAGGGAAAGCCATGGACAAAATGAAAAAATAATGGACAATCAACTTTAATGCACATCCAAAAGAACAATCAATAAACCTCATTAAACTGAAGAATCTATACTTGCAAACAGTCACCACCTTTCAACCACCTTTCAAACACCATAAGTTGTTTGTCTTGAAACAGAACAAGATTAAAAGCAAAAGGTGACTCACGGAGGCAAAGAATGACAAAGAATAATCATTAATTTTCAAAGAAGCCACTTTAAAGCGTTAAACCAACCATGATCTTACAACTTTAGGCATAAATTACCATGATTCAAGCCAAGATAAGATTGGAAGTGCTAAGCAAGCACTAGATTGTGTCTTTTCACTAGATTGGAAATAATAAGATTACATATAGCTTATTGATACAAAGTTATCCACCTAGGGGAAATAATAAAAGGACATACAATCGATACACGAAGTCCCACAACCTCATATCGATAGGCATGGATAATTGGACTTGACAAGATACAAGAGATCCCACAACTGGAGACCATAGATATGAAATTGGATATCAAAATTACAACAACTCCCTTCATGAAAATGAACTATATACAAGGTATAACTAGACATGATCTCATACTAAAAGATTACAAGATTACAAAATGACAAGACTAGACGTCTAAATACTCGACTTAACAAGACTAGAACAAGGAGCTAAACAACAACATGAACTAGAACTTGAAAAGTGCTTACTTGGAGAATGTGACTTCTTGAGCTCCTAATATTGGAATTCACAAGATTGAGGATCAATGTGGCCAAGCCCTCCTTATATAGGTGTTCAAGGGTGGCATTAAGGTGGTTAGAAATTGATGATATCATCGATGACATCATCAAGTCAAAACAAGCCTCTAGATGTTGAAACAAGCTAAATAGATGTTTGTTCTTACTGCTTTGGCACACTTCGGATGTGATGGTGATTTCCAAAATTCCTCATCAATCATGAGATATGCAAAGCCACATGAAATCTAAGATGCAAGATCGTTTCCCTTGTCCATGCCATTACCACCCCCTCAACTAATGAGTTTCATGAGGAGCCCTCATGTTCTCTAGCTTGGGCTTCATTAGATTCTTCTTGTGGAATTTAGGATCCTTTATTGATGCTCTCTAAAGATTTTTGATAGATTCCCAAGTACGATTGTTGATTTTATACCATTTTTAATGAACAAGGTATTCTAGTATTCCTCAGGATATTCTTGAATCTAGGATGTACTTATCCTTGAATTCTTCATTATCTTCATTCTTGATAGGCGATGAAGGATTGGGTCTCTCCCCACTCAATCATGAAATGTGATATGGTCCCAACATGGATACATGGAAATTTGGGATGTATTAATCTCATGGTACTTGGTAACTAGAGCTTGAAGGTGACCAAGTTAATCTTGGCTAGGATGGTAAAACGATCAAATATTTGATGGAATAAGTTTGTGCAAGGCGTCAAAGTCTACAAATTGTTTCTAAGCAACCATACTTTATCCCCAACATGAAAAGATGGATATGACATGGTGGTGATCTGCATAATGCTTGCATTGTTTGTTACCGTTAGTGTCCATGTGAAAGGCCAAATGGCTACCAGACACTTCCATATATGTTCTTTAATAAAACATATAGTGGCATGGTCAGTCACAGACAGTAAGTTCTATTGCATTTGTAACAGCCAGTAAATATGTGTTCATGCTCTGTGTACTCTATATTTTATGTGTATTCTACATCCCTGAACGGAGTATTATGTGTGGTGTCTAGAGGTCAGTTTTCTATTGCAAGGTTATCATTATGGAGCTCTTGAGAAGGAGAATCCATCGTGGTGCATCGCCATCGCAATACTTCAATGGTATCACAACATTCTAATGCAAAATCTTTGTTGCTTTTGTGCGAGGGAAGCGAGCACCCCCCCACTGACCCAAGGGTTTCTCTACGGCTTATGAGCAAGGTGGCGATCAAGGCATAGACTTTGGCATACCTTATCATCCGAGTCATTGAAGTCACCATTGGCTACACAAGAGGGAGGACCTCAATGATCAAGGAAGGCAGAGGTTCCTACTGTTGATATATTTAGGTAGTGATGTGTGTGAACACTGTAGGATCGTCGAGGCACTTTTTTCCCTCTTTAGGGGGGTTTTTTCCCCTGGCTTGTATGTACACCTATTGTCCTAATGGGCTACTTATCTTTGTATATTCTAGTGGTAATACATTCAGTATTGTGTGTTGTGCCCCAAGCTTCTTCTTCTTCCTTGTGTTGTTCGCATGCTTTCGCAGACCTTGAGCTCCAATAATTGGTATCAATGCAGGTCGTCGCTTCATCTAGGGCATCGTCGACACCCTGTTACCGTTAGTGTCCATGTGAAAGGCCAAATGGCCACTAGACACTTCTTTGTGTATGTTCTTTAATAAAACATATAGTGGCGTGGTCAGCCACAGACTGTAAGTTCGACTGCATTTCGGAAGACCTGAGAAGTCTATCTTCGTGCTCCCTGTGTACTGTGTTTTCTACGTATTCAAAAAGTCTCTGTGCAGATTACCGTGTGCAGCTGTAGGAGCTCAATTTTCTACTCCGAGGATATCGTCGTAAAGCTCTCGAGAAGGAGAGCGCATTGTGGTGCATCGCCAGCGAAATACTTCACTGGTATTAGAGAAGTTTGATGCAAAATCTTTGTCCCTTTTGTGCGAGCGAAGCGAGCACCCCCCCCTCCCCAACTTTCTCCAAGGCTTACGACTAAGGCGGCGACCAAGGCATAGACCTTGGCATACCTTGGTATCCGAGTCATCGAAGTCACCGTTGGTGCCGTTGGCTACGCGCGAGGGAGGACCTCAACGATCAAGGAATATAGAGGTTCCCGGTACTTCTCGGGAGGTCACCCATCCCAGTACTATTCTCCCTGGAGCTCACATAACCGTGGCAATCTCTTGCCACTAAGCTACACTCTTGTGGTGTCTGAAGAAGGGGAAACACTAAGGAAACATTACCTTGAACATGTTTTGGTCCCTGTGCAAAGATTGCGACAGACCCTAGGAAGAAGAAGGGAGTCAAGATCATTGAGGAAGTGGAAACAAGCTCCCAACCTAGAATGAGAGGTACCAAGAGGCTAAGGGAAATGATGCAAACAGAAGCAAAAATGCATTTTCATTAGCTACTTGACGGAGCAAAAAGGATACAAGTGTTACAACTCTAGAACAAAGGAAGTAAGAGTCTTGCGAGATGTGGTCTTTGATGAACTAAGAACATGGTATGAAGATAAAGGAAAGGAAAAGATTCTTGATGAAGATTGTGATGATTATGTAGGAACAAATCAAAGATAAATTCAACAATCAAGCACAAAGGTTTCACGTCTAGAGGCATCTACATCAAATGAAGAATGTTCAATATGGAGGGGGAGTCATTCTTTGTCTCCAAATTAAGCTCATAGTAGAACCGAAGAAGCAACTGCTACTCCAAATAGTGATATAGATGCAATTGAAGAAGAATATGAGAAGGTAATCACTCTGAGGTAAAGCTGAATAGGCTAAGAAGCAACTTTCTAAAGGCAATGAAAAAAGATATTCAAGGACAAGGTATCCAACTTAAAGGCTGAGTTATGATAGTTTCATGGTGAAACATTTTGCATACATGATGCAGGTTATCAAAGAAAAAAAGCATGAGACATATGAAGAAGCTTGCACACAAAAGGAATGGATGCAAGCTATGAAAGAGGATATCAAAGCTCTCAAAGATAATCACACATGGGAGTTAGTGGCAAAGAAAGAAGGTATGAAGATTGTTCCAAGCAAATGGGTGTTTAAAATAAAGAGGAATGTTGATGGTTCACTAGCTAGATATAAAGTTAGATTAGTTGCCAAAGGATTTAAACAAACACAAGGCATAGATTATGATGAAGTTTTCAGCCCTGTTGCAAAGATGGGAGCAATCAAAACATTAATAGCAATTGGTGCTTCAAGGAGATGGCCATTATATCAACTCGAGATAAAAAATGCTTTTCTCAATGGAGAACTACAAGAAGAGGTATACATGAGTCAACCGGTTGGATTTGAAGATGAAAACCATCTAGGCTTTGTTTGCAGGTTGAAAAAGACACTTTATGGCTTGAAGCAAGCACCAAGATCATGGAATCAAAGATTGGTAGAATATCTAACTAAGTGTGGATACAACCGAAGTAGTGTAGATCCTTCATTGTACATGAAGAAGGAAGAAAATAGAGAGGTATATATTTGCATATACGTCGATGACCTCATCATAACAGGAAATGATGACCTATATATGGTGATAACATGTCAAGTATTTACTTGGCAAGCAATCCTATGTTTCATGCAAGGAGCAAGCACATAGAGGTCCACTACCATTATGTAAGGAGAAGGTATTGAGCAAAGATATGGAGATAAAGTTTATTAGAACCAAAGAGCAGGTTTTAGATATGTTTACAAAGTTTCTGGATGCTTCTAAACTCAAAGGTTTCAAGGATGTGATAAATTGGCAGGACATCATTGAATATAACTCCCAAATGAGCTTGAGGGGGAGTGTTGAAGATAAATGTACAAGCTCATCTTCACATGAGCTATGCTTGGATGAATTTACCAAATATAAAGATAAAGGAAAAGAAGAGAAAAGCAAAAAAAGTCTAGTCAAAATTCATGATGAGTAAAAGATACAATATCTCCTTTGTAGTAAGTGGCATGTAGTGGGCAATCAAATGAAACTGGTGAGTTAAGAAGGAGGCACAAACTTCTTCACATGCTCATTGGTTATAAAAGTGGAGTGGGAGCATGTTCTAAAGAAGGTGAGAAAGATCCAAGAGCTCCCAATACTCGGATCTGGTCATTTTGTCATTTTGTCTTCCCATAGACTCCTTCCAACCGCACGTCATTTTGTACACAACTCTGTTGTGAAGCTCATATCTCAGTGTATATGTAACCATTTCTTATGTTTAAACACTCATTGGAAAGTTATCTCATGTACTTTCTCTATCTCAAATATCTCCTTCAAAGCTTATATATTCTGTGAGATATCAGTCAAAGAGTGAAGTTGCGTTTTTCAACATACCTATGTAGACAGGTAGTCTATTTTGGTTGTTTAAGTTTTCCAACCAAAACATATCCAAAATGCTTGAATTTTGGTTTGTTTAAAAGCTCTTTGCATGTAATTTCATTATCCCAAATATGTCATTCAAAGGATTTATATTCTATGAGATATCTATTAGAGAGTGAAGTCAAGTTTTTTGGTATACTTGTGTGCATATGTGGTCTATTTTGGTGAGTTAAATTTCCTAATCAAAACTCATCCAAATTACTTGATTTTTAGCTTTTTAGAGAGCTACTTCTGTGTACTTTCTCTGGCTCAAGTATCTCCCTCAAAGGATATATAATCAGGGAGTTGTCAATACAAGAGTGAAGCTCAATTCTTCTGTATACTTGTGTGGACAGGTAGTTCATCTTCGTCAGTTGCATTTCCTAATCAGAGCTTGTCCAGATTAAGTTATTTATAGCTTATTAGAAAGCTCTCTTTGTCTACTTTGATTGACTAAAGGCACAAGTCCATTTGAGTTTCTTATTGAGAGCAGCAAGCTATCTAAGGTGCAGCTGTTTGTCTAAGTGCTGGACATACAAGGGTTCACTACACATTTTCGTTGCGCATAGGAGAACTCATTCTCCACAATCCCCCCTTGGGATAAAGCAATCCAAGTAGCGAGGCACTACTCAAGTAGTGAAAGATGCACTTAACCACCTGCCAATGCTTGACACCTGGGCAATGCATAAACCTCCTCATTCGTGGGACAACAAGTTGAAATATTTGGTTGAGTAATGCATAGGTAAATCAAGCATCCAACACCCTACTGATAGAGAAGATAATCAAATGCATCTCCAACAGCATGAAGAACTCAACCATAAGCCTGTCTCCATAGAAGTGGCAATAGGTTTACAGTCTACAAGGCCAAAACACTACAATAATGTGTCAATATATTTTGTTTGACACAAAGCTATTGCACCATCAACTTGCATAAACTGAATGCCCAAATAATGATGCAAATGCCTCAAATCTCGCATCTCAAATGGGGCATGCAATTCAGTCTTAAAATCAGTAATATGCTTTTCATGAGGACTAGTGTGTAGCATGTCATCAATGTAAACAACAATGATCAGAAACACATCATTTGCATGCTTAACATATAAGGTGCTCTCAATTGGAATATTCTTAAAACCATGTGCAATCAAGTAGGCATGTATTTTTTCATACCAAGCACGTGGTGCTTGCTTCAAACCATATAATGCCTTTTTCAACCTGCACACTTGGTTTTCATGCCCTTTCTACACAAAGCCACGGGGTTGAAAGACATACACTTCTTCATGCAAGTCACCATTCCTAAATGCAGTTTTAATGTCCAACTAATGTACATTCCAACCATGATGAGCTGCAAGTGCACAAATGCTACGAATAGTAGTCATTCGGCATGTAGGAGTAAAGGTTCCATCAAAATCAATGCCTCTTTCCTGAGCATAACCCTTTGCAACAAGCCTAGCCTTATACCTATCAATTGTTCCATCAGGCTTATGCTTCAGCTTGTATATCCACTTAGTTCTAATGGCCGTCTTGCCAAGAGGCAAGTCACATAAAGACCAAGTACCATTTTTCATGATAGCATCATATTTTGATTGCATAGCAGCCATCCAGTTTTCTCAATTTTGTGCTTCATCAAACGAAATAGGCTTATTTTCATCAGAAAGAATAGAGGCAACCATAACATAGCAATATGATGCAAAAGAGGCATTATGAGAGCATGAACAAGTATGATATGATAGAGGTGCATCTAATTTGCTATCATGCAAAGTCTACACCAACCATTTTGGCATACTTTTTGCCTCCTCAATATCAACTCTCTCATCAACAAGTGCATCATGTAAATCTCCATCACAAATGGAATGATTTGCATCATCACCTGAAACCTATAAAGGTTGAGAAGTAGCCTCATTAGGACTAGCACTAGACTATCCACCTGTAAAAAGAGGAAGCAAAGTGTCATACATACTTTCGAGCTAATCAATGTCTCCTAGTAAATGAAAGCAATGGCTAAATATCATCTTCCACAAAAACAACATCACAGCTAACCAAAATGCATTTAGTCTGTGGATGACACAAATGATTGCCTTTGCTTTCAAAATTGTACCCAACAAAAATACATTTCACTGCTTTATCATTCAATTTCCTCTATTGTTGTTCATGCATTAATGCATATGCTAGACAATTAAAAATACGTAGGTGAGCAACAGATGGCTTGCGACCATGCCAAGCCTCATATGGAGTGATAGACTACAATGCTTTAGTGGGATACCTGTTAAGTACATATGCTACACACATAATAGCCTCAAGCCAAAAACTATGTGGTAAAGCTTGAGTCTTGACCATACACCTTTCCATATCCATGAGTGACCTGCAAACTCCATTCTGTTGAGGTGTATACGACATTGTACACTAATGTTTTATCCCACATTCAGCCAAAAATGCATTAAAAATCAGAAGGCATATATCCCCCCTCCCGATCAAATGGAGCGCACCCATTTTACATGCTAACAGATTTTCAACCAAAACTAAAAACTGTTTGAAGCACATAAATACTTCTGACTTTTCTTTCAATGGATATACCCATGCATGTTTAGAAAAATCATCTATGAAATGCACAAAGTAAAGATAATTCCCAAAAGAAGGTGTCTACATAGGACCACATACATCACTACGAATAAGCTGCAATTTTTGAGTGGCTCGAACCGAACCATCTTTTGGGAAGGAGGAACACTACATTTTGCCCAAAATACAGCCTTCACAGTCATGTCTACCAAGTGCCTTAAGTTTGGGCAAAGAGGACACCATTTCAGATTTCTATAGGCATAGCAAACTAGCAAAATTCAGATGACCAAAGCATGCATGCCAAAGCTTTGCATCTGACATAGCCTGAGAATATTGAGCTCTACATGTTGAATCATTCACAGATCTTGCATAATCTATGAGCTTATATGGCCACAACATAAAATGCTAGAAGCAATAATGATGTCACCATTTGACAGATCATGAATTGTACATCTATCATCAACAAATTTTACAACCAAGCCGATCTTGTCTAATGTTGAAACTGATAACATATTTTTCTTGCTCCCTCACACAAATAAAGCATCTGAAAATGTAAAAGAACTACATCAATAGTAGTCCGAATGATCTTACCAACTCCCATAATAGGATAAGAGGAGTTGTTGGCACATGTGAAAGTATTCCTTGTAGGGTTAAGCTTGAGTGAAGTGAAGAAACTACATTGTGAGGTAATATGTTTGGTTGCCCCATTATCAAAGTTCCAAACATCTGAGTCTACTACAGACATACACTATTCATGAGAAGATTATCAGGCTCTGTTTTGGGTGTAGACTCCTCTGCAACCAGCTTCTTTCTTCTTTACCTCTTTTACGGCGAGTTTTGGAAAACTTTTTATGACATGATAATTTCCATTATAGTATTTGCAAAACAATTTTTGCTTTTCTATTTTCTTCTCTTGTCTGTCATCCTTCTTTGAGTTGTGCAAAATGAGCAGATTTCTACTTTCTAGTAGAAGAGCTCCATTTTCCTTTGCCCTTCTAACTAGCCACGAAAGCTTGATCTGTAACATGCATAATGGACCTATTCTGCCTAGATTGAGCTTCCTACAACATAACAAAGATTAACTCCTCAAATGTTAAGGCATTTGGATTGCCTTTCATCATCAATCGAAGAGTAGAAGCAAAACTTTGATATGAATCTAGAAGACCATTAAGAAAATTCTACACAAGTGAACTGTGAGGAAAGATTTCATGAGCAAAAATCAACTACTCCTTCAAATCTTTGATCTTTGTCAAAAAATTATCCATGAAATCTCCTTCATTCATGTGCTCGCTCTCCAACTTTTTTTCGAGGTAAGCAACACAAGCCTCATTCCTTGCTTGGTATAAAGTGGTAATTGTGTCCCAAGCATCCTTTGCTATTTTGCCGGAGTGAATGTGGGGAATAATGGCACATTTGACTGACAAGGTTATCAATGCATGTGCCTGAGCATCTCCACCATCTCAACAAAGTTGTTTTCTAGTAGATGCACTAGGAACCGCAACACGAGTAGGAACCTGAAGATATCACCATCTTCAACACTATCTGCATCACCTTCAGCAACTGTGTTTGCAGGTGAAATAGGACGTTTTTCAACACCCTGCACAATATTCCACAGACCTTTTGCAACCAATACATGATGCATCATATAAGCCCATAATGGGTAATTGGTACCATCCAACTTATCATCAACAACCAACATATGGAATACATCACTACGTTCAGCCATGGCCACTCACTAAAATACCCTAATGTAGAAAAATGATTGTATCTCAAAAAGTTGAACTAAACTACCCTATCGAGTTTTGAAACCTGTAGCAGACTTTGAGACGCCTATATTGGCAAACCGAAAGTTGTATGTGTCTTTGGCACGAAAAGACAAAACTGCCTCTACAAGCACTATGATAGTGTGTCTGGAGGCCGAAATGAGCTCAAATCACAATTTTGACATCACACAGCAAAGTTGTTTTGAACTCCTTATTGCCTTGAGTATGATCACAAACTTCTTATGATTTTGAGACTGTGATAGGAGGGGTGTTGATGATGCCCTAGATGAAACGACGACCTGCTTTGATACCAATTGTTGGAGTTTTTGCGAAAGCACGTGAACAACACAAGGAAGAAGAAGAAGCTTGGAGCTCAACATAGAATACTGAATGTATTACCAAGAGAATGTACAAAGATTAGTAACTCTTTAGAGTTATAGGCATATATTACAAGCTAGGGGAAAAAACCTCCTAAAGAGGGAAAAAAGTTCCCCGATGGTCCTAGTGTGTTCACACACATCACTACCTAAATATATCAACAAAAGTGTCATACACGTCTTTGGAGTTAACTAATGTCTCCTTACTACATGAAAGGAATGGCTGAATTTAATCTTCCACAAAAACAACATCATGGCTAACCAAAATGCATTTAGTTTAAGGAGGATATGGATGATAGCCTTTGCTTTCATAATTGTACCCAACAAAAATACATTTTACTTTTTTATCATCCAATTTTCTGCATTGTTGTTGAGACACTAATGCATATGCCAAACAACCAAAGACATGCATATGAAAAACAGATGGCTTGCAACCATGTCAAGCATCATATGGAGTGATGAACTGCAATGCTTTGGTGGCACACCTGTTAAGTATATATCTTGCACACATAACAGCCTCAAGCCAAAAGTTGTGTGGTAAAGCTTGACTTTTGACCATACACCTCGCCATCTAAATGAATGAGATGTTCTTCCTTTCAACAATTCCATTTTGTTGAGGTGTATACAACACTATATATTGATATTTTATCCCATGTTCAGCCAAAAATTCATTAAAATCTGAAGACATGTGTAGCTCAAACATGAGTACCACCTCCTCTGCTTGTCAATCTGTAGAGACGTGAGGAGGATATAAAGATCGTGAGCAATCGTGGTGAGCAAATGTGAGTGACAAGCATATACATGCATGCACACACACACACACAAGACAAGATCAAAGAGAGGAACAATGGAAAGCTTCAATTGCACAAAAACTCTCTTACAAAAGCTTCAATCTCTACTCAGCCAACTCTCTAACAAGCTACTAAGAAGCTAACTCTCTAGCCAGCCAACCTCATGAATGAGCTCTCTAGCTCTTTTTATCGTTTTTTTGCTAGTTTTGGCCCTGTCTAGACCTAGTTCTGGCCTAGTTAAGAATGAGGTTCTAGGGCTTATTTGAGGGCTCAAACGGACTTAAAAATTATGAAAATTGGTAGGTAGATACTTCTAATACTCCTCAAGCTTGAGGACTCCTCCACTTGAACAAAATGGAGTTGGAAAATTATTAAATGATATTTACACCTTTGAGAGCTTCCAACATGCTTCTTCTTCTTGTGTGTCCACTTCTTTGACGCATTCTCATGCCTTGTGCTTGACCTTGAATGCCAATAGCTATGCATAAACAAATCAAGCATCCAATAGCCTATTGATAGACAACAACATCAAATGCATCTCCAACATCATGAAGACTCAATCGTGAACCTATTTGCATGGGAGTGGCAATAGATTTGCAATACTGAAGTCCAATATGCTGCAATAATGTGTTAATGAATTTTCTTTGACACAAAACTATTCCCCCATCAACTTGCATAAAGAGATTGCCCAAATAATGATGGAAATGCCCCAAATTTGACATATCAAAAGAGGCATGAAAATCAGCCTTAAATTCAGCTCTATGCTTCTTATTAGGACCAATGAGCATCATATCATCAACATATACAACAATGATAAGAAGTACATCATGTGCTTGCTTTACATATAAGGTGCTCATGGTGCTTGCATCAAACCATGAAATGCCTTTTTCAACCTTCACACTTTGTTTTCATGTCCTTTTTGCATAAAATCATGGGCTTGAAATGCATACCTCTTCGTGTATTCAAAAATTTAGTTTTAATGTCCAACTAATGTGCATTCCAAGCATGATAATCTACAAGTGCACAAATGCTACGAACAGTGGTCGTTCACGATGTGGGAGAAAAGTTCTCATCAAAATCAATTCCTCTCTCTTGAGCATAATATTTGATAACAAGCCTAGCCTTATACTTGTCAACCATTCCATCATGCTTATGTTTCAGCTTTGCTGATAGGATCTTGCAGACGCACGTACATAGAGGATAGTACAGAGAGAGATGAGATCTCACAAAAGCATAAACAGAATAGAAAGACACAAGAGACTTGATAGTCTATCAAAGTATGTGTATTTATAGGTATTTCTCATTATGTCTTGAATAGAAGATACACGAGGGTGGTGCTTTGAAAAGCGTGCATTTATGAAAATATTCTTTATTTACAAAATTGTCGCTTTTGAAGCGATCTACTATTTTTATTTAAAAATATCGCTTTCTAACGCGATCTATTAATATTATTTTTACAAAAAATATCTAAAATACTATCTTTAAACTATCTTCAAAAATATTTGAATAAGTCTACATGTGTTCAGACCCTCATGATTCTTCACTTCCTAAATCAAAACACAAATCACATTAAAAACCTCAAGACATTAAAATCCATATAACATTCCATTATTCCATAAAGTATAACATGCCTCCCGGTTGATGAGCAATTGACCTCAATTGATAAGAATAAAATAGACATGGATAGCCAGTTACATGTCCCATCACTAAACAATCACAAGCATGTTCCATGCAAAAACACATGCATGGAAATGGAAAACTAGAAGTTAATGTGACTATGAATGATATGCAAAAATCGAATGATCATCATTTTTAAAGCATGCACAACAATTGAAAGTTCCTTATCATATGTGCTATAATTCGTTTCAAAAGTTTTAAGTTTCCTACTTTCAAATGCAATGGGATGATCATTTTGCATTAATATAGCACCTAATCCTAAACCATTAGCATTCGTAACTACATGGAAAGGTTGTGCAAAATCTGGTAATTGCAAAATAGGTGCATGAGAAATTAGTGCATGTTTGAGTTTTTCAAAAGATTGTTGTTGTGCTAATCCCCATGAAAATTTTGACTTTTTCTTCAATAATAATGTGAGTGGAAGTGCTAAATAAGAAAAACCTTTTACAAACTTTCTATAAAAACTAGCTAACCCTAGAAAAGAGCATACATCATTCACAAGTTGAGGTACATGCCATTCTTCAATTACATTGAATTTCTTTGGATCTACATGAATGCCTTAACTAGAAACAATATGGTATAAATACTCTAATTCTTTTTGAAAGAAATAACTCTTTTCACGATTGGCATAAATTTTGTTTTTGCATAATAAATTAAAAACAGTTGTTAAATGATTTTCATGGTCATTTTCATTCTTACTATAGACAAGTATATCATCAAAGAAAACAAGAACAAAAGCTTGGTAATCAAGAAAAATGTTATTCATCATATGTGCAAATGTAGCAGGTGCATTGGTGAGTCCGAAAGACATTACCATGAATTCAAAGTGACGAGTTTCAGTTCGAAAGGCAGTCTTATAAATATCATTTTGTGTTATTCATATCTGATAATAACCAAATTTAAGATCAGTTTTGCTAAAGACACTTGCTCCATGAAGTTGATCTAGCAAATCATCTATCCTAAGAATAGGATATATATTTTTAATTGTGATCCTATTGAGTGCTCTATAGTCAATGCACATCCTATAAGTCTTGTTGTTCTTCTCTACTAAGAGAATAGATGCTCCAAAGGAAGAAGATAAGTCCTTTTTGGAGTAGATCCTTAACTTGGTTAGCTATTTCTTTTTTATGTAAAGGTGCATGCCTAGAAGGTGCTTTATGGGGAGGAGAAATACTAGGAATTAAGTCTATAGTATGGTCAAGAGATGCCCTAGAATGTGGTAGTTTAGAAGGAAAAACCAGCCATAAAGCAATCCTGATAGGAATCCATAAATGATTTATGTGCATTAGGAAGTGTATGTGTATAATCAACTATGTTATTGACAAAGACAATACATGAATTGTAGCCTTTCCTAAATGCATGTCTTACTTGATTATGGTTAATTAATGGAAATGATTGGAATTCATGCATTGCAGACAAAGGAATATCTTGATTGTTAAACTTAAAACTTATTATGTGTGTATGATAATCAATATGTGGATTATAATGATGATGAAAATGCATACCAAGTATAACATAATAGGATTGCAAAGGAGCAATTAAGAATGTGCATTCATCTATGTATGAACCTATACAAATATGAATATTATGCACTTCACTTGTAACATTCTATCGATTTCCTTGAAATGTAGCATTAACTTTATACATAGAAGGGAGTGGATGTAATTGATGATCTTGCACTAGTGTATAAGCAATAAAATCATGTGGACTATCATCATCATGTAAAATATTAACAACTTTACCATTAGTAGTACCTTGCATACAAAGTAAAGAATGAATAGAAATTTCATTACCCAAGGTACTTAGATCCTTTTCCAATGCTTCTTCAATCCAATCAAGTTGAGTGTCTTCATGAAGCACCTCCATGTTGTGTACTTGAGCTATGATAGATTTCATATCGTTAGTTTGCAACCTACATTTAGCTTTAGTATGACCAAACTTTCCACAATGCCAAAAAGTGATACGGGGCCTCTTTTGTTGAGAATCCATCATCATAGTTTGAAGTGTTGGAGGTTTGGTACGGTGTAAGGGGGTTGTCTTGTGAACCAATGAGAAATTGGATTGAGGAGGGTGCTGAAAAAGTAGGAGAAAAAAATTAGTAAAAGGATGCGTGAAAGGAAAATTGGGCTTGATTGGTTGTTGTCGTTGTCGCATTTGTTGTAAGCCAATGGACATGGTGATGGACTGAAACTCATTCTCAACATCATGTGCAAAAGAAATAGCTTCAAAAAGGGTCGTAGAATGTAGTGTGTTGAGCTTGGCTTGGATTCCCATCTCCAAACCATCTTCATACTTCCGTTGCAAGGTATCTTTAGGAATCATTTCAAGCAAACAAATAAGTAGTAGTCGTTGCCAAAAGCATTCAGTATAGCTAGACACAGTATCTCCATATTTCCATCCAAAAGTTGTCCATGATCGACGAGTATGTAAATGGAATTAGGGAGGAAGGAAAGACTCCTTAATCTTTTCTTGAAATGTGGTCCATGTGGTGGGGTGGTCGGTGCTATGCCACAGAACATTCCACCATAACTAGGCCTTACCCACCAAATAATTAGTAACAAATTTCACTTTCTCAATTTTAAAACATGATTTGTCAGAATAAAAGTCATCAAATTGAGAAAGCCATGAAAGAACAAATTGGCCATCCTTTCATCCATCAAATTGAGAAAATTGGAAATTTTTGGCACCAATCTTGGAGGGTGTGCCTTGTTCTTGAGCAGTGATAATGGCTTTCACCACCCTAACTAGGTTCTTGTCATCACTCTGTATTTGTTAGAGTGCAACATCGCATTCTTTTATCTCATTTTGAGCATGTTGGAGTTCGTGTCATAGAAGCTCCAATTGTTGCTCAATCGATACCGCAATTAGGGGTGATGTACCAAAATCCTTGATATTTTGGGTAAGTTCCATGGCCCTATATAGAATCAAAACCTATTATTGGATCGGATGATCAAGATGCATGCAAAATCGTGAACGGACATCACAAATCACAAGCGGATGTTGAGAAACCACCTCTGCAAATACACCTTGGCTCTGTTACCATTGTTGCTCGGATCTTGCATATGATGTATGCAGAGGATAGTTTAGAGACGAGATCTTACAAAAGCATAAATAGAACAGAAAGCGACAAGAGACTTGACACCATATTGGGTACAATCTCCCCCCACATACTCTGATGGACAAGTCTATCAGAGTATGTGTATTTATAGGTATTTCTCATTACATCTTGAATAGAAGATACATGAGGGCGACACTTCAAAAAACATGTGTTTACAAAAATCTACTTTATTTACAAAACCGTCACTTTTCAAGCGATCTACAATTTTTACAAAAATGTTGCTTTCTAAAACGATCTATTATTTTTACAAAAAATATCTAAAATACTATCTTTTAACTATCTTCAAAACTATCTGAATAAGTCCACATGCATTCACACTCTCATGATTCTTCACCTGCTAAATCAAAACACAAATCACATTAAAAGACTCTAGACATTAAAATCCATATAACATTCCATTATTCTATAAAGTATAACAACATTTCATTGCTTTATCATCTAGTTTTCTATGTTGTTGTTTAGACACTAATGCATACACGTACAAGACATGTAGATAAGCAATAGATGGCTTGCAACCATGTCAAGCCTCATATGATTGATTGATTGCAATGCTTTGGTGGGACACCTATTAAGTACATATGTTGCACACATAGCAACCTCAAGCCAAAAGCCATGTGGCAGAGCCTAACTTTTGACCATAGCCCTCTCAGTTTCCATGAGATAACTGTTGTTTCTTTTAGATAGTCCATTTTGTTGAGGTGTATACAACATTGTACGCTAGTGTTTTATCCCATGCTTAGTGGGAAATGCATTAAAATAAAAATACATGTATTCCCCCCTCGATCTAAATGGAGGGTACACAATTTATGTGCAATAGATTTTCAACCATAACCAAGAACTCTTTAAAGCACACAAACACTAAGGACATTGTTTTCAATGGATAGGCCCATGCATGCCTCGAGAAGCCATCAATAAAATTCACAAAGTATAGGTAGTTCCCACATGAAGGTGTTTGTATAGGACCATAGACATCACTGTGAACAAGTTGCAATCTATCAGAAGCTCAAAGTAAACCATGTTTTGGGAAGGAGGTGTTGGGTGTGTGTAGAAGTGCGAGAGATACACAAGAAGCACACACAAGGAACACAAACATAGTAAGACACATGGAGAAGATGATGTTGGAATAGCTCTCTCTATTGACGATGAACTGAACTGAAGTAAGAGCTGAATAATATCCCTAAGTACAAAGTACCACCACATATGAGAGTATCAAGTATGTGGTAACATGGGGAAAAAACCTCTAGCCAGCACTAGAGTAAAAAGTGCCCATGTATAGGGAAAAGGTTCACATCAAAGCTACTCGAGGAACACATAAGTGTAACAAACCCCCCTAGAGCGAATGATCTGAACACATGCAGGGAGTGTAGATCAGCCCCCACAAGGTAATAAGCCTAAAGCTTTGCGAAAAGCTTCAAACTTTTCCCGTGGAAGAGCTTTGGTGAATACGTCTGCCACATTATCTTGTGTAGGCACATATACCAAATCAATATCTCCTGCATGAACGCGCTCTCTCACATAGTGATAATGCACCTCAATATGTTTGGTCCGTGCATGAAACACTGGGTTTCGTGCAACAGCCAAAGCACTTTGACTATAAGTGAGAATATGCGTAGCAACATCAATCTCCATGCAAAGATCCATCAATAGGCATCTCAGCCATATACACTCCACTGTAGCTGTGAAAAATGCCCTGTACTCAGCTTCACAACTCGATGTCGCCACTGTAGGTTGCTTCTTACTCAACCAAGGTATGCATGAGTCTCTAAGGAAAAAGCAATTACCTCTAGTGGACACGCGAGTATCATAACAACCAGCCCAATCACTATCTGCAAAAGCATGCAAGCATGGCTGAATATCTCTGCCATAAAAGAGACCTAAGCTCAAGGTGGCTTGAAGATATCTAAACACACGTTTTACCGCTTGCCAATGCTTAGTGCTAGGGCTATGCATGAATCGACTGAACTGGGAAACTACATACTGTATATCTGGCCTTGTGTTGCATGCATATATAAGACATCCCACAACTTGCTGATAAAAAGAAGTGTCAAATGCATCACTAGAATCCTCAAGTGAGAACTTGATCAATTGGTGTGGAAACTGGCTTGCAATCCTCAAAGTCAAAAAGCTGAAGTAGTTTTTCAACATACTTTGCTTGATGCATAACTATTCCCCCCCGAATGGATACAAACTAGATAGTAGCTCAAAAGACCAAGAGGAGTGACATCAAAAGTATGTTGCGAATCAGCCATAAGAATGTCAAGTTTTGCATCACATGACCCAGTCAAGAATATGTCATCGACATAAAGAACAAGCACTATAAGATCAGCCCCATTTTTGCGTACATAGAGTGTGCTTTCAATTGGACTACATGTGAAGCCAAGAGCAATCAAGTGCTTATGGATTTTGTCATACCATGCACGTGGAGCTTGCTTGAGACCATACAATGCTTTATGCAAGCGACAAACCATATGCTCTTTCCCTTTCATAGCAAATCCAGGAGGTTGCTTCACATAGACCTCTTCTTGTAAATGCACTTTCCAACCTCGATGGGCAGCCAATGCAACCACTGTACGAATGGTAGTCATGCATGAAGTAGGTGCAAAAGTTTCCTAATAGTCAATGCCATATTGTTGCACATATCCTTTGACAACCAATCTAGCTTTGTAGCGATCAATGCTACCATCAGATTTGTCCAATTGATGCACTTTCCAACCTCGATGGGCAGCCAATGCAACCACTGTACGAATGGTAGTCATGCATGAAGTAGGTGCAAAAGTTTCCTAATAGTCAATGCCATATTGTTGCACATATCCTTTGACAACCAATCTAGCTTTGTAGCGATCAATGCTACCATCAGATTTTCTCTTAAGCTTATAAACCCACTTTGTACCAATAGCATTCTTTCCTTTTGGCAATTCATATAACTCCCAAGTACCATTCCTATGTATGGAATCCATTTCTGATTGCATAGCACTCATCCATTGTGGATCGTCACATGCATCTTCAAAAGAAAGTGGCTCTTCATTACATGTTGTAACAATAAGAGAATAATCCACAAAATTACTTGATGCATGGTGAGAGGTTGATCTTGTTCTACCAAGTAAAGGTGCACTCAATTTTTTGTCCTGCAAAGTTTGTTTCAGTCACTTTGGCATAGTTTGTGCACTCTTCATAGACATGCGTTCATTATGTAAAACATCTTCAATATGTACATCATGCATGGCTGAATTTCATGCTCATTTTCAGCCATACTTTGATGCAAATGTTCAGCCATATGTGGCTGGAAATTTCCAGCAGTTTGGACATTTTATGGCTAAAAAATTTCAGCCATGTTTGGATGGAAATTCTCTTCATTTTCAGCTCTATTTTGCTGGAATTTTTGCCCTTTGAGCCTCAGTTGGCTGGTCTATATGGCCATAGTCAAGCGCACCATCTTGGAACAAAGGCATGAGTGTATCAAACACATCTTCTGAGCTAACCGTTGAATATTTTTTGCATTCAAGTAGAGAGAAAACTGAATTTTTAGCAAATACCACATCTCGACTCACAATAATTTTGTTCGTCAATGGATGATACAAATGATATCCCTTACTTTCAGCACTATAACCAACAAATATACATTTCTTTGCCTTGTCATCAAGTTTGTGACGTTGTTGTGATGGCACAAGAGCATATGCCAAACAACCAAACACACACATATGACTAACCATAGGCTTATGACCATTCCAAGCCTCATAAGGAGTGATGACTCTCAATGCTTTTGTAGGGCATCGATTCAACACATAGTTTGCACACATGACCGCTTCCATCCAAAACTTATCAGGAAGATGCTTTCCTTTAACCATACATCGTGCCATTTCAAGTAGAGTTCTATTTTTACGCTCGGCAACACCATTTTGTTGAGGTGTATATGGCACCGTACATTGGTGTGAAATACCTCTTTCACGAAGAAAAGCATTAAACTCATGTGACATGTATTCACCACCACGATCCGTGCGTAGAGTCAAAAGCTTTTGTGAAGAAAAATTTTCAGCCATAGCTAAAAATGCTTTGAAGCAAGAAAATACCTCATTCTTTCCTTTCATAGGATACACCCATGTATGGCGCGTAGCATCATCAATGAAGGTAACAAAATATACATGCTTCCCAAAAGGTGGAGTCTTGATGGAACCACATACATCACTATGAACAAGCTGTAATTTTCTTGTAGTGTGTGTATGACTATCTTTTGGAACAGAAGCACGATGCATTTTTCCAAGAATGCAACCTTCACATGCATGCTTTTCAATGGATTCAAGTGTAGGCAAGCCAATAACCATGTCCTTCTTTTGCAAGTAAAGGAAACTATTGAAGTTCAAGTGACCGAAACGAGCATGCCAAAGCTCCATTTCAGCCATGGAAGAAGTATGAACAACTAAGACATTCGAGGCAGCCCTCTTGTATGTATCCATGCGATACAAACCATTGCATAATGTACCAGACATCACAATAACATCACCATTGCTGAAATCATGAACCATACACTTATCGTCAACAAAGTGTACATGAAGTCCAGCTTTGGCAATCAACAGAACCGGGCACATACAACACATTTTTCAAGAGAATCACACCTCCATTTGCAGCCGTAAGCTCAATTTCTCCTACCCCAATGATAGGATAAGAGGCATTGTTTGCACACACCACATGTCCTCCTTTGGGTGCATCTTTCAAAGAGGCAAAAAATCTTTTGCATGATGTTATGTGCTTTGAAGCACCATTATCAAAGAACCAATCCGAATCAGCCTCACTCACAACCATACATTTAGAATGCAAAGAAGCATCATAATGACATGTAACAACACATGCCCAAAAATCTTGAGCCATGTTAGCTTCATCATTCTTTACATTTGCTGAATTTTCAGCAATAGACATGCCGGATTCCTTCTTCTTTTCATTGCATTTAGCAAGCTTTCTACATTCATCAATAGTATGACCAGCCTTTCCGCAATATTTGCATCTCTTCTTCTTTTGCAAATCACCATCATTAGAGGAATGAGTGGAAGAGGAAGATTGAGGCTCTGGTTTTGATGAACTCAAAGCTGAACCATACTTGCTTTTCCCCTTTTGTGAGATAGCAAGTGCTTGCGTTCCCTCAATCAAACCACTCCTATTCACTCTAGATTGCTCTTCTTGCAAAAGAAGAGACACAACCTCATCAAATGCATACATATTAGGATTTCTTTTTGCAACCAAATGGAGTGTAGTAGCAAAGCTTTGAAAATAGTCTGGCAATCCTTTCAACAATATAGAAATGAGTGATGCATCCGGAATAATCTCACCTATGTTTACCAATTGCTCTTTCAAGTCCTTGATGCATGTCACATACACATCCACCAACTCATTTTCAACCATACATACATCCTCAAGTTGCTTTCTCAAGTATGCAACACGTGCTTCATTACGCACGGCATACAAAGAAGCAAGAGTGTCACATGCTTGTCGTGATGTAGAACATGACCAAATATGTGGAACTATATGACGATTCACAGAAAGCGCAACCAAAGCATGAGCTTGAGCATCTTTTCCATCCCATCTAAGCTGCTCCTGTGTAGGTGGAGAAGGAGAAACCACTGTACTCGAAGAAGAAGCTCCGTCTGTGACAGTAGGCTGTGAAGTAGAAGAACCTGCGGGTCTTCGATCTACATTTGCCACTATGTTCCAAAGTTGTTTAGCAACAAGAACATGTTTCATCATGTAAGACCACATCGGATAGTTGGTACCATCAAGCTTATCTTCAGCTTGATGCATACCAAACAAGTCATTGATGCCTGCCATTTCACAAAGGAACAAGAATGTGACAAAATCTCCACTTCGACGAAAGCTGAAATAAGTGCTGAAATTTCAGCTCACAAACCGTCACTCTGATGATGATTCTGACGGCACGAATGGCTTCAAAATGGGGATAAAACCCAAGCGTTTCTGGTGGAAATGTTTCTTGACTGCTAAAATTCATGCTCCGAAGTCGATTTGCATTGTTAAAAGTGTGCGACCCTCGCGATGCGAAAAACTGAAACTTGAGAAGGAGCTTAACCTGCTCTGATACCACTATTGGGTGTGTGTAGAAGTGCGAGAGGTACACAAGAAGCACACACAAGGAGCACAAATGCAACAAGACACACAGAGAAGATGATGGTTGGAATAGCTCTCTCTATTGACGATGAATTGAACTGAAGTAAGAGCTGAATAATATCCCTAAGTACAAAGTACCACCACATATGAGAGTATCAAGTATGTGATAACATGGGGAAAAAACCTCTAGCCAGCACTAGAGTAAAAAGTGCCCATGTATAGGGAAAAGGTTCACATCAAAGCTACTCGAGGAACACATAAGTGTAACAGTAGGAACACTAAATTTTGTCAAAAAATATAGTCTTGATAGACATGTTTACAAGGTGCCTCAAGTTTGGGAAAAGAGGACACCATTTTAGATTTAGATACTAGCAAAATTTAGATGACCAAAGCATGCATGTCAAAACGTTGCATTCGAGATAGCCTGAAAATCTTAAACTACATATATTGAATCATCCATAATTTTTGCATAATTTATGAGCTCTTATAGCCCATGACATAAAATACCAAAAGCAATAATAACATCGCCATTCGAGAGATCATGAAATTTACATATGTCATCAACAAATTTGACAACCAAGCCAATCTTGGTTAATGTTGAAACTGACAACAATTTTCTTTTGATCCCAGACACATATAAAGCATCTTACAATGTGAAGGAACTGTGAAAAAATAAAGAAGCAAGGTCGTATATATTTTGCAAAAAAGGATTTTTCTTCAAATAGAAGGAAAATACAAAAATGAAAAATGGAAGCATTTACTTTGGCAAGTAGTGGAGGCTAAAGGAAAATCAATCAAAAGAGAATCAAATCCAAAAACTGAACTGAAAGAGAAGAGTGGTTGCTCAAAGTAGTGGAGGAGTCATGGAGAAGAGCTCTTAAATTCATCATGAGAGCTCATGGTCACTTGGCTATAAAAGAGGCAAGGGAGGACACTCAAGAATAAAGGAAGAAGGTTTTGAAGTCCCCTTGTAGGTAGTTCATTTGGTTTCAGTCATTTTGGTATTTGATGAGCTAAGACCATGGTTTGGAGACAAAGGGAAAGAGAGGATTCTGGAAGAAGATTATGAAGATGATGGAAGTGTTGACCAAGAAGAATTTCAGCAAACAATCACTCAAATGTCAGGTACAGAAGCTTCGACATCACATGGAGAAAGATCAACATGGAGGGGGAGACTAAGGAGTCATTCCTCATCACCAACATCAGGTTATGAAAGATTTGAAGCTAAAAGTGCTGCCCAAAATAGTGATTCAAATGCAAGTGAAGAAGAGTATGAAGAGGTGGTTACACCAAAGGTAAAGTTGAACCGGTTGAAGAAGCAATATTCAAAAGGAAATGAAAGGAGATCTTCAAGAGCAAGGTATTCAATTCAAAGGCTCAGCTATGATAGTTTTATTGCAAAGCATTTTGCATATATGACATAAATGGTCAAAGAAAAAGAACCAGATGCATATGAATAAGCATGTACACAAAAAGATTGGCAGCAAGCTTTGCAAGAAGAGATAAAAGCTCTCAAGTGTCATGGACAAAGGAAACCATCCTGAGTCTTAGATTCCATGTGAATCCTATATCTCATGATTGGTCTAGAATTTGGGGAAACTAATGCTTCCATTGCATCTGGAACGTGCCAAAACTAGGCTAAGATCGACTGTCTTCTTGCTTGATTCTAACATCCAGAGACCATGCTTCGAATTAATGACATCATTGATGACATCATCAATTCGTAACCGCCCTAGAACTACCCTTGGAAAACCTATATAAGGAGGGGTTGGCCACATTCATAATCAGTCTTGCCAATACAAGTCTTGGGAGCTCAAGGAGTCGTGACCACCAAGTAAGTACTTTCCAAGTTCTAGTTTCTGTTCTTGTCTTGTTCCTTGTTCCAGTCCTATCTAGTCTTGTATCCATGACACCTTGTCTTGTCCTCTTGTAATCTCGTAGTACGAGATCTTGTCGATAGGTTCCAGCCTCTAACAGCACAAGAGAAACAAAGAAGGAGGGATAACAAGTTATGCTTGTATTGTGGAAACCCTGGCCATATTGCAGTTAATTTTCCCAACAAGAGAACAATCTCCAAAGTCGCAGCCACCCTTGTAGAGCAGGGAAACGAGGAAGTCCAGTTGTAAAAGAGACCATACAGCCGGACCATGATATAAGAAAGGGTCTCATAATTCCATCCACACCCGTAGAAATATGTCTTGCCCCTGTCAAGTTAACCATGTCTAAGAAGACCCTTTCCCTTATAGCTCTGGTAGATTCAGGAGCCTCCTCATGTTGCATTGATGAGGGACTCGTTAAGAAACATGGAATTCTAGTACTTCAGAAGAACAAGCCAGTAATAGCTGAAGTAGTAGATGAACGGCCTCTAGCATCGGGGAATATAACCATGGAAACCATACCACTAAGAGTACACCTTGGTGACCATGATTCACAAATATGTTTCAATGTAATATCAAGTCCAATAAACATGGTTATCATCGGAATGCCGTGGTTAAAGAAACATAATCCAGAAATTAATTGGGAGAATAATAAAATCACCCATAGAGATATCCAAAAGAACCCGAAATATGTTGGAGCCAAAGCCTTCATGCCAGTGCAGTAAGGAAGGAACCGACATATATGATCTATGCCATACCAACTCAAGAGCCCAAGAAAGATGATTCAATGAAGCTACCTGACCAATACAAGGGTTTGAGGATGTCTTTGAAAAAAGGAATGCGGATATGCTCCCAGAGCATAGACCTTATGATTGTGACATAGAACTTCAAGAGGGAGTACAACCACCCTTCGGGCCAATCCATAGACTATCCCCAGAGGAACTTATAGAATTACGTAAGAATATTGATGAGAATCTAGCCAAGGGGTTTATCAAACACTCGAAGTCCCCTGCAGGAGCCCCTATCCTATTTGTAAAGAAGGATGGAACTCTTCAAATGTGTGTGGACTATCATGGTTTGAATAAAGTCACAATAAAGAACATATATCCTCTACCACTTATATCAGAGCTCTTGGAACGCCTTGCAAAAGCAAAGTTCTTCATTAAGATTGACCTTCGAGGAGCATACAATCTTGTCAGGATCAGAGAAGGAGACGAATGGAAGACAGCATTCCGAACAAGGTATGGACACTTTGAATATGTAGTTATGCCATTTGGTCTCACAAATGCGCCAACAGTCTTTCAACATATGATGAATGATATCTTTCGAGAGTATTTAGATGATTTTATGGTAATATATCTTGATGATATCTTGATATTCTCCAAAAATCTAGAAGATCATGAATGTCATGTAAAGATAGTCCTAGAGAAACTAAGAGAAAAAGGGTTATATGCAAAATTGGAGAAGTGCTACTTCCATCAGACAAAAATGGAGTTTTTAGGGTACATTGTATCAAGAAAGGAATCTTTATGGACCCTAAGAAGATCAAGACAATCCTTGATTGGCAACCACCTTCGTGTGTTCGAGATGTATAATGTTTTCTAGACTTTGCCAATTTTTATAGGATATTCATTAGAGATTACTCCAAGATTGTGACACCTCTTACCAAGCTTACAGGAAACTCAAAATTTTCATGGACTGAAATTGTCAGTGATTGAGGTCCACAGTTCATATCTAGCTTCTAGACCAGTCTTTGCAAGCTCCTTAGTGTTCAAGCTAAACTATCCACAGCAAATCATCCACAGACTGATGGACAAACAGAATGGGTGAATCAAGTCCTAGAGCAATAACTTCGTTGCACCAGCAACTATCATCAAAATGATTCGTTTGAGCTTTTACCATTTGCAGCGTTTGCTTATAACAATAGTGTTCATGCATCTACTAAGCAGAATCCCTTCTTTGCAAATTATGGACAACATCCAAGGATGGATATAAAACTCTCAAATCATGTCAAGAACCCAGCTGCCAGAGACAAGGCCCAGTACCTAATGGACATTCACAAAGAACTCAAGGAAGAGATATGTAAAGCTCAAGAACAATATAAGTACTATGCAGATCAACATTGTGTTCAGAATCCATCATATCAAATTGGAAATAAAGTATGGTTACTCAGAAGTAATTTGCAAAATTCAAGGCCTTGTGCAAAGTTAGATCATCAAAGATTTGGTCCATTCACCATCTTGGCCAAGATTAATCCAGTCGCCTTCAAGCTCCAGCTACAAAGTACCATGAGAATACATCCAATTTTCCATGTATCCATGTTGGAACCATATCAAATTTCACCATTGAGGGGGGAGAGAACTAGTCCTTCACCACCTATCGAGATTGATGATCATGAAGAATTTGAAGTCGAGCATGTCGTAGATTCGAGAATATCCCGAGGAAGACTAGAGTACCTTATTCATTGGAAAGGGTATGACATCAATGATCGCACTTGGGAACCCATAGAAAACCTTCAAAGAGCACCAATCAAGGTTCGAGAATTCCATACGAGAAATCCAATGACGCCGAGACCAGAGAACGTGACTGCTCCTCGTGGAACTCGTCGCTTGAGGGGGAGGTAATGTCATGGACAAAGGAAACCATCCTGAGTCTCAAATTCCATGTGAATCCTATATCTCATGATTGGTCTAGAATTTGGGGAAACTAATGCTTCCATTGCGTCTGGAACGTGCCAAAACCCTAAGATCGACTATCTCCTTGCTTGATTCTGACATCCAGAGACCATGCTTTGAATTGATGACATCATCGATGACATCATCAATTTGTAACCGCCGTAGAACCGCCCTTGAAAAACCTATATAAGGAGGGGTTGGCCACATTCATAATCAGTCTTGCCAATACAAGTCTTGGGAGCTCAAGGAGTCGTGACCACCAAGTAAGTACTTTCCAAGTTCCAGTTCCTGTTCTCGTCTTGTTCCTTGTTCCAGTCCTGTCTAGTCTTGTATCCACGACATCTTGTCTTGTCCTTTTGTAATCTCTTAGTACGAGATCTTGTCGAGTTCTTTCTTGTATCTAGTTCATCTCCCAGAAGGGAGTTCTTGTAATCCAGATATCTTGTTTCATACTTACAATCCCGGGTTGTGGGATCTCTTGTATCATCTCTAGTCAAGTTATCCATACCTATCAGTCCAAGGTTGTGGGACATCTTGTATCAGTCACGTATTCTTGTATTATTCTCCCTTCGTGGGTAATCTTGTAATCAGAAGTGTATTTCTGAAATCTTGTCTACTGTAGTTAGAGAGCACAATCTAGTGCTCCCCTGACGTCAAGGACAATCACACATGGGAGCTAGTTCCAAAGGCTGAAGGTATGAAGATTGTTCCAAATAAATGGGTGTTTAAAATAAAGAGAAATGTTGATGGTTCTCTAGCTAGGTATAAAGCTAGACTAGTAGCAAAAGGATTCAAGCAGACTTACGGCTCGACTATGAAGAGATTTTCAGCCCGATTGCAAAGATGGGAACAATTAGAACCTTGATTGCAGTGAGTGCAGCAAGGAGATGGCCATTGTACCAACTTGACATTAAAAAAATGCTTTTCTCAATGGTGAACTTCAAGAAGAGGTATACATGAGTCAACCGATTGGATTTGAAGATAAAAAGCATCCAGATTTTGTTTGCAGATTGAAGAAAGCTTTGTATGGGATGAAGCAAGCACCACGTGCTTGGAACCAAAGATTGCTTGAGTACCTCACAAGGTGTGGGTATAGTCCAAGTAGTGCAGATCCTTCTCTCTACATGAAGAAAGAAGAAGGCAAGCATGTATACATCTGCATATATGTTGATGACCTCATCATAACAGGAAGTAATGTTGTAGGAATACAAGAGATAAAAAGAAAACTTGGTAAGGAGTTTAAAATTTCAGATCTTGGTGAGATGAATTTTTGTTTAGGCATTGAGGTAGATTATGGGAAAGATGGCATCTACTTGATGCAAAGAAAGTACATGTTGGATATTCCTTTCAGGTTTGGAATGAGTGAATGCAAACCACTCACTCAACCTATGGACACAAATGTGAAGCTATGCTCAAATGATGGAGAGATGTTACATGATGTAACTACATATAGGAGTATAATAGGTTCATTGATCTATGCTACGATCACAAGACCAGATTTGTGTTATATCATTGGAATTCTTTCTCAATTTATGCAAAATCCAACAAGTGAACATGTAAACGAGTGCTAAGATATGTGAAACACACAGGCAATCATGCCTTGTTTTATATATATGATGAAGAATTGCAGGTAAATGGCTTTAATGGTGCTAATTGGGTTGGTTCAAAGGAAGACAAGAGATCCACTTGAGGTTATGTATTCATGATAGGCAGCAAACCTATCACATGGAGCTCAAAGAGGCAACCTACTGTTGCACTATCATCTATAAAAGTTGAATATAGAGGATTAGCCTTTGTAACTTGTGAAGCTATGTGGATTAAGAAGTTCTTGGCTGATCTTGATGTGGAGGTTGAGACCATTCCAATTTATGGTGACAATGTGTCAAGCATTCACTTGACAAACAATCCAATGTTTCATGCACGAAGTAAGCACATATAAGTGCATTATCATTATGTTCGAGAGTCCCTTTGTAGGTAGTTCATCTGGTTTCACTCATTTCGTTTTCTTTAGTCTCATAGACTACGTCTAGTTGCTCACCAATTTCTAGGTAGCCTGATTGCGAGAGTCATATCTCTCAATCTATGTATCCATTTTTAGAGTTTAAATATCCATTATAAATCTTATCTTGTGCACTTCCTCTGTCTAAAATAATTTTGTCAAATTCGTCATGATCTGTGAGTTATTCAGTTTTTTGTGAAGTCTAGTTTTCAGCCTAATTGAATGGATAGGCATCCTATTTTGAGGCAAAGATTTTCCAAACCAAAACTACTCAAAATTGAGAGTTTGATAGGTCATTTGAAAGCTATTAGTGTCTAGTTTGAGTGAACAAAGTCTCAAGTTCATTGTATTCTTCAATTCATACCAGTTTTCATTATAAGGTTCAGTTGTAGGTGAAAGTCTTGATCCTGAGAAGCTCTTCTACACTTTTTGTTGTGCATAGGAGAGGAATTCTCCAACAGGAACTACCATCAGTAGTAGTCAACACTTTCTTTCCAACTCCCATTACAGGATAAGAGAAGTTATTAGCACATGTGTGTAGGGGCAAGCTCAAGTGAAGAGAAGAAACTACATTGTGAGGCGATATGTATAGTTGCACCACTATCAAAGTACCAGACATTTGAGTCTACAATAGAAATACACTTCTCATGTGAAGATGGGCCATAGCTGCAAATGATAGTAAATGCCCATTCTTCATTTTGAACAAGATTAGCAGACTCTGTTTTAGGTGTAGAGGCCTCTGCAACAACGATTCCAAGTTCTTCTTCTCTGTTTTCTTTGCAGTCAATTTAGGAAAACTCTATATGACATGATTTTTTTCCTTTCAATACTTGCAAATTTTTTTTATGATTTTCTAGTTTTTTATCATCTTTGTCTTTCTTCTTTGACTCTGCAACATTAGCATATTTATGCTTACTAGTAGATGAGCTGCATTTACCTTTGACCTTCTGACTAGCTAAGAAAGCTTGATCAACAACACATATAATTGACCTATTATGCCCGGACTAACCTTCTTGCAACAAAATAGAGACTAAATCCTCAACTTTTAAGGTGTTTAGATTGTCTTTCATCATCAATCGAAGAGCATAAACAAAAATATGATATGAATCTGAAAGACCATTAAGAACAGTCTACACAGGTGAACTATACGGTAGGATTTCATCAACAAGAATCAACTCCTCCTTCAAATATTTGATCTTTGTCAAAAACTATCCAAAGAATCTCCTTCATTCATATGATCATTGTTCTTGGGGGTAAGCAACATGAGCCTCATTTCTTGCTTGGTACAAAGTTGTAAAAGTATCCCAAGCATACTTTATTGTCTTGCAGGAGCAAATCTGAGGGATTAAATAGGAACCACAACATGACCAGGAAATCAAAGGTTATCATCTTCAACACCATCTATATCATCTTCAATAAATATATTTGTAGTTTAGTAGGATGTTTCTAAACATCATGCACAATATTCCATAACACTCTTGCTACCAATACATGATGCATCATATCTGCACATATGGTAATTAGTACCATCCAACTTATCCTCAACAACACATCATTGCTTTTTGCTATGGATAGTGACTAAATAACTTGATGCAAAAAATTGATTATATCTCAAAAAGTTGAACCAAAACACCCTTTGTGCTCTACTAAACCTGTAGTAGACTTTGAGGTGCTTGTACTAGCGAATCAAAACCTCTATATATCTTTGGCACAAAAGGATGAAATTGCATGCACAATTGCTAGAATAGTGCATTTGAATGTTGAAACGAGCTCAAATCAAAAGTTTGATGCCACATGGCAAATCTATTTTGACCTGCTTATGGCCTTGAATATGCTCACCAGTTTTTGTGCAATTCTGAGATGGTGATCGACGACACCCTAGATGAAGCCACGACCTGCTCCGATACCAGTTGGAGTTTGAGGTTTGTGGAAGCACATAAACAACACAAGGAAGAAGAAGAGCTTGGATCACAACACAATATTAAAAGTATTACCAAGTGAATGTACAAAGATAAATGATCCATTAGGGTTATAGGAGTATATACAAGCTAGGGGAAAAATACCACCTAAAGAAGGAAAAAAATACTCTAATGATCGTAAGTGTGTTCAACACATCATCACCAAAGTATATCAACAAATATGATGCTATTATCAAGAATTGTACTTGATCTTTATGTGATATGCCTCCAAGAAAAAAGGCCATCGACACTAAATGGGTATACAAGTTGAAACATAAGTTTGATAGAACAATTGATAGGAATAAGGATAGGCTTGTTGCTAAAGGTTATGCTCAAGAGAGAGGCATTGACTTTGATCAGACTTTTGCTCCCATGTGTGGAATGACCACTATTTGCAACATTCGTGCACTCACTACTCATCATGGTTGGAATGTATATCAGTTGGAAATTAAAACCACATTTTTTAATGGTGGTTTACATGAAGAACAGTATGTATTTCAACCCTGTGAATGATAAGTATGATTTATTCTTAGACTTAATCCAAGAAGGTTTAGAGTTAACCTTAAAGTAAAATTCCAAAAGGGTTTGAGTAAAGCATACATGAAATTTGTTAGTAATAAGCAATCATCCAAGTTAGATCTTTGAGGTTAGATAGGAGTAAAAGTACAAAATAAGCTATGTAGTCCCTAAGTAGTCCCAAAACCACATGTAATGGTACTTAAGTCATTTGATTTGTATCACCAAAACGGGTATCAATTCTTTGAGATATTCTCTAGCTTTTGAATCCCAAAGGCATTAGCAATTTCTTAAACTTGAGTGGAGGGGGAGATCTCTAGAAAATTCATGGGGTAAGCTATTGAGTTTTGTAGATTGAGAAAGAGATCTTAATATAAAGAATAAGTCTTTATCAATGTCACTTGATCCATAGGAAATAGTCAGATTTGGAGTAGGATTCACATATTTTATAATCGAAACTACTATAAACCTTGCCATGGTAGTAAGGTTTGGAAAGATCAAAAAATAAGTTTTTACTTTTAAGTATAGAGTCTTGAGTAGGTTTGGATGTTGGAAAGAGTTTTTCCAAGATAAGGTAAAAAGGATCAAGTGATTCCTACATAATTTAGGGTTGAGCTTAAGATTAATATTCTAAGCTTACACCCAAGGATCTTAAGTTTGAAGATCCAAAGGTAATTTTTCATGATTTGTTGCATATTATAAAAGAAAAGTTCAAACCTTGGAGAAAGGTGTTGAGTTGCATATAGGCTCAAGTTATTAGGAATCGGTACAATGATCACTTTCTAGTACATGGTTTGGAACTTAATGAAGGTTGAGTTAATGTGGAAGTCATTGTACAATGGTGTAGCTGTGGGCTTAATGGCATGGAATATTAAGTCTTGCATCAACATTAGAGTGGGTATGATAGTATGGAACATTGTACTTAAAAGTGATGGATTCCTAAACTCAAGTTAAAGTTCAATCTCAAGTTCAAGTTCAAGATCAAGTTTTTCATAAAGTGTCCAAAGCTTGAATAGTATGGTTACCTAACAGTGAGGGAACATTTTCTTTCTACATTCTAATAGGACCCTAAATATGGATCGGACACAATACTCCTCTAGTCGGGTAATAGGTCATTGGATGTTGGTTAGAAGCGAAACATAGTAGCAAAATATAAGTTACGTGTTTTAGTCAAACTCAAATTTTATTTATCCAAAGCAAGTTCTAATGAATTTGAGAAGAGCTCTCAAAATTTTAGAGTATCCTTCCATTTTTTCTAGATCCATGCAGAAGTGGTGCAAAAAGATGGATCACAGAAAAGAGTTTGGATGGAGACACTTTGAATCCACCTAGGTCACATGTTTCTGCTATAAATGCTCAAAGTGCACATAATGAAACAATGAATTTGGCAGGGATTTTTGATCCCCCCTTATCATTCTTTTCATAATCTGTACTAAATATAACTTATCAAGTGCAAAGTTATATGGTGTTTTGAATGATTTGGGTAGGGATGAAACCATGCACAAATTCCTTTGTTTTCAGATTTAGTACAGGATAATATCCCTCTCTAATTGAAGATGCACATATCCTCTAATTGAAGATGCACATAAGACAGATGACAATCGTGCTCCTTAGTTGGGCCATGTTCTTGGGTAATAACTATTATATAGTTATGCCTAGAATCATATTTTTGAGGATGAAAATATTTTTCAAGGGGGGGATGTTATAAAGTAACTTCAAAAAGGTTCTAAGGTAATGACAATAGTAAGTGCTTATGGAGTATTAGACAACTCATAAGGGTAGTGGTTAATTCTTATGGATGGGACGAAAGAGGCCTTTGGTTAAACCCTCATGGGGAGCATGGGGAAAATATTTTGCTCAAAGACTCTCTAAAGCCTTCTAGAAGCATCCACTCAAGTTAACGTGAGAGTTCATAGAGGCTTAACTCAAACATTGAGTATACCTTTCACTAGTGGACTCTAGTGGAAAGTCCTAAAGTAGTGGTTGAGGATGCACATGTAAAAATAGATCTAGTTACCCAAGAGGTCACAATTACTCCCCAAATCTATATAATGGAAGGTTGGGTTGAGAGTCATAGGTGAATCTCTCTAGTCTAGAGACTACATTTATTACACTAAACCTAGCTCATAGAAATTATTCTACGTATGAGATTTATGCCATTGTGCATGCTCTGAAGAAATGAAGAAATTACTTGTTTGGTGTCAAAGTAACCATAGTATTTGATCAAACAAACACCAAATGGTTTACAAACCAAGTTGAATTAGTAGGTAGAAAAGCTAGATGCTCCGAGATACTTCAGGAGTTTGCCTATGAGTTAAGATATCAGAAAGGAAAATTCAATGTACTTGCATATGCATTAAAACACATCCTTATGTTGAATTATTTGAGCTTCATACAAATCTCCAATGATTTGGGAAAGAAAGGAAAGTATGAAGACAATCCAAGTTTTCAAGAAGCTTGGAGGAAAGTTCTTGATCAAGATACAAATTATCTTGATAAAGAACTTTGAAGAAATGTTTTGTGATTGTCATGATGCCCCTAGTGTTGATCATCCTAGAATCAACAAAACTTATAAATTGGTCAAGAGATAATTTTATTGGCTAAGTGTACATAAAGATGTACATAGTTATGTACTTAGGTGTACAAACTGTCAGGTAAATAAGATTAAGAAGTTTAAGACTGGTGACTTGTTACACCCTTTCAAAATTCTCAATGGAAAGTGGGTAAGTATTTCCATGGACTTTATTATGGGCTTACCTTGAACCTAAAAAGGACTTATAGTTCGGATTATAGTAGATCACTTGACTGAAATGGCTTGCTTCATTCCTACACAAACTATAGTTTAAAGATCCATAACTAGCTAAGCTATGTGTTGAGCATCTTTGTCGCCTATATGATTTACCTCAAGACATAGTATTAGATAGGGATAGACAATTTACTAGCCATTTTTGGAGAGTCTTTTTTCAATTGATTAGAGATGAAATTGAGTATGAGGAATGTTGAACATCAAAAGTTGGATAGGCAAATAGAAAGAATCAATTGAATACTTGAAGATATGTTGGGAGCATATGTATCTTCAAACTAGATTGACTTTCCAATCTAGAGACCCATGTGCAGTAGGACCACAAGATGAGAAAGTCCAAGCCACTAAAGACTTCTTAGAAGATATGAACTTTAAGTTGAAGGTAGCTAAGGAAAACCTGAGGACATCCGATGATAGAGCTAAAGCATATAACAATCCTAAAGGGTGATAACTTTCCTTTCAGGTTGGATAACAAATTTATCTAAAAGTTCATGAGAAATATAGAACTTTAAAGACAAGACACTCTCATGGACTATCTCGAAGATATTATGGCCCTTTCATAATTCTTAGAAAGGTTGGGACTATAGTTTATGAGTTAAAGCTTCTAAAAGATTGTTTGCTTCACCTAGTGTTTCATGCTAGTGGATTAAAAAGGAAACTATCTAAACAGAATAATTTTGTATCTTCAGATACAATAGTCCAATCTATTCCATTAGAGAATGTCCCTCATGAACCATAGAAAATATTATACACTAGAGATAAAAATTCAAGAAGTATTTTATATAGGAGTGCCTAGTGAAATGGAAGAACAAGATAGAAGAAAGCGCCACTTGGGAATGATAAGTTCGATCAACAAAAGATCTCCCTCTTTTCAAAACTTAAAGTTATAAAAAAAGGCAAATATGTGAGAGTAAGTCCATGATTGAGTGATATTGTGAAGCATGGGGAATAGTCCAAAAATTATACCTATATACATTTTCTAGGACAAAAATGTTTTAAGGGGGAAGAATGTTGCATAAATACCCTTGGCTTAGACCCTTCATATGTATAAATAACCTTGTCTTAGACCCTTAGATATATGCATTGATCCTTGGTTTAAACCCTACTAGGAAGCCTTGGGTTATTTATTCAATTGGACTCCCATTTGAATGACTTTTACCCTTAGGATGAATTATCCTACTCCATGCGAATCTTAGCCTTGGGAGAAGCTTCTCCAAGTACCACCTTGGGATGTATGTGAGAGGAGATTTGAATTAGAATTTATGTGGTAGACTTTGGAGAGTGTCCACATGAAGTACACTTGGAGGGACAGTTGGAGGTATCATATGACATACACCCCCTTGACATAGATGTATATATATGGGTGGAGTTAGATGGGTGGATATGTACTCATACTCTTACAATTGTGGAAGTTATCATTTTGAAGAATTAACATACAACAACCATCTATCACCTACTTAGGAATGTCAGAGCCCAAAGGCTTTCTAAGGGTATGAACTGAGAAGGGATGGTCGTAAGGTTAGATGAGGAGATTGGTTTGAGCTGAAGTTGACTATGTCGTAGTGAGCCGGCCCTTGCTAATGGCGACATTTTCCATCAAGAATGCTTGAAGGCCAATGATTACCCCTGAGGGAAGCTAGTTTTAAACATCTTATCTTATGATGATGAGAGTGTCCTCAGTGTAGCCAAGGGGATTTGAACATTCACCTCACTCAAGAGAGACAAAAGGCCTATCCACTTAAGCAAGCGTTGTTGTAGATGAGTCCTTTTTTCCTTGAAGAGGATATATACGTAGTTAAAAAAGAGAAAAAGAAAGTAGTTACTTCTAAAGAGAAAGGGGCAACTCCCTCCAAAAGGTGAATCTTAGTTTGAATCTTGGCTTTAATAACTAATCCGTAACCAAGAGTGAAAAGGTTTTGTTATAGAAGAGTGTAAGAACGTGAAATGTAGAAGGTGAAATTCTTAGAGATATGTTATTTGATGCTAGGTGGCTACTCCCCAAGTTCTAATTTTGAAAGTACAAATGTAGAGGTAAATGGGCAGTACTTGCAGACCTCCCGTATCTCACAAAGCAAGAGTTATACTGGATTACAACTAGTAGGTTGGGTTACAACTAGTTTAAACTAACCAAAGCCATTACATGTCCAACCCGAAGGTTGAACTCTAGACCTCCGCATAACTAGAGTCGAACATGAAGAGTGTGTGTGAATTATGTGCATAAGAATCATTCCAAGAATGAAATTGTGGTTGAGGTTTATTAATGGTAGGTTTAGATTGGATTAAGATTCAACACGAAAATCAATCCTTTTCCATCAAAGCTTCACATACATCAAATTGATGTGCTATTCCCAATAGAACTGTGATTCCACATACCTTCCCAAAATGAACAAAAACCAATGGCTATGGTTCTCTTATTGTTGAGATCATACTTCCAAGATTAGTTAAGTTATACTTTCTACATTGCTTCTATCATGGTTTTTGAATGAATAGGCGGAGTAACCTCTTCTTTGTGGGTACAAAATAGGTGGATAATTTGTGAGTGAATTCTATTGTGCTAGTGTCATGATTGGTGAATGAATATGTGGAGTGAGCTCTTCCTTGTGGGTATAGAACCCAGCTGCCATCCATCTTGTTGAACCAATCGTTAAGAGGCTCTCGGCTTGCACAAGTATGTTGCAATGTAGGTTTTAGTAATCAATATGAAAGAAGCAAATGGAGCCTTGAGTGTTGAAGAGAGAAGGAGAGTCTGGTGTATCCTTTTTATTTTTAAATGAGATTAGGCATATGGCACAGGCTTATTTCCTTGGCTTTAACTTTGAAAATATAATTGTATAGGTGAATAAGCATAGTATCCATGGGACTTCCTGTATCCAGCCCAAAGGTTGAACACAAGACCTCTACCTAAAAAAGATTCAACACACGACACATCCTTACTCCCCAGCTTTAACTTTGAACACAAGACCTCCAAATTCCAACCGAGAGGTTGAACACAAGACCTCCACCTAAAGAGGCGTGTGCCAAACCTTGAGTTTTCTGCATGTGTTGGTGGTCGGGTGAGCGCAGTTTTAGGAATAACATGTATTGTGAAACGTAATTTCGAATCCTGATTGGCGGAGATTCTTCTTCGAGGAATTTTGCCCTGATTCCGAAGATAATTGCAACTTTTCTGGTTTCTGCACCGTGCCGAGCACCCTTCCTCTTTTGAGGATTCTTCGCCGTCATCTTCGCAGACTCTATGAGATATGATTGGTGAAGCCGCACGATGTTAGCAATCCAGATTTGCATTTCTAAACCCATTCCTGCTGGCAAGTTGTCCCTATTTACTGTCATTAGAATAATTTTCACGCTTAACTACGGTTCAATTTCTATCTGATGCTTACTGTTGTTCCTCCCTTCCGTGTCTGTACTTCATTGTAAAACGTATTCTTCTAGCGTTTGTGTTTGTACCCTGCTCAAGCTTTTCTCAAGCTTCTTAACTTCTCCTTCTGCATACCGTCAACCTTTGTATGTGCGTGCGCCTGCTGATGAGCGTGCGTGCGCACATACTTGAGTATTTCTCATTTATAACTGTTATTTACATGCGCTGGATAATGGAGACAGCCTCCTTACTAGGATTATCTTGCCTTCTCAAACCGAATCCTGAGGAAGATGAGGAGGATCACTCTGTGACTTCATCAGAGAAAGGAAGTTTCCTGTATGGGTAAGTACCTTTTGCCTCTTCTGCATCACGACTGTTTGATATCCAGGTTTTACATGCAAGCCTTCGTGGAAGTTTTGCAAATCCACGGTAATCCGTTCCGTGTTTACAGCTGCCAACATTATCGAAGGAAGTGCAAGATTCGAGCACCTTGCTGTAACGAGTTTTTCGATTGTCGACATTGTCACAACGAAGCTAAGGTCAGAAGCCCGTCATTTGTTATGATTTTCGCTCATTATCTCTCAACACTTCAGAAATTTGAGGCCTTTCAAGCGTCAGGCGTTCTTCTCCTTTCAGCTTGCGCATTTTATAGCTATTTCAGTAATCCTTTTTACGTTAGGACAGCTGTCTGTCCTGCCCAGTTTGCCCAGTTTCTCCCTTCTCTGGTCATACTGGCTGTTTGGGTTTGGAACCACTCTGATTTTAGATTCAACTTAGTCTTTTCTGTTTGCGCGTCTAAAATTTCATTTGTAGCTTGGTACATGTCTTTTGGGTAGTTCAGATTGCTCCTAAAAAATCAACACGATTTCATTCTGCAGTCTGCAGGGAGTGGGAGTGGAAGTTGTGACCACGATACATTAGTGCGACAGAATGTCGCCAAGGTTTGTGTTTGTTTATTTTTATCGCACGTAACTTATGTTGAGCGCACGTGCCGCTGATTCGTTATTCTTATGACGTTCCAGGTCATCTGCTCAATCTGTGAGACTGAGCAAGATGTACGTGGGCTCTCCTTTCACTCCTTAGATCGCTTTTCCGTTTGATTTTGTTCTATATTCCAGCGAGAAAACCTGTTTTGGCGTTAATGGAGTGGGTTCTTCTAATAACACAGGTTCAACAATTTTGCCAGAATTGTGGAGTCTGCATGGGAGAATATTTCTGCAGTAAATGCAAGTTTTTTGATGATGACGTAAGTGTAGCGTAGATATGGTGCTTGCTGGCATATGCTTGTGAGTTATATCTGTGGATCTCTGGATTTGCTCATTTTAGCATGCTGTATGGAGTTACAGCCTGATGGGCTTTAGAATTTCATCTGATCTCTCTCATTTCGGCATGTAGGTATCAAAGCAGCAATTCCACTGCGATAAATGTGGTATTTGCCGGTAATATTCTGCTCTCATCACATAAAATTTATTGTTTTGAGTACTGTTTTGAGTATGTGATGCATCCTTATTGAAAAAAGATTCATACTCGCATCATGACTGTCGGCATTGTTTTACTTCTGCATCTCTCTTGTCGTAATTCAGTTGTTACAAACATGTGTTTACATTTCTTTAATGACATTCGCTAATGATTTTATTTGCATTGTGATTTATTTGCACTCAGGGTTGGTGGCAAAGAAAATTTCTTCCATTGTGAAAAATGTGGTAATATCATCAAACTATTTCGAAGCTGCCATTTTGTACTTGCTACTGTTCCCCATTGTCATCTAATTCTATATGTAAACATGTCAGGATGTTGTTATTCAGTCTCTCTGCAAAACAAGCACATATGTGTGGAGAAGTCGATGGAGCAGAATTGTCCAATATGCTATGAGGTGAACTGCTGAAATGATTTTTGTTCTCCTTTCTGTGTTGTCTAATGTTGAGGAGTATTCTCAGCTGATGGTTACTTTCTTGTTCGAACTCAGTTATATTGCTTATTTGTCACTGATTCTTGTCATTTTTTATGTCCTTGATAGTGATTAGTTTGTTTATCATCAAATGTCAGTTAAATATTGTACAGCGTAGAGGTGAATTACATGATTTCCTACTAGAATGTATGCATACATACCTACATACATACATATGTACATACAGGCATGCATACATACATACGTGCATACCTCTGTGCATACTTATGTGCATAGGTACAAGCATACTTATGTGCACACCTGCATGCATACTTATGTGCATACCTACATGCATACATGTGTATGTGCATATGTGCATGCGTATGAGCATACATATGCATGTACATACGTGCATATGTATGCGCATACATATGTGCATACGTATACACATACATACTTGCATACATATGAGCATGGGAGTACATACATGCATGCACATAGATATGTGCATATGAGCATACATATGCATGTACATACGTGCATATGTATGCGCATACATATGCATGTACATACGTGCATATGTATGCGCATACATATGTGCATACATATACACATACATACTTGCATACATATGAGCATGGGAGTACATACATGCATGCACATAGATACGTGCACGGTGCATGTGCATACATATGTGCGCGGTGCATGTGCATACATATGTGCACGGTGCATACGTATATACACACATACATAGATACATGCAAATGTGCATACGAACATGCATACATAGATGCATGCAAATGTCCATACACATGTATATGAGTACATACGTGCATGCATACATACTTACACACATACATACATACATGCACGCATACATATATACATATATACATACATACATACATACATACATACATACATACATACATACGTACACATACATACACATACATACACATACATACACATACATACACATACATACACATACATACACATACATACATACATACATACATACGTACGTACGTACATCCGTACATACATACGTACATCCGTACATACATACGTACATCCGTACATACATACGTACATCCGTACATACATACGTACATACATACATACGTACATACGTACATACATACGTATGTACATACATATGTATGTACATACGTACATACATACACGTGCATACACACACATACACACACATACACACATACACATATACACATACACATACACACATATACACACACACATACACACACATACATACACATACATACATATCTACATACATACATACGTACATACATACGTGCATACATGCATACATACATACTGACATACATGAGACACACAGACATACATACAGACTTACAGATCTACATAGACATATAGACAAACATACAGACATACATATAGATATAGATGTGATAGTTTGATTATGGCCTGTTCCTTCTGGGCTCACTCTTCTTGAGTATTTGTCAGTTAATATTGAATATTATCATGTTTTGGACTCAGAAGTCCTTTGTCCAGCTAACAGTTTGTTATGGAGTCATATGATTATATCTTGGCAATCTAGCTTCACATTTATGCAAACTCACTTGGATTGCTTGCTAAGAACAACTTTGGGACCTGGTTATGCTTAGCATCAATGCAGTACTCATGCAAATTAGTTATTCGTCAGCAACTGCATACTTTTGTTGTTTAAGTTTGCAAGTATCCACCAAACATCTATGCATGTTCTTTGTTGCTGCCAATCTGATTTCACATTCAATTCTGTCTAGGTCAAGTCACAAACCATCAAGGATGCTATATTTTGTTTATTCTTGCTTGATTTCCTGGTCATTTTCTCTAGATCGATCAAATCATAGATGCATCAAGGACGTTCCATTTGCTCTTCGTATTTTTTAGTTTGTTATACAAAATTTTCATAGGTTTGATTTTGCATGTGTACTTTTTCTGAGATATGTCATACTGTTGCAGTATCTATTTGATTCTTTGAAGGCTATTAGTGTCATGCGTTGTGGGCATACGATGCATTCTCACTGCTTAGACGAAATGCAATCACATTCTCAGTAAGCCTGTTCTATTACTTCCCTTTTTCAGCACCTATTTGTAGTCTCTAACATTTTTCTGCAGGTATTCCTGTCCTGTGTGTTCGAAGTCTGTATTTGACATGTCGAATGTTTGGCGACATCTCGATCAGGAGGTGCTGATTCTTCTACGCATTCACCATTTTTTGTAAAGTTACACTCTATATTTATAATGTTCAAATCTGTTTGCAGATAGCAGTTACCCCAATGCCAGAAGCCTATAGAAACAAGATGGTATGCTGTTTCTGAATAAATATGTGCTGAAATTTTTTGTGGTTAAGCTTTCTGAATGCATCCGAGATCTTTATTTTCTTGTTGGATTTTTAATTGTGTTGTATTTTGTTTTTGATCTAGTTGGTAAGTGTTATCGAATATTGTTAGGATGTGGATGATCATCATTTCACGATTTTCCTTCCACTTTGAATTAGGTGTGGATATTATGCAATGACTGTGGTGCAACAAGCGAAGTTGGGTATCATGTGATTGGCCATAAATGTATCAACTGCAATTCATACAATACCCGGCAAACCAAAATCCCCACTACCCTCGGAGGATATTGATATCAGTCTCTGAAAGTCTTTCTTGATGTAAGGTACATTGATTTCTTTCATGGAACTGGTTGCTTTTTGACTTTGATCTAGTTTACAAGACTGACAATCTGATAGCTAATCTGCAAAGGATGCCCACAAAGAGCAAGAAAGGTGTGATATCATGGCTGGTTTCTACTCCACCGTATATGTAAATTGTGCCTCAAATGTACTATGTATGTTTCAATGGATGCTCATGCACATTATTCCTCCTATGAGATTTTTTGTATCAATCAGAAGATGCTATCAACCAATAAGTGTCTTTTCTTGGAACGATAATTTTTTATAAGTCCAATTGTCAATTGAATATATTTTTTGCATTTCTTTAAACTTGATGAGTGAATGCTTGCTAATATCGCAAATCAATGTGGAATAAGCTCTGCACATGATCTATATGCCAAATGGAAGCTATGTACATGATCTTGTGATCTTTTACCAAGAACCTTTATTTGAACAGGATGTGATGATGCAGATTGCATGGCAACAGTAACCTTTTTGTTGCGTATGATTAGTTATGACTTTGTATAACTATTATCACTATTTTCTTTACGGTAATAGTAGTTATCCACTGAGTAAATGAAGCGTTCTTTTACAGGGAAACTTTTGTAGTTATTTACTGAGTAAATGGATTTTGGCTTACAGGAGAACTTTTGAGTTCTCTGTTTCTGGACCAAAATAAATGGAGTATTTCTTATTTAGTGGGTTGAAAACTGGTTATGTAAATTACCTTTGTTTTACATATTTATCAATTTTTTTGCATAACTTGAAGACTAAATTTCATAAGAAATTTGAGAAGCACTAGGTAGTTTGTACAGGATCTGCAGCGTACGATTGATCAATTTTAGAAAGTATCTCAATCCATTGTATGTTCAATTGCAAACAAGAATTGAACTTTCCGACTGCCAGTTAATCATTTGATTTTCAGGGAAATTTTGAGCTCTGCTTTTGGGCTGAACTGAAATGAATACGGCGTATTCTAGTAATTTTCCTAACTGCCCACATTTTACAAATCCTCAAGTAAAATATATAAATTTATGTGCAATATTAGCAGCAGATTATAAGGTTGGCTTTAGACTGCTTGTGGTGAAGCAACTGTTTGTTGGAGTGTCTCTGCATGGAACACTGAAAAACAGTGGTGATTGCATCACCATCTTTTACATATACAAAAGTGAAGCTATTTCTCATGCATCAGGTTCTGGTGCTCACTGTGAACAGTACATAGGAGCAGAAAAATAATAAAAAGCAATGAGAAAAGGAGAATTGGAACACGAAAGTGAAGGAGAAGGGGTATGGGAACAAAAATGAAAACTTTATTGTTTGATGTGTCAACCTTCAGGCATGTGCCCCTTCGCTCATGTGACATGTAGGATCAAATGGTTATTGCTCATCGGGTGAGAAATGCACATAATGCATTCTACTACTGAGTGTAAACGCACTCTGAACTGCAAAAGAAATTCACTAATGAGAATTTTAAGCAGTTTGTTATTGAATTTGCAGCTTGTTATTGATCAGTTTTAAAAACATGGATTCATTATTCAGATGCTCGTTCCTGTCCCAACTTTAGGGTCGAACACGGACAGATCTTAGCATTATATGATCTATCATCTGCGTGTTATTACTTGTGGGGAACCAATGAAGAATACTACGATTTGCTTTGATTCCTGCCTCAACAAGATATATCTCGCAGTATATCAGCCTGATTGTATTTAAGAGTTACATTTATGAACACACATGTGAACATGAAAGACAATTCCATATGAAATCGTCTCATCTTGGGGTGTAGTTCTTTTGAACATGTGATTAAGAATGAAACTAGATTAAAGCCCTATATAAGCTCATTTACAGAGAAAAACTGAAGATTATATACAGAATGTGAGTCAAACATAGAACTAAATGCAGTTGTCAACTGTGTAATCATAATACACTTGTTTTATCATTCCTCCCTACCACAAAAAGATGAGCACATCGAACAAGAAGTCATGGTGGAGTTCAGGGATCAATCAACCCACAAACAACGAGGAGCTTATGAGCTTTATGCTTATGAGCATAACATGCAGAATGTATAAAGATAAGCAGCTTGTTTTTTTATGGGTGTACATATCCGTAGGGGGGGGTCTCCTAAAAAGGGAAAAAAGTGCCTAGGTAGACTTTAATGTGTTTTGCCTACCCAAACGTATTAACAAATCCCCCATACTAGTGATACATACAATGAACAAAATTCTTGCACTTAACCCATAAGAAAATTATGTGGATTCCAAACAATTCACAAAAGGGAATAAGTCCAAAATTTTGCAAAGAGATTCAAGTTGCTAGTGTCACAAGGCCTTTGTAAAAGGTGTACAAAGTTATCTTGTCTACTCGTGTAAGCCAAGGTCATCTCTCAAGTAAATATTGTCTCCTAGACATAATGATAGTGCACCTCAATGTGTTTTATGAGAGCTGGGAATACCAGGTTTCTTTCAGTTGCCAATCCCGATTGATTGTCTAAGAATATGGTGATGGTTGAGGATCCGCCAACACTCAAACCAATTGGAAGGCATTGGAGCCAAAAATCTTTCTTTTACTTATCCTCATAAGTAGAGGTATAGAATGCACCTATCTCCAACAAGATGTGCATCAGCTACCAAAGAGACTCTTCTCAAAACCATTTGTAAACAGATAGGCATGTATTTTTTCATACCAAGAACGTGGTGCTTGCTTTAAACCATATAACGCCTTCTTTAATTTGCACACCTAGTTTTCATGCCCTTTCTATGCAAAGCCACAGGGTTGAAAAACATACACTTCAATCATGCAAGTCACCATTCAAAAATGTAGTTTTAATGTCCCTTGATGTACATTCCAACCATGATGAACTGCAAGTGCATAGATGCTACGAACAATAGTCATTCGGCAAGTAAGAGCAAAGGTGTCATCAAAATCAAAGCAAAGGAAGCAAAGTATCATACATGTCTTTGGAGTGAACAGATGTCTTCTTCGTACATGAAAGTAAAGGTTGAATAGCATCTTCGATAAAAACATCACGTCTAACCAAAATGCATTTAGTCTGTGGATGATACAAAAGATAGCCATTGCTTTCAGAAATGTACCCAACAAAAATACATTTTATTGCTTTATCATCCAATTTCCTATGATGTTGTTCATGCACTAATGCATATGCCAAACAACCAAAAACACGTAGATGAGCAATATATGGCTTGCGACCATGCCAAGCCTCATATGGAGTGATAGACTATAGTGCTTTAGTGGGTCACTTGTTAAGTACATATGCTCCACAAATAACAGCCTCAAGCCAGATAAAAAACTATTTGAAGCACATAAACATTTCGGACTTTGCTTTCAGTGGGTATGCCCATGCATGCCTAGAAAAATTGCTGAATCATTCTCAGATTTTACATAGTCTATGAGCTTATACAACCCACAACATAAAATGCTAGAAGCAATAATCACGGCACCATTTGACAGATCATGTACTGTACATTGTCATCAATAAACTTCACAACCAAGCCAATCTTGGCTAAAGCTAACATTGATAACAGATTCTTCTTGATCCCTAGTACAAATAAAGTATCCCACAATGTGAAAGAACTACCATTAGCAGTAGTCAGAATGATCTTACCAACTTCCATGATAGGATAAGAGGAGTTGTTTGTGCATGTGATAGTATTCCCTATAAGAGTAGGCTCGAATGAAGTGAAGAAATTGCACTGGGAGGTAATATGTTTGGTTGCCCACTATCAAAGTACCAAACATCTGAGTTTACTACAAAGACAAAACTGCAAATAGTAGTAAAAGCCCATTCTTCATTCTTCACTAGATTAGAAGACTCTATTTTTGGTGTAGAGGCCTCTCCAACAACCATTCTAGCCTCTTTTGCAGCTAGTTTTGGACAACTCTTTATGACATGATCATTTGCTTTATAGTACTTACAAAACAATTTTTGCTTTTTGTTTTCTTATCATCTATGTCATCCTTCTTTATGTAGAATTTGCAGATTTATGCTTACTAGTAGAAGAGCTCCATTTACCTTTTCTCTTCTCACTAGACAGGAAAGCTTGATCTGTAACACACATAATAGGCCTCTTTTGCTTAGACTGATCTTTTTGCAACAAAACAGAGACTAAGTCCTCAAATGTCAAGGCATTGGATTGCCTTTCATCATCAAACGAAGAGTAGACACAAAACTATGACATGAATTAAGGAGACCATTCAGAACGGTCTGCACAAGTGAGCTATCTGGTATAACTTCATGAACAGAAATCAAGTGTTCCTTCAAGTCTTTGATCTTTGTCAGAAAACTCTCCATAGAATCACCTTCATTCATATGTTCACTCTCCAAGTGTGTTTGGAGGTAAGCAACACGAGCCTCATTCCTAGTCTGGTACAATGTGGTAAGTGTATCCCAAGCATCCTTAGTTGTTTTGCGAGATTGAATGTGATGAATAATGACACGTTTGATAGACAAGGCTATCGATGCATGTGCTTGAGCATCCCAACAAATTTTCTCTACAATAGGTGCAACAAAATCCACAACATGAATAGGAATCTGCAAAATATCATCATCTTCGATGCCATGTGCATCAACTTTAGTACCTGTATTTGCAGGTGTAATAGGATGTTTTTCAACACCCTACACAATATTCCAGAGTCCTTTTGCAACCAACACATGATGCATCATATAAGCCCACAATGGGTAATTCGTATAATCCAACTTATCCTCAATAGCCAACATACAAAATACATCACTGCTTTTAGCCATGGCCACTGAAATAACTTAATGCAGAAAAATGAGTGTATCTAAAAAAGTTGAGCATAACTGCCCTGACGAGTTTTGCTAAACCTATAGTAGACTTTGAGATGATTGCCATTATGCTACCAAAATTCTCATTTTTTGTTTTATATGCATGTATAAATCATTTTAAAGAGCATGCTAAAGTTTGATCTCTTTATCATTGTCATTTTGAAAAGGTGATTCCTTGTGCTTCCAACTAGTGCTATTTGTACCATAGAATCTTACGCTCAAATATATACACATAAACATGTAAAGAGACAATAAAAGAAAACAAGAAATTATTGGAGCTTGAGGTTTGTGGAAGCATGCGAACAACACAAGGAAGAAGAAGTTTGGATCACAACACAGAATACTGAATATATTACCAAGTGAATGTACAAAGATAAGTAACATGTTAGGGTTATAGCCATATATACAAGCTAGGGAAAAAACATCCTAAAGAGGGAAAAAAGTGTTACCGACAGTCCTGCTTGTGTTCACACACATCACTACCAAAATATATCAACAAAACCCCCTGGGAGTGATGCTGTGAATAAGGAGTTGACACTCATGTATAAGGAAATATAAAGCTAGTGGAAAGAGATCCAATCCACAAAAGGAAGTAATCCCAAAGCTTAAAATGATCATAAAATGGTGGCTTTCCTATCCATGGCTCTTATGCCACTTTTAGACCTTTGAAAGTACTAGGTGAAAGGTTGATCAAATGAGTTGTAGTCAATACTGCTTCTGCACAAAAAGCCTTGTGAAAGGTTTGCATGATGCAGCATAGAAATAAGTCTATCTTGAAAAGTTATATTCATCCTCTCAGCTACACCATTCTCTATGGGGGTATAACGAGCTGTAAATTCTCTACAAATTCCTCTAGACTAACAAAAAAGATTGAATTCATGTGATTATACTCACCTCCATTATCTGAACATAAATCCTTGAGCTTAAATCCTTTATCAATCTCAATTAGAGCAAGCCATTTTTTGAAACTAGAGAACACCGCATCCTTTGATTTTATAGGATATACCCAAACTTTTCTAGTAGCATCATCTATGGAAGTGAAAAAATAAAGAGAACCACCTAATAAACTTATGGGCATAGGGCCACAAACATCTATATAAACAAGATCTAAAGGTTGAATCGAAGAGCCAATGTGTGTCTTATGCACATTCCTAGTTTCCTTTCCATACTGACAATGCTTACAAAATTAAAAGTTCAAAGAAAGACAACACATCCAAGTAGCTAGAATGAGAAAAATTTCCCATTCCACTATGAGATATGTGGCTTAAAAAACCGTGTCAAATACAAGCCCTAGGTTGTTAAGTAATAACTAACAATTATTCTTTCTATGATACAAATAAAGGATAAAATGAGACAACTTTGCTTCCTTTTTCAATAACCCTGTGACCAAGCTCATCAACTTGACCAATTGACATCATACTACGTGATAATTGAGGTACATGGCATACATTGTCCATAGAGAATTTTAAACCATCAATAAATTGCAAAACCACATCTTCAATCATGGCAATGTCACATTGGTAATCACCAAGACATACCAAGAGACTTTGATGCATAAATAGAGAACCATTATCTATGTGGTGTCACATGGAAAGAAGCACCAAAATCTAGCAACCATTATCTATGTGGTGTCACATGGAAAGAAGCACCAAAAGCAACCATAACTGCCTCAATGGGCACATTATTGTCAAGTGCCAACACCTCAACATCATCAAGAATAGCATTGATTTCTTCCATCTTCATGGTTGAAGCAAATGGTCACCTTGTTCTATTCTTCATAGATGATAACTTTCTATCTATGTTCAATACCATGTCCATCTAGAGACTCACAAAATTGACACATCCTAGATACACAATCCTATCATCTTTCGAGTCGTAAGAGACATGCAGTAGATACACTCATAAATTGGCAATCGTTCTTCTTTGAGTATTCCACTTAAACATTTATTTGCTTGCATTCGTTTAGTTGAATGGTCATATGATAGTCCCGTAGATTATCTTTCCATTTCTAAAACTTCCATGCATGGCTATTGTTCCTTTCAAATCATCTCTTTGACACTAGATTCAAGACATACCTAGTGAAAATTCAAGCTTTAATTTCTTCCTTTAACTTTATCCTCTCTTTCTTGGGTCTATAGAGCATTACATTTAAGCTCATTTCCAAGCAAAGAATAATTCTACTTTCAAAGGATATATAATTGATATTTTCTTATGGATTATGGGTCCTTTTCTTTATCGCCATCAAAGAAAATTTTGAAGGGAGTAAGCATTTCACCATCCTATACCAGTTTGGAAAATTCCTCTGATCCATAGGATAACATCTCATTTTGGACTAAGGTGTATCTCCTATGTCCTTGATATGCCCTCTTGATCAATTTGATCTTTTTCCTTATTTCCTAAATTGTTGGCACCATGTTTGAGAGCAAGTGCTAATATGCTAAACTTACTTGCATGCCTTCTATTTCTCTTGAACTAGGCTTTGCCTTGGCCAGCCATAAGTAAATATAGATAGAATGGAAAGCTTGACATTTATCCATAAGGATCTTTATTGAAGTCATTTCCCCATTTGAAGTTCCTATCTTCCAATTTTCTATTTTAGGTTTGGTAAAATCTACTTTGTTGCTTCCTTCTTAACTTTTTGTAATAATTGTTTTGCATTTTCCAATTGAGTAACTACTGGAAGATGTTTCATATCTTGGACAATGATGCATGACTTTATAGCTCTTCCTTCTTAGGGTCTTGAGCTCATATTCTACCCTTAAATGCAAGAATGATTTTTGAACTTAAAACATAAATATCATTGTAAGATATGATGTCCCATACCATCCTATCTTCATATGTGTGAATACAAGGCCTGATATCCCATACAATTGAACCCACATTCATCAGAAATATGCAAATTATGTCTATCTCAAAGTTGGCATACATGATGCCTTTTTGGTTTACTAGGTTCATTTCCCTTACTCTATTAAAACAACTCTTGCTAGTGCAACATTCTATGTATGCAGTATCTTGAAGTATGTTTTTAAGTACAAGAGATGTACCAAAGATGTCTAAGTTTTGGTTCTACTTTATATGAATGAACCGAGCTGCAATTAGTTCTAGGTCTTTATCTAGAAAACCTTTCTACATGAGCACTAGTCCCTTTTGTTATCATTCACCATTTAACAATCTTTCGTGTCTGTCTTTCATCAAACAAAGAACTATTGATGATGAACATTGATATCTTTTGAAGTTTGAAAAATCTTGTCCAAGAATTGAACCATCCAATATTTTCAATCATAAACATCTAGGTATCGTTGCTTGATTTCCTTGAAATTTTGATCCATTTGTATTTTAATCATATTTAGGATTCACTTTTCTTAAAGAGCCTAAGACTTGAGAATCTTGTATGATTTTTTCTATCCCAAAAGATTGGATGTAAGCTTGGTTGATCATTCTAGACCCGTTTAGGTGACAAGTTTTTGGATTCTTACCTATTGATTTTTCACCATTTGATCTCAAATGTGGTAGTGATACATATGGATGTTGTGATTGTGATAGATGTTACATGGATAGATGGTGTGCTTTTATCTCTTAAAGAAACAACAAGGTACCTTCACTTTCAAGTGTATCCACCTCTCTGAAAGTTTATGTACACCCCTCTTATTACTTAGCCCAAACATAGTCATGTTTGACTTCCATTTCTTTGTCGCCAAATGTTTGATGTAATATCCGACCACATCTGTGGCCAAGTGATGTTCTTCGAGGCTCAGTCCTCTAGCTAGATCTGTGAGTAAGGCATCCCAATCAAATGGCCCAGGTAGCTCCGGATATGGCATACGTAGCTTGTCTAAGTGTAGGGCCTACTCCACAACAAATAAGTGTAATAGATGAGAGGGTCTGGGAATGAATATTTCTTAGTGATACTCCCAGAACCCTGTGATAAACATTTCTTCAAACGTCTGTTTGAAGCATGCTGGGAGATATTTGACACGAGCGTGCCACACATATAGAACATTGACGGATGGGGTGGTGCTCATATCATAGACTAGATCGAGGTTGCCTTCATTGAAGCCTAGGGCCGAGAGGTGAGGTTCTTTAACATTTTTGAATGTCCGGAGAGTTCGAATATTTTGAGTCACATCTGTGCCATTACATCTGGTACATTCTTGAACCTAATGCCTCAATGCCAAATGGTGGAAATCATATATGCGACCATTGTTGGACCACTCGGTGGTGCCATATATACATAGTTGAGCCATTTGTCGCATCCTTTGACATTCTTTATTGTGTTAGTGAACTCAACATTAGGGCGAAAAACGGCCCAAAAAGGGCCGTGTAAGGATTTCAATTAGTTGTGCTTAATCGGGATTAAAGTTGTCAAATCCTTTAAGAAATTCCGTGTAAGTTCATTTAAAACGTATCTTATGCAAATTTTGAAGAGAGAGAAACTCGTATCATATAATCATGAAAAGTTTGTGTGATATCTTACGCCTCGAAGTTTGTGTGATATCTTACGCCTCAAAAGTTGAATTTTCCTCTTGTTCACGGACCTATATAATGTGTGCTGATGACGTTTTGCGCTTTTTTTCTCTACTTTTCATAGCAAGCCTGTTTCTCCCTTTCACGTCATTTTAGACACTTGCTGGTCATTTTTCATAGCAGACCATGGAGAACGTTAACCCAAATACTCTCCCTGAGCTTTCAAACAATCGAAATCATTGTAAAAAGTTCCATATCAACATTGCAGTTAGTCAGGAGTATGCGACGACAAGAAACGTATTTTGAAGGGCTCTTCATCCTCTTGAAGTGGATGGATTGCGAAAGGAAGGCAAGAAACATATCGACATATGGACAGATGGATCTGTTTATCCAATTGATCCACAAACTGGAAGGTACCCCCCTTTTCATTATCTTCATGATCTGATTAGATTTGTGGGAGATGGTGAGGATGGTTTACGAGGCTATTGTTCAAGGCTCTGGGATATTTCAAGGAATTATGTACAATACATAAACTATTTACAAAACACACTACACCAGAAGAATTTACATATGAGGGAGCTAGAAAACAAATTATCCACTTTATCTTCTCAGTTAGAGTCTTTTAAAAAAATGAAAGAAACTCCTATAGGTTTGAGAATGCGGTCAAAACGAGTAAAACCTTTTTTAGATTTGACTGAAAAATCTGGCCAGAAAAAGAAAAGAATGAAAATTGTTAGAGATCATGTGACAAATGTGCTAGGTTTCAATATGTCGAGTAGTTTTGAGCGCGTACATTTCTGTAATGAAATTTTGAGTCAAAATGATGTTTTAAGACTATTGAAACTAAATGAAAATACATGCTTGAAACGCTTTGTTTTTCAAAAACTCATGACAGAAATGAATCTTTTACTAGAACCATCTCAAATTCAAAATATTTGTGATAGTGTCGGAGTGAGTAGGAAAGGTTATAGAGCAATTTCAAAAGTTTGGTGTGAATTTTTAAAATTTAACAAAGTTAGAAGTTTTGGATTGCCTAGACCCCATCATGTAGGAAAGTTTCGGCTCTGCTTGAATAAGAAGATCACATCAGTATTTGGTGAATATAAACATATTCACGGTAACATGCCTTACGAAGTAGGAAAACAAAAGTTACATTTCACTTACAATGCATTTAACAACATATGGATAGATGTTATAAAACTTCAAACATACATGGTTCAGTTCTATAATATAAAAGAGCATGAATGTTCTGGTCTATTGAAATTTGTAATCAAACTTGATGAAGCTGAGCTTAAAAAACATCAAAAGATGGAGAGAATAAGCATTGCACTGATGAACAAAGCTTTGGACCATAGCCTTGGGAAATTGGATACTCCATCTCTCAAAGTACAATCAGAAATGGAGTTATGGTGGGTTGGCTGTGCTCAAGTTCCATATCAGAGCCATAAAACACTTAAATGGTTATTTTCACAGACAAACATTCCAAATGTTATCCAAGGGCATCATGCAGGAGAATTGTTGAATGTCAAAGACTACGGAAACTTTCAAGTTGAGTGGCATTTGAGTGGAGACCTAAAGACACTCAAATGCATGTTTGGTATAAGTGGGGGAGCAAATTCTAAATACCCTTGCTTGTACTGCATGCAAAGCCCAGGCACAAATGGATGGATTACTAGAGCTGAGGGTGAAGAGGCTCCTTCTAGACAAAATGTTATTCTTCGTAACTACTCATCTTCTTCAATGATTTGGGATCCCATACTTCCAATAGCATTGACAAATGTACACATATGTACACTACATGCAGAGTTAAGAATCATTGACAAGTTGGTCCGTCTTCACTTGGATTATGCATATTCTATCAAGCCTACAACTCTTGCAGATGAATGCATAAAAAAATGTGAATGTCTTCTTTCAGAAATGGGGTTTCATGGTGGTGATGTTCATCTAAGAAAAGATCCAAAGCTTTCACAAAATACAGGTGATGTTTTACAGGATGTCTCAATGGGAGGTGCAAAAGCAAGGAGATTCTTCAGCAACCATGATGGCAAACAACTTAATGCCATGTGGAATTCATGGAAAACATTTTGTGAGGTCACGACTAATGTAAAAAGCAAACCAAAAATAGCAAAAAAGAGAATGGAGGTGTGGGTCAAACTAGATAATCTTTTAAAGATCATGAGGCAGCAGGTAACATCAAAAAGTTATGTGACAGATTTCAGAAAGGCGACCACAGAGCTTATAGAAACCATCATAGAGGCATGGGGTGCCAAAGACATAACATACTACTTGGTGAGCTCCAAAGATATTTTGTTCAGTTTATTTATTTTTAATTGAAATAAAGATCTAATGAAATTCTTCTGCTTTCCAGCATATTCTTCTTGTGCATGGTGCATTCTTTGCAGAAAAAGAACCACTTGCCATGTGGAACACCCAAGGCATGGAAAAATCTCATTATCAAGCAAGGACAAGCTTCTTTAGGTGTACAAGGAAAGGAGGAGGAGTAACAAAGAGCAATGCCTTCAGAGAGCTTTTTGATTGGTTCTTAAGAAGACAATTACAAAGGACCTCATGCCAAATATAATCAGAAGGATATGGCTATCTCCAGACAAATCATGTATCAATATCACAAACTGAAAAAGACCACATTTCAAACAGAGCTTTAATATTTGCAATGTCTTTTATTTCTTTGAGAAATAAAAGATGTCATGTATGTACATTTCATGATGTATTATGCTTTGAAAAGAAATATGTCTACTACCATCAGATGACTTTGACCAGAGAATCAATAACAATTACACCAAAAAAATTTGCAATGTCTTATATCACATTGGGCAATTTCTGTATATGTACATTTGTTGAGATATAGAATTTGAAAAAATCAAGTCATTCCTTGAGCCTTTTGAAAGAGCTTGGCTCTGGCAAATCACCTCTATATCTCAGGAACTCTTTTCTCCTGTATCCAGCAATGCTTTTTAAATCTGACACCCCTGCAGCCATTGCATAGCTTGAATAACAAAGAAAGTACCCTGCCCTTGAAGCATTGAGTCCTGGGGCATATCCAAAAATTCTGAATGCAGTTGCTCTTTCAAGCAGTAAAACTCTGAAAGCATTAAAGGGTATTGGAGTAAAACCCATGTATTTTGATAGAGTCCTCAAGCAGAACAATGCAAAGTCTGGCTCCTCACTATAGTGCTTGTGAATAACACAAAAAGTGTCTGGGTTCAACTTTGGAAGATAGTGGATAATAGAATGAATATCCACCTTTGCTTTTCCTTTCTCTTCTAAGGCTTTTCTTGTTCCCTTGCCCCTGCCAAGGTAATTGTCTTCATCCAATAAAGTTAACTGTGATAAAGATGAAAAACATGGTTAGATGAAGTGCAAGCACACTTAAGGAAACATGTGAAGTAACTTGAAACTATTAGAAAGAAAAGCAAGAGACACGACTGATGCAAGCGATAAGGGTCTTCAGAGAAATTCAGATTGTCGTTATCGCTTGCATCGGTCGTCATCAATATCTATTTGCAAACTGCCTAGAAACATCTAATGTTTGATAAATGAGGGGAATTCCCACAAGCAAGACATGTATTATCATTGCTGCATGCAACTCCTAGACACGACCGATACAAGCGATAAGGCCCAGCGGAAAATATCCGATGGGCCTAATCGCTTGCATCGGTCGTGATCCATTTCTGACACTTCGAATGGAGAACTTGGACAAATCTGATACAAGAAAGAGATTTTGCATTGGTCCCATCTCATATCCTTAACCTAAAGTTCTTGAGAACATAGTTAACTGTATACCTTGACGTCATCTTCCTCAAGTCCAAACACGACCGATGCAAGCGATGAGGCCCAGCGGAAAATATCCGATGGGCCTAATCGCTTGCATCGGTCGTGATCCATTTCTGACACTTCGAATGGAGAACTTGGACAAATCTGATACAAGAAAGAGATTTTGCATTGGTCCCATCTCATATCCTTAACCTAAAGTTCTTGAGAACATAGTTAACTGTATACCTTGACGTCATCTTCCTCAAGTCCAAACACGACCGATGCAAGCGATGAGGCCCAGCGGAAAATATCCGATGGGCCTAATCGCTTGCATCGGTCGTGATCCATTTCTGACACTTCGAATGGAGAACTTGGACAAATCTGATACAAGAAAGAGATTTTGCATTGGTCCCATCTCATATCCTTAACCTAAAGTTCTTGAGAATATAGTTAACTGCATACCTTGACGTCATCTTCCTAAAGTCCAAACACGACCGATGCAAGCGATGAGGCCCGACGGAAAATATCTGATGGGCCTTGTCGCTTGCATCGGTCGTGATCGACTTCTGACACTTCTAATGGAGAACTTGGACAAACTGACACAAGATAGAGATTTTGCATCAAGCCCATCTCATCTCCTTTGCCTTTAAATCATGAGAATATATTTTACTACATACTTGACCTCATCTTCCTCTTCAAGTCCGAACACGACCGATACAAGCGATAAGGCCCAACGGAGATTATCCGTTAGGTTGTATCGCTTGCATCGGTCGTCGTCATTTTCTCACTTAAAAATAGAGATCTCGGACAAAAACTTTAATTGATAGAATATATCAAACAACATACCTTGACCTCATCTTCCTCCTCAATGAGCTCTTTTGAGTCAATACAAATTGTTCCTTTGTCCTCAGCGACATCCAAGAATGAATAGCCACGTCCAAACGAGTATATTCCAAGTTGCTTCTGATGCTCATCAAACTCTTCATCAGCAAGTTTTGGCTTCTCTGAGATAGCTTTCTCAAAGCATTTTGAAAGAGCTTGTGATGAATCTTTGAATTCTTCATTAGACAAATCCAAATCAAGACGCAAAAATTCCTCTCTTCTTTCTCCTTTCTTATTGATGAATCTCCTTGCAACTTCTTCTGCCTCAGCTATAGCTGCAAGACAGTAGTCCTCCCTTAGATTGAAAAGTTCCTGAATGTAAAATAGAGGTATGAAGTCTTTCCCAGAGATAAAGTAAAAAGGTAGATTTGGGAGAAGTAGGGACTTCTCAGACACTTGAACTTCTTCAGTTGGCTCCCTTATTGCAGTCTCTGCTTTAAAAGTGGCCACATCAAAATCTTTGACCTGCTCTTCTTCTGCTTGGAGATTGATCTCCTCAACAATCTCCATGACACCTTTCATAGTTTTTGAGCTAGCCTCAAGTGCCAGCTCTAAGCAAGGCTCGTCTTCATCATGAACATTTTCCTCCCTTTCAACTGAGATATGATCAAGCCATATCAAGAAAGCAATGTTTAAAGGGAGCAAGCAGCAGTCCTTTTCATGCTCTGGGCATAAATCAAGCTTCCCTGGCAAAGGGGATATCCTTCTGCATTTTCTTGTGATTTTAGCCCTATCTATTGGATCCTTCCCAAAGATGTGAGGATGGACATAGGTTTTCTGAGAAATAGAAAGGATCCTCCCATTGACCAACCCCAAGAAAATCTCCCACTCATCCTTAAGAAAACTTTTCGAGTTCTCTAAGAGTTTTTCAAAATCAATTTCGGGGTTGAATATGGTCATTGCATCAGGAAAATAATCTACACTTAAACCCTCTTGAACCATGAAATCAAGAAGTTTCTCTGATGGAGAGACACTAAGGATCTCATTCATTACCTCCATCTAAGCTGCAGCTTCTCTTGTATGTCTATTAGGAGAACACAACCGATGCAAGCGACTAGAGCGAGTCAACGTAGGTCAAACGGCGAAAATCGCTTGTATCGGTCGTGTCGGCGACGAAAGAAAAATACACATGTAGGTGAGAAATTCTCTGAAGGTTGAAAGTTTGAGTTTGTGAAGAAATAGGTATTTATAGGCGAGGAGGGAAGAAACGGTCGAATGAGGTGGACCAATCACAGAGTGCCACGTGGCAAAGTGTACGTTGCCCGATGCAACGGATAGATGACGTGGATCAATCAAATCATGCCACGTGGCAAAATACATTGGAATTTGCAACGGGTATCTAACGTGGACCAATCGGGGCATGCCATGTGGCACAACGGTCAACTCAGTTTTGGGACCTATTTAAGCTTCCCTATTCATTTGCTTCTTTTTTTTTTGTCAACACTTGCCAAGCGTGGAGGTTCCATTGCCACCAAGTTTTTTGGCTACTTCACAATCTCTATAGAGAGCGCTCTCTCCGTAAGGTAATGTGGACACGATCGATGCAAGCGATTAGGGACATCCGAGATTTTTGGATAACCCTAATCGCTTGGATCGGTCATGTTTTTTAAATAGCATCGAGTCCTTGATCATACCTTGCAAATTTTGGTTTCTTTTGTGTTGCTTGAGTATAACGCATTGTTACCTTTATTTTAACTTCTATTTATTGAAATATGATGATGAATTCAGGGACCACCGATGCAAGCGATGAGTGACATCCGGGCATTTACGGATGACTCTTATCGCTTGGATCGGTCGTGTCTCTAGTGAGACAAGTTCTCTGAAGGTTGAAAGTTTGAGTTTGTGAAGGAAGTAGCTTTCTATAGGCGAGGAGGGAAGAAACGGTCGAATGAGGTGGACCAATCATAGAGTGCCACGTGGTAAAGTGTACGTTCCCCAATGCAACAGATAGATGATGTGGATCAATCAAATCATGCCAGGTGGCAAAAGACGTTGGAATTCGCAACGGGTATCTGACGTGGACCAATCGGGGCATGCCACGTGGCACAATGATCAACTCAGTTTTGGGACCTATTTAAGCTTCCCTATTCATTTCCTTCATTTTTTTCTGTCAACACTTGCCAAGCGTCGAGGTTCCATTGCCACCACGTTTTTAGGCTACTTCACAATTTCTATAGAGAGCGCTCTCTACGTAAGGTAATGTGGACACGACCGATGCAAGCAATTAGGGACATCCGAGATTTTTGGATAACCCTAATCGCTTGGATCGTTCATGTTTTTTAATATCATCGAGTCCTTGATCATAGCTTGCAAATTTTGGTTTCCTTTGCTATGCTTGAGTATAACGCATTGTTACCTTTATTTTAACTACTATTTATTGAAATATGATGATGAATTTAGGGACGACCGATGCAAGCGATGAGGGACGTCCGGGCATTTACGGATAACTCTTATCGCTTGGATCGGTCGTGTCTCTTACAGTGGAACGAGTCATTGATTATAGTTTTCCAATTATCTTTTTCTTAGTGGTAATTGAGTATTCTGCATTGTAAGATATATTTTATTGATATTTCATGATAAATTTAAAGACGACCGATGCAAGCGATCAGGGACATACGAGCATTTCCGGATGACTGCTATCCCTTGCATCGGTCGTGCCTCTGATAGTGGAAAGAGTCATTCATTATAGTTTTCCAATTATCGTTTTCTTAGTGATAATTGAGTATTTTGAATTGTAAGATATATTTCATTGATATTTGATGATAAATTTGAAGACGACCGATGCAAGCGATCAGGGACATCCGGGCATTTCCGGATGACTGCTATCGCTTGCATCGGTCGTGCCTCTGATAGTGGAAAGAGTCATTGATTATAGTTTTCCAATTATCTTTATCTTAGTGATAATTGAGTATTTTGCATTGTAAGATATTATTTATTGATATTTGATGATTAATTTACAGACGACCGATGCAAGCGATCAGGGACATCCGGGCATTTCCGGATGACTGTTATCGCTTGCATCGGTCGTGCCTCTGATAGTGGAAAGAGTCATTGATCATAGCTTTTTGAGAGTAAGTTTTGACAGTGGAATATTCCACTTTTCCTAATTCCTTGCCTAAAGACTGATTTTTTGCAGAGTATGGCTAGAACCAAAAAGACAGCAAGGAAGTTGTACCCTGAGGGTCAGGACAAAAATGCCCAAGGGGAAAATGTCTAGGAGCAAAATTCCCAGAAGGTTCAAGCCAATGTGCCAGAAGAGCCTTCAAAAAAAAGGGTCAACTACCATGTAAAGTCCTTGAGGGAAATTAGAAGAGCTCAAAAGTCTGTGGGATTGTTGATCCCAAGACTTCCATTTATGAGAGTTGTCAAGCAGATCTCAGCCAACCTCTGTTCTTTGATGAAGACCTCATCCTTTGTCAATGTGAGGTGGCAAACTCAAGCACTGCTATGCCTGCAAGAAGCTGCAGAGGACTTTGCTATTGATTTCATGAATGATGCCTACTTATGTGCTGCTCATTCTCATAGGGTAACACTAATGGCGAAGGATTATGTTATTGTTTCAAGAATAAGATATAAGTTTGATAAAGCTCTGGTTCCTATTGATCACCACGATAAAAAATTCTTTGATATTTTAAATATACCTCCAGCTCGAGCACCTAAAACAACAGTTGTCATTGAAGAGATCAACGCTCAAGTCACTCATGATCATGAGACTAGAACTGCAGCAAATAGTGAGGAGGAGAGGAAAAAGCAGGGATTATTTACAGAGGAAAGTGCCATCTTAACCCAGATTCAAAAGTTACAGAAAGCAAATAAAGAGCTCCTCAAGAAAGGAGATGGGCAGGTAATAGTTAATGTTGCAATGCCATGGCAAAATGAATTGTTTCTTGACATTAGACCTGAAGATAACAAAATGTTGAGGGAGCTTCATGTTGAAATATCAGATAGTGTGGTCAACATTTCACTCAGGTATATCTAGAGGCCTTAAAATGCTTTTGTTTTGCATAATTTCCTAGTTCCTTAACTGCATTTTTATTTCTTGATTTGTAGGGTTCTTCTTCAACAATGTGAGGAAGCGGTTCAAAGAAAAGTATTTATTTTAGATCCTCTGGTGACACAGTGTTTTTTGCATAAACATGGAGATGCCAAGTCCTTTCTACAGGATTTTACAGAAGAAGTAGAATGTGTTATTTACCCATATATTGAAAAGTAAGTATTCATCTTCATTTTGGAAACATATTTGTTTCATTTAAGAAAGTATATTTACATGCAACTCATTGACAGGGGCCATTGGAGTTTGATTAATGTGGACTTCAATGCATATCAAGCTCTTTTCCTCAATTCTCTTCCATCACAGCATGGGAATTGCAAAGTGTAAGTTACTATACATTTTGTTGTTCTCTATTTTAAAGCCATGCCCCGTTTTGATTTTCACTTTACAATGCAGTGCTGCAAAGCTTCTCAAGATGCATATTGATCAGAATTTTCCAGGAATAGCTAAAATGAATGAACAAAAGCAATTTGGATACAGCCAAATTCATGTGCCATTGCAGAGAGACTCAACATCATGTGGCTGGAGAGTGATTGCAAATGCTGTAAGATTCTTGGAAAGAAGGTTCCACAATCCTGAATTGAATTTATCAGACTACCCGGATGCATGGATCATCTTGATCAGAGAGAGAGCAATAAATAGTATCATGAAACATGCAATCTGCCCATATGATCCAGACTCACCTCCATCCCCTCCACCTGATAAAAAACAGTCTGAAGATAAAAAGAAAGGGCTTCCTCTTCACTCACCACTAAAGCATGGGAACAACATAAAGAGTCAAGCTGAAAGCTCCAAAAAGGGACAGAAGCAACAGAGAAAGCAAGGCTCTAAAAAGGATAGAAAGGGTTAAATCAATTTTTGAGTCTTAGATTGAAATCAATTGTAAAACCAACCAAGGTTGGAAGATTTATTTTTTAACAAATTGTATGTAGTTATGCCAATCTTCATCTGGAAGATGGTCACAGTTGTATTGAACCTCTTGAGAGTTTGACAAAAGTTCATTGGATGGTCCAATTAAGTTTATTAATGTCACAATTATGAATGCATTGTGGGTTTTTTACTTCATTCTTGTTGGAAAGTGTTTAAATTCGAGAAGTTACAGAAGGACATAAAGAATTAAGAGGACACGACCGATACAAGCGATACGGGGAATCGGAGAATCTTGGATTGCCCCTATCGCTTGCATCAGTCGTATTATCCATTTCATCGCTGTTGCTAGTTTTTATACTCGTGAGCCAAATCTTTACGCAAGGTCACTTCTTGAAGTCTCTCGCGGTAGTTTGCTAACACGACCGATGTAAGCGAAAAGGGCCATCCGACAATTTCAGATTGCACTAGTCGCTTGCATCGGTCGTCTTCACTTATCTCGTCTCCTCTGCTTTATGCCTTAAGACATGCTCTTCTAATATTGAAATACCAAACCTTGGATTGGAATTTGCACCAAGTTCTCCACACTCTCTTATATTACTTGGTAGTTTGCGTTTGTACCATGATAATTTCTCTCGCGGTAGTTTGCTAACACGACCGATGTAAGCGATAAGGGCCATCCGACAATTTCAGATTGCACTAGTCGCTTGGATCGGTCGTCTTCACTTATCTCGTCTCCTCTGCTTTATGCCTTAAGACATGCTCTTCTAATATTGAAATACCAAACCTTGGATTGGAATTTGCACCAAGTTCTCCACACTCTCTTATATTACTTGGTAGTTTGCGTTTGTACCATGATAATTTCTCTCGCGGTAGTTTGCTAACACGACCGATGTAAGCGATAAGGGCCATCCGACAATTTCAGATTGCACTAGTCGCTTGCATCGGTCGTCTTCACTTATCTCGTCTCCTCTGCTTTATGCTTTAAGACATGCTCTTCTAATATTGAAATACCAAACCTTGGATTGGAATTTGCACCAAGTTCTCCACACTCTCTTATATTACTTGTTATGTGTACCATGATAATTTCTCTTGCATTACTTGAGGACAGAAAAGTTGGATAGAATCAAATTATTTAACTGAGACTAGTGTGCACCTTTGATAGACTATAATTATTAAAGTGAAATTAGATATTCAATTCTAGATCTCTTCTTCATCTAGAATTAACTTATGCAAGTTCCTGTATAATTATTTCTTAGTCATCAATTCACTCCTGCAAAAAAAAATCAATGGAAATATGAAATTAAGGACCTAAAAAATATCTAAGACATTTAAAATTAATAATTTAACACACATTGTTTGTAACCATCCTGCCAAGAAAATTCAATGGAAGTATCAATAGAAGCTTCTATTAGATGAAGATACATTATGTAAGAATGTCAGGGTTAACTTGTTACAATCTTAAAGGTTGGAACTTAATCACCCTTGGTGGCAGGCAGCTTATGCAAGATAATGATTTCTCTGATCTAATGTGAACTATTGCATCATCAATTGAGAATCTACACTGAGATGATACCTCATCAAGGTATTCTAGAAGCTCCCTTACATTTCTGAGATTCCAATTTGCAGTGACAATTATTTTCCTTGATTGTAAATCTGGATGAATCAATACTTCTAACTCAAATTCTGGACAACTCTCCTCTGAGTCCAAGGCTATCCAAAGTCCAAGCTTTTTTTTTCCACCTTCTATAGTCATATCCTAGAACCAGAGATTGTCGACATATCTGATATGAGATTGAAAGAGAATTGGGACTAACTTTACATAAAATAATGTCACCTAGCTTTTGAACTTCTTTGCTATCCCATTCCCTACCTAAAACATCATCAATCTCTGAAATAGGGACTCTCCTATTCAACCACATTGTTTTTGTTTTCTGTAATAACATGTTTTTAAAGCATGCTTCAAAGACATGAATAGGCAAAAACCATTGAATCTTTATCCTTCTCGAAATTTGGCCTGCTGACATTGCCTTCTGGATGTCAAATTTAATTTTGCAGAGAAAACTTGAAACTGTTGAATGATCAGGAGCATCCCAATCTAATGAAGAGATGCAAGGACTAGGTACGTGTACAAGAATTCCATAAGAACTCCTCCCTGACGGCACTTGATAATCTGCATAATGGACAAATAACTCTATGCTATTGAAGAATTGAACATATTTCTCTGCATACATGAGTTCTGCATATTCCTTATGAAGAACTCTGAATGTTCCTGTTAAACATTCAACAGGTTGCCATTCCACAATATTGGAAGGAAAGATATCTGCAGTACAAAAACATATGTTTCATTATACAAAATCAACTGGAATGATAGAAGAGCATTGTCAAACTTCACTTACAGTACGAAGGGAATTGCAGATGATTTTCTAGAACAAGATCCTTAGCGGTGTACACATGCTGTACTCGTGCAAACCAACCGCATCTCTTCAATTTGAAACTGAGAATACGTCCCTTCCAATGGTTTCTTGTGTTGTCTCTTTTGGCACGCTTGACTTTATGGGCACCTCTACAGCTAGGAAGCATAGTAACCCAGTCATTTACTTTCACGGAAAGAGGTTTCCACAAAGAATCCTCTCTTCTGTTGTAAACCTCACATGAAGTTACGCGATTGGAAGGACGACGAGAAGAAGAAGCCATTTGAACTTAGGAGAAGAAGAATGTTCAAAGCGAGAAACCGACGTTCACAAATTTTGGCAGTATTTATAGAAAAAAAGGCTTTGTACACGTGGAAACTTTTGATTTGATGTTAACCCTGTCGTTGAATGATCATGACATTTTGTGAACCCAAAAATATTTCGTATCTTCAAAAATCAATTCCTTCTTGGAAATTCGAGAATATGCTTTGTGTAGTGTGCAAAAGTATCTTTTTTTGCATCAAACCGAAAAATTGTACACTGAATACGAGACTCTTCATCACTTTAGCGGCGCTTTGAAAGAAAATTGTATTAAAAAAAGAAATTCTCCATACGGTTAAAAGAGACAGCAATGTTATATTCTTGTACACGTGGAAAGACGCTATTTGTCAATTTCCTTAATCTCTCATTAGCAAACAGCCCCTTTTCGGCCGTTTTTCGCCCTAATGAGCCATGATCGTCATCGAAAGACAGGACAATAGTAGGGGCTATACTTAATATACAAGGGCATGTTTTTCCATGTGCGCACCATCTCTGGGTAGGTTTCGAGTAACCGTATTCTCCATGTGGGCTGGAAGATGTTGCCCTGTGTGGTGCTCCGAGGAATGTTGTATGGGGCAAATTAGGTTGCAAAGATTGGCTCCTTCGTGGTGCAGTGTTTGATCTCTGCATTATAATCTGCCTTAACACACAAAGTGGTACATACTGATCGTCGAAAGTTCCAATCCATCGATGATGAGATAAGTTCTTGAAGTAGTCTGATTTGATGACAACATCTTCCAGACGAGACATTGATTGTATCTGAACAACCACTCTGTCATCATGAGGGAGGCTGACCTTTTCTAACTTCTGCAACCACTCCGGAGCTTCAATCTTGAATGTATCGATCCCTTCCTCTATTTGTCGGCCTCCACGTGTAGGCATGGGTACGTAAGGGTCCTCAAATGTCTCTTCCACTTCAGTCAGAACTAGCTCTTCAGGTTCTAGCTCCACCATGGGAGAAGGTTGCCATTCATATTGTAGAAGATTATTTTGCAAAGCGGCCACTTGTGCTTTCAATTTTATTACCTCTTCAGACATGGTGCTTGAAGGTGCTCCTTCCTTTGGTTGCTCTCTGTGACTGGCCAATTGCTTTGGTAGTTCATCATGCTCTTTTTCTAATGCATCATATGCACCGTGGCGGTGACAGTAGAGACAATGGTGGTGGTGGTATGAGATAAGGGGGGTGGACTTGGAGGGGAGGGTGGTAAGGGTGGGGATAGGGGTGCACTTGATGCGTGGGGTTCTTCAGTATGTTGAGTGGAGTGTGTCGTGGCGGTGGTCATGGAAGTGGTGTCGTGTGGTTCTGATACTATAATATGTATATGATTTCTTGATCTTGGAGTGCACCTTTCGCATCTTCGCTCAAACCTTTAAGAGTGGGCGAGGGCGGTGTGAACAGCCTCTGGCACCCCCAATGCATCTACAAGCAAGTTGAGGGAAGCTATAAATTGGTCATCCACACCTCCTTCTTTAAGTATTTGGTTCATTAGAGCTTTCCCTGATGCCAAAGATAGTCTACGTTGTTCCTGAACCAAGTTCATAGTATTGTACAATCTTTGTATTTGCACTGTGTATGATGGGGCTCCCGTGGGTTCTAGTATAACATTTTGCATATGTTCATGCTCCTCCTCATCATGTTGTCCTTGCTCTTCATCATGTTCATCTTGGTCAGTCTCTTCCTCATCTTCCTCTACTTCCACAATGACTGGTTGAGTTTGGTCGCGCCAGTTCGGGACTATTTTTTATCCACTTAACTGTTATGCTTCGATTTCCAAGTTAGCTGCATTGATCATTCTGGCTACTTCCTCATCAATTAAATCCTCAAGTGTGAAGCCATGAGGGAACTCTAGATCTATGGGGATCGATGGAAAGATAAGATTAGGCCCCTCTGCATTGTGACTTGGTAATCGGATGGTGAAGGGTTGTACTCGCCTTTGAGGTGGAGTCATATCTGGTGTCAGTGTAGCATCCTTAGCCTGTGCACATGGCATTTGAGCAGTTCCTCTCATTTTCTTTGATGGGGGCCCTACGGCTGATGCCCTTTGCTGAAATTCCTGCACCCTAGTCCAAATGAGTGCCCTTTGGATTGGGACATCATATGCAAGGCACCGATACACAATTCTAAGTAAGTGCATAACATCCATATAGCACTGACTTCTGTTTCTTATACCAGCATTGATGGGCAAGATGGCTCTCATTGATAATCCAATGTGGCATGATGATTGTCAGGTTCAGTGTGTCCGCTAAGTACAAGCTAAACCAGATCTTCTTGGGCGGCATTGTAAATCTTTCTTGGGCTGGGAACGTGAAGTGTTGCATGCACATTCGGAGGTGGATGGCAATAGTCAGGGTCATTGCCACCATGTCCTTCAGTTTAGTGAGGTTCTTGTTCTTCATATTGTACGGGATCATTGTCTCCTTCTCAGTAGGGATGTGCATACCTCTCATGTCTAGAGCTTCCCTCACCAAATTGTTGGTTAATTTAAAATGCTTAAGTTCATTCCCTCGTGTAAGAGATGGAAGTACAAAGGTGCTTGTCCCCTTTTTATATCTACTAGGGATGAGTGTGCTAACTAAATATGAACACCTCAGGAAGTCAGGCTTAGGTACCTGAGCACGGAAATAGTCATCCAATCCGGCTTTCCTCCATACCGGTCGTAAACCTTCGTTGTTCTGAAGCTTTTCAAACTCTCATGTAAAGAAATTGTATCGGCCCCACCGTCCATTAAACTCTATCTTAGATTCCCATAAATAGGTGCCATCCCCAAGGGGTCCTATGACTTCACTGAACCAATGAGAGTTCTTTCTAACTTGCGATGTGTGCCCCTGGGAGGAATTTGAATGGGTATGACGTGCACTGCTCTTAACTCCTATGGTCGTTCCTTCAACTCCTCCTGGATAGGGATACTTTCAATATCCACTATTTGAGGGCATGTGCCTGCTTGGGAGCTCGTTCTTGCAACCTCTGCCATGTTGAGGATATTGATTGTCGGTTCTATGAGAATATATAAACACATGTTAACATTGCAATGGACACAAAATGACCATTTGTCCCCATTACAACATTACCATGATGAATTGTGATGTGGTTAGCAAGTTAGTTGGTGCTCGTATGGTCGTGGGTGTGAAGTGTGGTTAGTGGATGAAGGGTTCCTAGGTGCTAATTGGAGTAGTGCAAAGTAGTGTGGATACAGTTAGTATGTGGATGTGGTTTTACACAGTGGGGTCAGGGGGTCTATTACAAGATTTGAGTTGCCAAAAATAGTGTATGGAAAGGCATTATGATTTTTTGGAGAGTTCAGAAGGCTTTACAATAGTGTCTACTTGGATATGAGGCTTTTTAGGGACCCATTTACAAGTGATTGCGCTCGTGCTCGTGGATGAATATGTGATTGTGCATGTCAAACGATTGTGGGTATCGGTTGTTCGAGTGTGTGAATAATGCTTTACATTGTGTGGTTTATGTATGGCTATTTGAGCCCGCAAGTAAGCCTTAGGCACCCAAATTTGTCTTGATTGTGGGTCGGCCTTCATTGACTTCTTGGGTACCTAGATAAGTGTTACTTTCATGGGCGAATCTTTGAAAGACTTCTTATTAGTGTCCTGTCATTGATCACTAGCACGATGCTTAGTCAGTGGTTTTAACTTGGTCGCAATAGGATGCTCGCCTTTCTGTACCTATACTTGCTTCGGTGGCTGAGACATCTTGCTTCATAGTCTCCTTTGGCTTTGAGCATAGGCCGTATGCTTCCTCTGCGTTCGGTACTCCTTTGGTTGCCATGTCTCTATCACTTTTTGGAAAAAAAGGGAATTCCATTGTATCCTTGGCTTCTTTGTTGAGAATATCATCCCTCTGCATCAGATAGGTTTGGACAAGAATAACATCATCATCTTCATGTGTACTCCTGGAAGGACCACGAGTGGGTGCCTTTCCTAGTTGCTTGAGTGCTTCATTTTCTAACTCAATTGTAATGCGATTCTGATTTACCCAGACCTGAAGAAGTCCACTTCTTAGGTTCAAGTTGACTGCATAATCATAGATCCAGTATTGACCCAAGACAAAAGGCTCAGTGAGATGCTCATCTTGACACACTAATACCTTAGCTATCATAAGAACATCTTGGATGTAGAGGGGAAGCTCAACCTCACCCATGTAAGGAGTTTCCACACCTCCCAATCCTATGAGGTATGCTTCTACAGGATTGAGACTTTATTTCAATTCTTGACAATAAGAAAGTCTAAAAACACTAGTGGTTGCGCCTGAGTCAATCAATGCTCTTACAGTCTTTGCACTCTCTCCCTGTCCTACCTCTAAGGTCAGAAAGGGTCGTCGGTCAACTATTCTATGGGAAAGTACTCATGGTGCCTCGCACATGGCCATGTGATATCTTGGAGCTCCATAAGCATCATTAGGCTCATCTCTACCCTGTCTTCTCAATTTCATTCGTCGGATGCGTTCTAAAGCTTTTGCATGTGCTTCTTCGCAAATTCATTTTTCTTCTTCCTTACGTTTTTTGGTCGTGTTAAGTCAATTAATCATTTTCCCAGTGAGGGGTTCTTGATATAATTTGACTCGGCATCCACTAATATAACTTGGTAGGATGTCACCTTCTAGGGAGGCTAATTGGATAGCTCCACTTGTTGATATTCTATTGATAATCATGGGACCATAGCCACGCTTTTCCAATTTTCTTGCATGTTTCAGGGTGTACACCAAAACTAAGTCTCCTACTTTCAAGCCTTTGTCCTTCACATGGGCATTGTAGTATGCCTTTTGTCTTTTCTTAGTTGCATACATCCCTGTCACTGCTCTCAATCTTGTTTCACCCAAGCGTTCTAGATGAAAGTTCATGGCCAGTCCATTGATGCTCTTGTGCTATTCTCAGTGTGGGTATCAAGAAGTCTAATGGTAGCACTGCATTTTGGCCAAACACCATATGAAAGGGAGTGGCTTGGAGTACCATATTATAGGCAACTTTGTATGTCCAAACAGCTTGGTGTAGTTGTTTGTCCCAATCAGATTGTTTATTATTCACTAATTTGGTCAGCACATTCCATAGAATCTTATTGGTGCTTTTGGCTTGCCCATTAGCTTGTGGATGATAGGGAGCGGACTTCTTGTGTATCACCAAGAACTCTTAGAGAATATTTTCAATGACTTCATTCAAGAAGTGTGTGCCTCTATCACTTACTAGCTCTATTGGTAGCCCATATCTAGTGAATACATTCTCAAATAAGAACTTAGTTGTGGTTTGAGCATCATTCTTCATTGTGGCCTTCACTTCTACCCACTTGGTTAGATAGTTTGTGATGACAATGATGTATTCAGCATGTGAACTCTTAGTTGGGGGATTAATAGGACCTACAAAGTATATTCCCCACTTAGAGAATGCACGTCCACCCATCATAGGTTTCAATGGCATCGCATCTTTATACATACAGGATACTCATTTCGTTGACAAACATCGCATCTCTTCATATAGGTATATGCATCCATGTGAAGAGTTGGCCACCAAAGACCTGCAAATAGTATTGCGTTGATCACCCGATTTGGTCCAAAATGTCCTCCCGCTACACCTTGGTGAGTAGTTTCCAAGATCTCGAGATATTCACTCTCATGGACACATAGTCTTACGTATCCGTCTCTTCCATGCTTGTATAAGTTATTTCCAATGAGGGAATAGTCTAATGTCTCCTGTTCTAAGCTCCTTCGTCTAGCCAAAGTCATCCCTTGAGGGAATTCTTTTGTCCTCAAAAAGGCTACTAGTGGTTCGCTCCACCCTGGCGCTAAAGACACTCGATAAAGGGTGGCATGTTCCACTGAAGGCCTACTGCTACAGATTGAGCATTCTTTGCATAACTTGTGCACATCTACTTCCATTGTTGGCCATTGCACTCCAAGTCTCCTTAGTGTCTGTAAAGTTCTTTGCCTCGAGTAGTGTTGCTCTAATGCACCCACATGTGCTAGTTGCAACCACTTCACATATTGCTCCTCTTCCACACAACAAGATAATATTCCTTGATCTATATGATTGTGCATACTCCCTGCCATGATATGGTACTTTTGGGCTTTTACTACCTCCCTATCTTGAGTGTTTATTACTGGGTGTTTCGACCCGTATGTCAATATAGGCACTAATGTCTTGGCCCATTGCGGTACAACTTCCAAATTAAACAAGTAAGCATTAGGAAGATCATCTGATACTGCTTGTGGGGCCTCTCTAGATGTGAGCCTCAAGAGATGATCTGCTCTCAAGTGAGTCTTTCCTTTCCTCACCACTACCTCAAAGTCATATTCCATTAGTAAGAGGAACCATCTTACTAATCTACCTGTATTGCATGGTTTGTTTACCAAGTATAGTAGAGCTTGATGATCAGTAAAAAAATTAAACTTATTTGCAAGCAAATAGTATCTAAACTTTTTTACCGTAGATATCATGCTTAATCCTTCTCTTTCGGTCGTGGTATAGTTCCGCTCAACTGTATTCAACTGTCTACTAGCGTAGGCTATTGGGAGATCCATATTACCTTCACCAGTAGGTTGTGCAAGTACACATCCAATGGCATAATTGGATGCATCCGCATGGACATGGACTGTCTTGTTCCAATCGGGTTTAGTCAAGATTGGTGCAAAACACAATATTTTCTTGGCCTCATTAAAGGAGTTCTCACATTCATTAGTCCACTCAAAGTTAGTCAAGAGGGAGTACAAAGGCTTTGCAATGATTGCATACATATGAATGAAGTGTCCGTAACATCCATAATGCCCCATGAAGGCTTGTACTTCCTTGACATTCTTTGGCCTAGGTAGCTCTGCAATAGCTCTAACTTTCTCCTCATCCGTGGATATGCCATTCTTTCACACTGTGTCTTAGAATCTTACCTTGCCTAACTATAAAAACACACTTTTCTTGGTTCAACCAGACTTGGTATTCTCTACATTTGTCAAAGATAGCTCTCAACTCTGGGATATGTGTTTGTCTAATGTTGGAATGAGCACAGAGATCATCAACATAGACTTCTAGGTTCTTCCTCAAGAACTCTTTAAAGACATGGCACATCAACCTCTGAAAGGTAGCTGGCACATTGGTGAGACCAAATGGCATTACTTGAAAAGAAAATATGCCCCACTCTGTGGCAAAAGTTGTCTTATGCTGATCTTCTAGAGCTATGGCCACTTGATTGTAGCCAAAGAATCCATCAAGGAAGCTGTAGACTTCCTTGCTTGCCACTCTTTCTAAGAGATGCTCAGTGATAGGAAGGGGATAACTATCTCTAATAGTCGCTGCATTAACTTTCTTCAATTTAATGCATACATGTAACTTTCCATTCTTTTTGGGCACCACAACAATGGAGGATACCCATTCACTGTGCTTAATTTCATAGATAAATCCAACTTCTACCAAGCAATCTATCTCTTCCTTCATCTTGGCAGCATAATTATCGTTATATGTGTATGGCTTCTGCTTAGAGGCTTTTGCATCTCAGGTCATGGGAATCGTATGTGAGCATATCTCAAGATCTACACCTTTCAAGTCCTTGTAACTCCAAGCAAATACATCTCTATATTCTTTCAGCAAAGCTATCAACTCTTTCTCATCTTCCTCTGTCAGATCATGTCCTATGTATGTGCATTTTTCTTCTCCTTCTTCTATGGTTACCACAATTTTCTTGGTGGTTTCTTTGATATCAAAGGCCTCTCCTGCTTGTACATCACGTTTAGGCATTCTTATCATGACTCACCTATCTTCCATTTCATACTTCTTAAAGTTTTCTAGAACCTCAAACAAGGATTCTTCCTCCTCTAGTGTGACTTCTCTCTTCTTCCTCTTCTTGCCTTCATTCTTAATGGTTACCTGTGTGGCTAATCTCACATCATTTGTAAGTTCTTTGTGTCTCTGAGGGTGAGCTTCTACTTCGTAGGTGGGTCCATAATGATTGACTCGAGATTGAAGTCACTTATCCTCGAATGCATCACTGCTCGGTTCACATTCTTCAATAACCAAATCACACATGATTGGCTACATCCATTGTTGCTAAAATTTCCACCCAACCATGAGGTTCAAATTCTTCATTTGGAAATACTACAAGTGCATAGGCTGGGTTTTGAATTGATCTATAAGTTTCCTTCGCACCTACCTCTCTGGCTTTTTCTCTCTTCTCTTCTTCTACTGCTACTTTGCACATCCATAAGTGGGTGCCTTCATGCATCCATGAGGATCTTGATCCTATGGAATGCACTAACTCTGTATCATCTTTAGCTCTATGGATGGGATTCCATTGAATAGGGGTATGTCTCTATGAGAGTAATCCTTGAGATTCACTTTTGTTGTAACACCTAAGTGTTGCAAATACAAGGAATTGGTTCTCCAATCCTGTACTACTTGCAATTGTCTCATAAACGATCTTCCCAAAATCATCTCATAGCCTTGATTTGTTATAAAGTCACATATGGCAAAAGTGTGTTCAAACTCTACACCGCAGGTAGTGAGGATTATCCCTTCTAGTAGTCCCAAAGGTCTCTCTATATGACCCTCAGCCATCTGCAACTTCATTCTTGTTGGCCTGAGTGTTGGCTTGCCCCAACGCTTCCATAGGGAAGTGGCAACAATTGCAACTCCCACACCTGAGTAATGGCCTTGGTTGTGTATCCTTGATGAGTGATTGGAAGATAGGTGTTTCCTTCTTCTCCTTCGCTCATGTCTCCTATCTTGTCCAAGGTATTTCTAGCACTGTTCTATGAGATCCTACCTGGGAGCGAGGTTTTGCTACTTTTGTCACTTGATTGGATGCATGTTTCCACAATTCTGGCTTAACCTTCAGTAACTATTCTAAAGTGAGGTTGCACTGCACTTTAGTGTTTTTCACTGCCTCTGTGTTCCTAGGTATGATTGAGTCTTCATTTCTTACCATGACTATGGGTGCTCATACAAGTAGACTTGGCTTCCCATGGGCCTGTGAAATGGGGTAGTTCCTACATGGAATTAGACTCGAAGTCTAACATCTCGTGAGATTGAACATCCTCCCATAAATGGAAGGAATGTCTTGCAGGAATTGATCGTGCAAGTCATCCATAAGTTCAATGGGAGGAGGAGCTTCACTTTCTTTTGCCCATTTCTCTTCTTGGATCTCTCTTAGAAATGTTGAGGAATATTTATTCATAGAAGAAGATGTGTCTAGTTCTGTGGAGTTAAGCACATAAGCTTCCTAGGCAAGAAGGCTTATCCTTTCACTTGCGTTGTTCATTCCTTGGGAGATGGCTTCCTTTCCAGATCTTGCAATTAAGCTCTCCAATCTTTCTAACATTCCATCAAAGTGCAACTGTGTCTTAGCTGAACTAGAGTAGTTGAAAAGACGACTAGCTTCAAACATGATTTGAGCCAGTTCTACCATCTTTGCACAGAGCTTGATTCTTTCTATCTCTAGGTTAGCTCTAGGCTAGATCATAAGTTTCAAATTCTGAGAAAACATGCATCGTAAAAGTAAAAGAAAAATTACATTCCAATTAGTGGAATTACAACATAGAGCACCTCTTACGTTACGAAGAAAAAAATTCAGGACAGATGCTCAGACGATTCGGTAAAATCTCACTATGTCGCAGAAAATAAGAATGGTACAACATAATACCAGAAGACAAAATCGAGTGAAAAGCGCAGTCAGAAAATGGCCCTCACTTTCGTTATAGCATAGAATAGCAGACATTGAGAAATCATACTAAATAGAGTAGGATGCTTCTAAAAACTTATTTATGCAATTAAAAGATGCCACCTCGTTAAGGGTGAGGAAAAAGAAAGGACAGCTAAAACGCTTCATATGCCTGTGGCCACACTACACACCACAAAAGTGGCAGACAGTACATAATGCCCATATTTTGTAGTCAAATCTGATACGAGACAACGAAGTGGCGAATACAACTGGCATGTAGGCACCAAGTGCAGTGAAAAAAAAAATATCCCGCTACCGCTAAGGCTCCTGCACATCCACCATCTGCAAGAAAAGGAACTAAAACACATTTCGCAACACATTAAATTCACTGCGTTCAATTACGTCCCACGCGCATGAACCTCGTTGGATCCATACTACTGCCAAACGAAAAGGGAGGAATGAAAGTTCTGATGGATCATTCCTGTAACATCTCTCACCCACATCGAGATATAGCGGTAAAGCCTTAACCCAGCCAGATGCGACGTCCTGTGCCAAGCATTTATAACCACGAAACATTAATCTGCGAGGTTCAAGCAGAGGACAGAACATTGACAAGATCTACCCTTCATCATCACTTTCCTCGAGTTCATGGGACCTGGCTGCAGAGAGCCCGTCAAAACCTAGCCCAATGTTGTTGCACAATCAGATAAAGCTTTCCGCTGTCGTCGAGATTTGCTCTCCTCTCTCACTTGTGAAGGCCTACAAAAAACATATTTGGCGAAGGTAGCCAGAATTCCCCGAGAAGTCTAGGATGCATCAAGGATGTCAAAGGAAGGTCACATACAAAGTTTCAAAGAAATCAAGAAAGTCCATGGTAGCGGTCAAAGCTGGTCAAAGTATATTAGACGCTATGAGCAACTTCCTGATGAGGATAAGATAACTTTGGAACCTGATCTTGTGATCAGTTTTCTTAAGCTTCTTCATCCTGAAACTCGTAGGGAAGTTGAACGGCGATTAGAAGAACCAGATAAGCGCTATGGTCTTACTGACAATTGGCAAAAAGTGCGTAAAGTAGTAGAGGCTGTAGCCCATAGACATCAAAGACAATCCATGCTTTATGAGCAAACTAGTCTTCCTCAAGCTAGCCTTCCACAAACTAAGGAGCAAGTTAGAGAACAATCCCATGCTATGCTTTTTGACTCTACTCCTATTCCTCAAATGATGGAGCCTAATCAAGGTTTTAAAGTAGAGCCAAATAAAAGTGTAGTTGAACAATCTCAAGTGGATATTCTCACTAAGCAAATGGAAAGTCTTATTGCTACACAATCCAATTTGGCCAAGACTATAGATGCTTTACAATCTAATTACACCAAAACTTTCCAAAATCAAATGAACCCAATGACTTTTCAAGAGCCTAATCAACATGTTATAGCTACCAATCAAAATCCACAAGTAGCTCCTACTCAAGCATATCAAGTTCCTCCAATGCATAATCCTCCAATGCATAATCCTCCAATGCATAATCCTTCAATGCAAAATCCTCATCCTCATGTGCAAAATCCTCAAATGTATCAAAACCTGTATCCTCAAGCTTCTCAAATAGCTTTTCAAAATCCTCAAAATCAAAATTTTCAAAATCATCAACCGTATAATATGGAAGCTCCTCTTGCACCTCAAGTACCACATGTTGCTCCCCAAGCTCCTCAAATTCATTAATTGCATTTTCAAAATCCTAATTATCCTTTTCAAGCAATACCTTATCAACAAAATCCTCAATTTCAAAATTTCCCACCACAAGTTAATCAAAATCCTCAAAATCAAAATGGTTTTGTGCGTGGCCCTTGTAGGTGTCCTTGGTGTGATTCGTTATAGCACTTTTTGAGAGATTGTGAATTATTGAAGGCTGCTAAGGAGCAACGACTAGTAATAGACATAGACAAGAAAATCTGTGACTATCGATCTAGGCTACCTTTGCAAGGAAATTATGGTAAGGGAGGAATGAAAAAACATTATGAAAATATAACCATAATGGACGTAGGAACTAGAGGAGTGAAACTAGAAGCTCTTGATGAACAACAAGTAGAATCAAGTAAACCCACAAAGGAAGGTGATTTTTCCATAGAGGCTTTAGTAAGAGCACGGGATGAGATTAGGAGAATAACGGCTTGGGAGTCACCGATAGAAGATCAATCTCTTATTTCTCACATATCCAATGTAGAAGAAAAACGAAAAAGAGATGAAGTTGAGCCTAGTGAAAGAAGAGTGACTCGAAAACAAACCTCAGAGGGAATAGAGACAATCGTAGAGCAAGGAGAAATATCACAATCCAAAGATAAAAAACAAGAATCAGAACCCAATGAACAAAAACAAGAGGAGAAACAAAAAGGGAAGAAGACAAAGCAAAGAAAAACAGAACCAAAGCCTTTAGATAAACAAGAACAATCAAAACAAACTGAAGACCAAACACGAGAACATGAGCAAAAACAAGACCCTGAGCAAAAACAAAAGAAACCAAAGAGAAAACCTAAAGCCATCTTGATTTCAGAAATTGAGAGAAAAATAGATCCTATGGAGATTTTAGATGACATTTTGCTTAAGAGTCAAGTGACTATGTCTTTAGAACAAGTTTTCTCTATTGCAAAGCCTGTTTTTAAAGATAACTTTATTGGCCTAATTAAAAGGAAGAGGTTTCCGCTTAATCTAGATACTGAGATGCAAGATTCTCTAGATCAAGATCAAGCTATGAATGAAGCCTTAAACTTTGATGAATCTGATGAAGAGGACTTTGATGATGATGAAGTAAATGTTAATAAAAATTTCTTAGGACCTATTCAACCTGACCATGAAAATCATGAAAACAATCCTGAAAGTCACTTTAAAAGAACATTTTGGTCTAGAGGTACATCAGAGATGCATGTTAAAATAGGAAATGATAAGAACACTATCACTGAAAATGCATTAGTAGATTCCGGCTCTGAAATCAATGTGATTTCAAAAGAAGTCTATGATAAGTTTCGATGGCCCATAGATAAAGATTGTGGATGGCGTATGAGAACTGCAGATAATGGTGTAGGTACCCTGTACGGAGCTTGTGCTAGTGTGCCCATATCCATAGGAGGAATGACAGAAGAATTTCACTTTTTTATTCAAGATAACTGCTCCTATGAAGTTCTCTTAGGTCAACCCTTTATTTGTGAGAGTCGTATGGAAACTAAAGCCATGGATGATGGGTCTACCTATGCTAGATTCAAGTCTAAGGATGGAATGCAATCACTTCAAGTCATGACAGTAGGAGTGAATCATCCTAGGAATCGATTGTCAATTAGAAAGAAACCTATTGTTACTCAGGGTCACGAGCATGCTTGTAGTGATTGTGCACCTCGATTCATGTTTGGAGCTACATATGATCAAAATTTCGGATAGAATCCATTGTTGAGCGGGACAACAGTGGATATTGGTTTGACATCTCGCATCCAACCAACATGTACAATAGTTTGTCACTTTGTTTTCCACATTCTAGATTAGATTTTCTTCATAAGAGTCAATTGTCCAAGTCTTTTATCCAAAAAAGCCAAAAAATTTATAAAAACAACAAAATCATGGAACATGATGAGAACATTGAGCATGTGATTGAGACATCTCATTGTTTCTCTACTCTTGAGGAGTTAGAGTTATGTCTTCAACAAAATTCTAATTCCCATATTATTCTTATTTCTTCCCTTGATGAGTATGCTCTAATCCAAGAGTATGCTCTCAATGTTGACAAGTGCTCAAAATTTAACCAAACACATGATGCCTTAGTTGAAACAAAGTACAAAACTGTAGAAAAAAAAATCAAACCCATAGCTCAACGATTACCTCAAGGAAGTAATGAAAAAATTATTGATGTGAAAAATGATCCAATTCTTCGGGATAAGAAAAACATAGGACATACATTCACGGATGAGACAATCAAACAGGTGAAAATTGGTAGAGATGATGACTTTCTTTTGCCAGCAGAGAGAGATAAATTTGAGAGAGTCATACGTAGCCATGGAAAAGCCTTTACTATGTATCCTCATGAGATTGGTTGTGTAGATCCTAAGCTAGTTGCACCCATGATAATCTTTACTATTCCACATATTCCATGGAATCTTCGTCCTATACCTGTTCCAAAGGCTCACTTACCTGAGCTAATGAAACTACTTAAGGAGAAGATAAACATGAGAATTTTAGAGCCATCTTTTGCACCTTACTCAAATAGATGGTTCACTGTGCCTAAAAAGAATGGGAAACTACGTTTTATTCAAGATCTCCAACCCGTCAATAAAGTCACCATAAGGAATGTAGGAACAGGACCCATTGTTGATGAGTTTGCTGAATCATTTTCAGGACATTCTATCTATTCAATGGGTGATTTATATTCTGGATATGACCAATTCTAGTTAGCAATTGATAGTCGTGACATAACCACAATGAAAACTCCTTTAGGCTTAGTGCGAATGTGTACTTTACCTCAAGGAGCGACTAATTTTGTGGCTCATATGATGAGTGCTATGAATATGGTCTTACATGATTTTATCCCTCATATAACTATGCCATTCATTGATGATATTCCAATTAAAGGGAGTGAGGAACGTGTAAAGGACATTACTTTAGATTCATCTGAATGTCGTAAATTTGTTCTTGACCATATCTCTGATTGTGAAAGAATATTTCAACGATTTGAAGAGGTAGGTCTCACATTTTCCATAGAGAAATCTGTTTTTGGTGTCAACGAGGTGCTTATTGTTGGACATTTATGTGGCCATTATGGTCGAAAGCCATACCCACAAAAAGTTGATGCCATTAGCAAGATTTCTGAAACATGTAACAACGTGAGTGAGGTACGTAGATTTCTTGGTGCTTGTATCTTTTATGTTATTTGGATCCCACACTTTGCTCATGTTGCTGATTGTCTTTATGACTTGTTGAGGAAGAAACGAAAATTTATTTGGACTGACAAACACACTCAAGCTATGCGTAAATTGAAGAAATTATTGCTTGAAGCTCCCATCCTTAAGCGTGTAGACTATTCTGCTAACAAACCTATTATATTGACTGTTGATACTAGTCCTATTGGTATAGGTTGGGTCATAAGTCAAGACGATAGTGAAGGGAATAGATATGCAATTAGGTTTGGTGCCAAAATTCTACATGAAACACAACGAAAATATCCACAGATCAAACGAGAACTATGGGGTATGGTAACAGCTTTGAAAATAGACAAAGAATATTTCATTGGTGCAAATGTCAAAGTTGAGACTGATTGTTTGCCTCTCATTGGAATGATAACCAATTGTTCATCTCCTGATATAGCCATGCTTAGATGGATCTCATATATTAAGTTCATAAATCCTGAGTTAGTTCATATTTCAGGTAAGTCAAACTCAGTTGCTGATATGTTATCGAGAGCTAGATTTGATGATGATCTTGAAAGTGATCTAATAAAGAATGTGAATTTAGTTGACTATGTTCCACATATATATGAGTATGAGAAATTTCATGAGTCTGAGTACGAAGATGAATGGAGAGACATAGGAAAGTATCTCAGTACACTACAACCATTACCTAGCTGGACTACGAATAGATTCCGTAACATTAGGAAACGAGCTTATAACTTTTTCCTATGTAATGGTTATCTTTGGAGACATGCTAAGGGTAAGGTTAAGAATCCACAACGAGTCCTGGGAAAACGAGGTCTTCAATTGCAAGTAATGAAGGAAATGCATGAGACATTATGGGCCGGTTATAAAGGATTTTTTGGAACATATGAAAAATTTAGAAGTACCTATTATTGGCCTAGGATGTATGTTGACATTAGTAGCTATGTTTCTACATGTTCTACTTGTCAACTTCATTCATCAGTCAAACATAGAGATCCGTTGCATCCTACTTATCCACCTTGTATTCACTACAAGTGGGTAGTAGATCTTGTAACTATACCTAAAGATATCGACAAAATGTGTTACATTGTACTTGCAAGAGAAGACTTAACTAATCATGTAGAGGGACGTGCACTACGATCTAAGACCACTTACAATGTTTGCAAATTCTTGCTTGAAGATGTCATAAGTCGCTTTGGGTACATAGAGAAAGTAGTTGCCAATCGTGGAGAGTTAAATGCGAGAGAAGCTAAAGAGTTCTTTGAGCGTTACGGTATTCGTTTGTCTCTCACTACTGCATATAACCCAGAGGCCAATGGTAAAATAGAGAGAGGGCATCCACCTATTGTGAAAGCCATATCTAAAGCATGTAATGGTGACATCAAACAATGGCCTAAATTCTTACCTTTTGCACTTTGGGTAGATAGAATGACATGCACACGTACTACTGGATATATGCCTGCTGAACTCATGTACTGTCAAAAACCATTGTTTCCAATTCAGTCTCATATTTCTGCATGGTCAAATTTTCCTTGGTCTGAAACATGTCTACTGATGATTTTTTGAGTTTGCGTATTAAACAGTTAGAACAAGGTAAATTAAGACTTGATGATGCTGTTGGAAAATTAAGAGAATCTAGAATGAAGAACAAGCATTATTTTGATAAAACTCATCGATTGCGTCCTAAGCCAATTGAAGTAGGAGATTGGGTGCTCATTTATGATAGTACATTTGACTCTCAATATGATGCATGCAAAAAGCTCACTCAACGGTGGTTTGGGCCATACATAGTATCAAAAGTCAACAACAATGGTACGTATGCTCTTTGTGAATTAAATGGTGTTGCACTAAAAACTTTGATTGCAGGTAAAAGGATAAAGTTATTCAAGAAGCGTGATAATGATGAGTACATTTTGGATGAGGACATTGAAGAAGATGACAACAATGAGGCCGATTCATAAACATGAGTATCCATGTTATAAATATATATATATATATATATATATATATATATATATATCATTAATTTTCAAGTTCATGTTGCTTTGTTTTTTTTCAAGTTCATTCTATTTTTTTTCCATGCTTGTTTCATGCATGTTTTTTTCAGTCTTTGCATTGCATTGCATATCCACATCACTTGAGTCAAAAAAGGCAAATGATGATTTCTCTACTTGTGTAAAATTGTATCTTAAGTAGTAACTTATCTACTAAGAAATTGATTATAATCTAGGATTGTGGAAAGATAGGGCATGTAGATTTGGAGGTTTATTTTGGTGACAAGACTTTCATATATAAACATGCATATGTATCCTGTATCAAAAGCATAATTGTTGAAATCCTATCTCCTGCTATTGCATGTTTCTACATCCTTAGTCCATCTCACAGCACTTGTATCGGAGTTTAAACGACTGTTCTCCGTCATCAAAAATGGTTGTACCTTGTATCGGGGTTTAATTTTTCCTCGTCAAAAAAAAAAAAAAAAAGAAAGCTACATGTTACCAAGAAGTTTACACTTTCTTCCACCCCAAAAAAGTGATCGTAACCATAAAGTTGCCGAATCATCATCATCATCATCAAAAAAAAAAAAAAAAAAAGGAGGCAAGCCAAAGGAGGATAAAGAGGCATAGTAGAATAAATCACGGGCTATATAGGCAGATTTATGCATTAGTGGAGTTTAGTTAGATTTCCTTGCATGTTATTAGAGAAAGAGCATATTCATATTTATGTAGGAAAGGAGTTGATCTAAAATAAGCTAAAGATGAAAGATGTCTCTTGAAAATCCTAAATCTTTGTTTATAATCATATTTAAGGTAGATTGCTTTACGAAAAAGGTACAAAATTTTCTTCAAGATGAGAGGAACTGATGCTTAAAACGACTCAATACATCCACTTCCACTTCATATTGATGCTTGTTTTTTTTCCTTTCTTGTTGCCAATGTTGCTTGTTCATTTGCATATATGTTGCCTATTTGTTCATGCATATTCATGTTGCCTGTTTCAATTATTTCTTTCATGCAAATTTTGCTTCATGTCACGTTACCTACTTATTCATGCATATAATCAATTTTCCTTCCATCTTTCTTATGTTGCCTATAAAAGAATTTGATGCCTGGAACATTTTGTTTTTCACAGATGCTAGAGTGGCGCTTCCGGAGGAATCGCAGGTTTAGTGGGGGCGAATGTCGTCGAGATTTGCTCTCCTCTCTCACTTGTGAAGGCCTACAAAAAACATATTTGGCGAAGGTAGCCAGAATTCCCCGAGAAGTCCAGGATGCATCAAGGATGTCAAAGGAAGGTCACATACAAAGTTTCAAAGAAATCAAGAAAGTCCATGGTAGCGGTCAAAGCTGGTCAAAGCTGGTCAAAGTTGGGAAATTAGGGCAAAAATTTCATTGTCACCAAATTAGATGAAAATCCATATACTTGTAAAGATTGTCAAAGGCAGTCTATAGCCCAAATTTCCGCAGAAAATGGATTTTGTAGCACATTGATATGCTATGTTCATTTTGTAAAAATGTAATTTTTCTAGTTTGACCCTACAAATTCTTGTATAGAAAATTATATTAGCCATATGGTTTGGCATGTATAAAGATCATATGTGGCTACATATTTGTACAAATTTTCAAGGCTATCAGAGCTTCCTAGACACCTTAATGCCACCTTGCAAGCTTCCAAATGTAGTCAAACTTGTACAAGGGAGATTCAGATGGGAGTTTTTCCTGCATATTCCTGAAGGAGATCTTTGGAAACATAGTCCTACAAAGTTTCATCTTCATCAAAGTCTTTTTGGAGGGTCAAAGAGCACAAAGTCCAGTTTTCAAGGTCACAGCAGTTTTCTAGAATAAGAAAATTGAAGGCTTGAAGGGCTGCCACATGTCAAAATATGATTGAACCATGGTGTACGGTCAAGATGAGCTCCTATTCAAGGGTGGAGATGCACTAAAGCATAAAGGAAGGAGGATCCACGAATTTTTTCCATAAAAGAAGACTTTGTTGACAGTTAAAGATCAATAATGCAAAGTTTCTCCAAAAATAGTGGCTTATCTTATCCGAATTGATGTCAGCACTGATCCGACGGTCCAGATCATCCCCAGATCCAATGGTGGAGAATGAGGGCGCCTAAATTTCACTCCTTTACACTAGATTTGATAGAAAGAACAATTCCAAGCCATTGATTTGATTAATCAAATGGTTGTAATCGAAAGTAGTGATCCTAGAGTTGAGAGTTGATTTCTCTAGATCCAAGGGCCCAAATTCATTCAAAAAACTATATAAACCCCCCTCCAAACTCCTAGAGAATCATTGTTAGGCATCCATAGGGCTCATGCTAGCTTACGGTTTCCTTGAGACGATCACCCTCGGTTGAGCGAGTGAGGATCCAAGGTGAGCTAGTATGAGTATAGAACCTAGTTTCAAATTTAAGTTAGAACTCCAATCTAGGATAGGCTCTTGAAACCAGCATCTCTATCTTGACTCACCCTCGGTGGAGCGTGTGAGTGAGTTAGAGCTGATTTTAATGAGTCTTAGACTTCTTTAGTTAGACGTTACGAGCCTAGACAGACATAGGGTCACTGGAGTGGAACTCACCTTCTTACGTGTGACATTCGGTTGAACTGTCATGGTTTGAGGGTCGGAACCACCTTTGATCAGTAGACTGCTTAGCATGACGTACCACGACGATCTTTTACAAGTAACTTAATTCAAATTCTTTTAATTCATGTCACTTGTCACTTGTCTCTTGTCACCTCTCTCAGTCTCTTAAGTATTTTTACATGTCTTCTATTTCTTCTATGTGTGAGAAGGCTCCGCAGTATTGCGTTGAACCAGTGAGGATGTTTCTTTGAGCTTGTGAGTAAAATCCATCATCATAATTCACTTGCATGCATATAATCCATACAAATCCATACATATTTATTAGTTTCTGAAAGTGTATAAGAAGCTCCAATATTGGACCATTCTTCCTTTCGAAACTGATTTATGTGAAAGGATTCCATCTATTCTCGTCATGCATACATATCATCCAAAGAAGACTATGCATATGGATTGGAATTAGGAAGTGTTTAAGAAGCTCCTTCAATGGACCATTCTTCCTTCCAAATTTCATTCGTATGTATGGTTCTCTTTCATTCTTATCATTCATGTTCATAAATCTAACTTGCACTCCTACATTCCCATTCCCATAATTATTTCAACATCTCTCTCTTCTCCATACTCAACATTAATTTCACCTTCACATCTTTAAACCTTCCAACATTCATTAGCTTGATACACCCTGTGTGTGCCACGACCGGACTCGATCCACCCGGATTGCGATCACCTCCACACCGCGTCTCTACTTCTCCAAGCTTCTCACTGGCCGAATAGTAACATGAGGACTACGCAATCATTTGGTGAAATACTCCGGTTCAAATCTAAAAATAATCTAAGTTTTTCTCTCGTGTGTGATCTCAACCATATGCGTCGTGAGTACCCCAAGCCCTTGTCACCCCATATTCCATTATTGTGTATGCTTCTTGTTATGAAAGAGTATTGAAGTGCAAGAAAGTGGCATCTGTGAAGTTGAGATTCATGTTTTCAAGATTTTTATATGTGGATTCAATGGATCGGAGACTGGATCTAAATGATTGTATTTGAAGTTTAAAATCTATATTTTCAAGATTTCTACATGTGGAGGTGAGCTGGGCCATTACATATGATCATCCATGGTAGATCAATACATGATAATTATTTTATCAAATATAAAGAAAGAAGTTGATCCCACCATTTAGATGAAGTAACATTGATCTCAAAGTCTCTAGGAGTGAACCAAACTAGTGGAGCTAGCAATTAGGTATGTATTTACTTTTGCAATCCTTTGAAGTCTCAAAAAAAGTATATCTTCTTTTGTTTTACATTTGCATTGAAAGAGGTATTCATTCCTCTATCTCCAAGTAGACAATAGGAATTCAGAACTCTGAAACTACGAGAGAGGAAGACCAAGGTGGACACATTCCCCAAGCAGGAGATCTCTAGCAAAAAGGTCTTGAGGATGTAGCACTTGGCAACCTTTATAAGTAACCTTCCTCAAATGATACACAAAACTACACCCAAAGAAGATAGCGGTAGTATCTACATTTTGATAAGATTCAAGACAATTTCCACTTCAAAAACTAACCTTCTATACTCTTGCAACAAACTAACTTCCATTGGAAATATTCGAAAGCAATTAAACATGTATGACCATAAGATAGGCAGAATAGGTCCATTATGTGTGTTGTAGATCAAGCTTTCCTGGCTAGTAAAAAGGGCAAAGGTAAATGGAGCTCATCTACTAGTAAGAAAAAATTTGCAAATGCTACACATACAAAGAAGGAAGACAAAGATAAGAAGAAATCAGAAAAGCAGAATTTCTTTTGCAAGTACTGTAAAGGAAACGATCATGTCATAAAGAACTATCCAAAACTAGCTGCTGCAGAGGCCTCTACACCAAAAACAGAGTCTCCTAATCTGTTGCAAAATGAAGAATGGGTGTTTAATACTTTTTGCAATTTTGACCCATCTTCTCATGAGCAGTGTATGTCTGTAGTAGACTGAGATGTTTGGTACTTTGATGGTGGGGCAACCAAAGATATCACCTCGCAGCGCAGTTTCTTCACTTCACTTGAGCCTACCCCTACAGGGAATATTGTCACATGTGCCAAAAACTCCTCTTATCCTGTTATGGGAGTTGGTAAGATCATTCTAATTACTATTGATGGTAGTTCTTTTACATTGTCATATGCTTTATTTGTGCCAGGGATCAAGAAGAATATATTATCAGTTTCAGCTTTAGCCAAGATTAGCTTGGTTGTGAAATTTGTTGATGATAGATGTACAATTCATGATCTATCAAATGGCGATGTGATTATTGCTTCTGGCATTTTATGTCATGGGCTATATAAGCTCATAAACTATGACAAATCTATGAATGATTCCGCATGTGCAGTACATGATTCTCATGCTATGTTAGATGCAAAGCTTTGGCATACACGCTTTGTTCATCTGAATTTTGCTAGTTTGCTACGCTTGTAGAAATCTGAAATGGTGTCCTCTTTGCCCAAACTTGAGGCACCTGGTAAACATGTTTATGAAGGCTGTATTTTGGGCAAGATGCAATGTTCCTCCTTTCCAAAAGATGGTTTACTTTGAGCTACTCAAAAATTGCAGCTTGTTCACATTGATGTCTTTGGTCTTATGCGGACACCCTCTTTTGGGAACTATCTTTATTTCGTGACTTTCATCGATGATTTTTCTAGGCATGCATGGGTATATCCATTGAAAACAAAGTACGAAGTGTTTATGTGCTTCAAAAAGCTTTTGGTTTTGGTTGAAAATATGTTGTGAGAGAACAAGGATTATGACCACCACTTGCTAGAGAGATGACTCTCCTCCCAACCAAATACCTCTATATATAGCTCTCTCCAGGGGACTGCCTTCTTGGGTAGGTGGATACTAGGCAGCTATGTGTCGGCCATGTAACTGCATGTGCGCTAAGTGTCCCAATCAACTTGAGTTAACTCAACTGGATGCTTCTAGAAGGCTCTAGATCTCTTTGGGGCAAAATACTCTCCCCATGTCCCCCATGGGAATTGAACCCAAGACCTCCTCCTTCACATCCTTGAGACTTAACCACTAAGCTAAGTGGATCACTTGTTCACAAGAGCACAAGACCTCCTAGTAAGTCTAAACTCGAGATCTTTGGTCATACACACGGATGACCAAATGGTGTCTGATTTCAGATCTGTCTGAACCAGCCGGACCCCTAGATCATAAACTTAATTTATTACATTCTTCCCCCCTTGGAAAAATATTTTTGTCCTAAAAAATAGAGCTATATATCTACTGTAGGCAACCCCCGAGCCTCATGTTCTAAAACTCGAAAAACATGGTCATGTTCTAGAACTGGAAGAACATCTCTCATCTCTGTGGTGGCATCCCTATCCAAATGATTCAAAAACATTGTCTCGCTTTGCACTTTGATAAAGTAGTCAAAGTATAAAGTAGTAAATGAATAATAAAGGTGGATCTAAAAACATCCCTGTATAATTCACAGGTTCTCGATCTGCGATCTAGGCACAAAACATGTGAACTGGGTAGATACCAATGTAAGAGAACAAGGATTACGACCACCACTTGCTAGAGAGATGACTCTCCTCCCAACCAAATGCCTCTATATATAGCTCTCTCTAAGGGACTTCCTTCTTGGGCAGGTGGATACTAGCCAGCCATGTGTCGACCATGTAATTGCATGTTCGCCAAGTGTCACAGTCAACTTGAGTTAACTCAACTTGATGCTTCTAGAAGGCTCTAGATCTCTTTGGGGCAAAATACTCTCCCCATGCCCCCATGGGAATTGAACCCAAGACCTCCTCCTTCACATCTTTGAGGCTTAACCACTAAGCTAAGTGGATCACTTGTTCACAAGAGCACAAGGTCTCCTAGTAAGTCTAAACTCAAGATCTTTGGTCATACACACGGATGACCAAACGGTGTCCGATTTCAGATCTATTATATATCTACTGTAGGCAACCCCCAAGCCTCATGTTCTAAAACTGGAAAAACATGGTCACGTTCTAGAACCGAAAGAACATCTCTCATCTCTGTGGTGGCATCCCTATCTAGATGATTCAAAAACATTGTCTCGCTTTGCACTTTGATAAAGTAGTCAAAGTACAAAGTAGTAACTGAATAATAAGGGTGGATCTAAAAACATACATGGTTAATTCACAGGTTCTCGATGTGCGATCTAGGCACAAAACATGTGAATTGGATAGATACCAATGTAAGAGAACAAGGATTATGACCACCACTTGCTAGAGAGATGACTCTCCTCCCAACCAAATGCCTCTACATATAGCTCTCTCCAGGGGACTACCTTCTTGGGTAGGTGGATACTAGCCAACCATGTGTCGGCCATGTAACTGCATGTGCACCGTGTCCCAGTCAACTTGAGTTAACTCAAGTGGATGCTGCTAGAAGGCTCTAGATCTCTTCGGGGCAAACTACTCTCCCCATGTCCCCCATGGGAATTGAACCCAAGACCTCCTCCTTCACATCCTTGAGACTTAACCACTAAGCTAAGTGGATCACTTGTTCACAAGAGCAGAAGACCCCCTAGTAAGTCTAAACTCGAGATCTTTGGTCATACACACAAATCAACAAACGGTGTCCGATTTCAGATCTGTCTGAACCAGTTGGACCCCTAGATCATAAACTTACTTTATTACATATGTGAGCATGTAAAATGGGCACTTCTGTTCTGATTGGGGGGGGGATATATATCTTCTGACTTTAATGCATTTTTGGCGAAACGTGGGATAAAACATCAGTATAGAGTTCTTTATACACCTCAACAGAATGGAGTTTCTTAACAGAAGAACATGTCACTCATGGAGATGGCCAAGTGTATGGTCAAGAATCAGGCTTTACCACATAGTTTCTGGCTTGAGACCGTTATGTGTGCATCATATGTACTTAACAGATGTCCCACTAAACCATTGTAGTCTATCACTTCATATGAGGTTTGGCATGCTCGTAAGCCATCTATCGCTCACTTATGTGTTTTTGGTTATCTGGAAGATGCATTAGTGCCTGAAAAACATCACAGGAAATTGGATGATAAAGCAATAAAATGTAATTTTGTTGGGTACAGTTTTGAAAGCAAAGACTATTGTCTATATCATCCATAGACTAAACGCGTTTTGGTTAGCCGTGATCTTGTTTTTGTGGAAGATGTTATTCAGCCTTTACTTTCATGTACGAAGGAGACATCTATTAGCTCCAAAGGCATGTATGATACTTTGTTGCCTCTTTTTATAGGTGGACAGTCTAGTGCTTGTCCTAATGAGGCAACTTCTCAACCTTTGCAGGTTTCATGTGACGATGTAGATCATTTTTTTAGATCCAGATTTACATGATGCACTTGTTGATGAGCCTTTGCACCTACATGCCGAATTACTACTGTTCGTAGCGTTTGTGCACTTGCAACTCATCATGATTGGAATGTATATCACTTGGACATTAAAACTACATTTCTCAATGGTGACTTGCATGAGCCTCGTGGCTTTGTGTAGAAAGGGCATGAAAACCACATGTGCAGGTCAAAGAAGGCATTATATAGTTTAAAGCAATCACCATGTGCTTGGTGTGAAAAGATACATGCCTATCTGATTGCATGTGGTTTTGAGAACAGTCCAACTGAAAGCACCTTATATACTAAGCATGCTAATGATGTGCTTTAGATCATTGTCGTGTATGTTGATGACATGTTGCTCATTGGTCCTCATGAAAACCATATTGTTGATTTGCATGCCTTATTTGAGATGTCTGAGTTGCGGCATTTGCATCAGTATTTGGGCATTCACCTTATGCAAGTTGATGGTGGAATGGCTTTGTGTCAAACGAAATATATTGACACATTTGTTGGAGTTAGACGTCTGCGGAAGCACGCAAACAACACAAGGAAGAAGAAGAAGCTTGGAGCACAACAGACAATACTGAATGTATTACTAGAGAATGTACAAAGATAAGTAGCCCATTAGGGCAATAGGCGTATATACAAGACGGGGGAAAAAACCTCTTGAAGAGGGAAAAAAGTGCCCCGGCGGTCCTAGTGTATTCACACACATCACTACCTAAATATATCAACAAATCCCCCTTGGGAGTGACGTGGTGAACAAGGAGCTGACACTCATGTATAAGGAAGTGCCAAGCTATGTGGAAATCACTCCACAAAAGGAAGTAAGCCCAAAGCTTTGCGGAAAGCTTCAAACTTCTCCCTAGGGAGAGCCTTCGTGAAAAGGTCTGCAATGTTCTCTTGCATGGGCACATATGCCAAGCTAATCTCCCCAGCAGAGAACCTCTCCCTGACATAGTGATAATGCACCTCAATGTGCTTAGTGCGAGCATGGAACATAGGGTTCCTCGCAACTGCCAATGCGCTCTGACTGTCAGTGAAGATGGTAGTGGCAGAAGTCTGACCAACACCCCAATCAGCCATAAGGCCTCTGAGCCACACACACTCAACAGTTGCTGTGAAAGCTTCCCTATACTCAGCCTCACAACTAGAAGTGGCCACAGTAGGCTGCTTCTTGCTCAACCAAGATATACATGAGCTACCAAGCATGAAGCAAAAGCCACTAGTGGACACACGAGTGTCATAACAACTAGCCGAATAAGAGTCAGAAAAAGCATGCAAATCTGGCGGTAGTGATCTCCCCTTGGTATAAAACAACCCAAGTAGCCAAGTACAACTCAAATAGTGAAAGATGCGCTTAACTGCCTCCCAATGCTTGACTCCTCGGCAATGCATAAACCTGCTCATCCGTGAGACAGTAAACTAAATATCTGGCTGAGTAATGCATAAGTAAATCAAGCATCCAACAGCTTGCTGATAGAGAACAACATCAAATGCATCTCTAGCATCATGAAGACTCAATCCTAAACCTGTCTCCATAGGAGTGGCAATAGGCTTATAGTCTTCAAGGCCAAAACGCTGCAATAATGTGTTAATATATTTTGTTTGACACAAAGCCATTCCACCATCAACTTGCATAAACTAAATGCCCAAATAGTGATGCAAATGCCCCAAATCAGACATCTCAAATGAGGCATGCAAATCACCCTTAAAATCAGCAATATGCTTCTCAACAAGACCAGTGAGAAGCATGTCGTCAACATAGACAACAATGATCAGAAGCACATCATTAGCATGCTTAACATATAAGGTGCTTTCAATTGGACTGTTCTCAAAACCATGTGCAATCAGATAGGCATGTATCTTCTCATACCAAGCACGTGGCGCTTAATTTAAACCATATAATGCCTTCTGCACAAAGCCACGGGGCTGAAAAACATACACTTCTTCATGCAAGTCACCATTCAGAAATTCCCTTTCTGCGCAAAGCCACGGGGCTAAAAAACATACACTTCTTCATGCAAGTCACCATTCAGAAATGTTGTTTTAATGTCCAACTGATGTACATTCCAACCATGATGAGCTACATGTGCACAGATGCTCCGAACAGTAGTCATATGGCATGTAGGTGCAAAGGTCTCATCAAAATCGATGCCTCTTTCCTGTGCATAACCCTTTGCAACAAGCCTATCCTTATACTTGTCAATTGTACCATCCGATTTACACTTCAGCTTGTATACCCACTTGGTGCCAATGGCCTTCTTGCCAGGAGGCAAGTCACATAAAGTTTGGGTACCATTTTTCATTATAGCATCATATTCACATTGCATAGGAGCCATCCAATTTTGTAGATTTTGTGCTTCATGAAACGAAACAAGCTCATTCTCATCACAGAGACTAGATGCAGCCATAGCATAGCAATCTAATGCAAAAGATTCACTATGAGAGCCTGAACGAGTACGATATGAAAGAGGTGCATCTAATTTGCTGTCATGCAAAGTCTGCACCAGCCATTTTGGCATAGTTTTTGCCTGATCAATATGAGCTCTCTCATCAACTAGTGCATCATGTAAATTTGCATCAGAAATAAAATGATCTGCATCATTATGTGAAACCTGCAAAGGCTAAGAAGTTGCCTCATTGGGACCACCACTAGACTGTCCACCTGTAGAAAGAGGCAACAAAGTATCATACATGTCTTTGGAGCTAACAAATATCTCCTTAGTATATGAAAGCAATGGCTGAATAGCATCTTCCACAAAAACAACATCACGGCTAACCAGAATGCGTTTAGTCTCTAGATGATATAGACGATAGCCTTTACTTTCAGAATTGTACCCAACAAAAATACATTTTACTGGTTTATCATCCATTTTTTTGTGATGTTGTTCAGGCTCTAATGCATATGCTAAACAACCAAAAACATGCAAATGAGAAACAGATGGCTTGCAATAATGCCAAACCTCATATGGAGTGATAGACTGGAGCGCTTTAGTGGGATACGTGTTTAGTACATATGCTGCACACATGACAGCCTCAAGCCAGAAACTATGTGGTAAAGCCTAACTCTTGACCATGCACCTCGCCATCTCCATGAGTGACCTACTCTTTCATTCAGCGACTCCATTCTGTTGAGGTGTATACGGCACTGTACACTAGTGTTTTATCCCACGTTTAGCCATAAATGTATTAAAATCAGAAGACATATATTCCCCCCCTCGATCAAAACGGAGGGTGCCCATTTTACATGCTGACAGATTTTCAGCCAAAACCAAAAACTGTTTGAAGCACATGAACACTTCGGACTTTGCCTTCAATGGATATACGCATGCACGCCAAGAAAAATCATCGATAAAAGTCACAAAGTAAAGATAATTCCCAAAAGAAGGTGTCTGCATAGGACCACAAACATCACTATGTACAAGCTGCAATTTTTCAGTAGCCCGAACTTAACCATCTTTTGGAAAGGACGAACACTACATTTTGCCCATAATACAGCCTTCACAAACATGTTTTCCAGGTGCCTCAAGTTTGGGCAAAGAGGACACCATTTTAGATTTCTGCAGGCATAGCAAACTAGCAAATTTCATATGACTAAAGCGTGCATGCCAAAGCTTTGCATCTGACATAGCTTGAGAATCATTTGCTACACATGACAAATCATTTACAGATCTTTCATAGTCTATGAGCTTATACAGCCCATGACATAAAATGCCAAAAGCAATAATCACATCGCCATTTGACAGATCATGAACTCTACACCTGTCATCAAAAAATTTCACAACCAAGCCAATCTTGGCTAATGCAAAAACTAATAACAGGTTCTTCTTGATCCCTGGCACAAATAAAGCATCTCACAAAGTGAAGGAACTACCATCAGCAGTAGTCAAAATGATCTTACCAACTCCCATAACAGGATAAGAGGAGTTGTTGGTGCATGTAACAATATTCCGTGTAGGGGCAAGCTCGAGTGAAGAGAAGAAACTGTGCTGTGAGGTAATATGTTTGGTCGCCCCACTATCAAAATACCAAACATTTGAGTCTACTGCAGACATGCACTGCTCATGAGAAGATGGATCAAAACTACCGACAGTAGTAAACGCCCATTCTTCTTCCTCCACAAGATTAGCAGACTCTGTTTTTGGTGTAGAGGCCTCTACAATAACCATTCCAACCTCTTTCTTCTTCGCATCTTTAGCAGCCAATTTTGGATAGTTCTTTATGATATGATCATTCCCTTTATAGTACTTACAAAACAATTTCTTCTTTTCTGATTTCTTCTCATCTTTATCTTCCTTTTCTAATGTGCAGAATTAGCAGATTTCTGCTTACTAGTTGAAGAGCTCCATCTTTGCCCTTTTGACCAGCCAGGAAAGCTTGATATGCAACTCGCATAATGGACCTGTTCTACCTGGACCTATCTTCTTGCAACAGAATAGAGACTAACTCCTCAAATGATAAGGCATTTGGGTTACCTTTCATCATCAAGCAAAGCTGAATCAGGAAGACCATTCAGAACGGTTTGCACAAGTGAGCTATCTGGTATAACCTCATCAGCAAAAATTAACTTTTCCTTCAAGTCTTTGATCTTCGTTAGGAAATTGTCCATAGAATTACCTTCATTCATGTGCTCACTCTCCAACAGTTTTCAGAGGTAAGCAACACGAGCCTCATTCCTAGCTTGGTACAATGTGGTAAGTGTATCCCAAGCATCCTTAGCTGTTCTACAAGAGCGAATATGTAGAATATCATCATCTTCGACACCTTCTACATCAGCCTAAGTACCTGTAGTTGTAACAATTGCAAGTGTCATAGGACGAACATGTAGAATATCATCATCTTCGACACCTTCTACATCAGCCTAAGTACCTGCAATTGTAACAATTGCAAGTGTCGTAGGACATTTTTCGACACCCTGTAAAATGTTCCACAGTCCTTTTGCAACCAACACATGTCACATCATATAAGCCCATAATGGGTAGTTGGTACCATCCAACTTATCCTCAACAGCCAACATACGGAATACATCACTACTTTCATCCATGGCTGGTGACTAAAATACGTTGATGGAGAAAGTTGATTGTATCTCAAAAAGTTGAACAGAACTGCCCAGACAAATTCCACTAGACCTATAGCAGACTTCAAGATGCTTATACTGGCGAACAAAAACTGATATATACCTTTGGCACAAAAAGATAAAATACCCTACACAAGCACTGCGATAGTGAGTTCGGAGGCCAAAACGAGCTCAAATCGTGATTTCGGCACCACACAGCTGAGTATGCTCACCAAAATTCATGCGATTCTGAGACTGGAAATGGAGGAGTGTCGACGGCACCCTAGATGAAGCGACGACCTACTCTGATACTAGTTGTTGGAGTTAGACGTCTTCGAAAGCATGCAAACAGCACAAGGAAGAAGAAGAAGCTTGGAGCACAACACACAATACTGAATGTATTACTAGAGAATGTACAAAGATAAGTAGCCCATTAGGGCAATAGGCGTATATACAAGCCGGGGGAAAAAAACCTCCTAAAGAGGGAAAAAAGTGCCCCAGCGGTCCTAGTGTGTTCACACACATCACTACCTAAATATATCAACAAGAAGTAGAAAATCAAATCCACGATTATTTAGCTAAACGGTCAATTAGACCTAGTAATTCTCCATGTGCATCACTAATGATCCTAGTAAAGAAAAAGGATGGCTCTGCGAGGTTTTGTATTGATTATAGGGCATTGAATAAGGTAACTATTAAAAATAAATTTCCAATGGCTAGATTGGATGATCTATTTGACTAGTTACACCAAGCTTAGTATTTTACTAAGTTTGACTTACGATCTGGGTATCATCATATTATAATAAAAGCAGGAGATATCCCTAAGACTACTTTTAGGACTACATATGGACATTATGAGTTCTTCGTGATGCCATTTGGTCTCACTAGTGCTCTAGCCACATTCATGAAACTCATGAACTGTGTTTTTGAGGCCTTACCTAGGAAAGTTTGAAGTCGATTGTTTGGATGATATATTCATCCACAGTAAGTCAGATAAGGACAATTTGGAACACTTACAACTAGACGTCCAAGTTTTAAGAGAAAATTTCCTCTTTGCTAAAGAATCACAGTATGAACTTTTTAAACCTTAGGTTAGATATCTTGGCCATATCATCTCCAAACATGGAATTCATATGGATCATGAAAAGGTGCGAGCTATTATGGAATGTTCACATCCTATAAACCTAGAAGAATTGTAGATCTTCTTGGTTTTATCCAGATTCTATCGATGATTCATCAAGAATTATGCCAAGATTGTTCTTCCAATGACGGAACAACTTATAGGGAAAGGGAAAGGTGTTCATTGGGGAGATGAACAAAGACAAGGTATGGAAAGTATCAATAATTAGAGCTCCATTGTATAGATAGCGGATCCCAATCGACCATTTGTGGTTGAGACTGATGCGAGTGATTTTCTAATTCAAGACGGTCGATCAATGATTTAAGAGCAAGAAGTTAGAACTAGCTAAAAAAAATACTCCATTTATGAGAAGGATTTTTATGCAATTGTCCATGCTTTAAAGAAGTGGCATCATTATTTATATGGTGCTAATGTTACTATAGTGTTTGATCAAGAGAGTATTAAGTGGCTCTCTAATCAAACAGGCCTTACAGATCACAAGGCCCGATGGGCAAAGACCCTTCAAGAGTTTGATTATGAGCTTAGGTATAAGAAGGGAAAGTTTAATATAGTGGATGATTTGCTTAGCCGCATGCCTATGCTCAATGGATTGAGTTTTACTCAGATCACTGGTGATCTACTTGAGTCCATTAGAGGGAAATGTAGGCTTGATCCTACATATTTTCACATAATCCTAGTAGGAGATGTTTGAACCACACCTTAAGAGAGAGGATTAGGAAGTAATCTTCAACCATGGCTTTTAAGACAAGCGGTTAGCCCATCACACTCCTAACAGGGAGGTTGTGAGTTCAATTCCTGACCACGAGCGAGTCTGAAACTAGCCAAAATGGAAGGTGCATGAGCATTTGGGCACGAATGTTGGGCTAGATAGGTCCGAAATAGGTCCATGCTCTAGAATTTGAGGTTATTGGAGGCGCTCAAATGTGGAAAAGGGTCCCAAGTTAGATAGAAGGGTCCACAAGTGAGCATTTAGGACAATGCTCAATCCAAGGGGGAAGGAATGTCACATAATTCTAGTAGGAGATGGTTAAATTGCACCTTAAGAGAGAGGATTAGGAAGTAATCCTCAACCATGGCTTTTAGGGCAAGTGGTTAGTCCATCACACCCCTAACCGAGAGGTTGTGAGTTCAATTCCCAACACATATTATGAGACTTGGGAAGCCATAGAGAAAGGGGATCGTGATGTATGGTTTCCAATGAAGATGAAGTGTCGATGGGTACTCAAGAAGGATTCAAGTGGAAGAATTATAGTATCTAAAATGTATATTTGTTATATAGAGGAAAGGACTGTCTCCCTAAAGATTTTGAGATGAGATGAAACATTTTGTATGAGTGTCCTGACACACCTAGTGTAGGACACCCATGAATTACCAAGACTTATGATCTTGTTAAGAGGTAGTTTTACTGGTCTGGACTTCATAAGGATGTCTAAGAGTATGTGCTTAAATGCACGAAAGCCAAGTCAATAAAGCTGAAAGTTTAAAGATCGGAGGTTTGTTCCACCCATTGGATATTCCCAATGGGAAGTGGAGAGTATTTCTATGGATTTCATAGTAGGATTACCTAAGACACAAAGAGGGCACGACTCAGTTTGGGTAATTGTGGATAGGTTGAGCAAACTAGCTAGGTTTATTTTGACACATAGTATAGTGAAGACATGTTAGTTAGCTAGGTTTTTGGTAGAGAACCTATACCAATTATATGGTCTTCCTTTAGACATTGTTTTTGATTGGGATAGGAAATTCATAATCCATTTTTGGAGAGTAATCTTTAAAAGGTTGGATACTAAACTTAGTATGAGTATGGCAGAGCATCCAAAGTTGGATGGGCAAACAAAAAGTGTTAACCAAATCTTAGAGGATATGCTTGGAGCATATGAAACTAATTGGGAAGAGTACTTACCTGTAGTAGATTTTGCATATAATATTGCCAAGCACTCTTCCACAGGATGTAGTCCATTTATGCTTATGTATGGGTTTCAACCAAGAGCTCCTTATGCAATTGGCTTACAAAATGAGGAAGTACAAGCCACAAGGGATTTCTTGGAAGAAATTAATGATATGCTTAGACTTGCTAAAGACAATATTAGGAAAGCTAAAAAGAGGGCTAGAGCCTATGTTGAACCTCAAAGGACATAAATCAACTTTGAGGTAGCAGACCAAGTCTATCTTAGAGTTCCTTCTAGATATGAAACCATGAAGATAGGACATTGTCCTAAGTTATCTCCTAGATATTGTGGTCTATTCCCAATAATTCAGAGAATAGTTCATATGGCTTACTAGCTCCAACTTCCAAAATGAAGTCGAATTCATCCAAAATTTCATGTTAGTAGGTTAAAGAAAAGATTCTCACTCTAGATAGTGAGGTAATAGAACCTATTTCTCTTCAATCTATTCCACATGAGTGTGATAGCATACTAAGTACCACAGAAACATGGATGATAAGTCATTTATATAAAGAGTACCTAGTTAAGTGGAAAGATAGTTCATAAGATAATTCTACTTAGGAGCGGGTTAGTACCCTTCAGAGACGGTTTCTCACCTTTACAAAGACTTTACAATAGTCTTCTTAAGGGCAAGGATATGGGAAAACATTACAGAGAGATGATCATGTACATAAGGTTCAGTGGGAACAACAAATATATTCTTTCTCTTTCTCACATATGCCTTCCATGACTAGGTTTGAGGACAAACCTAAACTTAAGGTGAATGAAATATTATGCCCAAACTAGGCGTGAACCACCTTATATGGTTGTTGAGGGCATGAGGCCAATGTTGGAGTTAGACATATGTGGAAGCCCACGAACAACACAAGGAAGAAGAAGAAGCTTGGAGCACAACACACAATATTGAATGAATTACCAATAGAATGTACAAATAAGTAGCCCGTTAGGGCAATAGGCGTATATACAAGCCAAGGGGAAAAACCTCTTAAAGAGGGAGAAAAGTGCCTCGATGGTCCTAGAGTGTTCACACACATTACTACCTAAATACATCAACAAATCCCCCCTAGGAGTGATGTGGTGAACAAGAAGCTGGCACTCATGTATAAGGAAGTGCCAAGCTATGTGGAATCAATCCACAAAAGGAAGTAAGCCCAAAGCTTTGCGGAAGGCTTCAAACTTCTCCCTAGGTAGAGCCTTTGTAAAAAGGTCTGCAATGTTCTCATGCGTGGGCACATATGCAAAGCTGATCTCCCTAGGAGAGAACCTCTCCCTCACATAATGATAGTGCACCTCAATGTGCTTAGTGCGAGCATGGAACACAGGGTTCCTTGCAACTACCAATGCGCTCTGATTGTCAATGAAGATGGTGGTGGCAGAAGACTGACCAACACCCAAATCAACCATAAGGCATCTGAGCCACACACACTCAATAGTCAATGTGAAAGCTTCCCTATACTCAGCCTCACAACTCGAAGTGGCCATAGTAGGCTGCATCTTGCTCAACCAAGATATACATGAGCTCCCAAGCATGAAGCAAAAGCCACTAGTGGACACATGAGTGTCATATCAACCAACCCAATCACTGTAAAAAAAAACATGCATATCTCGCGGTAGGGATCCCCCTTGGGATAAAAAAATCCAAGTAGCCAAGTACCAATCAAGTAGCAAAAGATGTGCTTAACTGCCTGCCAATGCTTGACACTTGGGCAATGCATAAACCTGCTCATATGTGAGACAACAAACTGAATATCTGGCCGAGTAATGCATAAGTAAATCAAGCATCCAATAGCCTGCTGATAGAGAACATCATCAAATGCATCTCCAACATCATGAAGGCTGAATCGTAAACTTGTCTCCATAGGAGTGGAAATAGGCTTACAGTCTTCAAGGCCAAAACACTGCAATAATGTGTTAATATATTTCATTTGACACAAAGCCATTCCACCATCAACTTGCATAAACTGAATGCCCAAATAGTGATGCAAATGGCCCAAATCAGACATCTCAAATGAGGCATGCAAATCAGCCTTAAAATCAGCAATATGTGTGTCATGAGGACCAATGAGCAGCATGTCATCAATATACACAACAATGATCAGAAGCTCATCATTAGCACACTTAACATATAAGGTGCTTTTCAGTTGGACTGTTCTCAAAACCATGTGCAACGAGATAGGCATGTATCTTTTCATACCAAGCACGTGGAGCTTGCTTTAAACCTTATAATGCCTTCTTTAACTTACGCACTTGGTTTTCATGCCCTTTTGCACAAAGCCATGGGCCTAAAAAACATACACTTCTTCATGCAAGTCACCATTCAAAAATGTTGTTTTAATGTCCAACTTATGTACATTCCAACCATGATGAGCTGCGGATGCTACGAATAGTAGTCATTCGGCATGTAGGTGCAAAGGTCTCATCAAAATCAATGCCTCTTTCCTGCACATAACCCTTCTCAACAAGCCTAGCCTTATACATGTCAACTCTTCCAATGTTCAGAATTTATTGCTTCATCAAAGGAAATAGGCTCAGTCTCATCACAGAGACTAGATGCATCCATAGCATAGCAATCTAATGCAAAAGAGGCAGTATGAGAGCCTGAATGAGTACGATATGACAGAGGTGCATCTAATTTACTATCACGCAAAGTCTACACCAGCCATTTTGGCATAGTTTTTGCCTACTCAATATCAACTCTCTCATCAACAAGTGCATCATGTAAATCTACATAAAAAATGGAATTTTTGAGTAGCCCGAACTGAACCATCTTTTGGAAAGGAGGAACACTGCATTTTGCCCAAAATACAACCTTCATAGACATGTTTTCGGAGTGCCTCAAGTTTGGGCAAAGAGGACACAATTTTAGGTTTCTGCAGGCATAACAAACTAGCAAAATTCAGATGACCAAAGCCTGCATGCCAAAGCTTTGCATCTAACATAGCCAAAGAATCATGTACTACACATGCTGAATCATTCATAGATTTTTCATAATCTGTGAGCTTATATAGCCCATGAGATAAAATGCAAGAAGCAATAATCAGGTCGCCACACAACCAAGCCAATCTTGGCTAAAGTTGAAACTGATAACAAATTCTTCTTGATCCCTGGCACAAATAAAGCATCTGACCAAATGCAAGAACTACCATCAGTAGTAGTCATAAGGATCTTACTAACTCCCATAACAGGATAAGAGGAGTTGTTTGCGCATGTAACAGTTTTCCCCGTAGTGGCAGGCTCAAGTGAAGAGAAGAAACTGCACTGCAAGGTAATATGTTTGGTCGCCCCACTATCAAAGTACCAAACATTTGAGTCTACTGCAGACATTTATTGCTCATGAGAAGATGGGTGAAAACTGCAAACAGTAGTAAACGCCCATTCTTCATCCTGCACAAGATTAGCAGACTCTATTTTTGGTGTAGAGGCCTCTGCAACAACCATTTCGGCCTCTTTCTTCTTTGCCTCTTTAGCAGCCAGTTTTGGACAACTTTTAATGACATGATCATTTTGTTTACTGTATTTGCAAAACAATTTTTGCTTCTCTGATTTCTTCTCATCTTTGTCTTCCTTCTTCGATTGTGCAGAATTAGTAGATTTTTGCTACTAGTAGAAGAGCTCCATTTTCCTTTGCCCTTTTCACTAGCTAGGAAAGCTTCATCTGCAACATGCATAATGGACCTGTTCTATCTCGACGGATCTTCTTGCAACATAACAGAAAGTAACTCTTCAAATGTTAAGGCATTTGGATTGCCTTTCATTATCAAACGAAGAGTAGAAGCAAAACTCTAACATGAGTTAGGAAGACCATTCAGAACAGTTTGCACAAGTGAACTGTCAGGAAGGACTTCATCTGCAAAAATCAATGTTCCTTCAAATCCTTGATCTTTGTCACAAAATTGTCCATAGAATCACCTTCATTCATGTGCTCACTCTTCGACTATTTTCGGAGGTAAGCAACACAAGTCTCATTCCTAGCCTAGTACAATGTTATAAGTGTATCCCAAGCATTCTTAGCTGTTCTGCAAGAGCGAATGTGAGGAACAATGGCACATTTGATAGACAAAGCTATCAATGCATGTGCTTGAGCATCTCTGCTATCCCAACGAGTTTGCTTTGCAGTAGGTGCCACAAAAACAACAACACAAATAGAAATCTACAGAATATCACTATCTTCGACACCATCTGCATCAGCTTCAGTACCTGTATTTGCAGTAGCTATGTTCACACGTGTAATAGGACGTTTTTCAACACCTTGCATAATACTCCGTAGTCCTTTTGCAACCAATACATGATGCATCATATAAGCCCACAATGGATAATTGGTACCATCCAACTTATCCTCAACATCCAACATACAGAATGCATCACTTCTTTTAGCCATGGCCACTGACTAAAATACCTTGATGCAGAAAAATGATTGAATCTGAAAAAGTTGAACAGAACTACCCAAATGAGTTCTGCTAGACCTGTAGCAAACTTTGAGACGCTTATACTGGCGAACCAAAATTGATATATATCTTTGGAACAAAAAGATGAAATAGCCTGCACAAGCACTATAATAGTGCATTCGGAGGCCGAAACAAGCTTAGGTTGCGATTTTGGCACCAAAAAAATATGAAATAGCCTACACACGCACTATAATAGTGCATTCGGAGGCCAAAAAGATGAAATAGCCTACACAAGCACTATAATAGTCGAAAAGATGAAATAGCCTACACAAGCACTATAATAGTGCATTTGGAGGCCAAAAAGATGAAATAGCCTACACAAGCACTATAATAGTGCATTCGGAGGCTGAAAATATGAAATAGCCTGCAGAAGCACTATAATAGTGCATTCAATGGCCGAAACAAGCTTAGATCACGATTTTCCCACCACAAAGCGAAGACAATGCGTACCAAATTTCATGAGATTCAGAGATTGTGATCAAGAGGAGTGTCAACGATGCCCTAGATGAAGCGGCGACCTGCTCTCATACCAATTGTTGGAGTTAGATGTATGTGGAAGCACGCGAACAACACAAGGGAGAAGAAGAAGAAGCTTGGAGGACAACACACAATACTGAATGAATTACCACTAGAATGTACAAAGATAAGTAGCCTGTTAGGGCAATAGGCATATATACAAGCCGAGGAAAAGAAACCTCCTAAAGGGGGAAAAAAATGCCCTGGTGGTCCTAGAGTGTTCAGAAACATCACTACCATCAGTAGCCAAGTGGCTCTCATACAATGGTTGCATGGAGAGAGAGAAAGAGAGAGAGACAGAGGAAGGTTATGAAGTGTTATGAGATTGGGAGGTGAATCAAGAGATCTCCCATGAGTTTCTTTCTCGAATTGTACATCATCTTAGTTTGTTATTTCATGAGGGTCAAGGAATCATTGGGAGCTTCATCCTATAAAAAACACAGCCCAAACTTGAATATGAATTGTTGGAGAAGTACAAAAAACACTCTTCTTGATGCTCTTGAACCTATGTAAACATAACTATGCATGAAAGTACTCCAAAATGGCTCCAAAAATCACCAAAAAAATGCTTTGAAATAGGCCTTGAGAAAGCAAAGAATGAATTTCTGAGGGCCCAAAACACGTTCAATCTAATGTGGACCTTAGTCTTTACCCCTCTTCAAACACCACACCAGTGTGTCTTAGTGGAAAGAGATTGTTAGTTAAGTGAGCTCCAATGGGGACAATTCTCGGAAAGCTGACCTCCCAATAAGTATCAGGTGTTGGAGTTCGAGGTCTATGGAAGCACGCGAACATCACAAGGAAGAAGAAGAAGCTTGGAGCACAACACACAATACTGAATGTATTACCACGAGAATGTACAAAGATAAGTAGCCCATTAGAGCAATAGACGTATATACAAGCCCGGGGAAAAACACCTCCTAAAGAGGGAAAAAAGTGCCTTGGAGGTCCTAGAGTGTTCACACACATCACTACCTAAATATATCAACAAATCGCCCCTGGGAGTGATGCGGTGAACAAGGAGTTTGCACTCATGTATAAGGAAGTGCCAAGATATGTGGAATCAATGCACAAAAGGAAGTAAGCTCAAAGCTTTGCGGAAAGCTTCAAACTTCTCCCTAGGCAGAGCCTTTGTGAAAATGTCTTCAATGTTCTCTTGAGTGGGCACATATGCCAAGCTGATCTTTCTAACAGAGAACCTCTTCCTAACATAATGATAATGCACCTCAATGTGCTTAGTGCAAGCATGGAACACATGGTTCCTTGCAACTGCCAATGCACTCTGACTCTCAGTGAAGATGGTGGTGGCAAAAGACTGACCAACACCCAAATCGGCCATAAGGCATCTGAGCCACACATACTCAACAGTCGTTGTGAAAGCTTCCCTATACTTACCCTCACAATTGGAAGTGGCCACAATAAGCTGCTTCTTTCTCAACCAAGATATACATGAGCTACCAAGCATGAAGCAAAAGCCACTTTGTGGACACATGAGTGTTATAGCAACCAACCCAATCAGATTCAAAAAAAGCATGTAAATTTGGTAGTAGTGATCCCCCCCTTGGGATAAAACAATCCAAGTAGCTGGGTACCACTCAAGTAGTGAAAGATGTGCTTAACTACTTGACAATGCTTGACACATGGGCAATGCATAAACCTGCTCATTTGTGAGACAGCAAACTGAATATTTGTTCGAGTAATGCATAAGTAAATCAAGAATCCAACAGCCTGCTGATAGAGAACAACATCATATGCATCTCAAGCATCATGAAGACTCAATTGTAAACCTGTCTCCATAGGAGTGGCAATAGGTTTACAATATTCAAGGCCAAAATGCTACAATAATGTTGTTGATATATTTAGGTAGTGATGTGTGTGAAGACATTAGGACCGTCGAGGCACTTTTTTCCCTCTTTAGGAGGTTTTTTCCCCTCGGCTTGTATATATGCCTATTGCCCTAATGGGCTACTTATCTTTGTACATTCTCTAGTAATACATTCAGTATTGTGTGTTGTGCTCCAAGCTTCTTCTTCTTCCTTGTGTTGTTCGCGTGCTTCCGTAGACGTCTAACTCCAACAATTGATATCAGAGTAGGTCGTCGCTTCATCTAGGGCACCATCGACACTCCTCCGTTTGTAGTCTCAGAATCGCATGAATTTTGGTGAGCATATTCAGTGTGTTTTCGAGATCAAAATAGCTTTGCCTTGTGGTGTTGAAATCGCGATATGAGCTCGTTTCGGCCTCCAAATGCACTATCATAGCACTTGTGCAGGCTATTTTGTCTTTTTATGCCAAAGGTATATACCTGTTTCTGTTTGCCAGTATAAGCGTTTCGAAGTTTGCTACAAGTCTAGCAAAATTTGTCTAGGCAGTTCTGTTCAACTTTTTGAGATACAATCAATTTTCTACATCAAGGTATTTAGTCACCGGCCATGGCTGAAAGTAGTGATGTATTCCATATGTCGGCTGTTGAGGATAAGTTGGATGGTACCAACCACCCGTTACGGGCTTATATGATGCGACATGTGTTGCTTGCAAAAGGACTTTGGAACATTGTGCAAGGTGTCGAAAAACGTCCTATCACACCTGCAACTGTACTGAAGCTGATGCAGAAGGTGTCGAAGATGATGATATTCTGCATATTCCTGTTCGTGTTGCGGTTTTTGTTGCACCTACTGTGGACCATATTTGCTAGGATGGCAGAGATGCCCAGGCACATGCATTGATAGCTTTGTCTATCAAATGTGCCATTATTCCTCACATTCGCTCTTGCAAAACAGCTAAGGATGCTTGGGATACACTTACCACATTGTACCAAGCTAGGAATGAGGCTCGTGTTGCTTACCTTCGAAAACAGTTAGAGAGTGAGCACATGAATGACGGTGATTCTATGGACAATTTCCTAACGAAGATCAAAGGCTTGAAGGAACAGTTGATTTGTGTTGATGAGGTTATACCAGATAGCTTACTTGTGCAGACCATTCTGAATCGTCTTCCTGATTCATATCAGAGTTTTGCTTCTACTCTTTGGTTGATGATGAAAGGAAACCCAAATGCCTTATCCTTTGAGGAGTTAGTCTATGTTCTGTTGCAAGAAGATAGCTCCAGGCAGAACAGGTCCATTATGCGAGTTGCATATCAAGCTTTCATGGCTAGTCAGAAAGGCAAAGGAAAATGGAGCTCTTCAACTAGTAAGCAGAAATCTGCTAATTCTGCACATTCGAAGAAGGAAGATAAAGATGAGAAGAAATAAGAAAAGCAGAAATTGTTTTGTAAGTACTATAAAGGGAATGATCATATCATAAAGAACTATCCAAAACTCGCTGCTAAAGAGGCAAAGAAGAAAGAGGCTGGAATGGCTGTTCCAGAGGCCTCTACACCAAAAATAAAGTATGCTAATCTTGTGCAGGAAGAAGAATGGGGGTTTACTACTGTCGGCAGTTTTGACCCATCTTCTCATGAGCATTGCATGTTTGCAGTAGACTCAGATGTTTGGTATTTTGACAGTGGGGCGACCAAACATATTACCTCGCAGCACAGTTTCTTCTCTTCACTCGAGCCTGCCCCTACAGGGAATATTGTTACATGCACCAACAACTCCTCTTATCCTGTTATGGGATTTGGTAAGATCATTTTGACTACTGCTGACGGTAGTTCTTTCACTTTGTCAGATGCTTTATTTGTGCCAGGGATCAAGAAGAACCTGTTATCAGTTTTTGCATTAGCCAAGATTGGCTTGGTTGTGAAATTTGTTGATGACAGGTGTAGATTTCATGATCTGTCAAATGGCGATGTGATTATTACTTCTGGCATTTTATGTCATGGGCTGTACAAGCTCATAGACTATGAAAGATCTATAAATGATTTGTCATGTGCAGCAAATGATTCTCAAGCTATGTCAGACACAAAGCTTTGGCATGCATGCTTTGGTCATCTGAATTTTGCTAGTTTGTTATGCCTGCAGAAATTTGAAATGGTGTCCTCTTTGCCCAAACTTGAGGCACCTGGAAAACATGTTTGTGAAGGCTGTATTTTGGGCAAAATGTAGCATTCGTCCTTTCCAAAAGATGGTTAAGTTCGGGCTACTCAGAAATTGCATCTTGTACATAGTGATGTTTGTGATCCTATGAAGACACCTTCTTTTGGGAATTATCTTTACTTTGTGACTTTCATCGATGATTTTTCCAGGCATGCATGGGTATATCCATTGAAGGCAAAGTCTGAAGTGTTCATGTGCTTCAAATAGTTTTTGGTTTTGGCTGAAAATCTATCACTACAAGAAATAGGGGGCGTAGCGACGCCCCCAAATTGAAAAAAAACGAGCACCGTTGCTTATGCGACGCTAGCGTCGCATAAGCGACAATCATATTTTTGGATTTTCTTTTTCGGGCATTCGTCGCATAAGCGATGCCTACGTCGCTTATGGAACGATAAATCAGTGCGTCGCAAATAGCGTCGCTAATTACCGATGCTACTTGCAACATTGGCAAACTGGATAGCGTCGCATATGCGACGCTTTGGAATGTTAAAAAAAAGATTCGATTTCTCCCGACACATTTGTGCCAAGATTAACACGCGAGAGCAAGAAGAGAACGAGAGAGAGAGAGAGAGAGAGAGAGAGAGACACGCATCTCGTTGAAGCCAGGTATGTGCACACACACACACACACACACTTACCCACACATACATATGCATACACACACACATATACACACATAGACACACACACATATACACATAGACACACACACAAACACACACACATATACACACATACACACATAATGTTGCATACACACATGCACACATAATGCATACACATGCACACACATATACACATACACATACACATACACACACATACACACACATACACACACACAAATACACACACACATACGCACACACATACACACACATATATGCATACACATACACATAGAGAGACATGCACACACATACACATACATGCATACATATGCATACATAATGCATATGCATATGCATACATACATACATACTTACATGCATACACACACATATGCATACATAACGCACATGCATACATACACATACATAATGCATATGCATACATAATGCACATGCATACATACACATACATAATGCATACACACACATATGCATACATAATGCATACACACACATATGCATACATACATGCATACACATACACACATAGACACATACACACACATAAACAGATACACACTCATAGACACACACATACACACACACACATACACACATAGACACATACACACATAATGATGCATTCACACACATACACATGCATACACACACATATACACACACATACACACATACACACACATAGAGAGACATACACACACATACACATACATGCATACATATGCATACATAATGCATATGCATATGCATACATACATACTTACATGCATACATAATGCACATGCATACATACACATACATAATGCATACACACACATATGCATACATAATGCATACACACACATATGCATACATACATGCATACACATACACACATAGACACATACACACACATAGACACATACACACATAAACACATACACACTCATAGACGCGTAGCGACACATACACATAGACACACACACATACACACATAGACACATACACACATAATGATGCATACACACATAGACACATACACACATAATGATGCATACACACACATACACATACATATGCATACATACATGCATACACATACACACATAGACACATACACACACATAAACACATACACACTCATAGATACACACACATACACATAGACACACACACACATACACACACATATACACACACACATACACACATACACACATAATGATGCATACACACACATACACATGCATACACACATACACACACATATATGCATACACACACACATAGAGAGACATACACACACATACACATACATGCATATTGCATATGCATACATACATACTTACATGCATACATAATGCACATGCATACATAATGCACATGCATACATAATGCACATGCATACATAATGCACATGCATACATACACATACATAATGCATACACACATATACACACATATGCATACATACATGCATACACATACACACTCATAGACGTGTAGCGACACATACACACACACACATATACACACACACAAACATACACACATAGACACATACACACATAATGATGCATACACACACATACACATGCATACACACACATATGCATACATACATGCATACACATACACACATAGACACATACACACACATAGACACATACACACACATAGACACATACACACACATACACACTCATAGACACACACACATACACATAGACACGCACACACATACACACACATATACACACACACACATACACACATAGATGCATACACACATAATGATGCACACACACACATACACATGCATACACACATACACACACATACACACACATATATGCATACACACACATACAAAGACATACACACACATACACATGCATGCATACATATGCATACATACATATGCATACATAATGCATATGCATATGCATACGTACATACTTACGTGCATACATACACATACATAATGCATACACACACATATGCATACATAATGCATACACACACATACACACACATATGCATACATACATGCATACACATACACACAGACACATACACACAGACACATACACACACATAGACACATACACACACATAAACACATACACACTCATAGACGCACACACATACACATAGACACAGACACACATATATACACACACACATAGACACATACACACATAATGATGCATACACACACATACACATGCATACACATACATATGCATACATACATGCATACACATACACACATAGACACATACACACACATAAACACATACACACTCATAGATCCACACACATACACACACATATACACACATACACACATACACACATAATGATGCATACACACACATACACATGCATACACACATACACACACATATATGCATACATAATGCATACACACACATACACACACATATGCATACATACATGCATACACATACACACATAGACACATACACACACATAGACACATACACACACATAAACACATACACACTCATAGACGCACACACATACACATAGACACACACACATACACACACACATATACACACACACATACAAACATAGACACATACACACATAATGATGCATACACACATACACACATACACGCACATACATACACACACATGCATACATACACATTCTTAATGCATACACACATACATATGTACACATATATATATTGATTTCTAACCCATTTTGTTTTATATGTTAGGTATTATGGATCCCAGTAGAGAGAGAAAGGTGAAACTCACTCTCATAAAAAGTCTTATGAGAGCAAGGGTTCCGTCTGATACTCTAGCGGCCATCATGCGTGATTACTCAGAGATATCTGATGATGAGCTAGACTATACGATCCAGATGCTTACCCAGCGATCAGAGGAGGGCTCTTCTGCGGCTCCACATGCAGGGAGACAGCTATCTGGTCATAGGTATGTTTTTTTTTCATAAAATTTTTTAAGGATATTATAACACATATTTTTATTTATTTTTATCTATCTATTTTCAGGACACCTATACCACCTCCAGATCGTGATAGTAGAGCAGAGTTGCCTAGGAGGACATGCATAGGCACCTTATGACTAGAGTGCGATATAGAGCCAGAGGGGGACATTGTGTACATAGGGAATGGATTGGAGTTCAAGAGAAGAATGCGGGCATTATACGACTCTTACATGCGCTTTGTCCACTTACCATGGAAGTCAGTATAAATTTTACATATAAATTGAAATGAATATCTTATGTTTTATTTACATTATTTTTTTTATTTTTGTAGTGAGCGTGATGAGAGGGATAAAAAATACATACTTAGTTCACTTGAGACAGAGTTTGGGATAGGATGGTCGCTTAAGTGGTGTCTAAAAGAGATGCGGACACTTATGGCTCATCGTCGCGATAATGCACGGTATGCACTGCTTTTATGTATATATATGTGGATATGAGTACGTGTGTTTATGTATGTATGTATGTATATGAGAGAGAGAGAGAAAAAAGAGTGAGACTAGAGGTACAAATACACGCATACACACACATATACATCATACATGCACATTTACACACATATACACATACAAGCACATTTATACATACACACACATACATGCACATTTTTACACACACATACACATGCATGCAGTTACACACATATAATGAATACACATAGACACATACACATACTCACATACACATACACATACTCATGCAGTTACACACATATAATCAATACACATAGACACATACACATACTCACATACACATACACATGCATAATCATATGTACACACACATAGACTTGTATAATCATATTTACATGCATATATACATATACACATGCATATATACACACACACACAACACATGCATATGCACATATAGATACACATACATACACAACACATGCATACGCATAAATAAATAAATAAATAAATAAATCCTATTTGAAAAATCCTAAATTGAAAACACTAATTTCAATATTAGGGTTTTAAAACCCCTAATTTAAAAACTCTAATTCAACCTTTAAGCCATATGTTTGAAGTATATGTACACATTGCATCTATTCCTCCGACATCCTACTAGAGAGATGTCTCTCCTCCCAACCTTATGCCTCTATATATAGCTACTCGAATCAACGAGGATCATAATATATATAAAGATATATACACATCATGTAGATACACATACATAAATATAAAATGGAGTAGATATATTATGCATCACACATACATGCCTAAATGCACACATAAATATATATATACCTGCATCCATACACATTTACACATAGACATATATACATATATACATGTACACATCACATATACATGCCTACATGCACACATAAACATATATATACATGCATACATATTTACATGTACATATTTACACATAGACACATGTACATATATACATGTACACAATTATAAACACTTGCATATATTATATGAATACATGAATATTTTACATAAATGCATATGCATATATACACATATGCATACTAACACATGTATACATATATCACACACATGCAAACACATACATATACATGAAATACATATATATGCATACTAACATATGTATACATATAATACACATGAATACACACACATATGCATACATACATGATAAAAATTTGCTCCTCGAAGATAAAGCTATATATAAAATAATTAGGCATACCCCCGAGCTTCATGTTCTAACTTAAAAGAACATGATTTCATCTCTCTAGTAGGATTCATCGTTATTCAAGTTCATAAAAAAATATATTATGTGATATCCATTCAAAAGCTTCAAGTTATTGATCGATAACTAGAGTAGAATTTACTATCTAATCTGCTCATATGTTTTCATTATTGCCATCATTTTGGTAAGACATCAATATAGTCTCATCTTCATTATGCTTATTGATTTCATTTATTTCTTCTATTGTTAAATCTATGTTCTCATGAATCACATCATCTATTGATGGATTAATATCTATTTCTGGTAATTCCTCTTCCTCATCGGTAGAATCAACATGTAGAGAATTATCCTCTTCATCAAAAAGATTAGTATCATTATCACGTATAATGATTCTAATTTCTCTTTCAGATGTTGATGTATCAATATCTGATGCTGAATCATCAAGAGGACTTTCTTCGATCTCTCTAACAATAAACTATTCAAACAATGACCTACCTCTAGATTGCACATGAATGACTTGCCACCAAGGATGAGCATCTGGGTTTTTATAAAAAAATGCTTGTTCAATATGCCTAGGAAGAATATATGGTTCTTTAGTAGATCGCATTACCTTGGAAGAATCAATTGCCCAAAACCCAGATAATTCCTTTCTTAATGTGGAATTACTACCTTTATACTCGGCTCGAAACGAGTCAACCTTCAAAATGACCTATCAAAATATATAACAACAAAAACCCATTAGTAGGTGCTTAAAAAAATAACTAACTCTATCATAAAAAATATAAACTTTTTTCTACCTGTTTGAATGTACGAAATGAAATTTCGTAGATACCAACAATAGTTCCTACGTAACCAAGTTCGCTATCTATAAGGTTCGTGTCTTTTGAGCTAGCACGTGATAGTTGCTTGAAAGAAGCAACAATACTAGAATCCTTTGTTTTACGTAAAGAATCAATGGCTTTGATTATAATATGCTGTCCAAAAGCCCACATATTAGTGAACATTCGAGCCTGCAAAATAAATTCAATTAGTATATAGAAACTAATATACATATATGATAAAAATAAAATATTATTTTTAAAAAATTACCTTTCGTTCACAACCTATCATTAACTCTCTTTGCTCATCTGAGATTTCTTCATTATTTGCATTTGCGCGTTGCAAACGACTATATAGTCAATCCGTGAAAGAAGATATATCTGTAATCTCATTATTATCGAGATAATGTCTATATCTTTTATTTTTTCGCCTTTTACTTCGGAGATTTTGAAGTTCCTTGTACTCGCTAAGGAATGCTTGCATGCATTCGCTATTATATGCTACAAAAGTAGAAACATCATTTTTTTCTTGAAATGTAAATAAGAATGGAACTCCCTTACCTGATAATACCTCATCTGTTATTTTTGAAGAAGACTCGTTGGTCCATGCACGTGGAGCTTCTTCATGAACTCTTTCAAGGTACTCACTAACGTAATACATGCACTCTTCAAGCATCCAACCCTTTGCCATGGATCCTTCTGGTTTCGCTCTTTGTCGCACATAACCTTTTAATATTCCCATAAATTGCTCGACCCAAAACATCCATCGAGTGTTGACAACACCTGCAATCTCTATTTCATCTACAAGATGGACTAATAAATGAACCTAAATATCAAAAAATGAAGTAGGAATTTCTTTCTCCATCAAACATAGTAGCTCTTTGCATTCACGTTTTTTTGTGGGATCGAGTTTTTGTCAAACTCTTTGGATGTAATCCACCTATACATATCATAAAAAACAATTATAAAGAAGTTAATTAAAAAATAAAAGATATCCAATATTCATACATATTAAATATAAAAGTATCATAATTACCTTATAAGTGATCCAAGACGATAGATCACATCTTGTACTCCTTTCGTTGTACATCCATCGATAACCAAAGGTAAAATATGTTTCAAAAAGTTATGCCAGTCATGGGTCTTTAACCCAGATAAGCTCTTATCATCCATAGTAAACATGTTTTGAAATATGCTCCATATCCTGTAGGAGTCTTAATCAATTGAATTCTATTGTTGATAGTATGTATCTCTTTTGTTGTAAGTACGCAAGGAGCAGGTGCATAAGTCGTTTCTTGTGAATGTCTATCAAAAACTGGCCATAACTTTGGTTTGGATTTTTTATCTTTCAAATCATTCCTTGATGCTATGGTATCTTTTAGTCCAAGAAGATGCTGCCATAGTGAATAGCTAATATTTTTGAATATATGCATAGGATCAAGAAGATGACATACTTTTAACTCTTTCCACTACTCCAAAGAATACCATATTGATATGTTCTCTACGAGTGCCAATTTTCCTTTACCTCTCTTCACATACTCATTATCTGAATCATCACTGAAGATTTCTGATTCTGGATCTATTGGAGGTCCATCTGTCCATTTTTTATACCAATCCATAGGCGTCATAGGTTTTGGACACTGACCTGTTTCAAGCTTTCCATTAAAATGTATCACTTCTCTTTTAGATCTTAATGGATGATCATCAGGCAAGAATCGTCGATGTCGAAGATAAATATTTTTGTTGAGATTATTACTATAGATTGATCTCAACCAATCACCACAATATGGGCAAGCTTTATAACCCTTAGTAGATATTCATGCATCATGAAAATGATAAAAATATAATTAGATTAAATCATATTTATTTACATGCATATTGAATAAAAAAATTACATCAATACCTGAACAAACACCATATTCTGGAAAATTGTGAATAGTCCAAGCCACAATACCATGAACCGTAATATGTCTTTCATCGATGCTTTTCGATACATCAATGGCATAAATACCTCTCCATAACTCTTGGAGATCGTCAATGAGAGGAGCAAGATATAGATTCATATCTTTAACTTGTCTTTTGCCTGGGATTAAAAGTGAAAGCATTAAATGTTCCTTTTTAATGTTAAGATATGGCGGAAGATTGTAGTTTATGACTACCACTGGCCATGTTGACCATTTACTGGATTTCATGGAGAATGGATTGACCACATCTAATGCAACTCCTAACTTTAGATTTTGTGGATTTTGTGCAAATTCAGGCCATGTAGAATCAATATGCTGAAAAGCAACACTATTATGAGGAATTCTGATTATTCCATAAGTACTTTTGTGATCATGTCCCCAAGTCAAAAGCTTTGATAATTCGGCGCTTTGAAACATATGTCTCATCCGTGGAGCCAATGGAAAATGTCTCAATACCTTTTTTGGGATTTTACCTTCTTCGCCCTTATATCGAAGAGATTGACATTTGGGCCATGTCAAAGAGTCTGCATATTCACCTCTATATAAAATACAATCGTTAGGACATGCATGTATACATTGATAATCTATACCAAGATTGTTGATTATCTTCTTCATTTCATCATGTGAGGTAGGAAGAATATTCTAACTTGGTAAAAACTTTTCAGATAATAACCTGTAAGTTCATCAAAAAAAGATATATTAAAAAAATTAAATAAATAAATATACATATATATATGCATATGATTTTTATATGTGTGTATGCTTATGTGCATCTTTGAACAAGCTCTATTAAAGTGATCCTCTCAAGCCACCATGATTTCCACTTTGTATCCTAAAGTTCACATGCTCATCATTGACATGCAAGAGGTTTACTGCATATCCCAGGAATCCTGCTGGCACTAGTCCATTATAATCAGGTTGCTCTATCTTGAGTAACCTTTGTGCATGCGATTCATCCAGGTCACCATCGTATGGCCTATAAACAGTGCCAAATTCTTTGAATAGCAATTATAAACCCGCTTCTCACACTTTCAAACTAAACATATGATAGAATCGACAAATCATTCAATGAAGGTACATACTTCATATCCTCCAAAACAAACAATCGTACGCTACCATCCAAACAATCAAATTTTCCGCGAATATTTTGAAAGATGCATTAATAGTTTTAAAAGATGTGTGGACAAAAAGTGTTCATTCAATTCAAGTTCTTGTTCTTACCTTATCTAAAGTAAGAATAAAAACCTGCATTGAATGGACACTTTTTGTTCGCCCATCCTTTAAAATTATTTTTCCATCCTTCAAAATGTGTGTGTATGTGTGTGTATGTTTATATGTGTGTATGCATTCATGTATATTATGTGTATGTTTATATATACATGTATATATATATATATATATATATATATATATATATATATATATATATATATATATATATATATATATATATATATGCATATATATATAAATAGATAGAAATTTGAAAATTATACCTTAATAGTGTCGAAACTGATACATTACTCCATCCAAAACGATTTTGAAGCTTGAGAATAAGTAAGCTCGCACTTAGTCGTGTCCAACGACTTCCGTCATATACATGCTTTAAACATTCCTCTCAAAGATATTTCTCATTTTTAGAAATATCAATGCTCTCACTGTCATTTTGATACCAATCCTCAATAAAATCTGCCATGCCATCATCTTCATCATTGTCACACAAATCTTGTACTTTATCGTCTTTTGAATATAGATCTTTCAACCTTGCATATTCCACAGGATTACTTTTGTGTAGCCTCCTCATAGAAGCTTTTGGTAAATGAGGTCTTACTGGCAATTGTGAATGCTGTGGAGGAATATCATCAACATCATACGTTGGAATCTACACATATAAATAAAATTCATTAGTATTCCATAAATGAATAAAAAGTAAACTTTAAATATAAAATTAAGTATATAACTTATTAAATATGGATAGAAAATTTTTATTCTCTCTAGCTAAAAAGGTGAGTACGGAGGCACATACAAATCCTCTACAATAAAGAGACCACGACCAGCATTAGTAAGAGTGGATGGAGCAATCATATAGAGATTAGCCCAAAAGTTGAAAACCTCTCCATCTAAAGGAAATGGTCCTCTATTCCATCCTCCATATCTTCTTCTATCATACGTTTGTACTAAAGATTGATCACGAGCTAACAATGGATAATCTCCAACCGTTTCAGTCTCTAAACCAGGAGGTAGAGGATTTCTAGAAACCTCTGCTTGTAATTGATGAACAGCAAGTCCATGACGTGTACGAGGTATATTAACATTATGAGAAAAATTATCATCATCATCCTCATCATCATCGAGCAAGTATTCCTGTATATCAATAGTAATTTGATTTTGTATATGGTTTTTAAATAAAATAATGACATTAATATATATAAAAAATACATACCCAAGCATTATCACGTTGACCAAGTGATGGTGCACGCTCAAAAGTACCATACTCTACCTCATGTTCAATACATTCCAATCGTGGTCTTCGATACGTGCCATAACAAGAGTTACACCAACATATAATATGCTCTTGATAGTAAAATTCATCATAATTCCTATCGGAGGACACATGTGAAGTCATTGTATGGGTAGAAGGTGGTGGAGTACCCTTTGATTGATCAGAATCTGCACATAATAAGAAACAAAAAAAAATATAAGTTATGTATCCATCAAATATATTTAAAATTAAATGTTTCATATACTTACAATATATAGTCATTGCACGATGAGGAGACGGTGGTGGAGTTCCATCAGAGTGATCAGAATCTACAAATAATGGTATTTGATATTAATAATCTGGTTATCTACATACAAAAAATTCACATATACATATTTACACATACACACATATTCACATATACACATTTACACATACACACATATTCACATATACACAACTACACATTATTGTGGGATAAATGCATGTATTTTGTATGAATGAGTGTATATGCATGCATGTGTGTGTACGTATATATGTGGATATGTATATGTGTGTTTATGTTATATGTATGTATATGTGTATATGTGTATATGTATACATATATGTATGCGTATATGTTTGCATGTATATGTGTATGTGTATGTGTGTGTATATATGTGTATGTATTCTGATTTTTTTTTCTATTTGAGATTAAATTAATAGGAGATATTGTATGGTGGAAAAAAATAAGAGGTGACCTAACATACCACCTGAGACGTGGTAGTTTTTTCGTAGACAGCTACGTCTTCAGGAGTCATTTCCTCAGCAGAAGGTACACAAATTAATAGTTTATATTTATAATTTTTATATATTTTAGTAATTTTTTACATTTAATTTATGTATTTTTTTCTTAAATAAACAGGCTGCTGCAAAAAAGAGAGTGGAGTCGGGCCACACATCGCACCTAGGCCAAATGGGCCATAATGGTTTTGTAGCTACATTTGTAAGTATATGTGTTATTGTGAGTATATTTTTTATTTTAGTTAAAATGCAAGCAACTAATTTTTTTTATTTGTTTAAATGTGGCGGAAGGATTATGGCCGATATCCTATGAAAAATGAGATCGAGTATGCTACACATTTTGGATACCGGCGTTTGAGCAAGTATATGCGAGATCATCCTGATGCCTTTGTGAGTATTATTAAATTTTATATAATTATTTTATTTTTATGAATGGTTTAATTGTTTTATTTATTTATGTTTATTATATGTAATACAGGAGTATTATGGAGAGACAGATATGGATGAGGTGGAGAGGCAAACACAGGAGGGACGATCTCGATCGTCACATGGTGATCATGATGATGAGGATGAGGATGATCAGGATGATCATGATATTGCTGATGATGACGATGATGATCGTGATGATGATGATGATTAGGATTTTAGTTGATTATGACATTGGATTATATGTATTTACATTGATATATATATATATTTTTTATCTATATATTTTTCATTTCAGTTATGTTTTGAATTGTGTGTATGGTGTTAAGTAATGAAGAGTTTTGTTCTATTGATTGTTATTATTGTTTATATTAAGCATGTGTTTTAATACTTTAATTATATAATTCATTCATATATGTGTACCTAAGTGTATATGTATGTATGTGCATGTGTATGTGTGTGTATATGTATGTATGTGCATGTGCATGTGTAAGTGTATATGTGTGTATGAGTATGTGCATGTGCATGTGTATGTGTGTGTATATGTATGTGCATGTATATGTGTAACTCTATGTGTATATGTGTGTATGTGCATGTATATGTGTATATGTAGGTATGTGCATGTGTGTGTGCATGTGTATATGTGTTTTAATACTTTAATTATATAATTCATTCATATGTGTGTACCTAAGTGTATATGTATGTGTATGTATATGTATGTATGTGCATGTGTATGTGTGTGTATATGTATGTATGTGCATGTGCATGTGTAAGTGTATATGTGTGTATGAGTATGTGCATGTGCATGTGTATGTGTGTGTATATGTATGTGCATGTATATGTGTAACTCTATGTGTATATGTGTGTATATATGTGCATGTATATGTGTATATGTAGGTATGTGCATGTGTGTGTGCATGTGTATATGTGTTTTAATACTTTAATTATATAATTCATTCATATCTGTGTACCTAAGTGTATATGTATGTGTGTGTATATGTATGTATGTGCATGTGTATGTGTGTGTATATGTATGTATGTGCATGTGCATGTGTAAGTGTATATGTGTGTATGAGTATGTATATGTGTGCGTATATGTATGTGCATGTATATGTGTAACTCTATGTGTATATGTGTGTATGTGCATGTATATGTGTATATGTAGGTATGTGCATGTGTATATGTGTTTTAATACTTTAATTATATAATTCATTCATATGTGTGTACCTAAGTGTATATGTATGTGTGTGTATATGTATGTGTGTGTATATGTATGTATGTGCATGTGTATGTGTGTGTATATGTATGTATGTGCATGTGCATGTGTAAGTGTCTATGTGTGTATGAGTATGTGCATGTGCTTGTGTATGTGTGTGTATATGTATGTGCATGTATATGTGTAACTCTATGTGTATATGTATGTATGTGCATGTGTGTGTGCATGTGTATATGTGTGTGTACGTATGTGCATATATATGTGTATATATGTGTATAATGTATGTATATGCATGTGTATATGTATGAAACATGCATGTGTATGTGGATGCATTTCCATTTGCATCCATGTGCATGCATGTGGATGTGCATATACATGTATTTGTGTATATGTTAATGTGTGTATGTATATATATATATATATATCCAATAATGCATGCATGTAAGTCTTTTTATGTGGTTGTAGAAATGTTTGTGCATATGCATGTGTATATGTGTGTATGTCTAAGTGTATGTGCACATGTATCTGTGTGTATATATGTGTGTATGTGCATGTGTATATGTGTATATGTGTGAAAGTGCATCTTCATCATGTATAAGTGTATAAGTGCATATCAATAAGTGTGAGTATGCTATCTAATGAAAATAACACAATTCAAATGATATACAAAGAATAGAAATTGTACTTACAATAGTTAGCCATACTTTTTGCTTGGTTAGCTTCTTAAATAACCTTCAATAAAGAGAGAAAGAAGAGAGAGAGAGAGAGAATTCAAAGAGAGAAACAGAGACAGAGGGAGACAATAAGAGAGAGCTTAGGCAAAACAACAATTTTGCATATACTTGCTTCAGCTCGTAAGCGCAGCGCAATTGCAAACGTTGGGGAGCTCTTCGATCAGATGCATGAAAATTCCAATCAAAGAGCCTCCAACGTTTTAATTTTTTTCCGTCAACAGACCATCGTCTAAGCGATGCTATGAGCGACATGTTTTAGCGTCGCTTATGCGACACAAGAAAAGTGTCGCTTATGCGACGCTATTTAAAATCATCATGTTATCGATGCTCTATGTGAGCGTCGCAAACCCTGTCGTTCCACAAGTCGCAAAAAAATATCGTTTGGCTTGTCGTTTAATCGACGGTGTGCACGCGACGCTCATTACAATGCATTTTGCAATTTTATAGCGATGAAATTGTGTCGCCTTAACTGTCACTATATGCCCATATTCCTTATAGTGTGTCAGCATGTAAAATGGGCACCCTCCGTTCTGATCGAGGGGGGGAATATATGTCTTCAGATTTTAATGCATTTATGGCTGAACATGGGATAAAACACTAGTGTACAGTGTCATATACACCTCAACAGAATGGAGTTGTTGAATGAGAGAACAGGTCACTCATGGAGATGGCGAGGTGTATGGTCAAGAGTCAGGCTTTACCACATAGCTTCTGGCTTGAGGCTGTCATGTGTGCAACATATGTACTGAACAGTTGTCCCACTAAAGCTCTCCAGTCTATCACTCCATATGAGGCTTGGCATGATCGCAAGCCATCTGTTGCTCATCTGCATGTTTTGGTTGTTTGGCATATGCATTAGTGCCTGAACAACATTGCAGAAAATGGGATGATAAAGCAGTAAAATGTATTTTTGTTGGGTACAGTTCTGAAAGTAAAGGCTATCGTCTATATCATCCACAGACTAAACGCATTGTGGTTAGCCGTGATGTTGTTTTTGTGGAAGATGCTATTCAGCTATTGCTTTCATGTACTAAGGAGATATCTATTAGCTCCAAAGGCATGTATGATACTTTGCTGCCCCTTTTTACAGGTGGACAGTCTAGTGCTGGTCCCAATGAGGCAACTTCTCAACCTTTGCAAGTTTCATGTGATGATGCAGATCATTTTATTTCTACTGCAAATTTACATGATGCACTAGTTGATGAGAGAGCTCATATTGAGGAGGCAAAAACTATGCCAAAATGGCTGGTGTAGACTTTGCGTGATAGCAAATTAGATGCACCTCTATCATATCGTACTCGTTCAGGCTCTGATAGTGGCTCTTATGCATCAGATTGCTATGCTATCGCTGCATCTAGTCTCTGTGATGAGAATGAGCCTGTTTCGTTCAATGAAGCACAAAATTCAAAAAATTGGATGGCTGCTATGCAATCTGAATATGATGCTATAATGAAAAATGGTACTTGGTCTTTATGTGACTTGCATCCTGGCAAGAAGGCCATTGGCACCAAGTGGGTATACAAGCCGAAGCATAAATCGGACGGTACAGTTGACAGGTATCAGGCTAGGCTTGTTGCAAAGGGTTATGCACAGGAAAGAGGCATTGATTTTGATGAGACCTTTGCACCTACATGTTGTATGACTATTGTTCAGAGCATATGTGCACTTGCAGCTCATCATGGTTGGAATGTACATCAATTGGACATTAAAAGAGCATTTCTGAATGGTGACTTGCATGAAGAAGTGTACGTTTTTCAGCCTCGTGGCTTTGTGCAGAAAGGGCATGAAAACCAGGTGTGCAGGGTAAAGAAGGCATTATATGGTTTAAAGCAAGCATCACGTGGTTGGTATGAGAAGATACATGCCTATCTGATTGCACATGATTTTGAGAACAGTCCAACTGAAAGCAACCTTATATGTTAAGCGTGCTAATGATGTGCTTCTGATCATTGTTGTCTATGTTGACGACATGTTGCTCACTGGTCCTGTTGAGAAGCATATTACTGATTTTAAGGCTGATTTTCATGCCTCATTTGAGATGTCTGATTTGGGGCATTTGCATCACTATTTGGGCATTCAATTTATGCATGTTGATGGTGGAATGGCGTTGTGTCAAACGAAATATATTGACACATTATTGCAGCGTTTTGGCCAAGACTGTAAGCCTATTGCCACTCCTATGGAGACAGGTTTACGATTGAGTCTTCATGATGTTGGAGATGCATTTGATTTTGTTCTCTATCAGCAGGTTGTTGGGTGCTTGATTTACTTATGCATTACTCGGCCAGATATTCAGTTTGTTGTCTCATAGATGAGCAAGTTTATGCATTGCCAAGGAGTCAAGCATTGGCAGGCAGTTAAGCGCATCTTTCGCTATTTGAGTGGTACTTGGCTACTTGGGTTGTTTTATCCCAAGGGGAGATCACTACCACCAGATTTGCATGCTTTTTCTGACTCTGATTGGGCTGGTTGTTATGACACTCGTGTGTCCACTAGTGGTTTTTGCTGCATGCTTGGTAGCTCATGTATATCTTGGTTGAGCAAGAAGCAGCCTACTATGGCCACTTCCAGTTGTGAGGCTGAGTATAGGGTAGCATTCATAGCGACTGTTGAGTGTGTGTGGCTCAGACGCCTTATGGTTGATTTGGGTGTTGGTCAGACTTCTGCCACCACCATATTCAATGATAGTCAGAGTGCATTGGCAGTTGCAAGGAACCCTATGTTCCATGCTTGCACTAAGCACATTGAGGTGTATTATCACTACGTCAGGGAGAGGTTCTCTGCTGGGGAGATCAGCTTGGCATATGTGCCCATGCGGGAGAACATTGCAGACCTTTTCACGAAGGCTCTGCCTAGGGAGAAGTTTGAAACTTCCCGCAAAGCTTTGGGCTTACTTCCTTTTGTGGAGTGATTTCCACATAGCTTGGCACTTCCTTATACATGAGTGCCAGCTCCTTGTTCACTGCATAACTCCCAGGGGGAATTTGTTGATATATTTAGGTAGTGATGTGTGTGAACACACTAGGACCGTCGGGGCACTTTTTTCCCTCTTTAGGAGGTTTTTCCCCCGGCTTGTATATATGCCTATTGCCCTAATGGGCTACTTATCTTTGTACATTCTCTAGTAATACATTCAGTATTGTGTGTTGTGCTCCAAGCTTCTTCTTCTTCCTTGTGCTGTTTGCATTCTTCAACAGACGTCTAACTCCAACACTTCTTGATATTGTGCTAAACTAAGTCTATAAGGAGGCTTACAAATGGGTTTTGTGTCAACAACTAAGTCAATGGCATGGTCAATGTCTCCCTTAGTAGGTGCCAATCCTTTTGGTAAATCAAGTGGAAATACATCTTTATATTCAGACATTATTTGCTTGAAACTTTTAGCCATACTTTTGTGCAAAAAATAGTAATAGAAAGTCCTTTCCTTAGTTACACTACGATAAAAAATAAATACATCTGAAATGTCATAATCATCAATAGACTGATGAACATCTAAAGCAAATAATGCATAAACCTCCTATACATCATGTGAATAAAAAAGAGTATATAATTGGATGCATGAAATAAGAGGTGTACTAGGTACATCTCTTTCACCTTGAATACAAAGAGTACTTCCATCTTTAGAAAATTCAATAGTATTGTTCTGATCAATTTGTTTAAGTATACCTCTTAATCCCGGAAGCCATTCTCTGCCCAATACTATGTTTGTTCTTTCAATATATCTTGATTTCCAAATTGGATACCATAGTATCCCATATTCTTTTATCTTCCCCTTGCATCATAGATACTATATATTTATGTGCACTAGGTTATTGGGGAACTTTAAGTTTTTTTACCAGAGCATAATTAATAAAGTAATGAGTTGCAAATTCATCCTGCACTGTAGTCCCATTTACATAACCATGAAGTTTAACTATATCATGTGGCCCAAACTATTACGACCACAATGAATGAGTTAAACAACAAGTATGTTCCACATCCTTGTAGAAAAGTGTATAACGCATCCTTGTTTCGGTCTTCATCATCCCCCATGGATATAGATGGCTTCCAATCTTTAAGAAAAGGTGTATCCCTAAGATGCTTATCCTTCTCTTCTAACCATGAATGAAGTTTCATGAGAAACTTCATGCTCAAGCTCTTGTTTGGTAAGTAAAGAAGGAATAGTAGTCTCTAGAGTGATGAATTGGGTTGTTAACTGTTCAAAGGTTGATGTCATGGTCATTTAAACAGATTCTAGCTTGTTTATTCTATCAAGTAAAGCATGATACCGAGCATGAGTGATGAACTCATCATATAAATCCACTGCCTGTTCAACATCATGCATCTCTAATTCTTTTGGTTTTTCTTATTTTTCTACTTTGTTTTGGTTTTTAGTATCTTGAGGAGTATCTAAAGATGGATTTTTGTTTGCTTTTCTATAGTTTCCATGTTTGAACAATACTAATTGAATATGAAACTGAAAGAAGCAAATCAAGTACTGAAAGGGAAAGAAATAACTCAAATACACTTCCCTTATGTTCTCTAAAGCTTTGTAAGCAAATTTGAAATGATTGTCCAAACTTTAGGTTCTAGTCTTGATCCTTGCTAGTCCTAAAAATGAATTTGAAATGTCTAGTTGGCAAGTGGACGCTTTGGAGAGCAACAAAATCACCCAAAAAAGTCTTCAATTTTGCCAAAATATACCAAATTTGGACAAATTTGGTTTCTCATCAATCCTCATTAGAGAATAAAAGGATGTCCAACACCTAAAACTTGATGTACAAAGCTTATCCAAGTGAAAAATATAGAATTTGGACTTTTGCAGTGTCCTAACAAGCCTTCGAAAGGTGTTCCTAGTTTCTATAGAGAATTTGCTAAGATTTTTTTACTTGGAAAAAGGGTCTAAAATTGGTGTTCTTGGTGTTTTTATGAAAGGTACGCTTCAAGATCCAAGAAAAATCACAACAATCTGATATTTGAGTGAAAAATAGGGCCTTATTGAAGTTAAGGGCATAGAAGTAGGCTGAAGTGGAAGCTAGAACAAAGACCCTTGCCTAGAAGGTAACTTTGAAGCTTTGGAAAATTAAGATTTTGATGCCTTAGACTTCTAACGATGGTTGATTCTCAGAGTCCATACATCAAGGAACAGACATTATTGTTATTGATGTTTGTTGATACCATCTTCTTCCAAGAGCTTGATAAAAAATGGCAAAAATGTGTTTACCTCCCTAGTTCTTCAAGCTTGCAAGAGAATACTATCTTGTTCCCTCTTCAATTCATGAAATAAAGCATAGACAGAGGTCTTTATCCCATACGTGGGTGCAAAAGAACTTTTGGAACCTTCATATAAGAGAGGAAAAGAGGCTTTCTCTTATCCAAGGATGAGAGAGGCATGCAAGTGAGAGAGGTCTCTCCTCTTTATGAATGTTGCCTATGCATCAGCGTGGCTTTGGGGCACTATTGTGTGCTCATCGATGTGGCTCTATGTGCATCTTCCCACTCGATATTGATTCTCTTCGTGCCTTAGGACCCATGTGGCTCCAATACCAAGAATAGGATAAAGTTCCCAATGATTCCTTGACTCTCCTTTTTGGGGAGGTGACCAAAAATAACAAACTAAGATGATGCAGAATTTGATAAAGAAACTCATGAGAGATCTCTTGATTCACCTCCCAACCTCACAACACTTTATAACCTTCCTCTCTCTCCATGCAACCATTGCATGAGAGCCACTTGGCCTCATGCCCTCAACAACCATATAAAGTGGTTCACACCTGAATTGGTCATAACATTTTTCAATCACACTAGTAAATCTACAAGTTTCTTGAAAGGTATCAATTGTGGTGGCAACAGCCACCACAAGTTTATGGAGGTTTTTGAGCCTAAAGAACATAGTTGATAGACACTTGCAGGTGTTGTTAGCTATTTTTTGGGCTATGAATTTATCCTTTGGGTGCCATTTTACTACATATATTGAGCACATACACACTATGTATGTTTTTGTGGATACCACTTATGTACATCCATGCGGTCATTGATATAGCAATTATGTTTTTGTATAAATCCTTTGGCATTGATAAAGAGGGTGGTGGTGAGGTTTTCTTATCTAGGAGACACCCAGATGTTGGGGTCTCTTTGGTGATGAAGGTGGAAGACTTACCCAACCTTTCCGTAGCAAATGTATGTTAGTTGTTCATAGGTGCTCAATAAGTCTAGTTGGTATTCTTTTAGTTAATTGATTATATGTAGTGGATTCAATGATTCACTATGCATGTTTACATCAATACATGGCGTTTTATGAGCTTTTGATATTGGTCATATGCTCAAATTGCAGAGGTGACTCTGGCGAAATTTTTCCATATTTTTTATTTCATCAATTTTACAGTGGTCGATTTACTCCTTGATACACTTATTGGTGTGAGCACATATATTCTCACATAATCCTTTTGGTTGGTTATTATTGTTCATTAATCCATTTTTATGGGAAGGCTCTGTTGAAATTTTCCCAGAATCTAACAATTGGTCATCCTTTTTTGAGCCTTAGTGGTCTTTGGACTCTTCTAGCTCCATTATCATTATAGTCAATTCTCTATCATCATGGCATCAGAGATCTCAGGCACATTTGGTGGATCAAGTTCTAGCGCTAGTGTTCCCAACAAGGGCTATAACTTCTCGAGCAAAGACCATTTTGAGATCCAAAAATTCGATGGCACAAACTTTGCTCCATGGAAGAATCAGATTAAAGATGTGTTGATTTAGAGGAGGCAATGGAAGCTAATTACTGCTATTTTACTTTCAGAGTACAATGGATTTGGGGAATGGGGATTACTGGAATTTATTTCTAATGCATTTCTATTCCCTGTGAGTATCTTCAAGAATACCACAAATAAAGAAGTAGAGGAAACAATGAACATAACACTAGAATAGAATTATAGAAAGTGTATTTGAGAACATAATTTCTATGTTAAGATGATGTCATCAGATGACCCAAACAAGCTACAATTAGGCATAGAAGTAACTGTGCTGGATTATTCCTTTGTTGAACTAAACTCTCTCATTTCTCTTTTATGTCTTTTGAATACAAGCTCTCTTTATTTTTACCTCACTCTTTTCAATTACAAAACACTAGACAATGGTTAAACTCCTAAGAAGTTCTATAGACATAATTTACAAAATTATAAAAATCAATTTTTACAATATCTGGGTAGTTGTATCGGTGATAGCTTAATATTGGCACACACAATGGAGTTCAACCTAGTAAGCTACAATTTATCTGTATCTGAAGGTCAATTCTATATGCTACCTAAGTCATACAAAGTTCATCAAAAAGTTTCCTTAGGATAATGACTCGAGACTCAATTAATTTTGAAAAAAGTTCTTCATTCGGATTATCTTGTAATGGATTTCTCCAAGACAAAGTTTCTACCTTTGCTTTTGTAGATTCTTCATATATCTTTTCCAAAAAATCTTGAGTCACTGCCTGCGCTTCTTCAGTCTGCGTTTGAAGTTGCTGGAACTCTGCATGCTTTTGTCTTATTTCAACATTTTTACTTTCTATGGATTTCTTCAACTCATCCCACAATTTTGTTAGCTCAATAATGTGAACTTCTTTATCCTATAACATGTGAGTCTATTATGCACTAGTTTCCATAGCTTCTTGTAATTGACTTTTCAAATCTTTGATACCTTCAATCTTAGCCAAGGCTACGTGTAAGTTCTCTATTAACGACACAACTTGATTAGAAAAGAAGTTTTTCTCAGTGAGCAGAGTAGAAGATTGATTATGCAAGTTTTCCTTATCTGCTCTGACTTGCCTGAGTTCATCTTGAACTGCTTGAATTTTTTCTATAGCCTCTTGATGATCTTCAGTAATCTCTTTGATGTGGATCTCTAAATCTCTGATCTTTGTCTTTAATATCTGAACTTCTTCCTCAAGGATATTGGCTCTACCTACTAATGCATCCTATAATTCCACATTTTTTTGTTTTAATAACAAACGTTCTATATGCATCTGATCCATTTGTGTCTGATCAATATTGCAAGCTTGTTCCTATTTCTCCATTTGTAAAGAACAAACCGTTAATAATCAGGCTGCATCCACAATGGTATTGGACTGGATATGAAAATCCTTTAAAAACCATGGATAAATGACTGAAGTGTTGATATTTTTAGGTCGTGATGTGTGTGAACACACTAGCCATTACTTATCTTTGTACATTCTAGTGGTAATACATTCAGTATTTTGTTATGCTCCAAGCTTCTTCTTTGTCCTTGTGTTGTTTGCATGCTTCCATAGACGTCTAACTCCAACAATTGGTATTAGAATAGGTCACTGCTTCATCTAGGGCATCGTTGACACTCCTCTAGTCATAGTCTCAGAATCACATGAAATTTGGTGTGCATACTTAGGGTGAGTAGGAGATCAAAACAGCTTTGCTGTATGGTGCCGAAATCGCGATCTGAGCTTGTTTCAACCTCCGAACGCACTATCATAGTGCTTGTGCAAGCTATTTTGTCTTTTTGAGCCAAAGATATATATAGGTTTTGGTTCGCTAGTATAAGCGTCTCAAAGTCTTCTACGGGTCTAGCAGAACTCGTTTGGGTAGTTTTGTTCAACTTTTTCAGATACAATCATTTTTCTACATCAAGGTATTTTAGTTAGTGGACATGGTTGAAAGCAATGATGTATTCTGTATGTTGGTTATATGAGGATAAGTTGGATGGTACCAATTATCCATTATGGGCTTATATAATGCGTCATGTATTGGTCGCAAAAGAACTGTGGAATATTGTGCAAGGTGTTGAAAAACATCCTATTACACCTGTAAACACAGGTATTGCAAATACAGGTACTAAACCTAATGCATATGGTGTCGAAGATGGTGACATTCTGCAGATTCCTATTTGTGCTGATGTTTATGTTGCAACTACTATAGAGCAAATTTGTTTCGATGGTAGAGATGCTCAGGCACATGCATTGATACCTTGGTCTATCAAATCTGCCATTATTCCTCACATTCACTTTTGCAGAACAACTAAGGATGCTTGGGATACACTTACCACATTATACCTAGCTAGGAATGAGGCTCGTGTTGCTTACCTCCAAAAACAATTGGAGAGTGAGCACATGAATGAAGGTGATTCTATGGACAGTTTTCTGACAAAGATCAAGGATTTGAAGGAACAATTGATTTCTGCTGATGAAGTCCTTCCTGACAGTTCACTTGTGCAGATTGTTCTGAATGGTCTTCCCGACTCATATCAGAGTTTTGCTTCTACTCTTCATTTGATGATGAAAGGCAATCCAAATGCCTTAACATTTGAAGAGTTATTTTCTATTTTGTTGCAAGAAGATCGGTCTAGGCAGAATAGGTCTATTATGCATGTTGCAGATCAAGCTTTCCTGGCTAGTCAGAAGGGCAAAGGAAAATGGAGCTCTTCTACTAGTAAGGAGAAATCCGCTAATTCTGCACAATCAAAGAAGGAAGAAAAAGATGAGAAGAAATCAGAAAAGCAGAAATTGTTTTGCAAATACTATAAAGCAAATGATCATGTCATTAAGAGCTATCCAAAACTGGAAGGCTGATTTGCATGCCTCATTTGAGCTGTATGATTTGGGGCATTTGCATCATTATTTGGGCATTCAATTTATGCAAGTTGATGGTGAAATGGCTTTGTGTCAAACAAAATATATTGACACATTATTGCAACGTTTTGGCCTTGAAGGCTGTAAGCCTATTGCCACTCCTATGGAGATAGGTTTACGATTGAGTCTTCATGATGCTGGAGATGCATTTAATGCTGTTCTCTATCAGCAGGTTGTTGGATGCTTGATGTACTTATGTATTACTCAGCCAAATATTCAGTTTGTTGTCTCTTAGATGAGCAGGTTTATGCATTGCCCAGGTGTCAAGCATTGGGAAGCGGTTTAGCGCATATTTCGCTACTTGAATGGTACCCGACTACTTGGCTTGTTTTATCTGAAGGGGGATCACTACCGCCATATTTGCATGCTTTTTTTTATAGTGATTGGGCTAGCTGCTATGACACTCGTGTGTCCACTAGTGGCTTTTGCTTCATGCTTGGTAGCTCATGTATATCTTGGTTGAGCAAGAAGCAACCTACTTTGGCAACTTCTAGTTGTGAGGCTGAGTATAGGGTAGCTTTCATAGCGACTGTTGAGTGTGTGGCTCAGATGCCTTATGGGTGATTTGGGTGTTGGTCACTCTTCTGCCACCACCATCTTCACTGACAGTCAGAGCGCATTGGCAGTTGCGAGGAACCCTATGTTCCATGCTCACACAGGCCGGCCTACTCAAACTTGTTGCTCAAAATTAAACTGGAGCTTTTTGGGTCCATCCCACTATATAATTATAAACTTGATGATGTGTCGTAACATCTTGAACAACTATGAAATCATTATTATTCTATACTCTTCTAAATCGAATAACTACTAAAGCTACTGGATCCTTAAATGCTATGGCTATCATGTTCGTCATTGGAGCCTTAATTTTAGCTTCTTGTTTTCTTCTATCATAATCTTGATCATCTTGGCAATCAACCCTAATATCACCATATTCTAGACAAAATTGCATTGTGGACCTTTTACTTCATTTTGATACGCCCGTTCATCTCGGAATTAACGATTAAAAGGCCTGTGTCCTCGCCCATACCCTTGGTAATTTGACCAATTTTGTCCCCTATTATTTGAAAAAATAAGTTCTGTTCTATTTTTGAGATTACCTTAATAATTTATCTAAAAATTATGTACAGATGGTGATGTATACCATTACCTAGTGGATTTGGATTCTGGTTGAATGTGACTAATAGTTGCAACTTGATTGCATGTATTATATTTACAGTGATCTGTATTGTGATTCATTAAATTACAAATGGCATAGTACATTTGGTTTAATGCACAACTGCCTGCTACATTATGACATTTTTTATAGTATAACTGGCTATACAGATCAATAACTACCAATGTATGCATATTCTCTTGATGTACATCATTTGGAAAGTGTTGTCAAATCAGATTGGGAGACTTCAGATTTTGTTCTAATTGCTCTATAGCATCGATAATCTGATTTAATGTTCTAGTACTATCTAAAGTAAAAAGGTAGATTTTTTCTTTTAGTAATGGAGTTGACCCATCCATAAACCAGCCATGTATCACATCTTTAGGAGAGCACTTCACTTCCAGAATTTGTCACAAAGTACTTCGAAATAGAGAAGCATATTGTGCCACTATTTGGGTTAGTTGCTGCACCATATACTGTAAGGTTATAAACAATTGACTTGTAGTCTTAGCTTTGCAGAATTGCCTTAAGAATACTGTTTTCAGAGCACCATACATTGCGAAATGATTGGGAGCAAATTCTGTTAATCAACAAATAGCTTTACCTCCCAAAGTAGCCTAAAATACTTGAGATTTTCATGCAGCGTTTGGATTTCCTTCACCAATTCATACTGTGTATCAAAAAGACATCAAGCTCATCATCAATTTTTCCACTAAAATGATTAAACTGCATTCCACTAATTTGCTGCATTGGGACTGCCCTACAAATTAGAACTTTGCACCTCTTCCACTCTTCATCAACATGTATCCATGAAAATTCATCCTCCGCTTCAGACTTTATGCCATCTTGGGACTTTGTCTTGAATACTATGCCAAACTGCCTTCGTAATATGGTCTGCTTTTCTTCAGGGTGCTCCATCCAAACAAAATCTAAAAGGCTCGACATCACACCTGGATCCCAGGGTCTTCTTTCAGGTTCCTTGCATGATTCCTCTTTGGCTCGCTGTCCTTGTATGTCATCTATTTGCAACTTAGCTGCTTCAAAATTTGCATGTAACTCCAACACTTGTGTCAATAACAGGTATGGTATTACCCCTTTGTCCACTAAAGCATGCAATCATTCGGATACATGAAGTTGAACTTTCCCCTTCAATAGTATCTGTGTACCATAATGTAGACGCTCCTGCCACTCTAAGTGTTGCCTGTACTTCTTGATGTTTTGAGAACCACTTACCCGATCATGTTTGCATACTCCTTCTCCATTGCCGAAAATCCTTCCGTTTGTACCTTCTTCACCGATCATCACTTCACCTTACCATTCGTCGTTGATAATACCCCATCCCATCGTGGTCGCCAAATGTTTACTGCTATTTTACTTCCATAGTATGGTGGATTTGGGAAATGGGGATTACCGAAATTTATTTCTAGTGCGTTTCTATTCCCTATGAGTACTACCACAAAAAATGAAGCACAGGAAACAATGAACAAAACACTAGAATAAAATTACAAAAAGTGTAATCAAGAACATAATTTCTATCTTAAGAGAATATCACTAGATGACCCAAACAAGCTACAATTAGGTGCAGAAGTAACCATGCTAGATTCTTCCCTCTATCAAATTAAACTCTCTCATTTCTCTTTTTTTTCTTTTGAATATGAGCTCTCTTTGGTTTTATTTTGCTCTTTCTAGTTACAAAACAGTAAACAATTAAACTCCTAGTAAGTTCTACAGAATAATTTATAGAATTATAGAAATCATCTTTTACAAAATCCATCTATCTATATTAGTTGTAGCCTAACAAAGCCAATAAATGGAATCTCAAAGAAGACTGCTGATATGGATGAAGATGATTGGGATGAGTTGGATGAAATGGCTAGGCCTACCATTGGATTGGACCTGGCAGATAATTTTTACTTTATAGTATTGGACTGTGAAAGTGCAAAGGATCTTTGGAAGAAATGCAATACATACTATCTTTCAAGAAGCATGGATACATCACGACCACAAGGAAGTTGAAAATCATACATCTAGATGTGAATGGTCCAATTGGAACATATTTTATTCAAGGTTTCAAGTACTTTGTCACTGTTATTGATGATCTCTCAAGATATTCATGGATTTACGGTCTTAAAGTGAGTTAGAGGTTTGTCCTACTTTTAAGAAATTCTTAGCTTTGGTTGAAAATGAAATCACTCAAAGATCTAGATTTTGAGAAGTGATAGAGGAGGAGAGTACATGTCTAAAGCCTTTAAGTCTTTTCTTGAAGACAACGGTATCTCTCGTGAACTCACTATTGCTTATACACTAGAATAGAATGGTATTGCAGAGAGAAAGAATAGGATACTTATTGAGATGATGCATAATATGATGTCATCCAAAACGCTTTCTCCGAAGTTTTTATTTGATACAGTACGTACAACTAATCACATTCTAAATAGGTCTTGCATAAAAGCTTTAAAGGTCGTCACACCTTATAAAGCTTATTATGGGAAGAAACCTAATAACTCATAGGAAGAAACCTAATGTGAGTTATTTCAAATTTTTGGTTCCCCAACATATGTTCACATTGAGAGGAAGGATCGTAGCTTGATGTAAAAACCATTAAAACTCTCTTTATTGGTTATGCAATTGAAAGCAAAGGATACTGACTGTATGTTCTAGATACGGGTGATATCTTACTCTCATGCAATGCATAGATTGCAAAAAGTCAGATTTATGATAAGAAGGAAGAGATTCTAGAATTCATAAAAGCAAATGACTATGCATTTTTTAGAAGGAATTTGGATTCTTACATTTAACCATAAAAAGGGGGTGATGAACCTTCTCAAATGCTAAAAGATGCACTTGATAAAGGTGAAGAGAGAATTTCATTACCTTTAATAGTACATATTCCATCATCAGTATCTCTTGATGTTCGGACTTATGAAGTTGGAGAAGGTTCCAGAGTTCCAGAAGAAAGAGATACAGAAGAACCAAAAAGGATTCCACCACTTTTCAAGACTATGCCAAACTGGTTATATCAAACCTGGAAGCACGGTGATATAAAGGAATACACTAGAAGAACCAGAACTCAAACAAGGAGACAACAAATAGTTGAGGTAAATTATGCAAAACATTTTAAGATTCATAATATTTTAGCTCTTACTTCAATTGAGAATGAACCAGCTAGTGTTCAAGATGCACTACATAGTCCTTTATGGAAGAAAGCTATGCAAGAAGAGATTGATTCTATTCATAAGAATTAAACATGGAAGCTTTGTGAGTTACCAAAAGGTAAGAAAGCTATTTGTATTAAGTGGATCTTAAAAATCAAAAGAAAAGCAGATGGCATCATAGACAGGTATAAAGCAAGATTAGTTGTCAAAGGTTATGCACAAAAGAAAGGTATTGACTCTGATGAGACTTTTGCACTTACATCTAGAATGAAAGTAGTCAAAACAATACTTTATTTAGCTCCATTCTTTGGTTGGAAACTATACCACTTAGATATCAAAAGTGCATTTCTTAATGGTGATCTACATGAAGATGATTATGTTCAATAGCCAAAAGGTTTTGAAGAGAGAGGTAAAGAGCATTTAGTATGCAGGCTTATCAAAGCTTTGTATTGACTAAAGCAGGCACCAAGAGCTTGGTATGAGAAGATACATGTCCATGTTCTACCTATTGGTTTTGAAAACTTAGATGCGGCTCCCACTCTTTATGTTAAAGCTAAGAAAGATGTTGTGATTATTACTATCATATATGTTGATGACATGATCATGACAGTCCCAAGGATTAAGACCTTAAGTATTTAAAGCACAACTTAAGCATACATTTGATGTAAACGACTTAGGTATTTTGCATTATTATCTTATGATTGATTCATATACAAAGATGAGTGTATCTACATGGTACAATAGAAATACATTGAGATATTATTGGAAAGGTTTGAGATGACAGATTTTAAGCCTATGCAAACACCTATGGACATTAATATGCCATTATAGTTAGAAGCAAATTCAAAAACATTTGATGCTAGATTATAGATTCAAGTTGTAGTTTCTCAAGTATTTGGGTTCATGCACAATTAGCTTAAGATTTAGTGGAAATTAGTTAAGAGATATATTTGTAGAATCACAAGAAGTTTTGCACATTATTAAACCTTGTACCATTGCGACATTGAAGGGGGATTGTTGGAAACAATGTCCCAAAGTTAGGTAGAATAACTTAATACACAGTCTTCAATAGACTTCCTACAAGCAAGCCATGTGGGCATCATGGATAGAACAATTGCCTTTCATCCTACGCACGAGGGTTCAAACCCAACCATCAACAATGCGGCACAAATCTTTTTAGAAGATGTTTTTTTTTTTTGAAAAGCAAATGATGCTGCCATGGACATCGTTTTTTTCGCGATCGCAATTGATCGTAGCTTTTATGCTCTTCGTGCACACACATTGTGGGGCTCATAAACTATATAAGGAGGGCATTGCTCATTGTTTAATCATCAACTCAAGCTCTAGCAAGCTAAGGACGTTATCAAGAAGGAGGAGTTCTACACTCTTGGAGGAGTTGTGCTCTACATCTGGAGACATCTGGAGGAGTTCGTATCAGCCCACCATTAGCTATCTTGTTGAGTTACTGTGAGTAAAAAATCTATCTCCATTCTCACGTTCATTCACTAGTTTCTGGTTTAGGGATAATCAAAATTAGGGTTTGGTATAAAATAGTTATAAACTGTTCAGATTCTCCATATTCTCATACACACTTTATACCTCTTAGGCATTCAATATCTTGTATCTAGTTCCTATTTCTAATAAGATTCAGATATCGTCAGTTTGTATCATATTCACACATTGTAATTTGAAAGTTAATAAAGTTAGTGTAGATAAACATTCTAGCTTACCCTACACTTTGAAAATCTTGTCTATTTGCTCTCTATCTCTCACTCATCTAGTTTTGAGTATCAAGGTGTGTATGCTAAGTTCATGTGCTGGAAGATCCTGTAAACTTGCAATTTTTTTTTATTGTGGCCCATCCCACTTCCAACAAAACAAAAGCAAAGTATGGAAAAATTGAAGGTAGCAATTGATACAACTCCACTTTTGCATATTGCAGATCCCAATAACCCCTTTGTGGTTGAGACACATGCAAGTGATTTAACTATAGGATCGGTTTTAGTTCAGGATGGTCGACCAGTGGCCTTTGAGTGTAGAACTCTAGAGGTTGCTCAGAAGAATTACTCCATCTATGAGAAGGATTTGTATGCAATAGTCCATGCTTTGAACAAGTGTTATCATTACTTATATGGTGCCAAAGCTACGATAGTGTCTGATCAAGAGAGCATCAAGTGCCTCTCTAATCAAACAAACCTTAAAGGTCGTAACGCCCAATGGCTAGAGACCTTTAAGGAGTTTGATTATGAGCTTAGGTATAGGAAGGGAATGTTGGAATTTGGGGCCCGAGGATCGTTCCAATACTAAAACCTTTTGAGCATACACACTTAATTAATTAAGATGATAAGTGAGAGATAGAAAGAAAGAGATCTTGAGACAATGATAGAGAACGTAAGCAGTGAAAGATGTGATTAACCACTTGTCAATCCTGGACACCTAGAATATGCATAATTTTGCTCATGAGAGATGTCAAACTGAATATCAAGCTAGGTTATGCAAAACTAAATCAAGCATCCAACAACTTGCTGATAGAGAATAACATCAAATGCATCTCTAACATAGTGAAGACTCAACTATAAACCTTTTTCCATGGGAGTGGCAATAGCTCTTCAGTCTTCAAGGTGAAAATGTTGCAATAACATGTCAATGTAATTTGTTTCACACAATGTTCTTCCCTCATTAAATTGCATAAATTCAATGCCCAAATAATGATGTAAGGGCTTCAAACCTAAATATCAAAAGTTACATGCAAATCGGCCTTAAATTCATCAACATGCTTCTCATTAGGATCATTCAATAGCATATAATCAACATATACAAAAATGATGAGAAATACATTATCTACATGCTTAACACATAAAGTGCACTTTGTTGGAATGCTCTCAAATCCATGTGCTAGCAAGTAGGCATGCATCATTTCATACCAAGCACCTGGTGCTTGCCTCAATCCATATGACGCCTTTTTCAAGATGCATACTTTGTTTCCATGCCCTTTCTACACAAAACCACAAAACTAAAATAGATACACTTCTTCATGTAAATCACCATTTATACATGTAGTTTTAATGTCCAATTGGTGTGCATTCCAATCATGATGAGCTAAACTGCGTATATGCTATGAATGGTTGTCATTTGGCATGTGGAAGTCAAGGTCTCACCAAAAGCAATGCCCTTGTCTTCAGCACAACCTTTGACAACAACTAGCCTATACCTATTGATCGTTCCATCAAGCTTACATTTTACCTTTTATATCCACCGATTTAGTGTCAATGGCCTTTTTCCAGGAGAGAAATCACATAAAGACCAAGTACCATTCAGAATGGCATCAATTTCTCATTGCATAGCACTCATTCGGTTTTTTTTTCTATGCTTCATAATAAGAAACAACCTCTCTCTCATCACAAAAACTAGAGACATCCATTGCACAAAAATCTGATGCAAAAGAAGCATTATGAAAGCTTGAATGAGTATGATATGACAAAGGTGCATCTAAGTCATTATCTCTCAAGGTCTGCACCATCTATTTATGCACAGTTTTTGCCTCTTCAATGTCAATTTTGTCATGAATAAGTTCACCATGTAAATTTGCATTAAAGGTAGAATGATCTGCATCATCATTTCAAACATGTAAAGGCTGAGTGACTACCTCGTTAGGAGCAGTATTTGATTGTGCACCTATAAAAAGATGCAACAAAATGTCATACACATCCTTTGACTTGACTAATGTTTCCTTGGTACATGAAAGTAAGGTATGAATTGCATCTTCCAAGAAAGCAACATCATGACTAACTAGAATGTGTTTAGTTTGTGGATGGCATGAGTGGTAGCCTTTGCTTTTAGCAATAGACACAACAAAAATATATTTCACAACCTTATTATTTAATTCATTGTTGTCTAGGTGCTAGTGCATATGCTAGACAACCAAAAACATGCAGATGAGCAACAAATGGCGTGTGCCCATGCTAAGCTTCATATTGAGTGATTGACTACAATGCTTTGGTGGGGCACCTGTCAAGTACATATGTTGCACACATAACAACCTCAATCCAAAAGCTATGTGGTAAATCCTAACTTTTGACCATACATCTTGCCATTTCCATGAGAGTCGTGTTCTTCCTCTCAGCAACTCCACTTTGTTGGGGTGTATACAAAATTGTACACTGATATTACATCACACGCTTAGCCAAAAATGCATTAAACTCAAAAGACGTATACCCCCCCATCGGTTAAAAGAGAAGGTGCCCATTCTACATGTTGATAGTTTTCTATCCAGAACCAAGGACTACTTAAAGCACATAAACATGTTGATCTTTGCTTTCGATGGATAAAACCATGCATGCCTAGAAAATTCATCAATGAAAATCAAAAGGTATAGGTAGTCCTCATTACAAACTAGCAAAACTCAGATGGACGAAGCATGCATGCCAACGTTTTGAATCTAAAATATCTTGAGAATCATGAACTTCACATGCAAAATTGTTCTTAGATTATGCATAATCTATGTGCTTATACATCCCATGACATAAAATGCTAGAACCAATAATATTATCACCATTTGAGAGGTCATGAATTGTACACATGTCATCGATAAATTTAACAACCAAGCAAATTTTGGTTAATGTTGAAACCAATAATGGACTCTTCGCTCCATGGAATATATAAGGCATCTGATAATGTAAGAGTACTACTATCAATAGTAGTAAGAATAATCTTTCCAACTCTCATGACATGATAATAGGGGAAGACTTGACTGAAATGAAGAAACTATGATGTGAGGTTATATGTTTAGTTGCATCACTATCAAAATACCAAACGTTGGAGTCCAATACATACATATACAAATCATAAGAAGTTGGATCATAGCAACAATTAGTAAATGCCCGTTTTTCATTTTAAACAAGGTTAACATACTCAATTTTAAGTATAGCAGCCTTTATAGCAACCATTCCAACCTCTTTTGCATCCAATTTAGGATGTCTTAATGACATGATATTTGTTTTATAATATTTGCGAAATTGTTTCTCCTTTTTTTTCTTTTAATCTTTATCTTCCTTCTTTGACAGTAGCAAATTTCTACTTATGAGTAGACGAGCTTCATTTACCTTTGTCCTTCTAACTATTTAGGAAAGGTTGATCTCCAATACACATAATGGACATGTTTTGTCTAGATTGATCTTCTTGCAAGAAAATAGACTAACTTCTCAAAAGTTAAGGAATTTGGATTTCTAGATGAAGAATAGAATAAAAACTCTAATAAGAATATGGAGGACCACTAAGAATTTTCTGCATAAGTGAACTATCTCGCAACAAGAATTCATTGGTAGAAATTAATTACTCCCTCATATCCTCAATATTTTTTAGAAAAGTGTCCATTGAATGCTCATTCTCCAACATTTTTCAAATGTAAGCAACATGATCCTTATTTCTTACTCGATTTAGTGTGATAAGAGCATCCCAAGAATCTTTGATTGTTTTGCATGGATGAATGTGGGGCATAATGGAATGTTCCACAAAGAAATCTATCAACACATGTGCTTGTGTGTTAGATATATTTTGGTAGTGATGTGTGTGAACGCACTTAGAATTGATGGGGCATTTTGTTCCCTCTTTAGGAGGTTTTTTTTCCTCAGCTTGTATATACACCTATAACCCTAATAGTTCACTTATCTTTGTACATTGATTGGTAATAGAATGTTCCTAATCCTCTCTCTTAAGGCATGGTTCAACCATCTCCTACTATGATTATTTGACATACAATCAGTGTTGTGTTGCACTCTAAGCTTCTCCTTCTTCCTTGTGATGTTTGTATGCTTCCACAATCCTCAAACTCTAACAATTGGTATGAGAGGAGGTCGCCACTTTCTTTAGGGCATCATTGACACCCTTTTAGTCACATTGTCAAAATTTCATGAAAATTAGTGAGCATACTAAGACTGATTAAGAGTTCAAAATGGATTTTCTCTCTAGCATTGAAATTTGGATTTGAGCTTGTTTCAACCTCCAAATGCACCATTGCAGTGATTGTAAATGCAGTTTCATCTTTTTGTGCCAAACATATATATAGTTTTTTATTTGCTAGTACAACTACCTCAAACTTTGCAAAGCATTATGTATTTTGTATGTTGGTTGTTGAGGATAAGTTGGATGGTTCTAATTATTCATTGGGGCATACATGGTGTTTCATGTATTGATAGCAAAAGGCATCTATTCTGGAATATTTTATGGGGTGTTGAAACACATCCTCCAATGCCTGCAAATACAAAATTGCAAGTGATCTATGTTGGGGATTTAAGGGTCATGTGACCTTACCCCTATATCCATATGCATATAACATGTATAGAGCATTGCCTCAAGAAGATCGTTATGTGGGTTTTGAGGTTCCATGCATGTGCCTCTCCTCTATCTCCCTCCATCCCCTCCTCGCTACTCATTTTTAGCCCTCCAAAGGCCTTCATTGGTATCAGATCATGTTGAAAATTGGCGTGCAAGGAGCTTCAATGGAAACTTAGGGTGAATGTGTAGGTTGGCATATTCTCGACAACACATTGGTATTTCTATTGGAGTTTGAGGTCTGCAAAAGCACGCGAACAACATAAGGAAGAAGAAGAAGCTTGAAGTGTGACACACAATACTGAATGTATTATCAAGTGAATGTACAAAGATAAGTGACATGTTAGGGTTATAGGCATATATAAAAGCTAAAAAAAAAAACCAAAGATGGAAAAAAGTACCCCGCCCATCCTAGTGTGTTCTGTTAGGGTGTCGGAAAGGAATGTAGTTATATCTAGTAGAAAAATGAATTTGGAAAAGATGCACATCGAACGGATGTTGTGCAAGCATTGTAACCTTTTTTATAATAGAAGAGGTGATTGGAAGAGAGAGACAGAAGCATCGCCGGACTGTGCGTCTGGGCAGTATGTCTGTGGATTGAATCCATCGCAGTTCATCTACATTGTTGTACTGTTATATTCTATTTATGTTCGGTACTTGACAACTGAGGTTTTGTGTTGATATTTTGTGAGACATTGGTGAAGTGCACGATTAATGGTGATAGTGTGCTAGTAAGCATTAAGAACTTGCATATTCGATTGTGGTGAAGATTATGCTCTATTGTGTACTAGTTGTGGAGATTAGCCATTAAGTTCGTCGAAATTGTCAAATAAGTAATGGAGAAGTTATCACAGTAATAAAGTAACTGGGAAAATATATATAGGACCTCTGTATCACAGACCCCTGACCTTCCCAAGAAGCCATGAACAGTCTAGAAGTACGTTATAATTAATCCGACAAGATAACAAATTAACATTGGCGCCAACCATGGGGCGTGGAGTAGCCAGTCTGAGAGTAGATTAAGGTTTGAGAAAGAATCTTATGATATATGCCTGTAATGCGTTCCCAAGAATCTTACCTGAAGTATAGAAGTGATCAGCATCCCTAGAAAGTTCCTAACGCGTTGGGAATGGCTCCTGGTGGTAGTGGTGAAGGACAATCGTTCGAAGGAAAGCTGGAGATATGGTCTAGTGGAGTGCCACCTCAATATTTTCTTATTCAAGGACTACAGGGTATACCAGAAGTGCAACCAACCCCATCCACGAAAAGTACGGTTGGTGGAGCAATCGCTGATTCTGGTGACAGTTTGGAGAATTCCGGTGGTAGTTTGTTGAATTCTGGTGGTAGCTTGGAAAATTCCGGGGCCGGCTTCCTGAATTTTGGTGACAGCTCTACTTCGGGTTTCGATTTTGGAGAAACTAGTGTATTGGTGGATGAAAGTTCTGGTGAAAAGTTTACCTTAAAAGCTAAATATGATGAATGGCAGTTGAGTTTAGACGTGTGTGATCGACTCAGTGATATCATATTACCAGAGAATTTGCAAGGTGGCGAGACGACACATTAGCAATTAGGATCAACTTGTTCAAACCATTATGAAGTGATACTTCCTCCTGAGTTAAACAACATGAGTGGTACGCAACAACAGCAGCAACAACAACATCAACAACAACATCAACAATAGCAACAACAACAATAGTAGTAGATCATACCCCCATGGCCGGTACTTGCTGGAGTTACATATACGAAATTTGGTGGATTTCCAGGTGATGATCTTGATGCTCATGTGTGTACTTTTGAAATTAATTATGTTGTACTCAACTATCCAACGGATCTGACATATAAGGCTATAGTGATGATGGTTAACCGAATATGATATTAATCATTTCGGTCAATATGACGATGTTAAGGATGCCTTCTTACAACATTTTCAGTTAAAGAAAAATGCGGCTAAGATCTTTGATTATTTGCAAAACAATAGACAGAAACCACATCAAAATATGCAAGAGTATGCAACTTTATTCCGTACTCATCTATGGCAGCTGCCGTCTGTGCATGCTAAACTACCGGATGATGTGATTACCTAGTGGTTCATTAATGGATTAAACCCTCAACTCAAACAAGTTATGATTATACGATGTGTAGGCGTCCTTCCTACTGTTCAAGCTATTCAGCCTCCTCCGACGAACACCCTCCTTTTTCGTGAAGAATCAGAGCAATTCATGGGTGTTGATGATGATAATGATGATCTTCTGCAATTTTTTTGAGGAAAGCATAGGAAAATTAGTCCGTCACAGAGTCACGTACAATCCTCTTCCGCTACAGTAGTTATGCTGGATACCACTTCCTCTGTACAGGTCCTTGTTGCCCCAACATCTCCTAAGGGTCAAACTGATAAAGACACTGTCATGGAAGACGTTCAACCTCTTGATATGGTCGATCAGCAACAGCAGGAGACTGCGGATAAAGAACCGGATACCGTCGCAAATTTTCTTCACCAAACGGAGCAAATGCAGGATGAAGAGTCTCTTGTTCACAAGGATGCTCAACCCGATACGGTGACATCCACTGCGCATCCTTCCTCACCGCACACTACGATGCAAGGTTGTGGAGAACGAGTTCTCCTATGCGCAACGGAAGTGTGTAGTGAACCCTTGTATGTCCAGCACTTGGACAAACATCTACACCTTAGATAGCTTGCTGCTCTCAACATAGAACTCAAATGGACTTGATGCTTTAGTCAATCAAAGTAGACAAAGAGAGCTTTCTAACAAGCTATAAATGACTTAATTTGGACAAGTTTTGATTAGGAAACACAACTGTCAAAGATGAACTACATGTCCACACAGGTATGCTGAAGAACTGAGCTTCACTCTCGGACTGATAGCTCTCTGAATATATATCCTTTGAGAAAGATATTTGGTACAGAGAAAGTAGACACAAATATCTTTCCAACAAGCTAAAAATCAAGTAATTTGGATGAGTTTTGATTAGGAAACTCAACTCATCAAGATAGACCACCTGCACACATAAGTACATTGTAAAACTAGAATTTAATCTCTAACAGATATCTCATAGAGTATGAATTATCTGAATGAGATATTTGAGACAGTGAAAGTAGATGCCAAGGGCTTTCCAATAAGACAAAAATCACGCAATTTGGATATGTTTTGGTTGAGAAACTGAACCAACCAAAATAGACTACCTATCTACACAGGTATACTGAAAAACTAGACTTCACTCTTTCACTGATATCTCACAAACTACATAAGCTTTCAAAGAGATATTTGATATCAGAAAGTACACGAGATAAGCTTTCCAATGAATGTTTAAACGCACAAAATGGTTACATATGCACTGAGATATGAGCTCTGCAACAGAGGTGTGTACAAACTGACGTGCGGCTGGAAGGAGTCTAAGGGAAAACCAAAATGACAAAATGGCTAGATCCGACTACTGGGAGCTCTTGCCTCTTTCTCTCCTTGTTTTGAATGTGCTCCCACTTCACTTTTATAACTAATGAGCATGTGAAGAAGTTTGTGCCTCCTTCTTAACTCACCACTTTCTCCACTACATGCTACTAACTACAAGGCAAGATATTGTATCTCTTACTCATCATGAAGTTTTGACTAGACTTTTTCTTTTCTTATTTTTTTCCTTTTTTCCTCTACTTTTCCTTTATCTTTATATTTGGTAAATTTATCCAAGCATGGCTCATATGAAAATGAGCTTGTACATTTATCTTCAACACTCCCCCTCAAGCTCATTTGGGAGTTATCTTCATCCATGTCTTGCAAATTTATCACATCCTTGAAGCCTTTGAGTTTAGAAGCATCCAAGAACTTTGTAAAAATATCTGCAACCTGCTCTTTGGTTCTAATGAACTTTATCTCCACATCTTTGCTCAGCACCTTTTCCCTTACATAATGGTAGTGGACCTCTATGTGCTTGCTCCTTGCATGAAACATAGGATTGCTTGCCAAGTAGATACTTGACATTTATCACCATATATAGGGATGGTTCCAACTTGCACTCCAAGATCAGCCAAAAGCTTTTTAATCCACATTGCTTCACATGTGGCAAATGCTAATCCTCTGTATTCAGCCTCCATAGATGAAAGTGCAACAGTAGGTTGTTTCTTTGAGCTCCACGTGATAGGTTTGCTTCCTATCATGAACACTCAACCTGAGGTTGATCTTCTATCTTCCTTTGAGCCTGCCCAATCAGCATCACTAAAGCCTTTGATTCTTCATCAAACTTGTAAAACAAAGCATGATTAACTGTATGCTTTATGTATCTCAACACTCTCTTGGCTGAATTTAAGTGTTCACTTGTCGGGGCTTGCATAAATTGAGAAAGTACACCAACAACATAAGACAAATCAGGTCTTGTAATGTTTGCATAGATCAATGATCCTACAATGCTTCTGTATGTCGTTACATCTTCCAATGGTTCTCCATCATTTGAACAAATCTTTGTATTTGTGTCCATGGGTTGAGTGAGTGGTTTGCATTCACTCATTCCAAATCTGAAAAGAACATCCAACAAGTACTTCCTTTGCATCAAGTAGATGCCACTCTTTCCATAAACAACTTCGATTCCTAAAAAATATTTCAGCTCTCCAAGATCTGAAATTTTAAACTCCTTACCAAGCTTCCTTTTGATATCTTTAATCCCTGTAACATCATTTCCTGTTATGATGAGGTCATCGACGTATATGCAAATATATACCTCTCTATTTTCTTCCTTCTTCATGTACAACGAAGGATCTGCACTACTTGGGTTGTATCCACACTTAGTTAGATACTCTACCAATCTTGATTCCATGCTCTTGGTGCTTGCTTCAAGCCATAAAGTGCCTTCTTCAACGTGCAAACAAAAACTGGATTGTTTTCATCTTCAAATCCAATCGGTTGACTCATATATACATCTTCTTGTAGTTCTCCATTAAGAAAAGCATTTTTTATGTCGAGTTGATATAATGGCCATCTCCTTGAAGCACCAAATGCTATTAAGGTTCGGATAGTTCCCATCTTTGCAACGGGGCTAAAAACTTCATCATAATCTATGCCTTGTGTTTGTTTAAATCCTTTGGCAACTAATCTAGCTTTATATCTAGCTAGTGAACCATCAGCATTCCTCTTTACTTTAAACACCCATTTGTTTGGAACAATCTTCATACCTTCTTTCTTTGGCACTAGCTCCCATGTGTGATTATCTTTGAGAGCTTTGATCTCCTCTTTCATAGCTTGCTTCCATTCCTTTTGTGTGCAAGCTTCTTCATATGTCTCATGCTCTTTGTCTTTGATAACCTGCATCATGTATGCAAAATGTGTTGCCATAAAACTATCATAACTCAACCTTTGAGTTGGATACATTGTCCTTGAATATCTTCTTTCATTGCCTTTAGAGAGTTGCTTCTTTAACCTATTTAGCTTTACCATCGGAGTGATTACCTCTTCATATTCTTCTTCACTTGCATCTACCTCACTGTTTGGAGTAGCACTTGCATCTTTGGCTCTACTATGAGCTGAATTTGGAGACAAAGAATGACTCCCCCTCCATGTTGAACATTCTTCATTTGATGTAGATGCCTCTGGACCTGAAGCCTTTGTGCTTGATTGTTGAGCTTCTCTTTGATTTGTTCCTGCATAATCATCACAATCTTCTTCAAGAACCTTTCCTTTCCTTTATCTTCATACCATGGTCTTAGTTCATCAAAGACCACATCTCGGGAGACTCTTAATTCCTTTGTTCTAGGGTTGTAGCACTTGTATCCTTTTTGCTCCATCGAGTAGCCGATGAAAATGCATTTTTCTGACCTTGGTTCCATCTTTGTTCTAACTTCTTGTGGAATGTGAACAAAGCAAACACATCCAAACACTTTGAGGTGTGTAAGATCAGGTTTCTTACCGGAATATACCTCTTCTAGAGTCAAGTGATGTATTCCCGATGTTGTGCACCTATTCATCAAGTAAATGGCGGTTGTGGTAGCTTCAGGCCAATAGTACAATGGTACCTTCATCTCGTTGAGCATGCATCTTGCAATTTCAGTAATCTGCCTATTTTTCCTCTCAGCTACTCCATTTTGTTGTGGTGTATACCTACAAGTGAATTGCCTTTTGATCCCATTCTCTTGTAGAAAATTTGAAAATTCTTTGGAGAAGTATTCTCCTCCACCATCGGACCTTAAGGTTTTGATAGACCTTCCTGTTTCCTTTTCAACTTCAACTTTGAATCTTTTGAATATAGAAAACACCTCTGATTTTTGCTTCATACAAAACAGCCATACCTTTCTTGAGTGATCATCAATGAAGGTGACAAAAAATCTATTACCAGCCATTGATGCCTCTTGGGTTGGTCCCCATACATCCGTATGTATCAAGTCCAAGACATTTGGAGCCACATAATTGCTTCTCTTGAATGGCTGCCTCTTGCTTTCCTAGTTGACAAGCTTCACATAACTCATGTAGTCCAATGCTATTAAATTTTGGAAGACCTCTACCACTTCATGTTTGCTCATGTCCTTCAGCTTTGGAATGTTGATGTGTCCTATTCTTTTGTGCCATAAGTCCAGCTTTGAAATCTTCTTGTTCCCACATTGAATGTACATGACCTTTCCATGTGGATGTTGGACGTCCAAAGTGAACATCCTTCCTTCTCTTCTACCTCGAGCAATGACCTTGAAGCCTTCCTTTGGATTCTTTATGAAGCACCCATTCTCATTGAATCTGACATGATAACCCTTCTCTACCATTTGTCCTACTGAAATCAAGTTCTTTGAAATTGTAGGAACATGAAGAACATTAGATAATACCTTTGCTCTACTTGTATCTCCAAGCCTTATATCTCCAATGTGTTCAATCATGTGTTGAGTATCATCACCTGTTTCAACACATCCTTTTCCACTTGGTACTTGTAGATTAGTGAACAAACTTCCTTGGCATGACATATGGTTACTACAACCTGAATCAATGTACCATTTTTTGTCATCTTCACAAGAGCTTCTATACTCATGTCTCATTGCAAGTAGTGTGTCCTTGCTTCCTTCACTTGAGGTGCTTGCATAGTTGCTTTGGTTCCTTTGATTGCCTCCATTTGGTCTTCCATTCTTCAGCCAACAATCACTAGCATAGTGTCCTACTTTACCACAATGATAGCATGTTATACCTTTATGAGAATTGTAGGAGCTTCGGCCTCTTCCTCTACTTTTACCCGACCTCTTCCTTGTGCGTTGGCATTTGATGCATCCTTGTTGTCTTCCGAATTGTTTTGATTGTAGTTGGAGTGGTTGTGACCTCTTTCTCTTCCTCTTGAGCCTCCTCTTGAGTTTCTTCCTTTACCTCGACCTGCATATAACATTTGGTTGTGGCTGTCCTTTCCTTTGGGACCACCGAAGCTAACATTAGGATCTGAGTTAGACCTTACTCATACCAGGTTTATCACTATCGAATAGGCTTATCAAGTGATGGCTGATAGAGCCATTACAAGCAGAAACAAAATTAAAGAAGGTTACTGAAGAGTTATTCCATAAAGGCTAGATTTTAGACAAAGAAATTGGACGAATCATAAAGCTCAAGAAGGAAATTGAATCTATTCAAAAAGAAAGACGGGATTTCTTCAGGACTATGCAATTTCAGTAACAGTAATTGGAACATAGGGAGAAACAATTAGGCATCCAGCATGATAGAATATCACGAATTGATGCATAAATAGAAGAAGCAAGGTTACTTACGCAGAGATTCCGCTTTGGCCAATGATTTTTACTTGCAAGAAGCATTTTTGCAGAATCAAAGTGAAATTTTGTTGTCGCAAATAATAGCTTCTAGTATTTATGAGTCAGTTGTCTATCCTTTTGTTTGTAAGATTCTTAACATTGGAAGAAGTAAGTCAAAGATTCAGGTTCTATCAAATTTGTGTTGCAGAGAGATAGAATAAGATACTTGTTATGTTATAGAAGGTTATGAATCCTATAAAGCTTTCAGCAAGGTTTTGTTATGTTAGAATCAGCTAACCTTATTCTAGATTTTGGGAAGCTGAGGAATGACAGTGAAAGCTATTGGCATGTGCAAAATGCTAATAAAAAGGGCTCATAGATTTTGTTTCAGATACAGGTATTGATCACTGAAGATCAGATTTATGAAGAAGGACGTCCAAGATTTCATAAAGTCTGATATATTTGAAGAATTTTGAATACTAGTGTTAAATCATCTAGGGGGTGATGAAACACGAAGACTTATTTTCAGCCATATATGAAAGAATACAGAGTCATACCTACAGGTATTCCTATTTCGGGTATTCCTATATTTCCTTTGTCAGGTTCTCTTTATGTTCCAGCTTTGAAAGAAGAAGGAAGAAGGAGAATGTCTGGAGAAAGTTCTTGTTAGGATGTTCCTATTCAGGAGAAGGTTCCAGAGTTCTATTGAAGAGAAGCTTGATATTTCAGAAAGGTATGTTTGAGAGGTGCACACATTTATGTTTATACCAGGTTCTGAAGGAAATAGGTATGAAGAATTTAAGGATGAAGACATGATGACATCATAGATATGATATTTTGATAAAACTCATGGATTGAGTTGAGTTGACTTGAGTACAGTCAGAGATGAACCAACAGTGTTCATAATACACTAAGTTGTGAGTTGTCAGTCACAGGTTTCAGGATTCAGTTCTTGATTTTGGTTAGTGTATTTACATGACACAACATAAGTATGTTGAGAAGCCTTTTTGTAAGGGAAATGCACATATGTGGATCCTAGTGTATGTTTTTAGGTTTGTGAAAATAGGAGATAGCAGGTTCAGATACAGTTCATGCTATATTTGTTGTCAAGCAGTGATTGCTTGATGTGTACACTATTGGATATCTAGTTTGCATATTTTCTCAAGTATTATGGTTCATATTCAACAAGTTCATTCAAATTCAATTTTGAAGAAGACTTTTGAAGAAAAGATTTAAAGGTCAGTTCGGAAGTACAAGTGTGAAGCTTGTGATAGTTTGCAACTTATGCAGTTTGCAGATCCAGTTCAGTTTGTACCAATATGACATTGCAGGGGGGATTGTTGGAATCAATATTCTATTAGTCAAACAGTATTCCATTGGTCCATTTATAGTTCTATTGGTCAAATTGTTTAGGTAGAACAACATGTGTAGTTTTCAAACTAACATCTTGTACACACTAGAGCGTGGGTAGCATGGATAGTTCGCTGTCCTCCCATCATGCCCACCAGGGTTAAAGTTCCCTGATCGGTAGCGGCGTAGATCGCGAAAGATTTTTTGAGATATGGTTTTGAAATAAAACGCCGACGGACAGCGACGAGCGATGGATTGCGATCGGACTGCTTTTCGAAGTTCGCAAGTGAGTTATGCTTTATTCGAGAACAATTGTAGTCTTTTGCTTTTGGGAGTGCTTTATTACAAGGAAGCTCTACTATATGAGAAGGCCAATCTCATTGTTCAAAGTATCCTTCACTTAGTGTTCAACACAAGCTTTGGAGAGCTTGGACCTCAATAGAGGTGGTGTTTCTTCTAGCACATGGGGCAACCATGGTGCTAACTTGAAGCATGTTGAGGAGCGGCTATGGATTTCTTCTTGGAGAAGAAGAGTGTGCTCACACTCTTGATCATGGAGAGGAGGTTATCTCTTGTTCATGGAAAGAGGACTTGGATATTAGCAGCTTGATGGTGAGGATTGGCCATCTACATGGTGTATTTGAAGATTGTCTTCTACATGAAGATTTTGGGCTACTTCAAAGACATTGGATGGTGGTTAACATAAGATTTACATCTTATGTTAAGTATTCAAGTACATATTCTCTTTATGCACACAGGTACTACTTGAAGTTTATGGAGGCAGTAGCATCCATATCAGGAGGAGTCCTATTCAACATAGGTTACTCGACACAAATTGCATCACATTCTATTGAGGGCATATATTCAACACCTTGCATAATATTCCACAAGCTTTTTGCTACCAATACACGATGTAGAAAATTGATTGTTTCTCAAAGAAGATGAATAGAATTACCTAGTAAAGCTCCGCTAGACCTATACCAAAATTTGAGACACCTATACTAGTGAACCTGAAACTATATATATCTTTGACACCAAAGAATAAAATTGTTTGCATAGTTGATGCAATGGTGCATTTGGAGGCTTAAATTCGCTCAAATCAAAATTTGAACACCTAGAGAAGAAAGTAATTTGAACTCCTAATGATTTCGAGTATGCTCAACAACTTTTTTGTGTTTGTGAGATTGTGATTGGAAGGGTTTTGACAATGCCTTGAAGAAATTCACAACTCACTTTGATACTAATTTTTGGAATTCGAGGTCTATGAAAGCCTACAAACAACACGGTGAAGAAGAAGAAGAAGAAGAAGAAGCTTGGAGCACAACACTCAGTGTATTACTAAGCGAATGTACAAAAATAAGTAGGCTATCAAGGTTATATGCATATATAAAAGCCAAGGGTGAAGAAAGCTCTTAGATAAGGAAAAAAGTACCTCGATGATCGTAATGTGCCATATAGATCACTATCAAAATATATCAACAAATGTAGGCTAGTAATTGTTATTTTCTAGCTTCTCAATTTGACATGCTCCTTCAACCATATCTTCCTCCTCCTTATTGAGACCAAGAATATTAATATGGATGGAGAATGATAAATAATAGCTTTAATCCCTTAAGTTTGACTCTTTTGATGAAGAAATGTTGTGTTTGTAGCCTCCTCTTGAGTGTGGTCACCTTACCTTCAAGATTGATTACTTGAACTTGGGTCTTCACCTTCTAGAGTTGTTTTCTTTACTTCAGAAGCTCCACAAAGGTTATTTTTCAAGCAAATGAAGGCATTGATACCAAATGAAGAGAAACTTGATTTCCTTAAACGCAATAGAAGACACATTAGATCCTCCAAAGGTTAACTCTATGTTATGCTTTTATAGACTTTGCATAATACCACCTTACACTCTATATAGAATAAAAAGGCCAATAGAGTCATACGATGCTAAAATAACTTAATAAAAGGGAAAAAAGGGATAATTTCCAATACAAAAAGTTTCGTACAAAGATGGCCAATGATTGGAGAGAAACATACCAATCAAAATCACATGAAGCTTTGTCTCTATGTGTTGATGGATGCTATGAGACTCTTCTTATGTGCATAGATAAGCTAGAGAGGTAAGGCTTGGCTTGGAAGTGATAGCCTCATGTCCTAGACACCTAATGTTCTAATGTTCTAGTCCTATGATTATTTTATCCATGATTACTTAATATTACATAAATAACTTAAGTAAAAACATACCATCAATCAAGCTTTTCAAAAGTAAAAGCAACTTCTGTGTGATTGACATGTTTGCTATGATATAGCTCATGAAAATCTTCTTGAAATGTGGCAAGGCTCTTCCAATGTTATTGATGTGGTCCAAGTGTCCAAATGGTCCTGAGGCTGAGCTTGCACTTCAACACTTTATTGGATTCAATGAAGAACTATCCACCAATCATGATCTTTGCTATTTCATCCTCAATGACTTCGCTTTGAAGGGGAATGCCACCAATTTGTCGTTTCCATGAGAAAAAGAAATAACATTTTGCCTACAAATGAATTTCATGGATTTCATTGAGGAGACATCCTACTTAATTGAAGCTAACATGGTTGCTATATTGGATCCACTTTCGAAACTAATTTTAGCTTTGGAACTCTCCTTAGTTTTTTAGGCTATGTGTAAATAGAACCTTATGTGTAAATAGAATTGTAATGGAAGGTGAAAAAATTATGACATACACGTTATACCCTGATATAGTGTGAAACCAACCTTATGTAAATCGTTTGATACAAGCTTGAGAGCTTCGTTTGCCTATCTTTTTCTCTGGAAATTTGCCAAAGTAATCCTTTTTTTTTAAATTTTTCTTTCAAAAGGGAGCCGGACGACCGTGCTCCCTCAGACCTTGGTCGGTTTATGTCGTCACTCAAAATAGTCGAGATACCCAGAAGCTTCTCAATTTCTCCTTCGTACAAGAGAGCTAGAAATCTTCTGTGCAGACATCATCCGGAATTTCTTTGTTTTTACTGGGTTTCGCGTGCAATCTTTTTCAGTGTCTATTGCTTTGGCAATGGCTTCTGTCAGTTCTAGTCTCACAACTGTACACCGGCCTCCTTGTTCCACCTCTTCTTCCAGTGCTCCTTCGACATCTACACCATGCGTACGTGTCCAAATTGGCAACAGGTATTCTGTCAAGGCAGCATGCCTCATGCAGCGAGCTCGAATCTCATTGCCCAGCAGGAAGAAGGGAAACCTCCTTCACAATTTCTACGGGGTCCGCCCGGCTCATAATATATCAAACAAACAGCTGAAGCTTTCTCGTCGCCAGGAAAGGGGAATTTCGCCTCAAATTATCCGCTGCAATGCAGCGAATGTGAGTGTCATTTCCCCCCTTTTTTCCTTTTGCAAAACGCTTCTAATACACTATAAAGGGCTTGGAATGCGAGTTTTTGCAAATGATAGTTTGCTTTATTGAATCGCCTTATTTTTCTTGCTGGAGTTTCTAAGCATTCTGGTCAATCATGTGTCCTATACCGATTAAAGATATGGAATTTACGTACGGTATGTTAACTCACGTATGGCTTCTATGTGTTCACTGTGAGATGGATGGCGTATTATTAGCATCTTACAGCTTTCTGGCTTGTGGCGTTCGTGACAATTAAACCCACACCGAATGACTCTGCAATGGATGCTAACTATGGTGCACTTCTGTTCTCTCGCCCTGTACCAACCATTTTGTCATTGGTGGGCAGTTTCACTAACCTTCGGTCATGTTGGAGGGGATTTAAGTGGGAAAATTTCTGATCGTGCCTAAATCTCCCGTTTGACTTGACAATATACGGATTGTTAGCCAATGTAATTTGTTGTAGTCATTTTAGCTTTTGTCTGATGCGTTATTAGCTGTGTCACAGGAGCTAAGTAGTTGGGGAAATCTACAGTCATTAGCTAGCAGTCTTTTTGCATAAGATACAATACGGTGTACAGCTAGTCTTTTAATTGGGAGCTTTTTTCCCAATATAGTTGCTATCTGATCATTCAGGGTTTTGTTTCATGTGCAACAAGTGTCATATGAGAGGGCTATCCATGGGTACTTGTTGTTAATGATGCTAATTTTCATTCATGCTGGATTTCAATCCTTTGCATGGATACTGAACAGTTTGATGATGTTGTTTCGTGTATCTTTGTATGTTAATGCACATCAATATTGTACTTGTTGCGTCTCTGCAAACTTAGTAAGTATTCTTAGCCAGTTTAATAGGTCTTTATTATTACATTACTTTGACATTTGACATGTCTTTTGTCCCAGATATCACAAGGTGACTTCACAGACATGGCTTGGCAAGCTGTGGTTGCATCACCTGAGGTTGCAAAGGAGAGTAAGCAGCAGATAGTGGAAACAGAACATCTTATGAAAGCTTTATTACAACAGAGGAATGGGCTAGCACGGCGGATCTTTGCTAAAGCTGGAGTAGATAATACTGCACTACTTCAAGCAACAGACAGATATATTCAGAGACAACCAAAGGTGAGTTAGCTTTTTTCATCTTTCACACAAAATTTCAAAGAGATTAATGTGCAGGTATATCCCACAATCATAGTAATAATAGTAGTAGTATTAGTAGTAATTAGAATAGTAATAATAGTAATATTATTATTACTACTACCACTTCCACCACCACCCCTGCTGCTACTGCTATTACTATTCTTGCTGTTATTGCTATTGTTGTGGCTGTTGTTGTTTTGTTATGTATTGTTTGTGTGTTCTTGAGTTTTCACTTTCCTTCCTAATACATAAGATTCCCTGCGACCTTTTTGGAAACCAGTACATATGTTTGTGCTACAGGGTTGGCAGGAGGAAGTCTATCGATACAGTGGTCAAGGGGCAGAGATGAGTGAAGATGGTGACTGGAAATGATTTAATAGATGTCTAGTAGCATGAAAGGGGACAATTGGAAACAATCTTCTCTATTTCCACTGAAGGGTAACGCAATGCTGCTGCACTTTCTGGCGCCATTTAAGTGAAAGGAAGACTGAATGATAATCACCTTTTATAATCAGAATTCTTACCAAAACTCACTAACTTCAATTTTTCTCCCTCCTATCTGGGCTAATTATTGTTAGCAGTGAAGTGTTAAAGTCATCTATTCTCAGGGTGTAGGATCCACTAGATGTCAAAACTTAAAATTATTGGTCAGAATTCCATTTGTGGTAAAATAATTGATGAAAGTGACATAGAGGTTGGATTAAACAAGGTGTTAGCATCTCACCACAGCCCTTCCGACTAACAAGACAAAGTACAAGCCATATTCACAAAATAACATAAAAATCAGAATCATCTTCCAGATGAAAAGCAGCACAATCTCACCCCCAAGCCTGGCAACATGCAACTTTATGAGTGGCCATCACCACAAGGGCTAGTGTCCCATACTACTGCACCCACACCAAACAGGTGGGAGGGTCATGTCAAGGGTCAAGATTCCAAGTGTAGTGCATATTAAGAATGAATGACGAATGAGCCTCAAGTCCTATTTAGAGGACTCACTCAAGGAGATGGGCCAGTTCATACTGGTTGGATTTCACACTTAGCAGACATAACTATAGTTGTCCATCTGGATGTATGTTGGGTTTGGGAATCAAACCATGGAATGGATTCTTCAAGTTTTTGATGGACTCTTAAGCCATAAGAGATTTGGGTTCATGCTTCCACTTGATTACATATTCAAGATATGACTCCTTATGAGACCTACGTATCCACTCATCTAGCACCAAATTGGTTTCGAGTGAAATATTACCCGTAGTATCCTCCAAGCTAGGGATATCCTCTGGATATATCACAAAACCAAAGCCTTTTCTTTTAAACGACTAATGTGGAACATAGGAGGTACGATGATTCTATTGTGGACAAGGGAAACCATCTTGAACCCCAGATTCCATGTGACTTCTATATCTCATTATTGGTCCAGAATTTGGAGAACCAATGCTTTCATTGCGTCCGGAACATGCCAAAACCCTAAGATCGACTTCCTACTTGCTTGATTCTGTTATCCAGAGGTCATGTTTCGAATTGATGAAATCATCAATTCGTAATCGCCATTGATGAATCGTCGTTGAAAAACCTATATATAAGGAGGGGTTGGCCATACACATACTCAGTCTTTCCAATGTCAATCTTGGGAGCTGAAGAGTCATGATCACCACGTAAGCACTTTCAATTTCTAGTTCGAGTTCTAGTCTTGTCCTTTGCTTTAGTCTTGTCCTTTGCTCTAGTCTTGTCCTTTGCTAGTCTTGTCCTTTGCTCTAGTCTTATCCTTTGCTTTGGTCTTGTCTAGTCTTGTATCTTGGACATCCTATCTTGTCTTCTTGTAATTTCGTAGTATGAGATCCTTTCCAGTAACTCTTTGTATCTAATTGATCGCTTTGAAGGGAGTTCTTGCAATCTAGATATCTTACTTCATACCTACGGTCCCGAGTTGTGGGATCTTCTGTATGACCTCTAGTTGAGTTATCCATACCTATGAGTCTCGGGTTGTAAGACTTCTTGTATCAATCATATATTCTTGTATTATTTCCCTACGTGTGTGATCTTATAATCGAAAGTGTAATTCAGAAATCTTGTCTAGTCTAGTAAGAGGGCACAATCTATGTTGATATATTTAGGTAGTGATGTGTGTGAACACTCTAGGACCGCTGGGGTACTTTTTTCCCTCTTTAGGAGGTTTTTTTTCCCCGGCTTGTATATACGCCTATTGCCCTAATGGGCTACTTATCTAACTTTTTGAGATACGATCAATTTTTTGCATCAAGGTATTTTAGTCACCGGCCATGGCCGAAAGTAGTGATGTATTTCGTATGTTGGCTGTAGAGGATAAGTTGGATGGTACCAACTACCCCTTGTGGGCTTATATGATGTTACATGTATTGGTTGCAAAAGGAATGTGGAACATTGTGCAGGGTGTCGAAAAACGTCCTATCACACTTGCAACTCTTACAATTGCAGGTACTGAAGCTGATGCAGAAGGTGTTGAAGATGATGATATTCTGCATATTCCTGTTCGTGTTGCGGTTTCTGCTGCATCTATTGCAGAGCAGGTTCGTTGGGATGGCAGAGATGCTCAGGCACATGCTTTGATAGCTTTGTCTGTCAAACATGCCATTATTCCTCACATTCGCTCTTGTAGAACAACTAACGATGCTTGGGACACACTTACCACATTGTACCAAGCTAGGAATGAGGCTTGGGATACACTTACCACATTGTACCAAGCTAGGAATGAGGCTCGTGTTGCTTACCTCCGAAAACAGTTGGAGAGTGAGCACATGAATGAAGGTGATTCTATGGACAGTGTCCTAACAAAGATCAAAGACTTGAAGGAATAGTTGATTTCTGTTGATGAGGTTATACCAGATAGCTCACTTTTGAAGACCGTTCTGAATAGTCTTCCTGATTCATATCAGAGTTTTGCTCCTACTCTTCAGTTGATGATGAAAGGCAATCCAAATGCCTTGTCATTTGAGGAGTTAGTCTTTGTCAGGCAGAAGAGGTCCATTACGCGAGTTGCAGATCAAGCTTTCTTGGCTAGTTAGAAGGGCAAAGGAAAATGGAGCTCTTCAATTAGTAAGCAGAAACATGCTAATTCTGCACAATCGAAGAGGGAAGACAAAGATGAAAAGAAATCAGAAAAGCAGAAATTGTTTTGCAAGATCAACTATGCTTTTTCTGTAATTTTTCCTATGTTTTGTTTGCATTTGGTGCTAGGCTTCATTATGGCTGAGTTTGCCCATCACTTCCGGAAGTGATAGAAACTCAGTTCGCAGAGCTTCTTGTGAGTTCATGCTCGTGGTGTGTGTGCGTTGTGGGGTGTGTGTGTGAGCATGTTCATTCTGAGCTCTATACCCACTATTGGGCACTGAGGACGTTAGTGGGGATGTCATAGTATTGAGTCGATACTGTGCATAGTGGAGCTGATATGCTATGTAGTCTTGTGGTTGACTACCATGAGCTTGTAGTTGCACTTTCCTTTGAGGGTGAATTTGGGGTTTACCTGGATTCATTCTGGTATATATGATTGTCGTATTAGCGGACATGCAGTTTTCACTTGTGGATTCTTCGTCCGAGTTGCGACCAGTTGTTAGGTGTGTATACCCTATCAACTATGCTTTTTCTGTAATTTCTCCTATGTTTTGTTTGCATTTGGTGCTAGGCTTCATTATGGCTGAGTTTGCCCATCACTTCCGGAAGTGATAGAAACTCAGTTCGCAGAGCTTCTTGTGAGTTCATGCTCGTGGTGTGTGTGCGTTGTGGGGTGTGTGTGTGAGCATGTATTCATTCTGAGCTCTATACCCACTATTGGGCACTGAGGACGTTAGTGGGGATGTCATAGTATTGAGTCGATACTGTGCATAGTGGAGCTGATATGCTATGTAGTCTTGTGGTTGACTACCATGAGCTTGTAGTTGCACTTTCCTTTGAGGGTGAATTTGGGGTTTACCTGGATTCATTCTGGTATATATGATTGTCGTATTAGCGGACATGCAGTTTTCACATGTGGATTCTTCGTCCGAGTTGCGACCAGTTGTTAGGTGTGTATACCCTATCAACTATGCTTTTTCTGTAATTTTTCCTATGTTTTGTTTGCATTTGGTGCTAGGCTTCATTATGGCTGAGTTTGCCCATCACTTCCGGAAGTGATAGAAACTCAGTTCGCAGAGCTTCTTGTGAGTTCATGCTCGTGGTGTGTGTGCGTTGTGGGGTGTGTGTGTGAGCATGTTCATTCTGAGCTCTATACCCACTATTGGGCACTGAGGACGTTAGTGGGGATGTCATAGTATTGAGTCGATACTGTGCATAGTGGAGCTGATATGCTATGTAGTCTTGTGGTTGACTACCATGAGCTTGTAGTTGCACTTTCCTTTGAGGGTGAATTTGGGGTTTACCTGGATTCATTCTGGTATATATGATTGTCGTATTAGCGGACATGCAGTTTTCACTTGTGGATTCTTCGTCCGAGTTGCGACCAGTTGTTAGGTGTGTATACCCTATCAACTATGCTTTTTCTGTAATTTTTCCTATGTTTTGTTTGCATTTGGTGCTAGGCTTCATTATGGCTGAGTTTGCCCATCACTTCCGGAAGTGATAGAAACTCAGTTCGCAGAGCTTCTTGTGAGTTCATGCTCGTGGTGTGTGTGCGTTGTGGGGTGTGTGTGTGAGCATGTTCATTCTGAGCTCTATACCCACTATTGGGCACTGAGGACGTTAGTGGGGATGTCATAGTATTGAGTCGATACTGTGCATAGTGGAGCTGATATGCTATGTAGTCTTGTGGTTGACTACCATGAGCTTGTAGTTGCACTTTCCTTTGAGGGTGAATTTGGGGTTTACCTGGATTCATTCTGGTATATATATCATAAAGAACTGTCCTAAGCTGGCTTCAAAAGAGGCAAAGAAAAAAGAGGCAAAGGAAAAAGAGGAAGGAATGGTTGTTGCGGAGGCCTCTACTCCAAAAACAGAGTCTGCTAATCTTGTGGAGCTAATCTTGTTCAGGAAGAAGAACGGGCGTTTACTACTGTTTGCAGTTTTGACCCATCTTCTCGTGAGCACTGCATGTCTGCAGTAGACTCATATGTTTGGTACTTCGACAGTGGGGCGACCAAACATATTACCTCGCAGCGCAGTTTTTTCTCTTCACTTGAGCCTTCCCCTACAGGGAATACTGTTACATGCGCCAACAACTCCTCTTATCCTGTTATGGGAGTTGGTAAGATCATTTTGACTATTGTTGATGGTAGTTCTTTCATTTTGTCAGATGCGTTGTTCGTGCCAGGGATCAAGAAAAATTTGTTATCAATTTCTGCATTAGCCAAGATTGGCTTGGTTGTGAAATTTGTTGATGACAGATGTACAGTTCATGATCTATCAAATGGCGACGTGATTATTGCTTCTTGCATTTTATGTCGTGGGCTCTATAAGCTCATAGAATATGAAAGATCTGTAAATGATTCGGCATGTGCAGTACATGATTCTCAGGCTATGTCAGATGCAAAGCTTTGGCATGCACGCTTTGGTCATCTGAATTTTGCTAGTTTGCTACGCCTGCAGAAATCTGAAATGGTGTCCTCTTTGCCCAAACTTGAGGCACCTCGAAAACATGTTTGTGAAGGCTGTACTTTGGGCAAAATGCGGCTCGATCCTTTCCAAAAGATGGTTCAGTTCGGGCTACTCAGAAATTGAAGCTTGTACATAATGATGTCTGTTGTCCTATGCAGACACCTTCTTTTGGAAATTATCTTTACTTCGTGACTTTCATCGATGATTTTTCTAGGCATGTATGGGTATATCCATTGAAGGTAAAGTCCGAAGTGTTCATGTGCTTCAAACAGTTTTTGGTTTTGGCTGAAAATCTGTCAGCATGTAAAATGGGCACCCTCCGTTCTGAGGGGTGGGGGGTTATATGTCTTCTGATTTTAATGCATTTCTGGTTGAACGTGGGATAAAACACCAGTGTACAGTGTCGTATACACCTCAACAGAATGGAGTTGCCGAACGAAAGAACATGTCACTGATGGAGATTGAGAGGTGTATGGTCAAGAGTTGGGCTTTACCACATAGTTTTTGGCTTGAGGCTGTCATGTGTGCAGCATATGTTAAGTAGCATATGTACCTAACAGGTGTCCCACTAAAGCGTTGCAATTTATCACTCCATATGAGGCTTGGCATGATCGCAAGCCATCTGTTGCTCATCTGCGTGTTTTTGGTTGTTTGGCATATGCATTAGTGCTTGAACATCGCAGAAAATTGGATGATAAGGCAGTAAAATGTATTTTTGTTGGGTACAGTTCTGAAAGTAAAGGCCATCGTCTGTATTCTCCACAGACTAAACGCATTCTGGTTAGCCGTGGTGTTGTTTTTGTGGAAGATGCTATTCAACCATTGCTTTCATGTACTAAGGAGACATCTGTTAGCTCCAAAGACATTGCTGCCTCTTTTTACAGGCGGACAGTCTAGTGCTGGTCCTAATGAGGCAACTTCTCAGCCTTTGCAGGTTTCATGTGATGATGCAGATCATCCCATTTTTGATGCAGATTTACATGATGCACTTGTTGATGAGAGAGCTGACATTGAGGAGGCAAAAACTATGCCCAAATGGCTGGTGCAGACTTTGCGTGAAAACAAATTAGATGCACCTCTGTCATATCGTACTCGATCAGGCTCTCATAGTGCCTCTTTTGCATTAGATTGCTATGCTATGGTTGCATCTAGTCTCAGAATATGATGCTATAATGAAGAACGGTACTTGGTCTTTATGTGACTTGCCTCCCGGCAATAAGGCCATTGGAACTAAGTGGGTTTACAAGCTGAAGCGTAAGCCTGATGGAACCATTGACACGTATAAGGCTAGGCTTGTTGCAAAGGGTTATGCACAGGAAAGAGGCATTGATTTTGATGAGACCTTTGCACTTACATGCCGTATGACTACTGTTCGGAGCATCTGTGCACTTGCAGCCCATCATGGTTGGAATGTACATCAGTTGGACATTAAAACTGCATTTCTTAATGGTGAATTGCATGAAGAAGTGTATGTTTTTCAGCTCCGTGGCTTTGTGCAGAAAGGGCATGAAAACCAGGTATGCAGGTTAAAGAAGGCATTATATGGTTTAAGGCAAGCACCACGTGCTTGGTATGAAAAGATACATGCTTATGTGATTGCACATGGTTTTGAGAACAGTCCAACTGAAAGCACCTTATGTGTTAAGCGTGCTAATGATGTACTTCTGATCATTGTGGTTTATGTTGATGACATGCTGCTCACTGGTCCTCATGAGAGGCATATTGCTGATTTTAAGGCTGATTTGCATACCTCATTTAAGATGTCTGATTTGGGGTATTTGCATCACTATTTGGGCATTCTGTTTATGCACGTTGATGGTGGAATTACTTTGTGTCAAACGAAATATATTGACACATTATTGCAGCGTTTTGGCCTTGAAGACTGTAAACCTATTGCCACTCCTATGGAAACAGGTTTACGACTGAGTCTTCATGATGCTTGAGATGCATTTGATGCTTTTCTCTATCAGCAGGCTGTTGGATGCTTGATTTACTTTTGCATTACTCGGCCAGATATTCAGTTTGCTGTCTCACATATGAGCAGGTTTATGCATTGACTAGGAGTCAAGCATTGGCATGCGGTTAAGAGCATCTTTCGCTACTTGAGTGGTACCCGGCTACTTGGTTTGTTTTATCCCAAGGGGGGATCACTACTGCCAGATTTGCATGCTTTTTTTGACTCTGATTGGGCTGGTTTCTATGACACTCGTGTGTCCACTAATGGCTTTTGCTTCATGCTTGGTAGCTCACGTATATCTTGGTTGAGCAAGAAGCAGCCTACCCTACTGTGGTCACTTCCAGTTGTGAGGCTGAGTATAGGGAAGCTTTCACAGCGACTATTGAGTGTGTGTGGCTAAGACGCCTTATGGCTGATTTGGGTATTGGTCAGTCTTCTTCCACCACCATCTTCACTGACAGTCAGAGCGCATTGGGAGTTGCGAGGAACCCTGTGTTCCATGCTCGCACTAAGCACATTGAGGGTGCATTATCATTATGTCAGGGAGAGGTTCTCTGCTGGGGAGATCAGCTTGGCATATGTGCCCACGTAGGAGAACATTGCATACCTTTTCACGAAGGCTCTGCCTAGGGAGAAGTTTGAAGCTTTTCGCAAAGCTTTGGGCTTACTTCCTTTTGTGGAGTGATCTCCACATAGCTTGACACTTCCTTATACATGAGTGCAAGCTACTTGTTCACCGCATCACTCTCAGGGGGGATTTGTTTATATATTTAGGTAGTGATGTGTGTGAACACTCTAGGACCGCCGGGGTACTTTTTTCCCTCTTTAGGAGGTTTTTCCCCCCTCGCTTGTATATACGCATATTGCCCTAATGGGCTACTTATCTTTGTACATTCTCTAGTAATACATTCAGTATCGTGTGTTGTGCTCCAAGCTTCTTCTTCTTCCTTGTGCGGTTCGCGTGCTTTCGAAGACGTCTAACTCCAACAATTTAGTGCTCCCATGACATTTTGGCAAGAAAGATTGGAGTACCTTGTTCATTGGAAAGGGTATGACATCATCGCCCGTACTTGGGAACCTGTAGAAAACCTTCAGAGAGCACCAATCAAGGTTCGAGAATTCCATAAGAAAAATCCAATGAAGCAAGACCATAGAACATGACCGCTCCTTGTGGAACTCGTCGCTTGAGGGGAGGTGATGTCATGGACAAAGGAAGCCATCAAGAACCTTAGATTCCGTGTGATCTCACGATTGTTTGAAATTAAAACCGTTTAAATCTTTATTATGATTTTCAAAGTTCATGGAGCAATTTTTATCAAGATTTTTATGATTTATATTTTTTAAATTACAATAATATCTTTAAACCTAGATAAATTTTTGTGTTCTTGAGTTATATACTAATAGATAAACTACTTAATGAGGTGGGATTTTTTATGAATACATACATAGAGATACATAATAAACCATAGATATGGGAGTAATTGCTTTGCAAAATTTTAGCGATTTTCTTTTGTTCTCTTTTTTTCTTTTTAGTAAAGTTATTCTTTTGTTGTTGTATTCTTGTATTCCATAAAAATTGATAAATTTTATTTAATTGTATTCTTGAGCCAAATAATGAAAAATATATTAGCTTGCAAAGTGGATTCTTATGTAATTAAATAGATAGAGATACATAGAAGAAAGATTGATTAAAATTATGAGATAGATAGATGGATACATGGATGGATGGGTAGCTAGGAAGGTACTAGTTAGGTTAGTAGATAGATAGATAGATAAATAATTAATTAGAGAGGTAGACAGGTAGATGAAAATATCAAGATCAATCATTGATTGATCCAAGGTAGATAGATGGTTATGTCTTTGCATATTTCATGTATTTCTCTATAAAAGGTAGAAATCTAGGTGTGAATAAAAACCTCAATTTTTATTTTGGATTATTTAAATCTATATGATTTAAATGATTTAAATTCCGATTTAAATCTATGATTTTGATCGCTACTTTGTACGATGGCAATCTCCATGCCCTCAAGGGTCGTTCTTGCTTACAAGACAAACCATAGACCTTATTCACAAACCTACGAGGATGAACATCAGACTCACCCCCGGCGATAGAGCCAAATGGGTTCTCCTCCGAGCTTGGGAGCTTTGCAACTATGCATGGGTTGCCATCATTGCAAGGGTTGGTGTCCTGTCTGAACACTCCCACACTAGATTATGTGTATTGGTGTCAGGTGACTCTAGGAAAGGGGAGTGTCCAAGTGCGTATACACAAGGATATGCACAAATGGGAATGTGAGTCACATAAGGAGGTGGCCAGTTCACACTGGCCAGTCCTTACCACCTGGTCGGACAGTAGGTACATGCATCCATCTAGATGTCCTAAGGAAGTGGGAAGGTGACATGAGCATTGAGTTCTATTTATAGGGTTCACTTGAGTCGGGTGTGTTCACACTGGCTGGACACTCCACACTTCGCCTGAACATAACAATAGGCACCCCTGCAGATGTTTGACGATGTATAAGCACAAGGATATTATGGAGTCGTAGAATCCAGCGGTGAAAAGAGACGTCTTACTCTTTGAATAAGTCCTTGAAAAGTTAAAGATTGTGTCGTTTGATGATGTTTTTAGTATTTTTAGCATTTCCAAGCAAGATGATTGCATTTCCAACTAATCACAAAATTGATTAGCTTCCTATACTGTTAATTTTCTCCTACTAGCAGGTTATTGGTGACACTGGAGGATCCATGCTAGGCCGTGATCTAGAAGCGCTTATTGATAGAACTAGATCTCTCAAAAAAGATTATGGGGATTCCTTCATATCTGTTGAGCATCTTGTTCTAAGTTTTGTACAAGACAAGCGCTTTGGACAGCAGCTATTCAAGGATTTCCAAATAAGTGAGAAAGCTCTTACGACTGCAGTGAATGCTATCAGAGGGACCCAGAAGGTTATGGATCAAGGTCAGGTTTATTTTTTTTTCTTTTTTGTTGGGGGGATGGGAGAGTTCGGTCTTCGACATATTCTTCCATTAGTCTTGAAATTTGAAAGAACAACTCACACACTTCGATTAGGTTATTTGAGGCATTGGGCAGGCAGAGCTTAAGTGTTATATGAACTGCATATTCATTTGTTTTTTGACATTTCACACAGATCCTGAAGGAAAATATGAAGCTTTGGATAAGTATGGGAAGGATCTTACCGAGATGGCAAGACAGGGCAAGCTTGATCCTGTAATTGGTAGAGATGACGAAATTCGGCGTTGTATCCAAATTCTTTCGCGAAGGACAAAAAATAATCCAGTTTTAATAGGAGAGCCTGGAGTTGGAAAGACTGCTGTCTCTGAAGGGTTAGTTACTTCCTTTCCCATCTTGTGTAGTCTGATTTACCTCTCCAAACTTTTAAATGCTCTATAGCATGCAAATATGGAGGACCATTCCAACTTGCTGCTATTAGCATGAGCATACATATGTTGCTGCTGCATTTGTTTGACTTTGTAAGTAATATATATGCTTCGTGGATTTATGATAGACATGGTGCTCCCGAGATGGGAGACGATTAAATTTGTGGATTGTGTAATGGGCCCAGAAAATCACGTCTAATTATATAAAATTACATACTCAAATTCTTCTATTGGCACTGATTGTCTAAACACAGTTTCCAGTGTTTAAATGTGATTAGCTTATCATGATTAAACTTGAGCATTTGTGTGATCTTCCAGCATGAGCATGTCTAATCACAGTTTCTAAGGTCAAATCTGATTATTTTTTGATTCAATTTTACCCATTTCTGTGTAGTCTTCTTGATATTGGATATCAGCCTTGCATGGGCAGGCCTACAGACAATTAATTCCAAAGCTGATTAGCTATATGTATTTGTTTGGTGTGATATCATGTCAACACTTATGAAGAATCACTGTTTAAACTAGTGATTATATATCCATTGAAGTTCTCCAATTTTTTTGCATGACAGGCTAGCTCAGAGAATTGTCCAAGGAGATGTTCCTCAGGCATTAATGAACAGGAAGGTAAGGAAACGGCCATTGTGCTCATTCAGAACTCTTGCATTTTTTGCATTCTTCCTGATAAACCATGCATGCAATATTCTTCAACTTTTTTGACGTTAGAGGGTTCTTTGCTAATTTTAATTTTAGGATGTTAACCTATCTAATTTTAATTTTAGCATGTTAACCTATCTTTATGTATGTTCATTGCCTTTCTTGCTTCAGCTTATCTCCTTGGACATGGGTGCTCTCATAGCTGGTGCAAAGTATCGTGGAGAGTTTGAAGATAGGTTGAAAGCTGTCTTGAAAGAAGTTACTGATTCAGATGGGCAAATTATACTTTTCATAGATGAAATACACACAGTAGTTGGTGCAGGTATATATTTTATCAATCAGTTTCATCCAGAGGTGAACTTCATTGTAAGCATGTATCTTCAAGCCCTCAGGAGCTCAGGAGCAACATTAAACATGTTCATATGCAAGCAGGTGCAACTAATGGTGCCATGGATGCTGGCAACCTGCTCAAGCCAATGCTTGGCCGAGGAGAGTTAAGGTGTATTGGGGCAACAACACTAGATGAGTACCGCAAATACATTGAGAAGGACCCTGCATTGGAGCGCAGGTTCCAACAAATATATGTGGACCAACCAAGCGTGCAAGACACAATCTCCATTCTCCGAGGATTGCGGGAGCGATATGAGTTGCATCATGGGGTTAGAATCTCAGATAGTGCTCTAGTAGCAGCAGCAATTTTGTCTGATCGTTACATCAGTGATAGGTTTCTTCCAGACAAAGGTAGTTTATTGTTGCAATAATGCTTGAACACAGTCTATAAGTGTGCTTCCCCGTTTTTTTAGGATGGTTATATTTGCAAAACCCTGCATTTGTTTTACTGCTTGAGAAGTTATATGGGTGATATGCTTGTGATTTGTCCATGAATTAGAATATTTCATAGTGCAAATTAAGCCGTGCATGAGTTTTCAATAAAGTTCGGCTTAAATATATAGAGACAGGCTTAGCATCAGAGCATAGGCTTCAGTGACAGTTGAACCTTTCAAATGTGGGAAAGACAGTGTCTATGATTCGAGGCTTGAGGGCTTGAATTGAGGATAAGTCGTAAATTTGGCAAAAATTGTTGGAGCTGTGTGACCAGCTCTTCATGACATTGGGGTATGTAAAAACTCTAAATCTGTATCTTATTGTCCTTGTATGTTTAACCTTGAGGGAAGTCTATTACATAGAATTGCAGATTGACTAGGCCTGTACTCATGAACTAGTAGACTATAAGATCATAGTAGTTGGGCTAGTTTTTCAAGGTAGTTGAGATTATAAATAAGCAGGTGGGAAGAATTGCATCATCAACAGATCATCAGCTCATGCTTTCATGGTTTATTGGATCATTGTATGAAAACCTGCTTATCAAAGTAGATGAGATGTGGAGTGGCGAGGGGGAAGCATATTTTTGTTAGTACATTTTGTTAATAATGTGTGAAGAGTGTTTTTTTATTCGGATTTTCATTCAAGTTTCTGCTCATCAATACAAGTACCCTGAGGTTTGCTACTGGTATTATGTATAGGGGAGTTGCACGGGGTAGATTTGATCAATTTTTCTGGCAAAGAGCCAACTTTCTCCATCACAGTATGGCCATGATAACAATGATGTGATTCATCTATTGACTTATGAGGGTAAGTTGGATGTTTCCAACAACCCATTTAGTGCATATAATTTGTGCCATGTATTGGTAGCAAAGGGCTTATGAAACATTGTGCAGGGTGTCGAAATACTTGTAGTAACTATGAATACCACCAATATAGCTAATGCAAGTGTTGAGAATGTCCAAAGTTTTAATTTTTGTTGTAGTTCTTGCTTTGACCATGTGAAATGAACCATTAGCATCTCAAGCAATTATAGAGGGACTTTGATAGGATGCAAAGGTGCATTAATATGCCTTACCTTGATTGCTTTCTATCAAGGATGCCATTATTCTTAATATTTGCCCCTATAAAACAATTGAGGATGGATGAGATACTCTTGCCACACATAATATTGAAACAATGAGGTTTGTATTGCGTACCTTCAAAAAATAAATGAGCACAAGAACAAAGGAGCGATTTTCTATTAGAAGTGCTAGATTTACAATCCTTTCCATCACAATCGATTGATAAAGTCCTAATGGTGACTTTATTTGCCATAGGACTAAAGGTTTCTTCATAATTTATACCACGTCTTTGAGTGAAACCTTTTGCTTACTAACCTTGCCTTGTACCTTGCAAAGCTTCCATCTGATTTCCTTTTTGTTTTGTAGACCCATTTGTTTTGTATAATCTTCATTCCTTCCTTCTCAGGTACCAACTCCCATATGTCATTCTCCTTTAATGCTTTGATTTCTTTATCCATAGATTTTTTCCTTTCATGTTTCGTTGAAACTTCTTCATATGTATCAGGATCTTTATCTTGAACAACCTGCATCATACAAGCAAATGCTTTTCCATGAAACTATCATAGCTAAACCTTTGAATGCGGTTCTTTCTCCTATTGAACCTCATTTCATTGCCTTTGAGAGTTGATTCCTCGTCTTTGATAGCTTTATTTGTGATGTAACCACTTCTTTATAATCATTATAATCATCTTCACCTTTACTAGGTGTGTCATCACCAGGTCCTTTTTCACCTTGAATCATGCTTTGCCTTGAGATAGATCATAGGGATGAACAATGACTTCTAATTCTTTCCTTGCTTCCTTAGATGGTTGATAAAGATGTTTGAGCATTTGGACTTGAAATAGAAATGGATTCTTGCTGCACAGGAACATGTGGATGAGTCATGTTATCATCAATATCATCTTCAAGTACCTTGTCTTTATCTTTATTTCTATACAGGGTCTTTATTCATCAAAGACCACATCCCTTGAGAATTTTACTTTCTTGATACTAAGGTTATAGCTATGATAGTTACAACCTTATTCATTAGATACATAGTGCATTGCCACAAGAGAAGCTTTTCGAAGACTCGAGAGCTTGGGGATACCATCAGAGATGATTTGGGCCATCTACACACTCTATGAGCAGGTGATTAGGAGGGTTCGATGCTCGAGGGGACTAAAACTAGCTCCTAAAGAGGCAAGGAAGAAAGAGGCTTGAATGGTTGTTGCAGAGGCCTCTACACCCAAAATAGAGTCTCCTAATCTTGCTCAAAATGAAGAATGGGCATTACCACTGTTTGCAGTTATGACCCATCTTCTCATGAAGAGTGTATATCTGCAGTAGATTCAGATGTTTGGTACTTTGATAGTTAGGGAACCAAACATATTATCTCGCAGCGTGCAATTTCTTCACTTCACTCAAGCCTGCCCCTACAGGGAATATTGTCACATTCGCCAACAACTCCTCTTATCCTGTCATGGGAGTTGGTAAGATCATTCTGACTACTGCTGATGGTAGTTCTTTTACGTTGTCGGATGCTTTATTCGTGCCAGGGATCAAGAAGAATCTGTTATCAGTTTTAGCTTTAGCCAAGATTGGCTTGGTTGTGAAATTTGTTGATGACAAATGTACAGTTCATGATGTGTCTAATGGCGACATCATTATTGCTTTTGGCATTTTATGTTGTGGGCTGTATAAGCTCATAGATTATGAAAAATCTGTGAATGATTCAGCATGTGGAGTACATGATTCTCAGGCTATGTCAGATGCAAAGCTTTGGCATGCACACTTTGGTCATCTGAATTTTGCTAGTTTGCTATGCCTACAGAAATCTGAAATGGTGTCCTATCTGCCCAAACTTGAGGCACCTAGTAAACATGTCTCTGAAGGTTGTACTTTGGGCAAAATGTAGCGTTCCTCATTCCCAAAAGATGGTTTAGTTTGAGCTACTTAGAAATTATAGCTCGTTCACAGTGATGTTTGTGGTCTTATGCAGACATCCTCTTTTGGAAGCTATTTTACTTTGTGACTTTCATTAATTGGACATTAAAACTGCATTTCTGAATTGTGACTTGCATGAAGAAGTGTATGTCTTTCAGCCATGTGGCTTTGTGCAGAAAGGGCATGAAAACCAAGTGTGCAGATTAAAAAAGGCATTATATAGTTTGAAGCAAGCACCACATGCTTGGTATGAAAAAATACATGCCTATCTGATTGCACATGTTTTTGAGAACAGTCCAACTGAAAGCACCTTATATGTTAAGCGTGCAAATGATGTGCTTCTGATCATTGTTGTGTATGTTGATGACATGCTGCTCGTTGGTCTTTATGAGAAGCATATTATTGATTTTAAACCTGTATTTGCATGCGTCATTTGAGATGTCTGATTTGGGTCATTTGCATCATTATTTGGGCATTCAGTTTATGCAAGTTGATGGTGGAATGGCTTTGTATCAAACGAAATATATTGACACATCGTTGCAGTGTTTTGGCCTTGAAGATGGTAAACCTACTTCCACTCTTATGGAGACATGCGATTGAGTCTTCATGATGTTGGAGATGCATTCAGTTTATGCAAGTTGATGGCGGAATGGCTTTGTGTCAAACGAAATATATTGACACATTATTGCAACGTTTTTGCCTTGAAGATTGTAAACTTATTGCCAGTCCTATGGAGACAGGTTTATGATTGAGTCTTCATGATGTTGGAGATGCATTTGATACTGTTCTCTATCAGCAGGGAGTTGGATGCTTGATTTACTTATGCATTACTTAGCCAGATATTCAGTTTGCTCTCTCACAGATGAGAAGGTTTATGCCTTGCCCAAGTGTCAAGCATTGGCAGGCGGTTAAGCGCATCTTTCGCTACTTGAGTGGTACTCGGCTACTTGGATTGTTTTATCCCAAGGGGGGATCACTACCGTCAGATTTACATGCTTTTTCTGACTCTGACGGGGCTGGTTGCTATGACACTCATGTGTCCACCAATGGTTTTTGCTTCATGCTTGGTGGCTCATGCATATCGTTGCTGAGCAAGAAGCAGCCTACTGTGGCCACTTCTAGTTGTGAGGTTGAATATAGGGAAGCTTTCACAACGACTATTGAGTGTGTGTGGCTCAGACACTTTATGGCTGAGTTGGGTGTTGGTTAGTCTTTTGCCACCACCATCTTCACTGACAGTCAGAGCGCATTGGCAGTTGCGAGGAACCCTCTGTTCCATGCTCGCTGTAAGCACACTGAGGTGCACTATCATTATGTCAGGGAGAGGTTCTGTGCTGGAGAGATCAGTTTGGTATATGTGCCCGCATAGAAGAACATTGTAGACCTTTTCACAAAGGCTCTGCCTAGGGAGAAGTTTGAAGCTTTCCACAAAGCTTTGGGCTGGCTTCCTTTTGTGGATTGATTCCACATAGCTTGGCACATCCGTATACATGAGTGCGAGCTCCTTGTTCACCGCATCACTCACTGGGGGGATTTGTTGATATATTTAGGTAGTGATGTGTGTGAACACACTAGGACCGTTGGGGCACTTTTTTCCCTCTTTAGGAGCCCCCCTCCCCCCCGGGGGGGCTTGTATATATGCCTATAACCCTAACGGGTCACTTGTCTTTGTACATTCTAGTGGTAATACATTCAGTATTGTGTGTTGTGCTCCAAGCTTCTTCTTCTTCCTTGTGCTGTTCGCGTGCTTCACAGACCTCAAACTCCAACATTGTATAATAAAAAATTACATTTCCGCTTTTTGATCAATATTCAATTGAAAGCTTGCATATCCTCGTTGGTCTCATGTGCGATTTTGAGTCATCATAGATTTTATACATGATATTTAATTGGAACTTAGAAAAGAATGTACCATGATTTGGAATTTAAAATTTTAAATGCACACTCCAATCTTTGTAATTTAGATTTCAAGGTTTTTCGACATACAAAATGGAATGGTCCCATGTATTCAAAAACTTTAGTTTCCCATGTACGTTGGAGTGTATAATCCACCTCTAGAATTTTGGTTCCTTTATGTAGCCTACAATCGAGGCCCCATAGTTCACAGTTTTTTATGGGTATAGACCATTTACTAAGAACTTGGTAGTTCATAAAACACATGAAAATTTGATAAATTCAATGTTAATCCAGCCACTATGACTTTTATTTTGGACGTCTACCACTTGGCGAAATGTGGCTTGTGGACTTATAGATCAATAGAGTAACTTCCTTTTAGTAGTCCTTCTTCCTTTGTTCTTCACACTAATTGAGCATGATAAAAAAGATCATAAACTTTCAATAAAATCCTCATAAGCTTAGAAAAATGTTGAAACATTCTCTAGTTAATCTGAAATGGTGTCCTCTCTGCCCAAACTTGAGGCACCTAGTAAACATGCCTGTGAAGGTTGTATTTTGGGCACTTTTTCTAGGCCTCTATTGTATTCAAAAGAATGTATCACTTAGGATCAAACCTTGAGTCTGGACTCGGTATACAGCCCTCTACATTTCACTATAATATAATTACTGTCAGAAAATTTGCTAAAAATTCCGTATGAAGACATATGGATACCTACAATATGGTACCATACCTTAAGTATGTACAAATCTATTCATACTTGTATGAATAGGAACTAGGTGAGAACATGTTAAAAAGTATGATGTTGATTATGGCTCTAGAGTACATTTTTATCATTATCGAGCTTTTTTTGTTGAAGAATTGTCATATGTTTGTGTTTTGGTCTGATAAAATCATATATTTCTGTGCCACAGCAATTGACCTTGTTGATGAGGCAGCTGCCAAGTTGAAAATGGAGATAACTTCAAAGCCAACTGCTCTAGATGAAATCGATAGATCAGTGTTGAAACTTGAAATGGAACGTCTCTCCCTCACCAATGATACGGACAAAGCTTCCAGAGACAGGCTCAGTAAACTGGAGGCTGAATTAGAGACTCTGAAGCAAAGGCAGAGAGAACTAACAGATCAGTGGGAGCATGAGAAGTCTGTTATGACTCGCATACAATCTATCAAGGAAGAGGTACTGCTCTTTTATTTATTAAATAGGCCATTCAGCATCAGCACCTGCTTCTGCATGTGTCTGATAAAGATATTTTTTGTGACAAAACTGAGAACAGGTTGACAGGGTGAATGTCGAAATTCTCCAAGCAGAGCGCGATTATGATCTTAACAGGGCTGCAGAGCTCAAATATGGGAGCTTGATGGCACTTCAGAAGCAACTTGAAGCCGCTGAAAAAGCTCTGGATGATTACCAAAGTAAGGGAAAGCCTATGCTCAGAGAGGAGGTGACAGATAATGATATAGCAGAGATTGTGAGTAAGTGGACAGGGATTCCAATCTCAAAGCTTCAGCAATCTGAGAGAGAGAAACTTCTGTATTTAGATGTGGAACTGCACAAAAGGGTGATTGGTCAAGACCCGGCAGTGAAGGCGGTAGCTGAAGCAATCCAGCGTTCACGGGCTGGACTCTCAGATCCCAATAGGCCAATTGCCAGTTTCATGTTCATGGGTCCCACTGGTGTGGGTAAAACTGAGCTTGCAAAAGCTCTGGCATCATACCTTTTCAATACGGAAGATGCACTTGTTAGGATAGACATGAGCGAATACATGGAAAAACATGCTGTTTCTCGTCTCATTGGAGCGCCTCCAGGGTATGTTGGTTATGAAGAGGGTGGACAGCTAACTGAAACTGTTAGAAGAAGACCATATGCTGTTGTACTTTTTGATGAGATTGAAAAGGCACATTCAGATGTTTTCAACATTTTCCTTCAGATTTTAGATGATGGGAGAGTGACTGATTCACAAGGGCGGACTGTGACATTCACCAACACAATCATAATTATGACATCGAATATAGGATCTCAATATATTTTGAATATGGATAATGGTGATGGATCAGCTGAAAGCAGGTATGAGACCATGAAGAATCGAGTGATGGATGTTGCTAGGTCTACATTTAGACCTGAGTTCATGAACCGTATTGATGAATATATTGTTTTTCAACCTTTGGATCGAGATCAAATTAGCAGCATTGTGAAGTTACAGGTATTTTTCACACTTTTTCCATCCATAAGTTAAAGCTTATACCTTGTCATGGGTTGCACATGAAGTCTCAGGGAGGGAAGAGAAAAGAGGTTATCTAACTAAAAACATAAATCTCTCACAGTGGGAATCGGTGACGATCATGTTTGAAGATTTGGCTTCTACAAATTGCATCCTTGCATGCAAGCTTCTGCCATATATGCATGTGAAATCTCCATATGATATACTTTGTTCTCAGTTTAGTAGTACTAAAATCCTCAACCTGCTTTTTCTGGCAGTTGGAGCGTGTACAAGGAAGGCTGAAAGACAAGAAAATCACTCTCAAAGTTAGCGAGAGTGCTGTGCAATTGCTTGGAAGTCTTGGCTATGATCCTAATTATGGAGCAAGGCCTGTCAAGCGAGTTATTCAGCATCATGTTGAGAATGAGCTAGCCAAAGGCATTTTGCGTGGAGAATTCAAGGAAGAAGATACTGTTTTTGTTGACACAGAGGTCTCTGCATTAGCTGGTGGCCAGCTTCCTCAACAAAAGCTTATCTTCAAAAAATTGTCAACACCAGAGAGCACCACACAAGACGTGGATGGTATAGCATTAGCACAGAATTAAAGCAAGGGGGGAGGTCTGATGAAATATTAAGGAAGAAATCCTGCATTGAAAGGCTCGTCTTGCCATATATATTTCAGGGTCAGTGGAGCCCATTTAGTGAGCTGGAAGCAGATGCTCTCTAGAAAGGTCGTATCCAATGTGGCTGTTGCCAGTCTTCTGTGCATTTTGCTGTCCTTAGGGTAACTGAGGCCTCATCTGAGTGGCCATGGCTGTTTAGTATTTTGTACATCTCTGATCATGAGCTGTTTATCCATACAAAATAGAAGATTATATATTTGTGCTGCTGTGTAATAATGTCCAACAACAAATCCAATGCTGATTTTATGGACATTTATTAGCCTTCAGAGCTTTAAGCATTATTGTATGGTGTCTCGTGGATAGGTTTCTTAAGATGTAAAAATAGAATCTCCACATGAGCAGGTGGGAGTGCACTGTATGCATGCAGTTCGTTTGTCTCATGACAATGTGCATGAACCACTGAACAATTTGATGAGGAGGAGATTTTCCTTCCTCTAACAGCAATAGAGAACATTATTGGTCGTGTTCATTTCATATGCCTAGGGTTCTTGCTACAATGTTCTCTCAGACAGCATAGTAGAAGAGAGTAAAAACTTTGTCCAGTCCATGAAAAGCCTCGTTGATTTATCCATGTCTGAAATTCTCAATTTTCCTTGGGAGTGAGGGAGGCAGCGTAATGTTGTTGCACATGGCCTTATGTGTCAGTCTGATTTATATGATTGTTGGACTTCCCATGATCCATGATGGAATGTTTGGTCTATCCTGTAGGAGTGTGCCCCTTGCCCCTAGTTGTCGTACCCAAATTTTGGAATACTTATCCTAAATTCCTAGAAATTGGTGCAACCTACCTCTAACCTACCCCTATGCATATGTATATGTGCATATCTAAATAGAGAATGCATCTCAGTGACATGTGTGCAAACCTGGGCGATTAAGTGGAAACCAGTGGACTAGGTGAAGCTTGGCAGAATCATGTAGAGTTAGTTGAGGTCAAGCAGGGTCCTTTCCAGAGGTCTATTCGTAGTATGTGAGGATGTAGCACCGAGTTGTTGCATTTCTGACAGGTTACCATTCCTTCTCTCCTGTCTCTTAAACTCATTTTCTCCCTCTATGCTGAGTGTTTCATCTCTCAATCTCCAGTGTTGTGCATTACATCTTAAGTGCCTCATTTTTATTTCTCTAACAGGGGGTTGATCTTCTTAGCATTTTCCTATTATCTTAATGTTTCCAAATCATGTTGCTTGGGTAATGTTGGTAACGTATAATGTTTAAGTATGTCATTGCATTTGTTTCATTGCCTCCTAACATGGTATTGGAGTCGAGGCCATTCTACAGAGGTTCATGAAAACATCAAGGAGGATCATATTATTTTCAATGAGTGCAACTGTTATATTTTGGATAGGGCTTTGTCTTTCCATGTCTTTCTGGGGATGAAGTTTGTTGATGTTGGTGTCTTCTAAGGAGCATGAATGTTAAAGGTTCTGTTGTGTTTTCCTTTCCTAGTATATGCCATAGCATCTTCCTTGAAGAGGGCGTGTTGGAGTATAATGATTGTATTACTCATAGAGTATTTGTATTTATAAAAAGAATTTGATCTAGAGAATTTGTATTTATAAAAAGAATTTAATCTAGAGGGAAGAGTGTCAGTCGTCGGTACCCAAAGGAGAGTTATGTAGTGCTGCTTTTGGGTGGTTGGGGTACATTTTCTTGAGATAAAGCTTTGTAGTTGTGGTCAAATGGTGATGGATGGGGTTTGACATAGATGATGAGCCTCTCTTTTGTGAAAGTCATGTTGGCTGTATGATTTTCCCATAGAGAAGGGATTTTTGCAGTAGTGGTGTCTGCATGGATAGTGTGTTCGTAATTGAGGGTTACTTTTGACATTGCAATTGTAAGTGCATTAAATTTCGTATAGCATTCGATGAATCCTCTTGGTTGATTGTAAGTTTGGGGATGCACCATTACTTAAGTGAATTTTTATGATTGTGAAAGGCATAACATCCCTTTACAACGTTGTGGATGTTGATAGACCATGCAATATGAAGATTTGTTGAACAAGCAAGTCAAAAGTTGATGTAGATTTAATTCCTTGTATGGCTATGAAGTGATCCATCTTGTTCAATGTGTCTCTATTAACTCAGGAGTATTCTTGTTATGGGTGTTTGGAAGCCCAGCTTACCATGAAAATGCTTGTTTAATTATGTTTTGGAACATGTGATGGTTGCATTAGACTTTTCTCTAACCGTTTTTGCTTTGTTGGCTTGAAACATAAAACTTCGTTCAGCATAAGTGTAGGTGCCACCATGTTCTTTTGATAAGCCATATTATCTTGTCACCACCTAGATATCTAAATCAAGGCACATGACGATTGCCATACATGGCTTTTTCCCTAAATGCTAAGCATAAAAAATGCTATCTTCTCCTACCGTACCACGTTTATTGAGAAAGTGAAATACGAACTTGATCTTTTTGAAAGAGATTGCGTTCTCCCATCTCTCACGGTAGAGCTTCCCTAACGGGACTAAGTATTGCAATTTAACGTAGCTCTTTTACTTAAGTTTTTTAATTGATGAAGCAATGAACTTTTTAAGGGAAAAAAGTACATGTGATGTAGATTATTTGACATAAAACATCAACCATTGCATTCCCTTTATCCTTTCTATAAGAAACTTTGAGATGGATTTCTTGCATAAGCTCAATTCCATGAGCTTGCGTGCCTCAAAACACGAGTTGACTGTACTTTGAACATGAATAAGAATGAATAATCACAAACAATTCATATCCATGCACGAGCCAAGTTTTGTGCACTTAAAAGGGTTATTGCTTTCACAAAGCTAATTGGGTTTTAAAGCTAATCGTGTTTCCATCTTGGCTAAGTCTAATTTCTATAAGAGGATATCTCACTTAAAATGTTTGACTTTGAAGACTCCGCTTCTAAAACCTAGATGTCAACTATTCATGTTGTACTTGGCTTGGATGACATAAGAAATGACAAGTATTCGAAATTTGCATTTTTTAATGAAGAGAGAGGATATATGTCTATCTATTCAGGTCTAAGATACCACATTCAAAAGGTAAGTCTGTATACCAAAGAAGCTACTTTACAGGCTCAAATAGGCTCCTTAAGTGTTGTTGCCAAAGTATAGAAAACTTCTTAAAGGAGAATGATTATTTGATTATTCAAGAGGTACTTTTGATATGGAATTATATATGTACAAGATTGGTGATAAATGCACGATTGCGGTTGTATTGATGGTTTGATTTTGATAGGAAGATTTGAGATGTTGCAAAGGACTCAATGATTCTTAGAATTCAAATTTGGAAGCATAGATTTAGGCCTTATGCATTTTTGCTTTTTTGATAGGAAGATTTGAGATGTTGCAAAGGACTCAATGATTCTTAGAATTCAAATTTGGAAGCATAGATTTAGGCCTTATGCATTTTTGCTTAGGCATTGAAGTCTAGTAAAACAAAGATAATGTGCTCAAAGATTTAAAGAAAATCGGGGATAAAGGATTGCAAACCTATGGTCACCCTAGTGGATGTAAATGCAAGAATTTTAGTAGAAAAAAGAAATATCAATATTTGTGGATGAAGGGATGTATAACCATCTAATTGGAAGTAGAATTAAAATTTTCACTGGAAATCTCACTCTCAACATGCAAAGTTATGTGTTTGAGGAGGTTTTTCTTAAACCCGAGTTTTGCTTCTTGAAATTGATTTTGATCTTTGTGATGGCCAAAGTTGTATGGAAATTGCAATGAACCTTGTGTTTCATTCATGGAAAAAACACACTAAAGTAGTGTCATAATGCCAAAAAGTTGATTGGAAAATCGAGAGAAGCATTTGGTCAGTTCACGTATGCATTACTATGCTTTACCTGTACCAAGCAAGCACAGGGGATATAGCTCAGTTGGTAGAGCGCCGCCCTTGCAAGTGGGTCGTTGCGCCTACGGGTTGGATGCCTAATTGCTTAGGTGAGGATTTAACAAGTGATAGGATATTGCATCATCTACATCAATTGGATGTTATTCTATCATCTTTTTAGCTCAGGTTGGGTGGAAATTGAGGGTGAGGTATTATAAGTGAATATCCTCCTCTTAGATGTTTGTATGGAGTGCCCAAATTGTAAGTCCCTAAACAAGTAGATCCATGAAGGCACCAAATAGATATCCTAGTTTAAATGCTAGATGTAACTATGTATAGCTACAAGATGGTGAAATGTTAGGTAAAGATCATATATCTATGAGGTAAAGGATTATCCTTGGCCCTAGAGCATGTAACTCAAAATAGATGCCTCAATTGGGAGGTCTAGGGGGCCAATGACATCATAGGAGGGTTTCTAGGAGTGGGGACATGGAAATATGTATGGTCAAGAGTCAAGCATTAACTCATAGTTTTTGGTTTAAGATCATGATTTGTGTTGCATATGTACTCAAAAAGTGTTCCACTAAAACATTAAAGTCTATCACTCCTTATGAGGCTTAACATGTCGTAAGACTTCCATTGCTTGTCTTCGTAGTTTGGATTGTCTCGGACATGCAGCTAGTTCCTAAACCACGACAATTTACTTTTGTTGGGTACAATTTTGGAAGTGAAAACTATTGTTTGCATAATTTACAAAATACATATATTTCTATTATTGAATGTAGTTTTCTTGGAGAATGTAGTTAATGTTGGAAGTGTAGTAGGCCCAATAATGATTCATAGGCTCTTTCTATTGCTTAAAACCTTGAGCACATACACAACTTGAACCAAATAGGATAGGTGAATGATTACAAAAATATACAAAAGACTAGAGAAGTCAAATGAGTAGTTAAAAGCTACTCTAAGTAATATCTAGTTGATCAAATAATAGCTATAGAATGTGTGTAATATACAAAAATGGGATAAAATGTTGAATACAGAATGGATCTACATACATAAGTTGGAGAGAAGTGTGCCTAAGAGTTAGGTAAAAGTGAAAGTGTGCTGAAATTAGAAGTGAAATATGACTGTTTTAGGAAAAAATAGTCTATGTACTCCAATCAGGGAAAAATTCTACAAATCCAATAAATTTAGGGTTTCTTCTTTGATACAAGCTCTACCACAAAAACTTCTTCTTTGATATAAGCTACCATAGAACCTTCTTCTCTTGAGATTGTAGGTTTGAAACCTGATACAAAGCAAAAATAGAAGAGTAACCAAATATAGTGACCACTTATTAAAACCAACATGCAAAGACTTAGGGAGTGTGTGAAGATGAATATGCATTTCTCTGCCTTTGGATCTAGTTTGGCTCTGATTTGTGAAGGTATGTGTGCATCTGCTATGCACCCAAAGATCTTGCAATGATCAAGGCTAGGTCTTCTTCCATTCCATGCTTCATATGGTGTCATCCCATCCAATGCTTTTGATGGGAGTCTATTGATCAAATAGGTGGCTATGGATACAACCTGTGCCCATAGGTAATTGGGTAACTTCCTCTCATTTAGCATTGATCTTGCAGCCTCCGCTATGGTTCTACGTCTTCTCTCTGCCACTCCATTTTGCTATGGAATATACCTGGTTGTAATCTCTATTTTGATTCCTCTCTCGTGGAGATAAGTCATGGGAGAAATATTCTCGCCCTCCATCTGACCTTAGCCTTTTCAAACATGTTTGATTTTCTACAAGTGCTTTTTGCTTCAGGGCCCTTTTCATGAGATTCTTTTCTCTCTTGGCTTTTACATTTATCCAAGGTAAATACAATCAAATTGATAAGCAAGTGTTCAAGTGTGGTTCTCTCTTGTGAAGAACTAAATGAATGTGTAGTCCTAAAGCTTTAGCAATGCACTTAGGCTTGCTAATTGCATAAAAAATCTAAGAATATCTCCACGAACAAAAGTCCTACCATCTAAGCCCTACCGGGCCAAGGGGATAGGCCCCTCGGACCCCACAGAAGGGGGCAAGACTCCCCCTGCACTCCGCCCATTAAGGTTCTATGGGGAAACCGCACGACAACACAAGACCTTTATTTTTGCCTTGAATGGCAACCCAATGGCTTGGAAGTTTATACCCTACCTAACCTAATGGCTAGACTCACAAAGATCATCTATTAGCATATTCACACATAGACCTCATCTAGCTTGGAAGTTAGGGTTCCACAAATGTCCAGGCTCTCACAATGGTTTCTCCTCATTATGTGGGCCTTACAATGTAGAGCATCATGGATCATTTGTGGTCTCTTGAGGGTGGATTATTGAGCATATCTAACAGTCGTTACACCTAGAACAAAGTGTGCTAACCTTGTTCAGAATGAAGAATGGGAGTTTACTAATCATTGCAATTATGGCCCATCTTCTTATGAGAAATGTACATTTATAGTAGAATTAGATGTTTGATACTTACATAGTGGTGCAACCAAATATATTACCTCATAGCATAGTTTCTTCACTTCATTTGAGTGTGATCCTACACAGAATATTGTCACGTGTTAACAACTCCTCTTATCCTATCATGGGAGTTGGAAAGATCATTCTCACTACTAATATTGGCAATTCTTTCACATTTTCAGATTCCTTAATGTATTAGGGATGAAGAAAAAATTATTATCAATTTCAACACTAACCAAGATTGGTTTGGTTGTTAAATTTGTTGATTATAGATGTATACTTCATGATCTCTTGAATAATGATGTTATCATTGCTTTTGGAATTTTATGTCATGGGTTGTATAACCTCATATATTATGCAAAAATCAAAGAATGATTCAACATGTGCAATTAATGATTCTCAGGTTATTCCAGATGCAAAACTTTGGCATGTGCTCTTGGGCCATTTTTCTAGTTTGGTTTGTTTACAAAAATCTCAAATAATGTGCTATCTATCCAAACTTGAAGCATCTTTCAAACATGTTTGTGAGGGCTTATTTTGGGTAAAATGTAGTCTTCTTCCTTCTCCAAGGATCATTTAGAGGTACACATAAATTATAGCTTGTTCATAATGATGTATGTGGTCCTATGCAGACACCCTCATTTGGGAATTACCTATAAATTTGTGACTTTCAGTGATGGCTTTTCCTTGCATGCATGGGTTTGTCCACTGAGAGCAAAGTCAGAAGTGTTTATGTGGTCTAAAAAGTTCCTGCCTATGGCTGAAGATCTGTCAGCATGTAAAACCAATACCCTCTATTCTAATCAAGGAGGGGATTATATGTTTTTGAGTTCAATGCATTTTTGGCTTAAAGTGGGATAAACCATCAATGTAGAGTGTCATATACACCTCAAGAAAATGAATTTAATGAGAGGAAGAAAACTCTTTCATGGAAATGGAAATGTGACAGTCGAAAGTTAGGCTTTGCCACATAGCTTCTGGCTCGAGGTTGTTATGTGTGTAGCATATATACCTAACAAGTATCCCACCAAAGAATTATCGTTTATCACTCCATATGAGGCTTGACATGGTTGCAAGACATTTATTGCTCATTTTTTGTCTTTGATTGTCTTCCATATGCATTAATGCTTGAACAAAAATGCAAAAATTGGATGAAAAGGCAATGAAATGTTTTTTTTTTGGGTACAATTCTAAAAGAAAAGGTTGTCGTCTGTATTATCCACAAAATAAATGCATTTTGGTTGTTAGTAATGCTATTTTTGTAGAAGATGCAATTCAATCCTTATTTTCATGTACCATGGAGACATTAATCAGCTGTATGATACCTTGCTGCCTCTTTGTACAAGTCGTACATCAAATGTTTCTCCTAGTGAGGAAATTTTTCAACCTTTATGGTTTCTAATAATGATGCAGATCATTCTACTTCTAATGCATATCTATGTGATGCACTTATTAATGAGAGAGCTGACATTGAGGAGGCCAAAAAGATTCCTAAATCATTGGTATAGACTTTGAGAGATAGCAATTGAGATCCACCTTTGTCATATCGTACTCGTCCAAGCTCTCATAATGCATCTTTTGCATCAAATTGTCATGCAATGAATGTCTATAGTATTTTGCAATGAGAATGAGACTATTTCTTTTTATGAATCACAGAATTCAAAGTTGGATGACTGTTACTGAATCAGAATATGATGCAATTGTGAACATAATACTAGTCTTTATGTGTTTTTCCTCCTGCAAAAAGGCCATTCACACCAAATGTGTATATCAGTTGAAACCTAAGCTTGATGGAACATTTGATAGTTCTAAGGCTAGGCTTGATTGCAAAGGCTATGCTCAAGAGAAGGGCATTGATTTTTGATGGAACATTTGCTCCCACGTATTGAATGGCTACTATTCATAGCATTTTTGCACTTGTAGCTCATCTTGGTTTGAATGAACATTAGTTGGACATTACAAGTGCATTTTTGAATGGTGATTTGCATGCATAAGTGTATGTATTTCAACCCCATGGTTTTGTGAGAAAAGGGCATGAGAATAAAGTATGTAGGTTGAAAGACCTCTTGTATGGATCGAAGCAAGCACCACATGCTTGGTATGAAAAGGTACATGCCTACTTGCTAGCACGTGGATTGGACAACACTCATATTGAGAGCACTTATATGTCAAGCATGCAGATCATGTAGTTCTAATCATTGTTGTATATGTTGATATTTTGCATTTGATGTTTTTCTCAAATGAGCATGTTTATGCATTGCCTATGTGCCAAGCATTGGCAAGCAGTTAAGTGCATCTTTCACTACTTTAGTGGCACCCAACTACTTGGATTGTTTTGTCCCAAGGGGGATCATTACTACTAGATTTACATGTATTACAGGTAATGATGTAGATGGAATCAAAAGGATCAAAGCTCAAATGAAAGAACAATTCTTCCTAGATTTAGAAGTAGTATATACAAAGAAAGGTATGTTGCTAACTTAGAGAAAGTACATTGGAGATATGCTTACCAAATTCAAGATGGAAAATACAAAGGTTGCAGGCACACCCATGGAGGTAAATCTGAAGCTAAGTGCTCATGAAGGTGAGTTAATTGAAGATGTTATTAGCTATCAAAGCTTAGTTGGAAGTTTGAATTATGATACTCTAACTAGAGTAGATATTTGCTATAGAGTTAGTGTGCTAAGTCAATTCATGCATACTCCAAGGAAGCCTCACATGGAAGCAGCCAAGAGAATATTGAAGTATTTGAAGGTTATGATCAATGAAGGATTTCACAATGCATATACATCTGATATAGATGTCAAGCTCTTCTCTGATGCAGATTGGGCAGGTTCAAAATATGATAGGAGAAGCACTTCACACTATCTTACTTTTGCAAGTACCAAATTAATCTCATGATCTTCCAAGAAGCAACCTATGGTTGATCTTTCATGAACAGAAGATGAATACAGAGGAATTGCAAATGCTACTAAAGAAGCTATGTGGATTAGGATCCTATATTCAGATTTAGGGTTGAATACTTCAACCGTATATATATTTGGGGACAACATTAGTTCATTACATCTTGCTGCTGACCCTATCTATCATGCGAGGACCTCACTACCATTATGTCAGGGAAAAGATCACGAGTAAGAAGATAAACCTATCATATGTATCTACACATCAACAATGTGCAGATATGATGATAAAGCCATTGGATGGAAGCAAATTCAATAGGTTCAAATAAATGATTGGACTACAGGAAATCATGAAGAACTAAAGACTCAAGCATCTTAGGCTTGAGGAGGAGTTTTTGGTGCAGTTAGCAAGCCTAAGTGCATTGATAAAGCCTTAGGACTAGACATTCATTTAGTTCTTCACAAGAGAGAACCACACATAAATACTTGCTTGTCAATTGGATTGTATTTACCTTGGATAAATGTAAAAGCCAAGAGAGTAAAGAATCTTGTGAAGTTAGGAAGTTGAAACCATGACTCTTGTGGTAGGAAGAATCAATTCAAATCCTCCATAAAATGTAGGATCACTTTTAGGTGAGGAAAAATTCAAATTCAAACTCAAATGATGAGTATAAATAGACATGCCTTTAGTCACGAGATGGAGTGAATCATTCTGAGAGACTTTGAGCTACATCAATGAGCATACATTGAACTCAATGCATGTATGAGTAGTCCATTACGCTTCCATTGTATCATATGTTCATTAACATATACATTTTGATACATTTCTTCAAGTATATCTCTATCTATTGTTCTCTGCTGCATCTTCATCATTATAGTGATTGTGTGGAATTGTTTTCTTTGTGTCTGCTCCATCATTTGCTGTAGTTTGACTTGTGTTAATACTTGCATGTCAATTTTCATCACATTTAGCTCAAAGGATCTTGAGATATGAATCATAGAAGGTGACTGTATCTGCATACCCTCTAGATCCTGAAATGTGAGAATGACCCCCTTGACTTGTTAAAATCATTTCTCACTGTATGATGTGGCTAAATTGATGCAAGAACTTTCTTTAGCTATCCAAATACTCCAATTAGATGTGTGCAAAAGCTCTTTTATCAATTCATATTAGGTTGTGAGCTCTGAACAAAACTCTGAACACTTCTTTTCTTCACATTTCTAATATATGCAAGTTATCTGTCTTGATGCAAACTTTTGGGAATGATGTTCCAAAGAACTTGGCGGTTCCAAATGCATCAATGTGAAGTTAAAGAAGTCTAGTAAGCATCCATGGAGTTAACTTGGCAGGTGTAGACCAGGTTTTAAGCAATTCAAGCTCATCTTTGGAACCTATCTATCCATCTCCTCACATCAGATTGTATATTTTTCTGATTATTTTGTATCTCTTGACTACATTTATCTATACCAACTCCCCTTGTAAAATATATATAAACATGGCCTATGTTTAGCTTTACATAGCATTGCTCACTAGTAAGCCCTACATCTAGTCTTTCTAGATCACAATCTAAGCTCCACATTGGGAGTGCATGGGCGGACAACACCATCATTATAACTGAACTGCATTACTCTTGACAATCTAAGAGTTTGAGTTCTCTATCTCTCAGTCTACGTCTATCTTTGTTTGTGTTTTTCTCTCAACTCTATCTATTGGTCTATTCCACCGTGCTATTATTTTCTTACATGGTATCAAAGCTCAGGAGGCTCTGAGTTTTGCAGAAGAAAAAATGCCAAGGTTTCAATGACAAAAGAGAGAAGACATCAACTGATGCATGATCATCTACAATTGGAATCAAGGTGGTTTGTCAATAAGAGTAGGTGGAGCATAAGCAGGAGAAGCAATGATGCAAGTCATCCCAAAATTACGGATATGACCACTAGCCTTCATGGAAGGTAAATTTGATGGTACAAACTACACCCTATGGAAGTTTAAAATCATTTCTATCCTTGATTCATATGAGCTTCTCAAGACTGCTCTTGGGATTGATCATGAGCCCCAAGAAAAACTTGATCCAAATAATCCTAGTCAAAAGGTTGCTCCTAATGCTGATATTCTACGTGCTTGGAAACATAGAAATGAAGATGCACTCTGTGCTCTAGTTACAAGTACTATGGATAGTGTTTTGACTCTCATTTAGCATACTACCAAGGCGTGTGAAACATGGAGCATATGGAGAAATCAATATGAAACTTGTAATCAGACACGAATTTAGAATTTGGAGAATCAACTAACTACAGAAAGGTTTGCTAATGGGGAGAGTGTTGAGGTGTTTATCACTTGCATAAATATTCTATGAGATCAAATGGCAAGAGAAAGTGTACAAAAGTCTAGTGAGAAGCTAGTTTGGTGTTGTCTTTGAATCTATCCATGAAAGTCTGATGGTTTGGTAACTTCTCGTAATACTCAAATCAAACCTCAACGACTAACTTTTGAAGAATTTAGTGACTTACTAATGGAGGAGTAGCTTTCGTTCAAGGCAAGGAGTCGTGGCAGTAAAGGAGATGCTGCATTCATAGAAAATGCCAAAGAGGCAAATCAGAATCTTCAAAAGATGGAGAAAAAAAGAAGAATGACAAAAAGAAGTTTATGGGAGAGTGTTTCCACTACAAGAAGAAAGGACACAAAATTCAAGACTATCGCATCAAGAAAGGAGGAGAAGAATGGCTCTTCAAAAGGTGGCAAGGGCAAGGAGTCTGCCACCACTGTAAAAACAAGAGAAGGAAGCATCATCTTTAGCTAATGAGTCTGAAAGTCACCAACCTGTTGTCACCCAAGCAGAAAAGCCATTGCCACGTTGGGTAAGGCAACTCTATGATTGTGCAAATCCCATCCCATAATCACTAGAACAAGTTGCAGATGGACAAAGGCAATCATAGAGAATAGAGGAATAGAGATGGGCAAGGACCCATATTGTAAACATAGCCCTGATGGCTGAGCTCATTCAAGAATAAGCAAAGGAACCAACCAATGTGGAAGAGGTACTCCGTGATCCGAAATGGAGGGCTGCCATGCAAAGAAAATACAACAATATCATGAAGAATGGAACTTGCGAGCAAGTTGATCGACCCCCTAAGCGTAAAGTCATTGGCACCAAGTGGGTCTAGAAGCTTAAGTACAAGGTTGATGATACTCTAGAAAAGTACAAAGCAAGACTTGTTGCACAGGGCTACTCACAAATTGAAGGCATTGACTTTTGTGAATCATTTTTCTCAACTCCAAGGATGAATACTATTTGAGTAGTACTAGCTGTTGTTGCACATAAGCATTGGCTAGTCTATGATATGGATATCGAATCAACATTCGTGAATGGAGACCTCAAGGAGGAGGTATATGTGTCTCAACCACTAGGGTTTTAGGCTCTGCATTCAGAGAACAAGGTATATAAGCTAAAGAAGGCATTATATGAGTTGAAAAAAGCCCCTAGAGCATGGTACCAGTGGATAGATAAGTATCTCTTGGATCTAGGTTTCAAAAGATTTGCTTCTGATGCTACTTGTATGTTCTAAGGAGAGGAGGGAAGACAATTGTGCTTGTACTCTATGTAGATGACCTTGTGATTACAGGAAATGATGATGCTCTTCTTCAACAAACAAAAGACACCCTAAGTTCAAAATTTGAAATGACTAACTTGGGCTTAATGCATTATTGTTCAAGCCTTGAAGTTTGGCAGGAAGTAGGGAATGTTTTCATCTCTCAACAAAGGTATGCAAGACAGATATTGAAGGCATTTGACATGGAGGATTGCAAGGAAATTTCTACACCTATGGAGATCAACAAAAAAATATCCATTGAAGATACTTCACCTCTAGTGGATATTGGAAGATACAAGAAAATAGTTGGAAGTCTCATCTATTTGTGCAATAGTAGACTAGATATCTCTTATGATGTTGGAGTAGTAAGCGGGTTCTCTAATAAGACTTGCCAAAATCATTGGAAGGCATGCTTGCAGATACTTAGGTATGTGAAAGGAACCACTGATTATGGTATTCTTTATGAAGAAGGATCATCTCTGTTTAGATACTATGACTCCAATTGGAGAGGAGATCTTGATACCAAAAAATCAATTTCTAGATATTGCTTTTCTTTAAGATCAAGGATTTTCTCTTGGATTAGTAAGAAGCAACCGACTATAATATTATCTTGTAGTAAAGCTGAGTACAAAGCAACATGTGTTGTAGCATGTGAAGCACTATAGTTGAGGAGGATCCTACGACACATAGGAATACAAGGGTAGGAGGCTACAATGTTGAAGTGTGACAACTGAAGTTGCATAGCCATCACCAAGAATCCCATTTTATATGCATGTACCAAGCACATAGAAATTCAGTATCACTATGTTCATGAGTTGATTGAGGATGGAGTCATGCAGATAAGCTATTGTCCAATTGAAGAAAATGGACCAACCATTTTCACCAAGGCTCTTGGGAGGGAGCAACTTTATCGACACTTTCCAAAGCTCGGCATTGGACCAAGGAGCTAGTTCACCACAAGGTGGACATTGAGGGGGGGGTGTTAGATATGCTCAATACTCCACCCTCAAGTGTCCAAAAATTATCCATGATGTTCTAAGTTGCAAGGCCCCCATTATGAGAAGAAGCCATTGTGAGAGCCCGGACATTTGTGGAACCCTTACTTCCAAGTTAGATGAGGTCTATGTATGACCATTGATAGTAATAGATGATCTTTGTGAGCCTAGCCATTAGGTTAGTGTCAACATCTGTTGTCCAGACCAGTTAACGAGCAGGATAGGTTGAGAGGTTTCTTGGGGTGGCAAAATCCAACAAAGGTGGGATTCTTGTGTTTCTCCGAGACTACATTACTGACTTAAGGTACTTAATTATCAACACAATAACAATCTAATGTGCTAACTTTCTCAAATCACACTGAACAAACTCTCAGACTATATCCTTCATCGAATAACTTAATTAATGAGACAATACAAAGCATTTCAAAGCGTTTGCATGGTTTAGTGCACACGCAATAGGGGAGAGAGAGAGAGAGAGAGAGAGAGAGAGAGAGAGAGAGAGAGAGAGAGAGAGAGAGAGAGAGAGAGAGAGAGAGAGAGAGAGAGAGTCGTCATACAGTCTACAACAGAACAAGAAAATGATTCAACACGGATCTCAAGAACATCAAGAAAGTATAAAAACTAACTAACAAAAGAAACACGTCGGAAGCCATAAGTGGCGACACAAAAATGAGAGAGATTTGTTCATTACAAATTTCCATATTTATACAATCAAGTGGCCTTAAAGGCTCTTCACACTCAACCTTCTCCCAACCCTCCAAATGAACCTTACATAAATGAAAATGTGCCCTTGACACTGGCATGCATGGTGGACTTGAACTACCACATCCCTTGATAAGTGATACTCCCTCAACAAGATGAAAATTACATGGAAACCATTTATAGGCTGGGAACCTTGATACAACATGTCATACAACCAAAGGGATACACCTAATCTTGAAGAGTGTTTCAATCTGCGAGCCTCCACATCACTCATGCCCAAGGACACCGGTTCCATCACACTCAAATACATCAAGTCAGGCCCTCACATCAAGGCCAACACATATCCAAACAAAGTCTAAAAATAAGAACCCAACCCATATATAATCTCCATGTACATCTTCATAATGCTAAAGTGGTAGCACCGTTCTTGGAATGGAATAGTCAAACTCCATGTACATAACCAATGTAGTAGTAACATGTCAATACAATTTTAAATATGCTCACATAAGTATGCTCTACCCTTATGAACAATACTTGCAAACCAAAGTGCATGGTTAGACCATGGTATGGAATGCAAGTAAGGCTCATAACATGTCCAGAACTATAAGCAATATGTAATGTAAAGCAAAGTGCCTGGAATGAATCCAAGATATGCAAATACATTACACACAACTTATAGACTGCCCTCCTATATGCATACAAGTGACTTGAAAATGTAGCTCATTGATATCATATCACCAAGTAAGAGGTATACAACATAAAGTTTCATAGACATAAAAAAAGGTAAATATATGAGGATCATGGGCTCCAATGCCGCCAAGCATATCATTCTTTGATCCACTTGTAGGTTCTTCTGTTACTCCAATTTGCATTGGTCTACAATCGAGGGCTTCAAACAAGGCCATATATTGTGAAGGACTCATAAAAGAAAAGGTAACTTCTCCTTAAAGCCACTTCCAAATCAAAGAGCATTAGCGATACCAAATGCACACAATGAAGACATATAATCACAATAGAAAAATCGTATGGCCATAAACATGACGTGGTGTTGCAAGAATATAATGGCTTGTGCAACAATTGATGTATCGTAAAATGCATAGTGCCAGAAAGCCACATAAACTAAATGAACTATTAGCACATCCCTCACGTTGATGAAAATTAAACAACACCTGCTGAAATCCGGACAACATGCCATCGATCATAATCAGAATAGGAAACCAAAGATTATTCGGCTAGAGAAAAATGCGCAGATTGGAGCAGTACATATCTTCAGTATCAAATGAAGTAATAGTATAAACCATGAATAAAGTAATGAATATTCATGTGTGCGGTTAGTATTATGTGCCTAGAAGAATGGGGTTGAGAATAGCATAGCCCAAAACAAAGGAACACATATCGATGAAACAGGAAACACGGATAATGATGCACGAGCAGGAGATGACCATCGCCATAGAGCATAAGCAGAGGTGAGCTCCAAAGACAGATAATTGATGAAAGCAAGTAACTGTAACAATTCTGCAACCTTCAAAATATGAGTAGCAATATAAACGATGAATAGAACCTCCAAAGATGAATCAAGATAACAACATGGAAATGCAATAGGAATAAGTCATACAGTCCTCGACAAAGCATTCGATGGCATCCTTGCATCCGCGTAGCATCCTTGGAATGTTGCGCTAGGATAGTGGTGCAAAAGTATGTATTCAGATGGCGTTTTCGATTAGCAAAATTGAATTCGCTACATGAGAAACAGTGTGATGCAAGGCATGTCGCTGCGCATATTCACAACACCACCATAGGTGATAGACTACAGTCGATAGAAAATGGTGAACCCGTAGACAACACCAAGTCCAGCCGGTAGAGCCAAGTCTAGACGACGCTTGGGCTGGGCAAGAATCACAACCGCCATCTAGTAGAGAAGCCACTGCCATGTCTGCTGTGTCAGCTCGTAGAGAAGCAATGGACTTCCTTCCCAAGGTAGGGCCGATCATGATGTGGTCGCCAGTGTTTGCATGGTTTAGCGCACATGCAACAGGGGGAGGGGGAGAGAGAGAGAGAGAGAGAGAGAGAGAGAGAGAGAGAGAGAGAGAGAGAGAGAGAGAGAGAGAGAGAGAGAGAGAGAGAGAGAGAGAGAGAGAGAGTCGTCATACAGTCTACAATAGAACAAGAAACTGATTCAGCACGGATCTCAAGAACATCAAGAAAGTATAAAAACTAACTAATAAAAGAAACACGTCGGAAGCCATAAGTGGTGACGCAAAAGTGAGAGAGATTTGTTCATTACAAATTGCCATATTTATACAATCAAGTGGCCTTAAAGGCTCTTCACACTCAACCTTATCCCAACCCTCCAAATGAACCTTACATAAATGAAAATGTGCCCTTGACACTATGTACCTTCAAACTAGCTCGTACTATGTACATACAGGGCATCATAGATGAGCCTTGACTGTGTAATTACCAATTTTGGGTTCGAGTCCACCGTGTGTGCCAGTGTAAGCCACCGAAAAGGAACTCATAATTTTTGTAATATACATACTGAAAATTCGCACGCATAAGGCGTAGCGCAATAGTTGTAACTCTTGATAAATTAATGAAAGAGTCGCGTGAAGCAGAAGGCATTGTCGTCGCTGGACTGTTCATCTAGGCGAGAGCCTGCAGTGAAATGTAGTTACTGAAAACCTGTGTAATCTGAGTACTTGTCAATTCTGTTGATTAAGTTTAATCATTAAGTAAAGTCTAATGAAGTATTAAGTAAATTGATTAACGCGATAAGTGAAGAAGTTATACAGTAACTGTCTGGTGTGGAAGTGTGTTGAAGAACGTATTCGAAATAGTACTAGGAAGATAATCCAATTTAACGCGTTAATTCAATGAACTAGTATACCCTTAATCTTTATATTTGGGAAAATACAAACAGGGCCTCTGTTTACAGACCCCTAACCATCCCAAGAAACCAGACTGAATTTAACTTTAAACAGATAATACTTAATCCTGTTTTAATAAAAGACTTCAATACATAGTGATATATGCAAGCAAACTATCTCTGCGCAGCAAAACACAGACAACCTAGCATGTCTTGTGCCTATCTCTGACTTTGTCTCTACTCTCCATGCACACAAGATGGAAATGTGTTAATTATATGAAGAGTTACATTTGGTGTCTCTGCCTCTTCGACGAGTCATCTTAGGAATATAATACAAAGGTGTCTGACAGCTAACACTGGCATGCCCGGAGGACCTAAACCCTATATAAGGGTAATACTTATTCAACATCTTCATGCTCATCCTTCAAAGGAGTAAAGACATTGTTTTTCAAGGATTCTCAGTCTTCTACAAAAGTATGTTTTATTTTCTTTGTAAGGGTCTTCAAAAGTTTTGGCACTTCCTTCAGGAGGGGAGTGACAGAGCCATCTTGGGTGTTGGACGTGGAAGCCTAGTGCAAAATTGAGTGGCGCTATGCTTCAACAAGCTACAGATTGAAATCTTCATGTAAGTAAAATTCGTGTTTAGCTAGATGCTTCTGGTGTTTTGTTTTCACCCGAGCTATCTGGAGAGCCTACTCCTTCACTAACTTCTCAAGAGCAACTGAGTGTTGCAAAGTGGACACCTACTCGTTTGCTCCCAATAGCTTTTCTTCTTGATGTGTTTTATGAGCAGATAGTTTCTCATTTGTCTCTTGTAGGGCACTCACAATCTGCTACAACAACTCATAGTCATTGGTATGTTCTTGAAGGTGAAACCACATCTCATTGATGCTGTGCATCTACACCATAGTCTCTTTCTCTAATTCTTGGATGCACAAAAGGTGTCGAGCATTAGCATCCTGTAGGTTGGTGACCTACTTCTGGTACTTCTCCGACTCGCGCTTGGACTCTTCAAAAAATCCTTTAAAATATTGCATTTGTTTGACTTCTTGGTATAAGCTGTTCACCCAACTATTGGTTGGTGAACACCTGCTGCTCTAAATCTTGCTGCAACTACAGGTTGTGGGTTTGAAGCTAGTTGCAATGCTGCTCGAAGTGGTCGCCCAATTGCTGGTAGTGGTCCATACTCAGGTAATAAGGCCTTGCATATGGAGGAGGTAGCTGCCGAGCCTACCAAACTCTAGCATGCCACATTGATCATTCATGCCAAATTGCCAATATTTCTCATGGGTTACAAGAAGAGGGGGCATTTCAAGAATGCCGTGGTCGTCTCCAAGAAGCAGAGTGCAGAATTCCATGGAAAAGTGGGTGGGGAAGGGAAAGATCATTCGGCACTAGGGCATGTACCAAACAGTGGGTAAGAAGGTGACTAGGGAGGAGACGGGCTAGCTGGTGCACGGTCAAGGGGAGATGTGGCAATTCTATCTGCCTATTTTGGAGAGGGAAGAGGAGATGGTGAACGTTCTTTAATCGGAGAGGTAATGGAGAAGGGGGGATGGCATCTTTCATAGCTATGTCCTCCAATGGAGAAGGAGGTGGAGGAGGAGGGGGGACTGAAGAGGAAGAAGAATCATTGTTGTCCATCAGAGGAGAGGGTGGAGGCAGAGGGGGGTTATCTATGTGCTATTGATCATTGTGCTCGACACTAGAGGAGGAGGGAACAATCTCTCGAGTATGGAAAGATTGGTGGAGGATGAGGTTGACACTTTCATCTTCCTCTTCTTCTGAGGGGGCGAGTCTGCACAAACCGATGGGGAATGAGAACAATGTGGGTAGTGATAGGGAACTCTTCGGGATATAAAACAGATAGGAGATATGGGAGATGGGTTTTCAGATGATTGCCATTGTCTAACTGTCTAACCACGTGTTGCCATTCCTTGTGAATGCGGTTAAAGAGAATGACTAATGAATTGATCGGTCGTTGGGCAGCAACGCCAACGATAGAATAAAACTGGTGAGAAATGCAATAGGGGTGGTGCTGCAGGTTAAGGGCGATGACAAGAAAATGGAGAATAGAGAGCTCTGGATCAGGTTTGCAACTAATCACATATTCATTTGAGATATCCGAACGGAACAACTATTCCATGGCTGCTCGAAAAAGAGAAGGCATTGATGCTGAACTGTCAGTGGGTAAGAGAAACCACTGATCCACTTTGGCATCATGCGGAGCTCCTGTCCGCTCAGGGGTACAATCCAATAGGTGACGGAGGTGGGTTCAAGCGCGATGGTGTGTATAAGGCTTTCTACGATGGGATATGCTACGGAAGCTTCCCATCACAAAAGATAGAAGCGAGCGAGGTAGCACGGGATCAAAAAGGCATTAGTCTCATCAGAGACTACCTCAAAGAGAGGCTCAAAGGAGGCAAGGACTTGCCTACTAGCAAGGTTGCACAAATAGCTAAAGGTGCATTGCACTCCAATTGCAAGCAAACACTAAAAAAAAGGGTAGATGATCATGAAACAGAGGGATTTTAAACAAATATGTGGTGTGGCTGCATGATTGAAGAATGAGATGATGATAATAATGAATGCACGTCTAGGAAGATTCATCATAACAATCATGCAAACCATGTAGACATGGGTGATGAACCAATGATTGAATGAATGCATGGAAGGTGAATGAAAAGGAAAAAGTTTGACCCATTGATCGGACTTTTGACCAGTGTTCGGACATGGGTCTCCAACTGAAAAGTTATTGGATTAATTTGCATCAAAATCTGGTACGGACCAAACCGCTAGACTTTGAATTTTCCTGTGACATGATCTGACTTGGGATTCATAGAGCAATATGAGTTGACCAACTTCAAATATCGGAGTTCTTAAGAAATGATCATGCGTTCGGCCTTGTTGTAATTGTAATTCTTGCATGAGCAAAAAAATTTCAAACCTCTACTCATCCAGTGCCCGAAGATCATCGATACAACTTTAAAACGACTCAATTGGTAACAATTTATGCTCGATGGCAACTCTCAGACTAGGAACAACCACTTCCATAGGAGTAATAACTTCAATTCCATAGGAAAGTTTGAAGGGGGTGTATCCTATAGTAACCTTGTAGATAGTGTGCTATGCCCAGAGAAAAGGAGGCAGGAGTTGATCCCAATGATCAAGATAGTCAGTAAATAACTTTTTTGGCAAAGTCAACAATGTTTTGTTAGTTCTTTCCGCAAGACCATAAGCAAGAGGATAATATGGAGTACTGAATTTATGTGTGATGTTAAAGTGTTGGAGTTCGAGGTTTGTGGAAGCACGCAAACAACACAAGGCACAACACACAATAGTGAATGTATTACCACTAGAATGTACAAAGATAAGTAACCCATTAGGGCAATAGGTGTACATACAAGCTTGGGGAAAAAAGCCTCCTAAAGAGGGGAAATGGTCCTAGTGTGTTCACACACATCACTACCTAAATATATCAACAAATCCTCCCTGGGAGTGACGTAGTGAACAAGGAGCTTGCACTCATGTATAAGGAAGTGCCAAGCTATGTGGAATCAATCCACAAAAGGAAGTAAGCCCAAAGATTTGCGAAAAGCTTCAAACTTCTCCCTAGGCAAAGCCTTCGTGAAAAGGTCTGCAATGTTCTCCTGCATGGGCACATATGCCAAGCTGATCTCTCCAACGGACAACCTCTCCCTGACATAATGATGATGCACCTCAATGTGCTTAGTGTGAGCATGGAACATAGGGTTCCTCACTGTTGGAGCAAGTCTATGACAAGCCTAAGTATTGGCTTGAGTCTCACAAAGTCTTAGAAGAAGCCTTAAAAAGAAGACTATGTAAAGTTCACTTGTGAACTACCTCTTGTAACTTTTGAAGAGTTTACTTAATGTAAAAGTGAAAGAATCTTAAGTGGTTGAGTCCACTTGATCAAGAATGGAAAGAGGAGCCACGAATTCGTGATTTGTGGTAGGTAGAGAATCAAATCAATCATTGATTGATAGGAGAGTGATTGAGGGAAGTTAGCCTCCCAAACTCAACTATAAATAGATGGCAGTTTTAGTCGTGGTTTGAGAGACCTATGTGAAGACCTCCAAGAGCTGAGCTTTATGCCATATCAAGGTGTGATTACAAAGCACATATGTATCAGTAAGTCTTTGTATTGTACAAGCAATATACTTTCATTTTCATGATTATTTGAGTTCATCTTTCCATGTTCTTGTGAAGTGTACTACTCACTGCCATTACTCTCAGTTTTTCTTAGTCAGCTTGCAGAGATGTTTTCTCTGAGCTTGGTGCATCATTTTCAGTGATTTAACTTGGTAAAGTTAGCTCTATAAGTCTACTATATGCTCACAAATTTTCATGTCATTTGGATGTTGTCATCTTCAGTTATGTTCATTTGAAGTCAACAGGGTCTGTGCATTTTCACTTCTCTGTCAGGTACCCGACTTTTTCACTCATCTTGTCAGAGGTGTTTCTCAGTGGTTACTTATCCAAATTCAGTGATTTAAAGCTTTGTGGATTCAGCTTACTGTCTAGTATAAGCATACAAATTTTAATAATCATTGGATTCCTATATTTTGAGTTATGTTGATTGTTCTGCTCACTGGTCTCAAACTGTAGCAGCCCGTGAAAATCGGGATGATGTCATCAGTTGTTAAAACTCATTCTCAGTGTGTGGTTCATTATTTTTGATGAGATTACTCTTGAAAGTTATCTCTTTAAGTTACCTAGACTTCCCCAAGAGGAATTAAGCTAATTGCTACTGTGCTCAGAGAATTATGTAAAACACTGGACAGGTGTATGAACCAAGAATAGCAAGTTTTCATCTCTGAGCTAACTCCAACTTATCTGTTTTGATCTATCTTTTTGAGAGTGATCTTCCAAGGTACATAGGGTGTCTAATACATCCACAAGCTAAAAGGGCCCACCATATACTTTTGGAGTTCATTTGGCTGGTGTAGATCAAGGATTTTGCAACACCTCTTCATCTTCAAGCACATACCTATCCATCTCTTCACAGTGGTATCAGAGCAAGGTTGGACAACATGGCAGATGGATTTCCTTCATCAATTGACAAATTAGACAGAGGTAACTACTCAGCTTGGTCATTAAGAATGGAACCCTATCTCCAAGGTAGAAGTTTATATGGTTATGTGGCTGGAGATGAAGTTATGCCAAGTTTTAGGAACAAAAGTCAACCAACACAGGAAGAGCAAGAAAGATTGAGCACATGGTGCTCCAAGGATGCACTTGCAAGGTCTTATCTCCTCAACTCTATCTCAGATTTTTTGTTGCCTCACATTAGAAGTTGTAAGACATCTCAGGAAGTGTGGGATGCACTTGAAGCTTTCTTTTCTTCAAGTACTAAAGCTAGGAAGCATCAACTATGGCTGGATTTCACAACTCTCAAGAAGGCTCCCAAACAAAATGTGACTGATTTTGTCACAAAGCTCAAGGACATAGCGGATCAGTTGGGAAGCATTGGAGAGGTAATAGATGAAGAAAAAATTGTAAGGCAGGTCATCAATGGCTTGAAGGCAGATGACAAGTGGGAAGCATTCACCACAGCTATGGATTTGTACATGGACATGCATGTAACTGATTTCAATACACTCATTGGACAACTACTTACTCAAGAGGCAAAGCTCATAAAAAATGGAGAAAGATCTAAAGGTAATCAATCTTCAGCTTTATACACTGATAAAAGCAAGTCCAAAGATAACAAAGGAAAGGCAAAGAAAGTGGATGATGAAGCAGGTACATATCAAGCTAACTATGCATGTAGAGGAAGACATGGCAGAGGTAGAGGAAGAGGAGGTAGACAAGGCAGGGGGAGATCCCAAGACTCCAACTCATGTTCTATTTGTGGATTAACTAATCATACAACTGAAAATTGCTTTAGGAATTCCAGGAATCAAAGAGGTAGAGGATACAATAGAGGAAGTTATGGCTACTCAAGAGGAAGGTTCAACAACTACCATGCCAACTACAACAATTACAATCATTCAAACTATCAAGGAGGCTACAAAGGAAGGAGAGACTACAATAACTACACAGAAGACTCAAACAAAGAGGATTCATTATTGATCATGAACATGGCTATGCCACAAGGTAAATCTAATGAGCATGTTTTCTACATAGATTCAGGTTGTTCAAATCATGTGGCAGGAAATGTGGCACTCCTATCAGATTTAGAAGATCCAAGGAATAAGCATGAGGTACAAACAGGAGATGATACAAAACATCCTGTGGAGAAAATAGGCAATGTCAAAGCACCTGATGGAAACATCAACCTCCTCAGTAAGGTACTCTATGTCCCTACCATTACAAAGAATTTGATAAGTGTTGGGCAGATAGTAGAGAAAGGGTTGCAAGTCAGGTTCACAAAAGCAGGAGCATTTGTTGAAGATCCAAGTCAAGGATTCAGAAGAATTGCAAAAGGTGAAAAGATAGGTAGATTGTTCACATTTGAATTACAGGACACTAGAAACATTGCTCTCTTTAATTATGGTAGTCAGACACTCACAGAATTGGAAGTATGGCACAAAAGGTTAGCACATATTGGTGAAAGGTCATTAAAGCAAATCTGCAGGGACCAAAGTGTACTTGGACTTCCTAATTTGTCAAAACAACATATGATTTATAAGTGTAGTGCATGTCAATTTGGAAAGTCTCACAGGTTACTATTCATGAAGAAAGGTTATATGCATGGAGATCTCTTGGAGTTGGTTCATACAGATGTATGGGGACCTAGCAAGGAAGCTTCAATATCTGGATCAAGGTATTATGTTTCCTTTATTGATGATTGCAGCAGATGGACTATCCTATTCTTTATGAAACACAAAGATGAAGTTTTTTCATGTTTCAAAAGATATTTGGCTCTTGTGGAGAATCAAACAGGTAAATCACTAAAAAGGCTAAGGTCAGATGGAGGGGGAGAATACTTCTCCCATGAGTTTGATTCTTTTCTTCAAGAAATAGGAATCAAAAGAGAGGTAACTACAAGGTACACTCCTGAGCAAAATGGAGTGGCAGAAAGGAGGAATAGGACAATTGTTGAAGCTCCAAGGTCTATGTTAAATGAAAAGCATTTACCTAATTACTTATGGGCTGAGGCTGTATCTACAACCACTTACTTGATTAACAGGTTGCCTTCAAAATCCCTTGATGGGATGACTCCATATGAGGCTTGGAATGGAAGAAGACCAAGCTTAGATCATTGTAAAATTTTTGGATGTATTGCTTTTGCTCATGTTCCTTCACAGGTTAGAGGCAAGATGGATCCAAAGGCAGAAAGGTGTGTATTTATTGGATATGACAACAATCAAAAGGGCTACAGGTTATACAACCCTACCAACAAAGGATTCTTGGTAAGCAAAGATGTAGTTTTTGATGAGAACAATTCATGGTATGAAGATTCATGCAGGAAGGTCAATCTACCATATAATCTTGAAGAAGATTTTCCAAAGCTTGGTAGAGAACAATCAAAGATTGAAGAACAAGACACCTCAGAGGATGATGAAGAATCTCACATGGAAAAGATCAAAGCATGGAAGTCTAAAGGTAAAGCAAAATTGCAGGAACTTGGACATGAGGCAGAATCATCACATCATGGCCTAAGAAGATCTATGAGGGAAAAGAAAAAACCAGAAAGGTATGGGTTTGACACCTCATTAGTAACTAAACATTCTATCTACATAGCACAGGACATAAACCAAGAGGAGCCATCATCATTTGAAGAGGCCAAAGCAAAAACATAATGGAAGCACGCAATGAAGGAAGAGATTGAAGCACTTGAGGAAAACAACACTTGGGATTTGGTGCCCAAGACTTCATCCATGAAGGTAATAGGCTCAAGATGGGTCTATAAACTCAAGAAGAATTCTGATGGTTCCATTAACAGGTATAAGGCAAGGCTTGTAGCAAAAGGCTTTGCACAAACTGAGGGAATTGATTATGAGGAGACCTTCTCTCCTGTGGCAAAGATGCCTACTATTAGGGTTTTGCTTAGTATTGCCTCTTCCAAGAATTGGAAGATACTTCAACTAGATGTAAAGAATGCATTCTTGAATGGTTGGATAACAGAAGAGGTATATATGACACAACCACCTGGTTTTGAGAACCAAGTTTATCCTGATTATGTGTGTAAACTTAACAAAGCATTGTATGGTCTCAAGCAAGCTCCAAGAGCTTGGAATTTCAGGCTTGTTTCAATCTTGCAAGACAAAGGCTTTCAACCAAGCAAGGCAGATCCTTCACTCTTTATTAAAAAGAGTAATTCCGAGGTCATCTACCTATGTGTATATGTAGATGATATTATATTGACAGGAAATGATGCAGATGGTATGAAGAAGATCAAAGATCAGATGAGAGAAGAGTTCAAGATAAGTGATTTGGGTTCACTTACCTACTTCCTAGGTTTGGAAGTTGTCTACAAAGATCATGGTTTGTTTCTCACTCAAAGAAAGTACATTAAGGACATGTTGGCAAAATTCAAGATGCAAGATTGTAAGATTGCAGGTACTCCAATGAAGGTCAATCACAAATTGAGCTCACATGAAGGTGAAATCATAGAGGACATCACATCATATCAAAGTCTAGTTGGTAGTCTCAACTATGCAACATTGACAAGAGTAGATATATGTTACAGTGTTAGTGTGCTAAGTCAATTTATGCACACTCCAAGGAAACCACATATGGATGCTGCCAAAAGGATTCTCAAGTATCTCAAAGGAACCATAAATGAAGGACTTTATTATCCTTATGTATCTGATTTAGGTTTGAAGCTATTTTCTGATGCAGATTGGGCTGGCTCCAAGGAAGATAGAAGGAGCACTTCAGGTTATCTTACCTTTGCAGGTTCAAAGCTTATTTCATGGTCATCCAAGAAGCAACCCACAGTTGCTCTCTCTTCTACTGAAGCTGAATATAGAGGTCTTGCCATAGCTACTCAAGAAGCTATGTGGATGAAGACATTGTTCAAAGATCTTGGATTGGAGTTTGGAACTCCAACTATTTTTGGTGACAATATGAGTTCTATTCATTTGGCTGCTAATCCTATCTTTCATGCAAGGACTAAACATATTGAAGTTCATTATCACTATGTACGAGAGAAGGTTCTAAGCAAAGAGATTCAAATATCATATGTGTCCACTCATCAACAATGTGCAGATATTATAACCAAAGCATTGGACGGTACAAAGCTTTGCAAATTCAAGGCTATGATTTGTTTGCAGGTAATCTTGGAAGATTGAAGACCTCAAGCATACTTGGCTTGAGGGGGAGCTGTTGGAGCAAGTCTATGACAAGCCTAAGTATTGGCTTGAGTCTCACAAAGTCTTAGAAGAAGCCTTAAAAAGAAGACTATGTAAAGTCCACTTGTGAACTACCTCTTGTAACTTTTGAAGAGTTTACTTAATGTAAAAGTGAAAGAATCTTAAGTGGTTGAGTCCACTTGATCAAGAATGGAAAGAGGAGCCACGAATTCGTGATTTGTGGTAGGTAGAGAATCAAATCAATCATTGATTGATTGGAGAGTGATTGAGGGAAGTTAGCCTCCCAAACTCAACTATAAATAGATGGCAGTTTTAGTCGTGGTTTGAGAGACCTATGTGAAGACCTCCAAGAGCTGAGCTTTATGCCATATCAAGGTGTGATTACAAGGCACACATATGTATCAGTAAGTCATTGTATTGTACAAGCAATATACTTTCATTTTCATGATTATTTGAGTTCATCTTTCCATGTTCTTGTGAAGTGTACTACTCACTGCCATTACTCTCAGTTTTTCTTAGTCAGCTTGCAGAGATGTTTTCTCTGAGCTTGGTGCATCATTTTCAGTGATTTAACTTGGTAAAGTTAGCTCTATAAGTCTACTATATGCTCACAAATTTTCATGTCATTTGGATGTTGCCATCTTCAGTTATGTTCATTTGAAGTCAACAGGGTCTGTGCATTTTCACTTCTCTGTCAGGTACCCGACTTTTTCACTCATCTTGTCAGAGGTGTTTCTCAGTGGTTACTTATCCAAATTCAGTGATTTAAAGCTTGTTGGATTCAGCTTACTGTCTAGTATAAGGAACAAATTTTCATAATCATTGGAGTCCTACATTTTGAGTTATGTTGATTTTTCTGCTCACTGGTCTCAAACTGTAGCAGCCCGTAAAAATCGGGATGATGTCATCAGTTGTTAAAACTCATTCTCAGTGTGTGGTTCATTTTTTTTGATGAGATTACTCTTGAAAGTTAGCTCTTTAAGTTACTAGACTTCCCCAAGAGGAATTAAGCTAATTGCTACTGTGCTCAGAGAATTATGTAAAACACTGGACAGGTGTATGAACCAAGAATAGCAAGTTTTCACCTCTGAGCTAACTCCAACTTATCTGTTTTGTGTTGATATATTTAGGTAGTGATGTGTGTGAACACTCTAGGACCGCCGGGGCACTTTTTTCCCTCTTTAGGAGGTTTTTTTCCCCCGGCTTGTATATACGCCTATTGCCCTAATGGGCTACTTATCTTTGTACATTCTCTAGTAATACATTCAGTCTTGTGTGTTGTGCTCCAAGCTTCTTCCTCTTCCTTGTGCTGTTCGCGTGCTTTCGCAGACGTCTAACTCCAACAATTGGTATCAGAGCAGGTCGTTGATTCTTCTAGGGCGCCGTCGACACTCCTCCGTTTGCAGTCTCAGATTCGCACAAAATTTGGTGAGCATACTCAGGGTGTTTTCGAGATCAAAACGGCTTCGCTCTGTGGTGCCGAAATCGCGATCTGAGCTCGTTTCGGCCTCGGAACGCACTATCGCAGTGCTTATGCAGGCTATTTCGTCCTTTTGTGCCAAAGGTATATACCAGTTTCTGTTCGCCAGTTTAAGCGTCTCGAAGTCTGCTACAGGTCTAGCAGAACTCGTCTGGGCAGTTCTGTTCAACTTTTTGAGATACAGTCAATTTTCTGCATCAAGGTATTTTAGTCACCGGCCATGGCTGAAAGCAGTGATGTATTCCGTATGTTGGCTGTTGAGGATAAGTTGGATGGTACCAACTACCCATTATGGGCTTATATGATGCGACATGTACTGGTTGCAAAAGGATTGTGGAACATTGTGCAGGGTGTTGAAAGACGTCCTGTTACACCTGTAACGACAGGTACTGCAAATATAGGTGTTGGAGCTGATGAAGATGGTGTTGAAGATGATATTCCGCAGATTCCTGTTCGTGCTGCTGTTTCTGTTGCACCTACTGCAGAGCAGATTCGTTGGGATGGCAGAGATGCCCAGGCACATGCGTTGATAGCTTTGTCTGTCAAACGTGCCATTATTCCTCACATTCGCTCTTGCAGAATAGCAAAGGATGCTTGGGATACACTTACCACTTTGTACCAGGCTAGGAATGAGGCTCGTGTTGCTTACCTCCGAAAACAGTTGGAGAGTGAGCACATGAATGAAGGTGATTCGATGGACAGTTTTCTTACAAAGATCAAAGACCTGAAGGAACAATTGATTTCTGCTGATGAGGTTATACCAGATAGCTCACTTGTGAAGACCGTTCTGAATGGCCTTCCTGATTCATATCAGAGTTTTGCCTCTACTCTTCGATTGATGATGAAAGGCAATCCGAATGCCTTGTCATTTGAGGAATTAGTCTCTGTTCTGTTGCAGGAAGATCAGTCCAGGCAGAACAGGTCCATTATGCGTGTTGCAGATCAAGATTTCCTGGCTAGTCAGAAGGGCAAAGGAAAATGGAGCTCTTCTACTAGTAAGCAGAAATCTGCAAATGCTGCACAATCGAAGAACCAGGATAAAGATGAGAAGAAATCAGAAAAGCAAAAATTGTTCTGCAAGTACTGTAAAGGAAATGATCATATTATAAAGAACTGTCCAAACTGGCTGCTAAAGAGGCAAAGAAGAAAGAGGCTGGAATGGTTGTTGCAGAGGCCTCTACACCAAAAACAGAGTCTGCAAATCTTGTGCAGGAAGAAGAATGGGCGTTTACTACTGTTTGCAGTTTTGACCCATCTTCTCATGATCAGTGCATGTCTGCAGTAGACTCAGATGTTTGGTACTTTGACAGTGGGGCAACCAAACATATTACCTCGCAGCGCAGTTTCTTCTCTTCACTCGAGCCTGCCCCTATAGGGAATACTGTCACATGCGCCAATAACTCCTCTTATCCTGTTATGGGAGTTGGTAAGATCATTCTGACTACTACTGATGGTAGTTCTTTCACTTTGTCAGATGCTTTATTTGTGCCAGGGATCAAAAAGAACCTGTTATCAGTTTCTGCATTAGCCAAGATTGGCTTGGTTGTGAAATTCGTTGATGACAGGTGTACAGTCCATGATCTCTCAAATGGCGATGTGATTATTGCTTCTGGCATTTTATGTCGTGGGCTGTATAAGCTCATAGACTATGAAAAATCTGTGAATGATTCGGCATGTGCAGTTCATGATTCTCAGGCTATGTCAGATGCAAAGCTTTGGCATGCACGCTTTGGTCATCTGCTAGTTTGTTACGCCTGCAGAAATCTGAAATGGTGTCCTCTTTGCCCAAACTTGAGGCACCTGGAAAACATGTTTGTGAAGGCTGTATTTTGGGCAAAATGCAGCGTTCTTCCTTTCCAAAAGATGGTTCAGTTCGGGCTATGCAGAAATTGCAGCTTGTACATAGTGATGTCTGTGGTCCTATGCAGACACCCTCTTTTGGAAATTACCTTTACTTCGTGACTTTCATTGATGATTTTTCCAGGCATGCATGGGTATATCCACTCAAAGCAAAGTCCGAAGTGTTCATGTGCTTCAAACAGTTTTTGGTTTTGGCTGAAAATCTGTCAGCATGTAAAATGGGCACCCTCCGTTCTGATCGAGGGGGGGAATATATGTCTTCAGATTTTAATGCATTTCTGGCTGAACGTGGGATAAAACACCAGTGTACAGTGCCGTATACACCTCAACAGAATGGAGTTGCTGAACGAAAGAACAGGTCACTCATGGAGATGGCGAGGTGCATGGTCAAAAGTCAGGCTTTACCACATAGTTTCTGGCTTGAGGCTGTCATGTGTACAGCATATGTACTGAACAGGTGTCCCACGAAAGCGTTGCAGTCTATCACTCCATATGAGGCTTGGCATGACTGCAAGCCATTTGTTGCTCATCTGCGTGTTTTTGGTTGTTTGGCATATGCATTAGTGCCTGAACAACATCGCAGAAAATTGGATGATAAGGCAGTAAAATGTATTTTTGTTGGGTACAGTTCTAAAAGTAAAGGCTATCGTCTATATCATCCACAGACTAAACGCATTCTGGTTAGCCGTGATGTTGTCTTTGTGGAAGATGCTATTCAGCCATTGCTTTCATGTACTAAGGAGACATCTGTTAGCTCCAAGGACATGTATGATACTTTGATGCCTCTTTTTACAGGTGGACAAGTTAGCGCTGGTCCTAATGAGGCAACTTCTCAGCCTTTGCAGGTTTCATATGATGATGCAGATCATGCCATTTCTGATGCAGATTTACATGATGCACTTGTTGATGAGAGAGCTGATATTGAACAGGCAAAAACTATGCCAAAATGGCTGGTGCAGACTTTGCGTGACAGCAAATTAGATGCACCTTTGTCATATCGTACTCGTTCAGGCTCTCATAGTACCTCCTTTGCATCAGATTGCTATGCTATGGCTGCATCTAGTCTCTGTGATGAGAATGAGCCTGTTTCTTTTGATGAAGCACAAAATTCAGAAAATTGGATGGCTGCTATGCAATCTGAATATGATGCTATAATGAAGAATGGTACATGGTCTTTATGTGACTTGCCTCCTGGCAAGAAGGCCATTGGCACTAAGTGGGTATACAAGCTGAAGCGTAAACGTGATGGTACAGTTGACAGGTATAAGGCTAGGCTTGTTGCAAAGGGTTATGCGCAGGAAAGAGGCATTGATTTTGATGAGACCTTTGCACCTACATGCCGTATGACTACTGTTCGGAGCATTTGTGCACTTGCAGCCCATCATGGTTGGAATGTACATCAGTTGGACATTAAAACAACATTTCTGAATGGTGACTTGCATGAAGAAGTGTATGTTTTTCAGCCCCGTGGCTTTGTGCAGAAAGGGCATGAAAACCAGGTGTGCAGGTTAAAGAAGGCGTTATATGGTTTAAAGCAAGCACCACGTGCTTGGTATGAGAAAATACATGCCTATCTGATTGCACATGGTTTTGAGAACAGTCCAACTGAAAGCACCTTATATGTTAAGCGTGCTAATGATGTGCTTTTGATCATTGTTGTCTATGTAGACGACATGCTGCTCACTGGTCCTCTTGAGAAGCATATTGCTGATTTCAAGGCTGATTTGCATGCCTCATTTGAGATGTCTGATTTGGGGCATTTGCATCACTATTTGGGCATTCAGTTTATGCAAGTTGATGGTGGAATGGCTTTGTGTCAAACGAAATATATTGACACATTATTGCAGCGTTTTGGCCTTGAAGACTGTAAGCCTATTGCCACTCCTATGGAGACAGGTTTACGATTGAGTCTTCATGATGCTGGAGATGCATTTGATGCTGTTCTCTATCAGCAGGCTGTTGGATGAGTAATGCATAAGTAAATCAAGCATCCGATATCTTGCTGATAGAGAACAACATCAAATGCATCTCCAACATCATGAAGACTCACTCATAAACCTATCTCCATAGGAGTGGCAATAGGTTTATAGTCTTCAAGGCCAAAACACTATAATAATGTGTCAATATATTTCGTTTGACACAAAGCTATTCTGCCATCACTTACATAAACTGGATGCCCAAATAATGATGCAAATGCCCCAAACTAGACATCTCAAATGAGGCATGTACATCAACCTTAAAATCAGCAATATGCTTCTCATGAGGACCAGTGAGCAACATGTCATCAACATATACAACAATGATTAGAAGCACATCATTGGCACGATTAACATATAAGGTGCTTTCAGTTGGACAGTTCTCAAAACCATGTGCAATCAGATAGGCATGTATCTTTTCATACCAAGCACTTGGTGCTTGCTTTAAACCATATAATGCATTCTTTAACCTGCACACCTGGTTTTCATGCCCTTTTTGCACAAAGCCACAGTGTTGAAAAAACATACACTTCTTGATGTAGATCACCATTTAGAAATACAGTCTTAATGTCCAACTGATGTACATTCCAACCATGATGAGCTGCAAGTGCACAGATGCTACGAACAATAGTCATTCAACAATTAGGAGCAAAGGTCTTATCAAAATCAATGCCTCTTTCCTAAGCGTAACCCTTTGCAACAAGCCTAGCCTTATACCTATCAACTGTTCCATCATGCTTACACTTAAGCTTGTATATCCACTTAGTGCCAATGGCCTTCTTGCTAGGGGGCAAGTCACATGAAGAACAAGTACCATTTTTCATTATATCATCATATTCAAATTGCATAACAACCATCCAATTTTTTGAATTTTGTGCTTCATCAAACAAAACATGCTAATTCTCATCATAGAGACTAGAGGCAGCCATAACATAGCAATCTGATGCCAAAGAGGCACTATGAGAGCTTGAACGAGTATGATATGATAGAGGTGCATCTAATTTGCTATCACACAAAGTCTGCACCAGCCATTTTGGCATAGTTTTTGCCTGCTCAATATCAGCTCCCTCATCAACAAGTGCATCATGCAAATTTGCATAGAAAATGGAATGATCTGCATCATCACATGAAACCTATAAAGGTTGAGAAGTTGCCTCGTTAGGACGAACACTAGACTGACCACTTGTAAAAAGAGGCAGCAAAGTATCATACATGTCTTTGGAGCTAACTGATGTCTCCTTTGTACATGAAAGTAAAGGATGAATAACATCTTCCACAAGAACAAAATCACGACTAACCAAAATGTGCTTAGTCTGTGGATGATATAGACGATAGCCTTTGCTTTCAAAACTGTACCCAACCAAAATACATTTCACTGCTTTATCATCCAATTTCTTGTGTTGTTGTTAATGCACTAATGCATATGCCAAACAACCAAAAACATGCAGGTGAGCAATAGATGTATTGCGACCATGCCAAGCCTCATATGGAGTGATAGATTGCAATGCTTTAGTGAGACACCTGTTAAGTACATATGTTGCACACATGATAGCCTTAAGACAAAAACTATGTGGCAAAGCCTAACTCTTGACCATACACCTCGCCATCTCCATGAGTGACTTGTTCTTCCATTCAACAACTCCATTTTGTTGAGGTGTATACAACACTGTACACTGATGTTTTATCCCACGTTCAGCTAGAAATGCATTAAAGTAAGAAGACATATATCTCCCCCCTCAAACAGAATGGAGGGTGCCCATTTTACATGCTGACAGATTTTCAACCAAAAGCAAAAACTGTTTGAAGCACACAAACACTTTGGACTTTGCTTTTAGTGGATATATCCATGCATGCCTGAAAAAGTCATGAATGAAAGTCATGAAGTTAAGATAGTTTCCAAAAGAGGGTGTCTGCATAGGACCACAAACATCATTGTGAAGTAGCTGCAATTTCTGAGTAGCTCGAAATGGACCATCTTTTGGAAAGGAGAAAGATTGCATTTTGTTCAAAATATAGCCTTCAAAGACATGTTTACTGGGTGCCTCAGGTTTGGGCAAAGAGGATACATGCCAAAGCTTTGCATCTGACATAGCCTGAGAATCATGTACTGCACATGCTAAATCATTCATAGATTTTTCATAGTCTATGATCTTATACAACCCATGACATAAAATGCCAGAAGTAATAATCACGTCACCATTTGATAGATCATGATCTATACATTTGTCATCAATAAATTTCACAACCAATCCAATCTTGGCTAATGCTGAAGCTGATAACATTTTCTTCTTGATCCTTGACACAAATAAAGCATTTGACAATGTAAAAGAACTACCATCAACATGAGTTAAAATGCTCTTACCAACTCCCATGACAAGATAAGAGGAGTTGTTGGCACATGTGACAGTATTCCCTATAGGGACAAGCTCGAGTGAAGTGAAGAAATTGGGCTGCAAGGTAATATGTTTGATTGCCCCACTATCAAAGTACCAAACATCTAATTCTACTGCAAACATACACAACTCAGGAGAAGATGGGTCAAAACTGCAAACAGTAGTAAACACCCATTCTTCATTCTGCACTAGATTAGGAGACTCTGTTTTCAGTGTAGAGGCCTCTACAACAATGAGTTTGCCTCTTTTTTCTTTGCCTCTTTTGCAACCAATTTTGGATGATTCTTTATGACATGATCATTTGCTTTATAGTACTTGCAAAACAATTTCTGCTTTTCTATTTTCTTGTCGTCTCTGTCATCCTTCTTTGATTGTGCAGAATGAGCAGATTTCTGCTTACTAGTAGAAGAGCTCCATTTACCTTTGCCCTTCTGACTAGCCAAGAAAGCTTGATCTATAACACACATAATGGACATGTTCTTCCTAGACTAATCTTCTTGCAATAGAACAGAGACTAACTCCTCAAATGTTAAGGCATTTTGATTGCCTTTCATCATCAAACGAAGAGTAGAAGCAAAACTCTGGTATGAATCGGGAAGACCATTCAGAACAGTCTGCACAAATAACTATCAGGCAAGACTTCATGAGTAGAAATTAACTATTCCTTCAAATCTTTGATCTTTGTTAGAAAACTGTCCATAGAATCACCTTCATTCATATGCTCACTCTCCAACTATTTTTGGAGGTAAGCAACACGAGCCTCATTCCTAGCCTGGCACGATGTAGTAAGTGTATCCCAAGCATCCTTAGTTGTCCTACAAGAGCGAATGTGAGGAATAATGGCATGTTTGATAGACAAGACTATCAATGCATGTGCCTAAGCATCTCTGCCATCCCAATGAGTTTGCTCTACAGTAGGTGAAGTAGAAATCGTAGCGCGAATAAGAATCTGCAGAATATCACCATCTTCGACACCATCTGCATCAGCTTCAGTACTTGTATTTGCAGGAGTAATAGGACGTTTTTCAACACCTTGCACAATATTCCACAGTCCTTTTGCGACCAATACATGATGCATCATAGAAGCCCACAATGGTTAATTTGTACCATCCAACTTATCCTCAACAGCCAATATATGAAATACATCACTGCTTTTAGCCATGGCCATTAATTAAAATACCCTGATGTAAAAAAATGATTGTATCTGAAAAAGTTAAACAGAACTATCTGACGAGTTCTATGAAACCTATAGCAGACTTCGAGACATTTATACTGGCAAACCAAAACTTGTATATATCTTTGGCACAAAAAGATGAAATAGCCTGCACAAGAGCTGCGATAGTGCATTTGGATCCAAAACGAGATCAAATTGCTATTTCAGCACCAATTAGCTTTGTTTGTTTTTATCTCCTAATCACCCTAAGCATGCACACCAAATTTTGTGCAATTTTGAGACTATGACCAGAGGGGTGTCGACGATGCCCTAGATGAAGTGGCGACCTACTCTGATACCAGTTGTTGGGGTTCGAGGTCTATGAAAGCACACGAACAACACAAGGAAGAAGAAGAAGCTTGGAGCACAACACACAATACTGAATGTATTACCACTAGAATGTACAAAGATAAGTTATCCATTAGGGCAATAGGCGTATATACAAACCAAGGGAAGAAACCTCCTAAAGAGGGAAGAAAGTGCCCCGGTGGTCCTAGTGTGTTCACACACATCACTACCTAAATATATCAACATAAAGGATGTTTTCAAAATGTGGAAAAAGATCTTGAATCCGCTTGATAGTTGACAAAATTTGATCTTAACCATTTCTGGTGTTATGATGATGTCCACAATGCTTTTCTATTGTTGGAGTGTTAATTTATTAATGTATTAATGTGTTTTGGTGTTTTGATATAGCAGTTGAAGGTTCGTGAGGAGCATGAAAGGGCGGACATCAATAATCCAATTTATAATTTATATAGTTTGTAAATAAACCTGCATAGAGGGTTATATTGTTAGAAATAGTTAGAAAAGTAGTGGTTAGAATAAGGGTCATTGTAGACCGCAATATCCAAACTGGGACCTCCCCTTCCATGTTTTTGTGGATGCATCGGACATTGCTATCAAGAGTATCCTCATGCAACTTCAGGATGAGTGGTATCATTCAATCTATTATGCTAGTTGACAATCAGCCTCTGTTGAATGAAATTATTTTGTTATGGAGCACGAATGTCTAGGTCTCATTTTCTCTGTGAAAAATTTCAAGCACCAACTGCTTGGCCCTAAATTTACCTTCCATGTAGACTACTCTACATTAACATATTGGGTGCATCAAAGAATTTTGGTGGCATACTTGCTCGATGGGTCCTTCTTCTATATGAATTTGACTATGATGTGGTGCATCATCCTAGATCTTCCCACGCGATTGCCGACTTTTTGTCCCAGTTAGATTTTGGTGAAGCTCCAATGGGAATAGATGATTCTTCTCTGGCTATTTACATGACTGATCCTCACTCCTTGTTGGTTCAATGGAATCTTTTTGACTCCTATTATGATACCCTTATGACTTTTTTGACAATTGGTTGTCCACTAGACTCCATGTCTGCTACATCATGATAGAAAGTGTCTTTGTATAGCAAGCGATTTTGTATTATCATAGGCCAACTATACCATGTTGACTCCTTGGATTGATGTATCCCAACACATGAGGTACTGTCAGTTTTGGCCTTGGCTCACTCGGCACCTTCCGTTGGTCATTTTTTGGTGGAATCAATGCATAAAAAGATCCTGCAAAGTGCTCAGTGGTGGCCAACCATGCAGTGTGATGTGCACGAGTATGTCCAGAAGTGTGATCCCTGCCAACGAACTGTTCAACCCTTGTCACGATATCACTTCCCTTTACGGCCTGTTCTCACTCTTGAACCATTTCAAAAATGGGGTTTGGATTTCATTGGCCCAATTACTCCCCCAGCTACTCTCACTTCTAATCGCTATATTTTGACCTACACTGACTATGCTACACATTGGGTTGAGGCCTGGGCAATTTGTTCTACCACTCTTATGGTAGTTTCTCAGTGCTTGAATCAAGATCTTTTTCCACATTTTGGTCTTCCACATTTTGAAAACATCCTTTATGTTGATATATTTAGGTGTTAATGGTTAAGATCAAATTTTGTCAACTATCAAGCGGATTCATTAACTAGGGTGGATTGGAAAACAATAGCTTTATACTCTACATCATCGGGATTGTCCAGTACACTATAGTTAATTTCAAATGTTTTGACATGTGCATTAGGATCATCCCCTAGAAATCCACGAAACTTTGCGTAAGTGACTCTGGCTGGGAATTGCCTTCTCTCTCCTCCCTGTTGCCTATTTTGTTGATCACCTTGTAAATCTACCATTGCTTTTGGGCTAAAGTATTCATGTGCATCTACTACCTTGTCGAGCGCAAAAGTCGTGGGTGATGCTTGATCAGTAGCAATAGGTAAGCCTCTGTTGGAGTTGTAGATTAAGGCAATAGGTAAGCCTCTGTGGGAGTTGTAGATAATAGAAAGGTTTACTGATGGGGAGCCTGCAGAGGTGTTTATCACTTGCATAACGAATCCATCATATCAAATGGAAGGAGGAGGTATACAAAAGTCAAGTGAGGAGCTAGCTTGGTGTTGTCTTCAAATCTGTCCACAAAAGTTTGATGGTTTGTTAACTTCTCTTAATACCGAAATCAGACCTCAACCACTAACTTTTGAAGAATTTAGTGCCTTACTCATGGAGGAGAAGCTATGGCTCTAGGCAAGGAGTGGTGGCAACAGATGAGATGTTGCATTCACAACAAATGCCAAAGGAGGGAAAGTGGACTCTTCCAAGGATGGAGACAAAAAGAAGAATGACAAAAAGAAGTTTAAGGGAGAGTGTTTTCACTACAAGAAGAAAGGACACAAAGTTCAAGAGTGTCACATCAAAAAGTCAAGAGAGAAGAATGGCTCTTAAAAAGGTGACAAGGGTAAGGAGTCTTTCAACACTGCAGAAATAGAGCTTGGGTTATTTTTTACGATAGAGGATATTTGCTCCTCGAGTGAATATTCAGGAACAGATGACTCATGGGTGTTGGATAGTGGTGCCTCTCATCAAGTGAAGAGTAGAAAAGACCTTTATACTTCCTTACAACCTCTACCCATTAGAGTAAAGGTAGGCAACAATGCAAGATGTCCTATAGAGGGTAAAGGTATGGTTTGTTTCATTAATTCTAATGGGGATGTCAAAAATCTTTCAAATGCATTGTATGTTCCATAAATCAAACGAAATCTACTTTTAGTAGTTTCTATAATTGATCAAGGTCATCAAGTATATTTCAATAAGATAGGAGCTAAGATTATGGATAGTAACACCAATGTTGTTGGGATTGGCATAAGGAGGAACAACCTATATGAGTTGTTTGCTCTTATAATCACTAAATGTATGGGCACAAGTAAGCTATGGCATGAGAGATTCAACAACATTAGATACCTTATACTGAAGGATATGCGCCATAGGAGTATGGTTGCACACCTACCATCGATTGCAGAAATGAAGGAACCATGTGAAACTTGCATGATGGGCATGAAATAGAGGAAGTCATTTCCATAAGAAAGCAAGAACAGAGGAAGCTATCATCTAGAGTTGGTGCATGTTGACTTGTGTGAAAAAATGCCTACACACGCCTTTGGTAGATCTTCCTACTTCATGTTACTTGTCGATGACTATAGCAGGAAGATGTGGGTGTACTTCCTTTGGCATCAGGATCAAGCTTTAGGTAATTTTAAAGAATATCTTCAACTTGTTGAAACTAAAACAGGGAAGAAGATAAGAAATTTAGGACAGATGGCTTGAGGTATCCATTCAAAAATCTTGACCTGACGTCCGTTTGGAATATAGACCACCTTTAATGTGTAGCAATTGCAAGTGTCATGTGCATTATAGTCATTCAAGCTATAGATGCAAATGCCTCTTGGACATCAAATACTTCCACTTGTGAGAATCATTGTGCAACAAACCAAGCTTTGTACTTTCCTAAAGCACCATCTGCTTTGTTTTTCGCTTTCCAAATCCACTTAGTTCCAATTATCTTCTTCTTTGGTGGACTAATCTCTCAAGCAAAGAACCTCTCCTTGACATAATGATAATGCACCTCAATGTGCTTAGTGCGAGCATTGAACACAGGGTTCTTTGCAATTGCCAATGCACTCTAACTATTAGTGAAGATGGTGGTGGCAGAAGACTGATCAACACCCAAATCATCCATAAGGCATCTGAGCCACATACACTCAACAATACTGTGAAAGCTGCCCTATACTCAGCCTCACAATTGGAAGTGGCCATAGTAGGCTGCTTCTTGCTCGATCAAGATATGCATGAGCTACCAAGCATGAAGCAAGAACCACTAGTGGACACATGAGTGTCATAGCAACCAGCCTAGTCAGAGTAAAAAAAAACATGTAAATATGGGGGTAGTGATCCCCCCTTGGGATAAAACAATCCAAGTAGTCGGCACATTTGAAGAATTAAAAGGCAAAATATGAAGGTATGTGAAGCGGCAACGTATGCAAAAGTGAAAGTATGGCCCCCCAATTAAAAATTTTTGTTTTAGTCTAAAGTCACTATAGGACAAAATAGGGATTCGTTGGCTGCCCACTTTTGGAGATAATCTTGGGACATCAAAGTGAGCACCAAGTTGCTATGGGAGTTAGGAGCGTACGTGAACTGACACCCAAGGGAAGGAGTATTCTTGTTTGGAAAAAGCTAGAGTAAGGATATTCTAGAGCAAGACAGAGAAGAGACACATATTCAAAGAGAGTGCACGCGACACAGAGAGCCATTGCAAGGTGCAAGAAGAGTGACTTAGATTGCATGCAGAGAAAGTGAAGCAAGGAACATCAAGGGTTCCAAAGTCCCATTGAAGGTGCGTGTCGACAGAAGGTGTCCATCCCTCCCCTGATTGGAAGCTTGGTGCAAGGTGTGCACCAGGGCAAGCTTGGAGAAGGTGGAGGTCTGGTGCAGAGGTCAGCAACAGATTCTAAGTACTTTGTAATCTTGTTTCATGAGCATCATTTAGTCTTTGGCATATTGCGCACAACATTTGGCTTATGAAAAAGCTTGTATTCTTCTCTTCCTAATTGATTAGAAGCTTTCGGTGTCGTTAATTCTCTTGTTCTCACTCTCCATTCTCCTACAAACACTCAAGTTCCTTTCTGCACAAGAATCCCCCAACAAGTGCTTTTAGTTGGACTATTCTCAAAACCATGTGCAATCAGATAGGCATGTATCTTTTCATACCAAGCACGTGGTTCTTGCTTTTAAACCATATAATGCCTTCCTAAACCTCCACATTTGATTTTCATGCCCTTTGTGCACAAAGCCATGGGGCTGAAAAACATACACTTCTTCATGCAAATCACCATTTAGAAATGCAATTTTAATGTCCAAATCATGTACATCCCAACCATGATGAGCAACAAGTGCACATATGCTACGAACAGTAGTCATTCGGTAAGTAGGAACAAAGGTCTCCTCAAAATCAATTCCTCTTTCCTGAGCATAACCCTTTGCAATAAGCCTAGCCTTATACCTGTCAACTATTCCATCAGGCTTGCACTTCAGCTTGTATACCCGCTTAATACCAATGGCCTTCTTTCCAAGAGGCAAGTCACACAAAGACAAGGTATCATTCTTCATTATAGCATCATATTCAGATTGCATAGCAGCCATCCAATTTTTTGAATTTTGTGCTTCATAAAACGAAACAGGCTCATTCTCATAAGAGAGACTAGAGGTAGCCATAGCATAGCAATCTGATGCAAAAGAGGCAATATGAGAGCGTGAACGAGTACGATATGATAGAGGTGCATCTAATTTGCTGTCACGCAAAGTGTTCACTAGCCATTATGGCATAGTTTTTTGCCTCCTCAATATCAACTCTCTTATCAACAAGTGCATCATGTAAATCTACATAAAAAATGGAATGATCTGCATCATCACATGAAACCTGTAAAGGCTAAGATGTTGCCTCATTAGGACTAGCACTAGACTGTCGACCTGTAAAAAGAGGATGTAAAGTGTCATACATGTCTTTGGAGCTAATAGATGTCTCCTTAGTACATGAAAGTAATGGCTGAATAGCATCTTCCACAAAGACAACATCACAACTAAACAAAATGCATTTAATCTGTGGATTGTACAAACTATAGCCTTTGCTTTGAGAATTGTACCCAACAAAAATACATTTCACTGCTTTATCTTCCAATTTTTTGCATTGCTGTTTAGGCACTAATGCATATGCCAGACAACAAAAAACATGCAGGTGAGCAAGAAATGACTTGCAACCATGCGAAGCCTCATATGGAGTGATAGACTGCAGTGCTTTAGTGGGAAAACTGTTAAGTACATATGCTGCACACATAACAAACTCAAGCTAGAAACTATGTGGTAAAGCATGACTCTTGACTATACACCTCGCCATCTCCATGAGTGACCTGTTCCTCTGTTTAGCCACTCCATTCTGTTAAGGTGTATATGGCACAGTTCACTAGTGTCTTATCCCATGTTTAGCCAGAAATGCATTAAAATCAAAAGACATATAATTCCCCCCTCGATCAAAACAGAGGGTGCCCATTTTACATGCTGATAGATTTTCATTCAAAAACAAAAATTGTTTGAAGCACATAAACACTTTGGACTTTGCCTTCAATGGATATATCCATGCATGCCTGGAAAAATCATCAATGAAAGTCATGAAGTAAACATAGTTCCCAAAAGAAGGTGTCTGCATAAGACCACACACATCACTATGGACAAGCTACAATTTCTGAGTAGCTCGAATTGAACCATCTTTTGGGAAGGAGGAACATTGCATTTTGCCCAAAATACAGCCTTCACATACATGTTTATTGGGTGCCTCAAGTTTGGGCAAAGAGGACACCATTTTAGATTTCTGCAGGCATAGCAAACTAGCAAAATTCACATGAGCAAAGCGTGCATGCCAAAGCTTTGCATCTGACATAGCTTGAGAATCATGTACTACACATGCTAAATCATTCATAGATTTTTCATAGTTTATGAGCTTATACAACCCATGACATAAAATGCCAAAAGCAATAATCACATCATCATTTGAAAGATCATGAAATGTACATCTATCATCAACAAATTTCACAACCAAGCCAATCTTGGCTAATGCAGAAACTGATAATTGATTTTTCTTCATCCCTAGCACAAATAAAGCATTCAACAATGTAAAAGAACTACCATCATTAGTAGTCAGAATGATCTTACCAACTCCCATGATAGAATAAGAGGAGTTGTTGGCACATTTGGCTCGAGTGAAGTGAAGAAAGTATGCTGTGAGGTAATATGTTTGGTTGCCCCACTATCAAAGTACCAAACATCTGAGTCTATTGCAGATATACATTGTTCAAGAGAAGATGGGTCAAAACTGCAAATAGTACCAAACATCTGAGTCTATTGCAAATATACATTGTTCAGGAGAAGATACCTTGTTCTGCACTAGATTAGTAGATTGTTTTTGGTGTAGAGGCCTCTGCAAGAACCATTCAAACCTCTTTTTTCTTTGCCTCTTTTGCAGCCAGTTTTGGACAATTATTTATGACATGATCATTTGCTTTACATTATTTGCAAAACAATTTCTGCTTTTCTATTTTCTTGTCGTCTCTGTCATCCTTCTTTGATTGTGTAGAATTAGTAGATTTTTGCTTACTAGTAGAAGAGCTCCATTTACCTTTGCCCTTCTGACTAGCCAAGAAAGCTTGATATGCAACACACATAATGGACTTGTTGTGCCTAGACCGATCTTCCTGCAACAAAACAGAGACTAGCTCCTCAAATCTTAAGGCATTTGGATTGCCTTTCATCATCAAACGAAGAGTAGACGAAAAACTCTGATATGAATCGAGAAGACCATTCAGAGCAGTCTGCACAAGTGAATTGTGAGGCAAGACTTCATCAGGAGAAATCAACTGTTCCTTCTAATCTTTGATCTTTGTCAGAAAACTGTCTATGGAATCACCTTCATTCATGTGCTTACTCTCCAACTATTTTTGGAGGTAAGCAACACAAGCCTCATTCCTTGCCTGGTATAAAGTGGTAAGTGTATCCCAAGCATCCTTAGCTATTTTGCAAGAGCAAATGTGAGGAATAATGGCATGTTTGACAGACAAGGCTATCAATGCATGTGCTTGAGCATCTCTGCCATCCCAATGAATTTTCTCTGTAGTAGGTGCAGCAAAATCTACAACACAAACAGGAATCTGTAGAATATCACCATCTTGGATGCCATCTACATCAGCTTCAGTACCATCCAACTTATCCTGAACAACCAAAATATGGAATACATAACTGATTTTAGCCATGGCCACTGAATAAAATACCCTGATACAAAAAATTGATTGTATCTCAAAAATTTGAACAGTCTGTCGAGTTCTGCTAAACTTGTAGCAGATTTTGAGATGCTTATAGTGGCGAACCAAAACCTGTATATATCTTTGACACAAAAAGACAAAATAACCTACATAAGCACTATGATAGTGCTTTCGGAGGCTAAAAATGAGCTCAGATCATGATTTTGGCACCATAGAGCGAAGCACTTTTGATCTTCTAATCACCCTGAGTATGCTCACCAAATTTCATGCGATTCTAAGACTGTGACCGGAGGGGTGTCGATGATGCTCTAGATGAAGCGATGACTTGCTCTGATACCAATTGTTGGAGCTGGAGGTCTGTGGAAGCACGTGAACAACACAAGGAAGTACAAAGATAAGTAACCCACTAGGGTTATAGGTGTATATACAAGCTAGGAAAGAAAACCTCCTAAAGAGGGAAAAAAAGTGCCCCGATGGTCGTAGTGTGTTCATACACATCACTACCTAAATATATCAATAAAAATATGCAAGAAATTAATTGAGATTGCTCAGACCATGTTAGAAAAGTCTATACCAACCCTCCTAGAGGCTAGAATATGTGAAGAAAAATTCCAAGGATGTACGAAGACCTTCAATTCACGACCAAAGAAGAATGACCAAGCCAATGATTGTAAAGAAGAGTTAAGATATGAAAATGATGAAAGAAAATCTTTAATTCCTAAAGTAGAGGCTAATTGGCCACATGACCTTTGGGCTAGAGTCTAGGAAGATAGAAGGAAGAAGAATGAAAATGAAATCCCTCCTTTTGAAGAGTTAGATTCCTCTAGGAATCAACCAACGATGCAACGAGAGGTAAACTATGAAGAAATATCCAACCTAAATCACATTAGAGAGGACATGATGAGCCTGAAGATGCTTCCCAACTATACGAGAGAATACGAACAAAGATCCGAATTTTTCCATGCACCCACAATAAGGGGAAAAGAAAGAAATCACAAGATGAACACTTTGTATGAGCTAAACAGAACCAAAGTTGAATGTTCTTTAATGATGGAGGATTTGCTACAAATTAAACCTCAATTGTGGAAAAAATTAGCAAAACACTTAAATTTGGAAGAGACAAACCAACCAATAAGGAAAGATAACGTGGAGCAACACATATAATTAAAATTCCAGTTGACAAAGTGGGAGAATTTAGTGAGGGAGATGAAGGAAATACATGCCTCCCAATCACATTCCGAGGATACTTGACCAAATACATTCTAGACACAAGAGAAGGAGTAGGAATAGTGACCAAATAGATATGGGAAAAATGGGGAAAGCCAGCTCTACGGCGTACTGAAATGAAACTACAATTGGCAGATGGTCACGTCAAAAGGCCTTTAGGAATCCTAAAAAAGGTAACCCTGACTACTTGCAGAGTATTTTTTGAACAAACGTTAGCTATCTATGAGTTTGGAAAAGCAAATAATATGAAATGATCTTAGAACAAACATTCATGTGATAGTTGAAGGTAGTACAAGATTGGGGGCAAGATGCATTGTATCTCCAACATCAAGGTGCCACTACAAAAATAAATTTGCATACTTTTGCATCTAGAGATGTGCCACTTTTACAATGGAACCCTGTACACAAAGAAGAAGATGATGTGTCAATCCATAGTGCGGGATCAAGTGACCAACCTTGGATGAATGAGGATGCCCAACTATGGATGTCTAAGGAAGCAAAACGAGAGGAAGAGAGACTACAAGCTTGGCCAATATGAGATGAAAGCTGTAGACTAGTAGAAGACCCTTCTTACATGCTGCAAATATTTCCTGATGAAGCATTCAAGCCACATCGATGGATGGAAATATTAGCCACCCTAGATGTTTGTGTAAATGAAGAGGTGCTGACTATGAATGAGTGTGTGGATGAAGAAGGGTATGATCTAAGTATGTACATGGTAGTTCTCTAAGAGGTGGAAGAAGGGGAATTTTTAGAAAAAGAATGGAGAGAGGACTACAAAAGTATAGAAATAGAGCTTGAATTTATCAAGAAGAACAATACCTAAGAGAGGTAGAAAGGGAAGATACCCAAGTAAACACGAAAGTATTAGCCATAGAAGAATATCAAGGAAACCCTAAAGTGGAAAAAAACAAAAATCATGAAGATTTACATCATGAATCATTCAAAGTTCCCAAACATTTGAAGTGGAAGAAAGGAAAATAGCTATTCAAATGCCTAAGAGAGAGGCACATGATGGAATAGCTTATGACAGCAAGGATTAAACAAAAAAGGTGTTAGTGACCATGGAAGGCGAAGAAGAGAGATGCACATATATAGGTAAGGATGTATCTATAGAAGAAGAATAGGAACTAATAGATTTCATCCGAGAATATAGAGATGTATTTTCTTGGACTTACAAAGATCTTAAAGGAGTGGATCCCTCTATTTGATCTCATAGGATTCCAATGATTCCTGATGCTAAACCCTCAAAACAAAGACCGTACACATATAATGATGTATATTCAGCCAAGATCAAGTAGATAAGTTATTAGTGGCCGGATTTATATATGAAAGCATGGAAATCTATGTGGACGACCTGTGTACATACTTGTCTCCACATATTTCCCACATACCAAAATTAAGAAAAATATTCAATAAATGTAGGCAATATAGAGTTTATTTGAATCCAAAAAAATGTGTTTTCATGGTAAGACAAGGAAAGATATTAGGACATGTATTGTCAAAAATGGAATTTTGACCGATGAAGACAAAATCAAGGTTATCTTAGAATTACCAAGACCTAAGAATGCAAAGGAAGTACAAAGCCTTTATGGACCATTGTGGATACTGTTGTCGGTTTATCCACATGTATGCCATAATTGCAAAACCATTATATGGGCTATTAACTCAATTCATTTGGATAGAAGAGTGTGAGAAGGCTTTCAATGAGTTGATATGGAGATTGAGTTCAATATCCATATTAAAAGTGCCTAACTGGAACAAATCATTCCATATTCATGTGGATGCATTGAACTTTGTCATAGGATGTATCTTAGCACAACCTGATGATGAAGGAAAGCTAGACTACCTAATAGCCTATGCGAGTAGACAACTGAATCAAGCTGAATGCAATTACACTTCCACCAAACGAGAGGGCTAAGGAATGGTCTACACTGTGAGAAAAGTTAGACACTACTTACTAGCCAATAAATTGAAGTTCTTTATTAATCATCAAGCCCTAGTGTAGTTGTTCAATAAACCATGTAACAGTGGAAGGCTAGTAAGATGGTTTCTACCAATGATGGAATTCAATTTTGAAGTAATAATCAAGAAAGGTAACACTCATATAAGAGCCGATCACTTGTGTATAATGACTCATGGAGATCCACCTATAGGTGTAGCTAACGAGTTATCATACACTATTTGTTCAACCTATAAGTATGTCCAAAATTGGCTAAAAAGTTGATATGTATACTTACACATGGACCACATCATAGGATCAATATGACCAATAGTAAGGAGTTCTGGCAGACAAGAAACCTCCACATAGTGGCAGAAAGTTTATACTTCAAAGACTCTAGTGGAATACTTCTATGATGTGTGAAAGATGAGGAGCAAAATGGTTTACTTAAACAAGCCCATGAAAACAATTGGAGAACACATAAGGGTGTTAGTGGAACAACCCAAGAACTGAAAAGATTAGGAGTATATTGGCTCGACATGCAACAGGATGTGCATGAACACATGACCAACTACCAAGTGTGTCAAGAGAATACACTTGATGAACATTCATCTTTATGCTATTCCACAATTGCCCTTGAATGGAGCAAACCACTATTCGATTTTTTGAAATCACATACTTACCCCGAAGGAGCAAGCCTAGCTAGGAAGCGAGCACTAGAAGAACAAAGCAAGGACTATGTAACTGTGGGAAAACAATTGTTTAAATGTGGGAAAGATGATCAATTATGCTTATGTGTGCATGAGGGAGAATATCTTTCTATACTTGAAATGGCACATGCAAGAGCAACAGGAGGTCATTTTTCAGCAATCAATACTATAAAAGTGATTCTCTTTGCAGGCTTATGGTGGCCTACCCTACACATGGATGCAGAAACATATGTACAAAGCTATGATGCATGCCAACATATCAAGTAACCAATATGATGAGATGACATGCCCTTAAGACTCACGGTTAGCACAAGAACTATCTCAAGATGGGGAATTGACTTTATTGGGCCAATTAGTCCCCTAGCAAAAGGATCTCATGTCAAATACATTTTAGTGGCTACAAACTATTTAACAAAATGGGTAGAAGCAAAAGCCACTAGGAAAAATGATGCTCACACTACTACTAAGTTCTTGTTCTAAGACATATTCACTAGATTTGGAGTACCTATTGAGATTGTAAGTGATAGAGGTGTGCTCTTCCTTAATGAGGTCATTGAGTCACTCATGAATGAATTTTTAGTGATTCATAAAAAATCAACACCCTATCACCCACAGGCTAAAGGAAAAGCCAAAAGTTCAAATGAAGTGTTATGTATGATTCTAACAAAAATTGTCAACCATGGAAGTGTGGAGAATGAGTTCTCCTATGCGCAATGGAAATGTGTAGTGAATCCTTGTATGTCCAACACTTGGACAAATAGCTACACCTTAGATAGCTTGCTGCTCTCAATAAAAAAGTCAAATGGACTTGTGCCTTTATTAATCAAACACAAAGAGAGCTTTCTAACAAGCTATAAATAACTTAATTTGGACAAGTTTTGATTAGGAAACGAAACTGACAAAGATGAACTACCTGTCCACACAAGTATGCTAAAGAATAGAACTTCACTCTCGGACTGATAACTCTTTGAATATATATCCTTTGAGAATGGTATTCCGTACAAAGAAAGTAGACACAAATACCTTTCCAACAAGCTAAGAAACAAGTAATTTGGATGAGTTTTGGTTAGGAAAGTCAAATAACCAAAACACACCACCTGCACACATAGGTACACTATAAAACTGGACTTCACTCTTTGATGGATATCTCACACAATATAAATATTCTGAATGCATTATTTGGGACAAAGAAAGGATAGAGCTTTCCAAAAAGACAAACATCAAGCAATTTGGAGATTTTTTGGTCGGGAAACTTAACAAACCAAAATAGACTACCTGTCTACACAGGTATACTAAAAAATGGGACTTCACTCTTTCATTGATATCTCACAGAATATATGTGCTTTGAAGGAGATATTTGACATGCACAAAGTATACCAGATAAGCTTTCAAACGAATGTTTAAACACAAGAAATGGTTACATATACACTGAGATATGAGCTTCACAACAGAGCTATGTACAAACTGACGTGCGGCTGTAAGGAGTCTACAAAATGGCCAGATTCGACTATTGGGAGCTCTTGCCTCTTTCTCTCCTTATTTAGAAAGTGCTCCCACTTCAATTTTATAACCAATGAGAATGTGAAGAAGTTTGTACCTCCTTCTTAACTCACCACTTTCCCCACTACATGCCATTGACTACAAGGCAAGATATTGTATCTTTTACTCATCATGAATTTTGACTAGAATTTTTTCTTTTCTTTTTTTTCTTTTTCTCTTCTTTTTCTTTATCTTTATATTTGGTAAATTTATCCAAGCATATCTCATATGAAAATGAGCTTGTACATTTATCTTCAACACTCCCCCTCAAGCCCATTTGGGAGTTATCTTCAACCATGTCCTCAAATTTATCACATCCTTGAAACCTTTGAGTTTAGAAGCATCCAAGAACTTTGTAAAAATATCTGCAACCTACTCTTTGGCTCTGTTGAACTTTGTCTCCACATCTTTGCTCAATACCCTCTCCCTTACATAATGGTAGTGGACCTCTATGTGGTTGCTCCTTGCATGAAACATAGGATTGCTTGCCAAGTAAATACTTGACATGTTATCACTGTATATAGGGATGGTTCCAACTTGCACTTCAAGATCAGCTAAAAGCTTTTTAATCCACATTGATTCACATGTGGCAAATGCTAATCCTCTATATTCAGCCTCCATGGATGAAAGTGCAACAGTAGGTTGTTTCTTTGAGCTCCATGTGATAGGTTTGCTTCCTATCATGAACACATAACCTGAGGTTGATCTCCTATCTTCCTTTGAACCTGCCCAATCAGCATTGCTAAAGCCTTTGACCTGAAGTTCTTCATCAAACTTGTAAAACAAAGCATGATGAACCGTATGCTTTATGTATCTCAACACTCTCTTGGCTGAATTTAAGTGTTCACTTGTCGGGGCTTGCATAAACTGAGAAAGTACACCAACAACATAAGATAATTCAGGTCTTGTAATGTTTTCATAGATTAATGATCCTACAATGCTTTTGTATGTTGCTACATCTTCCAATGGTTCTCCATCATTTGAACAAATCTTTGTATTTGTGTCCATGGGTTGAGTGAGTGGTTTACATTCACTCATTCCAAATCTGAAAAGAACATCCAACAAGTACTTCCTTTGCATCAAGTAGATGCCACTCTTTTCATAAACAACTTCAATTCCTAAAAAATATTTCAACCCTCCAAGATTTGAAATTTTAAACTCCTTACCAAGCTTCCTTTTGATATCTTTAATCCTTGTAACATCATTTCCTGTTATGATGAGGTCATCGATGTATATGCAAATATATACCTCTCTATTTTCTTCCTTCTTCATGTACAAAGAAGGATCTGCACTACTTGGGTTGTATCCACACTTAGTTTGATATTCTACCAATCTTTGATTCCATGCTCTTGGTGCTTGCTTCAAGCCATAAAATGCCTTTTTCAATCTGCAAACAAAGTGTGGATGGTTCTCATCTTCAAATCCAACCGGTTGACGCATGTATACCTCTTCTTGTAGTTCTCCATTAAGAAAAGCATTTTCGATGTCGAGTTGATATAATGGCCATCTCCTTGAAGCACCAATTGCTATTAATGTTCTGATAGTTCCCATCTTTGCAACGGGGCTGAAAACTTCATCATAATCTATGCCTTGTGTTTGTTTAAATCCTTTGACAACTAATCTAGCTTTATATCTAGCTAGTGAACAATTAGCATTCCTTTTTTACTTTAAACACCCATATATTTGGAACAATCTTCATACCTTCTTTCTTTAGCACTAGCTCCCATGTGTGATTATCTTTGAGAGCTTTGGTCTCCTCTTTCACAGCTTGCTTCCATTCCTTTTGTGTGCAAACTTCTTCATATGTCTCAGGCTCTTTGTCTTTGATAACCTGCATCATGTATGCAAAATGTGTCGCCATGAAACTATCATAACTCAACCTTTGAGTTGGATACCTTGTCCTTGAAGATCTTCTTTCATTTCCTTTAGAAAGTTTCTTCTTTAACCTATTCAGCTTTACCATCGGAGTGATTACCTCTTCATATTCTTCTTCCTTCACTTGAGGTGCTTGCATAGTTGCTTTGGTTCCTTTGATTGCCTCCATTTGATCTTCCATTCTTCAACCAACAATCACTAGCATAGTGTCCTACTTTAACACAATGATAGCATGCTATACCTTTATGAGAATTGTAGGAGCCTCAGCCTCTTCCTCTACTTCTACCTCGACCTCTTCCTTGTGTGTTGGCATTTGATGCATCCTTGTTGTCTTTTGAATTGTTTTGATTGTAGTTGGAGTTGTTGTGACTTCTTCGTTTTCCTCTTGAGCCTCCTCTTGAGTTCTTTCCTTTACCTCGACCTGCATATAACATTTGGTTGTGGCCGTCCTTTCCTTTGGGACCACCAAAGCTAAGCTCTTCTCTGACAAGATGAGGGATTAGTTGTTCAAAACCTGGATATGCATCTTTCAAGTTAATGGAAGTTATAAAAGGCTTCCATCTTTCATCTTCTCTCAATCCATTGAGAGTGTAACACACAAGATCTTCGTCTTCAACCGTTGTGCCAATAGAAGCTAAGCATCTCTTAGCTCCTTAATCTTCAAAGTATATTCAGCTATGGGTTGACTCGAACTTTTCTTGATTGTGTTCAACTCATTCTTGAGTTGAAGTTTCCTAGCTTTGGTATTTGTTGAATACATCCTTTCAAGAGCTTCCCAAGCATCCTTAGCTTTCTCTAGATGTTGAATATGCCCTACCATGGCATTAGTAATGCCTTGCGAAATGAGGAACATGACTCTCCTATTCCTCTCTTCCCATTCTTTTGCTTGCCTCCTTTGGACTTCAGTGGCCATAACTTGATTGATTTGAGGTTGAGCATCATCGCCGCTCACAATACCCCTTAAGCCTTTTCCCATTAGGTAGTTGGTCATTCTAAACTTCCACATGGGATAGTTATCCTTATCCAATTTCTCTACTTGTTGACCCAAGTCAGCCATTGAAGACTATCAAAGACTTTGAGAGTTACCTCAAATAGTTATATTGTCCTTTGCTCTTGCGTTTGTAAAGCTCCCTCTTGTTTTGTAGGTCCTCTTTTGCTTTGCTTTAACTCGAGCTCTGTTGATGAAGCTTCAACACCAAGTTTGCTCTGATACCAACTGTGGAGAATGAGTTCTCCTATGCGCAGCGGAAATGTGTAGTGAGCCCTTGTATGTCCAACACTTAGACAAACAGTTGCACCTTGGATAGCTTGCTGCTCTCAATACAAAACTCAAATGGACTTGTTCCTTTAGTAAATAAAAGTAGACAAAAAGAGCTTTCTAAGAAGCTATAAATAACTTAATTTGGACAAGTTTTGATTAGGAAACGCAACTGATAAAGATGAACTACCTATTCACAGAAGTATGCTAAAGAACTGAACTTCACTCTCGGATTGATAACTCTGTGAATATATATTCTTTGAGAAAGAGATTTGGTATAGAGAAAGTAAACACAAATAATTTCCAACAAGCTAAAAAACAAGTAATTTGGATGCGTTTTGGTTAGGAAAGTCATCTGACCAAAACAGACCACCTGCACACATAGGTACACTATAAAATTGGACTTCACTCTCTGATGGATATCTGACAGAATATAAATATTCTGAGTGGGATATTTGGGATAGAGAAAGTACATGCTAAGAGCTTTCCAAGAAGACAGAAATCAAGCAATTTGGACATGTGTTGGTTGGGAAACTTAACCGACCAATATAGACTACCTGTCTACACAGGTATACTAAAAAACTGGACTTCACTCTTTCACTGATATCTCACAGAATATATAAGCTTTGAAGGATGAGCTTCACAACAGAGCTATGTACAAATTGACGCGTGGCTGGAAGGAGAGTAAGGGAAGACAAAATGACAAAATGGCTAGATCCAACTATTGGGAGCTCTTGCCTCTTTCTCTCCTTATTTAGAAAGTGCTCCCACTTCACTTTTATAACCAATGAGCATGTGAAGAAGTTTGTGCCTCCTTCTTCACTCACCACTTTCCCCACTACATGCCACTCACTACAAGGCAAGATATTGTATCTTTTACTCATCATGAATTTTGACTCGACTTTTTTCTTTTCTTTTTTTTTTCTTTTTCTCTTCTTTCCTTTATCTTTATATTTAGTAAATTTATCCAAGCATAGCTCATATGAAAATGAGCTTGTACATTTATATTCAACAGGAAGGTCAGATTGGGACAAACAATTGCATCATGCAATATGGGCTTTACAAGTAGGATATAAAATGGCTATTGGAACAACACCTTTTAATCTAGTCTATGGAGGAAATGCAACACTGCCAATGGATTTCTTGGTTCCTACTCTACGAGTAGCCAAGAAGTATGAATAGACTAGACACAAACTATCAAAACAATCGGACCAGATAAAGAAATTGCACAAGACTAGATTACAAGCTGTAGTTGACATCTATGCTACAAAGAGAAGGGAAATATCTTATTACAATGCTCACATCAAGGATAAAGGCCTTCGAGTGGGATATTTAGTATTGGTCTATACACTGAAACAACATGCAAGAAAACTACAACAACAAGGATATGGACCATTGCTTATAAATAGAATCTCCAAAAGTGGATCCATCAACCTAGCCACTCTAGATGGAGACATCCTACCCAACTACATAAGTGGCTATAGAGTCAAAAAATATATGGAGCCTTTAACAGAACAAATGTTAACAAGACTCTTAAATGCATAAAATAGAAAGAAAGAAGAGGAAAGAATAAGGGAAGAAGCCAGATTAGAAGCTTATAGTGAATAAGGAAAACAAAAGAATGGATATGAGGATGTAACAAAAGAATGGATATGAGGATGTAATGAAAGGTATTTGCAAGGAGAAGAGCCTATCCTCATGGCAAACTACCACACCAACTAGATAAAAACCCTAGAAAGTCTAATATGACAACCATACTTAAACCTAGGGATTGGGAAGGAAGAGTACCAATTAGTGGATTCATTAATTGACATAGGAGCAACTCTAAGAAATATATGCACTTCCTTAGCTGAGAAGCTAAAGGCACAACTCATTCCAACCAAGGCTCATATGATAGGGATCGAAGATAATATCATTGAGTCTCTAGTAGAAGTATCCATGTCTTTATAGTAAGGGAACAATACCATGTAGTAAAGGCTCTTAGTCTGCAAAGATGCAGAACTTCTGGAGGAACTAATCCTGGGTCAATATTGGATTTTTGAATTTGAAGTAACTATTCACTTAGCCCAACGATACATATCGACAAAAATAGGGCATGGAGAAGTTTTTAGTCTACTAGATGAGAAACCACTAAAATCAACGTGCATGGAAAACCCTAAGGTCACTGATCAAAGTGAACTTGCAAACGAATCCCCATCAAAACCCTCATTCACTTATTCTATTCTTCTACTTAAACACACAATCAACAAAATACCTTGTTCTATTTTATATGATCAAACCATCCCTTCTTCTCAAGAGACTTATCTTGAGCAACTTCATGAGGGCATTCATTCTAGAGATAACTATGAGAAATTAACCACTTATGCCTCTTCAAGATCAACTAAAAAACAGTATGGAAATGACATAAAATAAGTGTGGATTTGCAAGGCTCAACTTCAGCAATACAAATGTAAGGATCCCAAGAGGAGAGGAGCTAGCAAGGATCAAAGCTTATGGCAAGATAGGTCAAAGATACTCCAAGTGTTGATGCCCAAACGATTAATGGATGCTCAAAGATTACATGAGCAGGTATGGATCCCAAGGAAGACGATGGAAAGTGTTATCGGCCGCCGGATTGGAAGTGTATAACTGAAATCTTTTTTCACACGCACCAAAGGTTGTTACGCAAACACTTTGTAATCTTTTATATAAAGCAATGAAAAGAGATGCTCAATGACGACTCGTGGAATCACCAGACTGTCCGTCTGGGTGATTGTCTGAGCGTTGCTGTAGCGTGTTTGTCTAATTTCTGAGTACTCTGAGTATACTGTGCATATCCGTGTTTGTTGTCTATCGATCTCTGTCGCGCTTGTGAGTTTCATTTACATACGGTAGATCGTTGTACTGTTGTCTGAGTAAGTCGTTTGCGAATCTCTATTGGGATTGTTGTGATAGTTTGCGTATCGTGTTGTTATTCTTTCTTGAATGGTCTGCCAGTGTTTGGTGAAGTCTGTGTAGCTATGGTAGCTTTTCCGGTATTCGGGTTTGTATTGTGTTGTCTTCAGTATTGAGGTCTATGTTCGTACGACAAAGATTAAGCTACGGTAAGAGCCATCCTAAGTTGCGTACTGAATCTTCAAGCACTGTGTGTCTGTAACTGCTGAGTCCTTCTGTGTCTTCGGTTAGTTTGACTATGAGCACTGTTCGGTGAAGGTTGAACTACTGCTACTATTAAATGTTACAGTCGTGTGTATTTGGACAAAGGGTTTTGATGTAATTCGGTATTACGATACTGATAGTCTGGTACAATGTGTTCGATAGACTCTGATAGAGTTAAAATGACGAACCGTAAAGAATGAGAATGAGATACCAATTCTTGATAACATCTTGAATATTGGTATATTGTGTGTTGTGACATAATTTTGGGAAAGAAGCATAGGGCCTCTGTCTTTACAGGCCCCTTCCACTCCCAAGAACCCAATAAACGTTTAAATGCGTTACTGACAGTTAGTCCCGCGTTTAGACGTTTAACACGCGTTTAAACGTTTATTGGGTTCTTGGGAGTGGAAGGGGTCTGTAAAGACAGAGGCCCTATGCTTGTTTCCCAAAATTACGTCACAACACACAATATACCAATATTCAAGATGTTATCAAGAATTGGAATCTTATTCTCATTCTTTACGGTTCGTCATTTTAACTCTATCAGAGTCTACCGAACACATTGTACCAGACTATCAGTATCGTAATACTGAATTACATCAAAACCCTTTGTCCGAATACACACGACTGTAACATTTAACAGTAGCAGTAGTTCAACCTTCACCCAACAATGCTCATAGTCAAACTAACCGAAGACATAGAAGGACTCAGCAGTTACAGACACACAGTGCTTGAAGATTTAGTATGCAACTTAGGACGGCTCTTACCGTAGCTTAATCTTTGCCGTACGAACATAGACCTCAATACTGAAGACAACACAATACAAACCCGAATACCAGAAAAGCTACCATAGCTACACAGACTTCACCAAACACTGGCAGACGATTCAAGAAAGAATAACAACACAATACGCGAACTATCACAACAATCCCAATAGAGATTCGCAAACGACTTACTCAGACAACAGTACAACGATCTACCGTATGTAAATGAAACTCACAAGCGCGACAAAGATCGATAGACAACAAACACGGATATGCACAGTATACTCAGAGTACTCAAAAATTAGACAAACACGCTACAGCAACGCTCAGACAATCACCCAGACGGACAGTTTGGTGATTCCACGAGTTGTCACTGAGCATCTCTTTTCAGTGCTTTATATAAAAGATTACAAAGTGTCTGCGTAACAACCTTTCACGCGTGTGAAAAAAGATTTCAGTTATACACTTCCAATCCAGCGGCCGATAACAGAAGCAACCAATAGTTGCTTTATCCTCAACTGAAGCAGAGTACAGAGGCATGGTCATAGCAACTCAAGAGGCAATATGGTTAAAAGCATTGTATACAGATTTGGGACTAGTGAGTTCCAAACCTCACATATTTGGAGATAATGTAAGTTCTATGCATCTAGTGGCAAATCCTATTTTCCATGCGAGAACCAAGCACATAGAAGTCCATTACCACTTCATCAGGGAGAAGCTCATGGAAAAGGAGATTGACATTTCTTTTGTTCCTACTGAAAAGCAAGTAGCAGATATGATGACGAAAGCACTTGATGGAATAAAGCTTTGTAGATTCAAAGCTATGGCAGGTATTCAACCTATCAGAGAATGAAGACTCAAGCATACTTTAGCTTGAGGGGGAGCTGTTGGAACATCAAGCTTACACTATGCTTGAAGTGGATTTGATCTACATCAAAGGCTATCGCGTCGAAAGAATATCCGTTGGAGAGTTCTTTTTCTTATGCTCATTTCTTGTATTTTTTGAGAGATTTTTGATGATTCATTTTCCATTGTAAAAAGCCTTGAGCTTTACACATGTAAAGGAAGAAAGATAGAGCCCAAATCCCACGAATTTGTGGTGGTTGAAGTTGCATTCAATCAAGCAATCAATCACCTAAAAGTAGATCAAACTATATCTTCACTTTTCCTAGATTGTAGGAAAGTGAATTGATTCCCTCCAACAACCATTCCCCCCTTCATTTGAATTCAAATTTCACTTGTAGAAGTCGTGGAACACTCCTAGAGTCTATATAAAGACTTGAAATCACTTGTACATTACATGGAAGCAATATACATACACTTGTGACCATCATTGTCTTGCTCCTTCAATTATCTGCATCATCTTCTTCGCCAACAATAATCTTGCAGAGGCTACTGCTCTCTCTCCAGAGCTCCAAATTGAGTGCAAGATGGCTCATTGGAAAGGCATAGGTGTCTAGTTTATGCATAAAAATTTTCAAAGCATTTAATGCAGCAGATTGGGAGAAATATGAGTTTTTCTCTCTTAGGGTCAATCTCTACGTATTCTTGAAAAATAGGAAGTACCACCGGTGAATGTCGCAGTCATTCCTATCGCATATTTTACTTATTCCTTATACTTTTGTGCATTATATACTCTCAACCCTATGTGTATCACTCCCATAAAAGGAGTTTTTCTAATTGTAATCACGCTGGTCATTATGGGCATTTGAAGTTCATTGTCTCTATCATAGATAGTAAGTTTTTTGAGCTAGCCGACTCGTGAACCTATCTGTTTTGTATCGACTCATTCTCCTTGATGCTCCAAAGTACATAGTGCATTTCTTTGCACTTATCACATTCCTATAAAGTCTATTTGAGTCTCCATAAGCTCAAGGGCTGGTCTTGTGCCGGTTGGCTTGACCAAACTTTGTCGCTTCGAAACACACTTTTCTACCTTCTACAAGCTTCTCCAAGTTCTTTCACTAACTACATAGGAGAGTATGAGTGGAATTCAGAACTTTATCATGGCCCAACAATAAGAATAAAAGGAAAAGTGTTGAGCCCATACAAGTCATATTGGTCAAAGTCAACCGTAGTCAAAGTCAACTACAATCAAAGTCAAAAGGTCAAAGTCAAACTGATCAAAGTCAACAAAGTCAAGATCGAAGTCAACAGGTGCAAAGTCAAAGTGCTAAAGTGCAGGTGTCAAAGTGCATAGGTAGTGCACAATTAATGGTCCACAAAGGGTAAATTGGAGAAAGTGGGTTGCAGGTTGCAGAGGTATTTCTCTAATTTCCCTAAGGTTCAAAGTGTTTTTAAAGTGTTTTGGAAGGTTGAGGTGAACCCTCTCTTATGTGCAAAAGTGAAGACTTAAAAGGAAAATATGAAGGTATGTGAAGCGGCAGCGTACGCAGAAGTGAAAGTATGGCCCCCCAATTAAAATTTTTGGTTTTAGTCTAAAGTCACTACAGGACAAAACAGGGAGTCATTGGCTTCCACTTGTAAAGACAATCTTGGGACATCAAAGTGAGCACCAAGATACTCTTGCAGTTAGGAGCGTACGGAAATCGACACACTCAAATCAAGGCAAGGACTATTCTTGGACCATCCCAAGTGTAAGCAAGAGTGAGCATAGTCTAAGTGAAGCAAGAGAGAGAAGTGCAAGAGACACACAGTGTGCGACGCAGAGATATGAAGTGCAAGGTGTGCATGGAGAGTGACTAAGGAAGTGTGCAGAGAAGTGCTAAGCTAGTCCCCCAAGGATCCCAAGGTCTCATTGCAGTGAGCGCTTGCCGACAGAAGGTGTCCAGTCCTCCCCCTTATTGGAAGCTTGGTGCAAGGTGTGCATAAGTGCACGCTTGGAGAAGGTGGAGGTTTGGTGCAGAGGAGTCCAACAACAACAAGACTTCACAAGACTTTGGGTATTTGGTATTTTGTTATTGAGCACTCTGTGGGATTTTGCACAGAAGCATTTCAGTGTATTGTGCATCCCCATTGTAATTGTCTTATTATAATCAATCGGTAGAGACTTCTTGTGTGTATTTTCTCTTCTTGCCTTTCCCTTTTCTCCTACAAATAATCAAATCCCTTCTTGTCCAAGAATCCCCCAACAAAAAGGAATTTCTAGCAATATATCAGACATAGCAGGGAAGCTAAAGAAGACAAAAGTGTAGTGCTCTATAAATTTGGAAGAATTACTCAAAATAAAACCACAAGTATGGACTAGATTGGCCAAGCAAACCAGGCAAAAATAGGCAAAGGTAGTCAACAAGGAGGCCAATGACGTTACACATACAATTCAAATCCCAATAGATAAAGTGGGAGACTTTAGTGAAGGAGATGAAGGTAACATATGGCTACCCATTACTTTTCGAGGTTACACCACAAAGGCAATCCTAGACATAGGAGGTGGAGTAGGAATAGCCACTAAAGAAATATGGGAGAAGTGGGGAAAACTAGCATTACGACCCACAAGAATGAAATTACAACTAGCTGATGGTCACATCAAAAAACCCCTAGGATTGCTAGGGAATGTTTTGCTTACAACATGTGGATTAGAATTTGATCACACGTTAGCTATTTTTCAATTTGAGAGAGCTAGTAATTATGAAATGATCTTGGGAAGACCATTTATGAGACAACTAAGGGTAGTGCACGACTAGGGTAGAGATGTCGTATATCTGCAACATAGGGGCACCACTACGAGATTAAACCTCCATACGTACGCTTATCAAGATGTCCCACCTCTATAATGGAACTCTATACATAAAGAACAGGATGACCTATCAGGATGCATGAGGTCACCCAACTATGGATGTGTAAGGCAGCTAAGAGGGAAGAAGAAAGAAGACTAACATGGCAATGAGGTTGTGGAATCTCTAGGCCAGTAGAGGATCCAACATATATGCCACAAGTGTTCTCGAATAAAGAGTTCGAGCCCCACTCATGGATGGAGATATTGGCCACATTAGATGTGTGTGTCAGTGAAGACGTCTTGACCCTAAATGAGTGCATAGAAAAAAATGGATACGATGTAAGTCTATACATGGTTGTACTACAAGAGAGAGAGGAAGGAGAATGGATAGAGAAAGAGTGGACATAAGATTATGAGAGTATAGAAATGGAACCTGAGATTCAGGAAGAAGGACTTCCGTTACAGGGAGAACATAAAGAAACTGAGGTTGGGAGCATTTCCACCCCAAAACAAAAGGGAAGTCAAGAGAATATCAATTCAGAAGAGACTAGTAGGGAAGAGAATGTACCACAAGAACAGTTCAAAGTTCGCGAACATTTGAAAAAATATGAAGTGGGGGAAAGGAAATTGCCATCCAAATGCCTAAACAACAAGCACAAGAAGGAATAGCATATGATAATAAAGAACAGACTAAAAAAGTCATTGTGACTGTAGAAGGAGAAGAGGAAAGATGCACCTACATAGGGAAAGATGTGTCAGAAGGGAAAGAACACGAACTTATAGAATTGATTCGAAGTTACAAGGATGTATTTGCATGGACATATAAGGATTTAAAAGGAGTGGATCCCTCTATTTGTTCACACCATATTCCCATGAATCCTAATGCTAAACCGTCCAAACAATGATCATACACATACAATGATGTATACTCTGCAAAAATTAAGGAGGAAATATACAAATTATTGGTAGGAGGATTCATTTATGAGATCGAATACACAGAACCGGTGTCGCCCTTGGTAGTAGTATCAAAAAAAAAGGGAAAACTTAGGGTGTGCATCAACCTCAAGAAAGTTAATGCAGCCACCATTCGAGACAGTTACCCTTTACCCATTACACATCACCTCTTGGAGATAGTGGTAGGCAAGGAAGTTTATAGCTTCCTTGATGGATTCTGTGGTTACAACCAAGTTGCAATTGCTCCAAAGGATCAACACAAAACTGCATTTGCCACAGAATGGGGAGTATGTGCTTTTAGGGTTATGCCATTTGGACTAACCAATGCACCAGCTACCTTCCAGAGATTAATGTGTCATGTATTTAAGGAATTCCTTAGGAAGATCATGGAAGTATATGTAGATGATTTGTGCACATCTTCCTCACAACGAGTGGATCACATGCTTGAGTTGAGGAGAATTTTTGAAAAGTATAGACAATATAGAGTCTATCTAAACCCAGAAAAATGTGTCTTCATCGTGAGACAAGGAAAAATCTTAGGACATATAGTATCTAAGAACAGAATATCCACAGATGAAGGCAAGATCAAAGTCATTCTAGAACTACCCCGACCAAAAATTGCAAAAGAACTACAAACATTTATGGGTACTGTGGATACTATTGTAGATTTATCCACATGTACGCCATAATTGCCGGACCTCTATACAGCTTACTGACTGAGCTCAATTGGACTGAAGATTCTGAGAAAGCACTCAATGAGTTGAAAAGCGGACTGAGTTCACCATGTATTCTAAAAGTACCAAATTGGAATACGCCATTTCATATCCATGTCGATGCTTCCAAATTTGCCATAGGATGCATCTTAGCACAACATGGAGACAAAGGGAAACTCGATCACCCTATAGCTTACGCTAGCACGTAGCTCAACCAAGCCGAATGCAATTACAGTACCACCGAAGGAGAAGGATTAGGAATGGTATACGCAGTAAAGAAATTCTGACACTACTTATTAGCAAACATATTCAGATTCTTTATTGATCATCAAGCCCTACTATATCTAGTCAATAAACCCTATAACACGAGAAGGATAGTGAGATGGTTTCTCTTATTAATGGAATTTGATTTTGAAGTAGTGGTCAAAAAGGGAAACACGCATGTCATGGCTGATCATCTAACTCAAATGACACATGGAGAACCCCCAACTGGAGTAGCGGATGACTTGCCTGACACCTATCTTTTTAATTTAGAAGTTTGTCCACAGTGGGCTGAAAAATTGATACCCATACTCACCCATGGACCTAGTCATTGGATTAATTCAGATAAAGCCCAACAACTATGGAGGATTAGGAATCTTCACATTGTAGCAGGAAGTCTATACAATCAAGATTCTAGTGGACTTCTACTAAGGTGTGTAGATGAGGATGAACAAGAAACGTGGTTAAGACACACCCACATAAACGCTGGAAGAAACATAAAGGTATCAGCGATACAGTACAAGAATTAAAAAGATTAGGAGTGTATTGGACAGGAATGCATAAAGATGTTCACACGCATGTAACGAGTTTTCCCACTTTGCCTATGCCTCTTGAAGCATTTTAGGAATGGGGCTTATATTTTGTTGGACCCATTTCACCTCCGTCGATCTGTACCAATGTGTACCTAAGTGGAAACATATGAACTTGTGACTAAAGAGACTATTCCTCTATCACCAACAAGTGCATATAATGGGGATCACACATTTAAATTATCAATCCAAGAAGTATCTTGAACCTAACCGAGTGTATGAGGACTTGCACTCACACAATGGTCAATGAAATGAAGGAGCAACCTTTACATGCAAATGAGTATCATCCATCACATTCATCACTCACATAGGTGGAAATGGTGTCGTGATACATGAAACAACAATAAGCACAAATGGGACTTTTCTCTTAGCTCCAAACTCGGAATATGGTCAATAGTAGATTCATTTTGAAGCTCTCGACGAGATGCATCCAATGGTGGTACTTTTGTCTGATTTTGACAAACCTTCTTTAAGATATGGGCAAAAAGTGAGCTATGCAACTCACCTAGTCTCACCACACACCTCCTCACACTTCACACACACATTACACACTTCAAAAAAGCAATGAATTGGATAGACAACACTTCCATGCACTCATTCCAAGCCACAAGCATACATGCAAGCTCACAAGCAAGAAGATACAAGAGGAAGAAGAAGCAAATTCGAAAATCAGAGTTGTCTCTTACTCACAATGATCAAACGTCTTTATAAAGTGTCATCAAATGACTTATATACATGTGCCCTAAAATGGTCATTTCACACAAGAGATCGGAACTTTATTAAAGAAGGCCTAAATTCCTACTATTTTACAAAGATTATGATACAATGTTTGGGATTTATGCATCTAGAGGACTCCTCTAGTGCATTTACATGGCTTCTTGAGGTTTTTATAGATATTTGAAGAATAAAATTGGAACTCATAATTTGAAAAGTTTTGGTGCTCCTTTTCCTATGCTTCTTTGCTTCTTTACTCCACAACACTCTCCCCGTCTTTGACTCTGTCGTCCCTTGATAGGCTTTGCTTCTTGCCTTAGGTCTTGATTTGGCAGTAGGTCCGGTTCTTTGTTGATATCGTCTTTATGGTTAACCACTACATGCACTTGTCGAGGCCTCAAAGGTTCAGAGGCAATGTATTACGTCTTTAAGGGACTCACCATAACTAGGGACCCTATGCTTTTCTTTAGCCTATTCATTTCTTTCCATTGCATGCACCTGGTGGATGAGGAAGTGATAAGGACTTTCCCACAATTTTTTATTTTATCCGATCCTAAGTCCTTTGTGTACAACCTCCCCTTGAAAGGTCCTGGTTGTGATTCTTTGTTTCCACTCTTTGGGACATGCTTCTTTGGTGTTGCAGCCTGATGGGTGCCCCTGTGGGGCTTTGGGCAAAGGGTGGTGCTTCCTATTGAACAATCTTTCCTTTTTATTTTCTTCTTCTTTTTCTTTTGCTTGATTCTCTTGTCTCTCCTTCCACATGTCCCCCCTCCTAAACTTTGTCATCCCCGACATGCTTTGGAAGTTGATGGGAGTATGTCTTGTATATCTTTTGCTCTGTTTCCTTTAGCAAATTGGCTTCACATATCATTAATTGCTTCCATTGTTCAGACTTAACACCCTCGTGGGGTGGTTGGCGATGATCAACAAAAAAGCTTAACTCATATTCTACTAACCGTACATTTAGGTTACTAGACATCTTCAGGAATACTTCTGAATCAATTTCAAAAAAGCCTGTGAAGAATGCTTCTTCAAAAGTCTGCATATAAGTACTAGGTAAAACATTATCCTCGAGTAGTAGGCCATAATAGTTAGTCGGCTTGGCATGATAGAAAGATCGAATACCAAAATATATGTTCCCTGATTAATACCAATAAAATTCAAAAATGTATATTCTACATGATTCAAGACTTTGAGTACTGTGAGAATCATGCTGAGTATTTTATTCGTCAGCTTGATTGTTAGATCAAGAACCTTTGCATACCGAGATAACCAAAATTCTATGGTTCTCACCATGTACGCTTCCGTGGGCAGATAGTTATGCAGGGGGATCGGGAGTAAGGGAAAATTGAGGCACTATTTATTCAGTTTGCCTTGACTTTGCAAGTCCCAAAATTCTCGCTAGTATCATTGACATGGCATAGGACAAAAAGTTGGATTAACTTGAAGTAAATATGGTGCTTCTTGCCAATGCACCCACAATGTTGGATTTTTCTCCAAAAACTTTCTCCTTCCGATGGGATCGATGGCTTCGAACTCCTGTTAAGTATATTAAAAATGGTTGCTTTATAATTGAGCTACTCGTCCGGATCCTTTCCTGTGGTCTTCTTGATGTATCTTCGTGTTTACTCTTTCATGGTTCCAAATGGGAGGTTGAAGGGCTTTATTATTGCATCTAGATCTTTACTTTTGATTTGGGCCTCTTTCATGGCTTTCACTACTTCATTTTCAAAATTTTATGTAATCTGAGGCACCAGTAGTTGCCAAGAAATGAGTAGGTACTACCAAATCCTACTTAGTTCCAGCCCCTTGAAGATTGAGAGATGGTATGTGGCCCTCTTAGCTTTCCGATGACTATATAAGTGCCTATGTACTTTGCAAATGATGTATGAAAAGACTGAATCAAAACAGACTACTTCCAAATAGAAAGATCCAAGAAAACCTTCTATTCTTTATCATACACCTGTTGCTTGTAATGCTCAGTGCCACCAATACAATAGGAATTGGAAAAATTCCTTTTAGAGGTATTTAGTTAGCTTAGTAAGCTAATGATTCCAAGTAGAATCACTTGAAATGATGCACTATACACAGAGCAATCAATTTAGCAAATAAATCATTACCCTTGATTTTTTAGGACCTCTGTAGAGTTTGACCAGTGAGTGCTTCAACACGCTTTTCTCCAAACTGGTTGAATTGATTTGCTTCAAAATTTGATGACAGCATGTAGTATCTACATGGAGCTGATTCCAACAAGCTATAGATCATTGAATGTGGTGAAGAATCGACCGAGATATGAGCAGCACAAGCTGACAGTTAGGAATGACTATAACAGAGATATCATAGACAAACAATGTACATATAATGTATTAATGAACAATGTTGTACAAGATCATAGGCTTTATAGTCATAGCCTAATGATAGAGATAAGTGTAGGTTACAATGTAGGCCACACACTTTTACACAATGGAAATGGAGAGCTCGGGAGTTGAAGCTTCAAACCGTGACTTTTCAAGTGACTTTAAAGTGTTGTATTCAAATTTGAATTTGAATTCAACTTTTGGCTCTCTCTAAAAAGGTGATCCTTCAATCTAGGAAATATTCCCTCAATGAATCAGTTACTTCTTAGCTAACAAGTCCACGATTTTTTGGTAGATGATTACAAAGATTCTCAAGTCAATAAGAATTGACTTTTACAAAAGGTAAAGATACAATTCTTCCTAGTAATTGTTTCCATGAAACTTCATATGTGTATGAACTTCAAGCCAAATGTGTGGGCTTGGTCTTTGCACTAACATCTCCCCCTCAATCCAAACATTTTGGCTTGGTCTTCATCTTCAATCATCATGAATGTCCTGCAATCCAATCATTGATTTAAACGTACTAAGTTTTGTACCATCTAATGCTTTAGTCAACAAGTCTGCACATTGCATTTTAGTTGATACATATGCCAACTGAATATCCTTGCTCAATAGCTTCTCTCTCACATAATCATAGTGGACCTCTATATGCTTGGTCCTAGCATGATAAATAGGATTAGCTGCAAGATGTAGTGAGCTTGTATTATCTCCAAAAATCCTTGGAGATGTAGTATGCAATCCTAATTCTGTATATAACAATATGATCCATATGGCCTCTTAAGTAGCATTGGTCAATCCTCTATACTCTGCCTCTATAGAAGATAAAGCAACGGTAGGTTGCTTCTTTGAAGACCATGATATTGGCTTATCACCCGCAAAGGATTAGTATCCTGAGATATTGGCTTCATGGGTGAATAGTTGCCCCATGAGTGTGGTAAGGTCTGGAATCTGCATGTCCATGTATAGGTCCATGGCAGTTGTGAAGCTCTCCCATTTGTCATCATCTTTAATACCATTGATTACTTGCCTTACAATCTGTTCTTCTTCCATTTCTTCTCCTATACTTGCCTACTGATCTGCTACATCTTTGACTTCGGTCACATACTCTGAGATACCTTGTTTATGTTGCTTTCTTTGAGTGGTGAACTCAATCCACAATTGATTCTTCCTGGCCCTTGTGTTGGAATAGAAATATGAAGACAATGTTTCCCAAGTCTCTCGGGATGTCTTACAGTTCCTAATATGTGGAAGAAAAAAATCAAAGATTGAGTTAAGTAATTAAGACCTTGCTAATGCATCCTTGGCACATCATGTGTTGAGTCTTTTATTCTCCTCTCTTGTAGGTTGTCCTTTGCTTCTGAATATAGGCATTTCCTCATCTCTTGAGATGTATCCATAGAGGCTCCTTCCTTGCAAGTATGTCTTCATCCATAGAGACCATGCTTGATAGTTGTTCCTGTCCAATTTATCAATGAAAGAAGGAAAAGCATCTCCCATTTTACCTTAACTTTACTCGGATACCACTGTTGGGATAGATGGATGCACACTCCAAGAAATGAGTAGGTACTACCAAATCCTACTTAGTACGAGCCCCTTGAGGTGCTCTGCTTACTTGAGGTGCATAAAACTCATCATGAGTGCAAGAGGAATTTCCTGCTCTCATCATCGATGATGCTATTTTTGATTTTGGAATCCACATTTTTCTAGCTTTGGTGCTTTGAATGTCCTTCTAGAAGCTTGTTACGCTTGTTGGAGGTATTCTGTTTTGTTGTACTTCCACTCTCCATTCGTATCGCTTTTTAGTAAGGGTTTCTACTTGTTCCATTGGTGGCATCCATTTCATGGGATTTCTTTATCTCCTAAAGAGTTGCCTGTATGCCTTTGATCTCTAAGTAAATTTGTTGGCTTCTCTTTGATTATCTTGATGGCTATCTTGGATATCCACATTTGATTCCTTGAAGTTTGAGCTGCCTTCAATATCTTTGGTATCCATACTTGCACTACGGGTGTGGACCTATCCTTAATCGGCGGGTCAGATCGATGTCACCTTCGATTGAATTCCTTTCGGTCCTCCTTTACTTGAGATTTGTAGTTGTCTAATTGATCATTGCAAACCCATATTTGCTGCATCCTTTTCCTCACTAGTGAATGATTTGGTGGTAAATCCATTTTTTGTCGTTGGGCTCCCAATCGCTTGTTTGTAATAAGATCCTCACTTGTTCCCTTCGATTGGCTAAATTGAGATGACGGGCGAAGTTGAGCATCATGAATAATGAGAGTAGGGGTTTTTGAGCTTGAGACAGGAGTTGAAACTAGTTGATTAGGGTTCGACATTGGTGTAGATTCACATGGAGACACACATTCATCATCGTTATACTTCAGACAGACCGTCTTTAGAGGCTTCTCATCTAGTAGGCTAAATATGGTCTTTAGCCTACTAGTTCCTCCACTAGGTCATCATCTTTATAGACTAAAAGTCTTTGATGCATTGAATTGTTACCCAGGTGTAGAGATAGGCTAACCTCCCCTACACTTTCAATGGTGTTTCCTCCTATGCCCACCATGTAAGCCTTAGTTGGATTAAGTGATGCACTTACTTGTCTAGCTAATGAAAAGTGCATGCAACTTAATGCCGCCTCGGTATCAATCAATGCATCTAGTAAGTGGTATTCCTTCGTTCCTACTCCTAGATTTAGGTAGGGTTGTCTAACTTGTCATCTTACTATCATAGTTTCTGCTGCCCTATAGTTGGCTATGGGAATTGGTTCCTCTCCTTGGCGATATCTTTCATGTCTTTCTCTCTCTTTTCGTTTTCGTATGTGTTCCAATGCTTCAAGTCTCGCTTCTTCTCTAATTCTCTCATCCTCTTCCTTTTAGTTCCTTGCCTTTAGTAATCTATTCATCATCTCATGCATTAAGGGTTGTAAATACTTCTTCATGCAAGAGCCACTTATATAATTTGGTAGGATTTTTCCATCCAGGGTGGCTAGGTTTACTGCTCCAGTGGTAGAAATACGGTTGATTACCAATGGTCCATATCCTCACTTTTGCAATTTTTTGCGTGTTGCTTCAAAGTGTATACGAAGATGAAATGACCTTCTTTGAGTCCCTTGTCTTTAATATGGGCGTCATAGTAGGCTTTTTGTCACCTATCGGCAGCATAAATACCTTCTACTGCTTGTAATCTAGTCTCATGCAATCGTTCAATCTGATCCAATTGTTGGGAGAATTCATGTCCAATCCACTCATATCTTTCAGCTACTCGAAGAGTATGAATCAAGAAACCAATTGGTAAGATTGCATTCTGACTGTACACAAGATTGAAAGGTGTTGGCATCATATGGGGAGAAGCAAGTACGACATACATGCAGATCTAGCACTAAGGCAACCCATTAAATTTTTCCAAACCTTACATCATTTTAAAAGTGATTCTCATCACTAAAAACCCTTGTAAATATCGTTTCACCTTTTTGTAGCTCGATTTTGTACAAGCCGAGGAGTCCTCGAGCTTGAGGAGCCTTAGAAGTAGTTGCCTGCCAATTTTCATATTTTTTAGATCTCGTTTGAGCCCTCGAATAAGCCTTGGAACCTAATTTTTAACTAGGCCAGACACTAGGTCTGGACAGGGCCAAAGCTAGTCAAAAACTATAAATAGAGCTAGAGAGCTCATTTTTAGGCTAGCTTCTTGTAGTTTTGAGCTTGTATGAGAACTTGGTTATAATAGAAGTGATTCCATTGTCTTACTCTCTTTGTTCTTGCCGTGTGTGCGTGTGTGTGTGTATGTGTGTGCATGTTTGTGTGCTTCTCACTCACATATTTGTGCCTTCACTTGCTCGAGGTCTTCATACCATCCTCATGTCTTCCCGGATTGACATTAAAGGAGGTGCTACTCATCACTGAGCTACACCAAATTTTGGCACCGTTGCCGGGGATCAAGCTTTGAGGACGAGCGTGTGATGGTGAGACGTAGAGAGGACGCGTTGGAATGGTAAGTAGTAGGTAAATTTCTGATTTTTCTCCATCTCCATCTCCATCTTCATCTCCATCCTCATCTCCTTCTCCACCTTATATTCCCACTTCCAAATCATTTCCCTCATTTGCTTTGTGCGAGTTTGAGAGAGAGCGAGTGTGTGTTCTTGTTTGTGTGTGTTTTTGCATGTTTCTTGCAGGTTTCAGCTTCATCATCATCTCCAGCAAGCTCAGCAGGTACGGATTCTGTCTGCGCAAACTCCGAGGCGTCAAGCTCGAGCTATCGCGACACACCGAAAAGTTGCCCCAATCACGATTCTGAGTGCACCACAACACTGCGCAGCCCTAGAGCTCCTAGGATCACTAGACAGAACAGAAAAATTCACCATATCCCGACCTATCACGACACCTCGAGGTATCCTGACACTCCCAAGTATCGCGACACCTCGACCTATCGTGACACTCCCAGGTATCGCGACACTTCGACCTATCGTGACACTCCCAGGTATTGCGACACTCCCAGGTATCGCGACACCTCGACCTATCGCGACACTCCCAGGTATCGCGACACCTCAACCTATCGCGACACTCCCAGATATCGCGACACCTCGACCTATCGCGACACTCCCAAGTATCACGACACCTCGACCTATCGCGGCACTTCGACCTATCGCGACACTCCCAGGTATCGCGACACTCCCAGGTATCGCGACACTCCTAGGTATCGCGACACCTCGACCTATCACGACACTCCCAGGTATCGTGACACCTCGACCTATCGTGACACTCCCAAGTATCACGACACTCCCAAGTATCACGACACCTTGACCTATCGCGACACCTCGACCCGACCTATCGCGATACATGGGCTTAACACATAAAATTTTAGAGTGAATTAATTGAGTGAATTGAGGTATATTTGGGCTTAATTTTGGACACGTTGGGATAACATTAGAGCCTTAGGAGTGGGCAAAAGACCTAGAAACCAGGGAGGAATTTCCTGAATCCTGAGAGCCTGTTTTGACCCCTAGGTGCCTGAATGGTCATAACTTCACCATACGAACTCCAAGGGGGGTACAGTGAGTTACTCCAAGGGGGGCCTGTAATTGCTGATGTGTGCCAGTCAATCCATTGTGGTAAAGGAGCTATATTAACTTGAGAACTTTTGCAGGAACATTGTGTGCAAGCAAGACATTCCAAGGCAAGCTAGCAAGGGTGTGTACCAAGCTTGGGAGAAGGCTTCCTAGGCTTGTGCAGCAGTCTGAGCAACCAGAGGATTGAGGTTGGAAGTTCTCTCAACCCTCCTTTGTCAATTCCTAGCCTAGGCTAAGTACGACTTAGGTGTGGTAATTAATTAGGGCAACGTTAGGCACGAATCAAGTCCAAGAGAACTAATCAACTAAGTGCAAGCATTAAGTAAGTCTTAAGTGCGAAAACCCTAAGGGACAAAAGTAAACTCGAATCGATCACTTATCAAGTGCGAACTTCACTTAAATATTCCTGACGATGTGATCTTGAACAAGTGCTTAACATATTAATCAACTAAAGGGAACAAAGTGATTGGTACAAATTCACCTGCAACGAGGGTGTACTTGGGACCAAGGGGGTAGATAAACCAGGCATATGAACCTCAGGTCAGGCAGACACTTAGGCCGAGACAGACAAAGCCTCAGATCTTCTGAAGCTAGTGTCAATCACACTGCTAGGTCTTGGCCCAGCAGTTGAGTGATTACCCATACACTCCCCGATCAGAAACAAGTGATTCTGAGATGTCCTATAACATGGAGAGACCTGTAGGTAGTTTAGGGGTGGCTTATCTAGAAAAGCCAGAAGGACCTTACAAGACTCAATTGGAATACATCAGGACTAATCGTCTAGGTGCTCGCATCTACGAAGACGGTCTGAGAAGATCTGTGGTCCAGATTAAGAACCCCGATCAACCCCATGGACTAGAACACCCGGTAGTCAAGTTTGAGAATGGAGCATACCTAGATAAAGAGGGGACTATATATGTAGTCACCACTTTTCCTGATAGAACAGATGAGTTTGGAAATGTGATTGCGGAGACCGACATGGGTGATATAGAGCAAGGGAATTTAGAGAGAGAGCCAAGAACTCCCCGTGGTAAATCCGTCTTGACCAGAATCATGATTCCAGAGTGGATTCCACAGGATAATAAAAGCATAGATTTGCTTTTAAACCGAGAAACTGATGAGGCTTTTTGGAGGTATAAACCTGCCCAGCCTCAAGAAGTAAGTGCTCTCACAATCTATGAGTTTAAAGGCCCTGATAGCCCAGACAAAGTAACCTACCTAGACAATACATCAGAGAGGATCTTCGTGGTCACCGAGCATGGCAGACATGCCTACACATGGAAGGGTGAATTTGTTTTTCCCCAACCACGGTCCAATATGTCCTACAGTCACCAAGGAGCTGGCACCTCCCAGGCTCATGGAGCTCAAGGAGATAGAAGTAGAGATAGACCTGAAGTAAGCTTTGCCAACCCCCAAGGAAGAGAAAGAAGGAGAACAGGGACGGATAGAGAAGAAACCGAGAGATTTAGAGACCCAAGGAACCAAAGAAATGTTGATGATTTTCCTTTGCCAAGGCTGAGAGAACACACTAGGACCCTGAGGCCAACTCAACTCGTGAAGTCCATGAAGAATTACTTCGATGGCACTGGAGACCCTTATGACCATGTGGCAGAATTTAGGCAAGTCTTGAAAGCTGAACAGGTAGAGGACCTATTCACACAATATAATGCTTTTGGTCTAACCCTTAGGAACACTGCCCTTACGTGGTTTCAACCACTGAACGAGAGGCATTTCAGAAACATAGACCAGCTCCTAGAGGCATTTATCATTGAGTTTTCTAAGAGTGGCATAAGGCACAACACTTCCTCACTAATTCATAGCTTCAAGCAAACACCTCAAGAGACGGTCAGACTAGCATGAAGACGGTTTAGGCAATACCTAGAGAGGTGCCTGATGCCTGAGTTACCCACACCAGCCAAGCAAGTGGCTTTGTTTTTAGATGGCTTGTTGAGCACCAAGCTTAGGTCATATGTGTATTTGAAGGACCTCAGAACTATAGAAGAATGCGCGCGCATGTGCATAGACATTGAGGATAATCTAGGCGAGGAGTTAGATCTATCAAAAATCTATAAGGATTCGAATAGCTCTAGTAGTCTCACATCTGGTTAGTCCACATCCATTGAGGAACTTGTAGAGAAGGTAGCTCAAAAACTAGGTGTCTCTAGCAAACAAATTCCAAGATTTACCCCAGTTAAGCGGTGCTACACTTGTGGAGGTGACCATATGGCAAATGTATGTCCCATTATGGCCCAACCCCAGGTGAATCCTAGTAGCCAGTACTGCACCATAGAGCGAAGGTACACCAACCACACTGCACAGGACTACCCATATAACAAACAAACTGTTAGGCAAAATTACCCTCAGCCATATCCACAACAGGGTAGATACCAGAATCAGTACCCACCACAACAATACAACAGACCACAACAACCTTATCAGCCACCTTATCAAGGGCAGCAGAGACCTCAACCAGTCCTAGTGCAGCAACCCCCTACTCCAACCAATGTGATCCCAGCGAAATATGCATCTACTGAAGAAAATCTGAACAAAGCCATAGTCCCAGTCACCCCATTGCTATCAGACAGTGATCCAAGTGACCATAGTTTTGACTCCACACATATTGATAGTCCACAGGCTTACTACATGCAGTCACCCGAGCATAACAAGTCATACTATTATGAGGACCCAAGTGAAAATAGTGGGGAGCCTGAGTATGCTAATTTCATGTACACAAACCCCAACTCTAGACCTCAACCTAGGCAAGTACGACCCCCATTTCCTAGAGGACCATGCTTCAAATGTCAGGGAGATCACCTTATACGTGATTGTCCACTGCCTGCCCCTACACAACCCCAACCAGTGACAATTCAGGGTTTTTGTCAAGACTGCGGAAAAGAGCATCTCCTACGAGATTGCCCAAAGAACCCTAATAACATGCCTAAAATCACTCCTATCAACGTCATTGGGTTAGTGGTAGACTCTACGGGAAGTATAACTTCCACAGCCCTAGTGCATGTGGTCACTAGAGCCCAAGCCTTGTAGCAAACTCAAGGAGTAGGGCAGGAAAAGAGTTCTGAGGTTAGTGAGACAGAGAGTATAACCAAGAAAAGGACAAGAGCATGGAGAGATAGCCGGGAGAGAATGAAAAGACAATGGTCACAGAAAATGAGCGAACTTGAAGAAAGCTTGAGAGAAACCAAAGCAAAGATAAGTGAACTCGCATCTCAAAACCACTCTCACACCACCCCTCCACCACCTTTCCCTTTACCTACCAATCCATCTTCTTCCATTCCCCAACCTTTCAATACACCACCCTTAACCCACCCACCACCCAGAGTAGGATCAGTCCTAGCCGATCCCACTCCTAAAGATCTAGACATGATGCTTAAAGCATATCAGGCCAGAATCCAAGAAGGGCCCAATGTAACAGATCATGGGAAATGTTACCCTAGAGCCGATCTAGAGATAGAGTGAACAAAGCTTTGTGCTAAAATGGTTGAATTGGCGCAAGCCATGTTTGAAGCCAGTCGCTTGTTCAATGGCTCTAACCCCATCAGAATACTATTGCACTTTGATGGTCTATTGGATAGATTGGAGAGGTTACTTGCAAAATCTGGAAAAGGAGCCACCTGCTAGGCTAAGGAGAGGGAAAGTGATAGAATAAGCATTCCTCCCCAGGGAGCTTATGTGCCTAACTCCACTAAACCAGACACCTCTTCTTCTATGAATAGGTATTCACCAGAGTTCTTGAGAGAGATTCAAGAAGAGAAGTGGGCAAAGGAGAGTGAAGTCCCTCCTCCCATTGAACTTGTGGATGATGCACATGATCAGTTCCCACAGGACATCCCTTCTATTTATGAAGAACAGGAAAGTGCCCACTCTCATGAGAGGTTAGACTTTGAGTCTAATTCCTTGCAAGAGTTACCATATTTCACAGGCCCATGGGAAACCAAGTCTACTTGCCTGAGAGCACCCACAGTCATGATAAGAAACGAAGATTCAATCATACCTAAGAATACAGAGGTAGTAAAGAACACTAAAGTGCATTGCAATCTCACTTTAGAAGAGCTACTCAAAGTTAAGCCAGAAGTGTGGAAACACGTAGCCAAACAAGTGCCAGACATAGCGAAATCACGTTCCCAGATAGGATCTCATAGAACAGTGCCCGAAATACCATTGGATAAGATAGGAGACATGAGTGAAGGAGAAGAAGGAAATACCTATCTCCTAGTTACCCATCAGGGATACACAACCAAGGCAATTTTGGACTCAGGTGCAGGAGTTTCAATTGCTACAACTTCCCTATGGAAGCGTTGGGGCAAGCCAGCACTCCGACCGACGAGAATGAAATTGCGGATGGCAGATGGCCATATTGAGAGGCCCTTGGGATTGCTAGAAGGCATAACTCTCACTACATGTGTTGAGTTCAAACATACGTTTGCTATATGTGACTTTAGCAGAAACCAAGCCTACGAGATGATTTTGGGAAGGCCATTTATGCGGCAATTGCAAGTAGTACAAGACTGGGGAACCAATTCCTTATACTTGCAACACTTAGGTGTTACAACCAAAGTCAATCTCAAGGATTACTCTCATAGAGATGTACCGCCCATTCAATGGAATCCCATCCATAGAGCCAAGGATGACACAGAGTCAGTGCATTCCATAGGATCAGGATCCTCATGGATGCATGAAGACACCCACTTATGGATGTGCAAAGTGGCAGTAGAAGAAGAGAAAAGAGAAAAAGCCAGAGAGGTAGGTGCGAAAGAGACACATAGATCAATTCAAGACCCAGCCTATGCACCTGTAGTATTTCTCGATGAAGAGTTTGAACCTCACGAATGGGCAGAAATTTTAGCAACAATGGATGTAGCCATCAATGAAGAGCAATGGACACCCCACTGTGATGAGGATGGCTATGACATTTCAGTCTTCTCAATAGAGCCAATCATGGGAGATGCAGTTTTAGAAGAATGCGAACCTAGCCCTGATACATTTGAGGATGCAAGTGACTCCGACTTAGAGTCAATTATTATGGACCCACCTTTTGCATCAGATGAAGAATACTTCTATGAAGTTGAAGCTTACCCCCAGAGACACGGAGAAATCACGAATGATGTGAGGTTAGCCACACAAGTAGCCACTAAGAGTGGAGGAAAGAAAAGAAAGAAGAAGGAAGTCACTTCGGAGGCAGAAGAATCCTTGTTTGAGGTCCCTGAAAACTTTAAAAAATATGAGATAGACGATAGGAGAGTCATGATAAGAATGCCTAAATGTGAGGCACAAGCAAGAGAGACCTATGATAGCAAGGAAACTACCAAGAAAATAGTTGTCGCCATAGAAGAGGGAGAAGAAAGATGCACCTACATAGGGCATGACCTGACGGAAGAAGAAGAGCAAGAGTTGGTAGCTTTGCTAAGAGAGTACAGAGATGTATTCGCTTGGAGCTACAAGGACCTGAAAGGTGTCGACCCAGACATATGCTCACACACGATTCCCATGACCTCAGATGCCAGACCATCTAAGCAGAAGCCCTATACATACAATGATAACTACGCTGCTAAGATCAAGGAGGAGATAGATAGATTGGTAGAAGCTGGGTTTATCTATGAGATTGAGCACACTGAATAGGTATCCCCCATTGTGGTTGTGCCCAAGAAGAATGGAAAATTGCATGTGTGTATTAACCTTAAAAAAGTTAATGCCGCTACGATTAGAGACAGTTATCCGCTTCCTATTACTGAGCATCTATTAGAAAGGGTAGCAGGCAAGGAAGTGTACAGCTTCCTGGATGGATTCTCTGGCTACAATCAGGTAGCCATTGCACCAGAAGATCAGCATAAGACGACTTTTGCCACAGAGTGGGGCATATTTGCCTTTTGGGTAATGCCATTCGGGCTTACCAATGCACCTGCTACCTTTCAAAGATTAATGTGTCACGTGTTTAAAGAGTTCTTGAGGAAGAATTTGGAAGTCTATGTTGATGATCTTTGCGCTCATTCCAACATTAGACAGACCCATATACCTGAACTCAGACAAATCTTTGATAAATGCAGAGAATATCAAGTCTACCTGAACCCAGAAAAGTGTGTTTTCATGGTCAGGAAAGGCAAAATTCTAGGACACATAGTGTCTAAGAACGGCATATCCACTGACGAAGAGAAAGTGAGAGCCATCGCAGAACTACCTAGGCCAAAGAACGTCAAGGAAGTACATGCTTTCATGGGGCATTGTGGTTACTACCGTCGGTTCATTCACATGTATGCAATCATTGCAAAGCCCATGTACGGACTTCTGACCAACTTTGAGTGGACTGATGAATGTGAGAATTCCTTCAATGAGCTCAAATAAAGATTATGTTCAACACCAATCTTGACCACACCAGATTGGAACAAGCCATTCCATGTTCATGTGGATGCCTCCAATTATGCTATTGGATGTGTACTTGCACAACCTACGGGTGAAGGTAATATGGATCTTCCTATTGCCTATGCCAGTAGACAGTTGAATGCTGCTGAACGGAACTATACAACCACCGAACGAGAAGGATTAGGCATGATATACGCGGTTAAAAAGTTTAGACACTATTTGCTTGCAAATAAGTTCAAATTTTTTACTGATCACCAAGCTCTACTGTACCTGGTAAACAAGCCATGTAATACAGGCAAATTACTAAGATGGTTTCTCTTACTAATGGAATATGACTTTGAGGTAGTAGTGAGGAAAGGCAGGACTCATTTGAGAGTAGACCATCTCTCTAGGCTCACATCTGGAGAGGCCCCACAAGGAGTGTGAGATGACTTACCTGATGCTTACTTGTTTAATTTGGAAGTTGTACCTTAGTGGGCTAAGCCATTAGTGCCATTATTGACATATGGGCCTAACCACCCAATAATAAACACACAAGATAGGGAGATAGTAAAAGCCCAGAAGTATCATATCATGGCAGGAAGTGTGTACAAACCTACAGATCATGGGGTATTAGTCTGTTGTGTGGAAGAGGACGAGTACGCGAAGTGGTTGCAATTAGCACATGTAGGTGCATTAGAGCAACACTACTCAAAACAACAAACCCTACAAACATTGAGGAGACTTGGAGTATACTGGCCAACTATGGAAGCAGATGTTCATAGGATGTGCAAAAAATGCCCAATTTGCCGCACTAAGCCACCAGTGGAACATGCCACCCTTTATCGCGTGTCTCTAGTGCCAGATTGGAGCGAGCCATTAGTGGCCTTTCTGAGGACGAAAACATTCCCTCAAGAAATGACTCTGGTTAGACAAAGGAGCTTAGAACAAGAGGCGCAAGACTATGCTCTCATTGGAGATAATCTATACAGACGAGGAAAAGATGGGTATCTTAGATTGTGTGTCCACGAGAGCGAATATCTGACGATATTAGAGACTGCTGTTAAATGTAAATCGTTAAACTTCCAATTTCAGACTCAAAAATACTTTCAAGTTCATACGTTTCCGAACCTTTCCTAACCGTAAATTACCTCTTAGCCACGTGGGTCCTTGGGAGTGGTAGGGGTCTGTTAGACAGAGGCCCTGTACTATTTTCCCAACTTATTACACAATCATAATTACTTCTAGCGTCTTAATTCCGTGTGCAATTCTGAACAACCGATGACTGTTCGTTGTACTGGACTTAGAATTTCTGAACTAATCCTGCTATGATGGTCTGTGCAGTAGTCCAGTGACTTGTGTCCAATAGAATAATCTACTTCAGTAAATGAAGATCACCTAATACGTACTTCTTCAGAACAGACAGGTATACCAAACACATATATATATATACTGAAATTACAACTCATCGTATACCAACTACGAGCAACAAATATCTTGACAACAGTCGACTCGTTATAGACTTAACACTGACCTACTCGCACTTCAACCGTTACAGATGCTAGTTTTTCCTGTGATCGGAATCAACAGTGAACGTAGACGACTGCATCGAACCTGGTCACTTACAAAAATGATTAACATACGATCAGTTCGGAACTACTTCCATACTTCCTCGTTCAGTATACTACTGACAAGTAACACACTACACTTATTAACATTCAGAGACACACTCAACCATTACCGAACAGATTCGTAACATAAGATTACTAATTCGCACTCTGCACCACGGAGTGAATAAACGACTAACCAGGCGCAGAACAGAACAGAAATCAACACAAACAATACTCAGACTTCGTAACAGTGTAATAATAATCTGACAGATAATCAGGCAAATAAACTGGCAATTCCAAGAAACCCGTTTCTCACAAGTGTCTCTCTCCATTCTCTTTACATTGCTTTATATATCTTTTTCAAGATGCGCGTACCAACTTTTTGCACGGATTTTGATAATTCCGGTATATCAGGCGGTCATTACGTCTGTCCCACTCTGGCGACCATCTAACACTGGCACGCACGGTGGACTCGAACCCGCAAGTTCCACAAAAATTTTTTCAGAGTTATGTTCAGATTCATTGATGATATTGGGAGCACCCTGTAGATTCTGTAAACTAACAATATTTTCTTCGCCACTTTGGTGCGTCTGATTGTTTGTGTCAGTGTTCTGCTCCCGATTCACCTGTGTCTGCACCTGTAACAGTTCTTTTTGCAATTCTTTAATCGTCTGTTTGTATTCTTCAAGCTGATTTTCCTGTCGTTTAATGACTGTCATGAGATCGTTTTCATGGTTGGACAAAAAACAGGACCGCCTTTGATCAATTTGGGGAACAAGTATACTCAGCCATCTTCTACAAAAAAGTTTCCAAGTATCATGTACATGATTAGACAATTGTTGTTTCAGTGACTCGATATTTATCTTTGTCATCAACGTGGCATCCAATTCAACGCCTTCATTATTTAATAACTGGGTTTCCATTTCCTGTAAAACTTGTATTCGTGAACGCAAAACTTCATTTTCTGCTTGCAGGTTGGCATTCAAGATAGAAAAGCTCATCATTTCGTCTTGTATCTGTTTTTGTATATTTTTCTGCCACTGGTTAAATTTTTGAAAAAAACTTTTAGCGTTAATCAACTCCGCTACTAATTGCCATTGGTTACTTTGTAACTCCTTCAGTAAGCCTTCTTTGTCGTCCAGTTCCTTTTGCATCTGTTTCATCCTTTCTAATAATGAATTGGAATTATTCATATTAGCGAATAATATTTCTTTTTTCTGCTGAATCATTTGTTCTTGTTGACGCAAATAATCAGAAGCTTCTTGTAATTTATTTTGCAACCTTGTCACATAATTTGGTGGGAGATTGTCATTCGGCAACTTTCTTGGACTGACAGTTTGTAAGTGGTCTTCCATTTTGCGTTTAGTCGACAGCCTAAAAGGCATTCCTACTGCCTTGTTCTGTTCTCTATTATCTGTGTGAAATAAATTTTCAGACGATGTAGAAATTTGTTCTGCTTCCTCTTGCTCTGCACTGGGTGGACGTCCTGTGTCTATCATGTTATCATCACAGGAATTAATATCTTGGGACCATCTTAGCTTCTGCTCTTTCACCGACTGCACAAATTTGAATATAGCAGCTAAATATACTGCTATTCTGCTACTGGTTTGGGATCTTCGCTTATCCCCGACAAAGATTTGTGTATAGAGATGGTTATATAGCCAGTGTGTCCAGCTAACTCTACCACCTCCTTTGGCATGTACTAATGGTGAGAAATTTTCGCTAGACATCAAATCAAATTTAACTAAGAAACATAGTCTCTCCAAATACCACTTGAATTGTTCACGGCGATTATATGTGGCATTTTTCATCATGTAATATCTTCTGCGGCCTTCGTAGTTTCCAAATTCTTTTCTCAGATCATCATTCGAACATTTAGGAAAACGTGCATCATCATACAGCGGAAATTTAAATATGGCTGAAACTAACTGTGGTGAAAATTGTACCTGGTTTAAAATGAGGCCTTTTGTTCGTCGCATGCTGTGTAACTGATTCTCTGCATCTTCATTACCTGTCCACTGCTCCCATGGTAACTTAGCAAACTAGAGGAGTCCGATCCTCCGTAGCCAGTTCTCATTCCTCCTAGAATGGATGTCGAGCTCTATTTTAAATTCTGTGGAAAATAATATGTTGTTATGCTGAACTTTTAATGTTGCAGAAGTCATTGAGTCATCTTCATCATCCTGTAATGTAGTGTTTGTTGTAGTCACAACACGGTTCTGTGCAGTTGCGCGCTTCCGGAGTCGCCATCTTAGTATATCGGATTCAGGCATGGTTGTAAGGCTCGCAGAAAAATAATCTGTTGAATATTTGTTAACTAGCACCAAAGCTCGAAGAATACTATACTGAAAAATACTATGCTGGGCATACGCATTTTATAAGCACCAGAGCTTGAACTGCCTTTTGCTGGAATGATTATATTTCATTCGGACATGACACTTCATTCTCCTTACCAAAATTGTAGCATAAAAAATCATCATTCTGCATTTTATCCTGTAGATCGATGCTGGACTTAGCAAGTCTTTTACATGTGCGAAAAAGTATCATGAAACAAAACCTTGGTATCATACTCAATTCGAACTCATCATTACATTGCAAAATCGCATGATCGAATTTTACTATTCTTCTATGAGGCCTTCGAGGTACATATTCCTGGCTAATCTAAATGTACGAGCTATTTTTTTCTTAAGGGTTTCTAATAATTGCTTCAGAGTGTCGGGTTCTAGAATCTGCGCATCTATTCTGACGGAACTAAGTGCAATTGCTTCAGTAAGCAAAATTTCGGCCTCGGTTTGCAAAAAGGCCTCCTGTAAATAAAAATCATTGGATAATGTAGCGTCCCGGGATGTCTTCATTTCGGTGACTTTCTGCTGCATATCCGTGACTCGATCCTTCTGATTTACCAGATCTTTTTGGTATTTTGCTTCCCTGGTTAATTGATGTCTCAGCATTCTATTTACCTCGTCCGAGCATTCCTGGGCTCTTCGTAGCTCGTCTTTGACTTGTTCTGCTTCTCTCTGTTGGTCGTGATTCTTCTGGATGGTTTCTTGTAACTGGGCCTTCGTTTCTTCGACCAATTCTTCTAGGGATGAGCTGATGTCTTCTTTTTCTTGGAGTACGGTCTTTAATTCCCGGATTTCTTTGTGTGCTGCGTGTAATAGCTGGTCTTTGGCGGCAAGCTGCTCTAGTGCTGCCTCCCTTTGCTGTATCAAGGCCTGTTGTTCCGAAAACTACGCTTGGAGGTCTGCTAATTGTGTCTGTAATTGATGATTCTCTGCTTTTACGGCGTCGACTTCTTCTTGGAGTGGGGTGATGTCGGCTTCCAGGAGGTCGACTTTGTGCTGTAGGTCTTGCCGAATGGTATTTGCGACCTCACTCAGCTGTATTGGAAGTTGTTGTGAGAGGGTAATGAGCATTTGGCCCATGGCGGCCAGTTCAGAAAAGACCGGAACAGAGGAAAGAAGACGTGGGTGTTGTGGTGGTGTAGAGGTTTGGGTATGGATTTGGGGGGATGTCGGGGGTGAATAATTGGGGGAGGATGAAGAGGATTCGGGAATTGGTGGCGGGAAAGGGTTGACTGGTGGGGATTGAGGATCAGGGGATGCAGGGTGAGTTACTTGATGGATGGGTTGGTGTTCACCTGTAATGTGGGCGATGGTGGATTCTACGGCCTTCAGTAGGGTGTTGAGTGCACTGTTGATCACTTACTGCTCATCTTCTCGTCGTGCTGATGCTTCTTCGGTTGAGACTGGTTCTGTTTCTGTGTGATTCTGCTGGTCGTGGTGGTCGGCCGATGATTCGTTGTGGATGGAAGTGGCTGTGTCGTGGAAGGTCTCTTCTTGTTCTTCGTTTCGGGTGTCCTGATTCTTTCCGGCGGATCCTTGTGCTTCGCTTTCTGAGGAGCTGATCCGAATTCTCTTATTGCGGAAGAGTTGGTTGATCTCCTCATCTTCTTCTTCCTCGTCGTCGAGTGGTTGGACTGATTCTTCGAGCCTAAGTACGGGACCTTGGGGTGGTGGTTGTGCGGCAAGCATGGTTGGGAAAAGGAATGAGATGATATGGGGAAGGCGAGAGCGCGGGGTGGTACCCTTTCGGAGTTGCTTTACTATAGCTACACATTCTTTATGGATTCTAAGGAAAAAATACGAGGCAAAGTTTATGGGTTCTCGGGCAGCTAAATCTAAAGTGGAATAGAATGGGCGTGAGATGCTGTAGGTGCGCTTCTGTAGGTTGAGTATGGCGACTAAGAACTGCAGGGCGGATCGTTCGGGTTCGGGGCGGCAGAGAATGGCGTATTCGTTGGACGAAGAGCGGGGGAATAGTTCGGTCATGCGGGCGGGGGGAATACTAGGGCCATTTTCACGGCCTTGCGGATTGAGGCGGTAGGCTTCAACGAAGGCTTGGAAGGTGATGACTGTTCGCAAAGGAAGCGAGAGGAAGACCCATTGGCGTTCGGTGGCGGGGGACTGAGCAATGGTGGTGATGATTTGCGTGAAGAAAGGATGGGCTTCTACTGAGTGCCAAGGCAACTCAGCGAAGTTGGCCAACCCTCTGCAACACAGGTATTCACCTACCTCTGTAGGGATACCATCGCGGAAGGCAGCATAGTTGGCTATTGCTTCCATAGCGTTTACTGAGACAGACAATGAACACGGATACAGAATGCACGAGGGCTCAGAATACTAACATACAACACAATAGCTTTTTTCGGCGTTGTCGACAGAGTTAAGTAGAAACAACACGGTGGGGAGGAAAAAGGGGTTGGATATCATTGTGCAGTGCGGGAATAATGCTGGTTTTCATGCAGGCGTGCGTACTCGAGTGACTGGTAAGGGGGCGGCTGGTCACATAAAGATTGTACAAAACACGGCTATTTATAAAAAGTAGAAAGAAGAGGAAAAAAAGAAAAGATTAAACAAAACGCGGTCCATCGTCGAAAAATTTAATGCGGGCTAGTGGCGTGATGATATGGCCGCAGCTTCGATCCATTAATTACTTTTGGGAGTGGATTTCCAGTCAACGTAGTCAACCGAAAAGTTGCCGGACCGACTTGCTCTGAGATCTTAAAAGGGCCGAACCATCGTAGTTTGAACTTTCCTGCTGCTCTATCCGACTTTGCGTTATAGAAGAGTACAAGCTGACCTACCAAAAAGATTGGAGTTTTCAAATATCGATCGTGTGTCTTGGCTTGCCTTAGTTGTACTTCGCGCATGGTTAAAAAGCTGAGCCATCGGTGCTCATCAAGTTCTCTGAGTGCGTCCATTCGTGCTGTCAGCGAATCTTCCGATAGCATCTTCTGAGTGATTGCTACACGCAGACTTGGGATGACTATTTCCATGGGTGCTATTGCTTCTAAGCCATAAGCTAGTTTGAAAGGTGTCAAACCTGTTGTTACCTTATATGTAGTTCGGTATGCCCATAATACTGCAGGTAGTAGTTGATCCCATCTTTCCGGTGCTTCCATGAACAGTTTCCGGAGGATATTCAATAGTGATTTGTTTGTACTTTTGGCCAAACCATTGGCGCGAGGGTAATATGGAGAGCTGAGTTTGTGTGTCACCTGGAATGATTGGGTGAGCACCTTCATTAATTGATTTACGAAGTGAGTACCTTGATCTGTCACTAATTCGAGTGGTAAGCCAAATCGTGGGAAGACATCATTTAGCAGACATTTTGCTACTACAACCGCTGTAGTAGACCATAAAGCCCAGGCTTCTGCCCATCTCGTTGCGTAGTCTGTATAGGTTAGTATGTATCTGTTGTTACTGAAGACTGCTGGAGGTGTGATTGGACCGATAAAATCTAATCCCCATTTCTGAAATGGTTCGAGTGGCATAATAGGCTGCAAGGGAAAGAAGTGTCGTTGCAGTGGTTGTCCAGTCCTTTGACAAGTATCGCAGTGTTTGACAAATTGGGCCACATCTCTGTACATAGTTGGCCACCAGAGACCTCCTTGCAGAATTTTCCGGTGAGTTAAATATGTGGCAAAGTGACCACCAGTAGGGGTTGAATGAGCCATTGTGATGACCGAGTTAATTTCATGCGGAGGAACACATCGAAGTAAGATTCCGGTGTGATCTACATAATATAGTTCTCCAGCAACTAACCGGAATCGGCGGCTAAAGAGTGCAATTTTCCTTCGAACTGCCTTGGCAGTCTCGGATGGAAAGCATCCTTCGGTGAGAAAAGTTAGAATCTGATCATAATATGTAGATGGTGCTAGTGATTCGGCAGTCTCATCGGTCAGTGGCTCAGAACTATAAATCGCTGGAGTCGTGTCATCTATGCCTACCGGAGCTTCACCAGAATCTAGACGAGATAAGAATCTGCTAAGGCATGTGCATTTCCGGGTCGGTGAATGACTTCATAATCAAATTCCTGCAAGAGTAGCACCCATCGTGCTAAGCGTCCACCTAAATGTTGTTGTCTTACTAGATAGACGAGGGCAGCATGATCCACATGGAATGTGAATTTCCGGCCTAGTAGATAATGTCTGATTTTTTTGATGGAGTAAATTAATCCTAGACATTCTCTTTCGGTGGTAGAATAATTCCTTTCTGCAGGTGCAAGCCTTCTGCTGGCATAATAAACAGGACGAAACCACTTATGTGTTTGCTGCATCAGAATACTACCGATCGCAATATCTGAAGCGTCGACAAAAACATGGAACGGATTGTCCCAGTCCAGTGGTTGTAAGATTGGGGCCTGCGTCAATAGATACTTGAGTCGATCAAATGTAGTTTGGCATTCTTGAGTCCATTCCAACTGGCGGGGAGTTTTTGTGATTAGCATGTTCAGTGGTATAGCCAGATGAGCAAGCCATCGTAAGTGTCTGCCATGCCACTGCACTTGACCCAGGAAGCGCATAACTTCTTTTGGTGTAGCGGGCACTGGAGCTTCTAATACTGCCGAAATTTTATCTGGATCTACTTGGATACCTTGTGCAGATACAATGTGGCCAAGTAACTTGCCACATGAAACCGCAAACACAGATTTGTTTGGGTTTAAACAGAGTCTATACTCTTGGCATTTCTGAAAGCAGCACCGTAAATGGAACATATGTGCTATCCACTTACCGAAAATTGAAAAATCATCGAGATATACTTGCATAAATGAAGTCAGATAAGGAGAAAATATTTCTTGCATACATCTTTGAAATGTGCTTGGTGCGTTTCTCAATCCAAACCACATTACCGTACAAGCAAAGACACCCCAATTGGTAATGAAGGCAGTTTTTGGTATATCCTCTTCAGCCATTCTAACCTGATTGTAACCATTGTATCCATCTAAGAATGAATACATTTCATGTCCTGCTACCCTATCAAGCATGATATCCAGAAAGGGGATCGGGAAAGGATCTGGTACTGTTGCTGCGTTTAATTTTCGGTAGTCTATACAGATTCGCAGTTGCTTATTTTTCTTTGGCACGATCACAATTGGTGAAATCCATTCAGCATGTTCTACTGGTACGATGAATCCAACTTTTAATAATCTATCAAGTTCGGCTTTTACCTGTGATGCATAATTGGGATTCATCCGGTAGCTGGGCTGCTTATTCGGTTTAGCTTCAGGCTTCAACATGACTCTGTGCTGATAGATGCGCGGATCTAATCCTTTCATATCTTTGTAATCCCATGCAAAGACGTCTGAGAATTCGCGAAGTAGTCGAATCAAATCAGCTTTAAATGTTTCCGGTAAGTTTTGCCTTATCTTTACAGGTCGTGGATGATCTACGTCTCCTAGATTGTACGAGGTCAACTGGTCTTCGGAGACATAAAACTGTTGTGGTTTCTCTGTATCATCTGTTGACTTGAACAGTGATTGTAATTCGTCGTCATGTGTTGAAACAGTATCTTCCTGCTTAGAATTCCCGATAATCGGTACAATTGTACAAACTGAAGTACTCCAGTTATCTATCACGGACTGTAGATCAACAGTCCCTAAGGTCATTAAATCAGCGTTATTCTTCAGAAATTCCTCTTCTTCATCATCTGATAGTCCATCTAACATGTGGACTGGTTCAGCAAAATATGGTCTAGCGTGTAGCTTGCAAGGTTGTATAGCATCTAATTTTACCACATATTTATGATTGGCATCTTTAAATGTAAGCTCTTGTGCAGACCAGTCCTGTACTACCTTTGCATGCTTCAGCCAGGGTCGACCGAAAAGAAGGTTGTAATCCAAAGTGGATTCTGGCAGATCTAGTATAACAAAGGTCATTTTAAAGGTCGTACCTTGTAAAGTGATGGGTACATTTCGCACAAGTCCTACAGGATGGACTCTAGATTGATCTGCCATTCTAACAAAAAATTGAACTGGTTCGATTTCGGTCCATCCTAACCTTTTGCATAATGTTGCGGTCGCAATGTTAACACCAGAGCCTCCATCAATCAATACTTGCGTGATCTTATGCTTCTTATACCATACTGTAATTAAGGGAACTGAATGATCAACCGTAGAATCAGGTTCCGATTGAACTACTGCTGTCGCCGGAATACAAGAAGGTACCGGACTGAACTGTTGCTGGAACTGTTGTCTAATCCCAGGTACTAATGCCAGTAGTTGGCCGAGAGGTAGAGTGATAGATGCCTTGGATAAAATTTCCCAGGCCTGCTGAGATTGGTTATCTTGCTCTGTTGAACTTAAGGTCTCTGCTGATGCAGAAGTATCTACTGTTATGTCTACTGCTGATGATGGTTCTGCTGCTGCTTCCTTTTGTTGTGTTCCTTCCTTTGTCGATGAGGTCTGAGTCACCGGAATAGGTTCTGGGAACACTGGTGGTTCTGTTGCGGTCCAGTGACTAGCCTTGTTATACATCCTATGTTGTTCTCGTATCCTCGGTTCGAATATTTCTGCTGCTGACTGCAGCTGTTTACCTGATCGGGTCTGGACTGTGGCAGTTTGCATTTCTACCGGTGTAATTTGTACCATGTTGGCCATTGGGTTTTGCCGCTCCTTCTTCCTTTGATCATACTCAGCTGCATCCTTGCAAAATCTTCTAATGTGTCCGAATTCACCACAAAAATGACAACGTGGTGGTGGTAAATTGGGATTTTCCGGTGGTGGCCCGTTCTGCCAGCGATTTGGATTATAGTTGTTATTCCTCTGTCCTCGGTAATTTTGATATCCTTGCTGCTGGTTGTTTCTCATTTGTGGAGGCACATAATGATTGGCTGGCTGCCCTTGTTCCTGGATAATTGCATTGATAGTCGCTGTTCCCTGTACTCTAGCGTTGTATGCGCAGTGTTCGGTGGTGTGTCCGACAATGTTGCAGATAGCGCAGAATGTCTGATTAAGTGCGCAATTGGTGCTGGTATGTCCTGAATTTTTGCATGTGGTGCAATATACTTGTTTGGTCATATCTTCGGCAACATGTCTGTTTGTTTTTGCCCACTCCAGATCTTCTGTAAATCCGCCGACTTTGTTTTCCAGCTGCAGAGTCATTGTGATGATTGCATCAAGTGTCATAGCTCCGACACATCTTATGATCATGATCTGCTTAAGTTGAGGAACCAAGCCATTGATGAACCACTGAGTAATAACATCATCTGGTAAGTTAGCATGAGCTGGTGGTAGCTGCCTTAAGTGTGTTCTGAAAAGGGTAGCATATTCCTATACAGATTGATTCACTCTCTGTCTGTTATTCTGCAGATAATCAAAAATTTCGGCTGGATTCTTTTTTAACCTGAATCGCTGCAAAAAAGCATCTCGAACTGCTTCATAGGTGCCGAAATGATTAATATCGTATTCTGTGAGCCACCTGGCTGCTTCATTGACAAGTGTAGATTGAAAGACAATGGCTTTGTAGACCGGATCCGGTGGATGGTTGAGGACGGCGTAGCTTATCTCAAAAGTGCGTACGTGAGCATCCGGATCATCTCCTGGAAATCCACCAAACTTCGTGTATGTCACTCCTGTTGGAGATGGCCTGTGTTGACATAACTGTTGTTGTTGTTGTTGTTGTCCGTTCATCGTGAATGTATTATAACTTCCGTCTGTATTTTTGGTCTGAATATTTGAACTACCGGAATCTATATGGTCTGATAGCACACTTTCCGCTTGCTTACTATACTGCGAATTTCTGTATCAAACAGCCTTCCTCCTTCCTTGGTGTGCAGTGTAGGAGAACTTGCTTCCAAGCACGGCAGTTGGGCTGAAGATTCAGCAGAAAGTGCTAATTCGTCACCGATTAACTGAGATTCTCTTACCGAAATATCACCAGGATAAACCAAACTTGTGCCCGAATGCAGTGTCTTTTCCCACAGACGGCGCCAAATGTTAAATGTAAATCGTTAAACTTCCAATTTCAGACTCAAAATATTTTCAAGTTCATACGTTTCCGAACCTTTCCTAACCGTAAATTACCTCTTAGCCACGTGGGTCCTTGGGAGTGGTAGGGGTCTGTTAGACAGAGGCCCTGTACTATTTTCCCAACTTATTACACAATCATAATTACTTCTAGCGTCTTAATTCCGTGCGCAATTCTGAACAACCGATGACTGTTCGTTGTACTGGACTTAGAATTTCTGAACTAATCCTGCTATGATGGTCTGTGCAGTAGTCCGGTGACTTGTGTCCAATAGAATAATCTACTTCAGTAAATGAAGATCACCTAATACGTACTTCTTCAGAACAGACAGGTATACCAAACACATATATATATATACTGAAATTACAACTCATCGTATACCAACTACGAGCAACAAATATCTTGACAACAGTCGACTCGTTATAGACTTAACACTGACCTACTCGCACTTCAACCATTACAGATGCTAGTTTTTCCTGTGATCGGAATCAACGGTGAACGTAGACGACTGCATCGAACCTGGTCACTTACAAAAATGATTAACATACGATCAGTTCGTGTTGAAGCTCAAAGTCAAGGACAAAGCATGGAAGCACATCAAAAGGTGGACACACAAGGAAAGGGAGCAAGTAGGGAGCTCCAAGAAGTGTATGTCAAATTTTCAGAAGAATCCCCTATAAAAATAGTGATTTTCATCACTAAAAACCATTGTAAATACCATTATCCATTTTTAGTAACTCCATTTTGTTCAAGCCGAGGAGTCCTCGAGCTTGAGGAGTATTAGAAGTACCATCGTACCAATTTTCATATTTTTTAGATCTCGTTTGAGCCCTCAAATAAGCCCTGGAACCTAATTTTTAACTAGGCCGGACACTAGGTCTGAACAGGGCCAAAGCTAGTCAAAAACTATAAAAGGAGCTAGAGAGCTCATTTTTGAGGCTAGATTGTAATTGAAACGACTTGTAAGAGCATTTTTGAAAGTAACTGAAAAACTCCATTGATTCTCACTCTTTGTCTTGCCGTGTGTGCGCGTGTGTGTGTATGTGTGTGCATGCTAGTGTGCTTCTCACTCACGCACTTGTGCTACTACTTGCTCGAGGTCTTCATACCATCCTCACGTCTTCCCGGATTGACATTAAAGGAGGTGCTACTCATCACTGAGCTACACCAAATTTTGGCGCCGTTGCCGGGGATCGAGCTTTGAGGACGAGCGTGTGATGGTAAGACGTAGAGTTGACGCGTTGGAGTTGTAGGTATTTTCTTCACCCTCATCGATTTTCTTTTACTTTCTTCACCATCTTCATCACCATCATCATCATCACCATCTCCCACCTCCATCTCCATCATCGCGAAAATTTTCAGTTTGGATCATATCACCATCTTCACCTCATTTCCTCCATTCCACTTGTGAGAGAGAGCGAGAGAGCGATATTGCTTGCACTGTTTTTGCATGTTGTTGTGATTCTTGCAGGTACTGCCATCATCATCATCCCCAGCACGCTGCGCGCAGGTACGAAAATCTCAGAAACTGTCTCGCGGTCGCAGGCTCCTGTCGATCGCGACTGACAGAAATTTTTGGCTTTTCACAAAAGTGAGTGCACCACTAGAACAAGCACAAGGAGCACATCCTAAAACACTAAAAACAGTAGAAAAATTCCGAGGTTTTCTGTCAATCGCGACCGACAGACCCTGTCAATCGCGACCGACAGACCCTGTCAATCGCGACCGACAGACCCTGTCAATCGCGATCGACAGACCTCCACGATCGACTGACTGCCACGTAGGACCCTGTCAATCGCGATTGATACTGTCGATCGCGACTGACAGCCACGACCGACACCCCTGTCGATCGCGATTGACACCGTCGATCGCGATTGACTGAAATTCCACGATTGATTGACTTTTACGCATAGCCACGTGTCCATCGCGACTGATAGGTCCCCGATTGACTGAAATTTCGGCGAAAAACCCGGAAAACGTGTCGATCGCGATTGACAGCCACGATCGACTCTGTCGATCGCAATTGACACTGTCGATCGCGACTGACAGCCCCGACGGACACCTCTGTCAATCGCGATTGACAGACCTGTCGATCGCGATTGACAGGCTTTTCGGCCAAAAAATTAGGGTTTTTTATTTCAAAATTTGGGGCAATTTTGGGGCACAATAGTCAATCCATTAGCATTTTTGAGGTTCCTACACTTGTGAATTGGGAGAAAACTCTAGGATCTGTCAGCCAGTTTGAATCCTGATTTAACCCCCTAAACCCTGAACAGTCATAACTTTTCCATACGAAATCCATTTTTTGAGCTCTTGGGCTTGTCGGAAAGCTCGTGGCATATATTACCCGCCCTCAACTGTTTTTTATAAAGATAATGCATTGATTTTCAGATAGGGTATTTTGAAGTGGACCATACCCAGGGGGATCAAAGTCAGGGATCTCTAGAATTATTTTCCAAAAAAACTCATAGTGAAAATTGGTGTTGTGCTACCTGAATGAAAATCATTGGTTCTGTCTTTGGAATTTAAATCTTCAAGCTAACTTTGGAACTCTTACAGATCTATTGAGGGCATCGAAAGGCGTTTTAAGCAAGTGTAAGTGCAAGCTTGGGAACACATTTCCTGGGCACTCAAGGGCAACCAAGCAGGAAACAAAAGGTTGGAAACTTTTAACCCCCTCTATCTATTCATAGCTTAGGCTAAGAACGATTAGAGGTAGGAGTAAGTCAGGTCGACGGTAGGCATTTATCAAGTTGGAGACTACCTAAAAACTCAAGTTCAAGCTAAAAACCTAATCTCTGTACTGTCGGTAACATAAAGGAAAAGAACCTAACGTGGAACGATCAACCTGAAAGTACGAAGAACATTCAAGTATTCCTGACGACGAAATATCAGACAAGACCTCAAACACGAGAAATAACTAAAAAGAATCAAGTGACTGATACCAATTGATCGGCAACGAGGTTGTACTCTGGGCAAAAATTGGGCTAATCAGTTAGGCATATGAACCTTAGATCAGGACGACACCTAGTAAGAGAGAGACAAAGCCTTAGATCTTCAGAGGCTAGTGTCAACCACACTGCTAGGTCCTGGGCCCAGCAGTTGAGCCACCACTCATACTACCCTAGCTCGGAGACCAGTGAGTCAGAGATGTCTCAAGGCATGGACAGACCTACGGGAAGTTCAGGAGTGCCTTACCTGTACAGGGTAGAAGGCCCTTACAAAACGTAGCTGGAGTACCTTAGGACCAACCGATTAGGTGCTAGCATCTATGAGGACGGCCTAGGAAGATCCGTGGTCCAGATTAAAAATCCTGATCAATCCATTGGACTAGAGCACCCAGCTGTCAAATTTGAAAACGGTGCATACCTGGACAAAGAAGGAACCATATACGTAGTCACCAGTCACCCAGATAGGACGGATGAATTTGGAAATGTAATCTCAGAGGCGGACTTAGGGGACTTAGAACAAGGAAATATGGGCGTAGAACCTAGAACCCCCCGGGGCAAATCTGTTCTCACTAGGATTATCACACCTGAGTGGGTTCCCCAAGACAACAAGAGCATAGAGTTGCTCCTCAATCGGGAAATTGACGAAGCCTTTTGGAGGTATAGATCTAATCAGCCAACTGATATAGGAAATATCATGATCTATGAGTTTAAGGATCCAGATAGCCCAGGTAGAGTGACCTACTTAGATCACACTTCAGAACGGATCTTTGTGGTTACGGAAAATGATAGGCATGCTTACACTTGGAAGGGTGAATTCGTTTTCCCCCAACCAAGAGCGAATGGGTCCTATGGTCACCCTGGAGCTGGAACATCCCAAGCTCATGGAACTCAAAGAGACAGGAGTAGAGATAGACCAGAAGTAAGCTTTGCCAATCCAGTGGGCAGAGAAAGAACGAGGACGGAGACGAATCGAGTAGAACCTGAGGTGCTTAGAGCTCACAGGAACCAAAGAAATGTGGATGGATTTCCTCTGCCGAGACCTAGAGAGCACGCAAGAACTTTGAGACCGACCCAGCTAGTTAAGTCCATGAAGAATTACTTTGATGGCACCGGAGATCCCTATGATCATGTGGCGGAGTTCAAGCAAGTCTTGAGAGCTGAACAAGTGGAGGATCTGTTCACACAGTACAATGCCTTCGGTCTAACCCTTAGGAACACAGCACTTACATGGTTTCAGCCATTGGATGAGCGGCAGTTCAGGAGCATAGACCAACTCCTAGAGGCTTTCATTGTAGAGTTCTCTAAGAGCGGCATAAGACACAATACCTCCTCATTGATTCACAGCTTCAAACAGACCCCCCAAGAGACTGTCAGATTGGCCGGAAGAAGATTTAGACAATATCTTGAAAGGTGCCCTATTTCGGAGCTACCCACATCTGCTAAACAAGTAGCCTTATTCCTTGATGGATTGCTGAGTACGAAATTGAGATCCTATGTGTATCTGAAGGACCCTAGGACTATAGAAGAGTGTGTACGCATGTGCATTGACATTGAAGATAACCTAGGGGAAGAGCTAGAGCTTTCCAAAATCTACAAAGATTCAGATAGTGCTTCTAGTCACTCTTCCACGCAATCCACGTTGATTGAGGAACTCGCAGAGAAAGTGGCACAAAAACTAGGCGTCTCTAGCAAACAAATTCCGAGGTTTGCTCCTGTGAAAAGATGCTATACGTGTGGTGGCGACCACATGGCGAACGTCTGTCCCATTATGGCTCAACCCCAAGTTAATCCTAGTAGCCAGTACTGCACCATAGAACGGCGATACACCAATCACACCGCACAAGATTGCCCATACAACAAGCAGGCAGTTAGGCAACCCTACCCTCAGCCCTACCAACAAGGCAGATACCAGAACCAGTACCCTCCACAGCCATATGGCAGGCCACAGCAACCCTATCAGCAACCATATCAGGCCCAACAGAGACCCCAACCGGTGCTAGCTCAACAGCCTCCAAACCCCGCTAACGTGATCCCGGTAAAGTATACTGCTGCAGAAGAGAACATGAATAGAGCCTTAGTCCCGGTAACATCCTTGCTTTCTGAAAGTGACCCGAGTGACCATAGCTTTGATTCTACACATGTCGATAGTCCCCAGGCTTACTACATGCAGTCTCCAGAACATGGTGAGTCCTACTATAGTGAAGAACCGAGTGAACCTAGTTGGGAGTCAGACTACACAAACGTCATGTATGCAAACCCCAACCCTAGGCCTCAACCTAGGCAGGTACGAACACCATTTCCTAGAGGACCATGCTACCGATGTCAGGGAGATCACTTCATTCGTGATTGTCCCTTACCTCCACCTACACAAAATCAGTCCGTGACGATCCAAGGCTTTTGCCAAGACTGTGGAAAAGAGCATCTCTTACGAGATTGCCCAAAGAACCCCAATAATATGCCAAAAATCACTCCTATCAATGTGATTGGTTTGGTTGTAGATTCCTCAGGAAGTGTCACTTCCACTGCACCAGTACAGGTAGTCACTAGAGCTCAGGCATTGCAGCAAAACCAAGAGGCAAGCCAGGAAAAGGGCCCAGAGGCGAGTGAAACGGAGAGCATAACCAAGAAAAGGACTAGAGCTTGGAAAGACAGTCGGGAAAGAATGAAAAGACAATGGGCTAAAAAGATGAGTGAACTCGAGGAAAGCGTAAGGGAAACAAGAGCCAGAATAACCGAACTCACAACTCAAACTCCCTCTCACATTACCCCACCTCCACCACTCCCAACTCCATCCGTACCACCACCTTCCCCACCGCCTCATCAAATCACACCACCCCCTAGAGTAGGATCAGTCCTAGCAGACCCCACTCCCAAAGACCTAAACATGATGCTGAAAGCATATCAGGCCAGAATCCAAGAAGGGCCAACCATAACCGATCATGAAAAATGCTACCCTAGAGCCGAGCTAGAGCTTGAACGAACAAAAATTTGCGCAAAGATGGTGGAATTGGCCCAAGCCATGTTCGAAGCTAGCCGCCTCTTTAATATCTCTAGCTCAGCTAAGATGCAGTTACATTTTGATGGACTGCTAGAAAGAATAGAGAGGCTAATTGCACAATCAGAAAAGGAACCTGCCCCTCAAAGAAAGGAAAGGGCGAGAGAACGGATAAGCCAGCCTCTTCAGGAAGCCCACGTGCCTCCTCAAGAAGCTTATCTTCCCCCCCAAAAGGCACATGAGACTCCCTCGAAAGCTTACGTACCTCCTCAGGTTGCCTACATTCCTTCTCAGGGAGCGTATGAGCCTGATCGGAAGAGTAATAGAATAAGTAATCCTCCCCAGGAAGCTTGTGCTCCAGCCATCTATGAGAACAAGGAGAGAGTCAACGATAGAATAAGCCCTCCTTCCCAGGTTGCTTATGCGCCTAATTCTACAGAGCCAGACACTTCTTCTTCTATGAATCGATTTGCACCAGACTTCCTACGAGAGATTCAAGAAGACAAATGGGATAACGAAAGTGAAGTCGCCCCTCCCTTTGAACTTGTGGATGATGCACACGACCAATTCCCACAAGACATCCCATCTATTTACGGGGAACATGAGAGTACTCAGTCTCATGAGAGATTGGACTTTGAGTCTAATTCCATACAGGAGCTACCCCACTTCACAGGTCCATGGGAAGCAAAGTCCACATGTATGAGAGCACCCACAGTCATGGTAAGGAACGATGACTCAGTCATATCAAGGAACACGGAGGTAGTAAACAACACCAAGGTGCAGCGCGATCCCACTTTGGAAGAACTGCCTAAGGATAGACCAAAAGCGCGGAAATATGTAGCCAGTCAAGTAACTGAAGTTGCAAAACCTCGTTCCCGGGTAGGATCCCATAGGACAGTGCCAGAGATTCCCTTGGACAAGATAGGAGATATGTGTGAAGGTGAAGAAGGGAACACCTATCTTCCCATTACCTACCAGGACTACACCACTAAGGCAATTTTGGACTCAGGTGCAGGAGTTGCAATTGCCACCACTTCCCTATGGAAGCGTTGGGGCAAGCCAGCACTCAGGCCAACGAGAATGAAATTGCAGATGGCCGATGGTCATATTGAGAGACCCTTAGGATTGCTAGAAGGAATAACTCTCACCACTTGTGGTGTTGAGTTTGAGCATAGCTTTGCTATATGTGACTTCAGCAAAAATCATGCCTATGAGATGATTTTGGGAAGACCATTTATGCGACAGTTGCAAGTGGTACAGGATTGGGGAACCAACTCCTTGTATTTGCAACACTTGGGCGTTACGACCAAAGTCAATCTCAAGGATTATTCTCATAGAGATGTCCCTCCTATCCAATGGAATCCCATCCATAGAGCCAAAGATGATACAGAATCTGTGCATTCCATAGGGTCTGGATCCTCATGGATGCATGAAGATACTCACTTATGGATGTGCAAGGTAGCAGTAGAGGAAGAGAAGAGAGAAAAGGCCAGAGAAATAGGTGCAAACGAAACTCATAGACCCATTCAAGACCCAGCCTATGCACCTGTAGTCTTTCCTGACGAGGAATTTGAACCCCATGGCTGGGCAGAAATTTTAGCAACCATGGACATAGCCATCAATGAAGAACAATGGACACCTCACTGTGATGAGGATGGCTATGACATTTCAGTCTTCTCCATAGAGCCAATCATGGGAGAGGCAGTTTTAGAAGAATGCGAACCTAGCCCTGATGCATATGAGGATGCAAGTGACTCCGATCTCGAGTCTATCATTATGGACCCACCATTTGCATCAGATGAAGAATACTTCCATGAAGTAGAATTTCAACCCCAGAGGCATGGAGAGGTTACAAATGACGTAAGATTAGCAACACATGTGACCCCGAAGGAAGAAGGGAAGAAACGAAAGAAGAGAGAAGCCTCACCAGAAGAGGAAGAATCTTTGTTTGAGGTTCCAGAAAATTTTAAGAAGTATGAGATAGATGACAGGAGAGTCATGATAAGAATGCCTAAACGAGAGGCAGAATCAGGAGAGGCCTATGATAACAAAGAAACCACCAAGAAAATAGTTGTGGCCATAGAAGAAGGAGAGGAGAGATGCACGTACATAGGCCATGACCTAACAGAAGAAGAAGAGTACGAATTGATTGCCTTGCTAAGAGAATACAGAGATGTATTCGCTTGGAGTTACAAGGATTTGAAAGGTGTTGACCCTGACATATGCTCACACACCATCCCCATGACCTCAGATGCCAAACCCTCTAAGCAAAAGCCTTATACATATAACGATAATTACGCTGCTAAGATCAAAGAAGAGATAGATAGACTGGTCGAAGCCGGATTTATCTATGAAATTGAGCACACTGAATGGGTATCCCCCATCGTAGTGGTGCCCAAGAAGAATGGCAAGCTGCGTGTATGCATTAACTTGAAAAAGGTTAATGCAGCCACAATTAGAGATAACTATCCGCTTCCCATCACAGAACATCTCTTAGAAAGAGTGGCAGGCAAGGAAGTGTACAGCTTCCTTGATGGATTTTCGGGCTACAATCAAGTAGCCATAGCTCCAGAGGATCAGCATAAGACAGCCTTTGCCACAGAATGGGGCATTTTTGCCTTTAGAGTAATGCCATTTGGGCTTACCAATGCACCAGCCACCTTCCAGAGGCTGATGTGCCATGTGTTTAAGGAGTTCCTAAGGAAGAGTTTAGAAGTCTATGTTGATGATCTCTGTGCTCATTCCAATATTAGACAAACCCATATTCCTGAACTCAGACAAATCTTTGACAAATGTAGAGAATATCAAGTCTGCCTGAACCCAGAAAAGTGTGTTTTTATGGTCAGGCAAGGCAAGATTCTAGGACACATAGTGTCAAAGAATGGCATATCTACCGACGAAGAAAAGGTGAGAGCCATAGCAGAGCTACCTAGGCCAAAGAATGTCAAGGAAGTACAAGCTTTCATGGGACATTGTGGTTATTACCGACGATTTATACACATGTATGCTGTCATTGCAAAGCCCATGTACGGACTTCTGACTAACTTCGAGTGGACGGATGAATGTGAGAATTCCTTCCAGGAGCTTAAACAAAGATTATGTTCAGCACCAATCTTGACCACACCAGATTGGAATAAGCCATTCCATGTTCACGTGGATGCATCCAATTATGCCATTGGATGTGTGCTTGCACAACCTACTGGTGAAGGTAATTTGGATCTTCCAATTGCCTATGCCAGTAGACAATTGAATGCGGCTGAACGGAATTACACCACTACGGAGAGAGAAGGCTTAGGCATGGTATATGCAGTTAAGAAATTTAGACACTATTTGCTTGCAAATAAGTTTAAATTTTTTACTGATCATCAGGCATTGCTATACCTCGTAAACAAGCCATGCAATACAGGGAGATTAGTGAGATGGTTTCTCTTGCTCATGGAATATGACTTTGAAGTTGTGGTAAGGAAAGGTAGGACTCATTTGAGAGCTGATCATCTCTCTAGGCTCACATCGGGAGAAGCCCCACAAGGAGTGTCAGATGACCTTCCTGATGCCTACTTGTTTAATTTGGAAGTTGTACCGCAGTGGGCCAAGCCATTGGTACCAGTATTGACATACGGGCCTAACCATCCAGTGGTAAACACACGGAATAGAGAGGTCGTAAAAGCCCAAAAGTACCACATCATGGCAGGAAGCATGTACAAGCACACAGATCAAGGGATCTTGGCTTGTTGCGTAGAAGAGGATGAGTACGCTAAATGGTTGCAATTAGCACATGTAGGTGCGTTAGAGCAACACCATTCAAAGCAACGAACTTTACAGACTCTAAAGAGATTCGGAGTGCATTGGCCAACTATGGAAGCGGATGTTCAAAAGTTGTGCAAGGAATGCCCAATCTGTTGCACTAAACCACCAGTGGAACACGCCACCCTTTATCAAGTATCCATTGTGCCAGATTGGGGCGAACCTCTAGTATCCTTCCTGAGGACAAACACATTCCCTCCAGACATGACTCTGGCTAGGAAAAGGAGTTTAGAACAAGAAGCCCTGGATTACTCACTCATTGGTGATAATCTATACAAACGTGGTAAAGATGGTTACCTGAGACTGTGTGTCCATGAGAGTGAATATCTTAAAATCTTGGAAACTGCTCACCAAGGTGTAGCAGGAGGACACTTTGGACCGGATCGGGTGATCAAGGCAATACTATTTGCGGGCTTCTGGTGGCCTACCCTTCACATGGATGCGCATACCTATGTGAAACGGTGTGATGTATGTCAGAGGACTCAGTATCCTATACGCAAAGATGAGATGCCACTGAAACCTATGATGGGTGGACGTGCATTCTCTAAGTGGGGAATAGACTTCGTAGGTCCTATTAATCCCCCAGCTAAGGGTTCTCATGCGGAATACATCATTGTTGCAACAGATTATCTCACTAAGTGGGTAGAGGTAAAGGCAACGACAAAGAACGATGCTCAAACAACTGCCAAATTCTTGTTTGAGAATGTATTCACGAGATATGGGCTACCTATAGAGCTTGTAAGTGATAGAGGCACTCATTTCTTGAATGAAGTGATTGAAAATCTACTCCAAGAATTCTTGGTAATACACAAGAAGTCTGCCCCTTATCACCCTCAAGCTAATGGACAAGCTGAGAGCACTAATAAGATCTTATGCAATGTACTGACGAAATTAGTGAACACTAAACGCTCTGATTGGGACAAACAGCTACACCATGCTGTTTGGGCATATCGAGTTGCCTACAAAACGGTACTCCAAGCCACCCCCTTTCAGATGGTATTCGGCCAAAACGCTGTGTTACCCTTGGACTTCTTGATCCCTACATTGAGAGTAGCACAAGAGCACGAATGGACAGGTCATGAGCTCTCCTCTAGGATCTTTGACCTTGAACGATTGGGAGAAACCAGACTGAGAGCCGCTGCAGGAATATATGCAGCCAAGAAGAGACAGAAAGCATACTTCGATGCCCATGTGAAGGATAAGGGCTTGAAAGCAGGAGATCTAGTTTTAGTCTATACACTAAAACAACACGCAAGGAAGCTAGAAAAGAGAGGCTACGGACCTATGATCATCAATAGGATCTCCACGAGTGGAGCAGTACAATTAGCCACGTTAGAAGGTGATATTCTCCCAAACTATATTAGTGGTTGCAGAGTCAAGTTGTATCAGGAACCCCTCACGGAGGAAATGCTCAGCCGACTCAACACTGCTAAGAAACGCAAAGAGGAAGAAAAGCGAGTTCGAGAAGAGGCTCAAGCAGAAGCTTTAGAACGCATCAGAAGGATGAAGTTACGAAGGCAAGGTAGAGATCAGCCTAGGGCGAATGACTATGCAGATCAAGGATATCCTATGGCCATGTGTGAAGTTGCAGGAACAAGCTCGCATAGGATAATTGATTGACGTCCTTTCATAACCCTAGATATAGGACAAGGAACGAGTGCAAGGACCGTAAGAGCCTTGATTGACTCAGGTGCAGCCACTAGTGCGGTTAAATTGTCTTACTGTCAAGAGTTGCAGTTAACTGTCAATCCTGTGGAAGCATACCTCATAGGATTGGGAGGCGTGGAAACCCCTTGCATGGGCGAGGTGGAACTTCCCCTCTACATTCATGATGAGGAAATGACTGTTAAAGTACTGGTGTGTCAAGATGAGGATCTCACTGAACCTCTTGTCTTGGGTCAAGATTGGATCTATGACCAAGCAATCAGTTTAAACCTAAGAAGTGGACTTCTCCAGGTTTGGGTCAATCATAGTCGAGTTACAGTAGAATTAGACAATGGAGCACTCAAGGAACTAGGAAAGGCACAGACTCCTGGTCCATCCAGGAATACACATGAAGATGACCATGTTGTTCTTGTCCAAAACTATGTGTTGCAGAGGAATGATATTCGCAAAAAAGGAGTCAGAGATGCAAAGGAACTCCCTTCTTTTCCAAGGGCCAGAAGGAGGCAACAACTAAGGGCAGATCAATCACTAAAGACTCCCCGGACGAGAGACCAAAAGAACGCGTGAAGCAGAACAACTCAACCGATGAAGCAGATATGGGTACGCAAAGGAGAGCAACCACCAACCTTGCCCCCACAAATTCCATCCATGCAAACCAACTAGGCCAGAAGACGAAGGAAGCAGCTCAGACAAGCTCAATCACAAGGTATCCAACAAGTTTGGGTGCCTAAGAAGTTAGCTGCAGCTCAACAAGGGCAATTACAGATGTGGGTACCTAAGAAGCTCCTACATCCACAACAACCTTTGTTCTCCCACATGCAAAAGGTTTCAACAAAGAAGCCAAAAAGAGAAAAGGGTAAGAACCACGTACAGAGACCAAAGGAAGATCAAATCAGCTCTTCAACATTAGTAAGAAGACATGCAAAAAGGATATGGGTTTGGAAGCCAAAAGTGGAAGTAGTCTCCACCGAACCAAAGCGTCAACCACACTGGATACCACAGTTCAGAAAGCATCCAAAGAGAAAGACGCCTGAAGTGACCTCTACAGTGCCAAATGATGTTCTAAAATGGACTCCAATAAGGAGGATCACATCAGTTCGAGACTCAATGGATACCTCCACCAAGGTCGGCATCAACCTCCACAAATGACATCAAAAGCCTCGAACGAGCAACAACCATGTGCTCCTTGCACAACCCTGTCCTTTGCACCATTCAGGTCATGCATTTCCAAAGTATGCATTAATATAGGGCCACATTACACGGCCGTGCATAGATACACTTGAGAATCCCACGCACAAGAGCACAGTGACATATGTCAAATATTTCTATTGATACTAACTTTTGTGTTCTTGTTTTGTGATATCCTTTTCCTCAAAAAAAAAAAAAAAAAAAAAAAAGGGGGAGAAAGAAAAGCGGGAGAGAGCTTGTTCCCAGGTTTGGCTTATGAAACATGAATGAGTCATGCTTAGTTGAAGGTGGAACTGTTGATTACTAGGCATTTATCAATTTGGATAGAAGTGTGTCTCGGCCAGCAGTGAGATTATTGCTGCCTTATCTGGAATGAAGAGCTTGAAGGTCCGCAACTTGAGTGATGCTTAACTACTTCATGTACCAGAGCATCCAAGGAGATATCTGCAAAAGGTAGTTATGGAGGAGAAGACTCCTGCATATGAGGAGAGAGGATCCACCACTCAAAAGATCTCATCAGTGGACAATCAACATGGACATTCATCAACAATGTTCCATCCCAAAGGCCGAGTGTACAACACGAAGAGACAAACATCCATCAACCTTCTCCATGGTAAGTATCTTTACTCTGGAAACACCATAACCATGATAGTTTAGGAAACCTCTTCGTCAGCATACCCTTGAGCACTTAGCTCAAGACCCGCAATTTTCGCACCATACTTCTTCCAATGCATTTTCCAAGTAAGCATGCGTAGGGCTACATTACCAGGCCTTGCACAAGGCACATACTTTTTTCAACCCAGGCACGAACACACTTACCCATCATTCATTATGGGCTATGAGTAGTTGGCATGACTGCTCTCAACATCATCTTTGGAAGAGTTAGCGGACGTCATGGGAACAACATCCATATCTCGGAAGCAAATTGAAGCCAGTAGTTGCTCCAAATCACTCTTGACAACCTCTTTTGAGCAACTTGCAGTTTTGAAAGCTCACAATGACACATTCTTGCTGGAATCCAAGGAACCCGCTCATACAACGGATGGACACCACCTCTCAAAGCACTACATAGAACAACCCTTCCAACAAGGGTCTGTCAGGGACGACAGACTCGAGAGGGGGGGGAGTGTTGAAGCTCAAAGTCAAGGACAAAGCATGGAAGCACATCAAAAGGTGGACACACAAGGAAAGGGAGCAAGTAGGGAGCTCCAAGAAGTGTATGTCAAATTTTCAGAAGAGTCCCCTACAAAAATAGTGATTTTCATCACTAAAAACCATTGTAAATACCATTATCCATTTTTAGTAACTCCATTTTGTTCAAGCCGAGGAGTCCTCGAGCTTGAGGAGTATTAGAAGTACCATCGTACCAATTTTCATATTTTTTAGATCTCGTTTGAGCCCTCAAATAAGCCCTGGAACCTAATTTTTAACTAGGCCGGACACTAGGTCTGAACAGGGCCAAAGCTAGTCAAAAACTATAAAAGGAGCTAGAGAGCTCATTTTTGAGGCTAGATTGTAATTGAAACGACTTGTAAGAGCATTTTTGAAAGTAACTGAAAAACTCCATTGATTCTCACTCTTTGTCTTGCCGTGTGTGCACGTGTGTGTGTATGTGTGTGCATGCTAGTGTGCTTCTCACTCACGCACTTGTGCTACTACTTGCTCGAGGTCTTCATACCATCCTCACGTCTTCCCGGATTGACATTAAAGGAGGTGCTACTCATCACTGAGCTACAGTTCGGAACTACTTCCATACTTCCTCGTTCAATATACTACTGACAAGTAACACACTGCACTTATTAACATTCAGAGACACACTCAACCATTACCGAACAGATTCGTAACATAAGATTACTAATTTGCACTCTGCACCACGGAGTGAATAAACGACTAACCAGGCGCAGAACAGAACAGAAATCAACACAAACAATACTCAGACTTCGTAACAGTGTAATAATAATCTGACAGATAATCAGGCGAATAAACTGGCAATTCCAAGAAACCCGTTTCTCACAAGTGTCTCTCTCCATTCTCTTTACATTGCTTTCTATATCTTTTTCAAGATGCGCGTACCAACTTTTTGCACGGATTTTGATAATTCCGGTATATCAGGCGGTCATTACGTCTGTCCCACTCCGGCGACCATCTAACACTGCTCACCAAGGTGTAGCAGGAGGACACTTTGGTCCAGATCGGGTGTTCAAAGCAATTTTGTTTGCAGGTCTTTGGTGGCCAACTCTTCACATGGACGCACATACCTATGTGAAGAGGTGTGAGGTTTGTCAACGAACTCAGTATCCCATACGCAAGGATGAGATGCCATTGAAACCTATGATGGGTGGACGTGCATTCTCTAAGTGGGGAATAGAATTTGTTGGTCCTATTAATCCCCCAGCTAAGGGTTCACATGCTGAGTACATCATTGTGGCCACAGACTATCTGACCAAGTGGGTAGAAGTGAAAGCCACTACGAAGAATGATGCTCAAACAACAGCAAAGTTCTTATTTGAAAATGTGTTCACTAGATACGGATTGCCAATAGAATTAGTAAGTGATAGAGGCACACACTTCTTGAATGAAGTCATAGAAAACCTTCTCCAAGAATTCTTGGTAGTACATAAGAAGTCTGCCCCTAACCCACAAGGTAATGGCCAGGCCGAGAGCACAAATACATTAGGGCGAAAAACGGCCCAAAAAGGGCCGTGTAAGGATTTCAATTAGTTGTGCTTAATCGGGATTAAAGTTGTCAAATCCTTTAAGAAATTCCGTGTAAGTTCATTTAAAACGTATCTTATGCAAATTTTGAAGAGAGAGAAACTCGTATCATATAATCATGAAAAGTTTGTGTGATATCTTACGCCTCGAAGTTTGTGTGATATCTTACGCCTCAAAAGTTGAATTTTCCTCTTGTTCACGGACCTATATAATGTGTGCTGATCACGTTTTGCGCTTTTTTTCTCTACTTTTCATAGCAAGCCTGTTTCTCCCTTTCACGTCATTTTAGACACTTGCTGGTCATTTTTCATAGCAGACCATGGAGAACGTTAACCCAAATACTCTCCCTGAGCTTTCAAACAATCGAAATCATTGTAAAAAGTTCCATATCAACATTGCAGTTAGTCAGGAGTATGCGACGACAAGAAATGTATTTCAAAGGGCTCTTCATCCTCTTGAAGTGGATGGATTGCGAAAGGAAGGCAAGAAACATATCGACATATGGACAGATGGATCTGTTTATCCAATTGATCCACAAACTGGAAGGTACCCCCCTTTTCATAATCTTCATGATCTGATTAGATTTGCCCGGAGATGGTGAGGATGGTTTACGAGGCTATTGTTCAAGGCTCTGGGATATTTCAAGGAATTATGTACAATACATAAACTATTTACAAAACACACTACACCAGAAGAATTTACATATGAGAGAGCTAGAAAACAAATTATCCACTTTATCTTCTCAGTTAGAGTCTTTTAAAAAAATGAAAGAAACTCCTATAGGTTTGAGAATGCGGTCAAAACGAGTAAAACCTTTTTTAGATTTGACTAAAAAATCTGGCCAGAAAAAGAAAAGAATGAAAATTGTTAGAGATCATGTGACAAATGTGTTAGGTTTCAATATGTCGAGCAGTTTTGAGCGCATACATTTCTGTAATGAAATTTTGAGTCAAAATGATGTTTTAAGACTATTGAAACTAAATGAAAATACATGCTTGAAACGCTTTGTTTTTCAAAAACTCATGACAGAAATGAATCTTTTACTAGAACCATCTCAAATTCAAAATATTTGTGATAGTGTCGGAGTGAGTAGGAAAGGTTATAGAGCAATTTCAAAAGTTTGGTGTGAATTTTTAAAATTTAACAAAGTTAGAAGTTTTGGATTGCCTAGACCCCATCATGTAGGAAAGTTTCGGCTCTGCTTGAATAAGAAGATCACATCAGTATTTGGTGAATATAAACATATTCACGGTAACATGCCTTACGAAGTAGGAAAACAAAAGTTACATTTCACTTACAATGCATTCAACAACATATGGATAAATGTTATAAAACTTCAAACATACATGGTTCAGTTCTATAATATAAAAGAGCATGAATGTTCTGGTCTATTGAAATTTGTAATCAAACTTGATGAAGCTGAGCTTAAAAAACATCAAAAGATGGAGAGAATAAGCATTGCACTGATGAACAAAGCTTTGGACTATAGCCTTGGGAAATTGGATACTCCATCTCTCAAAGTACAATCAGAAATGGAGTTATGGTGGGTTGGCTGTGCTCAAGTTCCATCTGAGAGCCATAAAACACTTAAATGGTTATTCTCACAGACAAACATTCCAAATGTTATCCAAGGGCATCATGCAGGAGAATTGTTGAATGTCAAAGACTACGGAAACTTTCAAGTTGAGTGGCATTTGAGTGGAGACCTAAAGACACTCAAATGCATGTTTGGTATAAGTGGGGGAGCAAATTCTAAATACCCTTGCTTGTACTGCATGCAAAGCCCAGGCACAAATGGATGGATTACTAGAGCTGAGGGTGAAGAGGCTCCTTCTAGACAAAATGTTATTCTTCATAACTACTCATCTTCTTCAATGATTTGGGATCCCATACTTCCAATAGCATTGACAAATGTACACATATGTACACTACATGCAGAGTTAAGAATCATTGACAAGTTGGTCCGTCTTCACTTGGATTATGCATATTCTATCAAGCCTACAACTCTTGCAGATGAATGCATAAAAAAATGTGAATGTCTTCTTTCAGAAATGGGGTTTCATGGTGGTGATGTTCATCTAAGAAAAGATCCAAAGCTTTCACAAAATACAGGTGATGTTTTACAGGATGTCTCAATGGGAGGTGCAAAAGCAAGGAGATTCTTCAGCAACCATGATGGCAAACAACTTAATGCCATGTGGAATTCATGGAAAACATTTTGTGAGGTCACGACTAATGTAAAAAGCAAACCAGAAATAGCAAAAAAGAGAATGGAGGTGTGGGTCAAACTAGATAATCTTTTAAAGATCATGAGGCAGCAGGTAACATCAAAAAGTTATGTGACAGATTTCAGAAAGGCGACCACAGAGCTTATAGAAACCATCATAGAGGCATGGGGTGCCAAAGACATAACATACTACTTGGTGAGCTCCAAAGATATTTTATTCAATTTATTTATTTTTAATTGAAATAAAGATCTAATGAAATTCTTCTGCTTTCCAGCATATTCTTCTTGTGCATGGTGCATTCTTTGCAGAAAAAGAACCACTTGCCATGTGGAACACCCAAGGCATGGAAAAATCTCATTATCAAGCAAGGACAAGCTTCTTTAGGTGTACAAGGAAAGGAGGAGGAGTAACAAAGAGCAATGCCTTCAGAGAGCTTTTTGATTGGTTCTTTAGAAGACAATTACAAAGGACCTCATGCCAAATATAATCAGAAGGATATGGCTATCACCAGACAAATCATGTATCAATATCACAAACTGAAAAAGACCACATTTCAAACAGAGCTTTAATATTTGCAATGTCTTTTATTTCTTTGAGAAATAAAAGATGTCATGTATGTACATTTCATGATGTATTATGCTTTGAAAAGAAATATGTCTACTACCATCAGATGACTTTGACCAGAGAATCAATAACAATTACACCAAAAAAATTTGCAATGTCTTATATCACATTGGGCAATTTCTGTATATGTACATTTGTTGAGATATAGAATTTGAAAAAATCAAGTCATTCCTTGAGCCTTTTGAAAGAGCTTGGCTCTGGCAAATCACCTCTATATCTCAGGAACTCTTTTCTCCTGTATCCAGCAATGCTTTTTAAATCTGACACCCTTGCAGCCATTGCATAGCTTGAATAACAAAGAAAGTACCCTACCCTTGAAGCATTGAGTCCAGGGGCATATCCAAAAATTCTGAATGCAGCTGCTCTTTCAAGCAGTAAAACTCTGAAAGCATTAAAGGGTATTGGAGTAAAACCCATGTATTTTGATAGAGTCCTCAAGCAGAACAATGCAAAGTCTGGCTCCTCACTATAGTGCTTGTGAATAACACAAAAAGTGGCTGGGTTCAACTTTGGAAGATAGTGGATAATAGAATGAATATCCACCTTTGCTTTTCCTTTCTCTTCTAAGGCTTTTCTTGTTCCCTTGCCCCTGCCAAGGTAATTGTCTTCATCCAATAAAGTTAATTGTGATAAAAATGAAAAACATGGTTAGATGAATTGCAAGCACACTTAAGGAAACATGTGAAGTAACTTGAAACTATTAGAAAGAAAAGCAAGAGACACGACTGATGCAAGCGATAAGGGTCTACAGAGAAATTCAGATTGTCGTTATCGTTTGCATCGGTCGTCATCAATATCTATTTGCAAACTGCCTAGAAACATCTAATGTTTGATAAATGAGGGGAATTCCCACAAGCAAGACATGTATTATCATTGCTGCATGCAACTCCTAGACACGACCGATCCAAGCGATAAGGCCCAGCGGAAAATATCCGATGGGCCTAATCGCTTGCATCGGTCGTGATCCATTTCTGACACTTCGAATGGAGAACTTGGAAAAATCTGATACAAGAAAGAGATTTTGCATTGGTCCCATCTCATATCCTTAACCTAAAGATCTTGAGAACATAGTTAACTGTATACCTTGACGTCATCTTCCTCAAGTCCAAACACGACCGATGCAAGCGATGAGGCCCAGCGGAAAATATCCGATGGGTCTAATCGCTTGCATCGGTCGTGATCCATTTCTGACACTTCGAATGGAGAACTTGTACAAATCTGATACAAGAAAGAGATTTTGCATTGGTCCCATCTCATTTCCTTAACCTAAAGCTCTTGAGAACATAGTTAACTGTATACCTTGACGTCATCTTCCTCAAGTCCAAACACGACCGATGCAAGCGATGAGGCCCAGTGGAAAATATCCGATGGGCCTAATCGCTTGCATCGGTCGTGATCCATTTCTGACACGACCGATGCAAGCGATGAGGCCCAGCGGAAAATATCCGATGGGCCTAATCGCTTGCATCGGTCGTGATCCATTTTTGACACTTCGAATGGAGAACTTGGACAAATCTGATACAAGAAAGAGATTTTGCATTGGTCCCATCTCATATCCTTAACCTAAAGTTCTTGAGAACATAGTTAACTGTATACCTTGACGTCATCTTCCTCAAGTCCAAACACGACCGATGCAAGCGATGAGGCCCAGCGGAAAATATCCGATGGGCCTAATCGCTTGCATCGGTCGTGATCCATTTCTAACACTTCTAATGGAGAACTTGGACAAACTGACACAAGATAGAGATTTTGCATCAAGCCCATCTCATCTCCTTTGCCTTTAAATCATGAGAATATATTTTACTACATACTTGACCTCATCTTCCTCTTCAAGTCCGAACACGACCGATGCAAGCGATAAGGCCCAACGGAGATTATCCGTTAGGTTGTATCGCTTGCATCGGTCGTGGTCATTTTCTCACTTAAAAATAGAGATCTCGGACAAAAACTTTAATTGATAGAATATATCAAACAACATACCTTGACCTCATCTTCCTCCTCAATGAGCTCTTTTGAGTCAATACAAATTGTTCCTTTGTCCTCAGCGACATCCAAGAATGAATAGCCACGTCCAAACGAGTATATTCCAAGTTGCTTCTGATGCTCATCAAACTCTTCATCAGCAAGTTTTGGCTTCTCTGAGATAGCTTTCTCAAAGCATTTTGAAAGAGCTTGTGATGAATCTTTGAATTCTTCATTAGACAAATCCAAATCAAGACGCAAAAATTCCTCTCTTCTTTCTCCTTTCTTATTGATGAATCTCTTTGCAACTTCTTCTGCCTCAGCTATAGCTGCAAGACAGTAGTCCTCCCTTAGATTGAAAAGTTCCTGAATGTAAAATAGAGGTATGAACTCTTTCCCAGAGATAAAGTAAAAGGGTAGATATGGGAGAAGTAGGGACTTCTCAGACACTTGAACTTCTTCAGTTGGCTCCCTTATTGCAGTCTCTGCTTTAAAAGTGGCCACATCAAAATCTTTGACCTGCTCTTCTTCTGCTTGGAGATTGATCTCCTCAACAATCTCCATGACACCTTTCATAGTTTTTGAGCTAGCCTCAAGTGCCAGCTCTAAGCAAGGCTCGTCTTCATCATGAACATTTTCCTCCCTTTCAACTGAGATATGATCAAGCCATATCAAGAAAGCAATGTTTAAAGGGAGCAAGCAGCAGTCCTTTTCATGCTCTGGGCATAAATCAAGCTTCCCTGGCAAAGGGGATATCCTTCTGCATTTTCTTGTGATTTTAGCCCTATCTATTGGATCCTTCCCAAAGATGTGAGGATGGACATAGGTTTTCTGAGAAATAGAAAGGATCCTCCCATTGACCAACCCCAAGAAAATCTCCCACTCATCCTTAAGAAAACTTTTCGAGTTCTCTAAGAGTTTTTCAAAATCAATTTCGGGGTTGAATATGGTCATTGCATCAGGAAAATAATCTACACTTAAACCCTCTTGAACCATGAAATCAAGAAGTTTCTCTGATGGAGAGACACTAAGGATCTCATTCATTACCTCCATCTAAGCTGCAGCTTCTCTTGTATGTCTATTAGGAGAACACAACCGATGCAAGCGACTAGAGCGAGTCAACGTAGGTCAAACGGCGAAAATCGCTTGTATCGGTCGTGTCGGCGACGAAAGAAAAATACACATGTAGGTGAGAAATTCTCTGAAGGTTGAAAGTTTGAGATTGTGAAGAAATAGGTATTTATAGGCGAGGAGGGAAGAAACGGTCGAATGAGGTGGACCAATCACAGAGTGCCACGTGGCAATGTGTACGTTGCCCGATGCAACGGATAGATGACGTGGATCAATCAAATCATGCCACGTGGCAAAATACGTTGGAATTCGCAACGGGTATCTGACGTGGACCAATCGGGGCATGCCACGTGGCACAACGGTCAACTCAGTTTTGGGACCTATTTAAGCTTCCCTATTCATTTGCTTTTTTTTTTTTGTCAACACTTGCCAAGCGTGGAGGTTCCATTGCCACCAAGTTTTTTGGCTACTTCACAATTTCTATAGAGAGCGCTCTCTCCGTAAGGTAATGTGGACACGATCGATGCAAGCGATTAGGGACATCCGAGATTTTTGGATAACCCGAATCGCTTGGATCGGTCATGTTTTTTAAATAGCATCGAGTCCTTGATCATACCTTGCAAATTTTGGTTTCTTTTGTGTTGCTTGAGTATAACACATTGTTACCTTTATTTTAACTTCTATTTATTGAAATATGATGATGAATTCAGGGACGACCGATGCAAGCGATGAGTGACATCCGGGCATTTACGGATGACTCGTATCGCTTGGATCGGTCGTGTCTCTAGTGAGACAAGTTCTCTGAAGGTTGAAAGTTTGAGTTTGTGAAGGAAGTAGCTTTCTATAGGCGAGGAGGGAAGAAACGGTCGAATGAGGTGGACCAATCATAGAGTGCCACGTGGTAAAGTGTACGTTCCTCGATGCAACGGATAGATGACGTGGATCAATCAAATCATGCCATGTGGCAAAAGACGTTGGAATTTGCAACGGGTATCTGACGTGGACCAATCGGAGCATGCCACGTGGCACAATGATCAACTCAGTTTTGGGACCTATTTAAGCTTCCCTATTCATTTCCTTCATTTTTTTCTGTCAACACTTGCCAAGCGTCGAGGTTCCATTGCCACCACGTTTTTAGCCTACTTCACAATTTCTATAGAGAGCGCTCTCTACGTAAGGTAATGTGGACACGACCGATGCAAGCGATTAGGGACATCCGAGATTTTTGGATAACCCTAATCGCTTGGATCGGTCATGTTTTTTAATATCATCGAGTCCTTGATCATAGCTTGCAAATTTTGGTTTCCTTTGCTATGCTTGAGTATAATGCATTGTTACCTTTATTTTAACTACTATTTATTGAAATATGATGATGAATTCAGGGACGACCGATGCAAGCGATGAGGGACGTCCAGGCATTTACGGATAACTCTTATCGCTTGGATCGGTCGTGTCTCTTACAGTGGAACGAGTCATTGATTATAGTTTTCCAATTATCTTTTTCTTAGTGGTAATTGAGTATTTTGCATTGTAAGATATATTTTATTGATATTTCATGATAAAGTTAAAGACGACCGATGCAAGCGATCAGGGACATACGAGCATTTCCGGATGACTGCTATCGCTTGCATCGGTCGTGCCTCTGATAGTGGAAAGAGTCATTCATTATAGTTTTCCAATTATCGTTTTCTTAGTGATAATTGAGTATTTTGAATTGTAAGATATATTTCATTGATATTTGATGATAAATTTGAAGATGACCGATGCAAGCAATCAGGGACATCCGGGCATTTCCGGATGACTGCTATCGCTTGCATCGGTCGTGCCTCTGATAGTGGAAAGAGTCATTGATTATAGTTTTCCAATTATCTTTATCTTAGTGATAATTGAGTATTTTGCATTGTAAGATATTATTTATTGATATTTGATGATTAATTTAAAGACGACCGATGCAAGCGATCAGGGACATCCGGGCATTTCCGGATGACTGTTATCGCTTGCATCGGTCGTGCCTCTGATAGTGGAAAGAGTCATTGATCATAGCTTTTTGAGAGTAAGTTTTGACAGTGGAATATTCCACTTTTCCTAATTCCTTGCCTAAAGATTGATTTTTTTCAGAGTATGGCTAGAACCAAAAAGACAGCAAGGAAGTTGTACCCTGAGGGTCAGGACAAGAATGCCCAAGGGGAAAATGTCCAGGAGCAAAATTCCCAGAAGGTTCAAGCCAATGTGCCAGACAAGCCTTCAAAAAAAAGGGTCAACTACCATGTTAAGTCTTTGAGGGAAATTAGAAGAGCCCAAAAGTCTGTGGGATTGTTGATCCGAAGACTTCCATTTATGAGAGTTGTCAAGCAGATCTCAGCCAACCTCTGTTCTTTGATGAAGACCTCATCCTTTGTCAATGTGAGGTGGCAAACTCAAGCACTGCTATGCCTGCAAGAAGCTGCAGAGGACTTTGCTATTGATTTCATGAATGATGCCTACTTATGTGCTGCTCATTCTCATAGGGTAACACTAATGGCGAAGGATTATGTTATTGTTTCAAGAATAATATATAAGTTTGATAAAGCTCTGGTTCCTATTGATCACCACGATAAAAAATTCTTTGATATTTTAAATATACCTCCAGCTCGAGCACCTAAAACAACAGTTGTCATTGAAGAGATCAACGCTCAAGTCACTCATGATCATGAGACTAGAACTGCAGCAAATAGTGAGGAGGAGAGGAAAAAGCAGGGATTATTTACAGAGGAAAGTGCCATCTTAACCCAGATTCAAAAGTTACAGAAAGCAAATAAAGAGCTCCTCAAGAAAGGAGATGGGCAGGTTATAGTTAATGTTGCAATGCCATGGCAAAGTGAATTGTTTCTTGACATTAGACCTGAAGATAACAAAATGTTGAGGGAGCTTCATCTTGAAATATCAGATAGTGTGGTCAACATTTCACTCAGGTATATCTAGAGGCCTTAAAATGCTTTTGTTTTGCATAATTTTCTAGTTCCTTAACTGCATTTTTATTTCTTGATTTGTAGGGTTCTTCTTCAACAATGTGAGGAAGCGGTTCAAAGAAAAGTATTTATTTTAGATCCTCTGGTGACACAATGTTTTTTGCATAAACATGGAGATGCCAAGTCCTTTCTACGGGGTTTTACAGAAGAAGTAGAATGTGTAATTTACCCATATATTGAAAAGTAAGTATTCATCTTCATTTTGGAAACATATTTGTTTCATTTAAGAAAGTATATTTACATGCAACTCATTGACAGGGGCCATTGGAGTTTGATTATTGTGGACTTCAATGCATATCAAGCTCTTTTCCTCAATTCTCTTCCATCACAGCATGGGAATTGCAAAGTGTAAGTTACTATACATTTTGTTGTTCTCTATTTTAAAGCCATGCCCCGTTTTGATTTTCACTTTACAATGCAGTGCTGCAAAGCTTCTCAAGATGCATATTGATCAGAATTTTCCAGGAATAGCTAAAATGAATGAACAAAAGCAATTTGGATATAGCCAAATTCATGTGCCATTGCAGAGAGACTCAACATCATGTGGCTGGAGAGTGATTGCAAATGCTGTAAGATTCTTGGAAAGAAGGTTCCACAAACCTGAATTGAATTTATCAGACTACCCGGAAGCATGGATCATCTTGATCAGAGAGAGAGCAATAAATAGTATCATGAAACATGCAATCTGCCCATATGATCCAGACTCACCTCCACCCCCTCCACCTGATAAAAAACAATCTGAAGATAAAAAGAAAGGGCTTCCTCTTCACTCACCACTAAAGCATATGAACAACATAAAGAGTCAAGCTGAAAGCTCCAAAAAGGGACAGAAGCAACAGAGAAAGCAAGGCTCTAAAAAGGATAGAAAGGGTTAAATCAATTTTTGAGTCTTAGATTGAAATCAATTGTAAAGCCAACCGAGGTTGGAAGATTTATTTTTTAACAAATTGTATGTAGTTATGCCAATCTTCATCTGGAAGATGGTCACAGTTGTATTGAACCTCTTGAGAGTTTGACAAAAGTTCATTGGATGGTCCAATTAAGTTTATTAATGTCACAATTATGAATGCATTGTGGGTTTTTTACTTCATTCTTGTTGGAAAGTGTTTAAATTCGAGAAGTTACAGAAGGACATAAAGAATTAAGAGGACACGACCGATACAAGCGATACGGGGAATCGGAGAATCTTGGATTGCCCCTATCGCTTGCATCGGTTGTATTATCCATTTCATCGCTGTTGCTAGTTTTTATACTCGTGAGTCAAATCTTTACGCAAGGTCACTTCTTGAAGTCTCCCGCGGTAGTTTGCTAACACGACCGATGTAAGCGAAAAGGGCCATCCGACAATTTCAGATTGCACTAGTCGCTTGCATCGGTCGTCTTCACTTATCTCGTCTCCTCTGCTTTATGCCTTGAGACATGCTCTTCTAATATTGAAATACCAAACCTTGGATTGGAATTTGCACCAAGTTCTCCACTCTCTCTTATATTACTTGGTAGTTTGCATTTGTACCATGATAATTTCTCTCGCGGTAGTTTGCTAACACGACCGATGTAAGCGATAAGGGCCATCCGACAATTTCAGATTGCCCTAGTCGCTTGCATCGGTCGTCTTCACTTATCTCGTCTCCTCTGCTTTATGCCTTAAGACATGCTCTTCTAATATTGAAATACCAAACCTTGGATTGGAATTTGCACCAAGTTCTCCACACTCTCTTATATTACTTGGTAGTTTGCGTTTGTACCATGATAATTTCTCTCGCGGTAGTTTGCTAACACGACCGATGTAAGCGATAAGGGCCATCCGACAATTTCAGATTCCACTAGTCGCTTGCATCGGTCGTCTTCACTTATCTCGTCTCCTCTGCTTTATGCCTTAAGACATGCTCTTCTAATATTGAAATACCAAACCTTGGATTGGAATTTGCACCAAGTTCTCCACACTCTCTTATATTACTTGTTATGTGTACCATGATAATTTCTCTTGCATTACTTGAGGACAGAAAAGTTGGATAGAATCAAATTATTTAGCTGAGACTAGTGTGCACCTTTGATAGACTATAATTATTAAATTGAAATTAGATATTCAATTCTAGATCTCTTCTTCATCTAGAATTAACTTATGCAAGTTCCTGTATAATTATTTCTTAGTCATCAATTCACTCCTGCAAAACAAAATCAATGGAAATATGAAATTAAGGACCTAAAAAATATCTAAGACATTTAAAATTAATAATTTAACACACATTGTTTGTAACCATCCTGCCAAGAAAATTCAATGGAAGTATCAATAGAAGCTTCTATTAGATGAAGATACATTATGTAAGAATGTCAGGGTTAACTTGTTACAATCTTAAAGGTTGGAACTTAATCACCCTTGGTGGCAGGCAGCTTATGCAAGATAATGATTTCTCTGATCTAATGTTAACTATTGCATCATCAATTGAGAATCTACACTGAGATGATACCTCATCAAGGTATTCTAGAAGCTCCCTTACATTTCTGAGATTCCAATTTGTAGTGACAATTATTTTCGTTGATTGAAAATCTGGATGAATCAATACTTCTAACTCAAATTCTGGACAGCTCTCCTCTGAGTCCAAGGCTATCCAAAGTCCAAGCTTTTTTTTCCACCTTCTATAGTCATATCCTAGAACCAGAGATTGTTGACATATCTGATATGAGATTGAAAGAGAATTGGGACTAACTTTACATAAAATAATGTCACCTAGCTTTTGAACTTCTTTGCTATCCCATTCCCTACCTAAAACATCATCAATCTCTGAAATAGGGACTCTCCTATTCAACCACATTGTTTTTGTTTTCTGTAATAACATGTTTTTAAAGCATGCTACAAAGACATGAATAGGCAAAAACCATAGAATCTTTATCCTTCTCGAAATTCGGCCTGCTGACATTGCCTTCTGGATGTCAAATTTAATTTTGCAGAGAAAACTTGAAACTGTTGAATGATCAGGAGCATCCCAATCTAATGAAGAGATGCAAGGACTAGGTACGTGTACAAGAATTCCATAAGAACTCCTCCCTGACGGCACTTGATAATCTGCATAATGGACAAATAACTCTATGCTATTGAAGAATTGAACAGATTTCTCTGCATACATGAGTTCTGCATATTCCTTATGAAAAACTCTGAATGTTCCTGTTAAACATTCAACAGGTTGCCATTCCACAATATTGGAAGGAAAGATATCTGCAGTACAAAAACATATGTTTCATTATACAAAATCAACTGGAATGATAGAAGAGCATTCCCAAACTTCACTTACAGTACGAAGGGAATTGCAGATGATTTTCTAGAACAAGATCCTTAGCGGTGTACACATGCTGTACTCGTGCAAACCAACCGCATCTCTTCAATTTGAAACTGAGAATACGTCCCTTCCAATGGTTTCTTGTGTTGTCTCTTTTGGCACGCTTGACTTTATGGGCACCTCTACAGCTAGGAAGCATAGTAACCCAGTCATTTACTTTCACGGAAAGAGGTTTCCACAAAGAATCCTCTCTTCTGTTGTAAACCTCACATGAAGTTACGCGATTGGAAGGACGACGAGAAGAAGAAGCCATTTGAACTTAGGAGAAGAAGAATGTTCAAAGCGAGAAACCGACGTTCACAAATTTTGGCAGTATTTATAGAAAAAAAGGCTTTGTACACGTGGAAACTTTTGATTTGATGTTAACCCTGTCGTTGAATGATCATGACATTTTGTGAACCCAAAAATATTTCGTATCTTCAAAAATCAATTCCTTCTTGGAAATTCGAGAATATGCTTTGTGTAGTGTGCAAAAGTATCTTTTTTTGCATCAAACCGAAAAATTGTACACTGAATACGAGACTCTTCATCACTTTAGCGGCGCTTTGAAAGAAAATTGTATTAAAAAAAGAAATTCTCCATACGGTTAAAAGAGACAGCAATGTTATATTCTTGTACACGTGGAAAGACGCTATTTGTCAATTTCCTTAATCTCTCATTAGCAAACAGCCCCTTTTCGGCCGTTTTTCACCCTAATGAGATCTTATGCAATGTGCTGACTAAATTGGTGAATAACAAACGCTCTGATTGGGACAAACAGCTACACCACGCTGTTTGGGCATATCGAGTTGCCTATAAAACGGTACTCCAAGCCACGCCCTTTCAGATGGTATTTGGCCAGAATGCAGTGCTACCATTGGATTTTTTGATACCTACCTTGAAAGTAGCACAAGAGCATGACTGGACCGGCCATGAACTATCCTTTAGAATCTTTGATCTTGAACGTTTAGGTGAGACACGATTGAGAGCTGCAGCAGGAATCTATGCAGCCAAGAAGAGGCAAAAGTCGTATTTTGATACACATGTGAAGGATAAAGGCTTGAAGGCAGGAGACCTAGTCATAGTCTACACATTGAAGCAACATGCACGAAAATTGGAGAAAAGAGGCTATGGACCTATGATAATCAATAGGATCTCCACAAGTGGAGCAGTACAACTAGCCACTCTAGAAGGTGACATACTACCAAGTTACTAAGCGGATGCAGAGTCAAGCTATATCAAGAACCACTAACCGAAGAAATGCTTACTCGACTCACTACTACAAAAAAACGTAAGGAAGAGGAAAAGCAAATTCGAGAAGAAGCACAGGCTGAAGCTTTAGAACGCATTCGACGAATGAAACTACGAAGACAAGGTAGAGATCAGGCCATGACTGACAAGCTTGAAGGTCATGGTTATCACATTGCCATGTGTGAGGCTTCAGGTAAGCGAACCCATACGATAGTTGATCGACGACCTTTTGTGACCCTAGAAGTAGGACAAGGAAACAGTACAAGGAGCATGAGAGCTTTAATTGATTCAGGAGGCGCCACTAGTGCAGTTCGCCTTTCTTACTGCCAACAATTGCAATTGGAGGTAAAACCCCTAGAAGCATATCTCATAGGATTAGGAGGTGTCGAAACCCCTTGCATGGGAGAGGTGGAGCTTCCCCTCTACATTCAAGAGGTCCTCATGCCAACAAAAGTGCTAGTATGTGAAGACGAGGATCTTACCGAACCTCTTGTCTTGGGCCAAGACTGGATCTATGATCACGCAGTCAACCTCAACCTAAGAAGTGGACTTCTTCAAGCTTGGGCAAGCCAAAGCTATCTTACAATTGAATTGGAAAATCAAGCACTCAACCCATTAGGAAAGGCACCAACTCCTGGTCTCTCCAGGAATCCACATGAAGATAACGATGATGTTCTTGTCCAGAGTTCTATGGTGCAGAGGATTGTCAATCTTATCGAAGGTACAGGAGTCAATGAGGAATTCCCAGCTGTTACAAAGAAGATTCTAAACATGCAGACCAAACATCACACAACACGAAGGAGGCCGCTGATCAAGAGGCAAGAGCGCCAACCAGTGCAACAAGGAGTAACTCGTGGCGCGAAGCAGATCTGGATACGCAAGGATGGAAAACCCACGGCTCTAGTAACAGGTTCTCGAGGAGGCACAAAACAAGCCACACCATCAAGGTCAAAAGTGAAGGAGTACCCTAGGCAACCTCCTAGGCATACCACATCTATTTGGGTCCCTAAGCGGTCAATGAAGGCTAGCCCCAATGCTAGACAGAATATGGGTGCCCAAGGCCTATTTACGAGCCCAAATAGCTCCAACTCTAGTCACTGGCATAATTCAACACTCACAAGTCCTCTCGACAAACAACTCAGGAACTCTACCTAAATCCCACACTAACCCACACTCAGTCAAACCGAGTAATGTCTGGAAATGGGTACCCAAAAGGTCCCAAAGCCAGCACGATCTACCTCATAAATCTTTACCTATCATTAGCTCTAAGAACTACGAATCCTCGATTAAAGTTTGGCGAACTAAACCCTGTATCAAACCCCCTGACCCAATTGTGTAAATCCATCCACTCTGATGAAGGTGCATTCTGAGTCCATTGCATAACCAAAGTATGCATCTAGGATGAAACTAACCTCTAATCACCACTCACATCTATCACAAACACTTCACCTCTAACCACTAACCATCTGTATTGTCATGTTAGTATTGTGGAGGGAACACCATTACATCCTGTTTCCTATGCAACACTAATGTGCCTTTCTTCTTCTAGCAGATAAGCACCCGATTCCCATGGCAGCAGCAGTAGGCATGAGCTCTCAGGCAGGCACTAGCACTCAAAGCAATTGGGATACCATGCCTGTGGATGCCCCACTGACAGCAAGACCTGAAGAGCTTTTGAATGTGAGAAGAATTCCCATTCCGGATCCACCGAGTGGCCTGAGAGAAAGAGTAAAGGGGCATTCTCATTGGTTCAATGAGATGCCAGGAGATTTGGGAGACGTAGATCATATCTGGGAATCCAAGTTGGAATGTGGAGGAGTGTGGTGGACCTTTCAGTTCTTCTCATGAGAATTTGAAGCATTGCAAAATGTTTCCCCTCTTCAAGATATTTGGCAAAAAGCGGGATTGCAAGATTATTTTAGTGCAGCCTTGCCTAGACTTGATTTTCTTCGGTGCTACTACTTGATTGCAACTCTCAAGGCGACAGGAGACAAAGATCATTCAGGCACATTCCTGGTACCCTCTCTATCAAACCAGGAAGAAATGAAGAAGTTTGAGTTGAATATCACTTTAATCAGGGAGGCCCTTTAGATGTATGGCACCCATGTACCCTCCGATCGAGATCCTTTGATACCAGAGTCGATGAAGAACAACAAAATCAAGAAGTTGAAAGAAATGTGTGCCCTCACCCCCAACATCGCCATACTACTGCGGATGTGCCTTCAACACTTCGCATTTCCAGCGCAAGACCGGTTCACCCAGCCTCATAAGAAGATCTGGTATGGGTTATACCTAGCAGAGACCGGGAGCTTACCTATGAAAATGCCAGTATGGATCCTTGATCAGTTATATGAAGCAGGCAAGCGAGGAGTGAGGAAGCCTACTTTGAATGGCTGCTACGCCATTACAAGAATCATCTACAGATTCCTGGCTTATGATGTGCCAATTGCACGAGCCCTCAAGTACTCACAATTGGAATTCTTCCAGGGGTGGAAATCAGGGGTTCAACCCACTAAAAGAATGCGTGGATCACTTTCACAGGTTCTGATTCCTCGCGAAATCGCCACAGAGACCTCCTGTAGAGAAGAAGAACAAGTAGCCCCTTTCACGATCCATCTCCATAATCAGGAGACTTGGTACAACCCACTCCATCAGCCCCCCCACTACCCACAGATGCTGAGTTTGCATCCATGGCTACATTGGCAGCAGATCCATCCTTTGACTTTGAAAGCTTCTTACAAACAGCACACTTGTCTGAGAGTGAATTATTTTCTGACAATGACGGTCCCAGATCATCATCCCAAAGAGAACGGCCATAGAGTGAGGCAAGAAGGGTACATTGGGAAGATGAGGCACAACACACTCAGGCGGGAGGCACACACGAACAAGAGGAGATGCAGAGGAATGAATCAGAGGAGAGTCAGGAGGAAACCCCTGCTTACACTGCACAACTTAAAAGGCTCTACAAAACAATCAAGCAGGTACAAAAAAGACATAAGCTATCAGAAGAGGCAAATAGAGCACTAGTGAACCAAATGTTGCAAGCAGAGAACGCGGATCCCCACTTTGTAGAATCATTGAACCTTTTGGCGGAGACATATGGGATTATAGAAGCTATGCGGATCATGTTACATCACAACCCTCCTCAATACGATCAACGAAGGATTGATACACGACCACGAAGGGGGAAGATGATTCAAATGGAAGTCTCTACAGCCCTCCCTACCACCACCCAAGAAGATGTTCACATGGCCAGCCCAACTAACATTGATGAACCAGAGGTAAATACACAGATACCATCTCCACCATCACCTCCCATCCTGCCCTCCGAAACCCTCACTACCAGTATTCCTGAACAACCAGTAATAGCCATTAATGAAACTATACCACACACCACCATTTCTCCATCCTGCCCTTTACCTCCATCCACTAGTTCCAGCCAACTCCTTGAACCCCATATAGGCCACCCTACCACCGACCAAACTATAATAGGTCACCCTTCATATTTCCCAGCCCTCGGACAGCCACTTGCCACTACCCAAATCTTAACACACTCATTCCCGTCTACCGATACTATCCCTCTTTCCCAAACCCGCACCACTGAGGCCTTCTGGACCTTCTCAGAACCAACACCCATCACCCGACCTCCATTCTTAACAAGCCTTGTAAATATACTTCAACAAATAGAGAATTATAATAAAAAGTCCCTTTCCCAACCCACCTCCCCCACATTCACTGCCACCACTAACACACCACCTACCATTCTCGTATTCACGATTCACACTTCACACACCATCACGTCCAATCCTATGGACATTTCACCTTCCACAGGATCACTCACCACCACATTTGTCTCAACATCACCACTTGTAACTTCACGTACATCACCACACACACCCACTGTCAACACAACATCCACTTTTCCCTTTCCCATTTCCCGACCCCCTGCATCTTTCACCTCCACCTCTGCATCCACCTCATTCAGTCATGCATTGGACACCATGTTCGAAGCCGCTGCCCAGCTTAAGAAAGAATACAGATTATTGGAAGAAAACAATAAGGAGCTGTGTACTCTGTCCTCCCACCTCCAGGCACGGGTCAATGCCTTGGAGTTAAGTAATACAACATTACAACACGAAGTGACCGCCCTCCAACAATCAAATGCAAAGCTGGAAGCCAAGTATATGGAGACGGGTAAGGCTATGGAGGAACAACTGAGAGATCAACTAGCCCGTAACGCAAGGCTACAAAGAAACATGGCTCTACTCCGACGACACCTAGCGGCTGCCCAAGAAGAAAATAGGAGATTACAGCAACAAAATCAAGACAACCTTGAAGCCGCCATAGAGAATACTCCAGGGGCACCCATCGACCCCGCTAGCTTCTGGGCCGTCCCTTCAGAAAGCATACAACAAATCTTGGAAACCTATGCCAACCTCTTAGAAGCACATGATCAGCTGGTTGACCAAGTAAAAGAGCTACAAAGATCCCAAGTGCCTACACCACAACCACCAGAAGCTAAAAAGATGGTCCATGCAGCCACTTCTCCAGAGCCCGAATCTTCAACAACCAATGAGGTACTTGAGCTACGACAACAAGTGGCAGAATTAAAGATCAAGTTGTTACAGTATGAACGAACCCCTTCTCCACGTGATCAACCACTAGAAGAAGAAGCAGTAATCATTCCAGTGGAGGAAACATTTGAAGACAACTATGAGCCTCAACCCCTTGTAGGAGTGTAGCTCAATGATGAGTAGCACCTCCTTTAATGTCAATCCGGGAAGACGTGAGGATGGTATGATGACCTCGAGCAAGTGAAGGCACAAGTGTGTGAGTGAGAAGCACACTAACATGCACACACATACACACACACGCGCACACACAGTAAGACAAAGAGTGAGAAGCAATGGAGTTCTTAGATTACTTTCAAAAAGCTCTTACAAGTTTAGATCAATTACAAGCTAACCTCAAAAATGAGCTTTCTAGCTCTATTTATAGTTTTTGACTAGGTTTTGGCCCTGTCCAGACCTAGTCTCCGGCCTAGTTAGAAATTAGGTTCTAGGGTCTATTTGAAGGCTCAAACGGAGTCTAAAAAATATGAAAATTGGTAGGTAGCTACTTCTAATGATCCTCAAGCTCAAGGACTCCTTGGCTTGCACAAAATGGAGCTACAAAAATATGAAATGGTATTTACAATGATTGTTAGTGATGAGAATCACTGTTATAAAATGTTGATTTGGAAAAATTTGAAGGGCCTATCTGCCAGATTTGCGTCGACTGCTCTGTCTACTTAATCCTTCACCTCGCTCTCACTCTCTCCGCTGACTTCCTTGTCTAGTCAGTCCTTGACTACTTTCAACACCCCCCCCTCTCTCGCGTCTGTCGTCCCTGACAGACCCTTGTTGCTGGGAGTGCTGTAGGTAATATTCCACAACATGAGTGGCAAGCTGATGTTCTTGGATGCGTAGTCCTCTGGCCAAATCTGTCATCATGCGATCCCAATCAATGGGCCCTGGAATGTCCGGATGTGGCAGACGTAACTGATTTGCATGGATGGCTTGTTCGACGGCAAATAGATGTAGCAAATGTGTTGGTCTGGGAATGAAAATTTCCGAATGATATTCCCAGAACCCTGTAGAGAACATTTCCTCAAATGTCTGCTTGAAGCATGCGGGTAAATACTTTATACGTGCATGCCAGGCAAAGATTATGCTGACCGAGGGAGTCTGGCTCATGTCGTAGACTAAATCCTTATTACCTTGAGAGAATCTGGGGGCAGAGATGTATGGAGCGTGTACCTTCCGAAAGGTTTTGAAGACAATTGTCATGAGTTCGAATATTTTCATACACATTTTTGCTGCTATGTCGGGTACATTGTTTAGACGGGTAGACCAGTGTCGAATTGTTGATATCATGTAAGCGACGCTTGGGGTCCCTCGAGGTGGAGCAAAATACGGATAGTTAACCCAAGCAGAGCATTCTTTATTGTTGCGTACCTTGATTGCAAATGCTTGCCAGGATCTGCGACGTACCATTGGGCAATAGCATGGATTATACTTGATATACAGTGGCATGGTTGCCCAGGTGCTCATCATCTCAGGGTAATCGGTTAGTAGACGTGCACGCCAATTAGGTTGGAAGATCGAGCCAACACGTGCATCTGCTGGTAAGTCCTCTGGCTCAAATTGAGTGGCGAATGAGGGCTCCTTCCTTGTATGCCTTTTAACTTCTGCATTATAATCATGTAGCAAGACAAAGTAAGGCATGTATTGTGGCTCTGATGTTGTGATCAATCGTTGGTGGGATAGGTTCTGAAAGTAAGAAGATCAAAGGACAGTTTCTTCCAGATTTGTGAGAGATTGAATTTGCACGGCAACGCGATCACCATGTGTCTTTCCCACTTTCTCGACCCTTTTAACCCAATCTGGAACTCTGATTTCTAAAGTGTCCTGTCCTTCCTCTGTAACCCGACCGTCGGGTGTTGGCATCGGCTCGTATGGCTCTTCATAGCTGTCATCGACTGGGATTTCCACTACTGTTTCAGGTTCGGGTTCTTCAGTTGGCGAGGGTGGCCTTTCATATGGTAAGAGGCGTGCTTGGAGTTCTGCCACCTGCTTCCGGAGGGTCTCTAATTCTTCTATAGAGTGTTGCAAGATTATCGGCTCCTGTTGAGCTGAGGGGGCACTGGCTATCTGCTTCTTAAGGTCCACACATTCAGCCTCTAGCTTTTCATATGACTCCAAGAAATTTGCATGTTCCTCGAGTAAGATGCGAATGTCTTCTAAGGGGACTGCTCGATACTTGGTAGGGCTAATGGTTGCTCCTGCAGTTCCTTCCATAGCTGCTTCAAAATTATCTTGGTTTTGTTGTTGAAGCCGCTTGTTTTCTTCCAATGCTGCTGCCATATGCTTCGTTAATAGCCCCAGGTTGCGTCTGAGTGTAGCATTAGATATCATTTGCGCCTGGAGCACAGTTTCCAGTTCCTTGACTGCTGTATCATCCACCGTCGATATTTTTGATTCCAATTCTGAGTGAGCTTGCTGTAAAGTGGTATGTTCGGTTAAGAGCGTTTGGTAATCAGCTTCTAAAGTGTTAACTCTAGCCTGTAGGCGCCGAGATTCTGCCTGGAGGGCAGCATTGGTTTCTTCCAATTGATGGTATTCTTGTTGTAGTTGATGTGCACACTGAAGTAATGTATTAAATGTGATATTTACATTATGAGATGCAAGGGGAAAAGTTTTGAATGCAGGGGAAGTGGGAATGGGAAGGGAGGTAGTGAATGGTGTGTCTGCCAATGATGTGTTGAGTGGTGAGGTGGGGGGTAGTGGAGGGGGAGAGGGTGGAATTGTGGGGAGAGGTGCTGTGGTGGGTGAAATGTCCATTGGGTCAGACAGAGTGGTGTGTACAGGGGCTGCCATGTAGGTTGGTATGGTAGGTGAAGTGAGTGTGGTGTTCGTGTAGATTGATGTCATTGCGAACATCGGGGAAATGTGCCTCTGAAACATTGGAGTGCTGGTGGACTGCGCTACGAAGGATGGTTGTTGGGGTGGTGCAGTTAGGGTGAATGAGGTGTAAGGGATAGATGGGAAGTGAGGGTCATGGAATGGAGGTATCTGTATTGGGGGATAGGCTGGGAAACAGAGGGTGCCTTCTGTGGGTGTAGGGTTTCCAATCACACTTGGAATTATGGGATGGCCAATTATGGGTTCGGAGGATGGAAGGGTTGAAGTGTACAAGGGATTGGTGATGGAAGAGAAGAGGGTGTCTTGTGAGGTGGGTTCTCAAAATGAGAATGATGTGAATGAGGTTGGGTTACAAGTGAAGGTAGAGGTGATGGCTGCCGTTTCTTCCATGGTGGGAGGTGGTGGTGGGGGTGGAGAAGGTGGTGATAGGGGGTGCTGGGGTGAGATGGGTGATGTCTGAACGAAGGTTTCAGCAGAGAGGTCAATGGTGGTGGTGGGGGTAGCTGTGGTTTCAATGGTTACTTCTTGTTCTGTGACGAGTATCCTGATAGTCTTACCTGTTCGTGGTAATGTGTCAACTCTACGTTTGTCATACCTCACGGACTGGCGGACTGCTGTGTGGACAGCCTCCAGAACTCCTAAAGATTCTGACACTAATTTGAGGGTGTCAATAAAATGTTGATCCACCCCATCATTTGATAGCATTTCTTGCATCAAAGCTTGGCCTGACACAAGAGAGAGTTGATGCCTTTCTTGTACTTCTTTGATTGTATCGTATAACCTTTGTAGTTGAGCTGTGTATGCAGGTGCACCTACAAGTTCTGGCACTTCTTGTTGCTCATCTTGATGCTCTTGATCATAATCCTCCTCATCTTCCTCCTGTTCTTCATCTTCATCATCCTCTTCATCCACTTCAACTGTGGTGACATGTACTTGGGAGGTTGTCGCCTGCGGTTGAACATTCTCCACTTGTTGTTCCTTTTCTGCCTCCAGCTCTACGTCTTGTAACAATTGTTCGAAGTCTTCATTTGTGAGTTCTTCCAAGGGTGCGCCACCAGGAAATTCAAGATCGGTTGGGACTGGAGGAAATATCAAGTTAGGGCTATCGGTGCTGCGTCTTGGAAGTCGTAGTGTGAATGGCCGAACTCTCCGGGGTGGAGGGGTAACGTCTGGTGTTAGGGTGGCTCCACGTGGTTGAGCACAAGGGACTTGGACAGTACCTCTCATCTTCTTAGAAGGGGGTCCAGTGGATGTCCTGCCTCTAAAATGCTCTACTCGATTCCACATCAGGGCCCGTTGAATAGGGATGTCATAAGCCAAACACCTATAAATGATTCTAGTCAGAGCACACCATCCATATAAAACATGCTTCCGCGGCCATCGTTTGTGGGCTAGGTGTATCTGGTCAATTATCCAGTGGGGTAAGTTGATGGTAAGGCTCTGTGCCTCTGCCAGATACAAACTAAACCATATCTTTTTGGGTGGCATGGTGAATCTATCTTGGGCAGGAAAAGCAAAGTGTTGCATGCACATGCGAAGGTGGATTGCAATATTAGGCGTCATGGCCACCATGTCCTTGAGCTTGGTGAGGCTTTGATTCTTCATGTAATCAGGCACTAGGGTCTCCTTCTCTGTTGGAATATGCATTCCACGCATATCTAGGGCCTCTCTCACCAAGTTGTTTGATAGCCTAAACCTCTTGAGCTCATTTCCCTTTGTTAGAGATGGAAGCACAAATGAGCTTGCGCCTTTTGGGTTCTTGTTTGGAGTCAAGGTGTTGATGAGATAGTAGCATCGCATGAAGTTAGGCTTTGGGAGCCGGGCACTGAAGTATGCACCCAATCCTGCCTTCTCCCATACCGGACATAGACCTTCTGCATTTTGTAACTTCTCGAATTCCCTTGTAAAGAAATGGTATTTACCTGGCTTCCCATTGAAGTCCAACTCTGATTCCCATAGGTATGTTCCCTCTCCCAAGGGTCCTGCCACTTCACTAAACCAGTGGGAAGCTTTTCCTACGGGCATGGTATGGCCAGTGGGAGGGTCTGCAATAGGTATGATTTTGATGGCCTGCAATTCTTCTAGTCTTTCATTTATCTCAGGCAAAACGGGTAAACTGTCTAAGTCCACCACTTGCTGGCTCGTTCCTGTTTGAGAGCTTGTTCTCGCAGCGTCAACCATGTTGCGGAAATCACTGCCGGTTCTGTGAGAATATATGAATGATTGTTAACATTGGAATGGACACAAAATGACACTGTGTCCCCGTTACAACATTAACTTGATGAATTGTGATGTAGTTAGTTGGTTAGTTAGTGCTCGCATGGATGTGAGTGTGAAGTGTGGTTAGCTGATACTGAATGCCTATGAGCTAATTGGGGGTCAGGTGCATTGTGGATGTAGTTAGTAAGTGGACGTGGTTTTACAAATAGGTCAGATGGTTTGTTACAAGGTTTGGGTTGCCAAACATGATGGATGGCACTCTGTTTTGATTGTTTGGAGACTCTGGAGAGCTTCATAAGAGTGTCTGCTTGGAAATGAGGCTTTTTAGGGACCCATTCACAAGTGATTCTACTCGTGCTCATGGGCCAATGTGTGTTTGTGTGTATTGAATACAAGTGGGTAACAGCTGTTCGAGTGACTAAACTATGTTGAACAGGGTGTGGTCTCGGTGTAGCTATTTGAGCCCGCAAACAAGCCTTAGGCACCCAAATTTGTCTTGATTGTGGGCGAGCCTTCATTGACTTCTTGGGTACCCAGATAGACTTCACTTTCACAGAAGGATTTTTGGAGGACTTCTTATTAGTGTCGTGTCGTTGATCACTAATAGGAAGTTGACCGTTGTTGTGGCTTGACCGCAATAGGATGCTCGCTTTTCCGTACCCACACTTGTTTTGGTGGTTGTGCGTCGTATTTTCTTTGTGCCTCGAGCATAAGTAGTCTGCTGCTTCTGCATTTGATCCCCTTTAGGTTGCTGCATCCCTGTGGCTTTTGAAAAAGAAGGGAGTTCCGTCGTATCCTTAACTTCCTTGTTGAGACAATCATCCCTCTGCATCACACAGTTTTGGACAAGAATAGCATGGTCATCTTCATGTGTACTCCTGGAAGGACCAGGAGTGGGTGCCTTGCCTAATTCCTTGAGTGCTTCATTTCCTAACTCGATCGTAATGCGTTCCTCATTGACCCAAACCTGAAGAAGTCCACTTCTTAGGTTTAAGTTGACTGCATGATCATAGATCCAATCAGTTGACCCAAGACGAGAGGCTCAGTGAGGTCCTCATCTTGACACACTAGTACTTTGACTGTCATTACTTCGTCTTGAATATAGAGGGGAAGTTCCACCTCGCCCATGCAAGGGGTTTCCACACCTCCCAATCCTATGAGATATGCTTCTATAGGATTGACAGTTAATTTCAACTCTTGACAATACGAAAATTTAACAGCACTAGTGGCTGCACCAGAGTCAATCAAGGCTCTTACAGTCCTTGCACCCTTTCCTTGTCCTATCTCTAAGGTTATAAAAGGATGTCGATCAATTATCCTATGAGAGCTAATACCTGAAACTTCACACATAGTCACATGATATCCTTGATCTGCATATGCATCTGCCCTAGGTTGCTCTCTACCCTGTCTTCTCAACTTCATTCTCCGGATACGTTCCAATGCTTCTGCTTGAGCTTCTTCTCGAATTCATATTTCTTCTTCTTTGCATTTCTTAGCAGTGTTGAGTCGACTTAGCATCTCTTCCGTCAGAGGTTCCTGATATAACTTGACTCTGCACCCGCTTATGTAGCTCAGGAGAATATCGCCTTCCAATGTGGCTACTTGCACTGCTCCACTTGTTGAGATTCTATTAATGATCATGGGTCCGTAGCCTCTCTTCTCTAGTTTCCTCGCATGTTGTTTCAAAGTGTAGGCTAGTACTAGGTCGCCTGCCTTCAAACCTTTATCCTTAACGTGGGCATCAAAGTATGCCTTCTGTCGTTTCTTAGCTGCATATATTCGTGCTGCAGCTCTTAGTCGGGTTTCACCTAATCGTTCAAGGTCAAAAATTCTCGAAGAGAGTTCATGACCCGTCCACTCATGCTCCTGTGCTACTTTCAATGTAGGTATTAAGAAGTCCAACGGTAGCACTGCATTTTGGCCAAATACCATCTGAAAGGGGGTGGCTTGGAGTACCGTTTTGTAGGTGACTCGGTATGCCCAAACAACATGGTGTAGCTGTTTGTCCCAATCAGAGCGTTTATTGTTCACTAATTTTGTCAGTACATTGCATAAGATCTTATTTGTGCTCTCAGCCTGGCCATTAGCTTGAGGGTGATAGGGGGCAGACTTCTTATGTACTACCAAGAATTCTTGGAGCAGATTTTCAATAACTTCATTCAAGAAGTGAGTGCCTCTATCACTGACTAGCTCTATAGGTAACCCGTATCTGGTGAACACATTCTCGAATAAGAACTTGGTTGTTGTTTGAGCATCGTTCTTTGTTGTGGCTTTTACCTCTACCCATTTGGTTAGATAGTCCGTGGCAACAATGATATACTCAGCATGGGAACCCTTAGCTGGGGGATTAATAGGACCTACGAAGTCTATTCCCCACTTAGAGAATGCACGTCCAACCATCATAGGTTTCAGTGGCATCTCATCCTTGCGTATAGGATACTGAGTTCTCTGACAAACATCACACCGTTTCACATAGGCATGTGCATCCATGTGAAGGGTCGGCCACCAGAAGCCCGCAAATAGTATTGCCTTGATCACCCGATCTGGTCCAAAGTGTCCTCCTGCTACACCTTGGTGAGCAGTTTCCAAGATCTTGAGATATTCACTCTCATGGATACATAGTCTCAGGTAACCATCTGTTAGTCAATGGAATAGTCAATGTCTCCCCTAGAAGGTGGAAATTAATTGAGCAGGCGCTGAACCAGGACGGATGAACCCGGATAGGTGCCGTAAAAAGTGGATTCGCGGTAGCAGACTTCTATTTAAAAGCACATAAAGGGAAGCGGAAGAGATCGGCAGTTTTTGTTTTCAGAAGGAGTCTCTGTTCTGTTGAGCACTATAGTGAGTAGGGTTGATCACATCGCGAGCTGAAGTATTTGGAGATTGCGAGTATCGCATTTATTCTGTTGTCTGTTATGGTGAATCAATTTGGGAGATTGCGAGCATCATAATTTAAGACTATGTATGAGATATTGATGAGTACATTGAGTTCTGTTCCATTCTATTCATATTTAATTATTCTGTTATTCTTTTGGTTGAACCGATTTCTATTCGGTAGTCCTGTGTTGTGAATCTATTTGATGATCAGTTATATACGATTCTGTATCTCTCGGTTGTGAGATTGTGTGTTTGTTGTCCTGCGTGAGACTGTGTAAGGTCAAAGTTTAGTATCTTTTCAGTTAAGTGACCAGGTTCTATACAATACTTTGCGATCACTGAGGATTCGATAAGGATCTGTGTGTGGACATAAGTATTAGTAAGTTATTAATTGCGGTAGAAATCTGTGACTCGAGCCAGTATACGAAAAGTTTGACGTAATCCCGATCCGAGTTGTCTGTGTATTTTGTTCGGTGTGCTTACCTGTCACATGGAATCGTCTTATTGAGAAGTATTTAATTAATGAGAAGAGCGTATTCTAGTAGTTGTAAGTCACGGCATGACCACTGCGTTATTACCATAGCATATTCAGTCCGAACATTCTAATACTCACCGTGCCAAAGAGTAGTCAGTATTCAAACTCACTCACTGTGTTAAGACGTGAGGGAGTACTACGATTGTGTAAAGGATTGGGAAAATAGTACAGGGCCTCTGTCTAACAGACCCCTACCACTCCCAAGAACCCGAGGACCCGATAATACTCTTCCGAAAGTTGGATAGAAGTATTATCGTTCAACATTGGCGATCCTGCTGGGGATGTGGCATTAAGATTGCCTGGTATTTTGTTCGAATTAAATTTTGTTGGATAGACAGTAGCAACAGAACCAGATTGTTGCAAGACTGTTTTGCTCGTAATACTATATGATCAGTACGGAAATGCTACATGCTGATTACTCGATCAGGTGAAAAGTATCCTAAGAATCATCAGTTAGGGGTATTAAGAACAACTCTGGGAGGTACTAGTACAATTAGACCTGAGCCAGTTGTCGAAAAAGTGACGAACGATAACACTGATTCCGGTGAGATTACGGTAGAACGTAGTACATCTCTAGAACTGTCTGGTATCACTACGGTGCAGACTGTCGAAAATACAGCAGTTTCTGAACCTACCAAGGCGCAGTTGGAATCTAGTCTAAAAGTTTTCGGAATAAATTCAGATACGATTAAAAACACTTTAGGGAAGGAAATTAACACAGGAGAATCTACACTGTATCCAGTAACAAGTTCGAATCCTTCCGGTGGAATTTCGGTAAGAAAAACACAGTTTTTCGGTGCTGATTCAGCAGTTTCGGCTGAATCTTCAGCTCAACTACAACATCTGGAAGCAAGTCCTCCTACTCTGGATATCAAGGAGGAAGGAAGACTATTTGAAACAGAAATTCGCAATATAGTAAGTAAGCTAATTGCACCGGAAAGTGTGCCATTTGGCGAAACAAATTCCGGTAGTTCAGAAACTCAAACCAGAATTACAGAAGGAGTGTATAATACATTTACGATGAATGAACAACCACAACGACAGTTAGGTCAACCCAGATTGGCTCCAACGGGAGTAACATACACAAAGTTTAGTGGGTTTCCAGGAGATGATCCAGATGCTCACGTGCGTACCTTTGAAATCAGTTACGCTGTCCTCAATCATCCATCGGATCCGGCATACAAAGCAATTGTTTTTCAATCTACACTTGTGAATGAAGCAGCAAGGTGGCTTACTGAATATGATATTAATCATTTCGGTACTTATGAAGCAGTACGAGATGCTTTTCTGCAGCGATTCAGGCTGAAAAAGAATCCTGCAGAGATCTTTGAGTATTTACAGAACAACAGACAGAAACCAAATCAAACTATACAAGAGTATGCTACCCTTTTCAGAACTCATTTAAGACAGTTACCCCAAGCTCATGCTAATTTACCAGACGATGTTATTACACAGTGGTTTATCAATGGCTTACTTCCTCAACTTAGGCAAATCATGATTATAAGATGTGTAGGAGCCATGACCCTCGATGCAGTGATTGCAATGACACTTCAGCTGGAAAACAAAGTTGGTGGATTTTCAGAGGATTTGGAATGGATTAAAACAAACAAACATGTGACTGAAGATATAACTAGGCAAGTATATTGCACCACCTGCAAGAATTCAGGACATACTAGTGCCCAGTGTGCGTTAAATCAGACCTATTGCGCCATCTGTAACATTGTGGGACATACCACTGAGAATTGTGCATACAATGCTAGAAGACAAGGAGCAGCAACAATTAATGCAATTATTCAGGAACAAGGGCAGTCATCCAATCAGTATGTACCCCCACATTTGAGACACAATCAACAACAAGGGTATCGACATTATCGAGGACAGAGGAACAACAACTACAATACACCGCGCTGGCAGAATGGACCACCACCGGAAAATCATAATTTACCACCACCTCGATGTCATTTCTGTGGACAATTGGGCCATATTAGAAGATTCTGTAGAGATGCAGCAGAATATGATCAAAGGAAAAAGGAACGTCTAAACCCAATGGCCAATGTGGTAACGATCACACCTGTAGAGACGCAGGCAGCAGCAGTTCAAACTCGTTCCGGTAAACAATTGCAACCAGCAGCGGAATTATTTGAACCAGGGATACGAGAACAACACAGAATGTATCATAAAGCTAGTCAGTGGACCACCGTAGAACCACCTGTTTTTCCAGAACCTACTCCAGTAATCCAGTCCCCGGATACAACACAAGCTCGTACTGACAATACAGAAGCAGGTATATCATCTGCAGTAGAACTACCATCTTCAGACCAAGCTTCATCTTCAACAGTTAAGGAAGATGCAAAGCAATTGCAACCAGCATGGGATATATTGTCAAAAGCATCCATCACGCTGCCTTTCGGGCAATTACTGGCATTAGTACCAGGAATACGCCAACAATTTCAACAACAGTCTACTACAAAATCTGCTTGCATTCCGGCTACCGCAACAGTACAACCAGAGCCAGACTCTACGGTAGATCACTCAGTTCCTCTGATTACGGTATGGTTTCATAAACATCAAATTCCACAAGTTTTAATTGATGGGGGGTCTGGCGTGAATATTGCCACTGCGTCACTTTGTAAGAAGTTAGGATGGACTAAGATAGAACCAGTTCAATTCTTTGTTAGGATGGCTGATCAATCTAGAGTTCATCCAGTAGGACTGGTCCGAGATATACCCATAACTGTCCAAGACACAACATTCAAGATGACTTTTGTTGTTCTAGAATTGCCAGAATCCACCCTAGATTATAATCTACTTTTCGGCCGTCCTTGGTTGAAACAAGCCAAGGTAATTCAAGACTGGTCAGCCCAGGAACTTACGTTCAAAGATAAAAATCGCAAATGTGTTGTAAAGTTAGATGCGATACAACCCTGTGAGTTACATGCTCGACCATATTTTGCCGAACCAGTCCATATGTTAGATGGGTTGTCTGATGACGAAGAAGAAGAATTTCTGAAGAATAATGTTGATTTGATGACATTAGGAACTATTGATCTACAATCTGTGGTAGATACCTGGAATGCTTCAGTATGTACAGTAATACCCATTCCCAAAGAAACTAAGGAGGAAGATACCATTCCGATTCACGGTAATGAACTACAGCAACTTCTTGAACCATCAGCTAATACAGAGAAATATCAACAATTTTATGTTCCAGAAGACCAGTTAATTACTTATAATCTTGGAGATGAAGACCACCCTCGTCCTGTAAAGATAAAGAAAAACTTACCTGAAGCCTTTCAAGCAGATTTAATTCAGTTACTCCAAGAATTTACTGATGTCTTTGCGTGGGATTACAAAGATATGAAGGGCTTGGATCCTCGTATTTATCAACACAGAGTTATGCTAAAACCAGAAGCGAAATCGATAAGGCAAACCAGCTACCGGATGAACCCACATTATGCATCACAGGTAAAGGCTGAACTTGATAGGTTATTAAAAGTGGGATTCATAGTACCAATAGAACATGCGGAATGGATTTCACCGATTGTGATTGTACCAAAGAAAAACAAGCAATTGAGAATCTGTGTAGACTATCGGAAATTAAATGCTGCCATAGTACCGGATCCTTTTCCGATCCCTTTTTTGGATACTATGCTTGACAAAGTAGCAGGTCATGAGATGTATTCATTTCTAGATGGATACAGTGGATATAATCAAGTAAGAATGGCTGAAGAAGATATACCAAAAACTGCATTTATTACAAATTGGGGTGTCTTTGCTTGTACAGTAATGTGGTTTGGATTGAGGAATGCGCCAAGCACGTTTCAAAGATGTATGCAGGAGATATTTCTCCTTATCTCACCTCATTTATGCAAGTATACCTTGACGATTTTTCAATTTTCGGTAAGATGATCGCACATCTAGTACATTTACGATGTTGCTTTCAGAGATGTAGAGAATATAGATTGTGTTTAAACCCAAACAAATCTGTGTTTGCGGTTTCATGTGGTAAGTTACTTGGTCACATCATATCAACACAGGGTATTCAAGTTGATCCTGATAAAATTTCAGCAGTATTAGAAGCTCCAGTGCCTAATACACCTAAGGAAGTAATGTGATTTATGGGTCAAGTGAGATGGCATGGAAGGCATTTACGGTGGCTTGCTCATATGGCAATACCACTGAACAAATTAATTTCCAAGACGCCACGGCAATTCGAATGGACTCAGGAATGTCAGATAGCATTTGATCGACTGAAACAGTTATTAACACAGGTTCCCATTTTACAGCCACCAGATTGGGATCATCCATTTCATGTATTTGTTGATGCATCTGATATAGCAATAGGAAGTGTACTGATGCAACAAACAGATAAATGGTTTAGACCAGTATACTATGCTAGCAGAAGATTAGCACCTGCAGAAAAGAACTACTCGGTGACTGAGAGGGAATGCTTAGGATTAGTGTATTCGGTAAAAAAATTCAGACATTATTTGCTGGGCCGAAAATTTACATTTCATGTTGATCATGCTGCACTCAGGAATTCGACTATGATGTCATTCATCGGCCAGGTAGTTCACATGCCTTAGCAGACTTTTTGTCACGCTTAGATTCAGGTGAACCTCCGGTTGGTATAAATGATACAACGCCAGCCATTTATACTTCAGAACCAACTACTGAGGAATTGTCAAACCAACCAGTACCAACTACATATTATGATCAGTTATTGACCTTCCTTTCAAATGGATGTCTACCTTCTGAAGTCCCCACAGCTACACGCCGAAAAATTGCAGGTTTTAGTCGAAGATTCCGGTTAGTTGCTGGAGAACTTTATTATGCAGATCATACAGGAACCTTACTACGGTGTGTTCCTACACACGAAGTAAATTCAGTCATCAATTTAGCTCACTCAAGTCCAACAGGAGGACATTTTGCAGCAGATCTTACTCACCGAAAAATTCTGCAAAGTGGACTTTGGTGGCCAATTATGTACAGAGATGTATTGGAATTTATTAAAACTTGTGATAACTGTCAAAGAACTGGACAACCACTACAACGCCATTACTTTCCACTTCATCCAGTACTTCCTTTAGAACCATTTCAGAAATGGGGTCTTGATTTCATTGGTCCAATCACACCTCCCGCGGTATTCAGTAATAACAGGTATATATTGACTTGCACAGATTACGCAACCAGGTGGGCAGAAGCATGGCCTTTACATTCGGCTACAGCAGTTGAAGTAGCAAAATGTCTATTAACAGATGTCTTTCCAAGATTTGGATTGCCACTAGAGCTTGTTTCAGATCAGGGCACTCATTTTATGAACAATTTGATGAAAGCATTAACACAGTCATTTCAGATCAGTCATAAATTCAGCTCACCATATTATCCTCGTGCAAATGGATTGGCAGAAAGTACCAACAAATCTTTGCTGAATATGCTTCAGAAATTGACTAGAGAAACACCGGAAAGATGGGATCAGTTGCTACCTGCAGTCTTATGGGCCTATCGCACTACATATAAGGTAACCACCGGCTTGACACCATTCAAGTTAGCCTATGGACTAGAAGCAATAGCTCCGATGGAAATTGTAATACCAAGTTTAAGAGTAGCAATTTCTCAGAAGCTTCTACCCGAAGAGTCATTGGTATTTCGGTTGGAAACACTTAGAGAATTAGATGAGCACCGATGGCTCAGTTTCTTAACTATGAAAGAAATCCAACTAAGACAAGCCAGGACACATGACCGTAATTTAAAGACTCCAGTATTTTCGGTAGGACAGCTTGTTCTTTTTTACAATGCGAAGTCCAATAGATCAGCAGGAAAATTCAAGTTACGTTGGTTCGGTCCATTCAAGATTTCAGAACAAGTTGGTCCGGCTACTTTTCGATTGACTACATTGACGGGACAACCACTTCCAAAAGCGATAAACGGTTCTAAGCTACGGCCGTATCAAGTAACGTCACCACGGCAATAACAAGGGTACACAGGGTACCGCAATTTCTTAATTTTCTTTTTGTCTTTTAGTTCCTTTTGTTTTAATTTGGTGTAATCAATAAAGTAAGTGTAACCACCGTACTTTAATATCTATTTATGTCAAGCCGCCCGCTCCTTTTTCTCTCTTTGCATGCATGCACACCAGATATAGACATTACTGCCCGTTTTGTGTAATTAGTACCGTTTAAAATATTCTTTGCATAAAATTCTTATATAACTCACTTACACTCGCCGGATAGGTAATATAGTATCTTGCGATCACGGCTGTATTTTCTGAATACTTGTGTTTTGCGTCTTGTATCTGTGTGTAATGGAATCCCTAGCAAACTATACAGCTTTTGCTGATGGTATCCCTGCTGAAGTAGGAAATTTCCTGCATGTACGAGGATTGGGTAGTTTCGCCGAGCTGCCCTGGCACTCAGTAGAAGCTCACCCCTTCTTCGCACAGATCATTTCTGCTATCGCTCGAGTATCTCCCACTGAAAAACAATGGGTTTTCCTCTCCTTACCTTCTAGAACTGTGATCACATTCCAAGCGTTTGCAGAAGTATACCATTTGACTCCACAAGGCCGCGAGAATCTCCCCATGATTTCGGTAACCCGAATGGCAGAATTGTTCCCTCGTTATTCATCTAATGAATACGCCATTCTTTGCCGACCAGAACCCGAAAGAACTGCATTACAATTCCTAGTTGCTATACTCAATTTTCAGAAACGTACCTATGGTATCTCTCGACCATTTTATTCTGCCATCGACATAGCTGCCCGAGAACCTCTTAACTTTGCGTCGTTTTTCTTTCAACGTATTCATAAGGAGTGCGTCTCAATTATGAAGCAAGTTAACAAAGGCAAAACCCCGAGGTCTCGACTGCCACACATTCTGTCATTTCTGTTTCCAACTATAATGCAAGCACAACCACCACCAAGAGGACCAGTACTACAGATTGAAGAATCAGCGCAACCTTTAGATGAAGACGAAGAAGATGAAGAAGAGATTAATCAGTTATTCAGAAGTAAACGAATCAGAATCAGTTCTTCTGAAAGTAAGATTGCAGGTTCAGTCGGACAAAACGAAGAAGTACAACAGGAGGTCGACCAGCATTCAGGTGGAGTAACACAAAAGGAAGCCGAACAACAGCAAGAAGTACAACACGACACAAAACAACAACACGAAAAACAAGACAAAGTAGTAGAGAACGAAGCTGATCAGCAAGACAAGGAAGCAGAAACAGAGGCCAAGCATCAAGATGAAGAGAGGTTCCATGATACAAATACGTCGATGCACCAGGAATCATCAGCGTATTCATTAGCATCTGAGCATCTACAAACGCAGAAGCAAACTGAAACGGAAGCAATGTCAACTGATAAAGTCTGTCAACAGCAGCAGCAAGAGAACCAACAAATCCATGAACGTCAACCTACTAATGATGCACTGGATAAGCTACTGAAGGCAGCAGAAACAACAGATGTCGGCTCCTCAGCGAATGAACAACAGGATGCAAATAAGGTAATTAGCTCTAACGCAGCTCGTCCCATTTTACCACCGCAAAATGAAGCACATCCCATCCAAGACCACCCCGACGATACATCATCATCTTCCCCTAACTACTCGCCACCGAATTCTCAACAATTACGCACCGATACGTTTGCCCAACCACGACAATTTCCACAAACACAATCTGTTCAGGTATTTTCCGAATTAGCATCAATTGGACAGTTTCTTATTAACCTCTCCCAGCAATTACCTGCTCAGATAAGAGCTGATACAGACAATATCTACAAGGAGTTGCAGCATAAAATAGAATTACTGGAAGCCGATATCACTCCGCTTCAAGAAGAATTATACATAGTAAAGGCAAAAAATCAGGCCCTACAAGAACAGGTGAAGCAGCTGCAAGAACGACTCAGTGACCAAGAAGATATAACAAAACAACGGGATGAAGCTCTGGAAACAATAAACAATAAAAAAGAAGTGTTGACAGAAGCCACTGCAGAAATCAATAAGTTAACACAGAACTTCAAAGATGCAGAAGATGTTAGAGTAGCATTAGGCAACTTACTGGAAGAAACTAGATTACAGCTAGCTCAAAAAGAATTCGAGTTGAATACTACAAAAGACAGTTTATCAACAGTTAACAACATACTGCATAAATACCTCGTTGAAGAGCCTCAGAAACAGAAAAGATTAGCAGATACGAAAAGGGCAAGAGATGCATATCATAAAACTATCCAGTTCCTTAACCAACAGTTAGAAAGGCTCGACAATCAAGTACGCAACCAAAATGATTACATCCATCGAATGCAGCAACAAGTAACAGATATGAAGACGGCCAGAGATGCAGCATTGGCCAATGAATTTTATTTACAAGAAGCATTCTTACAAACAGAGGCTGAAAATTTACTTTTGGAAGCTATTGCGCTCAGTTCGGTGCGGACAGATGCCCAATTATTAGAACCCGACACCCTGAAAAATGTATTAGAAATGCTTAAGAAAAAGATTGCCCGTATCTTTCGATCAGCTAGAAGTATGTATTTAGAAGGTCTCGTAGCAGAACTATAGATTTCGGGCCTACAAATCCGGTGTTGTACTGATAAATTTTATTAAAAGTCATGATTTTTTGTGCATAATACTTTTCGCACATGTAAAAGACGTTCCAAGTCCAGCATCGATCTACAGAATGATGATTTTTGATTCTAGAATTTCGGTAAGAAGCATGAAGTGTCATGTCCGAATGAAATATCATCATTCCAGCAAATGGCAGTTCAAGTTCTAGTGCTTATAAAATGCGTATGCCCGGCAAAGTATTTTTCTGTATAGTATTCTGCAAGCTCTTGTGCTAATTAACAAAACTTCTAGCACATTATTTTCGGCAAAGTCTTACAACCATGTCTGAATCGGATATACTGAGATGGCGACTCAGGAAGCGCACACTTACACAGAACCGTGTTGTGACTACAACCGATACTACATTACAGGATGATGAAGATGACTCAAGAACTTCGGCAACATCACCAGGTCTGCATAACAACATATTATTTTCCACAGAATTCAAAATAGAGTTTGACATCCATTCTAGGGGAAATGAGAACTGGTTACGGAGGATCGGACTCCTACAGTTTGCCAAGTTACCCTGGGAACAGTGGACAGGTAACGACGATGCAGAGAATCAGTTACACATTATGCGACAAACAAAAGGTTTCCTTGAAAATCAGGTACAATTTTCACCACAATTAATATCGTCAGTATTTCAATTACCGTTGTATGAAGAGGCAAATTTTCCCAAATGTTCTTATAACGACCTGAGAAAAGAATTTGGTAAGGGCGAAGGTCATAGACGCTATTTTATGATGAAGAATGCCACATATACTCGCCGTGGACAATTTAAATGGTACTTAGAAAGGCTCTGCTTTATAGTCAGATTTGATCTTATGTCTAGAGAAAATTTTTCGCCTCTAGTACAAGCAGAGAAAGGAGGAAAACTGAGTTGGGCTCACTGGTTGTACAATCATTTACACAAACAGTTTTTTGTTGGGGACAAACGCAGGTCCCAAAAATACACTCGTTTACCAGTGTATTTAGCTGCCATATTTAATTTTGTCCAATCTGTAAAAGATAAACAGTTACACTGGTCCCCCTCTTTTTACCCCGAACACCACACAGAGCCTCAGGAAGAAGCCCAACCCTCCACCTCGTCTGCATCTTTACTCCACACAGGTAACAGCACACAGAATCAAACAGTAGGGACGCCATTTCGGCTGTCCATTAGAAGACGAATGGCAAACAACGTGCCAACTGCCAGTCCAGAGCAAGCACTGGATGACACTCAACCCAATTTTGTTACAAGAATGCAAAACCAACTCCAAGAAGTTTCCCAATATTTACGGCAACAAGAACAAGTGATTCAGCACAGGAACGAGTTGTTATTAGCAACGATGACTAAGTCCAACTCAGTAATGGCACAGATGCAAAAAGAATTGGATGACAAAGATGTGTTAATACAGGTGTTACAACAAAACAACCAGCATATTACGGCCGAATTGATCACCGTAAAAAAGTATGTCCAAGACTTTAATCAGTGGCAGCAAGCTATCCAAACACAAATTCAAACCGAGATGTCCAGTTTTTCTACCCTGAATGCTCACCTGCAAGCCAAAAATGAACTTTTGCAGTCAAGAATACAAGTATTGCAGGAGTTCGAAAAGCAGATATTGAAAGATGAGGGTGTAGAACTAAATGCCACATTGATGACAAATGTGGACATAGATTTATTAAGACAACAGTTGGATAGCCATATTCAAAATCGCTGGACACTTTTTCGCAGGAGATGGCTAGCTATACTTGTTCCGCCACTAGAACAAGTGCGATCAGAAAGGATTGGGGAGTCAAATCCTGGCATGGACCGACAGACACTGTAAAAGGATATTTCAGCCAGGTGGTGATAGGATACTGTATGGGTACATGGCTTCTGCAGAAGACATGGATATTTTCAACAAGTATGGCACAGACATATCCAAGTTGGTAAAAACACGCACAAACTTTCAAAAAGAAGAGGATTCAACAGCACAGAGGGTACTTTGATTCCATAGACGAAGCGCTTAAAGCACATGATCAAGAGGGTGGGTCCAGCATATAAGAAAGCGGGACTTCATGAAGAGGCAACTAGACCAGCTATACGAGTTTGAGGAAGTTCTGGAGAAAGAGACGACCTATCACGTACGGTGACACATTCGGGATTGAAAGATATTTGCTGGATCACCAGCAGGATATTGGCCTTATGAACGTTTAGCCAGAGCCTTTCTGGATGCATAGAAAACAGTGGGATAGCCCAGGCAAAAGGATATTACCAACAGTACTACACTTGCGGGTTCGAGTCCACCGTGCGTGCCAGTGTTAGTCAATGGAATAGTCAATGTCTCCCCTAGAAGGTGGAAATTAATTGAGCAGGCGCTGAACCAGGACGGATGAACCCGGATAGGTGCCGTAAAAAGTGGATTCGCGGTAGCAGACTTCTATTTAAAAGCACATAAAGGGAAGCGGAAGAGATCGGCAGTTTTTGTTTTCAGAAGGAGTCTCTGTTCTGTTGAGCACTATAGTGAGTAGGGTTGATCACATCGCGAGCTGAAGTATTTGGAGATTGCGAGTATCGCATTTATTCTGTTGTCTGTTATGGTGAATCAATTTGGGAGATTGCGAGCATCATAATTTAAGACTATGTATGAGATATTGATGAGTACATTGAGTTCTGTTCCATTCTATTCATATTTAATTATTCTGTTATTCTTTTGGTTGAACCGATTTCTATTCGGTAGTCCTGTGTTGTGAATCTATTTGATGATCAGTTATATACGATTCTGTATCTCTCGGTTGTGAGATTGTGTGTTTGTTGTCCTGCGTGAGACTGTGTAAGGTCAAAGTTTAGTATCTTTTCAGTTAAGTGACCAGGTTCTATACAATACTTTGCGATCACTGAGGATTCGATAAGGATCTGTGTGTGGACATAAGTATTAGTAAGTTATTAATTGCGGTAGAAATCTGTGACTCGAGCCAGTATACGAAAAGTTTGACGTAATCCCGATCCGAGTTGTCTGTGTATTTTGTTCGGTGTGCTTACCTATCACATGGAATCGTCTTATTGAGAAGTATTTAATTAATGAGAAGAGCATATTCTAGTAGTTGTAAGTCACGGCATGACCACTGCGTTATTACCATAGCATATTCAGTCCGAACATTCTAATACTCACCGTGCCGAAGAGTAGTCAGTATTCAAACTCACTCACTGTGTTAAGACGTGAGGGAGTACTACGATTGTGTAAAGGATTAGGAAAATAGTACAGGGCCTCTGTCTAACAGACCCCTACCACTCCCAAGAACCCGAGGACCCGATAATACTCTTCCGAAAGTTGGATAGAAGTATTATCGTTCAACACCATCTTTTCCACGCTTGTATAGATTATCACCAATGAGTGAGTAATCCAGGGCTTCTTGTTCTAGACTTCTTTGTCTGGCCAGTGTCATATCTTGAGGGAATGTTTTCGTCCTTAGGAAGGATACTAGTGGATCACTCCAATCTGGCACTATGGACACTTGATAAAGAGTGGCATGTTCCACAGGTGGTTTAGTGCAGCAGATTGGGCATGCCTTGCACAACTTTTGGACATCAGCTTCCATAGTCGGCCAATGCATTCCGAGTCTCCTTAGTGTCTGTAGGGTGCGTTGCTTTGAGTAGTGTTGCTCTAATGCACCTACGTGTGCTAATTGCAACCATTTAGTGCACTCATCCTCTTCCACACAACAAGCCAAGATCCCTTGATCTGTATGCTTGTACATACTTCCTACCATGATGTGATACTTTTGGGCTTTTACTACCTCTCTATCCTGTGTGTTTATTACTGGGTGGTTAGGCCCGTATGTCAATACTGGCACTAATGGTTTAGCCCACTGCGGCACCACTTCCAAATTAAACAAGTAAGCATCAGGAAGGTCATCTGACACTCCTTGTGGGGCTTCTCCAGATGTGAGCCTAGAGAGATGGTCTGCTCTCAAGTGGGTCTTCCCTTTCCTTACCACAACCTCGAAATCATATTCCATTAGGAAGAGAAACCATCTTACTAATCTTCCTATATTGCATGGCTTGTTCACGAGATATAGCAGTGCCTGATGGTCAGTAAAAAATTTAAACTTATTTGCAAGCAAGTAATGTCTAAACTTTTTAACTGCATATACCATGCCTAGTCCTTCTCTCTCAGTAGTGGTATAATTTCGTTCAGCTGCATTCAATTTTCTACTAGCATAGGCAATTGGAAGATCCATATTACCTTCACCGATAGGTTGCGCGAGTACACACCCAATAGCATAATTGGATGCATCCACATGAACATGGAAAGGCTTATTCCAATCTGGTGTGGTCAAGATTGGTGCTGAACATAATCGCCGTTTCAGCTCCTTGAAGGAGTTCTCACATTCATCAGTCCACTCAAAGTTAGTCAAAAGTCCATATAGAGGCTTTGCTATGATGGCATACATGTGTATAAACCGTCGGTAATAACCACAATGCCCCATGAAAGCTTGTACTTCCTTGACATTCTTTGGCCTAGGTAACTCGGCTATGGCTCTTACTTTCTCTTCATCAGTGGATATGCCATTCTTTGACACTATGTGTCCTAGAATCTTGCCTTGCCTGACCATAAAAACACACTTTTCTGGGTTCAGGCAGACTTGATATTCTCTACATTTGTCAAAGATTTGTTTGAGTTCAGGAATATGGGTTTGTCTAATGTTGGAATGAGCACAAAGATCATCAACATAGACTTCTAAGTTCTTCCTCAGGAACTCTTTAAATACATGGCACATCAGCCTCTGGAAGGTAGCAGGTGCATTAGTAAGCCCAAATGGCATTACTCTAAAGGCAAATATGCCCCATTCAGTGGCAAAAGCTGTCTTATGCTGATCTTCTGGAGCTATGGCTACTTGATTGTAGCCCGAAAATCCATCAAGGAAGCTGTACACTTCCTTGCCTGCTACTCTTTCTAAGAGATGCTCTGTGATAGGAAGTGGATAGTTATCTCGAATTGTGGCTGCATTGACCTTCTTTAAGTTAATGCATACATGCAGCTTCCCATTTTTCTTGGGTACCACTACGATGGGGGATACCCACTCAGTATGCTCAATTTCATAGATAAATCCAGCTTCAACCAAGCGATCTATCTCTTCCTTGATCTTGGCCGCATAGTGGTCATTGTATGTGTATGGCTTTTGCTTAGAGGGCCTAGCATCGGAGGTCATGGGGATAGTGTGTGAGCATATGTGTGGATCAACACCCTTCAAATCCTTGTAACTCCAAGCAAATACATCTCTGTATTCTCTCAGCAAGGCTATCAATTCGTGCTCTTCGTCTTCCGTAAGGTCATGGCCTATGTACGTGCATCTCTCTTCTCCTTCTTCCACGGCTACCACTATTTTCTTGGTGGTTTCTTTGTTATCATAGGCCTCCCCCGATTGCACCTCTCGTTTAGGCATTCTGATCATGACTCTCCTGTCATCTATCTCATACTTCTTAAAATTTTCCGGGACCTCAAACAAAGATTCTTCCGCTTCTGGTGTGACTTCTCTCTTCTTTCTTTTCTTTCCTTCTTCCTTCGGGGTCACATGTGTGGCTAGCCTTACATCATTTGTAAGCTCTCCATGCCTCTGGGGTTGAAATTCTACTTCATAGAAGTATTCTTCATCTGATGCAAAAGGAGGGTCCATGATGATTGACTCTAGATCGGAGTCGCTCGCATCTTCAAATGCATCAGGGCTAGGTTCGCATTCTTCTAGAACTGCCTCTCCCATGATTGGCTCTATGGAGAAGACTGAAATGTCATAGCCATCTTCATCACAGTGAGGTGTCCATTGTTCTTCATTGATGGCTACATCCATTGTTGCTAGGATTTCTGCCCAGCCGTGGGGTTCAAATTCTTCGTGAGGAAAGACTACAGGTGCATAGGCTGGGTCTTGAATTGATCTATGTGTTTCTTTTGCACCTATCTCTCTGGCTTCTTCTCTCTTCTCTTCTTCTACTGCTACTTTGCACATCCATAAGTGGGTGTCTTCATGCATCCATGAGGATCCTGATCCTATGAATTGCACCGATTCCGTATCATCTTTGGCTCTATGGATGGGATTCCATTGGATAGGAGGGACATCCCTATGAGAGTAATCTTTGAGATTCACTTTGGTCATAACACCTAAGTGTTGCAGGTACAAGGAATTGGTTCCCCAGTCCTGTACCACTTGCAGCTGTCGCATAAAGGGTCGTCCCAAGATCATTTCATAGGCATGATTTTTGCTAAAATCACATATAGCAAATGTATGCTTGAACTCAACACCACATGTGGTGAGAGTTATTCCTTCTAACAGCCCTAAGGGTCGCTCTATGTGACCATCGGCCATTTGCAATTTTATCCTCGTGGGTCTGAGTGCTGGCTTGCCCCAACGCTTCCATAGGGAAGTGGTAGCAATTGCAACTCCTGCGCCTGAGTCTAAAATGGCCTTGGTGGTGTATCCTTGATGGGTGATAGGAAGATATGTGTTTCCCTCTTTGCCCTCACTCATGTCTCCTATCTTGTCCAATCGTATTTCTGGCACTGTTCTCTGGGATCCTAGCTGGGAACGAGGTTTTGCTATCTCTGGTACTTGTTTGGCTACATGCTTCCATAACTCTGGCCTTACTTTGAGTAGCTCTTCTAAGGTGAGGTTGCACTGTACTTTAGTGTTTTTCACTACCTCTGTGTTCCTAGGTATGACTGAGTCCTCATTTCGTACCATGACCGTGGGTGCTCTCATACAAGTGGACTTAGCTTCCCATGGGCTTGTGAAGTGGGGTAATTCTTGTAGAGAGTTAGACTCAAAGTCTAATCTTTCTTGAGATTGGATGCTCACCTGCTCCTCATAAATAGATGGGATGTCTTGTGGGAATTGGTCGTGTGCATCATCCACAAGTTCAATAGGAGGAGGGACTTCACTTTCTTTAGTCCATTTGTCTTCTTGAATCTCTCGTAGGAATTCGGGTGTGAACCGATTCATAGAAGATGATGTGTCTGGCTCCGTAGAGTTAGGCACATAGGCTTCCTGGGCAGGAAGGCTCACTCTTTCACTTGCCTTGTCCTTGTGTTGAGAGGCGGGTTCCTTTTCTGATTGTGCAATCAACCTCTCTATTCTTTCTAATAGTCCTTCAAAGTGCAACTGCGTCTTAGCTGAGCTAGAGATGTTAAAGAGGCGACTGGCTTCAAACATGGTTTGAGCCAACTCCACCATCTTAGCACAAATTTTAGTTCGTTCAAGCTCTAATTCTGCTCTAGGGTAGCACTTTTCATGATCAGTTATGTTTGGCCCTACTTGGATTCTGGCCTGATATGCTTTAAGCATCATGTTTAAGTCCTCAGGAGTGGGATCTGCTAGGACTGATCCTACTCTAGGGGGTGGTGGAGTAGCATGAGGTGGGTTGGAAGGTGGCGGGTCGGATGGAGTTGGGAATGGTGGAGGTGGGGTAGTGTGAGAGGGAGTTTGAGATGTGAGTTCGGTTATCTTGGCTCTTGATTCTCTTAGGCTTTCCTCAAGTTCACTCATTTTCTTTGCCCATTGCCTTTTCATTCTTTCGCGGCTATCTCTCTAGGCTCTAGTCCTCTTCTTGGTTATGCTCTCAGTTTCACTAACATCTGAGCTCTTTTCCTGGCTTACCCCTTGGTTTTGCTGCAATGCTTGAGCTCTAGTGACTACCTGTACTGGTGCAGTGGACGTCACACTTCCGGTAGAGTCTACTACTAACCCAATAACATTGATAGGAGTAATTTTTGGCATATTATTAGGATTCTTTGGGCAGTCTCGTAAGAGATGCTCCTTTCCACACTCCTGGCAATAGCCGTGGATCGTCACTGACTGGGGTTGTGTAGGTGGAGGCAAGGGACAATCACAAATGAGATGATCTCCCTGACATCTGTAGCATGGTCCTCTAGGAAATCGGGGTCTTACTTGCCTAGGTTGAGGTCTCGGGTTAGGGTTCGCGTACATGACATTCGCATACTCTGTCTCCCAAATAGGTTCACTCGGTTCCTCATTGTAGTAGAACTCACCATGTTCAAGAGACTGCATATAGTAGGCCTGGGGGCTGTCAATATGCGTCGAATCAAAGCTATGGTCACTCGGGTCACTTTCAGAAAGCAATGGTGTTACAGGGACTATAGCTCTATTCAGGTTCTCTTCTGTAGCTGCATATTTTACTGGGATCACATTAGTAGGAGCAGGTGGTTGTTGTGCTAGCACTGGCTGGGGTCTTAGTTGGGCCTGATATTGTGGTTGGTAATTTTGATGAGGCCTAGTATACTGTAGTGGTGGGTATGGACTCTCGTATCTACCTTGTTGAGGGTATGGTTGAGGGTAGGTTTGCCTAACTGCTTGCTTGTTGTATGGGCAGTCTTGTGCTGTGTGATTTGTGTATCTTCGTTCTATGGTGCAGTACTGGCTACTAGGATTTACTTGGGGTTGAGCCATAATGGGACATACATTCACCATATGGTCACCTCCACAAGTATAGCATCTTTTCACAGGGGCAAATCTTGGGATCTATTTGCTAGTGACACCTAATTTCTGAGCTACTTTCTCTGCTAATTCCTCAATAGATGTGGATTGTGTGGAAGAGAGGCTAGAAGAACTATCAGTATCTTTGTAGATTTCTGAAAGCTCTAATTCCTCCCCTAGGTTATCCTTGATGTCAATGCACATGCGTACACACTCTTCTATGGTCCTAGGGTCCTTCAAGTACACATATGATCTCAATTTGGTACTTAGCAATCCATCCAAGAACAAAGCCACTTGCTTAGCTGGTGTGGGTAACTCAGGGACAGGGCATCTCTCTAGGTATTGCCTAAATCTTCTTCCAGTAAGTCTCAGGGTTTCTTGAGGGGTTTGCTTGAAGCTGTGAATCAGCGAGGAAGTGTTATGTCTTATGCCACTTTTAGAGAATTCGATAATGAATGCCTCTAGAAGTTGGCCTATGCTCCTGAACTGCCTCTCGTTTAGTGGCTGAAACCATGTCAGGGCAGTGTTCCTAAGTGTTAGACCAAAGGCATTGTATTGCGTAAACAGATCTTCAACTTGTTCAGCTCTCAAGACTTGCTTGAACTCAGCCACATGATCGTAGGGATCTCCAGTGCCATCGAAGTAGTTTTTCATGGACTTAACTAGCTGGGTCGGTCTCAGGGTCCTCGTGTGCTCTCTCGGTCTTGGCAAAGGAAAATCATCGGCATTTCTTCGGTTTCCTGGGGCTCTATGACCCTCAGGTTCCACTCTATTTGTTTCCGTTCTCGTTCTTCCTCTTCCCAAGGAGTTGGCAAAGCTTACCTCAGGTCTGTCTCTCTTTATGTCTCTCTGAACTCCATGAGCATGGGACGTTCCAGCTCCCGGGTGACCAAAGGACACATTAGATTTTGGTTGGGGGAAAATAAACTCACCCATCCAAGTGTAAGCATGTCTATCATGTTCTGTAACCACAAAGATCCTCTCTGAAGCGTGATCTAGGTAGGTCACTCTACCTGGGCTATCTGAATCTTTAAACTCATAGATCATGATTGTTCCTATATCATTTGGCCGATCAGATTTATACCTCCAAAAGGCTTCGTCAGTCTCTCGGTTCAGAAGCAGATCTATACTCTTGTTTTCCTGGGGAACCCACTCGGGATTGAGGATTCTAGTAAGAACAGACTTCCCCCGAGGGGTCCTGGGCTCTCCTCCTACGTTCCCTTGCTCTAGGTCACCTATGTCCGTCTCAGGGATCACATTCCCGAATTCATCTGTCCTATCTGGGTGACTAGTGACCACATATATGGTTCCTTCTCTGTCCAAGTATGCTCCGTTTTCAAACTTGACAGCTGGGTGTTCTAGTCCAATGGATTGGTCTGGATTTTTAATTTGGACCACGGATCTTTGTGTACTTGAGCCGCAATGACTCAAGGACTTGTACCAATGAGACTATACCTCAATTGCAATACAAGTGCATATAGTGGAGTCCTTTGCACACATTTAATTATCAATCCGAAGGAATGACTTACCAAGTGTATGAAGACATTTGCACACGTGATAGAAAATGAAGTGAGTTAACTATCCAAGCAAGAGAAAAGACCAATACTACCCGCACCTACTGAAAAAACTGGAAGTGTTGCCGCAAACCTACTTTCAGCAGTTTTGGTTTTTTGAGGTTTTCTCCCAGCTCAGAACTCCGAACATAGGCAATAGGGTACTCGTTTCGAAGCTCTCGACAAGACGAATCCAACGGTGGTGGTTTCACTCAATTCTGACCACTCTGCTGCAAGTTATGGCAGAAACAGTGAATTACGGGAACTACAAACACCCGCGTTTTTGCTTCTCCTAGCTTACGCACGCACTACAGCCACTCAAAACAAGGGGGAAGGGGTAGACAACAGTCCTACACTTGCATTTCAAGCATCACACACACATACATGAGCAAAATGAAGATCAAAATCAGCAAGGAAGAGGCAAACTCGAAATTTCAGAAGTGCCCTTCTTCACAATGACCAGAAGTCTTTTACAATGAGTCACTTTTGACTTATATACTAGTGCCCTAAGTTTGGTCCTTTCACACAAGAGACCGGCACTTTATTCACTAAATTGCTAACTTCCTACTAATATACATGGATAATTCACTAATCTTCTGAGGGGATGCATCTAGAGGACTCCTCTAGTGCATTTACAATGGAAAATATGTACAAAGGTGGTTATGTTACAAAAATTGTGTGTCCAAATCGGAAAAATTTCGGGGCCCGTCTTTTTTCTCTGCTTTCTGCGCTCTTTAGCTCTGCAACACTCTCCCCCTCTTCGTCTCTGTCGTCCCTTGACAGACTTTGCTTCGCGAACGCGTCTCGTGGGTAGTGTTGTCTGCTTCTTGATCTTGCATTACGTTTTAGAGGCGCTTCAGCTTTTCCACTGCACGCTCCCCTTGGTCAGTGTTGTCTGCAGTTAAACAGACATGCAGATTCGATGGCCTTCTTGATTCAAGCTCTACAACTCGAGAGCCTGATGTAGTTGTCTTGCTTGTTGACTCGGGTTGCCACGCACGCCACCAGTGACTAGGAATGTGCTGTTCTTAGTCACCCTCTTCAACTTTTCAGCCTCTACCCCTTTCTAACTTTTGGTCCTACTCTGATGTTTGAAAAGTCCACTACTCGGGACCCTGGGGTTTAGCTTTGTAGCCTGGTGCGTGCCCCTGCGGGGCTCTGTGCAGAGATGGGTGTTGCGCCCCTGCGGGGCTTCCTGCAGAGAGTGGTCCTTGATCATTTGATGTTTTATCTTTTACTGCGCACTTTTGGACTTGGACCTTCTTCTTCTTTTCTTTTTGCTTGATTGTCCCTCTACACGTCCCTCCTCCTGAACTCTGTCGTCCTCGACAGGCTTTCTGAGGCGACGCGTGTATGTTTGGATGGCTGTTTGCTCTCGTTGGTTCAACAGATTTGCATGACATATCATAAATTCCTTCCATTGCTTTGACTTCACTCCGTCTTCTGGCGCCTGTCTGTGATCAGCGAAAAAGCTAGTTTCATAGGCCACCAGTCTTGCATTTAAATTTGAAGTCATCTTCACAAAAATTTCTGAATCAATTTCAAAGAAGCCTGTGAAGAATGCTTCTTCAAACGTCTGCATATACGTCGATGGCAAAAACATGAGACGAGAATAATATGCCATGATAGTTAGTCGGCTGGGAATAGTAGATAAATCAAAAATTAATGCTTCTGAGCCCTGCGTAATGCCGATGAAATTTAAAAATGTGTACTTAGCATGCTGGAACACCTTCAAAACTGTAATAAGCATGCTGACTATTTTGTTGGTCATTTTGACGGCTAAGTCCGGAACTGTAGCATATCTTGCAATCCAAAATTCCATTGTTTTGACCATATATTCTTCTGTCGGTAGGTAGTTATGTGGCGGACTAGGTAATAATGGATAATTGAGCCACTGGTTATTAATATTGCCTTGGCGCTGTCCTTCCCAAAATTGCGTCCAAGATCGTCTGCGGGGTACAGGACAAAAAGATGGATTGACTTGAAGTGCATATGGAGATGCTTCCCACTGTACCCGCAATGTAGGATTCTTTTCCAAAAGCTTTCGTCTCCATATCGGATCTGCTCTCTCGAACTCCTCTTGAGTGTAATTGAACGTGTCATGTTTAAAGTGGAGGTTGTGGTCCGGATCCTTATTCGTTGCAGATTTTATATACTGCCGCGTCTGTTCTTTAAGTAGGCCGTATGGTACGTTGAATGGCTTCAAAATTTGATCCAATTGTTTATGCTCAATCTGAGCCTCTTTCATTATCTGAATTATTTGATCTTCAAATTGAGCAGTGAGCTGGGACACCAGTAGTGCCCTTTCTGGTCTGCTCAACTCTGCAATGTCGCGTGTGTTAGGTTCTAGTGGAACCTCCTTTTCCGCCCTTATTGGAGAATGATACAAAGGGGGAGAGAGAGGACGTACCTCTTCCTCCACAGTAGCCGTGGTTTCTGGAGGAACTACTGGTGTCCCTTGTTTCTCTTTTAGCTCAATCTGCTCCTGCAGCTGTTTAATGATGTCATCTTTATTCTTTAATTCTGCTTCAGCCTTGGCAATCGTCTCCTGATGTTTGATCAATTCTTGAGCAACTATATTCATGTGATCTGTGTCTTCTTTGCACTGTCGGAAATAATCATTTTCTGCTTTTTTCCATTTCTTGCGTAGTGCTGCAGTGTCGTTCATATACCGTTGCTCCCAGTCAGCAATGGTGTCTTGCTCCTGTTTGAGCTGATCTGCCATCTTGGTGATCTTTTCTTCCAGTTCTTTTATGTCCTCCGTTGAATGATTAGTTTCTGCTGGTGGTTGATCACTGAGGAGAGCTGTCATGAGCTCCTTGTTCCTGTTCCTTAAATTTTCCGCTTCCTCCATACTCACCTGGAGCTGTGATTCGAGTATTTTACCACGAGCGTTGATCCTTGCCTTCTCTTTTTCTGTCATATCTAATTTCTTCGTGAGCTCCAAAATTTGTTCTTTTAGTTGGGCATTTTCCTTTTCTAATACCTGGCATTGTGTTTTGGTCTTCTTTATTTCCTCGTGTTTCTTTAAGGCTTGAGCTTCTGCTTTTGATAACCTATTAGCCAGATCCACACCTTCTTTTTGAAGCTCCTGCTTTTCACGCATGGCCTGATCGTAATCTTCATCAGCATCAAGCATTAACTGTTGAGTGTCTAGTGCAGTTCGAATCATATCCTGCACCACAGGCTTGAGCTGAGCTATATCGACGTTTAGCCATGTCCTTGGTATACTTGGTGTTTCTCCTGTGTGTACATCTTTCCCTTTGTCCACATGAATAGTTTCATTATGTGGTTGTCGGACTTGTAGTTGTACATTCAGTTCTTCGTTGTTTTTACCTTGATCCTTAGATTTCGTGGCACTTCCTTGAAACGTGACGGCCAGGGGGGATGGTTCTGCCACAACCCTTAGTGGTGTGAAGGGTGCTTCGTCATGTCCTTCTTCTTGAGGCTTATCCTCTGATAGCACTAATTGTTCCTCATTATCAGATTTACCTTCTTTGATATGGGTAGTGGAGGCGTCTTTTGATTGAACAGGTTGTTGCCTTTCTTCTTCTTCCGGCTGTTTAGTAGCATTTGTGTCTACCGCTTTTGTCTGATCCTGTTCTTTGTGTCCGTCTTGGGTTGCGCCATAGTCCACTTCATTTAATTCCTCCCACTGTCCATCATCTTTTGATTCACTTTGAATATCGACATTAAGCAATGAATTGTCTGGTTCTTCTTGTTTCTCCGAGACCGAACTAGAATTATCCAAGCCTATTTCTTTATATCTATGGACTTTTGTGAGCTTGGCTTTCTGGTCTGTTGCTTGTTGTGATTGCTTATAGTGGTGACCTTGCACTGGCAAATTAACTTGCCCTTCTGTATATTGATGGGTCTCTTCGAGAGCTTCTGTCAAGTCTTTTTCCGTTATTTCTCTTCTTTTCTCAATCGTGGCCTTGGGAACAACATGGACCCTCTTCCGAATTTGTGTGTCCTCTTCCTGTAACTCGAGTTCTCTGAGTCTTTTTGTGCCTCTCATTCTGGGTTGAGAGCTTGGTTCCGCCATCTCCACAATGGTTGTCTTTTTCTTTTTCTTAGGGATAGTTGCTACTTTGGCATATTGAGCTAAACCTGTTGATGAGGGCATTTCTTGTAGATGCTCCCTGATGCCTAGCGCATGGTATATCAGAATGGTCAGTGCAATACTCCCATTGAGGAACTTCTTGTTTTTCCATTGCTTCTTCGCTTCGAACAATCTTTCCTGCACATATGGGGTCAGATTAATTTGATTCCCGATTTGTTTGATTGCATGCGACAGTAATTGCACGATGATTTTTTGTGGGGCCGTGTATCGGTGCATGTTAGGAAAGCAGAAATGCTGGTGAATTAGCCTGACCGCCTCCTCGATGTCCACCCGATTAATTTCGGTGAATGTCCTAGTTTTGGCACCTCGGCTTTCTTCCTTCACCACTGTAATCCCATCTTTCTCCCATCCAAAAGCTTCCTTGATCAGTTCATGGGTGAACTGAATAATTACCCATTCTCCAACTTTGTCCATTACTCTAGCTTCTGGTACTAACGGGTCATGTAATGCTGGTTGTAATGTATTCATCAGCTGTGTGCATCTTTGGAAATCTGGTTTGTAAATGGGTAACTCGAAATACTTGAGAATGCCTGCTTTCGTCATGATATCCTGTATAGATGGCATCCCATGCAGTACTCGAAAATCCTGGGACAGAATAGTAAATTGATGATCGGTGTCCATAATCTTGATTGTTGCAAGGAAGATCGATTCCCCGTCAGGTTGATCTTCCCGGAACCAATGTCCCTTCGCCTTTGTAATACTTTGGGGTGGGAAATCCATGGCTTCTTCAGGTATGGTTGCTTCAGAATCTTGAGAAGACATCTGCACTCGTAAGTGAAGTATATTAGTTTCATACCAAAGAATGCAGTAGTGTGGTGCATTTCTGAGTATCGTCGTTCTTCACTCCGTTCCCATAACCCCATAGTTGAGATCTCTTACCACCTCTTTAGTTTCTTTTTCATTTTCCTGAAAGAGAACAACTGTTAGCATAGCCGAAGCTTTTATTTATTTACACTGTAGATCCATTCCTACTTGAGTTCAAGCTGAGAGCTAATCTCCCTTGGAGAATGTGCACCACTAATCTTGTTTGGAGCATCATGTGCCAAATGCGTGGCCGTGTAATGTCGCCCTATTATGCATACTTTAGGTGCATTGTGTACTTCATGAGTGCAATTAGGATTGTCAAATGGTGAAGTTTTTCTATGCACTTTCTTCGGCCTCCATATCTGAGTCGTGGTCACCCTTTTGATACATGTTCTTTTGTTGCGTCCTTGATTGGCTGGTATTGGTTTGATCTGACTCGGAGCACCAAAATCTGTGCCTAGGGTTCGCTGTTGAGATTGCTTGGGTCTGCTGCTTCGTCTTTTTTGAAAAGAGGTAGGTTCTTGGGTCGTCCCAGTTTTCTTTGCATTCCGAGCAGCCTTCTTGTGAATCCATATCTGTTGTCGACCTCTCTGAGCTTCGAGTAAGGGTTTCGGAACCCAAATTTGCACTACTTTTTCCATAGACTTGGTTACTCCTCTGGCTGGTTCTGGGTTGGGTGTTGGTTGTCCTTGAATGCTCATTTGATCCTTGCGCACCCATTTGTATTTGTGTTGTGTTTGACCGGAACCTGTGCTTGAGGTTCTCCAATAGGTCGGTTGGGTAGCCTGTTGATAGTTTTGGGTAGTGGTTGAACTTTTCTTGACCGTTTGGGAATGTTCAGGTTCTTCTGCGGTCATCCTTGCATTCGAGGTCTCTGCTGTTTCCATATTGACTCTATGAGCCTGGGTACCAGATTCCCTTTGTGGTTCTTTGCCTAAGCTATTCTCCGAATTTTCCACAATCTTAGGTTGGCACAGTGGCTTCTCTCCTAGTAAGCTAAATATTTCTTTGTGCCCTATTTTGGCAGAGATATACCCTTGAGCTAGATGGATACATACTTCATTCTCGATAATCCAGTCTTGTCCTAAAATCAAGTCTTCTATCAGGTCCTCATCGTTGCAGACTAACACTCTCTGTTTCATGGAGGAATTTCCTATGTGTAGAGATATGTTTGTCGTTCCAATACATTCTAGGGTTTGACCTCCCACTCCTATCAACCGTGCACTTGTGGGATTCACCTTCAACTGCTGATCTTTTATGACCTTGTTTCGTACACAACTAAGTCCTGCTCCTGAGTCGATTAATGCGTCTATCAATTTATACTCCGTCTGACCAATCCCTAAGTTTAAGTAAGGCTGTGCATTGTACACACCATTCGTATCAGGGTTATTGACTCGATAATTAGCCATAGGGATAGGTTCTTCACCTTGGAGATAGCGTTCGTCTCGTTGCCTCATCCATTCTTTCCGTTTCCTAACGCGTTCTAGGGCTTCCTGTCTCGCTTCTTCTCGTATTCGTTCTTCTTCCCTTTTCCTATTTTGAGCTCCCAACAGTCTAGCTAGCATTTCATCGGTCAGAGGCTCCATGAATCGTTTCACTCGGCATCCACTGATGTAATTGGGAAGAATGTCGCCATCTAGTGTGGCGAGATTGACTGCACCACTAGTGGAGACTCGATTTATAATGAGGGGACCATATCCGCGTTTTTGGAGTTTCTTTGCGTGCTGTTTTAGGGTGTATACTAGGACTAAGTCGCCTTCTTTTAGTCCCTTATCTTTAATATGTGAGTCATGGTATGCCTTTTGTCTCCGTTTAGCGGCATAGATGCCTGCTACCGCTTGCAATCTAGTCTCATGCAGCTTTTCGATTTAATCTAATTGCTGAGACAATTCATGACCGCTCCACTCATATTGCTGGGCTACTTTTAATGTAGGTATTAAGAAGTCAATTGGCAAAATTGCATTCTGCCCATACACTAGGTTGAAAGGTGTAGTTCCAATGGCCGTTTTATATGCCACTCGGAAGGCCCAAATTGCATGATGCAATTGTTTGTCCCAATCTGACCTTCCATTATTGACAATCTTTGTCAATACTGTACATAGTACTTTGTTGGAACTCTCTGCCTGACCATTGGCTTGGGGATGGTATGGAGCAGATTTTTTATGAATCACTAGGAATTCATTCATAAGTGATTCAATGACTTCGTTTAGGAAGTGAGTTCCTCGATCACTCACTATCTCGATCGGTAGTCCAAATCGTGTGAAAATATGCTCAAAGAGAAATTTTGCAGTTGTTTGAGCATCATTCTTTCTGGTAGCCTTGGCTTCCACCCATTTTGTCAAGTAGTCGGTGGCTACTATTATATACTCCGCATGTGATCCTCTAGCTGGTGGATTGATGGGTCCTATGAAGTCAATTCCCCACTTGGTAAATGCTCTTGCACAAACCATGGGTCTTAAAGGCATGTCGTCTCTTCGAACGGGATATTTCGCTCTCTGGCATATTTCGCAACTTCTCACATATGTTTCAGCATCCATATGTAGAGTTGGCCACCACAAGCCTGCAAAGAGAATCATCTTGACCGTTCTATCTGCTGAGAAATGTCCTCCCGCAGCTCCTGCGTGTGCCATTTCTAATATAAGAAGATACTCTCCTTCATGCACGCACAATCTGAGTTGATTGTCTCTCCCTCGTTTAAACAGTTGTCTCCCTATGATCACATAATCCTTGCTCATTTCTTCTAGGGATCGCTTTCTTGCTAGGCCAGCTCCTATTTCGTGTTCTTTGGTTTTGAGGAATTGCACTAATGATTTACTCCAATTAGGCGCTATGGTGGAAAAGGGTAAGGACACGTGATCCTCTGTGCTAGTTTCTTTGCATTCCACACAATTATTTACATGCTCGTGAACGTCCTTGGACATATCAGGCCAATATACGCCTAACCTCTTTAATTCTCGTATTGTTCCCTGCATTCCTTGATGGGTTTTCCACTTGTTTATGTGTGCCTGGTGAATTAATTGTTTCTGCTCGTCCTCCTCGACACATCTTGATAAGACACCGTTTGGTTCCTTATAATACATACTTCCCGCAACAATGTGTAAATTTCTTGTTTGAAGAATCTCTTTTTTGCTATCCTTATTTATTGAGTGTTGAGGGCCATGGGTGAGTATAGGAATTAGTCGTTCCGCCCACTTTGGACATACCTCAAGATTAAACAGATAAGCGTCTGGTAAATCATCAGGCACTCCGCTAGGTGGCTCTCCGTGTTTTAATCTAGAAAGGTGGTCTGCTCTCACATGTGTGTTTCCTTTTTTGACCACTACCTCAAAGTCAAACTCCATTAGTAACAAGAACCATCGTACCAATCTCCCTGTGTTGCAAGGCTTATTGACTAGATACAGCAAGGCTTGGTGGTCAATGAAGAATTTGAACTTGTTGGCTAAGAGGTAATGTCTAAACTTTTTTATTGCGTAGACCATTCCTAAGCCCTCTCTTTCAGTAGTCGTGTAATTTCTCTTAGCTTGGTTTAATTGTCTACTCGCGTAAGCGATTGGATGATCAAGCTTTCCTTCATCGGCCGGTTGAGCAAGGATACATCCAATTGCATAGTTCGAAGCGTCAACATGAATATGAAAAGGCTTGTTCCAGTTGGGTGATTTTAGAATTGGGGCTGTACTCAGCCTCTTTTTAAGCTCGTTGAAGGCCTTCTCACACTCGTCCGTCCAAGTGAACTGAGTCAATAGACCGTATAAGGGTTTGGCTATTATGGCATACATGTGAATAAACCTACGGTAATATCCACAGTGTCCCATAAAGGCTTGCACTTCCTTCGCATTCTTGGGTCTTGGTAAGTCCAATATGACTTTAATCTTATCCTCATCTGTAGATATTCCATTCTTTGAAACAATGTGTCCTAGGATTTTTCCTTGTCTTACCATGAAGACACATTTTTCTGGGTTCAAGCAAACTCTATACTGCCTACATTTGTTGAATATTTTCCGCAGTTCCGGTATGTGATCTGGTCGTTGATTTGAGTATGTACACAAATCATCTACGTATACTTCCATGCTTTTTCTCAGAAATTCTTTGAAAACATGACACATCAATCGTTGGAAGGTGGCTGGCGCATTAGTGAGCCCGAAAGGCATCACTCTAAATGCATAGATTCCCCATTCAGTCGCGAATGCGGTTTTATGCTGGTCCTCGGTTGCAATAGCTACTTGGTTGTAACCAGAGAATCCATCCAAGAAGCTATAGACCTCCTTGCCGGCCACTCTTTCCAAAAGATGGTCTGTGATGGGTAAAGGGAAACTGTCGCGTATAGTTGCTGCATTTACTTTTTTTAAGTTGATACACACCCTTAATTTTCCGTTTTTCTTGGGCACTACAACTAGTGGCGATACCCATTCTGTGTGTTCAATCTCATAAATGAATCCTGCCGCTAGTAGTTTGTCAATTTCTTCCTTGATTTTGGCTGCATAAACCTCGTTATATGTGTAAGGGCGTTGTTTAGAAGGTTTCGCATCTGCAGTCATAGGGATTCGATGAGCGCATATGCTAGGTTCTACACCCTTAAGGTCTTTGTACGTCCACGCAAACACATCTCGGTATTCTCGGATGAGGTGTATGAGATCCTCTTCTTCTTCGTCTGATACGTCTTTCCCAATATACGTGCACCTCTCTTCTCCGTCTTCTATCGTTACAACCACTTTTTTGGTTTGTTCTTTGTTATCATAGGCTTCTCCGTCTCGTGCTTCTCGTTTAGGCATTTGAGTTGCTATTTTCCTTTCTTCCACCTCGTATCTTTTAAAATGTTCTGGAACTTCAAAGTGGTCTGGTTCAGGTTCCACTTTACTTGTGTCCTCTCTATGCTCGTGCATTCTTGGGATGGTGTCAATTGCTAAGACTTTTGTCGGCCTTTCTTTTGATTCTTTTTGCATAGTTTCTAAGTATTGTTCTTCAGAGTCGAACTCTGGTTCCATTTCTATGCTTTCGTATTCTTCTTTCTCCTCTTCCTCTGCAAGTTCTCCTGCTTCTACTTCTTGGAGGACAACCATGTAGAGGTTCACATCATATCCTTCCTCGTCTATACAGTCGTTCATCGTCAATACTTCTTCATTCACACAAACGTCTAATGTGGCTAGGATTTCCATCCAGCCATGTGGTTCAAAGAGTTCATCTGAAAAAATTTGAGGCATATAATCGGGGTCTTCTATCGATCGATAATTAGGGTGCCCTATTGGCCACATTTGTTTTTTACACTCCTCCTTCTTGGCTTCTTTGCACATCCACAACTGGGCATCCTCATGCATCCAAGGTTGGTCACTTGATCCAGCACTGTGAATGGATAGGTCATCTTCTTCTTTGTGGACTGGATTCCATTGTAATGGAGGGACATCCCGATAAGCGAATGAGTGCAGGTTTATCTTGGTAGTGTTCCCTTGATGTTGGAGATATAATGAATCTCTGCCCCAATCTTGTACTACTCGCATCTGTCGCATGAATGGTCGTCCTAATATCATCTCGTAATTGTTTGCTTTTTCGAACTTACAGATGGCCAATGTGTGTTCAAACTCTACTCCACACGTGGTTAACCTAATTCCTTCCAATATTCCTAGGGGTTTCTCTACATGTCCATCTGCTAATTGTAACTTCATGCGAGTGGGTCGTAAGGCTGGTTTACCCCACTTTTCCCAAATTTCCTTCGTTGCAATTCCTACTCCGGCTCCAGTGTCTAAGATGGCCTTGGTCATGTACCCATTGTAGGTGACAGGTAAGCACGTATTACCTTCATCTCCTTCACTAAATTCTCCTACTTTATCAACTGGAACTCGTATTTTGGAGTGGTTTTCTTTTTCCTTTCCTTTCATTTCTCCTTTCTCTGCCCGTGGCTCTATTTGATTTGCTAGCTGTCTCCATAGATGTGGTCTAAGTTGAAGCAACTCTTCCACCGTCAATTTACATTGCACCTTTGTTTTCTTAAGTTCTGTTAGATTGTGTGAACTCTCTTCTGAGTTTCCTTTTTCTTTCCCATGCACTGTGGGTGCTCGTATTATTACCGACTCTCTTTCATATTCTCCCATGTAGTTGGGCAGCGTTGAGATGCTCATGGTTTCCTCTCTTCCTTTATCAAATCTTGACACTTCCTCATATGCTTCCTCTAGGTTATGATCTTGGTGACTTTCTGCTCCAATTATTTCCTCAAAAGGAGGTGGACTGATTCCATCCTTTTTCCATTGCTCTTCTCTAATTCTTTTCCACAAATCTTTGGACCAATCTTCCTCTAGGTCGGGTATTATGGATACCTGTTCTTCTTGAGATTTCTTTCGTTCATTTCGATCATCTTCCTGACTAGGTTCCTTATCCTTAGGTTGTATGCACTCTTCATATAGTTCTTGTGTGATCCTTGTTTCAGGCAAAATTGGGATAGTCTTTTCTAGAGTCGCCTGTGCTACTTCTATGAGTTTTTTGCATATCGCCAGTCTTTCTTTCTCTAATTCCCCTTGAGGATAGAGTCTTTCATGTTGTTCTAGGTTTGGTCCCACTTTGATTCTAGCTTGGTACGCTTTTAGCCACATGTCCAATTCCTCTGGCTTTGAGTCAGCTAGAATTGATTCTGGCTTCTTTGCCTCTGGGCTAATTGATGGTGTTTCAGGGATCTCCTTATGCGTTTTTTGTTCATTAATCTTTCTAGAACCCTTCGTTTGTTTGTTTCTGTCTTGGCTCTTGTTTCTTGCCCATTTCTCTTTGAGCTTTTCTCGTCTTTCTTTCCATTTTTGTACTTTGGTGTTTTGGGCATTCTCACATGAGTTCTCTGAATCCTCGACTACTTGAATGTTTGGTTCTACTGTTTTATTGTGCTCTGGTTTTTCTTCCGGTTTATTTCCTTTTTGTTGTTTTGTTTGAGCTCTAGTAATAGCTTTCAGCGGCACAGTGTACTCCTTATCACTTCCAGATTCTTCTATGACCTCTATTACATTGATTGGTGCAGGACCTTGAGTTTTTGTAGGGTTCTTAGGGCAATCTCTGAAAAGATGTTCTTTCCCACAATCACTACAATATCCTTCCCAAATCCTGGGTGGTGGAGGGTTGTAAGGTCGAGGACACTCCCGAATGAAGTGATCCCCTCCGCATCTATAACATGGTCCTCTTTGCCCTGGTGGTCTAATAGGAGGTCTCAACGGTTGTTGCGTCTTGGGCATTGTATACATTAAAGTTGCAGTTTCCACTCCATAATTCTGATCAAATCCTTCATATCCATAATAAGCCACGTCATATGCTGGTTCATATTCCATCATGTTGGCTTCATATGGATAGTACTCTCCTGGTGGAGGTTCATACCCTTGGTTGGTTGATTCTACATTGGTCGCTATTGAAGCTGGTATTATGGCTCTCTCCAAGTTTTCTTCCGGTTGAGTATACTTCACAGGTACAACTTGTTGAGGTTGAGATAGTTGGGGTCCCAATACTGGTTGTGGTGGTGGATACAGTGCTTGCTCGTATTGTCTCTGTGCTCCTACCGGATACGGATTGTATCTAGGCATCTCCCTACCAAGCTCTCTAGGTGGGTATCCATAAGGTCGGTATTGTGGTGGATTGATAGGTCGTGTTTGCCTATTAAAGGGACAGTTCTCAGTTGTATGATTGGTATATTTTTGCTCAATGTGGCAGTATGAAGAAGTCCCTTGTTGTTGCTGTCTGTTGTGTGGATACATGGGTTGTGCACCGGCTCCTCCTCTGGTACACAAGTGTGTGGGATGTTCTCCTCCACATAAGTTACACCTCCTCAACATAGGCACTCTTTGAGCTGGATATTGGTAAGCTCTCTGTCCTTGGACTCCTAGTTTCTTAGCTAATAGTTCTGCTAGTTCTTCCATATTACTAGAGTTGGACGTCACTGTGCTTCTTGAGTCTTCTGATTTTGTGAGGTCGGTAGTACCTTTGAGATCCTCAGCAAGGTTATCTTCCAAGTCGATGCACTCTTGAAGACACTCACTCAATGTTTGCAGCCTTTTTACATACACTAGGGTTCTTAGGGTCCCGTTAGAGAGTCCATCTAAAAACAATGAAATCATCTTTTGTTGAGTCGGTCTCTCAGCCGTAGGACATCTATCCACGTATTGGTTGAACCTTCGGGCAGCTGTCTTCACAGTTTCATTAGGGTTTTGCTTAAAGCTATGGATTAATGATGCAGAATTGTGTTTAATCCCTCTTTTTGACATTCTCCTATAAATTCTTGAAAGAATTGCTCCATGTTTCCAAATCGATTGGGATCTAAAGGTTGGAACCAAGTTAGAGCCGTTCCTGTGAGGGTGAGTCCAAAAGACTCATACTACACAAAGAAGTCCTCTACTTGCTCCGCTCTTAGAACTTGTTTAAATTCGGCAATATGATCATATGGCTCCCCTGCTCCATCGTAATGGTTTCTCATAAACTTCGCTACTTGGATTGGTCTCAATCTCCTCATTGGTTCAGGTGGTCTGGGCATTACAGGGAAAACCGGGACAGCTGGTCGTAATGGAGGCACTCCTGGCTGTCCTCCCACAGGTGGTCGTGGTCTGACCGGTGGTCGGAAATGGTTCCCCATCCCTGTGTGGGTCTGATTATGAGTGTGCTCACCTGGAGTTGCAAACTGTACATGAGTGCGGTTGGGCACACTTCTTTGACTGGTCTGTCCTGATGTGGTATGTTCCGTCTCTTGTTGATCTCCAAAAGGATTCTGCGAGGTAGTTGCCTGCTCCCTCTGAGGAAATACAGGCGCACCCATATATCTCAGCCGAGCCTTGTCTAGGACACCTACCGGCCAATATCTTCTTCGATTCTTATCTAGGTAAGTGAGTCTAGTTTCGTCCTCTGGGTCTTTCAACTCATAGAATGTCATGGGGCTCTCTCCTATTCCTTGAACAGGTACGTCAGTTTGGAGCAATAAGTCTGCTCCTTGAATCATGTAGACTTCCAACAAGTAGTCGTCTTGAGGTATCAAGTCTCCTCTCAAGACCCGTGATACTTGTGATCTGCCTCTAGGGGTGGTCACTAACTCTTCAAGGTTGTTGGGATCCATAAACTCTCCTCTTTCATTGATTCTCTCAGGAAATTCAGTTACTATGTAGATGTGACCCATTTTGTCAGTGTAAGCACCTCCCTCGTACTTGACAGCTGGTCGGGGTATGATGGTGACATCTTGTACTGTTGCCATTCTGGCAACGGACCTGTTTAAGCCATCCAGGTAGATTGGAATCTCCTGGGTATTTGTGGACACATATTGTAAGGCAGTGCGGTACTCACCTTCCACTGTAGACATGAAGTTCCTATGTGGTGCTGGACCTTGCATGTCTTCTGATGCCATGGGTATGTCTTCCTCAGATTCACTAGAGGTCTCTGAGTAGACGGAGTGGTGACTGACCTGAGCAGTGCTTCCAATAGAAGAGATGACACTCCTTCGGCTACTTAGCACTCTTCCTGACCTCAAGTTCATTCACACACCTAAGCCTCCCTTTATACTTCTTAGATTCCCCTTGGTTAGCTCTCCTAAAGGCTCAAAGTGTCTGACTAAAGAAAAGGTTTATCTCGGCGATACCACTTCCTGACGATACTGCTCTCGGCGATACTGCTTTGACTGCGATACGATACCAGTGTCACACGATACGATACGAGACCATGCCCACGATACGATATCAGGCACAGAGGCGATACGATACCAGTGTGGTGTCGCGATACCACTTTGGGAAGCAGACGATACGATACCCCTGCTGCCCACGATACGATACTGGAACTATGACGATACGATACCAAAGGATTCCAACGATACGATACCTGATCTTCTGCCGATACGATACCTGCGTGATTTCGCGATACTTACTCTAGGAGGAAGCGATACGATACCACCGAATTTTTGGCCGATACGATACCTGTGACAGTATCGCGATACGATCTTTAAACTTCGACGATACGATACTAAGTATAGTATCGCGATACTTCCCTAGGAACTCCACGATACGATACTAGAGACTATGACGATACGATCTCACGATGGTGTCGCGATACTGTCCTTAGTGGGAGACGATACGATATCACTGTAGTAAGCGCGATCGCGATACCGACTTGGCTACACGATACCAGAATGGTATCGCGATACCAGGGTCGATGACCAGCGATACGATACTACCGCAATTGTGCGATCGCGATACCAACTCAGGGTCACGATACCAGTGCGGTATCGCGATACCAAGTTAGGTATCAAGCGATACGATACTGACGGCGAATATCGCGATACAAGGGAGTTTTGGTATCGCGATACCAGAACTCAACCGATCGCGATACTCAAGCCAAATCACAAGAAATGTGGAAATTTTCTCACCCCCTTGCAGCTCTTACACTCCTCCTCCCTTCTAGGCCTCTCTATCACACAACAACTCAGAAATAACTTCTCTTTACCCCCCCCCGCGATACTGCGCACTGTTTTAATCACGTTTTGTGCATGTTTCAAGTGCTTTGAGTGAATGATCTTGATAAGAACTCACCTTTGCCTGCTCTAGCTTGCCCTTTTGGTTCAAACTCTCACTGAAACAGCCTCGAACGCACGATACCAGACCCACGATACCGGTCGCTGTCGCTCACGATACCAGAGTTCCAGCAAGTGTCAAATGAGTCAATTTTTTGGGTTTTTATACTTTTTGGGACAGAACTTGAAATTTTGGTCTATTTTTGGTGAAATTTTTTGGGTTTTTTGCCTACTCCTACTTCTCCTCTCCTCTCTACTCCTCTCCTGAACTAACCCTAACTCTTCCTTCTCTTCCCTCCTCCTACACTTAAACCTAAAACTTATCACACACACCTCAAGGATGAGAAGTGACAAGTGCTGAAATGGAATACTACTCGTCAATGGACAAATTCACCTCTACAAGTACGATTCGATCACACTTGCTCTCTAACTATCACGAAGGCAACTTGGTGGAGTGCCTCCCCGGCAACGGCGCCAAAAACGTGTGTACTTGAGCCGCAATGACTCAAGGACTTGTACCAATGAGACTATACCTCAATTGCAATACAAGTGCATATAGTGGAGTCCTTTGCACACATTTAATTATCAATCCGAAGGAATGACTTACCAAGTGTATGAAGACATTTGCACACGTGATAGAAAATGAAGTGAGTTAACTATCCAAGCAAGAGAAAAGACCAATACTACCCGCACCTACTGAAAAAACTGGAAGTGTTGCCGCAAACCTACTTTCAGCAGTTTTGGTTTTTTGAGGTTTTCTCCCAGCCCAGAACTCCGAACATAGGCAATAGGGTACTCGTTTCGAAGCTCTCGACAAGACGAATCCAACGGTGGTGGTTTCACTCAATTCTGACCACTCTGCTGCAAGTTATGGCAGAAACAGTGAATTACGGGAACTACAAACACCCGCGTTTTTGCTTCTCCTAGCTTACGCACGCACTACAGCCACTCAAAACAAGGGGGAAGGGGTAGACAACAGTCCTACACTTGCATTTCAAGCATCACACACACATACATGAGCAAAATGAAGATCAAAATCAGCAAGGAAGAGGCAAACTCGAAATTTCAGAAGTGCCCTTCTTCACAATGACCAGAAGTCTTTTACAATGAGTCACTTTTGACTTATATATTAGTGCCCTAAGTTTGGTCCTTTCACACAAGAGACCGGCACTTTATTCACTAAATTGCTAACTTCCTACTAATATACATGGGTAATTCACTAATCTTCTGAGGGGATGCATCTAGAGGACTCCTCTAGTGCATTTACAATGGAAAATATGTACAAAGGTGGTTATGTTACAAAAATTGTGTGTCCAAATCGGAAAAATTTCGGGGCCCGTCTTTTTTCTCTGCTTTCTGCGCTCTTTAGCTCTGCAACAATCTTCCTAGGCCGTCCTCATAGATGCTGGCACCTAATCGGTTGGTCCTAAGGTATTCCAGCTACGTCTTGTAGGGGCCTTCCACCCTATACAGATATGGCACACCTGTACTTCCTGTAGGTCTGTCCATACCTTGAGACATCTCTGATTCACTAGTCTCAGAGCTAGGGTAATGCGAGTGGTGGTTCAACTGCTGGGCCCAAGACCTAGCAGTGTGATTGACGCTAGCCTCTGAAGATCTTAGACTTTGTCTATCTCTCCCTAGATGTCGTCCTGATCTAAGGTTCATATGCTTTATTGAGCAATCCCCAATTTTACCCAAGTATAACCTCGTTGCTGAGTTCTTTTGTATCAGTTACTTGATTCTTTTTAGTCGATTATCGTGTTTGGGATCTTGTCTGATACCACGTCGTCAAGAATACTTGAGTATTTTTTGTACTTTAAGTTGATCGTTCCACGTTAAATTCTTTTCCTTTAAAGTTATCGATCGCACACAAGTTAACTCTTGTCTTGGACTTGATTTTTTAGATAGTCTTTGACTTGTCTCGTGCCTATCGTTGCCCTGACTTACTTCTAGCACTATTCACGTGTAGCCTAGGCTAGGAATTGACAGAGGGAGTTGAGAATCTTCCAACCTTGAGTTCCTCCCTTGGTTGCCCTTGTGTGCTCAGGAAGTGTGTTCCCAAGCTTGCACTTACTCTTGCTCCGATCGCCCTTTGATGCTCTCACTGTACCTGTAAGAGTCCCAAAATTAGCTCAAGACTTAAATTCAAATGACAGACAGATCACTTTCATTCATGTAATTCACAAACCAAATTGCCTTTTGCCTTTATGGAAAACTATCCCATGGGACCCTCAACCTACTTCGGGGTATGGTCAACTTCAAAATACCCTATCTAATAATCTGGATATTAATTTTACCGTAACCAATGGAAGTTTTGGTTGTACTCCCCATGAGCTTTCCAACAAAACAAGAATCACAGCAAACTGATTTCGTATGAGAAAGTTATGCCAGTTCAGGGTTCTAGGGCTAAAACATGGTTCAAACAGGCTAACAGGCCAACAGGGTTTCCTCAAATTATTTGCTTATAGCCTCCGTATATGCCCTATAGCCCAATATTTATGCCCAAAATGAGCCAAAATCCTCAAATTAAAAACCCTGAAAAATTGGCCGAAAATGGCTGTCAATCGCGATGGACAGGGCTGTCCATCATGGCTTGTCAGTCGCGATGGACACGTGTCAATCGCGATGGACAGGGGGTGTCGATCGCGATGGACAGAGGGTATCGGTCGCGATGGACTCCTATTAGTCACGATGGACAGCTGTCAGTCGCGATGGACAGTGTGAGTCGCGATGGACTGAAATTTCGGGTTTTTCCGTGTTTATGTGTTGATCGGAGCTCTATACGTCGCGATGGTCAAGATTCTCGTCGAAATGGGGTGTCAATCGCGATTTTTCTGTCGATCGCGATGGACACGTGTCCGTCGGGGTCTGTCAGTCGCGATTGACTGGCTGTCCATCGCGATGGACAATGTCAATCGCGATGGACAATGTCAATCGCGATTGATGCTATCAATCGCGATGGACTGAAAAAATGCAAATTTTTCAAAAGTTTTGGTGGATCTGAGTTGTGCAAGGTCTCTACTCTACTGTGGTGCACTTAGTTTTACCAAAAGATGAAATTTTCTGTCGATCGCGATCGACAGAGGTCTGCGACACAGAGACAGTTCTGAGTTCGTCCATACCTGCGCAGCGTGCTGGTGGTGATGAAACAGTCAAATCCTGCAGGAAACTCAAGAAACAGGCAAAAACAGCACACAACAGTTCGCTCTCTCGCTCTCTCTCACAAGTGGAATGAGGGAATTGGAATGGGGAAGGTGATATGATCAAAAACTGAAATTTTTCGCGCTGATGGAGATGGAGGTGGGAGATGGTGAGGATGATGATGGTGATGATGATGAAGTAAAAAAGAGAAAAATAAGGAAGAGTAAAGAAATTACCTACAACGCCAATGTCTCAAATCTACGTCTTACCATCACACGCTCGTCCTCAAAGCTTCATCCCCAGCAATGGTGCCAAAATTTGGTGTAGCTCAGTGATGAGTAGCACCTCCTTTAATGTCAATCTGGGAAGACGTGAGGATGGTATGATGACCTCGAGCAAGTGAAGGCACAAGTGCGTGAGTGAGAAGCACACTAACATGCACACACATACACACACACGCGCACACACGGTAAGACAAAGAGTGAGAAGCAATGGAGTTCTTAGATTACTTTCAAAAAGCTCTTACAAGTTTAGATCAATTACAAGCTAACCTAAAAAATGAGCTTTCTAGCTCTATTTATAGTTTTTGACTAGGTTTTGGCCCTGTCCAGACCTAGTGTCCGGCCTAGTTAAAAATTAGGTTCTAGGGTCTATTTGAAGGCTCAAACGGAGTCTAAAAAATATGAAAACTGGTAGGTAGCTACTTTTAATGCTCCTCAAGCTCAAGGACTCCTTGGCTTGCACAAAATGGAGCTACAAAAATATGAAATGGTATTTACAATGATTGTTAATGATGAGAATCACTGTTATAAAGATGTTGATTTGGAAAAATTTGAAGGGCCTATCTGCCAGATTTGCGTCGACTGCTCTGTCTACTTAATCCTTCACCTCGCTCTGACTCTCTCCGGTGGCTTCCTTGTCTAGTCAGTCCTTGACTACTTTCAACAAGGAGGCAGAATCACGGAGGAAGGACAAGACACTTATGAAGAGCCCCCTTCGGCATGGATGAAACAGGTAGAAGAAATGGGGACAACTCAGGAGGAACGTATCTCCACTCAGATGCTGACAATGAGGACCATTGAAGAAACCATACTGCAATCATTGTATTTCAGACACTTGGCCCCTAGAAGACTGATAACTAGTTCTGAATTACAATATAAACCCTATTTTGTATTATTGGCCGACTACAACGTAGAAATCAAAAGAGTCACTAACAGGTACCCCACGTTCGCAACACAATTCAAACTAGAGGATATTCCAGAGGCAGCCAAAAAAGGGGCCATATTCCAACCCATCTGGAGGCAAAAGTTACTCGAAACCTATCCAGAAATGCTTAGAACATGGGACCACGCTCCCATGCATTTGAAGTATAACCCTTGCTTCGGACCAATACAAAGGAGACGATCATGGAAAGCATTTGCTATAGAGGTTCGGAACAATGCAAATTGCAAACAATGGCTGAATTACCCCTCGATCGCACCACCAACAGGCACACCTACAGTAGCATATATGATAGCTACCATCAGACATTGGATGCCACGCCTCCACCCCATGCCAGATGTCGCTGCACAGATGATGCTCAAAATTTTGGACATGATGCAAGTGGTGCTAAAGACTTTTCGAAATGTACGTAATATCCAACCGCCAATTCCGGGCTTCATCAACGGTAACTATGACCTACTTTATGATATGAGCACAACCCCGAGCATACGAGTCGCTTATGCATGGCACGCAAGAATCAGGTATCTCCCTGCTTGCTACAAGCAAACGTTTGATGACATGTTCACCATGGGGTTCTGGGAAGCACACTCAGAAGTGTTCGCGCCACGCCCAACCCACCTACTACAACTATTCGCATGTGAACAAACAATGCACTCAGAGCTCTACACCAGGCCACAACCTGACATGCCTGGAGCAGTAAATTGGGATGCCCTGCAAAGAGATTTGGTCCGGGGACTACGGATTAAAGAACAAGAATTGGCAACCGACATATTACAACAGTACATTGATCAAACCGTGGAGCAGAGGTCTGTCAGAGAGGACAGACGCTAGGGGGGGGGAGAGTGTTGGCATCATATGGGGAGAAGCAAGTACGGCATACATGCAGATCTAGCACTAAGGCAAACCATTAAATTTTTCCAAACCTTACATCATTTTAAAAGTGATTCTCATCACTAAAAACCCTTGTAAATATCGTTTCACCTTTTTGTAGCTCCATTTTGTACAAGCCGAGGAGTCCTTGAGCTTGAGGAGCCTTAGAAGTAGTTGCCTGCCAATTTTCATATTTTTTAGATCTCGTTTGAGCCCTCGAATAAGCCCTGGAACCTAATTTTTAACTAGGCCGGACACTAGGTCTGGACAGGGCCAAAGTTTGAGCTTGTATGAGAACTTGGTTATAATAGAAGTGATTCCATTGTCTTACTCTCTTTGTTCTTGCCGTGTGTGCGCGTGTGTGTGTATGTGTGTGCATGTTTGTGTGCTTCTCACTCACATATTTGTGCCTTCACTTGCTCGAGGTCTTCATACCATCCTCATGTCTTCCCGGATTGACATTAAAGGAGGTGCTACTCATCACTGAGCTATAAAAGGTATTGTGCCTATAGCGATCTTATAAGAAACTCAAAAAGCCCAAATGGCATGATGTAATTGTTTATCCCAATCTGATCATTTATTATTTACAATCTTGGTTAAAATGGTACATGGCAATTTATTGGAACTTTTTGCCTGTCCATTGGCTTGCGGGTGATAAGGGGATGATTTCTTATGAATCACTAGGAATTCATTGATCAAAGTTTCTATTACCTCATTAATGAAGTGTATGCCTCGATCACTCACAATTTTCATGGGTAATTCAAACCTTGTAAATATATTTTCGAAGAGAAACTTGGTCGTAGTTCTTGCATCATTCTTCCTTGTGGCCTTTGCTTCTACCCATTTGGTTAAATATTCCATGGCTACTATTATATATTCAGCATGAGACCCTTTAGCAGGTGGGCTAATTGGTCCAATGAAATCTATACCCCATTTAGTGAAAGCTCTAGCACTAATCATAGGTTGCAATGGCATTTCATCCCTTTGTATAGGATATTTTGTTCTTTGACACACATCACACCTCTGAGCTTACATCATTGCATCCTGATATAAAGTTGGCCACCATAATCTGGCAAAGAGAATCATTTTTGCGGTCTTTTAAGTCAAAAAATGACCTCCTGCTGCTCCGATATGGGCCATCTCGAACACATAGATATACTCATCCTCATGTACGCATAATCGTAGTTGGTTGTCTTGGCCGCGTTTAAACAATTGTCTCCCTACAACAGTATAATCTTTACTTTGCCCCTCTAAAGCTGGTTTTCTTGCTAGGCTTGCCCCTTCCGGATATTCACGTGTCTTTAAGAAATTCACTAAATGCAAACTCCATCTAGCTGCTATTGTTTAATAGCATAGCGTAGAGACATGGTAGCAAGATCCCACAGTGTCACAGCACTAGTTGGCTGGGCCGTATAAATAGCCAGAGGGTTCATGTCAATAATATCAGGTGCTTCATATTCGGAATCTAGTCTGTAAAAAACTTTAGCTAAAGCGATATGTGTGTCTTGCCTATGCAGCCTATACCAGCCTCATTTTGAAGTAAATAAACGAGGGCTACATGATCCACATGGAAAGTGATTTTTTTGGCCTATTAAGTAATGGCGATACTTCTTAATAGAGTAGATCAGTTTGAGGCACTCCTGTTCAGTCACAAAATAGTTCTTCTCTACATTAGCAAGTCATCAACTAGTGTAATAAATTGGTCGATACCACTTATCAGTAACCTGAGTAAGGACACTACCAATAGTTGTATCGGAAGAAAGAAAAAAAATGTGAAACGGTAGCTCCATATTAGGCGCTTGGAGAACAAGTGTGTGGGTTAGTAAGGTCTTCAAACAATCAAAAGCAAGCTGGCACTCTAGTGGCCAGTGAAAGTCTTTTAGAGGGAGATTAACTAATTTGTTCAAGGGAATAGTTAGATGTGCTAGCCACCGTAGATGACAACCATGCCAACAGATTTGTCTTAGGAAATGAAGGACTTCCTTAGCATTCCATGGGGCAACAGCTTCTAATACAACTTTAACCTTGTCACGATCAACCTCGATACCCTAGGCCAAGATGATGTGACCCAACAACTTCCCACACTAAACAAAAAATATAGAGTTCACCAGATTCAAGCATAATCTATACTCTCAACACTTGAGGAAGCATAACCATAATTCAATTAAGTGATCTACTCACCAACTAGAGATCGAAAAAATCATCTTAGAAAACTCTCTTAAAGGTGGTATGATAGGGGGAGAAAATATCTTGCATGTAGTGATGAAAGGTACTTGGGGCATTAGCAAGTCCAAACCACATTATAGCATCTGGTTGCAGAACTATCCGGTGCTACTAAATTAGAGGGTCGATACCCTTCATCTCCTAGTAATCCCAAGTGCAAACATCTTAGAATTTCATGAGCAGTTCAAGCGCTTTGTTTTGCTCCTCTTTGATACATTTGGTGCTAATGTTGACTAGTTTCAGCTTATCTTTGGTATCCAAATTACAGGATATGAGTTGGGCCTCACTAATTGATGGAGAGTGTTAATCTCCAAAAGAACAACCTACTCTTGAATTTAGAACACCTCTATATCAAGAGTAAGTCAAAACCTTCACTTAATTAGAGGTCCAATCTCCAAATTATCAAATCTGAGAAAATATGTGAAGAAGATGAAACACAGAAAAGTCTGCTGCAGAATTTCTTCACATTGACTTATCAAATGTGTAAAGTTTTTGATGAAACTTTGTATGAATCATCTCCTAGAGATTGCGCATCACCTCCAAGTTGAATTACTTCATAAGCTTTAGTATAACTTGAGAAATTGTCTTCACAAGTTACCTATGTCTGAATCTGCACTTCTGAGAAGTCGATTTAGACACCCCTAACTTCTTAACTTTGGTTCTCACAATATCTAACCCGTTTTGCCAAATGCTTTTAGCCACGAGTAGATCACCTTCCAACTTAAAGATTAAGTGCTTGCTTGCACAAAACTTTAAACTATGGAGTGAGCACTGACCAAAAGATTAAACTCGAAATTTGCGCCTGTTTCAGAGAACTGTAGACACTCAACACATATGAATGTTCCTACTCACAATTCTCCTAGCCTGTTTACAATTAGACTCTGAAATTCAGGTCACAGGCTCATTAACTAACAACTTAGATATCCTCAAAAGGATTTCACAATTGATCAAACACAGAAGGAGCAGACATGAAAAGATCGGGCGCAATATTTCTTCATTAACTCAGAAAATTACAACTGAGTGATGAGAGCTAACTCAACTAACTTTTCTCTATCTCTTGACTCCTAACTTCCTCAATCTTGGTTTCTACATATGCTCTCATACATGCCCCGACTTTTCTCAAAGTATTTATAGACAATTTGTACAAGATTCTTACTCAAACAAAGATCTAAGTCACCTATGACTATTCTAATGTACATTTGTGTACACTTCTCTTATCCTCTGAATATGTCTTTCTTCCAAGCTTCAATAGTTGATCCTTCCTTCACTCTTTAACCTTCCAAGCCTTCAATTGGTGATTGGTGTGCACCAACAGCTCCCCCTCAATCATCAATTGAGGTCTTCACTATCTTCTTTATACCTGCCATGTCTTTGAACCTTTGTAACTTTGGTCCATCCAAGCCTTTTGTAAGCATATCAGCTATCTGATCTTTTGTTGAAGTATGGATTACTTCAATCTCTTTATCCATCACTTTCTCTCTTAGAAAGTGATACTGAATCTCAATGTGTTTGGTCCTGGCATGAAAAACAGGATTAGCAGCTAAGTATAATGAACTCATGTTATCTCCATATATGATTGGTACCCCATGCATAATGTCAAGACTCTTCATCAAGGTCTTAACCCAAATTACTTCCTTTGCAGCTTCAACCATGCCTTTATACTCTGCTTCTGTAGAAGATAAAGCAACTGTATGTTGCTTCTTGGAACACCATGAGATAAGTTTATCTCCCACATAACACATATATCCAAATGTTGACCTTCTGTCATCTGGGTTACCTGCCCAATCTGCATCACTATAAATTTTGATATTTGTATCTGAGGTAAACCCATAATACAAACCTTCATTGAGTGTACCCTTAATGTACCTCAACACCCTTTGTCCTGCAATCCAATGTTCTTTCCTTGGGCAATGCATAAATTGAGACAAAACCCCTACTGCATATGATAAATCAGGTCTAGTTAGAGTAGCATAGATAAGACTACCAACCAAACTCTGATATTGTCTCATGTCCTTGAATTCTTCACCTCCATACTTACTCAATTTATGATTCACCTCCATTGGTGTAGGTGCTACCCTGCAATCATCCATTTTAAACTTGATTAACAAGTTCTTCAAATACCTTTCTTGGGTCACAAATACTCCATGTTGAGTATATGTAATCTCCATGCCCAAGAAGTATGATAAGTCTCCCAAGTCACTTATCTTGAACTCCTTTTCCATTTGCCTCTTAAGCTTTTGTATTCCTTCTTCATCTGTACCTGTAAGAATTATATCATCAACATATATGCACATGTATATGAAACCATTTTCACTTGCCTTGACAAGCAAGCTACTATCTGCTTTAGACACCTGAAAACCAAGTTCTTTTAGGAACTTCACAAGTCTATAATTCCATGCCCTTGGGGCCTGCTTCAAGCCATACAAAGCTCTCTTGAGCTTGCACACATGATCTGGATACCTTTTATCTCTGAACCCTTGAGGTTGCTCCATAAATACATCATCTGAAATGTAACCATTCAAAAAAGCATTCTTCACATCAAGCTGACATAGCTTCCAACCTTTACATGCAGCAATAGCAATAAGTGTCCTTATGGTTGTCATCTTTGCCACAGGACTATAGGTCTCATCATAATCAATACCATATGTTTGAGCAAAGCCTTTGACAACAAGTCTAGCTTTGTATCTAGACACACTTCCATCTGCAAACCTTTTTGTCTTGTAGACCCACTTGCATCCAATAATCTTCTGACTATTTGGTTTAGGAACCAAATCCCAAGTTTGATTCTCCAATAGTGCATCATATTCCTCCTGCATAGCATTCTCCCATTTTTCCTTACCTTTTGCCTCTTCATATGTAGAAGGGTCTTCATCTGTATTCACCATATAAGCATAATCTTTTGTGGCTAGAAATGAAGTATCATAACTATACCTTGTAGGTTGCCACCTATTTCTTGTTGACCTTCTGAGTTCTCCACTCCTTGAGGTTTCTGGCTCTTCACATTCAGGATCAAATCTTGGTGTCTCTTCCACTTCATCCTGCACTTCATTATTCTCTTGGTCATCAAATATCTGAACTTTTGATTTACCTTTTCTTTGACTCACTTCTTCTTCATCATCTGTATTGATTTTGATTGTACGTGCATACCAAGTGTTTTGTTCATCAAATGTAACATCTTTAGAAACCATAAATTGCTTTGTAGATGGACTCCACAATCTATAGCCCATCTGCTTGTCATCATAGCCAATGAAAACATACTTTTCAGCTTTAGGTTCCAATTTGTGTCTTAATTGTGATGGCACATATGCATATGCCACACACCCAAAAACTCTGCAATGATCCAAGGTAGGTCTTTTACCCCACCAAGCCTCATATGGTGTCATACCCTGCAAGGCTTTACATGGTAACCTATTGACCAAATAAGTGGCTGTATTTACAGCCTCAGCCCACAAATAATTAGGGCAATTTTTCTCCTTCATCATGGATCTTGCAAACTCAACAAGTGTTCTATTCCTCCTTTCTGCAACACCATTTTGTTGAGGAGAGTACCTGCAAGTAACTTCCCTTTTTATACCTGCATTCCATAAGTAATCACTGAACTCATTAGAGAAATACTCTCCCCCTCCATCTGACCTTAGTCTCTTCAACTTATGACCTGTAATTCTTTCTGCATATGCATGATAGTGTTTAAATGTATTAAACACTTCTGACTTATCTTTGATCACATAGATAGTGATCCACCTAGTAGCATCATCAACATAAATCACATAATACCTTGATCCATTTATACTGAAATCTTTTGATGGTCCCCACACATCTGTGTGTACCAACTCAAGCTTCTCTGAGTGCATAAAACCATGCTTGGAGTAAGAGTTCTTATGAGCCTTACCTAATTGACATGCCTCACATTTGTATGTCATATGTTGACCTGCAACATTAGGCAATCCAAGCACTGAACCATTGTTAACCATTTCTTTAATACCTCTTTCATTGAAATGTCCAAGCCTCTTGTGCCAAAGATCTAACTCAGAGATCTTATGACCTCCATATGTGAACATAGCATGACCAATGTTGCCTTGAATCTTCAATGTAAACAATCTTCCTTCCTTTTTTCCTAAAACAATCTGTTTATACCCTTGGCTAGGGTCTTCCACATATACTCCATCATTAGTGAACCTTACTTCATATCCCTTTTCAACAATTTGACCTACACTTATCAAATTCTTAGGGATTGTAGGAACATACAAAACCTTACTCAATAAGGTGCTTCCATCCTTGGCCTTCACTGATCCAATTGACTTCACATTGTGCTTTGTGTTGTCACCTGTTTGAACAACATGATTAAAAACTTTACTTTCCAAATCAGTCATCAAAGATATGTTACCACTCAGGTGATTGCTACACCCTGAGTCAATGTAGAAGACTCTTTGATCTTCACTCTGCCTTTCACAAGTTGCATTCATTATCAATGTTGAATCTTCCTTTTGATCTGAAGCATAATTGTAGTAGGTGTTGTTGTATTGTTGACTTTGGAATCCTCTACCTGCATTTCTTCCAAAGTAATTCCTTCCACCTCTACCTCTGTAATTACCTCTTTGATTTCTGCCACCTCTTCCTCTTGTATTATAATTCTGATTGTATCCACCATTATTCTGATTATTATGCCAACAATCATTAGCTAAGTGATTTGTCTTACCACAAATCCAGCAAGCTTTGCCTCCATCTTTGTTGTTCCTGCCTCTTCCTCTACCTTTGCCACCTCCTCTTCCTCTTAGGAAGTTGGCTTGAGTAGTTGTTCCTTCATCTTCACCTGCTTGTTGTTTTCCTTTGCTATTCTTCTTCTTGTCCTTTGAGTACATTGCATGTCCTGTACTCTTGTCACCATCTCCTTTAACATCCTGCTCAAATGTTAGCATATGACCTAACAATTGATTTAAATCAGGAGTGAAATGGTCAAGTGATAGTTCTGTAGACAAAATAAATGGCTTCCATTTGTCATCACCTCTCAACCCTGTAAGGATTTGCCTTACCAATTTATCCTCCTCAATGTCTTCATCAACAGCTCCTAAAGCATCTGCAATATCTTTCATCCTTGTTACATAGTCTGAGATGGATTGAGAGGCCTTCTTCTTAAAGGTAGTAAACTCTGCCCATAAGGATGCCTTCCTTGACTTTGTAGTGTTCTGGAAATGCTTCTCCAAAGCATTCCATATGTCAGTAGCACTTTCAAGACCTCTAATATGAGGTAACAAGTAATCATTGACTCCCATATAGATAATGCTCCTAGCTTGAGCATCTTTCTTCATCCAACTTTTCAGATCTGCTAACTCTTCCCTAGTTGGAACACTAGGATCTCTGAACTGTGGCTTCTCTTCTTCTCCTGTGATGTAAGCAATTAAATCTTTGCTCATAAGATGAGCTTCCATCCTCATTGACCATGCAGGATAGTTTTCCCTATCCAATTTCTCTATCTGTAGAGCATCACCCATCTTGTATCCACCTGTATATTGAAATCTTCAAGCTTTACAAACAATGTATGTACCTTTACTTCGAATTAGACTCCTTTTGCCTTTCTTGATGTCGAGTAGTCTTCTCCTCAGGCTTTTGACTCCAAGCTTTCACTTCTTTATTCTTCAAATGTTGAACTTCTTGAATCTGCAGCAGCCGGGACCTTCCTTTCCTTGATTTTGATGTCTCCTGCTCTGATACCACTGATGGAGAGTGTTAATCTCCAAAAGAACAACCTACTCTTGAATTTAGAACACCTCTATATCAAGAGTAAGTCAAAACCTTCACTTAATTAGAGGTCCAATCTCCAAATTATCAAATCTGAGAAAATATGTGAAGAAGATGAAACACAGAAAAGTCTGCTGCAGAATTTCTTCACATTGACTTATCAAATGTGTAAAGTTTTTGATGAAACTTTGTATGAATCATCTCCTAGAGATTGCGCATCACCTCCAAGTTGAATTACTTCATAAGCTTTAGTATAACTTGAGAAATTGTCTTCACAAGTTACCTATGTCTGAATCTGCACTTCTGAGAAGTCGATTTAGACACCCCTAACTTCTTAACTTTGGTTCTCACAATATCTAACCCGTTTTGCCAAATGCTTTTAGCCACGAGTAGATCACCTTCCAACTTAAAGATTAAGTGCTTGCTTGCACAAAACTTTAAACTATGGAGTGAGCACTGACCAAAAGATTAAACTCGAAATTTGCGCCTGTTTCAGAGAACTGTAGACACTCAACACATATGAATGTTCCTACTCACAATTCTCCTAGCCTGTTTACAATTAGACTCTGAAATTCAGGTCACAAGCTCATTAACTAACAACTTAGATATCCTCAAAAGGATTTCACAATTGATCAAACAGAGAAGGAGCAGACATGAAAAGATCGGGCGCAATATTTCTTCATTAACTCAGAAAATTACAACTGAGTGATGAGAGCTAACTCAACTAACTTTTCTCTATCTCTTGACTCCTAACTTCCTCAATCTTGGTTTCTACATATGCTCTCATACATGCCCCGACTTTTCTCAAAGTATTTATAGACAATTTGTACAAGATTCTTACTCAAACAAAGATCTAAGTCACCTATGACTATTCTAATGTACATATGTGTACACTTCTCTTCTCCTCTGAATATGTCTTTCTTCCAAGCTTCAATAGTTGATCCTTCCTTCACTCTTTAACCTTCCAAGCCTTCAATTGGTGATTGGTGTGCACCAACACTAATGTATTATTGAGATTGCTTATCCTTGGAGTCTAGCCAATCAGACACAATCTCATCAATTGGGTTCGGTAGGACAGTTGTCTGCTCTAGTGGATCGACACCATTTATGGCACATGTCATCACATAGGGAGAAGGCGATCATTGGTCCAAAAGTGGTTGTAAATCCACTACTTCTAAGGTCAATAAGTCCGAATTCACTCATAGAAATTCCCCCTCTTCATCATCGCTCAACCCGTCCATCATGTGTACATTTTGCAATGTGCAAAAGTAGTATCAAAAGGTACTTGATACTCATGATGTTTATATGTTCTACCAAATAGGCGATTGTAATCGTATGTGTTATTAGGATTGTCTAAGACTAAAAAAGTCATAGAGAAGAATTAATAGGGATATCCCATACTAATCAAACCAGCTAGACATGAGATTGTTTTGCCATGCATATAAAAAACTAAATTGGTTCAAAACTAAGCCAACTAAACTTCTTAGATACTTCCAAGGACACTAAATTCACAGTGGATCCTCCATCAATCAGCACTTGATCAATGCAGTGGTTCTTGTACCACACTGTTATGAGACGTATAGCATGATCTACAATCTCTATGGTTTCTTGCATGGTTGCCACACAAGGATCTTTTGGATCAGATAACATACTTAAATGTTGCCAAAACTATTCTCAAACCTTCAAAACCAAGGCTAGTCATTGCCCAAGGTACAGTGTGATAGAACAGGACTTCAACACAGACCATAAATCTTCCACTTTTGTATTTTGGGCACCCTCTACAACCTGCTTTGATACTTTAGGATTTACTCCACTCTATGATATTGATGCTTGTTGTACCTAGGTAATTGGTTTTGGTGGAGGAAATACCATTGGCTCTTTTTCTACCCACTTTTGTGATGTATTCATCATTCTTACTTGTTCTTTAAACCCTGGTTCATAAATTGTACCAGTCAACTAGAACAGTCAACCAGAATGTGTGTGTATGGTGACTACCTAAAGATGTGCTTCTGTAGTGATGAGCAAATTAGTCATGGATGCTGCTCTCTCTTTCCTGTGTTTATCATACTCTTGGGCCTCCTTCACGAATGTAACATATTACCAATCCCCTTAGTGCATAATTCAATGGTCTTGGCTGTGATCAGGGTGGTTGTTGCATTAATCCTTGTTGTAGATTTATTTGATCATACCTTTGATATCTCATGCTTCTCAAATGTGCGGTACATAAGTATTATGTTATACATATTCAATTACGACAACATTCATTGTGACTTAATTTTGGGCCTTAGCATAATACACACAATAAGCTGTATCGTGGGTATCCGTGTTTCAGATTGCATAACATAGTTGATTCAATCCATAGTTTGTTGCAATGTGTCCGAGGTTCTTACATTTCACACAAAAAATTTGTTTGGCTACATTCGTACCTTTATTTTTTACAACTGTAATTCATTCCATGTCTACAATGAAACCACCGACTTGGTTCTCTAGTTGGAGAGCATGATCTACGACGATATCCAAGCCTAATCCGCTAATGCTCCGAATCTCGTCTTTTATTTCTTCATATGACGAGGGCGGTTGTTGTATTAATCCTTGTTGTGGATTTGTTTGATCATACCTTAGATATCTCGTGTTTCTCAAATGTGGCGATACATAAATATGTGCAATAGAGATTCAATTAGGACAACATTCAATGCGACGTGATTCTAGGCCTTAGCATTATAAACACACTAAGTTGTATCATGGGTATCCATGTTGCAGATCTCACAATGTAGTTGATTCAATCCTTAGTTTGTTGCAATGTGTCCCTGGTTCTTACATTTCACATAGAATATTTGTTTAGCTGCATTTGTACCTAAGTCTTTTACAACCGTAATCTATGCGATATAGTGATTAATGGCACTTCATAATCTATTGAAGCTACTTCGTGGGAATTGGGTTGATGTATTGCAACACAATTTTTTTCTACTAGGTTCAGAGGATATGGTTCCCCAATTATATATTCATCGCCGTCCCCTTCTGTAGCAAGCATCTCCTCAAGTTTGTTTCACTGTTCTTGATCCTACTCTTTTGGATTGTAATTTTGGCTCCTATTTGTTGATAAATATTGTGTCACATGGGCTTTTTGTTCTTGCAAGGATGCTTTTGCTTGTAGTTTTGCATATTCAACTATTAGTCCCATGTAGTCAGTTCTATCTATATTACAAGAATTATATACACACCTATTTTTTTGTTATGATTATGTGTATTGCAAAAAGCATAATACATACTATTCGAACCCAATTTCATGGCTATATGGCCATGATTCCGATATTCAATGAAATAAAAATCTTTAGGGGTTATGTACCTCCAATCCCATATTGTCCATTGGTTTCACAAGTGTTAACCAATTGTCCATTGTTTGATATCCCCTTAGAAGTCCAAAATGGCAAATTCATTTCCACAACTCATGCTTCCATGACCAGTTCATCCATTGAGGTTTTGCTAGTGATAACTTCTAGAAATTGTGTGATCAATGGATATGGAATCACTCCCTTTTATGCAAGTGACAATAACAACTCTGAGATTCGAACCTCCTGCTAATACAATGGCAAAGCTTTAAGTAGTTTTGAAAAAATGTCATAAATTTCTCTTGTTCCTCATTAAATTGTGAAAATTCAGGTGCCGAATGAGTTGGCATGGTCTACCTCCATCATCTCAAGAATCTGTGAATTTCTTGTTAGTGCTTAACATGTAATCCATGAGCGACACCCAATCCCATCATGATCTCTAAAGTGTTTGTTGTTCTAGTTCCACAAGCAAAACCAGGTTCGAGGAACTCGGATTACTGATAATATTCTTGGTGTCCAAGCCCACACATTTGGCTTGAAGTTCATAAACACATGAAGCTCCATGGAAACCATTGCTAGTAGAAATTTATCCTTTTACATTTGTAAAAGTCATTTATTTGACTTGAGAGAATATTTGTAATCACCAACCAAAAAACTCGTGGATTTGTTAGTTAGAAAAGTAGATATTTCATTGAGGGAATATTTCCTAGATTGAAGGACACTTTTACAGAGAGCCAAAAGTTGAATTCAAATTCAAATTTGAATGTAACACTTATATAAAGTGACTTGAGAAAGTCGCGATTAGAGAACTCTCCAATCCCGAGCTTTCCATTGCCATTGTGTAGAAGTGTGAGGCCTACATTGTAGCCCACACTATTCTCCATCATTAGGCTATGATTTTCAAGCCAATGATCTTGTACAACATTGTTCATTAATACAATACATCTACATTGTTCATCTATGATCTCTCTGTTATAGTCATTAATATCTGTCAACTTGTGCTGCTTATATCTATGTCAATTCTCCACCAAATTCAATGATCTATAGCTTGTTGGAATCAGCTCCAAGTTATCTACATGTTGAAAAATTATGAAGGGAATCCATTCAGCAAATTTGGAGAAAAGCATATCGAAGCACTCACTAGTCAAACTTTGCAGAGGTCCTAAAAAATTGAAGGTAATGATTCATTTGTTAAATTGATTGCTCTATGTATAGTGCATCATTTCAAGTGATTCCACTTGGAATCATAAGCTTAATAAGCTAATTAGATACCTCTAAAAGGAATTTTTTCCAATTCATACTGTACTAGTAGCATTGAGCATAACAAGCAGCAGGTGTGTGATAAAAAATAGAAGGTTTTCTTGGATCCTTCTATAAGGAAGTAGTCTGTTTTGATTCAATCTTTTCATACATCATTTCCAAAGTACATAGGCACTTAAACAGTGTCATTGGAAAGCTACAAGGCCCCACATACCATCTCTGAACCTTCAAGGGGCTGGTACTAAGTAGGATTTGGCAGTACCTACTCATTTCTTGGAGTGTCCATCCATCTATCCCAACAGTGCTATGAGAGAAAAAGTTAAGGTAAACTGGGAGATGGTTTTCCTTCTTTCATTGATAAATTGGACAGGAACAACTATCAAGCATGGTCTTTGAGGATGAAGACATACTTGCAAGGAAGGAGCCTCTATGGATATATCTCAGGAGATGAGGAGATGCCCATATTCAAAAGCAAAGGACAACCTACAACTGAGAGGAGCATGAAAGAATCAACACATGGTGTGCCAAGGATGCATTGGCAAGGTCTTACTTAATTAACTCAATATCTGATTTTCTTCTTCCACATATTAGGAACTATAAGAAATCCCAAGAGACTTGGGAAACATTGTCTTCTTATTTCTCTTCCAACACAAGGGCTAGGAAGAACCAATTATGGATTGAGTTCACCACTCAAAGAAAGCAACCTAAGCAAGGTATCTTAGAGTATTTGACCAAAGTCAAAGATGTAGTTGATCAGTTGGCAAGCACAGGAGAAGAAATTGAAGAAGAATAGATTGTAAGGCAAGTAATCAATGGTATTAAAGCTGATGACAAATGGGAGAGCTTCACAACTGCCATGGACCTATACATGGACATGTAGATTCCAGACCTTACCACACTCATGGGGCAACTATTCACCCATGAAGCCAAGCTCAACAAGAATGGAGATTCATCAAGAGGTAATAGCTCCTACACACTGATAATAGTAAGTCCAAAGAGAAAGGGAAGAACAAAAAGGTTGAAGATGAAGGAACTACCTCCCAAGCCAACTATGCAGGGAGAGGTAGAACCTCAAGAGGAAGGGGCAGAGGAGGTAAGCAAGGTAGGGGGAGACCTTATAGCCCCTCATCATGCAATATTTTTGGTTTATCAAATCATACTACAGATGAGTGTTTCAGGGAGTTCAAGATTCAGGGAGGTAGAGGATATCAAAGAGGTGGATATACATCTTCTAGAGGAAGATTCAATCATCATCAAGCATACAACAACAACTACAATAGCAACTACCAAGGAGGATAAAAATCCATAAAAGATTACAACAACTACATAGAGGAGCAAGAAGATTCTCTTCTGATTATGTACATGACCTCAAAACCACGTATAAATGATGATCATGTCTTCTAGATTGACTCAGGATGCTCAAACCATGTGGTAGGCAATGTAGCTCTTCTCTCTGACCTTGAAGAACCAAAAGGTAAGCATCACGTACAAAGAGGTGATGACACCAAGCACTCAGTGATTAAAGTAGGAAATGTTAAGACCTCAGATGGAAACAAGAATCTGTTGAGCAGGGTTTTATATGTACCTACAATTACCAAGAATTTGATGGGTGTTGGACAGCTTATGGAAAAAGGTTTGCAGGTTAGATTCAACCAATATGGAGCATTTGTGGAGGATGCTCGGCATGGGTTCAAAAGCATAGCCAAAGGAGAAAAGACAAGTAGACTATTCTCTTTTGAACTTGAGGATACAAGGAACATTGCACTTTATAGTTATAAAGATCAAACACTTTCAAAGCTTGAAATTTGGCACAAGAGATTAGGGCATGTTGGTGAAAGAACTTTGAAACAAATTTGTAGAGATCAATGTGTGCTTGGGATACCTAATGTATCCAAGCAACACATTATTTATAAATGTGGTGCTTGTTAGTTTGGAAAATCTCACAAATTACCCTTCTCAAGGAAAGGCTACATGCATGAGGACTACCTAGAGCTTGTCCATACAGATGTATGGGGACCAAGTAAGGATCCATCAATCTCTAGATCAAGGTATTATGTATCTTTCATTGATGATTACAGTAGGTGGAATGTATTGTACTTTATGAAGCACAAAGATGAAGTATTCAGTTGCTTTAAAAAGTATCTTGCACTTGTTGAGAATCAAAGAGGGAGAAATCTAAAAAGGCCAAGGTCAGATGGAGGAGGTGAGTACTTCTCATATGAGTTTGATATATTCTTGCTAGGTCAATGTTGAATGAAAAAAACAAAACCTAACTACTTATGGGTATAGAGTGTATCTACTGCCACTTATCTTGTAAACAGGTTGCCATCCAAATCCATTGATGGGATGACCCCATATGAAGCATGCCATGGTAGAAGACCTTCACTTGATCATTGCAGGATCTTTGGATGTATAGCTTATGTGCACATTCCTTCTCAGATAAGAGGTAAGCTAGACCCTAAGGCAGAGAAGTGCATCTTCATAGGGTATGATTTAAATCGCAAAGGATACAAGTTCTACAATCCTTCAAACAAGGGATTCATGGTCAGTAGAGATGTTGTCTTTGATGAGAATGACTCTTGGTTTGATAATGAATGCAAGAAAGTAAAGCTACCTTATGACTTGGAAGAGGCGTTTCCAAGCCTCACTAAGGAGGAGCCTACTCAGAATGGAGACATCAATTCAGATGATGAAGACATCATCAACCTAGAAGAGTTCAAGGCATGGAAGTCCAAAGGCAATCAAGCAATCAGAAGATCACAAAGGGAGAGCAAGAAACCAATAAGATATGGGTATGATGACACTTCCCTAGTTACTAAGCACTATGTTTATCTTGCAAAAGACTTGTCAATTGAAAAACCAAAATCATATGAAGAGGCAAAGACCAAGGCAGAATGGAAGGAAGCTATGGATGAGGAGATTGAAGCACTCAAGGAGAGTGATACTTGGGAACTAGTACCAAAGAAGGAGTCTATGAAGGTAATTGGTTCTATATGGATCTATAAAGTCAAAAGGAATTCAAATGATCAATAAGCAGGTACAAAGCTAGAGTTGTGGCTAAGGGTTTTGCACAGACCCAAGGGTTTGATTATGAAGAGACCTCCTCACCTGTGTCCAAAATGCCAACCATCATGGTATTGGTAAGTGTGGCTGCATCAAACAATTAGAACATGTATCAATTGGATGTAAAAAATGCATTTCTAAATGGTTGGATTTCAAAGGAGGTGTACATGTCAAAACCTCCTGGCTATGAGGACCCAAACAAGGTAACATATGTATGTAAATTGAACAAAGCTCTTTATGGATTGAAGCAGGCACCTAGGGCATGGAACCATAGGTTGACTACATACCTTCAGGATCAAGGTTTTGTCATGAGTAAGGTAGATACTTCTTTGTTCATCAAGAGAAGTAATTCAAAGGTAATATACCTATGTGTATATGTTGATGATATCATACTCACAAGTAATGATGCTAATGGCATCAAGCAGATCAAGAACCGAATGATGAAGGAGTTCAAAATTAGTGACCTTGGATCACCGAATTATTTTCTTGGACTTGACTTAGTCTATACTAACTCTGGAATTTACATTACTCAGAGAAAGTATATACAAGATATGCTAAAGAAGTTTCATTTGTAGGATGCCAAAGATGCAAGTACTCCAATGGAGGTAAACCTAAAATTAAGTGCTCATGAGGGTGATGTACTTGAGAACATTGTAGGTTGCCAAAGCATTGTGGGAGCTTGAACTATGCTACTTTGCCAAGGATTGACATTGGTTATGGAGTAAGTGTTCTAAGTCAGTTTATGCATAAGGCTAGGGCACCTCATTTGGAGGCTGCCAAAAGGATCTTGAAGTTTCTTGAGGGTACTCAACATCATGGATTATATTTTCCTTATACATCAGACTTGGACATCAAGATATATTCAGATGCAGATTGGGCAGGATGCAAAGATGACAAGAGGAGTACCTCAGGATACTTATCCTTTGCAGGTGATAAGTCAATATCATGCAACCTACTGTTGCTTTGTCTTCTACAGAGGCAGAGTATAGAGGATTGGCCAATGCTACTCAAGAGGCCATATGGATTAGATTATTGTATACAGAGTTAGGTTTGCGTACTACATCTCCAATGATTTTTGCTAGGACCAAGCATATAGAGGTCCACTATCATTATGTGAGAGAGAAGCTATTGAGCAAGGATATTCAGTTGGCGTACGTATCAACTAATATGCAATGTGCAGATTTGTTGACTAAACGATTAGATGGTACAAAACTTTGCAGGTTCAAATCAATGATTGGATTGCAAGATATTCATGAAGATTAAAGATGAAGACCAAGCCAAAATGTTTGGCTTGTGGGGGAGCTGTTGGTGCAAAGTCCAAGACCACACATTTGGCTTGAAGTTCATAAACACCTGAAGCTCCATGGAAACCATTGCTAGTAGAAATTTATCCTTTTAAATTTGTAAAAGTCATTTATTTGACTTGAGAGAATATTTGTAATCACCAACCAAAAAACTCGTGGATTTGTTAGTTAGAAAAGTGGATACTTCATTGAGGGAATATTTCCTAGATTGAAGGACTACTTTTAGAGAGAACCAAAAGTTGAATTCAAATTCAAATTTGAATGTAACACTTCCATGTGTATTATTTATCCATCTAAGTATGTACTGTTAATTCCTTGCCTATCTGACAGAATCTGTATTGCACATTTGGCACTGCAAATTCCCGCCACCCACTCTTCATTTTCAAGTAAGATTACTAGACCTTGTTCTTGCTTGTATCATGAATACTACTTTTTGGATCACTAAAAGCACATTGCGATGTGCCGTTTGCCTTCAGCCTCTTGGAATCTGCTATAATTTAATTGACAAATGAAATTTCTCTACACACTCGGAACCCCATCCCATCAATCATGTCCACCAAGTGATGGCCGAGAGTTGAACTTACGTTCTTTAGTACCAGCATGGAGAACTCCAACACTGAAACACTGAGTTATTATTTTGGTTCCTACTTTGCCTTCATTGAACACCTGATTACAATGAATTTGCACACCCCATATCACATAGAGCCTTCTCTCTATCATCCTACTCCTATCAAGGCAAGCATCTGTGTACACCGTATATAGATCATGAATAGTTATCATCACCTCCTATCATCACCTCCTATCATGAATAGTTATCATCACCTCCTATCGCCTCCTATCAAAGAGCAAAACAATAAATTAACTGGAAATAGAGGACATCATGACAAGCTCGGAGATAAAATTGTTTTGGGCTGCTAAGCCTACCTTGTGTGTGGAAAGAGATCTTCAAGTCTTAATTTCTCTATACACGGGTTATAAGCAATGAGTTTATTCATGTATGTAAGCTTGTGTTTTAGGTCTAGGTCTTCAAGATTAGGGTTTTAGGGTTTTTACATAGATACACATATGCATACACACACATACACATATATATATATATTCACATACACATATATATACATAAGAATACACACATACACATGTTTCAATCACATGTTTCAAGTCTAGGTCTTGAGGATTAGGGTTTTAGGGTTTTTACACATGCATACAAATATTTACACATATACAAATATACACACATAATCCATCTACACATACATATGTATATACATAGGCATACACACATATACATGTGTTCTAGTTGTTGTTTATAAATATCATGTCATACATGTCATGCATGTACTCGGGTTTTTCTTGGTCCTATCATACATGTCACATGTACTCGGGTTTTTCTTAGGCAGAATGTATTGTCTTTTGCTACACAACAGCGTGGGAATGTTGTTGTTGTAACAGACGACACACTGTGCCCAAAATATTTTTTGAAAATATGGTCGTCAGTATTTCTAAAAGGGTGTGGCTTCGAGTACCGTTTTATAGGCAACTTGGTATGCCCAAACATCATGGTGTAATTGTTTATCCCAATCAGAGCATTTATTGTTCACTAGTTTCGTAAGCACATTGCATAGAATCTTATTTGTGCTTTCAGCTTGTCCATTAGCTTGTGGATGATAGAGGGCAGACTTCTTATGTACTACCAAGAATTCTTAGAGAAGATTTTCAATGACTTCGTTCAAGAAGTAAGTGCCTCTATCACTAACTAGCCCTATAGGTAACCCGTACCTAGTGAACACATTCTCAAATAAGAACTTTGCTGTCGTTTGAGCGTCGTTCTTCGTTGTGGCTTTTACTTCTACCCACTTGGTTAGATAGTCTGTGGCCACAATGCTGTATTCAACATGTGAACCCTTAGCTGGGGGATTATTAGGACCTACAAAGTCTATTCCCCACTTAGAGAATGCATGTCCACCCAACATAGGTTTCAATGGCATCTCGTCTTTATGTATAGGATACTGAGTTCATTGACAAACATTGCACCTCTTCACATAGGTATGTGCATCCATGTGAAGGGTTGGCCACTAGAGACCTGCAAATAGTATGGCCTTGATCAACCACTCTGGTCCAAAGTGTCCTCCTGCTACACCTTGGTGAGCAGTTTCCAAGATCTTAAGATATTCACTCTCATGGACACATAATCTGAGATACCCATCTTTCCCTCGTCTGTATAGATTATCTCCAATGAGAGTATAATCTAAAGCGTCTTGTGCTAAGCTCCTCTGTCTGGTCACTGTCATCTCCTGAGGGAATGTTTTTGTTCTCAGGAAGTCTACTAATGGTTCGCTCCAATCTGGCACTAAAGACATCTGATAAAGAGTAGCATGTTCCACTGGTGGTTTAGTGCAGCAGATTGGGCATTCCTTGCACATCCTATGGACATCTGCTTCCATAGTTGGCCAATACACTCCGAGTCTCTTTAATGTTTGTAAAGTTCTTTGTCTCGAGTAGTGTTGCTCTAATGCACCAACATGTGCTAATTGCAACCATTTCGTGTATTCATCCTCTTCCACACAACAAGATAATATTCCTTGATCCGTGTACTTGTACATGCTCCCTGCCATGATGTGGTACTTTTGGGCTTTTACTACCTCCCTATCTTGAGTGTTTATTACTGGGTGGTTAGGCCCATATGTCAATACTGGCACTAACATTTTGGCCCACTGCGGCACGAATTCCAAATTGAACAAGTAAGCATCAGGAAGGTCATCTGATACTCCTTGTGGGGCCTCTCCAGATGTGAGCCTAGAGAGATGATCTGCTCTCAAATGAGTCTTGCCTTTTCTCACCACAACCTCAAAATCATATTCCATTGGTAAGAGAAACCATCTTACTAATCTACCTGTATTACATGGCTTGTTTACCAAGTACAATAGTGCTTGATGATTAGTGAAAAATTTAAACTTATTTGCAAGCAAATAATGTCTAAACTTTGTAACCGCATACACCATGCCTAATCCTTCTCTCTCAGTAGTGGTATAATTCCGTTCAGCTGCTTTTAGTTGTCTACTAGCCTAGGCAATTGGAAGATCCATGTTACCTTCACTAGTAGGTTGTGTAAGCACACATCCAATGGCATAATTGGATGCATCCACATGCACATGGAAGGGCTTGTTCCAATCCGGTGTAGTCAAGATTGGTGCTGAACACAATCGCTGCTTAAGCTCATTGAAGGATTTCTCGCACTCATCAGTCCACTCAAAATTGGTCAAAAGTCCGTGCAGAGGCTTTGCAATGATGGCATACATATGTATGAAACGTCGGTAATAACCACAATGCCCCATGAAAGCTTGCACTTCCTTGACATTCCTTGGCCTAGGTAGTTCATAGATAGCTCTCACTTTCTCTTCATCAGTGGATATGCCGTTCTTTGACACTATGTGTCCTAGAATCTTGCCCTGCCTGACCATGAAAACACACTTTTTTGGGTTCAAGCAGACTTGATATTCTCTACATTTATCAAAGATTTGTCTGAGTTCAGGTATATGGGTCTGTCTAATGTTGGAATGAGCATAGAGATCATCAACATAGACTTCCGAATTCTTCCTTAAGAACTCCTTAAATACATGGCACATTCGTCTCTGGAAGGTTGTAGGCGCATTGGTTAGACCAAATGGCATTACTCGAAAAGCAAATATGCCCCACTCTGTGGCAAAATCCATCTTGTGCTGATCTTCTGGTGCTATGGCTACTTGATTGTAACCAGAGAACCCATCCAGGAAGCTGTACACTTCCTTTCCGGCTACCCTTTCTAATAGATGCTCAGTGATAGGAAGCGGATAACTATCTCTGATAGTGGCTTCATTAACCTTTTTCAAGTTAATGCATACATGTAATTTGCCATTCTTTTTGGGCACCACTACAATGGGGGACACCCATTCAGTGTGCTCGATTTCATAGATAAATCCAACTTCCACCAAGCGATCTATCTCTTCTTTGATCTTGGCCGCATAGTTTTCATTGTATGTGTATGGCTTTTGTTTAGAGGGTCTGGCCTCTGAGGTCATGGGGATCGTGTGTGAGCATATATCAGGGTCTGCACCTTTTAGGTCCTTGTAACTCCATGCAAACACATCCCTATATTCTCGTAGTAAGACTATCAACTTCTGCTCCTCTTCTTTAGTAAGGTCATGTCCAATGTACGTGCATCTCTCCTCTCCTTCTTCTATGGCTACCACTATTTTCTTGGTGGTTTCTTTGTTATCATAGGCTTCTCCTGCTTATGCATCGCGTTTTGGCATTCTTATCATGACTCTCCTGTCTTCTATTTCATACTTCTTAAAGCTTTCTGGGACCTCGAACAAGGATTCTTCCTCCTCTGGTGTGGCTTCTTTCTTCTTCCTTTTCTTTCCTTCACTCTTGGTGGTAACTTGTGTAGTTAACCTCACATCATTAGTGAGCTCTTCATGTCTCTGAGGGTAAACTTCTACCTCATAGAAGTATTCTTCATCTGATGCAAATGGTGGATCCATGATGATTGACTCTAAATCAGAGTCACTTGCATCCTCGAATGCATCAGTGCTAGGTTCACATTCTTCCAGAACCGAGTCTCCCATGATTGGCTCTATGGAGAAGATTGAAATGTCATAGCCATCATCGTCGCAGTGGGGTGTCCATTGTTCTTCATTGATGGCTACGTCCATTGTTGCTAAAATTTTTGCCCAGCCGTGAGGTTCAAATTCTTCATCAGGAAAAACTGCAGGTGCATAGGCTGGGTCTTGAATTGATCTATGGGTTTCCTTCGCACCTATCTCTCTGGCCTTTTCTCTCTTCTCTTCTTCCACTACTACTTTACACATCCATAGGTGAGTGTCTTCATGCATCCATGAGGATCCTGATCCTATGGAATGCACTGACTCAGTGTCATCCTTAGCTCTATGGACGGGATTCCATTGAATAGGGGGCACGTCTCTATGAGAGAAATCTTTGAGATTAACTTTGGTTGTGACACCCAAGTGTTGCAGATACAAAGAATTTGTCCCCCAATCCTTCACTACTTGCAATTGCCTCAAGAAGGGTCTTCCCATAATCATCTCGTAGGCATGATTCTTGCTAAAGTCACATATAGCAAAAGTATGTTCAAACTCTACACCACAAGTGGTAAGAGTTATTCCCTCTAGTAGCCCTAAGGGTCTTTCAATGTGACCATCAGCCATTTGTAGCTTCATTCTGGTGGGCCTGAGTGCTGGCTTGCCCCAACGCTTCCATAGGGAAGTGGTACCAATTGCACCTCCTGTGCCTGAGTCCAGAATTGCCTTGGTTGTGTAACCATGATGAGTGATAGGGAGATACGTGTTCCATTCTTCTCCTTCGCTCATGTCTCCTATCTTGTCCAAAGGTATCTCCGGTACTGTTCTATGAGACCCTACCTCGGAACGAGGTTTTGCTACGTCTGGCCCTTGTTTGGCTACATGTTTCCACAATTCAGGCTTTACCTTGAGTAGCTCTTCTAACGTGAGATTGCACTGCACTTTAGTATTCTTCACTACCTCCATATTCCTAGGTATGATTGAGTCTTCATTTCGTATCATGACCGTGGGTGCTCTCATGCAAGTAGACTAAGCTTCCCATGGACCTGTGAAATGGGGTAGTTCTTGTAAGGAATTGGACTCAAAATCTAATCTCTCTTGAGAGTGGGCACTCTCTTGCTCTCCATAAATGGAAGGAAGGTCTTGTGGGAATTGATCGTGTGTGTCATCCACAAGTTCAATGGGAGGAGGAACTTCACTCTCTTTAGCCCATTTTTCTTCTTGAATCTCTCGCAAGAATTTTGGTGAGTATCCATTCATAGAAGAAGAGGTGTCTGGTTTAGTGGAGTTAGGCACATAAGCTTCCTTGGGAGGAATGCTTATTCTATCACTTGCCTTGTCCTTAGCCTAGGAGTTGGCTCCTTTTCCAGACTTTGCAATTATCATCTCCAATCTATCCAATAGACCATCAAAATGCAATGGTGTTCTAGTGGAGCTAGAGCAATTGAAGAGGTGATTGGCCTCAAACATGGCTTGCACCAATTCCACCATCTTGGCACACAACTTGGTTCGTTCAGGCTCTAGGTCAACTCTAGGGTAACATCTTTCATGATTCGTTACATTTGGCCCTTCCTGGATCCTGGCCTGATATGCTCTAAGCATCATATCTATATCCTCCGGAGTGGGATCTGCTAAGACTGATCCTACTCGGGGTGGTGGGTGGGTTACATGTGGTGGGTTAGAAGGTTGAGGAATGGAAGGTGATGGGGATGGTAGTGGAGGTTGGGTGTGAGAGTGCGTTTGAGATGTGATTTCTATGATTTTGGCTTTGGTCTCTCGTAGACTTTCCTTGAGTTTGCTCACCTTTCTTGCCCATTGCCTTTTCATACGTTCATTGCTATCTCTCCAAGCTCTTGTTCTCTTCTTATTCTGGCTCTCAGTCTCGCTAACCTCCGCATTCTTTTCGTGGCCTAAGTCTTGGTTTTGCTTAAGTGCCTGAGCTCTCGTGATGACTTGCACTGGGGTTGTGGAAGTCACACTTCCTATGGAGTCTACCACTAAGCCAATAACGTTGATAGGAGCAATTTTTGGCATATTGGCAGGGTTCTTGGGACACTCTTGTAACAAATGCTCCTTTCCACAATCTGCACAAAAGCCTTGAATGGTCACAGATTGGGTTTGTGTAGGTGCAGGTAGAGGGCAATCACAAATGAGGTGATCTCCCTGATAGCGATAGCATGGCCCTCTAGGAAATGGAGGTCTCATCGGCCTAGGCTGAGATCTCGAGTTGGGGTTTGCATACATGACATTTGCATATTCTGGCTCCCAACTAGATTCACTCGGTTCTTCATAATAGTATGACTCACTATGCTCCGGTGACTGCATGTAGTAAGCCTGTGGGCTCTCAATATGGGTAGAGTCAAAACTATGATCACTTGGATCACTTTCTAAAAGAGACAATGTCACTGGCACTAAAGCTCTATTCAGATTTTCTTCTGTAGTTGCATACTTCACTAGAATCACATTGGTGGGGGCAGGGGATTGCTGTGCTAGGACTGGTTGCGGTCTTTGTTGCCTTTGATAGGGTGTTAGGTTTGCTGGGGCCTAGCATATTGTTGTTGTGGGTACTGATTAGGGTACTTTCCTTGTTGTGGATATGGCTTAGGATAATTTTGTCTAACATCTTGTTTGTTATATGGGCAGTCTTGTACAGTGTGATTAGTCTCCTCCACAAGTCTAGCATCGTTTTCCTGGGGCAAATCTAGGAATTTACTTGCTAGAAACACCTAATTTCTGAGCTACCTTTTCTACTAAATCCTCAATTGACATGGATTGTGAGGAAGTGAGGCTAGTAGAACTATCTGAATCTTTATAGATCTTTGAGAGCTCTAATTCCTCCCCTAGATTATCCTCAATGTCTATGCACATGCGTACACATTCTTCTATGGATCTAGGGTCCTTCAAGTACACATATGATCTGAGTTTGGTACTTAACAATCCATCTAGAAATAAGGCCATTGCTTGGCTGGTGTGGGTAACTCTGGAGCGGGGCATCTCTCTAGGTATTGCCTAAACCTTCTTCCTGCGAGCCTCACTGTCTCTTGAGGTGTTTGCTTGAAGCTCTATATCAAGGAAGATGTGTTATGCCTAATGCCACTCTTGCAAAACTTAGTGATGAATGCTTCAAGCAGTTGATCTATACTTCTGTATTGATCTTGGTGAAGTGGTTGAAACCAAGTCAATGCAGTGTTCTTGAGTGTTAGGCCAAAAGCATTATATTGAGTGAACAATTCTTCCACTTGTTCATCTCTCAAAACTTGCCTAACTCTGCTACATGGTCATATGGGTCTCCTATGCCATCAAAGCAATTCTTCATAGACTTAAGCAATTGTGTAGGCCTTAAGGTTCTAGCATGTTCTCTAGGTCTTGGGAGAGGGAATTCGTCTGTATTTCTTGGATTCCTTGGATCCCTATGTCTCTCCCTGTCCATCCTATCAGTCTATATCCTCGTTCTTTCTCTTCCAAGTGGATTGGCAAAGCTCACCTCGGGTCTATCTCTACTCCTCTCTCTCTGAGTTCCATGAGCCTGAGATGTTCGAGCTCCTTGGTGACCATAAGACACAGTGGATCGAGGTTGGGAAAAGAAAAATTCTCCCTTCCAAGTGTATGCATGTCTTCCATGCTCTGAGACCACAAAGATGCTCTCAGAAGCATCATCTAAGTATGTCACCTTGCCTAGGATATCGGGATCTTTGAACTCATAGATGGTGAGGGCTCCCACTTCATTAGGCTTCTCAGGCTTATACCTCCAAAAAGCCTCCTCCGTATCTCCATTCACAGGCAGATCTATGCTCCTATTGTCCTCGAAAACCAACTCGGGAGTGATTATTCTCGTCAAAACCGACTTGCCTCGAGGGGTTTTTGGTTCTTTTCCTAAGTTCCCTTGCTCTATGTCACCTATTTTGACCTCTGAGATTATGTTGCCAAACTCATCTGTTCATTCTGGTTGGCTAGTGACCACATACATTGTTCCTTCTTTATCTATGTAGGAACCATTTTCAAACTTGACTATAGGGTGTTCTAGTCCAATGGGCTGATCCGGGTTTTTAATTAGGACAACATATCTTCTCAGGCCGTCCTCATAGATGTGTGCACCTAAGCGTTTGGTCTTCATGTATTCCAATTGAGGTTTGTAGGGACCTTCAGGTCTTTCTAGGTATGCCACTCCTGAGCTACCTACAGGTCTCTCCATGCTGTAATACATCTCTGAGTCACTAGTTTCTAAGTCTAGAGTGTAGGGGTAATCGCTCAATTGCTGAGCCCAAGATCTGGCTGTATGGTTGACACTAGCCTCAGATGATCTAATACTGTGACGGTCTCTCCCTAAGTGTCTTCTTGATCTAAGGTTCATATGCCCTTCCAATTAACCCAATGATACTTGTACAACCACGTTGTTGATTATTTGATACCAACCACTTGTTCCTTTTGAGTTCCTTTGTATGTGTTTTCTTGTCTTTAATTAAGCGTCGTCAGGAGCACTTAAGTGTGTCGTACTTGATGTTCGTCGTCCACTTAGTTTAAGTTCTTTTCCTTTAATTTGTCCCTTGACTGCAGTTTAGCCTATTCTTGGACTTGAGAAATTAAAGGCTCTTCAAACTTGAGTATTCCTATCCTATCCCTAGTCAATTTGGACAACTAATCACACTTAGCCTATGCTAAGAATGGACTAAGGGGTTAAGAGATGTTCCAACCTGAAGTCTTTCCTCTTTGCTATGGTTGTCTTCCCAGGAAGCGTGTTCCCAAGCCTACTCACACTAGAACTTGCTTTGATTTCTCCAAGAGCTCTCGATAATCCTGTAAAAAATCCCAAGTGTAGCTCCAATTTGATCCTTCAATTGACAGACAGTTTATCTCAGACACTTTTAATGACTCTTTTTTCCCCCTTTTCTATTGCCAAGAAATTTCCTCTAGAGCTCCCTTGGTGTACCTACCCCACAGAGGGTCAACTTCAAAATACCCTATCTCAAAATCAATGCATTATTCTTATAAAAAACAGTTGAGGGCGTGTAGTATATGCCAGGAGCTCTCCGACAAGCCCTAGAGCTCAAAAAATGGATTTCATATAAAAAAGTGTATGAGTAATTGAGTATGCAAATATGCCCAAAATTTAGCCTAAATTATAAAAAAAAAACCCCCTTTATTTTTTGTCGAAAATGTCTGTCTATCATGATAGATGGTGTCTATCGCGATAGACACTGAAACGTCGGTAATAACCACGATGCCCCATGAAAGTTTGCACTTCCTTGACATTCCTTGGCCTAGGTAGTTCAGAGATAGCTCTCACTTTCTCTTCATCAGTGGATATGCCGTTCTTTGACACACTGTGTCCTAGAATCTTGCCCTGCCTGACCATGAAAACACACTTTTCTGGGTTCAAGCAGACTTGATATTCTCTACATTTATCAATGATTTTTCTGAGTTCAGGTATATGGGTCTGTCTAATGTTGGAATGAGCATAGAGATCATCAACATAGACTTCCAAATTCTTCCTCAAGAACTCCTTAAATACATGGCACATTAGTCTCTGGAAGGTTGCACGCGCATTGGTTAGACCAAATGGCATTACTCGAAAAGCAAATATGCCCCACTCAGTGGCAAAAGCCATCTTGTGCTGATCTTCTGGTGCTATGGCTACTTGATTGTAACCAGAGAACCCATCCAGGAAGCTGTACACTTCCTTGCCGGCTACCCTTTCTATAGATGCTCAATGATAGGAAGCGGATAACTATCTCTGATAGTGGCTGCATTAACCTTTTTCAAGTTAATGCATACACGTAATTTGCCATTCTTTTGTGAAGAGAGATGGTGGATGCAATCCAAAGATGAGTAGGTGCCGCTACAACCAGCTTCACACCAGCCAACTGAGACTTCAGAGTTGATTAGTAGACCCTTTGAGCTTCCTAAATCCACCAAAATATCAGCCAAGTACTTTGGAACATGTATCCCAAAAGTTTAAGTCAAGACCGACAAGTTGCGAAATGACTAGCCCCCAAAACTTGCTATTTTTGGACATACACCTGCTGAAAAAAATGAACAGTGCTCTCAACCTGGAAGGAATTAGAAAAATTCCTTTTGGGCATAGCAAATAGACTTAGCAAGCTTCCTATTCCAAGTTAAAACACTTCAAATGATGGATTGAGCACTGAGAACAAGTTTCATCAAGTTCTGGAACATTCCCACAATTCTCGGGGCTCTGCAGAGATAGACCAGTAAGCAGTAAAATGCAGATATCTCCAAAAGTATAAATCCAATGACCTTGAAAATTTATAGGTAGAAACTAGACAGTGAGAGCTATCCACCGCACTTTAAAACACTGAAAAAGGTTCAGTAAAACTCGAGATATGACCTTCTGAAGTTACTGCTCTGAGTGAGTATAGCAGAGAACAAAACAGAGAGGTAGATGATAATAAATGTATAGATTCACATATGATTACAACCACATTGGCAATGAATCTTTGCACAATGGGAGTAGAATGATAGAGCTATGGAGTAAGCTCTTCAATCTCTACAAAATGACATGAAGTGGTCACGTACAAGGCTTGCTAATCGCCTCTTCCTTCTTGCTCCTTTTATAGCTATTCTTGGAGGGAGTTTTGAATTCGAATTCGAATGGCTCCACCTAAAAGTGATCCCCAAAGTTAGGAGAGATTCCCTCAGCTCAAAAATTCGTGATTTTGGTAGTTGGAGCCACGAATTTGCTTTTACATCATGGATGAGGTAAGCCATCCTTTTACTTTTTTCTTTTTCCATTTACAAGAGATAAAATGTACTCTTTTACAAGAGGTGTTCACATGACTACTCATGTGACTTACAAATGAGGATAATATCAAGCATATCAAGCATGTAGGCTTGGGCAAAATGCACCAACAGCTCCCCCTCAAGCCTAACATGCTTGGCCTCCAAATAAGTCTTCAATTGTCCTTGATTTCCTGCAAACCAATCATCAACTTGAATCTACTTAATTTCGTACCATCAAGAGCTTTCGTCAACATGTCTGCACATTGCATATCTGTAGAGACGTAGGATAGTTGAATATCCTTGCTCATTAGCTTCTCCCTTACATAATGGTAGTGGACTTCAATATGCTTGGTTCTAGCATGGTATACCGGATTAGCTGCTAGATGTAGTGAGCTTGTGTTGTCACCAAAAATGTGAGGTGTTGAAGAATGAAGTCCAAGATCTGTGTACAAAGATTTTAACCACATGATTTCTTGAGTTGCATTAGCCAAACCTCTATATTCAGCTTCAGTAGAAGATAATGCCACGGTTGGTTGCTTCTTCGATGACCAAGAAATGATTTTTGATCCTGCAAATGATATATACCCTGATGTGCTTCTTCTATCATCTTTAGATCCGGCCCAATCTGCATCTGAGTAGACCTTTAGCTCAATATCTGAAGTAAATGAATAAAACAAACCTTCATTCATGGTCCCCTTTAGATACTTGAGGACTCGCTTGGCCGCTTCCATATGTGGTCTTCTCGGCTTATGCATAAACTGACTCAATATGCTAACACTATAGCATATATCCACCCTTGTGAGTGTTGCATAGTTCAAACTTCCAACCAAGCTTTGATAGCTTGTGATGTCTTCAATTGGCTCTCCTTCATAAGCACTAAGCTTATGATTTTGCTCCATAGGTGTACCTGCACACTTGGTATTTTCCATCTTGAACTTGACGAGCATGTCATGGACATACTTCCTTTGTGTGATGTATATACCTGAATCTGTGTAGATCAACTCCAATCCAAGAAAATAAGTGAGTGGTCCGAGGTCACTTATTTTGAACTCCTCCTTCATTTGACTCTTTACCTGTTTGATTCCTTCAAGATCATTGCCTGTGATAATAATATCATCAACATACACACATAAATAGATCACTTCAGATCCATTCCTCTTTATGAACAAAGAGGTATCCGCCTTGCTAGCTTTGAATCCTTGGTCCTGCAAATAAGTAACCAATCTGAAATTCCAAGCTCTTGGAGCTTGCTTCAATCCATACAAAGCTTTCTTTAGTTTGCATACATAGTTAGGATGATGTGCATCCTCATATCCAGGAGGTTGTGCCATATACACTTCCTCAGAAATCCATCCATTCAAGAAAGCATTCTTTACATCAAGTTGATAAAGATTCCAATTTCTAGATGCAGCAAGACTAATGAGAACCCTAATTGTAGGCATTTTTGCAACAGGAGAGAAAGTCTCCTCATAATCAATACCATGGGTTTGAGCAAACCCTTTAGCAACTAACCTTGCTTTGTGTCTATTTATACTTCCATCTGGATTCCTCTTGATTTTGTATATCCATCGAGATCCGATTATCTTCATAGATGGCTTGTTAGGTACAAGCTCCCAAGTGTTATTCTCCTTCAAGGCTTCCATTTCTTCATCCATTGCATCTCTCCAAGCTTTCTTGCTTTGTGCTTCTTCGAATGTGGTAGGTTCTTCATTGGTTGAATCCTTTGCAATGTAGATTGAGTGCTTGGTGACCAAAGAAGTATCATAACCAAACCTCTCTGGTTTCTTCTTCTCCCTCGAAGACCTTCTAAGTGGTTGATGTGAGCTCTCGGGTCCATATGTAGCATCCTGCATCTTTGCTTTACCTTTGTTCTTCCATAGCTTTAGTCTTTCCAAGTCTTCTAGGTCAATCTCCGAATCACTTTCTTCAATCTGCTTTGGCTCCTTTGGTTGAAGTGATGGAAAATCTTCATCCAAGTCATATGGCAGCTTCACTTTCCTGTCATCATCAAACCATGATTTGTTTTCATCAAAAATTGCATCTCTACTCACAGAAAATCCTTTATTGGTTGGATTGTACAATCTATATCCTTTTTGGTTTTGATCATAACCAATGAATACACACTTCTCTGCCTTGGGATCCAATTTCCCTCTTACTTGAGAAGGAATGTGAGCATAGGCTAAGCATCCAAAGATTTTACAATGCTCTAGACTAGGTCTTCTTCCATTCCACACTTCATATGGAGTGGTTCCATCTAGTGACTTAGATGGAAGTCTATTTATGAGATATGTGGCTGTCGACACAGCCTCTGCCCATAGGTAGTTCGGCAATCCCTTTTCGTTGAGCATGGACCTTGCAGCTTCGACGATAGCTCTATTCCTCCTCTCTGCTACACCATTGAGTTCAGGTGTATACCTTGTAGTGACTTCCCTTTTAATGCCTCTTTCATGCAAGAAGGCATCAAATTCAGAAGAGAAGTATTCTCCTCCACCATCTGATCTGAGTCTTTTCAAAGTCCTACCTGTTTGATTTTCAACAAGAGCAATATACTTCTTAAAGCAATTAAACACTTCATCCTTGTGCTTCATGAAAAACAGAATGGTCCACCTGCTACAATCATCTATGAAAGACACATAATATCTTGAGCCTGATATAGATGGCTCCTTACTTGGACCCCACACATCCGTGTGCACTAGATCCAAAGGATTTTGATACATATATCCTTTCTTATTGAAAGGTTGTCTATGAGCCTTGCCGAGTTGACAAGCTTCACACTTATAAATCATGTGTTGCCTTGTGATATTAGGCAAACCAAGTACACTTTGGTCCCTGCAAATCTGTTTGAGTGTCCTCTCACCAATGTGAGCAAGCCTTTTGTGCCATATCTCCAACTCTGTTAGAGTTTGAGATCCATAGCTAAACAAAGCTATGTTCTTTGTATCTTCCACTTCAAAAGTGAAAAGCCTTCCTGTCTTTTCTCCTTTGGCAATCCTTCGAAAGCCTTGCCTTGGGTCTTCAACATATGCTCCAAATCGATTGAATCTAACCTGCAATCCTTTTTCAACAATCTGTCCAACACTTATTAAATTTTTGGTAATTGTAGGGACATACAAGACTTTGCTTAAGAGGTTCATATTCCCATCTGATGTCTTCACATTACCTATCTTCTCCACTGAGTGCTTTGTGTCATCTCCTGTCTGCACTTCATGCTTGTTATGAGGATCTTCCAAATCAGAAAGTAAAGCCACATTTCCTGCTACATGGTTCGAGCATCCCGAATCAATGTAAAATATGTGATCATCATCCTTACCCTTCTTTGTTGATAGATTCATAATCAATAATGAATCTTCTTGACTTTGGTCCTCTGCATAGTTATTGTAATCTCTTCTTCCTCTATGGCCACTTTGATAGTTGTTGTTGTTGTTGTAATTGTTGTTGTAGTAGTTGTTGTTGTTGTAGCCTCCATTGTACCTACCTCTATTTGATCCATAGCCACCTCTATTGAATCCTCTTCCTCTTGAGTTCCTTGGATTCCTGAAACATTCTTCAGTAGTATGGTTAGATAAGCCACATATGTTGCAAGGTTGAGATGATTGGAATCTCCCCCTGCCTTGCTTTCCACTTCTGCCTCTTCCTCTAGCTCTTCCTCTACCTGCAAAGTTTGCTTGGAAAGAGCTTCCTTCATCTTCATTCTTTCTATTCTTTGACTTGTCCTTGACCTTAGCTTTATCAGAATATAAGGCAGAAGTTTGATTACCTCTTGAGGACTCACCACCTTTGCTAATCTTTGCTTCATGAGTGAAGAGTTGGCCCATGAGTGTGTTGAGGTCGGGTACATGCATATCCATGTATAAATCCATGGCTGTTGTGAATGACTCCCACTTGTCGTCTGCTTTGATTCCATTCATGATTTGTCTTATGATTTGCTCCTCTTCAATTACTTCTCCAATGCTTCCAAGTTGGTCGGAAATCTCCTTCATCTTTGTGACATAATCAGTCACATTTTGCTTCGGGCTTTTCTTCATTGTTGTGAACTCCATCCACAATTGGTTCTTCCTTGCTCGAGTGTTGGAAGAGAAGAAAGAAGCAAGTGCATTCCAGGTTTCTCTTGATGTCTTGCATCCCTTGACATGAGGTAAAAGAAAATCAGAGATTGAGTTTAGAATATAGGACCTTGCAAGTGCATCCTTCGAACACCAATTCGAAAGTCCTTCCACTTCTTCATGTGATGGTTGCCCTTTGTTCCTCATGGTTGGCATTGCTTCATCTCCGGATATGAATCCATATAGATTCCTCCCTTGAAGGTAAGCCTCCATCCTTAGAGACCATGCCGGATAGTTGTTTCGATCCAATTTGTCAATTGTTGATGGAAATCCATCTCCCATGTTGCTTGACTATGCTCTGATACCACTGTGAAGAGAGATGGTGGATGCAATCCAAAGATGAGTAGGTGCCGCTACAACCAGCTTCACACCAGCCAACTGAGACTTCAGAGTTGATTAGTAGACCCTTTGAGCTTCCTAAATCCACCAAAATATCAGCCAAGTACTTTGGAACATGTATCCCAAAAGTTTAAGTCAAGACCGACAAGTTGCGAAATGACTAGCCCCCAAAACTTGCTATTTTTGGACATACACCTGCTGAAAAAAATGAACAGTGCTCTCAACCTGGAAGGAATTAGAAAAATTCCTTTTGGGCATAGCAAATAGACTTAGCAAGCTTCCTATTCCAAGTTAAAACACTTCAAATGATGGATTGAGCACTGAGAACAAGTTTCATCAAGTTCTGGAACATTCCCACAATTCTCGGGGCTCTGCAGAGATAGACCAGTAAGCAGTAAAATGCAGATATCTCCAAAAGTATAAATCCAATGACCTTGAAAATTTATAGGTAGAAACTAGACAGTGAGAGCTATCCACCGCACTTTAAAACACTGAAAAAGGTTCAGTAAAACTCGAGATATGACCTTCTGAAGTTACTGCTCTGAGTGAGTATAGCAGAGAACAAAACAGAGAGGTAGATGATAATAAATGTATAGATTCACATATGATTACAACCACATTGGCAATGAATCTTTGCACAATGGGAGTAGAATGATAGAGCTATGGAGTAAGCTCTTCAATCTCTACAAAATGACATGAAGTGGTCACGTACAAGGCTTGCTAATCGCCTCTTCCTTCTTGCTCCTTTTATAGCTATTCTTGGAGGGAGTTTTGAATTCGAATTCGAATGGCTCCACCTAAAAGTGATCCCCAAAGTTAGGAGAGATTCCCTCAGCTCAAAAATTTGTGATTTTGGTAGTTGGAGCCACGAATTTGCTTTTACATCATGGATGAGGTAAGCCATCCTTTTACTTTTTTCTTTTTCCATTTACAAGAGATAAAATGTACTCTTTTACAAGAGGTGTTCACATGACTACTCATGTGACTTACAAATGAGGATAATATCAAGCATATCAAGCATGTAGGCTTGGGCAAAATGCACCAACATCTTTTTGGGCACCACTACAATGGGGGACACCCATTCAGTGTGCTCGATTTCATAGATAAATCCAACTTCCACCAAGCGATCTATCTCTTCTTTGATCTTGGCCGCATAGTTGCCATTGTATGTGTATGGCTTTTGTTTAGAGGGTCTGGCCTCTGAGGTCATGGGGATTGTGTGTGAGCATATATCAGGGTCTACACCTTTCAGGTCCTTGTAACTCCATGCAAACACATCCCTATATTCTCGTAGTAAGGCTATCAAGTCCTGCTCCTCTTCTTCAGTAAGGTCATGTCCAATGTATGTGCATCTCTCCTCCCCTTCTTCTATGGCTACCACTATTTTCTTGGTGGTTTCTTTGTTATCATAGGCTTCTCCTGCTTGTGCATCACGTTTTGGCATTCTTATCATGACTCTCTTCTCTTCTATTTCATACTTCTTAAACCTTTCTGGGACCTCGAACAAGGATTCTTCCTCCTCTGGTGTGGCTTCTCACTGCACTTTAGTATTCTTCACTACCTCTGTATTCCTAGGTATGATTGAGTCTTCATTTCGTATCATGACCATGGGTGCTCTCATGCAAGTAGACTTAGCTTCCCATGGACCTGTGAAATGGGGTAGCTCCTGTAAGGAATTGGACTCAAAGTCTAATCTCTCTTGAGATTGGGCACTCTCATGCTCTTTATAAATGGAAGGAAGGTCTTGTGGGAATTGATCGTGTGTGTCATCCACAAGTTCAATGGGAGGAGGAACTTCACTCTCTTTAGCCCATTTATGTCCTGAATCTGTCGCAAGAATTCTGGTGAGTATCGATTCATAGAAGAAGAGGTGTCTGGTTCAGTGGAGTTAGGCACATAAGCTTCCTTGGGAGGAATGCTTATTCTATCACTTGCTTTCTCCTTAGCGTGGGAGTTGACTCCTTTTCCAAACTTTGCAATTATCGTCTCCAATCTATCCAATAGACCATCAAAATGCAATGGTGTTCTAGTGGAGCTAGAGCAATTGAAGAGGTGACTAGCCTCAAACATGGCTTGAGCCAATTCCACCATCTTGGCACACAACTTGGTTTGTTCAAGCTCTAGGTCAGCTCTAGGGTAACATCTTTCATGATCCGTTACACTTGGCCCTTCTTGGATCCTGGCCTAATATGCTCTAAACATCATATCTATATCCTCGGGAGTGGGATCTGCTAAGTCTGATCCTACTCGGGGTGGTGGGTGGGTTAGGTGTGGTGGGTTAGAAGGTTGAGGAATGGAAGGTGATGGGGATGGTAGTGGAGGTGGGGTGTGAGAGTGCATTTGAGATGTGATTTCTATGATTTTGGCTTTGGTCTCTTGTAGACTTTCCTCGAGTTCGCTCACCTTTCTTGCCCATTGCCTTTTCATACGTTCATGGCTATCTCTCCAAGCTCTTGTTCTCGTCTTATTCTGGCTCTCAGTCTCGCTAACCTCCGCATTCTTTTCTTGGCCTAAGTCTGAGTTTTGCTTAAGTGCCTGGGCTCTCGTGATGACTTGCACTGGGGTTGTGGAAGTCATACTTCCTATGGAGTCTACCACTAAGCCAATAACGTTGATAGGAGCAAATTTTGGCATATTGGCGGGGTTCTTAGGACACTCTCGTAACAAATGCTCCTTTCCACAATCTGGACAAAAGCCCTGAATTGTCACAGATTGGGTGTGTGTAGGTGCAGGTAGAGGGCAATCACGAATGAGGTGATCTCCCTGACAGCGATAGCATGGCCCTCTAGGAAATGGAGGTCTCATCGGCCTAGGCTGGGATCTCAAGTTGGGGTTTGCATACATGACATTTGCATATTCTGGCTCCCAACTAGATTCACTCGGTTCTTCATAATAGTATGACTCACTATGCTCCGGTGACTGCATGTAGTAAGCCTGTGGGCTCTCAATATGGGTAGAGTCAAAACTATGATCACTTGGATCACTTTCTGAAAGCGACGATTTCATTGGCACTAAAGCTCTATTCAGATTTTCTTTTGCAGCTGCATACTTCACTAGAATCACATTGGTGGGGGCATGGGGTTGCTGCGCTAGGACTGGTTGCGGTCTTTGTTGCCCTTGATAGGGTGGTTGATAGGTTTGCTAGGGCCTAGCATACTGTTGTTGTGGGTACTGATTAGGGTACTTTCCTTGTTCTGGATATGGCTGAGGATAATTTTGTCTAACAACTTGTTTGTTATATGGGCAGTCTTGTGTTGTGTGATTGGTGTACCTCCTTTCTATGGTGCAATACTGGTTGTTGGGATTAACTTGGGGTTGAGCCATGATAAGGCACACATTAGCCATATGGTCTCCTCCACAAGTGTAGCATCGTTTTCCTGTGGCAAATCTAGGAATTTGCTTGCTAGAAACACCGAATTTCTGAGCTACCTTTTCTACTAAATCCTCAATCGACGTGGATTGTGAGGAAGTGAGGCTAGTAGAACTATCTGAATCTTTATAGATCTTTGAGAGCTCTAATTACTCCCCTAGATTATCCTCAATGTCTATGCACATGCGTACACATATTTCTATGGATCTAGGGTCCTTCAAGTACACATATGATCTGAGTTTGATACTTAACAATCCATCTAGAAATAAGGCCACTTGCTTGGCTGGAGTGGGTAACTCTAGAACAGGGCATCTCTCTAGGTATTGCCTAAAACTTCTTCCTGTGAGCCTCACTGTCTCTTGAGGTGTTTGCTTGAAGCTGTATATCAAGGAAGATGTGTTATGCCTAATGTCACTCTTGGAAAACTCAGTGATGAATGCTTCAAGCAGTTGATCTATACTTTTGTATTGATCTTGGTGAAGTGGCTGAAACCAAGTCAATGCGGTGTTCTTGATTGTTAGGCCAAAAGCATTGTATTGAGTGAACAAGTCTTCCACTTGTTCAGCTCTCAAAACTTGCCTAAACTCTGCTACATGGTCATACGAGTCTCCTGTGCCATCAAAGCAATTCTTCATAGACTTAACCAATTGTGTAGGCCTTAAGGTTCTAGCATGTTCTCTAGGTCTTGGGAGAGGGAATTCGTCTCTATTTCTTGGATTCCTTGGATCCGTATGTCTCTCCCTGTCCATCCTATCAGTCTTTGTCCTCGTTCTTTCTCTTCCAAGTGGATTGGCTAAGCTCACCTCGGGTCTATCTCTACTCCTCTCTCTTTGAGTTCCATGAGCCTGAGATGTTCCAGCTCCTTGGTGACCATAAGGCACAATGGATCGAGTTTGGGGAAAAACAAATTCTCCCTTCCAAGTGTATGCATGTCTTCCATGCTCTGAGACCACAAAGATCCTCTCAGAAGCATCATCTAAGTAAGTCACCTTGCCTAGGATATCGGGATCTTTGAACTCATAGATGGTGAGGGCTCCCACTTCATTAGGCTTCTCAGGCTTATACCTCCAAAAAGACTCATGTGTCTCTCGATTCACAAGTAGATCTATGCTCCTATTGTCCTAGGAAACCAACGCGGGAGTGATTATTCTCGTCAGAACCGACTTGCCTCGAGGGGTTTTTGGTTCTTGTCCTAAGTTCCCTTGCTCTATGTCACCTATTTCGACCTATGAGATTATGTTGGCAAACTCATCTGTTCGTTCTGGTTGGCTAGTGACCACATACATTATTCCTTCTTTATCTATATAGGAACCATTTTCAAACTTGACTACAGGGTGTTCTAGTCCAATGGGCTGATCCGGGTTTTTAATTAGGACAACAGATCTTCTCAGGCCGTCCTCATAGATGTGTGCACCTAAGCGGTTGGTCCTGATGTATTCCAATTGATTTTTGTAGGGACCTTCAAATCTTTCTATGTATGCCACTCCTGAGCTACCTACAGGTCTCTCCATGATGTAAGACATCTCCGAGTCACTAGTTTCCGAGTCTAGAGCGTAGGGGTAATCGCTCAATTGCTGAGCCCAAGATCTAGCTGTATGGTTGACACTAGCCTCAGATGATATTATACTCTGACGGTCTCTCCCTAAGTGTCTTTCTGATCTAAGGTTCATATGCCCTTCCAATTAACCCAATGATCCTTGTACAACCATGTTGTTGATTCTTTGATACCAACCACTTGTTCCTTTTGACTTCCTTTGTATGTGTTTTCTTGTCCTTAATTAAGCATCGTCAGGAGCACTTAAATGTGTCGTACTTGATGTTCTTCATCCACTTAGTTTAAGTTCTTTTTCTTTAATTTGTCCCTTGATTGCAGTTTAGCCTATTCTTGGACTTGAGAAATTAAAGGCTCTTCAAACTTGAGTATTCCTATCGTATCCCTAGTCAATTTGGACAACTACTTGCACTTAGCCTATGCTAAGAATAGACTGAGGGGTTAAGAGATGTTCCAACCTCAAGTCGTTCCTCTTTGCTATGCTTGTCTGCCGAGGAAGCGCGTTCTCAAGCCTGCTCACACTGGAACTTGCTTTGATTTCTCTAAGAGCTCTCGATAATCCTGTAAAAAATCCCAAGTTTAGCTCCTATTTGATCCTTCAATTGACAGACAATTTATCTCAGACACTTTTAATGACTCTTTTTCCCCCTTTTCTATTGCCAAGAAATTTCCTCTAGAGCTCCCTTGGTGTACCTACCCCATAGAGGGTCAACTTCAAAATACCCTATCTGAAAATCAATGCATTATTCCTATAAAAAATAGTTCAGGGCGTGTAGTATATGCCATGAGCTCTCCGTCAAGCCCTAGAGCTCAAAAAACGGATTTCATATCAAAGTGTATGGGTAATTGAGTATGCAAATATGCCCAAAATTTAGCCTAAATTTTCAAAAAAAATACCCCCTTATTTTTTGCCGAAAATGCCTGTCTATCGTGATAGATGGTGTCTGTCACGATAGACACTCAAACCCATAGATCAATTCAAGACCGAGCCTATGCACCTGTAGTTTTTCCTGATGAAGAATCTGAACCTCACGGCTGGGCAGAAATTTTAGCAACAATGGATGTAGCCATCAATGAAGAACAATGGACACCCCACTGCGACGAGGATGGCTATGACATTTCAGTCTTCTCCATAGAGCCAATCATGGGAGACTCAGTTCTGGAAGAATGTGAACCTAGCACTGATGCATTCGAGGATGCAAGTGACTCTGATTTAGAGTCAATCATCATGGATCCACCATTTGCATCAGATGAAGAATACTTCTATGAGGTAGAAGTTTACCCTCAGAGACATGAAGAGCTCACTAATGATGTGAGGTTAACCACACAAGTGACCACCAAGAGTGAAGGAAAGAAAAGGAAGAAGAAAGAAGCCACACCAGAGGAGGAAGAATCCTTGTTTGAGGTCCTAGAAAGCTTTAAGAAGTATGAAATAGAAGACAGGAGAGTCATTATGAGAATGCCAAAACGTGATGCACAAGCAGGAGAAGCCTATGAAATAACAAAGAAACCACCAAGAAAATAGTGGTAGCCATAGAAGAAGGAGAGGAGAGATGCACGTACATTGGACATGACCTTACTAAAGAAGAGGAGCAGGAGTTGATAGCCTTACTACAAGAATATAGGGATGTGTTTGCATGGAGTTACAAGGATCTGAAAGGTGTAGACCCTGATATATGCTCACACACCATCCCCATGACCGCAGAGGCCAGACCCTCTAAACAAAAGCCATACACATACAATGACAACAATGCAGCCAAGATCAAAGAAGAGATAGATCGCTTGGTGGAAGTTGGATTTATCTATGAAATCAAGCACATTGAATGGGTGTCCCCCATTCTAGTGGTGCCCAAAAAGAATGGCAAATTACGTGTATGCATTAACTTGAAAAAGGTTAATGCAGCCACTATCAGAGATAGTTATCCGCTTCCTATCATTGAGCATCTATTAGAAAGGGTAGCCGGCAAGGAAGTGTATAGCTTCCTGGATGGGTTCTCTGGTTACAATCAAGTAGCCATAGCACCAGAAGATCAGCACAAGACGGCTTTTGCCATGGAGTGGGGCATATTTGCTTTTGGAGTAATGCCTTTTGGTTTAACCAATGTGCCTGCAAACTTCTAGAGACTAATGTGCCATGTATTTAAGGAGTTCTTGAGGAAGAGTTTGGAAGTCTATGTTGATGATCTCTGTGCTCATTCCAACATTAGACAGACCCATATACCTGAACTCAGACAAATCTTTGATAAATGTAGAGAATATCAAGTCTGCTTGAACCTAGAAAAGTGTGTTTTCATGGTCAGGCAGGGCAAGATTCTAGGACACATAGTGTCAAAGAACGGCATATCCACTGATAAAGAGAAAGTGAGAGCTATCTCTGAACTACCTAGGCCAAGGAATGTCAAGGAAGTGCAATCTTTCATGGGGCATTGTGGTTATTACCGATGTTTCATACACATGTATGCCATCATTGCAAAGCCTCTGTACGGACTTTTGACCAATTTTGAGTGGACTGGTGAGTGCGAGAAATCCTTCAATGAGCTCAAGCGGCGATTGTGTTCAGCACCAATCCTGACTACACCGGATTGGAACAAGCCCTTCCATGTGCATGTGGATGCATCCAATTATGCCATTGGATGTGTGCTTGCACAACTTACTGGTGAAGGTAACATGGATCTTCCAATTTCCTATGCTAGTAGACAACTAAATGCAGCTGAACGGAATTATACCACTACTGAGAGAGAAGGATTACGCATGGTGTATGTGGTTAAAAAGTTTAGACATTATTTGCTTACAAATAAGTTTAAATTTTTCAGTGATCATCAAGCACTATTGTACTTGGTAAACAAGCCATGCAATATAGGTAGATTAGTAAGATGGTTTCTCTTACTAATGGAATATGATTTTGAGGTTGTGGTGAGAAAAGGCAAGACTCATTTGAGAGCAGATCCTCTCTCTAGGCTCACATCTAGAGAGGCCCCACAAGGAGTATCAGATGACCTTCCTGATGCTTACTTGTTCAATTTGGAAGTGGTGCCGTAGTGGGCCAAAACGTTAGTGCGAGTATTGACATATGGGCCTAACCACCCAGTAATAAACACTCAAGATAGGGAGGTAGTAAAAGCCCAAAAGTACCATATCATGGCAGGGAGCATGTACTTGTACACGGATCAAGGAGTATTATCTTGTTGTGTGGAAGAGGATGAATACGCGAAATGGTTGCAATTAGCACATGTTGGTGCATTAGAGCAACACTACTCGAGACAAAGAACTTTACAAATATTAAAGAGACTCGGAGTGTATTGGCCAACTATGGAAGTAGATGTCCATAGGACGTGCAAGGAATTCCCAATCTGCTGCACTAAACCACCAGTAGAACATGCCACTCTTTATCTGATGTATTTAGTGCCAGATTGGAGCGAACCATTAGTAGACTTCCTGAGAACAAAAACATTCCCTCAGGAGATGACAGTGACCAAACAAAGGAGCTTAGCACAAGACGCTTTAGATTATACTCTCATTGGAGATAATCTATACAGACGAGGGAAAGATGAGTATCTCAGATTATGTGTCCATGAGAGTGAATATCTTAAGATCTTGGAAACGGCTCACCAAGGTGTAGGAGGAGGACACTTTGGACCTGAGTGGTTGATCAAGGCTATACAATTTGCAGGTCTCTGGTGGCCAACCCTTCACATGGATGCACATACCTATGTGAAGAGGTGCGATTTTTGTCAGCGAACTCAGTATCCTATACGTAAAGACGAGATGCCATTGAAACCTATGATGGGTGGACGTGCATTCGCTAAGTGGGGAATAGACTTTGTAGGTCCTATTAATCCCCCAGCTAAGGGTTCACATGATGAATACATCATTGTGGCCACAGACTATCTAACCAAGTGGGTAGAAGTAAAAACCACAACGAAGAACAACGACGCTCAAACGACAGCAAAGTTCTTATTTGAGAATGTGTTCACTAGGTACGGGTTACCTATAGAGCTAGTTAGTGATAGAGGCACTCACTTCTTGAATGAAGTCATTGAAAATCTTCTCCAAGAATTCTTGGTAGGACATAAGAAGTCTACCCCCTATCATCCACAAGCTAATGGACAAGCTGAAAGCACAAATAAGATTCTATGCAATGTTCTTACGAAACTAGTGAACAATAAATGCTCTGATTGGGACAAATAGCTACACCATGTTGTTTGGGCATATCGACTTGCCTATAAAACGGTACTCCAAGCCACACCCTTTCAGATGGTATTCGGCCAAAATGCAGTGCTACCTTTGGACTTCTGATACCTACATTGAAAGTAGCACAAGAGCATGACTAGACAGGCCATGAGCTCTCCTCTAGAATCTTCGATCTTGAACGATTAGGTGAAATACGATTGAGAGCTGCAGCAGGGATTTATGCGGCCAAGAAGAGACAAAAGGCATATTTTGACACACATGTGAAGGATAAGGGCTTGAAAGCGGGAGACCTAGTCCTAATCTACACCTTGAAGCAACATGCACGGAAGTTAAAAAAGAGAGGCTATGGACCAATGATTATCAATAGGCTTTCCACTAGTGGAGCAGTCCAACTAGCCACTCTAGAAGGCGATATCCTACCGAGTTACATCAATGGCTGCAGAGTTAAATTATATCAAGAACCCCTCACGGGAGAAATGTTAAGTCGACTCAATATTGCAAAGAAACGGAAAGAAGAGGAAAAACGAATTCGAGAAGAAGCACAGGCAGAAGCTTTAGAACGCATCCGACGAATGAAATTGAGGAGACAAGGTAGAGATCAGCCTATGCCTAACACTCAAGAATCTCTAGGCTATCACATGGCCATGTGCGAGGCTTCAGGTGAACGTTCCCATAGGATAGTGCTACATATTTGCTCGCGTGACTCCACGAACCTCACGCTCACATAGAGAAAGAGTTTTTGTTCTTCCGCCCTGTCGCCGAGCAAGCCCTCTTAGTTAATGAGACTCCATCTCTAAAGAAGAGGCTCTCTCTTTTATTCCTCTACCCATATATATATCATGTGACATTTCCTTCCCCTTAAAAGAAATATTTTCGTCCTCGAAAATATACATGAAATGTCCGTAATGGTAGAAGAAAGTGCTCGGACACCCTTGAACCCCATGTACTCTATGTACATGGTCATCTTTGTGTGTTGTTTCCCCATATCCTTCCCCTTAAGAAGTCTCATATGAGATAATCTCAAAGGTGGGAAACCATCTGAGTGGTGCCTACTATCTCCCATGTACACTGCACCTCCAAACTATCACTCCCGTAACATATAACATCATCCAAATGACCTAAGTCCATATGATGTATCCTCCTTGGAGCAATAGTATGAGAAGCAAGTGTTAAGTGCCAGACTTATAAGTTTGACTGTACCAAATGGAGATAATAAACCATATAGTCATCTAAAATATAGAACAAAGTCCCATAACAACTGACTCCAAACCCATCTAAGACTAAATGATAGATTGCCCTCATAACACTCCAGGTTTTTCTAACCTCGACTGTGCTCACAAGTAATAGTTTCTTCTAAACTACCTTGTAACTATGCAATTTCATCATCTAGCTCATATACAAGAATTTCTTGGTAGTGGAATGAAATCTCTGCATTCCACCAACCAAGAAGTCTATGGTTTGTCATCCTTTACCATTGGACTAAGTTCTATTGGAAGAGCATCTATTGGCACTTGTGCAAACTCTAATATTTCTCTTCCCTGTAGTTTACCATATGAATGCAAAAAGCATACCCTTTGAGATTCAGATAATCCCTAAGTACCCATTCTCCTAACTTATGCTCACACATCATCCTCATGATAAAGCATCAACTAAGAGTTTGGTACCCCAATAGGTTAGTGTAGCTCAAGCGTAAGCACCACCTCCTTTACTTGTCAATCCACGGAGACGTGAGGACTGGTATGAAGACCACAAGCAAGTGAAAGCACAAGTGCGTGACCGAAAGCACACAAACATGCACACACATACACACACATGCGCATAAGGTGAGATCAAAGAGAGGAACAATGGAAAGCTTCGATTGCAAAAGAGTTCTCTTACAAAAGCTCTATTCTCTAACAAGCTAACCCCAAAAATGAGCTCTCTAGCTCTTTTTATAGTTTTTTGACTAGTTTTGGCCCTGTCCAGACCTAGTGTCCGGCCTAGTTAAAAATTAGGTTCCAAGGCTTATTTGAGGGCTCAAACGAAGTCTAAAAATTATGAAAATTGGTACGATGGTACTTCTAATACTCCTCAAGCTCGAGGACTCCTCGGCTTGCACAAAATGGAGCTACAAAAATAGAAAATGGTATTTACAAAGGTTTTAGTGATAGAAATCACTATTTTTGTAGGGGATTCTTCTGAAAAGTTGACATGTACTTCATGGAGCTCCCTACTTGCTCCCTTTCCTTGTGTGTCCACCTTTTGATGTGCTTCCATGCTTTGTCCTTGACTTTGAGCTTCAACACTCCCCCCCCTCTCCAGTCTGTCGTCCCTGACAGACCCTTGTTGTAGTGGTTGTTCCAAATAGTGCCTTGAGAGGGAGTGTCCCTTCTGTATGAACAAAAGTTGTCTGACTTCCAGATGTGTCTGGTTCTTCATCTATCACTGCGAGTCTTTGCAAGTTGTAGTCTCTTGGTATATGCTTCTTCCTTGGATTCCAGCATGACTGTGTCGTTGTGAGTCTCCGTTGATGTTTTCGAGATCTTCCACAGTTGATGTTCATAGTAGTCATGCCAAGTACTCATAACCCATATTGAGTGATGGGTAAGTGTGTTCGTGCATGGGTTGAGGAAAATAGGTGCCTTGTGCACGGCCTTGTAATGTAGCCCTATGAATGCTTACTTGGGAAATGCATTGGAAGAAGTATGGTGCAAAAATTGGGGTCTTGAGCTAAGTGCTCAAGGGTATGCCGACGAAGAGGTTTCCTAAGCTATCATGGTTATGGTGTTTCCAGAGTAAAGATACTTACCATGGAGAAGGTTGATCGATGTTTATCTCTTCGTGTTGTACACTCGGCCTTTGGGATGGAACATTGTTGATGAATGTCCATGTTGATGGTCCACTGATGAGATCTTTTGAGTGATTGATCCTCTCTCCTCTTTTCAAAGCAACATTTGCCAAATACTGAGAATTGAATTTCTTTATATTCCTTGGCAAACAACATTGGGTAACTACACCAAGCTGAGTTTCACATATTCTCTTTAGCTCACCATACGCAGGAGTCTTCTCCTCCACAACTACCCTTTGCAGATATCTCCTTGGATGCTCTGGTACATGAAGTAGTTAAGCATCACTCAAGTTGCGGACCTTCAAGCTCTTCATTCCTACCCTGGTAAGAGAAAATCATAGTTGTAGATGCCATGTTCATGCCAAATGCTTGTCATGTACCAGATAAGGCAGCAATAATATCATCTGCTGACCGAGACACACTTCTATCCAAATTGATAAATGCCTAGTAATCAACAATTCCACCTTCAACTAAGCATGACTCATTCATGTTTCATAAGCCAAACCTGGAAACAAGCTCTCTCCCGCTTTTCTTTCTCTTTTTTTTTTTTTTTTTTTTTTTTTGAGGAACAGGATATCACAAAACAAGAACACAAAAGTTAGTATCAATAGAAATATTTGACATATGTCACTGTGCTCTTGTGCGTGGGATTCTCAAGTGTGTCTATGCACGGCCGTGTAATGTGGCCCTATATTAATGCATACTTTGGAAATGCATGACCTGAATGGTGCAAAAAATAGGGTTGTGCAAGGAGCACATGGTTGTTGCTCGTTCGAGGTTTTCGATGTTATTTGTGGAGGTTGATGCCGACCTTGGTGGAGGTATCCATTGAGTCTCGAACTGATGTAATCCTCCTTATTGGAGTCCATTTTAGAACATCATTTGGCACTATAGAGGTCACTTCAGACGTCTTCCTCTTTGGATTCTTTCTGAACTGTGGTATCCAGTGTGGTTGACGCTTTGGTTCGGTGGAGGCTACTTGTACTTCTGGCTTCCAAACCCATATCCTTTTTGCATGTCTTCCTACTAATGTTGAAGAGCTGATTTGATCTTCCTTTGGTCTCTGTACGTTGTTCTTACCCTTTTCTCTTTTTGGATTCTTTGTTGAAACCTTTCGCATGTGGGAGAACAAAGGTTGTTGTGGATGTAGGAGCTTCTTAGGTACCCACATCTGTAATTGCCCTTGTTGAGCTGCAGCTAACTTCTTAGGCACCCAAACTTGTTGGATACCTTGTGATTGAGCTTGTCTGAGCTGCTTCCTTCGTCTTCTGGCCTGGTTGGCTTGCCTAGATGGGATTTGTGGGGGCAAGGCTGGTGGTTGCTCTCCTTTGCGTACCCATATCTGCTTCATGCTCGAAACTACTTTTTTATCGAATGGTGTCTTTCTATTTGATGTAGCAGTTGTCGTGAACGGTTGTGTTTGCTTGTGTGGTGGACTCACTACTGTGGCTACTTGATTCTTTGGAGAAGAAGAAGGATCCACCCACCTTCCAACCTGGTCTTCCACGATTGACTCCTTCTGCATCATAGAGCTTTTGACACATACAACATCTTCTTTCATATGATTAGTCTTGGAAGAACTAAGAGAGTGTGTGGTGCCATGATCTAGGAGCATGCAGTTCTCTAATTCTAATGTAATGCATTGTTCATGTACCCAAACTTGAAGAACTTGACTTCTAAGGTTTAAGTTAACTGCATGGTCATAGATCCAATCTGGACCCAAGACAAGTGGTTCTGTAAGGTTCTCATCTTGACATACTAGCGCTTTGACTTTCATTGGAACATCTTGAAGGTAGATGGGAAGTTCCACCTCGCCCAAACAAGGGGTTTCCACACCTCCCAATCCTATGAGATAAGCTTCTATGGGATTGATGTTCAACTGCAAGTCTTGGCAGTAGGAAAGTCTAACTGCACTACTTGCTGCACTTGAGTCAATCAATGCTTTCACCGTCCTTGCACCCTTCCCTTGTCCTATCTCTATGGTCACAAAGGGTCTTCGGTCAATGACCTGAGAAGTCGCTATGCCTGACTTTTGACACATATCCATGTGATATTTTGGGGCTTTTGAGTTGACATCTAGGCCTAATCGCCGTAACTTATTTCGCCTAATACGCTTTCTGGCCTCTGCCTGTGCTTCTTCTCTCACTCTTAACTCTTCTTCTTTTCGCTTCTTAGCAGTGTTGAGTCTCATTAGCATATCCTCAGTAAGAGGTTCTTGATATAGCTTGACTCTACAGCCACTAATATAGTTTGGCAAGATAACTCCTTCTAGAGTGGCCAACTGAACTGCACCACTAGTGGAAATTCTATTAATGATCATGGGTCCGTATCCTCTTTTTTCCAACTTACGGGCATGTTGTTTTAGTGTGTAAACCAACACTAGACCTCCCTCTTTCAATCCCTTATCCTTGATGTGTGCATCAAAGTATGCCTTTTGCCTCTTCTTTGCAGCGTAGATGCCTGCTGCCGCTCGTAGCCTCGTCTCACCCAAGCGTTCGAGATCAAAGATCCTAGAGGACAATTCATGCCCATTCCACTCATACTCTTGTGCTACTTTTAAGGCAGGGATTAAGAAATCTAATGGTAGCACAACGTTCTGTCCGAAGACCATCTGAAATGGGGTAGCGTTGAGTACTATTTTGTAGGCAACTCGATAAGCCCAAACAGCATGATGAAGTTGTTTTTTCCAATCAGAGCGTTTATTATTTACCAATTTTGTCAATACGTTACAGAGGATCTTATTGGTGCTCTCGGCTTATCCATTAGCTTGTGGGTGATAGGGGGCAGACTTCTTATGTATCACCAAGAATTCTTGGAGAAGATTTTCAATGGCTTCATTCAAGAAGTGTGTGCCTCTATCGCTCACCAACTCTATTGGTAGCCCATATCTCGTGAACACATTCTCGAATAAGAACTTAGCCGTAGTCTGAGCATCATTCTTTGTTGTGGCTTTCACTTCTACCCACTTTGTAAGGTAATCTGTGGCTACAATAATATACTCTGCATGGGAGTTTCTAGCTGGGGGGTTAATAGGACCTATGAAGTCTATGCCCCACTTGGAAAATGCATGCCCTCCCATCATTGGCCTCAAGGGCATCTCGTCTTTTCTAACTGGATATTGTGCACGTTGGCATGTGTCACATTTCTTCGCATAGGTATGTGCATCCATATGAAGAGTGGGCCACCAAATTCCTGAGAATAGAATGGTCTTGATCACTCGGTCAGGACCAAAATGTCCACCTGCAACACCAGTGTGTGCAGTCTCTAAGACTTTCAAATAGTCTGATTCATGAACGCACAATCTTAAGTAACCATCTTTGCCTCTTTGGTATAAGTTGTCTCCTACTAAGGCATAGCCTTGAGCTTCTTGCTCCAAGTTTCGTCTTCTTGCTAGACTAGCCTCTTTGGGTAATCTTCCTGATCTCATAAACTCTACCAATGGACCACTCCAATCTGGAATTAATGATACTTGATAAAGGGTCGCATGCTCCACTGGTGGTCTCTCTCTGCACATTGGACAATTCTTGATCCACTCATGTATTTCTTTGTCCATGCTAGGCCAATACACTCCTAAACGTTTCAAATTCTACAGTGTTCGTTGTTTAGAATAGTGATTTCCTAGCATTCCTTCATGGGCTTGTTGCAACCAACTACTATGTTCATCATCCCCGACACAACAAGCTAATACACCCTCAGTATCTTGTTTGTACATGCTTCCTGCCAATATGTGAAATTTTTGTGATTTTACAATTTCTTCTTGTGATGTTTTAACATCTTTATTTGTAGGTCCGAAGGTTAGGAATGGTACCAACTTATTTGCCCATTTAGGAACAACTTCTAAATTGAACAGATAAGCGTCAGGTAGTTCATCAGACACTCCTTGCGGTGACTCTCCTGAAGTGATGCCAGAAAGGTGATCTGCCCTAAGGTGGGTTCTACCTTTCCTGACAACAACTTCAAAGTCATATTCCATTAGTAAGAGAAACCATCTTACTAACCGTCCTGTATTGCAAGGTTTATTGACCAAATATAACAAAGCTTGATGATCAGTGAAAAACTTAAATTTGTTGGCCAATAAATAGTGTCTAAACTTCTTCATAGCATATACCATGCCTAAGCCCTCTCGCTCAGTTGTGGTATAGTTTCGTTCGGCTGCAGTGAGCTGTCTACTAGCATATGCTATGGGGCAAATCTAAGTTTTTGTCACCTGTGGGTTGTGCTAGCACACATCCTATGGCATGATTGGATGCATCCACATGGACATGGAATGGTTTATTCCAATCAGGAGTGGTCAGTATTGGTGCTGAGCACAAACGTTTCTTCAGTTTGTTGAAAGAATTCTCGCATTCGTCATTCCACTCAAAATTAGACAACAAGGCATAAAGGGGTCTAGCTATGATCGCGTACATGTGAATAAACCTACGGTAATATCCACAATGGCCCATAAAGGCTTGTACCTCTTTAATATTCCTTGGCCTTGGTAGCTCCGCTATGGCTCGTACCTTATCTTCATCTGTTGAGATTCCATTCTTAGAAACAATATGACCTAAGATTTTACCTTGCCGCACCATGAACACACACTTTTCTGGGTTCAGACACACTCGATATTCTCTACACTTGTTGAAGATTTGTCTGAGCTCAGGGATGTGGAACCTTCTTGACAGCAATGTCCATGGTGGCTAAGATTTCTGGCCAGCCATGAGGCTCAAATTCCTAAGGTGATGCGAGAAAGGTGATCTGCCCTAAGGTGGGCTCTACCTTTCCTGACAACAACTTCAAAGTCATATTCCATTAGTAAGAGAAACCATCTTACTAATCGTCCTGTATTGCAAGGTTTATTGACCAAATATAACAAAGCTTGATGATCAGTGAAAAACTTAAATTTGTTGGCTAATAAATAGTGTCTAAACTTCTTCACAGCATATACCATGCCTAAGCCCTCTCGCTCAGTTGTGGTATAGTTTCGTTCGGCTGTAGTGAGCTCTCTACTAGCATATGCTATGGGCAAATCTAAGTTTCCGTCACCTGTGGGTTGTGCTAGCACACATCCTATGGCATGATTGGATGCATCCACATGGAGATGGAATGGTTTATTCCAATCAGGAGTGGTCAGTATTGGTGCTGAGCACAAACGTTTCTTCAGTTCGTTGAAAGAATTCTCGCATTCGTCATTCCACTCAAAATTAGACAACAAGGCATAAAGGGGTCTAGCTATGATCGCGTACATGTGAATAAACCTACGGTAATATCCACAATGGCCCATAAAGGCTTGTACCTCTTTAATATTCCTTGGCCTTGGTAGCTCCGCTATGGCTCGTACCTTATCTTCATCTGTTGAGATTCCATTCTTAGAAACAATATGACCTTAGATTTTACCTTGCCGCACCATGAACACACACTTTTCTGGGTTTAGACACACTCGATATTCTCTACACTTGTTGAAGATTTGTCTGAACTCAGGGATGTGGAACCTTCTTTCTTGGGAATGAGCACATAAATCATCCACATACACTTCTAACCTCTTTCGCAAGAACTCTTTGAAGACATGACACATGAGCCTCTGGAACGTTGCAGGTGCATTGGTGAGCCCAAATGGCATCACACAAAATGCAAAGATTCCCCACTCCGTGGCAAAAGCCGTTTTGTGTTGATCTTCTGGGGCAATGGCTACTTGATTGTAACCTGAAAATCCATCAAGGAAGCTATAAACTTCCTTGCCTGCAACACGCTCCAATAGGTGTTCCGTGGTTGGAAGTGGATAACTATCTCTGATCGTAGCGGCATTAACTTTTTTAAGGTTAATACACACTCGCAACTTCCCGTTCTTCTTGGGCACCACTACAATGGGGGACACCCATTCAGTATGCTCAATCTCATAGATGAATCCAGCTTCAATCAACCTATCAATTTCTTCTTTTATTTTGGCTGCATAGGTATCATTATATGTGTAGGGCTTCTGTTTGGTGGGCTTGGCATCAGCAGTCATGGGGATAGTATGAGAGCAAATTCTTGGATCTACCCCTTTCAAGTCTCTATAGTGCCACGCAAACACATCCCTATATTCCCTTAATAGAGCTACAAGCTCCATTTCTTCTCTTGCACTTAGGTCATCTCCTATATATTTGCATCTCTCTTCGTTCTCTTCGATGGTCACTACAATCTTCTTGGTCTTTTCTTTATTATCATATGCTTCTCCTATGATGGCCTCTCTCTTAGGCATTCGTACCAAAATTTTGCGGTCGTCAACTTCATATTTCTTGAAGTTTTCTGGTACTTCAAACAATGATTCCTCCTCTTCTTGTTTCACTGCTTTTCTTTTCTTTTTCTTTTGACTACTCTCACTTCCATCCTTTGAATTTATTGTTTTAATACTTGTGAGAGGTCCTTCTTCTTTCTGGGTGAACACTCCTATATCTTCTAGATAGTGCTGCTCTGAGTTAAAGCAACTATCCATCACAATAGACTCCAGATCATCATCATTCTCTTCTTCTTCTATGACATCACTAGGGTCACATTCTTCTAGCAAGGACTGACACATGAACACTGAAATATCATAACCCTCCTCATCACAATGAGGTGTCCATTGTTCTTCATTGACAGCAATGTCCATGGTGGCTAAGATTTCTGGCCAGCCATGAGGCTCAAATTCCTAAGGTGATGCGAGAAAGGTGATCTGCCCTAAGGTGGGCTCTACCTTTCCTGACAACAACTTCAAAGTCATATTCCATTAGTAAGAGAAACCATCTTACTAATCGTCTTGTATTGCAAGGTTTATTGACCAAATATAACAAAGCTTGATGATCAGTGAAAAACTTAAATTTGTTGGCCAATAAATAGTGTCTAAACTTCTTCACAGCATATACCATGCCTAAGCCCTCTCGCTCAGTTGTGGTATAGTTTCGTTCGGCTGCAGTGAGCTATCTACTAGCATATGCTATGGGCAAATCTAAGTTTCCGTCACCTGTGGGTTGTGCTAGCACACATCCTATGGCATGATTGGATGCATCCACATGGACATGGATTGGTTTATTCCAATCATGAGTGGTCAGTATTGGTGCTGAGCACAAACGTTTCTTCAGTTCGTTGAAAGAATTCTCGCATTCGTCATTCCACTCAAAATTAGACAACAAGGCATAAAGGGGTCTAGCTATGATCGCGTACATGTGAATAAACCTACGGTAATATCCACAATGGCCCATAAAGGCTTGTACCTCTTTAATATTCCTTGGCCTTGGTAGCTCCGCTATGGCTCGTACCTTATCTTCATCTGTTGAGATTCCATTCTTAGAAACAATCAGACCTAAGATTTTACCTTGCCGCACCATGAACACACACTTTTCTGGGTTCAGACACACTCGATATTCTCTACACTTGTTGAAGATTTGTCTGAGCTCAAGGATGTGGAACCTTCTTTCTTGGGAATGAGCACATAAATCATCCACATACACTTCTAAGCTCTTTCGCAATAACTCTTTGAAGACATGACACATGAGCCTCTGGAACATTGCAGGTGCATTGGTGAGCCCAAATGGCATCACACAAAATGCAAAGATTCCCCACTCCGTGGCAAAAGCCGTTTTGTGTTGATCTTCTGGGGCAATGGCTACTTGATTGTAACCTGAAAATCCATCAAGGAAGCTATAAACTTCCTTGCCTGCAACACGCTCCAATAGGTGTTCCGTGATTGGAAGTGGATAACTATCTCTGATCGTAGCGGCGTTAACTTTTTTAAGGTTAATACACACTCGCAACTTACCGTTCTTCTTGGGCACCACTACAATGGGGGACACCCATTCAGTATGCTCAATCTCATAGATGAATCCAGCTTCAATCAACCTATTAATTTCTTCTTTTATTTTGGCTGCATAGGTATCATTATATGTGTAGGGCTTCTGTTTGGTGGGCTTGGCATCAACAGTCATGGGGATAGTATGAGAGCAAATTCTTGGATCTACCCCTTTCAAGTCTCTATAGTGCCATGCAAACACATCCCTATATTTCCTTAATAGAGCTACAAGCTCCATTTCTTCTCTTGCACTTAGGTCATCTCCTATATATGTGCATCTCTTCGTTCTCTTCGATGGTCATTACAATCTTCTTGGTCTTTTCTTTATTATCATATGATTCTCCTATGATGGCCTCTCTCTTAGGCATTCGTACCAAAATTTTGTGGTCGTCAACTTCATATTTCTTGAAGTTTGCTGGTACTTCAAACAATGATTCCTCCTCTTCTTGTTTCACTGCTTTTCTTTTCTTTTTCTTTTGACTACTCTCACTTCCATCCTTTGAATTTATTGTTTTAATACTTGTGAGAGGTTCTTCTTCTTTTTGGGTGAACACTCCTATATCTTCTAGATAGTGCTGCTCTGAGTTAAAGCAACTATCCATCACAATAGACTCCAGATCATCGTCATTCTCTTCTTCTTCTATGACATCACTAGGGTCACATTCTTCTAGCAAGGGCTGACACATGAACACTGAAATATCATAACCCTCCTCATCACAATGAGGTGTCCATTGTTCTTCATTGACAGCAATGTCCATGGTGGCTAAGATTTCTGGCCAGCCATGAGGCTCAAATTCCTAAGGTGATGCGAGAAAGGTGATCTGCCCTAAGGTGGGTTCTACCTTTCCTGACAACAACTTCAAAGTCATATTCCATTAGTAAGAGAAACCATCTTACTAATCGTCCTGTATTGCAAGGTTTATTGACCAAATATAACAAAGCTTGATGATCAGTGAAAAACTTAAATTTGTTGGCCAATAAATAGTGTCTAAACTTCTTCACAGCATATACCATGCCTAAGCCCTCTCGCTCAGTTGTGGTATAGTTTCGTTCGGCTGTAGTGAGCTGTCTACTAGCATATGCTATGGGCAAATCTAAGTTTCCGTCACCTGTGGGTTGTGCTAGCACACATCTTATGGCATGATTGGATGCATCCACATGGACATGGAGTGGTTTATTCCAATCAGGAGTGGTCAGTATTGGTGCTGAGCACAAACGTTTCTTCACTTCGTTGAAAGAATTCTCGCATTCGTCATTCCACTCAAAATTAGACAACAAGGCATAAAGGGGTCTAGCTATGATCGCGTACATGTGAATAAACCTACGGTAATATCCACAATGGCCCATAAAGGCTTGTACCTCTTTAATATTCCTTGGCCTTGGTAGCTCCGCTATGGCTCCTACCTTATCTTCATCTGTTGAGATTCCATTCTTAGAAACAATATGACCTAAGATTTTACCTTGCCGCACCATGAACACACACTTTTCTGGGTTCAGACACACTCGATATTCTCTACACTTGTTGAAGATTTGTCTGAGCTCAGGGATGTGGAACCTTCTTTCTTGGGAATGAGCACATAAATCATCCACATACACTTGTAAGCTCTTTCGCAAGAACTCTTTGAAGACATGACACATGAGCCTCTGGAACGTTGCAGGTGCATTGGTGAGCCCAAATGGCATCACACAAAATGCAAAGATTCCCCACTCCGTGGCAAAAGCCGTTTTGTGTTGATCTTCTGGGGCAATGGCTACTTGATTGTAACCTGAAAATCCATCAAGGAAGCTATAAACTTCCTTGCCTGCAACACGCTCCAATAGGTGTTCTTTGATTGGAAGTGGATAACTATCTTTGATCGTAGCGGCATTAACTTTTTTAAGGTTAATACACACTCGCAACTTCCCGTTCTTCTTGGGCACCACTACAATGGGGGACACCCATTCAGTATGCTCAATCTCATAGATGAATCCAGCTTCAATCAACCTATCAATTTCTTCTTTTATTTTGGTTGCATAGGTATCATTATATGTGTAGGGCTTCTGTTTGGTGGGCTTGGCATCAGCAGTCATGGGGATAGTATGAGAGCAAATTCTTGGATCTACCCCTTTCAAGTCTCTATAGTGCCATGCAAACACATCCCTATATTCCCTTAATAGAGCTACAAGCTCCATTTCTTCTCTTGCACTTAGGTCATCTCCTATATATGTGCATCTCTCTTCGTTCTCTTCGATGGTCATTACAATCTTCTTGGTCTTTTCTTTATTATCATATGATTCTCCTATGATGGCCTCTCTCTTAGGCATTCGTACCAAAATTTTGCGGTCGTCAACTTCATATTTCTTGAAGTTTTCTGGTACTTCAAACAATGATTCCTCCTCTTCTTGTTTCACTGCTTTTCTTTTCTTTTTCTTTTGACTACTCTCACTTCCATCCTATGAATTTATTGTTTTAATACTTGTGAGAGGTTCTTCTTCTTTCTGGGTGAACACTCCTATATCTTCTAGATAGTGCTGCTCTGAGTTAAAGCAACTATCCATCACAATAGACTCCAGATCATCGTCATTCTCTTCTTCTTCTATGACATCACTAGGGTCACATTCTTCTAGCAAGGGCTGACACATGAGCACGGAAATATCATAACCCTCCTCATCACAATGAGGTGTCCATTGTTCTTCATTGACAGCAATGTCCATGGTGGCTAAGATTTCTGGCTAGCCATGAGGCTCAAATTCCTAAGGTGATGCGAGAAAGGTGATATGCCCTAAGGTGGGTTCTACCTTTCCTGACAACAACTTCAAAGTCATATTCCATTAGTAAGAGAAACCATCTTACTAATCGTCCTGTATTGCAAGGTTTATTGACCAAATATAACAAAGCTTGATGATCAGTGAAAAACTTAAATTTGTTGGCCAATAAATAGTGTCTAAACTTCTTCACAGCATATACCATGCCTATGCCCTCTCGCTCAGTTGTGGTATAGTTTCGTTCGGCTGCAGTGAGCTGTCTACTAGCATATGCTATGGGCAAATCTAAGTTTCCGTCACCTGTGGGTTGTGCTAGCACACATCCTATGGCACGATTGGATGCATCCACATGGACATGGAGTGGTTTATTCCAATCAGGAGTGGTCAGTATTGGTGCTGAGCACAAACGTTTCTTCAGTTCGTTGAAAGAATTCTCGCATTCGTCATTCCACTCAAAATTAGACAACAAGGCATAAAGGGGTCTAGCTATGATCGCGTACATGTGAATAAACCTACGGTAATATCCACAATGGCCCATAAAGGCTTGTACCTCTTTAATATTCCTTGGCCTTGGTAGCTCCGCTATGACTCCTACCTTATCTTCATCTGTTGAGATTCCATTCTTAGAAACAATATGACCTAAGATTTTACCTTGCCGCACCATGAACATACACTTTTCTGGGTTCAGACACACTCGATATTCTCTACACTTGTTGAAGATTTGTCTGAGCTCAGGGATGTGGAACCTTCTTTCTTGGGAATGAGCACATAAATCATCCACATACACTTCTAAGCTCTTTCGCAAGAACTCTTTGAAGACATGACACATGAGCCTCTGGAACGTTGCAGGTGCATTGGTGAGCCCAAATGGCATCACACGAAATGCAAAGATTCCCCACTCCGTGGCAAAAGCGGTTTTGTGTTGATCTTCTGGGGAAATGGCTACTTGATTGTAACCTGAAAATCCATCAAGGAAGCTATAAACTTCCTTGCCTGCAACACGCTCCAATAGGTGTTTCGTGATTGGAAGTGGATAACTATCTCTGATCGTAGCGGCATTAACTTTTTTAAGGTTAATACACACTCGCAACTTCCCGTTCTTCTTGGGCACCACTACAATGGGGGACACCCATTCAGTATGCTCAATCTCATAGATGAATCCAGCTTCAATCAACCTATCAATTTCTTCTTTTATTTTGGGTGCATAGGTATCATTATATGTGTAGGGCTTCTGTTTGGTGGGCTTGGCATCAGCTGTCATGGGGATAGTATGAGAGCAAATTATTGGATCTACCCCTTTCAAGTCTCTATAGTGCCACGCAAACACATCCCTATATTCCCTTAATAGAGCTACAAGCTCCATATCTTCTCTTGCACTTAGGTCATCTCCTATATATGTGCATCTCTCTTCGTTCTCTTCGATGGTCATTACAATCTTCTTGGTCTTTTCTTTATTATCATATGATTCTCCTATGATGGCCTCTCTCTTAGGCATTCGTACCAAAATTTTGCGGTCGTCAACTTCATATTTCTTGAAGTTTTCTGGTACTTCAAACAATGATTCCTCCTCTTCTTGTTTCACTACTTTTCTTTTCTTTTTCTTTTGACTACTCTCACTTCCATCCTTTGAATTTATTGTTTTAATACTTGTGAGAGGTTCTTCTTCTTTCTGGGTGAACACTCCTATATCTTCTAGATAGTGCTGCTCTGAGTTAAAGCAACTATCCATCACAATAGACTCCAGATCATCGTCATTCTCTTCTTCTTCTATGACATCACTAGGGTCACATTCTTCTAGCAAGGGCTGACACATGAACACTGAAATATCATAACCCTCCTCATCACAATGAGGTGTCCATTGTTCTTCATTGACAGCAATGTCCATGGTGGCTAAGATTTCTGGCCAGCCATGAGGCTCAAATTCCTAAGGTGATGCGAGAAAGGTGATCTGCCCTAAGGTGGGTTCTACCTTTCCTGACAACAACTTCAAAGTCATATTCCATTAGTAAGAGAAACCATCTTACTAATCGTCCTGTATTGCAAGGTTTATTGACCAAATATAACAAAGCTTGATGATCAGTGAAAAACTTAAATTTGTTGGCCAATAAATAGTGTCTAAACTTCTTCACAGCATATACCATGCCTAAGCCCTCTCGCTCAGTTGTGGTATAGTTTCGTTCGGCTGTAGTGAGCTGTCTACTAGCATATGCTATGGGCAAATCTAAGTTTCCGTCACCTGTGGGTTGTGCTAGCACACATCTTATGGCATGATTGGATGCATCCACATGGACATGGAGTGGTTTATTCCAATCAGGAGTGGTCAGTATTGGTGCTGAGCACAAACGTTTCTTCAGTTCGTTGAAAGAATTCTCGCATTCGTCATTCCACTCAAAATTAGACAACAAGGCATAAAGGGGTCTAGCTATGATCGCGTACATGTGAATAAACCTACGGTAATATCCACAATGGCCCATAAAGGCTTGTACCTCTTTAATATTCCTTGGCCTTGGTAGCTCCGCTATGGCTCCTACCTTATCTTCATCTGTTGAGATTCCATTCTTAGAAACAATATGACCTAAGATTTTACCTTGCCGCACCATGAACACACACTTTTCTGGGTTCAGACACACTCGATATTCTCTACACTTGTTGAAGATTTGTCTGAGCTCAGGGATGTGGAACCTTCTTTCTTGGGAATGAGCACATAAATCATCCACATACACTTGTAAGCTCTTTCGCAAGAACTCTTTGAAGACATGACACATGAGCCTCTGGAACGTTGCAGGTGCATTGGTGAGCCCAAATGGCATCACACAAAATGCAAAGATTCCCCACTCCGTGGCAAAAGCCGTTTTGTGTTGATCTTCTGGGGCAATGGCTACTTGATTGTAACCTGAAAATCCATCAAGGAAGCTATAAACTTCCTTGCCTGCAACACGCTCCAATAGGTGTTCTTTGATTGGAAGTGGATAACTATCTTTGATCGTAGCGGCATTAACTTTTTTAAGGTTAATACACACTCGCAACTTCCCGTTCTTCTTGGGCACCACTACAATGGGGGACACCCATTCAGTATGCTCAATCTCATAGATGAATCCAGCTTCAATCAACCTATCAATTTCTTCTTTTATTTTGGCTGCATAGGTATCATTATATGTGTAGGGCTTCTGTTTGGTGGGCTTGGCATCAGCAGTCATGGGGATAGTATGAGAGCAAATTCTTGGATCTACACCTTTCAAGTCTCTATAGTGCCATGCAAACACATCCCTATATTCCCTTAATAGAGCTACAAGCTCCATTTCTTCTCTTGCACTTAGGTCATCTCCTATATATGTGCATCTCTCTTCGTTCTCTTCGATGGTCATTACAATCTTCTTGGTCTTTTCTTTATTATCATATGATTCTCCTATGATGGCCTCTCTCTTAGGCATTCGTACCAAAATTTTGCGGTCGTCAACTTCATATTTCTTGAAGTTTTCTGGTACTTCAAACAATGATTCCTCCTCTTCTTGTTTCACTGCTTTTCTTTTCTTTTTCTTTTGACTACTCTCACTTCCATCCTATGAATTTATTGTTTTAATACTTGTGAGAGGTTCTTCTTCTTTCTGGGTGAACACTCCTATATCTTCTAGATAGTGCTGCTCTGAGTTAAAGCAACTATCCATCACAATAGACTCCAGATCATCGTCATTCTCTTCTTCTTCTATGACATCACTAGGGTCACATTCTTCTAGCAAGGGCTGACACATGAGCACGGAAATATCATAACCCTCCTCATCACAATGAGGTGTCCATTGTTCTTCATTGACAGCAATGTCCATGGTGGCTAAGATTTCTGGCTAGCCATGAGGCTCAAATTCCTAAGGTGATGCGAGAAAGGTGATCTGCCCTAAGGTGGGTTCTACCTTTCCTGACAACAACTTCAAAGTCATATTCCATTAGTAAGAGAAACCATCTTACTAATCGTCCTGTATTGCAAGGTTTATTGACCAAATATAACAAAGCTTGATGATCAGTGAAAAACTTAAATTTGTTGGCCAATAAATAGTGTCTAAACTTCTTCACAGCATATACCATGCCTATGCCCTCTCGCTCAGTTGTGGTATAGTTTCGTTCGGCTGCAGTGAGCTGTCTACTAGCATATGCTATGGGCAAATCTAAGTTTCCATCACCTGTGGGTTGTGCTAGCACACATCCTATGGCACGATTGGATGCATCCACATGGACATGGAGTGGTTTATTCCAATCAGGAGTGGTCAGTATTGGTGCTGAGCACAAACGTTTCTTCAGTTCGTTGAAAGAATTCTCGCATTCGTCATTCCACTCAAAATTAGACAACAAGGCATAAAGGGGTCTAGCTATGATCGCGTACATGTGAATAAACCTACGGTAATATCCACAATGGCCCATAAAGGCTTGTACCTCTTTAAGGTTTGTCTGAGCTCAGGGATGTGGAACCTTCTTTCTTGGGAATGAGCACATAAATCATCCACATACACTTCTAAGCTCTTTCGCAAGAACTCTTTGAAGACATGACACATGAGCCTCTGGAACGTTGCAGGTGCATTGGTGAGCCCAAATGGCATCACACGAAATGCAAAGATTCCCCACTCTGTGGCAAAAGCGGTTTTGTGTTGATCTTCTGGGGAAATGGCTACTTGATTGTAACCTGAAAATCCATCAAGGAAGCTATACACTTCCTTGCCTGCAACACGCTCCAATAGGTGTTTCGTGATTGGAAGTGGATAACTATCTCTGATCGTAGCGGCATTAACTTTTTTAAGGTTAATACACACTCGCAACTTCCCGTTCTTCTTGGGCACCACTACAATGGGGGACACCCATTCAGTATGCTCAATCTCATAGATGAATCCAGCTTCAATCAACCTATCAATTTCTTCTTTTATTTTGGGTGCATAGGTATCATTATATGTGTAGGGCTTCTGTTTGGTGGGCTTGGCATCAGCTGTCATGGGGATAGTATGAGAGCAAATTATTGGATCTACCCCTTTCAAGTCTCTATAGTGCCACGCAAACACATCCCTATATTCCCTTAATAGAGCTACAAGCTCCATATCTTCTCTTGCACTTAGGTCATCTCCTATATATGTGCATCTCTCTTCGTTCTCTTCGATGGTCATTACAATCTTCTTGGTCTTTTCTTTATTATCATATGATTCTCCTATGATGGCCTCTCTCTTAGGCATTCGTACCAAAATTTTGCGGTCGTCAACTTCATATTTCTTGAAGTTTTCTGGTACTTCAAACAATGATTCCTCCTCTTCTTGTTTCACTGCTTTTCTTTTCTTTTTCTTTTGACTACTCTCACTTCCATCCTTTGAATTTATTGTTTTAATACTTGTGAGAGGTTCTTCTTCTTTCTGGGTGAACACTCCTATATCTTCTAGATAGTGCTGCTCTGAGTTAAAGCAACTATCCATCACAATAGACTCCAGATCATCGTCATTCTCTTCTTCTTCTATGACATCACTAGGGTCACATTCTTCTAGCAAGGGCTGACACATGAACACTGAAATATCATAACCCTCCTCATCACAATGAGGTGTCCATTGTTCTTCATTGACAGCAATGTCCATGGTGGCTAAGATTTCTGGCCAGCCATGAGGCTCAAATTCCTAAGGTGATGCGAGAAAGGTGATCTGCCCTAAGGTGGGTTCTACCTTTCCTGACAACAACTTCAAAGTCATATTCCATTAGTAAGAGAAACCATCTTACTAATCGTCCTGTATTGCAAGGTTTATTGACCAAATATAACAAAGCTTGATGATCAGTGAAAAACTTAAATTTGTTGGCCAATAAATAGTGTCTAAACTTCTTCACAGCATATACCATGCCTAAGCCCTCTCGCTCAGTTGTGGTATAGTTTCGTTCGGCTGCAGTGAGCTGTCTACTAGCATATGCTATGGGCAAATCTAAGTTTCCGTCACCTGTGGGTTGTGCTAGCATACATCCTATGGCATGAGTGGATGCATCCACATGGACATGGAGTGGTTTATTCCAATCAGGAGTGGTCAGTATTGGTGCTGAGCACACGTTTCTTCAGTTCGTTGAAAGAATTCTCACATTCGTCATTCCACTCAAAATTAGACAACAAGGCATAAAGGGGTCTAGCTATGATCGCGTACATGTGAATAAACCTACGGTAATATCCACAATGGCCCATAAAGGCTTGTACCTCTTTAATATTCCTTGGCCTTGGTAGCTCCGCTATGGCTCCTACCTTATCTTCATCTGTTGAGATTCCATTCTTAGAAACAATATGACCTAAGATTTTACCTTGCCGCACCATGAACACACACTTTTCTGGGTTCAGACACACTCGATATTCTCTACACTTGTTGAAGATTTGTCTGAGCTCAGGGATGTGGAACCTTCTTTCTTGGGAATGAGCACATAAATCATCCACATACACTTCTAACCTCTTTCGCAAGAACTCTTTGAAGACATGACACATGAGCCTCTGGAACGTTGCAGGTGCATTGGTGAGCCCAAATGGCATCACACGAAATGCAAAGATTCCCCACTCCGTGGCAAAAGCCGTTCTATGTTGATCTTCTGGGGCAATGGCTACTTGATTGTAACCTGAAAATCCATCAAGGAAGCTATAAACTTCCTTGCCTGCAACACGCTCCAATAGGTGTTCCGTGATTGGAAGTGGATAACTATCTCTGATCGTAGCGGCATTAACTTTTTTAAGGTTAATACACACTTGCAACTTACCGTTCTTCTTGGGCACCACTACAATGGGGGACACCCATTCAGTATGCTCAATCTCATAGATGAATCCAGCTTCAATCAACCTATCAATTTCTTCTTTTATTTTGGCTGCATATGTGTAGGGCTTCTGTTTGGTGGGCTTGGCATCAGCAGTCATGGGGATAGTATGAGAGCAAATTATTGGATCTACCCCTTTCAAGTCTCTATAGTGCCACGCAAACACATCCCTATATTCCCTTAATAGAGCTACAAGCTCCATTTCTTCTCTTGCACTTAGGTCATCTCCTATTTATGTGCATCTCTCTTCGTTCTCTTCGATGGTCATTACAATCTTCTTGGTCTTTTCTTTATTATCATATGATTCTCCTATGATGGCCTCTCTCTTAGGCATTCGTACCAAAATTTTGCGGTCGTCAACTTCATATTTCTTGAAGTTTTCTGGTACTTCAAACAATGATTCCTCCTCTTCTTGTTTCACTGCTTTTCTTTTCTTTTTCTTTTGACTACTCTCACTTCCATCCTTTGAATTTATTGTTTTAATACTTGTGAGAGGTTCTTCTTCTTTCTGGGTGAACACTCCTATATCTTCTAGATAGTGCTTCTCTGAGTTAAAGCAACTATCCATCACAATAGACTCCAGATCATCGTCATTCTCTTCTTCTTCTATGACATCACTAGGGTCACATTCTTCTAGCAAGGGCTGACACATGAACACTGAAATATCATAACCCTCCTCATCACAATGAGGTGTCCATTGTTCTTCATTGACAGCAATGTCCATGGTGGCTAAGATTTCTGGCCAGCCATGAGGCTCAAATTCCTAAGGTGATGCGAGAAAGGTGATCTGCCCTAAGGTGGGTTCTACCTTTCCTGACAACAACTTCAAAGTCATATTCCATTAGTAAGAGAAACCATCTTACTAATCGTCCTGTATTGCAAGGTTTATTGACCAAATATAACAAAGCTTGATGATCAGTGAAAAACTTAAATTTGTTGGCCAATAAATAGTGTCTAAACTTCTTCACAGCATATACCATGCCTAAGCCCTCTCGCTCAGTTGTGGTATAGTTTCGTTCGGCTGCAGTGAGCTGTCTACTAGCATATGCTATGGGCAAATCTAAGTTTCTGTCACCTGTGGGTTGTGCTAGCACACATCCTATGGCATGATTGGATGCATCCACATGGACATGGAGTGGTTTATTCCAATCAGGAGTGGTCAGTATTGGTGCTGAGCACAAACGTTTCTTCAGTTCGTTGAAAGAATTCTCACATTCGTCATTCCACTCAAAATTAGACAACAAGGCATAAAGGGGTCTAGCTATGATCGCGTACATGTGAATAAACCTACGGTAATATCCACAATGGCCCATAAAGGCTTTTACCTCTTTAATATTCCTTGGCCTTGGTAGCTCCGCTATGGCTCGTACCTTATATTCATCTGTTGAGATTCCATTCTTAGAAACAATATGACCTAAGATTTTACCTTGCCGCACCATGAACACACACTTTTCTGGGTTCAGACACACTCGATATTCTCTACACTTGTTGAAGATTTGTCTGAGCTCAGGGATGTGGAACCTTCTTTCTTAGGAATGAGCACATAAATCATCCACATACACTTCTAAGCTCTTTCGCAAGAACTCTTTGAAGACATGACACATGAGCCTCTGGAACGTTGCAGGTGCATTGGTGAGCCCAAATGGCATCACACGAAATGCAAAGATTCCCCACTCCGTGGCAAAAGCCGTTTTGTGTTGATCTTCTGGGGCAATGGCTACTTGATTGTAACCTAAAAATCCATCAAGGAAGCTATAAACTTCCTTGCCTGCAACACGCTCCAATAGGTGTTCCGTGATTGGAAGTGGATAACTATCTCTGATCGTAGCGGCATTAACTTTTTTAAGGTTAATACACACTCGCAACTTCCCGTTCTTCTTGGGCACCACTACAATGGGGGACACCCATTCAGTATGCTCAATCTCATAGATGAATCCAGCTTCAATCAACCTATCAATTTCTTCTTTTATTTTGGCTGCATATGTATCATTATATGTGTAGGGCTTCTGTTTGGTTGGCTTGGCATCAGCAGTCATGGGGATAGTATGAGAGCAAATTATTGGATCTACCCCTTTCAAGTCTCTATAGTGCCACGCAAACACATCCCTATATTCCCTTAATAGAGCTACAAGCTCCATTTCTTCTCTTGCACTTAGGTCATCTCCTATATATGTGCATCTCTCTTCGTTCTCTTCGATGGTCATTACAATCTTCTTGGTCTTTTCTTTATTATCATATGATTCTCCTATGATGGCCTCTCTCTTAGGCATTCGTACCAAAATTTTGCGGTCGTCAACTTCATATTTCTTGAAGTTTTCTGGTACTTCAAACAATGATTCCTCCTCTTCTTGTTTCACTGCTTTTCTTTTCTTTTTCTTTTGACTACTCTCACTTCCATCCTTTGAATTTATTGTTTTAATACTTGTGAGAGGTTCTTCTTCTTTCTGGGTGAACACTCCTATATCTTCTAGATAGTGCTGCTCTGAGTTAAAGCAACTATCCATCACAATAGACTCCAGATCATCGTCATTCTCTTCTTCTTCTATGACATCACTAGGGTCACATTCTTCTAGCAAGGGCTGACACATGAACACTGAAATATCATAACCCTCCTCATCACAATGAGGTGTCCATTGTTCTTCATTGACAGCAATATCCTTATAGAGTTTGGATAATCCTAACTCCTCACCCAAGTTATCTTCTATGTGAATGCACGTCCGCACGCACTCTTCTATGGATCTAGGCTCTTTCAAGTATACATATGATCTTAACTTTGTGCTTAATAAGCCATCTAAGAACAAAGCCACTTATTTGGCTGGTGTGAGTAGCTCTGGAGTAGGGCATCTTTCTAGGTACTGTCTGAACCTTCTACCTGCTAGTCGCACTGTTTTTTGGGGTGTCTGCTTGAAACTGTGGATCAAGGATGATTTGTTATGCCTGATACCACTCTTGGAAAATTCTACAATGAATTCGTCTAGCAGTTGACCTATATCGCGATAGTTGCGACTACTCAGTGGTTGAAACCAAGCTAAGGCAGTGCCCTTAAGAGTCAAACCAAATGCCTCGTACTGGGTGAACAAGTCCTCAACCTGCTCAGCTCTTAACTCTTGTTTGAACTCGGCCACATGATCATAAGGATCTCCTGACCCGTCAAAATAATTCTTCATTGCCTTGATCACTTGAGTGGGTCCAAGAATTCTTGTGTGCTCTCGGGGTCTAGGCAATGGAAAATCATGTTCATCTCTTTGTTGCCTATGTGCTTGATGTCTCTCTCTTTCAGGTCTTTCATTTTAAAATCCTACTCTATTTCTGCCCACCGTGTGTGCAAAACTTACCTCAGGTCTCTCTCTAGTTCTTTCTCTCTGGGCTTCATGAGCTTCGGATGATCCTACTCCTTGGAGGCCATGGGAAACATTGGATCTTGGTGGAGGGAAAATCAATTCATTCTTCCAAGTATATGCATGTCTATCATGTTCTGTTACCAGGAATATCTTCTCTGATGTGTTATCCAGGTAGACAACTTTGCCTGGTATCTCAAGATCTTTGAATTCATAGATGATAACTATGCCCAATTGGCTAGGTTGATCTGGCTTGAATCTCCAAAAGGCTTCCTCTATTTCTCTATTCAAAAATAGTTCTATGCTTTTGTTGTCTTGAGGGATCCAGTCCGGAGTGATCACTCGGGTCAAAACTGACTTACCTCTAGGAGTCTAGGGTCCTTGTTCTACATTTCCTTGTTCTAGGTCTCCTATCTCATTCTCATGAATGATATTTCCAAACTCATCGGTCCTATCTGGTTGGTTGGTAACCACATACATGGTTCCTTCCTTATCAATGTCTGAACCCTCTTCGAACTTGACCACCGGGTGTTCAAGTCCAAAGGATTGATCTGGATTTTTGAGTTGAACCATTGATCGCCTCAAGCCATCCTCATAGATGCGAGCGCCTAATCGGTTGGTCCGAATATATTCTAGTTGTTTCTTATAGGGACCTTCCGGTGTTTGTAGATGGGCAGTCTCTGAGCCACCTGCAGGTTTTCCCATACTAAAAGACATTTCTGAATCACTTGTGTCTGAACTTAGTAAAAGATGACCACTTAGTTGTTGTGCCCAAGACTTGGATGTATGGTTGACACTAGCCTCAGAAGATCTAATGCTTTGTTTATCCTTGCCTAAATGTCTACCAGATCTCAGGTTCATATGCTTTAGTCAAGAGTCCAAATTTTCCCCTTGGTATGGTTCAAAATTCTTTGGAGCCCCCTTGGTTCCCTAGTCCCACTTGAGGGTCAACTTCAAATTATCCTATCTCAAAATCAACGCACTATTCTTGAAAAAAACAGTTGAGATCGTGTAGGATTTGAAACGAGCTTTCCAACGAGCTATAGAGCTCAAAAAATGGACTTTGGATGAAAAAGTTATGTCAAATCAGGCTCCTGGGGGTCAAAATAGGCAAACAGGACCTTTGGAGAAAATCGCGATTTTGTGAACTTTCAGAGAATCGCGATTTTGTGAACTTTCAGAGAATCGCGATTTTGTGAACTCAAAAAATCGCGATGTTGAGCACAAAATCGTGTTTCTGAAAATCGCGATATTGAGCACAAAATCGTGTTTCTGAAAATCGTGATTTTGACTTAGAGAATCGTGATTCACAAAATCGTGTTTTTGGCTGAAAATCGTGATTTGTGAGAATCGCGATTTTGAGCCCACTGAAAATCCTGTTTTCTCAGAATCGTGTTTTTGACATGAAAATCGCGATGTTGAGCACAAAATTGTGTTTCTGAAAATCGCGATTTTGAGCGAATATTCGTGTTTTCACAGAATCGCCTTTTTCACAAAATCGTGTTTTTGGCTGAAAATCGTGATTTGTGAGAATCGCGATTTTGAGCCCGCTGGAAATCGTATTTTCTCAGAATCGTGTTTTTGACATGAAAGTCGCGATGTTGAGCACAAAATCGTGTTTCTGAAAATCGCGATTTTGAGCGAAAATTCGTGTTTTCACAGAATCGCCTTTTTCACAAAATCGTGTTTTTGGCTGAAAATCGTGATTTGTGAGAATCGCGATTTTGAGCCCGCTGAAAATCGTGTTTTCTCAGAATCGTGTTTTTGACATGAAAATCGCGATGTTGAGCACAAAATCGTGTTTCTGAAAATCACGATTTTGACTGAGAGAATCGTGATTCACAAAATCGTATTTTTCACAAAATCGTGGTTCTCAGAATCGTGTTTTTGACATGAAAACCACGATTGTCAACAGGGAATCGTATTTTCATAAAATCGTGTTTTAGAGGATAGTATTTTCTCAGAATCGTGTTTTTTGGCTGAAAATCGTGATTTTTTTGAAAATCGTGTTTTTGCTAAAAATCGTGATTTATGAGAATCGCGATTTTGAGCAGAGAATCGTTTTTTTTGAAAATCGCGATTTTGACCAAAAAATCGTGTTTACACAAAATCGCTTTTTTTCACAAAATCGTATTTTTACTGAAAATCGTGATTTTTTGAGAATCGTGATTTTGAGTAGGGAATCGTGTTTTCTCAAAATCGTGTTTTTTTGGCTGAAAATCGTGATTTGTGAGAATCGCGATTTTGAGCACAATCACAGAATCGCGATTCTAAGAATGACCACAGAATCGTGATTCTTTCAGCCAACTTTTAGGCGGAAAAACAGAAAATCGTGATTTTTCAAAAAATTTTGAATTTTCACAGAATCGCGATTTTCATCACAGAATCGCGTTTTTTGGCGGGAAATTCAAATTTCTGAGCGTCGGCTATGGCGAGCTCCGTATGAGCAGAAAATCATGAAAAAAACACAGCGCTTGCTCTCCCTTGCACCTCCTAACTCCTTCCCACACAATAATACATGAAAAATGGTATGAAAATGGTGAAAATGCACTAAAAAACAAGAAATTTCTATGAAGAAGAAGATGGAAGAAGATGGAGATGATGATGATGATGAAGATGAAGAGGAAAAAACAGAAAATGAACTGAAATGACAGTTTTTTTACCTTCCAACGTCGCAAATCTACGATCTTACCATCACAACGCTCGTCCTCGAAAGCTCTCTCCCCGGCAACGGCGTCAAAATTTGGTGTAGCTCAAGCGTAAGCGCCACCTCCTTTACTTGTCAATCCGCGGAGGCGTGAGGACCGGTATGAAGACCACGAGCAAGTGAAAGCACAAGTGCGTGAGTGAAAGCACACAAACATGCACACACATACACACACACGTGCATAAGGTGAGATCAAAGAGAGGAACAATGGAAAGCTTCGATTGCAAAAGAGTTCTCTTACAAAAGCTCTATTCTCTAACAAGCTAACCCCAAAAATGAGCTCTCTAGCTCTTTTTATAGCTTTTTGACTAGTTTTGGCCCTGTCCAGACCTAGTGTCCGGCCTAGTTAAAAATTAGGTTCCAAGGCTTATTTGAGGGCTCAAACGAAGTCTAAAAATTATGAAAATTGGTACGATGGTACTTCTAATACTCCTCAAGCTCGAGGACTCCTCGGCTTGCACAAAATGGAGCTACAAAAATAGAAAATGGTATTTACAAAGATTTTAGTGATGGAAATCACTATTTTTGTAGGGGATTCTTCTGAAAAGTTGACATGTACTTCATGGAGCTCCCTACTTGCTCCCTTTCCTTGTGTGTCCACCTTTTGATGTGCTTCCATGCTTTGTCCTTGACTTTGAGCTTCAACAGTTAGATACATCCCTATCTCCTAGAAAACCTAAAGAGAGAGGTCATAACTCTATTCCCAGTCTCACTAATGTCAATAACTAGATCATCTCATCTAGTCAAGGACCATCACTGGAAATAATCATAACCACTTCTCTCTGGGGTCTATAGGTGAGACTCAATCTAACCATCATGATTAACTGATCTCCCTCTTGTCTTTGATAGAAGAGTGCCACTTCTATCTACACAACCTAAAAGTGAGAAAGTGAAACTCTCTCTCTCTCTCTTTCTCTTCAATCTCTTCTAAGGAAAAGAGCTCTAGCAGTGGAACCTATTCCACTTTCCCTTTCCCTTTGAAAGAGATTCTTTTGAATCCAATTACTCTACTCATCCGTAATTGAGAACACATATATTAGCTCTCCATACCTTTTCCTTGCAAAATAGTGGAGAATTATACTCCCATGTGAAGGAAAATTACATTGAAAAGTAGAGGAAATGAATTCCTTCTCTGAAATATAGACTAAGAGATGTTTCCCAAACACCTCTTCTCTCTAAAGGAAAACATAATCTATGCTTCTCCTATGAAGAACTTATGTTTTCCTTTCGTTCTGTCTCTCTTAAGGAGTGGGAGCTAAAGTGAGACCACTGAACTAAAGTGAGATCTCTCATGGACCTCTGAGCTGATTCCCACTTTCTCCTTTCCTTAAAAGAGAGACTCATGAATTTATTTAGTCCTCTCTTCCATAATTAATGCATAATCCCTCACTACTCATATTCCTATGAAGATGGAGAACAAATCTCCCCTGACTAATGAAGGTGTATGTAGTGAAGAGTGGAGAAAATAAATTCCTAATAAGGGTCAAAGCCCTCTATTAAAATGGTCAGCAATGATGTGACACGATACCATAAACCCATGTGTATCCATAGTAAAGAACTATCTCTGCCAACCATATTCTGTGCATGGATCTATACGATCCAATCAAACTGATGGAATTATCCTTCGTGAAAAACTCAAAATGAGTATGTGATACCAATGGTGATAAAATCACCTATCATACTCTCTACTAGAAGAATAAATCTTCCCTAAATTATGAAGGATAACTCTGAATCTTAACCTGGAGATATCTACTAAGAGCTCTCCTCTGATCTAGTGAGACATGACGCCATGAATGATGAGTCCTTTTCTTCCTGGCCATAGAAGAAGAGTGCTCAAAGGGAAGTCGTTTCCACCATCCCATACCAGTGGAACCTTCTTCCAATCCACAGTGTCATACCTACACTAAACCGAATATATATTCCATATGTATATAATGGAATATGTAGGTGGACTCTAATGAATCCCATATCCTACAATCATGTCAGTGGACTCAAATGAGTCCCATGTCCTTGAACTAGTTAGTTTGGTTCTAGTCAACAAGTGAGAATGGATATCCCTTTTTGTTCCAAACCAACTTGTTCCTAGGTACAAAGACTAGGTCTAAGTACCTCTATGTAGATCCCGATATACATATATATGTATTGGGTACCCCAACTATTCCTGACTAAGGGATCTATGCTCTATACCATAGAGCTAGTACCATACCTAATCATCACTCGAATCACATAAGCACCCTTCGATGCTATCTCATGAAACCCATCTCTATGATCCCATCTAATTGGTTTCCTTAGTAGTGAAGCAAAAATGCTTCAATACTTGCTCAAGTGATGTATATGAGTGAAACTAGTCACTCTTTGGGTATTGATCATGATACCCCATAGTCTCCTAATCCTACTGTGAGACTCTTGTGAAGATAAGTAAATCTTCACTACCTTGGAGATTATCATATATGCATCTCCCTTACCTACATGCAACTTCCTAAAACCTATAGGATTGCTTGTGCACATTACTAATGGTGAAGGTGTAGCTCCTTGCGTTAGCAATCCTATGGTCTAAATCCATAAGGATTATGTGTAGGGATCCTGTTACTACTGAAGTTGCCTTATGTATACTACTATGATGGTCCTAAGTCCATCAAATACATGCTTACAAGCATGCCTAGGTCTTATTGATGTTTGCAGACTGGCATGTTCCCATGCCATAACATTCTTACCTAAAGGCAAGTGCGTATATAATGCCATGCGGTAAGAAAAAATTCGATAGCATCTCCCTAGGAAATGGAATCCCAAAAAAAAATTAAACCATAAGCTTAGTGGCACACAGGACACCCAACAACGTAGGGCTTGACAGGCCCATGGCATGCACGCCATAAACTCATATATAGATTCCATAACCTGCAAAAACATAAAATGCTAGCAACACAATCTGTGTTGCATAACCTTGTATTTCCTGCAATCCTCTTTCTTGCAAACAATCAAAAAGTATACTTCTTTTCTGTCGATCCATACTTTAGGATTTAAACAATGATCAACATTTGATGTATGCAATCCAATTTATGCATGTACATACAGAACATGCCATATTAACATAACGTAAAATGACTGAAGCATAAAGTATACGTCCCTGAATAGTTTGGTTTTGGAATTGCATGCATCCAATCCTTCTTGACGAGCTTCGAGACCTCTGCACCTTCCTCCTCAGATCCTAATATAAGCTTGGAAGTGCCCGAAAACATCGGATCACTTCTCAAATCACAAAGCATGGTTAGGTGATAACCAAAATAATGCAAATTTAGTCAAAAAATGCCTTAGTAATCATTCTTTAGACCTGAAAAAATCACTTTAGGACCTCCAAATATCCATAAACTGAAGTATATAGCATGTGCAAAGAGCTCGAAGTGAAATTACTCAAATCACCTTCCCGGTTTGAAAGATATGGCTCCCGGAAGGTAGTCGCCAAAAACTGTTCAGACTTTGCAGAGCTGTACAGACATGTAAAACTACATATTTTCCAAATTTTCTTTCGATAAACTGAAAGTAGAACTTGTGCTCTTCGAAACGAGCCATAGCACGTCCAATTTGGAGTTTTCTAGCCCAAGATATGGCCTTTCCAAGCGGGACATGCCAAACTAGTGGACTATTGGAGGGGCTGGAAAAAGTGTGAAACTATGATTTTTGAGGTGCCCAAAAGCATTCTTCCATCAAACAAATGCTAAAATTCTCTCCATAACCTCAGAGAGCGGTATATGAAGATGCTTAGGCCTATTTTCACCTTTCCAAATCCTCCCTTCGTGCATGCTAATTTGCTCCCCAAAAGAGGCCTAAATCAAGATTTTTACTTTCATGTAAAAACTTAAATGGGAGCTCTTAGCAAGCTTCTAATCCACTCTAAATGTGGATTTCTCTTGGATTTTATACAATAATCCATGGGAAGCCTCTTAAATGATCTCTTTCCTTACTCCCAAAAGTGGAGTTTGGCAAAATTTAACATCTAAATTTTTTCCAAAAAGTGCGAGAAGGGGGTCTTTGAGGAACTAAAATTCCTCCTTAACTTATCATTTTAATGAATCTAATGATTCGGCTATGAAGTCCATACACCATACTCTCACTAAATATACCTTTTCCCATCCATCCATAGACCAAGCACATTGAGTTGAGGTATCACTTCATTAGAGATTGCTTAGCCACTAAGCGCATTCTTCTTATAACTAATATACCTCTTTTTCTCTCTTCCAAAATGGGAATTTCTCAAATTGAGGTGCTGAAATTTTTTCTCTAACTGTGATGGAAGGGGTTTTTGTGGAGCTTCAAACTCCCATCAAACTGAGGTATCTTTTGGATTTTTAATTGTATATGGAAGTCAATACACTATACTATAAGTGTGCATTGTTTCTTCCTTAAATCTATGAAAGATACCCCCTCTTTTCCCCTTCCCAAAATGGCTACTTATAAAAAATAGCCCCTGAAATTTTATGTTAAAATCATGAAAATAGGCTACTTTGGAAGTGCCTAAAGCTTACCCTTTGTTGTATTTTGAGGGAATCCTTAACTCTAGGTGAGATTACATATCTCATACTCTCCATTCATATGATTACCCTCCAAAAACTTGGCCTCCTAATGCTTCGTTATCATTTTGAAAAATGAAAATTCTTACCAAATTTCAAAAACACTCAAGGCATAACTTCTTCTAACAACTTCGGCTCCATCTATCCTTCCTCTTTCATCTTCAGATTTAATCATCCGGTTCATAGCCTTTTTTCCCATCCGTGTAGAAGGGGCCGTTGAGGGCTTTCCTACTTCACTTCATACGATGTCCACCTTCGAGCAATGCGTTTCTGTATAGGATGAACCTCTTCTAGAGAAGAGTAAAAAGAAAGAACTTTCCTCCTTTCCTTCTGTATTTCATCCATTTTGCAACCCTCTATTTCCTCTCTTGGGTGAAAGTTGCTCGCAAAATTTCCATGGAAGTCTTCTCTCTGTCCTCCTTCAGGATCACTTTTAGGACTAGTAAAAAACGGCATGTAATATTTCACACCAAAGATACATGGAACCTTGGATAAGATGAACGCCTCCCATCCTTGCCACTTGTGTTCGATTCCCAGCGCTTGCATCTGCGAAAGCTGGCCAAAATCTTTTGCTCTGATACCATTGCTACATATTTGCTCGTGTGACTCCACGAACCTCACGCTCACACAAAGAAAGAGTTTTTGTTCTTCCGCCCTGCCGCCGAGCAAGCCCTCTTAGTTAATGAGACTCCATCTCTAAACAAGAGGCTCTCTCTTTTATTCCTCTACCCATATATATATCATGTGACAGATAGTTGATCGACGACCTTTTATGACCCTAGAGGTAGGACAAGGAGAGAGTGCAAGGACCGTGAGAGCTTTAATTGACTCAGAAGCAACCACTGGTGCTGTTCGACTTTCTTACTGCCAAGAATTGCAATTGAAGGTCAATCCTATAGAGGCATATCTCATAGGATTGGGAGGCGTGGAAACCCCTTGCATGGGCGAGGTGGAACTTCCCCTCTACATTCAAGTGGTCCTAATGGCAGTAAAAGTGCTAGTATGTGAAGATGAGGATCTTACCGAGCCTCTTGTCTTGGGCCAAGACTGGATCTATGATCATGCAGTCAACCTCAACCTAAGAAGTGGACTTCTTCAGGCTTGGGTAGTCCAACACCGCATCACGATTGAACTACAAAATCAAGCACTCGGGCCACTAGAGAAGGCACCAACTCCTAGTCCCTCTAGGAACCTACATGAAGATAATGATGCTATTCTTGTCCAAAGTTCTATGGTGCAGAAGATTGTCACTCTTGACAAAAGTGCAGCAGTCAAAGAGGAGTTCCCTTCTTTTCCAAAGAGGATTCGAGGAAAGCAAGCCAGGCAACACATGACACAGGGGAGGCCAATGATCAAGAGGCATGAGCACCAACCTGTACAATCTAGAGTACCTCATGGCATGAAGCAGATCTGGGTATGCAAGGGTGAACAACCCTCAGCTTTGGAGATAGGATCCCAAAGATGCACCAAACATGCTACACTGTCTAGGATCCCAACGAAGGAGTATCCGAGGAATCAATCTAGAAAAACCATTTCTATTTGGGTTCCAAAGCAGTCAATGAAGGCAATCCCAAATGCTAGACAGATATGGGTGCCCAAGACCTGCTTTCGAGCTCAAATAGCATCACCTCCATTCACAAGATTGAATCAACACTCACAAGCACCCTTGGCACATACCCCAGTGCAAACATCTACACTCCACACCTCTAACTCTTCGGTCACACCCAAGAATGTCAAGAAATGGGTACCGAAAAGGCCCCAAATCCAACACAATCTTGTCCACAAACCTTCACATGTCATCATCACTAAAAGCTCCACTCCCACAATCAAAATTTGGAGACTTAAACCTCATATCAAACCGCCTGACCCAAATCAGTCCCCTCTAATGTAGGTGCATTCTGAGTACATTGCATATCCAAAGTATGCATCTAGGATGAACACTAACCACTAACCAACATTCTCACACATCACCAAACACTCCACCCACTCCTAACCACTTGAAATGTCATGTTAGTATTGTGGAGGGAACACCATAACATCGTGTTTCCTATGCAATGATAATGTGCCTCTCTTCTTCCAGCAGATAAGCAAGAACAGATACAAGCAGTCTCATGGCAGAAGCAGCAGGTGCGAGCTCACAAGCAGGAGTAAGTACTGTAGGGATTGATGTGGATAGCCTACCTATTGATGTGCCACCAACTGAACGACGTGTAGAGCTCCAACACCTCCAACAAATACCTGTACCAGATCCTCCCACATGAATCACAGAGAGAGTCCATGCCGATTCTCATTGGTTCAGTGTCATGCCCGGATCCTTAGGAGAGGCCAAGTATATTTGGGAGTCCAAGTGTGAGCATGATAAGCAATGGGTCAGCCTTTGATTGCATAAGTTTCAGATCCAACAACTTGTTAGTGAATCGTTCACACCATGCTCTTAGAGTTTGTTTCAAACCATAAAGCACCTTCTTTAACTTGCATACATAGTCAGGATAGTTTGGATGCACACAAACTTCTAGTTGCTACATATAGACTTCCTCATGCAATTTTCCATTGAAGAATACATTCTTAACATCCATTTGATACGATTTCCAATTGTTCATAGCATCCCATGCAATCATGCTTGTCACCGTTGTCATTGTTGATATATTTAGGTAGTGATGTGTGTGAACACACTAGGACCACCGGGGCACTTTTTTCCCTATTTAGGAGGTTTCTTTCCCCCGGCCTATATATATGCCTATTGCCCTAACAGGCCACTTATCTTTGTACATTCTCTAGTAATACATTCAGCATTGTGTGTTGTGCTCCAAGCTTCTTCTTCATCCTTGTGCTATTCATGTGCTTCCGCAGACGTCTAACTCCAACAATTGGTATCAGAGCAGGTCGTCGCTTCATCTAGGGTGTCATCGACACTCCTTTGGTTGTAGTCTCAGAAGCGCACAAATTTTGGTGAGCATACTAAGCGTGTTCTCGAGATCAAAAGAGCTTCACTATGTGGTGCCGAAATCGCTATTTGAGTTCGTTTCGGCCTTCGAATGCACTATCACAGTGCTTGTGTAGGCTATTTTGTCTTTTGTGCCAAAGGTATATATTAGTTTTGGTTTGCCAGTATAAGCGTCTCAAAGTGTGCTACACGTCTAGCAAAATTCGTCTAGGCAGTTTTGTTCAACTTTTTGAGATACAGTCAATTTTCTGCATCAAGGTATTTTAGTCACTGACCATGGTTGAAAGCAATGATGTATACCGTATGTTGGCTATTTAGGATAAGTTGGATGGTACCAACTACCCATTATGGGCTTATATGATGCGACATGTATTGGTTGCAAAGGACTGTGGAACATTGTACAGGGTGTTGAAAAACGTCTCTTCACACTAGAAACTGTTACAATTGCAGGTACTGAAGCTAATGCAGAAGGTGTCGAAGATGATGATATTCTCCATATTCTTGTTCGTGCTATGGTTTCTGCTGCACCTACTATAGAGAAAATTCATTGGGATGGCAGAGCGCCCAGGCACATGCATTGATAGCTTTGTCTGTCAAACGTGCCATTATTCCTTACATATGCTCTTGCAGAACAGCTAAGGATGCTTGGGATACACTTACCACATTGTACCAAGCTAGGAATGTGGCTCATGTTGCTTATCTCCCAAAACAGCTGGAGAGTGAGCATATCAATGAAGGTGATTCAATGGACAATTTTCTAACAAAGATCAAAGACTTGAAGGAACAATTGATTTCTACTGATGAGGTTATACTAGATAGCTCACTTGTGTGACCGTTCGGAATGTTCTTCCTGATTCATATCAGAGTTTTGCTTCTACTCTTTGATTGATGATGAAAGGCAATCCAAATGCCTTGTCATTTGAAGAGTTAGTCTCTATTCTAGTGCAGGAGGATCAGTCGAGGCAAAATAGGTCCATTATGCATGTTGTAGATCAAGCTTTCCTGGCTAGTCAAAAGGGCAAAGGAAAATGGAGCTCTTCAACTAGTAAACAGAAATTTGCTAATTCTACATAATCCAAGAGGGAAGACAAAGATGAAAAGAAATTAGAAAAGCAGAAATTGTTTTGCAATTACTATAAAGGAAATAATCATATCATAAAGAACTGTCCAAAACTGGCTGCTAAAGAGGCAAAGAAGAAAGAGGCTGGAATGGTTGTTGCAGAGGCCTCTACACCAAAAACAAAGTTTGCTAATCTTGTGCAGGAAGAAGAATGGGTGTTTACTATTGTTTGCAGTTTTGACCCATCTTCTCATGAGTAGTGCATGTTTGCAGTAGACTTAGATGTTCGGTACTTTGACAGTGGGGTGACCAAACATATTACCTCGCAGCGCACTTTCTTCTCTTCACTCGAGCCTGCCCCTACATGGAATACTATTACATGCACCGACAACTCCTCTTATCTTGTTATGGGAGTTGGTAAGATCATTTTGACCACTATTGATGGTAGTTCTTTCACTTTGTCAAATGCTCCATTTGTGCCAGGGATCAAGAAAAATCTCTTATCAGTTTTTGCAATAGCCAAGATTGGCTTGGTTGTGAAAAGTGTTGATGATAGATGTACAATTCATGATCTATCAAATGGCGGCGTGATTATTGCTTCTGGCATTTTATGTCATGGGTTGTATAAGCTCATAGCCTATGAAAGATCTGTAAATGATTCGCCATGTGTAGTACATGATTCTCAGGCTATGTCAGATGCAAAGCTTTGGCATGCACACTTTGGTCATCTAATTTTTTCTACTTTCTTATGCCTGGAGAAATCTGAAATGGTGTCCTCTTTGCCCAAACTTAAGGCACCTAGAAAACATGTTTGTGAAGGCTAATTTTGGGCAAAATGGAGTGTTCCTCCTTTCCAAAAGATGTTTCAATTTGGGCTACTAAAAAATTGCAGCTTATACATAGTGATGTCTGTGGTCCTATGTAGACACCTTCTTTTGGAAATTAACTTTACTTCGTGACTTTGATTGATGATTTTTCTACGTATGCATGGGTATATCTATTGAAAACAACATCCATATAATCTCCATAGAGATGTATGACACATTGTTGCCTCTTTTTATAGGTGGACAGTCTAGTGTTGGTCCTAATGAGGCAACTTCTGAGCCTTTGTAGGTTTCATGTGATGATGTAGATCATCCCATTTCTGATGCAGATTTACATGATGCACTTGTTGATGAGAGAGTTGATATTGAGCAGGCAAAAACTATGCCAAAATGGCTGGTGCAGACTTTGCATGACAACAAATTAGATGCACCTCTGTCATATCGTACTCAATCACGCTCTCATAGTGCCTCTTTTGCATCAGATTACTATGCTATGGCTGCATCTAGTCTCTGTGATGAGACTCAGCCTGTTTCGTTTGATGAAGCACAAAATTCAAAAAAATTGATGGCTGCTATGCAATCTGAATATGATGCTATAATGAAGAATGGTACTTGGTCTTTATGTGACGCCTCCTTGCAAGAAGGCCATTGGCACTAAGTGGGTATACAAGTTGAAGCATAAACTTGATGGTACAGTTGATAGGTATAAGGCTAGGCTTGTTGCAAAGGGTTATGCATAGGAAAGAGGCATTGATTTTGATGAAACCTTTGCTCCTACTTGCTGAATGACTACTGTTCATAGCATCTGTGCACTTGCAGCTCATCATGGTTAGAATGTACATCAGTTGGACATTAAAATGGCATTTTTGAATGGTGACTTGCACGAAGAAGTGTATGTTTTTCAGCCCCATGGCTTTGTGCAGAAAGGGCATGAAAACTAGGTGTGCAGAATAAAGAAGGCATTATATGGTTTAAAGCAAGCACCACGTGCTTGGTATGAAAAGATACATGCCTATCTAATTGCACATGGTTTTGAGAATAGTCCAACTGAAAGCACCTTAGATGTCAAGCGTCCTAATGATGTACTTCTGATCATTGTGGTGTATGTTGATAACAGCTGCTCACTGGTCCTCACGAGAAGCATATTGCTGATTTCAAGGCTGATTTACATGCCTCATTTGAGATGTCTGATTTGGGGCATTTACATCATTATTTGGGCATCAGTTTGATGGTGGAATGGCTTTGTGTCAAAGGAAATATATGGACACATTATTGCAGCGTTTTCACCTTGAAGATTGTAAAACTATTGCCAGGTTTACGACTGAGTCTTCATGATGTTGGAGATGCATTTGATGTTGTTCTCTATCAACAAGTTGTTCGATGCTTGATTTACTTATGCATTACTCGGCCATATATTCAATTTGCTGTCTCATAGATGAGCAAGTTTATACATTGCCCAGGAGTCAAGCATTGGCAAGCAGTTAAGTGCATCTTTTGCTACTTGAGTGGTACTCGGCTACTTGGGTTGTTTTATCCCAAGGGGGGATCACTACCGCCAGATTTGCATGCTTTTCTTTACTCTGATTGGGCTGGTTGCTATGACACTCATGTGTCCACTAGTGGCTTCTGCTTCATGCTTGGTAGCTCATGTATATCTTGGTTGACCAAGAAGCAGCCTATTGTGGCCACTTCCAGTTGTGAGGCTAAGTATAGGGCAGCTTCCATAGTGACTGTTGAGTGTGTGTGGCTCAGACGCCTTATGGCTGATTTGGGTGTTGGTCAATCTTCTGCCACCCCCATCTTCACTGATAGTGAGAGCGCATTGGCAATTGCAACGAACCCTGTGTTCCATGCGCGCACTAAGCACATTGAGGTGCATTATCATTCTGCCAGGGAGAGGTTCTCTGTTGGGGAGATCAGCTTGGCATATGTGCCCACACAGGAGAACATTGCAGACATTTTCATGAAGGCTCTGCCTAGGGAGAAGTTTGAAGATTTCCGCAAAAACTTGGGCTTACTTCCTTTTGTGGAGTGATTTCCACATAGCTTGGCACTTCCTTATACATGAGTGCGAGCTCCTTGTTCACCGCATCACTCCCAGGGGGGATTTGTTGATATATTTAGGTAGTGATGTGTGTGAACACACTAGGACCGTCGGGGCACTTTTTTCCCTCTTGAGGAGGTTTTTTTCCCCCGGCTTGTATATATGCCTATTTCCCTAATGGACTCATTATCTTTGTACATTCTCTAGTAATACATTCAGTATTGTGTGTTGTGCTCCAAGCTGCTTCTTCTTCCTTGTGTTGTTTGCATGCTTCCGTAGATGTCTAACTCCAACAATCATTTTCACAACTAGACTAAACATTTCATCATGATTCAATCCATATACGTATGCATATCCTTTTGCAACTAAACGTGCTTTAAATCTCTCCAATGAACCATCACTTTTGCACTTCACTGTACACCCATTTACATCCAATATCTTTCTTATTTGGTGGCAATTTCACTAACTCCCATGTATCATTCTTCTTCAAAGCATTCATCTCATCATCCATTGCTTTGCACCAATCTTCACTTTGTGATGCATTATGAAAATTCTTTGGTTCCTCATGCTTGATTATCTCTATCATTTATGCATAATGAAGCTTCATAGACTTATTGTATAGATTCAGTCTATCCATAGGATGTCTTACTCCCATAGATCGTCTCAAAGGTGTTCTTGAACGTGTCTCTTTCCTTGCATGTGGAGGAACATATTTCTCCTTTATATTTCAACATACCAGGCATAACTATCTCATCATCAATATCTGAATCAGACATGTACTTATGTTTTCCTTTCTCCTTTCTTCTTGCATAGTCTTTTTGATTTTCACTCCATGACGTCTCAGGCGTAGGAAACTCATATGAACCGTAGTCTTGGCTTTGTTCATGGTCAAAATATCTATGACTTGTTTCTCGCTCATTATGAACATTATGCATAGAATCATCCATATCATTCTCTATCACAACCATGTCTTTGGGTGCATACCATGATGCATTTTCATCGAATATAACATCTCTGCTCACTATACATTCTTTTGTAACAGGATTATAATATCTTTATCCTTTCTTCTCTTCTGAGTATCCAACAAATATGCACTTTTCAAATTTAGCCTCAAACTTGTGTCTCAACTGACTAGGCATGTGTGCATAACAAATACTTCCAAAAACTCGTAAATAGCTCACATTTGGCTTATGCTTCCATTGCCTCTCATAAGGAGTGAGATCATGAACCATGCCTATTGGAGCTCTATTTATAACATGCACAGCTGTATGACAAGCTTTTGCCCAAAACATATCTGGAATTTTCTTTTCATTCAACATGGCACCAACTGATTTTGTCATAGCAGGTCCAACCACATCACTATGGATTAGCTCTAGAGGTCTCCTTCTATGCATTTCCCTTCTAGGAAACTTCATACATTGATGTTTTCCAAATGCGCATGCTTCACAAATTCTTTCAAAGTTTAAATGACCAAATCTTGGTAGTCCACGCACTAACATTTGCTTTTCCATAGACTTTAATTTCCTCAAATTGATATGAACAATTATTTTATGCCACAATTCAGCTATATCTGAGTATTCAATATAAGATGTAACTAGATGCAAAAATTAGAAGCATCTACTTGAATGTGGAATGACTTGTTCCAATCTGAAGCCTTGAAAACAAGTGTTGATATGAGACATGTTTTGATTTCTTGGAAAGAATTATCAAACTGCTCCCTCACTCAAAATTAGTTAAAAGCATGTACATGCATACGGACATTCTTTAGTACCCCTTGATGGGGGATGATTATAACATACCAATTATGCAACAGTGGAAGATGGTTGCCCTCCACTTGGCCCACAAACTGTGATATATGCTCACTGTTCTTGACATTTTGCTATACGTGTATAGAGACCTACAGCTTTTCAAACTTAAAATAGACTTTGAGAGCTATATTATGCATATTGAATCATGCCCAATGGATATCCCAACTCGGATAACCATCCACTACAAAATAGGCTCTATGTTTGCAACACTCTCTACCTATGTGCAGAGATATAGCTTCACAAACTTGGCAATTTCTCACAAGTCACTTAATAAATGAACTTGAAACTTTGCAAAACTTTGGGGCACTATATGAGAGACCAAATGAATCTTGAGAGCAGTAAAAATAGAGTAAAATGATAGAAAAAACCATACTCTATAGTCTCGTACAAATAGATTTGTGAAAGCCTAACTATGCCGCCACATAGAGAGGAGAAAAATCATGAGAAAATGTGATAAGCAAGCACAGAGGCTGCTTGTTGAAGTTTAGGAATTCACTAAACTAAGTAAGAAACTCTTGGAATGAATAGAAATCAAGGATCAAAGGTGAAATGATGTTTATATAAAACTTTTACTATTTCTACAATCTACCTAACCACCCACCAATTAGTTTAGGTGCACTTTTTGGTGGGTGGTTGATGAGATTTGAATTTGATTGATTTTGGTGGAGCTTCTAACTGAATTCCACAACTTGGGGACCTCTTTTTGTATTGGTCTACCTCTAAAACCCATGGGTGAGTTCTTTTGCATGGTTGAGACTTGACTTTCTACATTCCCCCTGAAGTCTCCATGCCTAGGACCATCGTTCCAATGGATGTCCTGAAGCATTGTAGCTTTAGTCCATGAAAAACTTTGGCAAAGATATCTGCATTTTATTACCTTGTATTGATAGGCTCCACCATTTCATCCTTTGACATGATATTCTCTCTAATAAAGTAGTAGTGCACTTCTATATGCTTGGACCTTGCATAGAACACGAAATTTTTAGCCAAGCATATGCTACTTATATTTTCACAAAAAATAGATACTTAGTTAACCTAAAAATCATGATCAACAAACAATTTCTTGAGCCACATAAGCTCACAAGAGACTTGTTCTAAGCCTCTATACTAAGCTTTGATCAAGGAGAGAGCCACTATTGGTTGTCTCTTTGATATCCATGAGATGTTCTTCTTCCCTAGCATGATAACATATCCACTAGTGCTCCTCCTATTTGAAGGGTTTTGGTGGTCTAACAAGAAGAGCAAGGAGGAGATGGAGGGAGAAAACACATGCATGGGAGCCTCGAAACCCACATAATGCTCTTTGTGAGGCAATGCTCTATAAATGATATATATTACTGAATATAGGTGTAAGGTCACATGACCCTTGCATCCCCAACAATCTCTGACTTAAGGTCCAATGTGAACATAAGTGGAAACACACACAAAGAATGATGTAGGACTATAAAATAATGTACAAGAAGAGTTCAGATCTCAACCCATACCAATCAACCTACACCAACTGCCTCAAACAAGGTGTACTAAGAATGCACCTCATGCTGCACTAGACTCATAATGACAAGAGTTGAGCTCACATATGACTGATGCAAGAATTGATGAAGTTCCTACAAAGCTCTCACTCGCTCTATGTCTCTGTCAATCATTGAACCACTGACAACTCCAAGCGCAAATGCTCCTATAGCAACTGCAATGTCTGGCCTCTAGCATAACAACTTGTACATCAGAATCCCAAATGCTGACAAAACATATGATATCCTAGCTTACCTAAGAATGTTAACCATGCCCATATTCAAGGCATCCAAAGCACCATCATCAAGACTAGTGTGTCTTGACATATCTATGTCAACATCTTCCATGAGTGAATCCAAGAATGATTGCATAACTATTGACCTAGCATCCAAATGAGCTATCACCCAAACCAAGAAAGTTTCTAGTTGTGCATCATGAGAGCTAATATGTTGTACCACACAGTGTGTATCATAAGAGCTATCATGTTCTATCACACCAAGTGTATCATCATGCTACACATGAACTAGCCACACAGCATCAATAACAAGGTCAATCTGACCATCATTAAATCTAATCAAGTATCATCATAATGCTTTATCTAAGCATCCACATCATGCTCTAAAGCATCCAAGTGATCATAAAAAGTGTGCTCTACATGAGCATCCACATGATCAACCAAACCATGCTCAACAAAAGCATCATGCGCATCCAAAGCATGCTCTGTATGTGCATCCACCCGAGCATCTGAATCGTGCCATACATATGCATCATGAATGTCAATAGACCTATTTATAGGTAGAAAAAAAGGAGACATGGCAAGTCTCACACTTCACATAAGGCTGAACTCCCACTCAGATGAGATTTTCTTTCGCATGGAATACCTACAGCAGATACATGTGCCCAATACTAGCACTTATGACAAGCATAAGTTGTCCCAACTACAATTGCAAATGATACTCACCAATGAATGAATAACAACTGCTCTCCTTCAACTGGCTACTTGAAATCAATCTCATAGGCAATGAAGGCACATAATATACATGTCTAATTTAAATAATGCTCCATAATGTAGTATAAGGCATGCATATCTTGCACCCTTAATGTCATATGTCGTACCATCAAGCATGTGCACATGTCCATGACTCTCACGTGAGAATGGAAAAAACCACTCACGATGTGGTGTAACATGAAAAGTGGCTAATGCATCAAGCAAACAATCCATATGTGTGATATCCAATGAACAAGAGGAATCTTGAGATCAACCATAGGGGAAAGGGATATCACCATCACTAGCATAATCCACTGCCATACACTCTCCTATAACCAGTACCTAACCTGCATCACATGCATATCCTTGATGTCATCGTTGCATCCCCTTGAAGCAATGTCATCAAGTATGGCCCTCATTGCCATAGTGCCAACATCAAAGTCTTTGAGGTGATCTATGTTGGAGTTAGACGCCTGCGGAAGCACGCGAATAGCACAAGGAAGAAGAAGAATCTTGGAGCACAACACACAATACTGAATGTATTACCACTAGCATGTACAAAGATAAGTAACTAAGCCTAGCCTTGTACCTCTCAATTGTTCCATCAGGATTACACTTTAGCTTGTATACCCACTTAGTACCAATGTCCTTCTTGTGAGGGGGCAAGTCACATAAAGAATAGATACCATTTTTCATGATAGCATCATATTCACATTGCATAGAAGCCATCCGATTTCTTGAACTTTGTGCCTCATTTTTAGCACTCAAGGTCATGAATGAGGCGCAAGAACATGTCGAAGAAGTAGACACACAAGAAGAAGGAGTAAGTAGGGAGCTCCAAGAAGTGTATGTCAAATTTTCAAAAGAAATCCCTACAAAAAGAGTGATTTTGATCACTAAAACCATTGTAAATATCATACCACCTTTTTCTAGCTGCAGTTTGATCATAAAACCATTGTAAATATCATATCACCTTTTTGTAGCTCCATTTATAGCATTAGAAGTATCTACTTATAAATTTTCATAATTTTTAGACTTCCTTTGAGCTCTCAAATAAGCCCTGGAACCTAATTTTTAACCAGGCCATACACTAGGTTTGGACAAGGCCAAAACTAGTCTAAAAACTATAAAAAGAGCTAGAGAGCTCATTTCTGAGGTTAGCATCTTTGAGAGAGACAGCTTTTGCCATTGAGTGGGGAATCTTTACATTTGGTGTGATGCCATTTGGACTCATCAATGCACCGGCAACATTCCAAAGGCTCATGTGTTCAAAGAGTTCTTGCGAAAGAGCTTAGAAGTTATGTGCTCATTCCCAATAAAGAAGATAGCACATCCCTGAGCTCAGACATATCTTCAACAAGTGTAGAGAATATTGAGTGTGTCAGAACCCAGAAAAATGTGTGTTCATGGTACGTCAAGGTAAGATCTTAGATCATATTGTTTCTAAGAATGGAATATCAACAGATGAGGACAAACTCAAAGCTAGAGTAGAGTTGCCAAGGCCAAGATATGTTAAAGATGTACATGCCTTTATGGGCCATTGTGGATATTACCGCAGGTTTATCCACATGTATGCAATCATAGCTAAACCTCTTTATGCCTTGCTCACAAAATTTGAGTGGAATGATGAATGTGAAAATTCCTTCATTGAACTAAAGAGACATTTATGCACAACACCAATACTAACCACTCTTGATTGGATATAAACCATTCCATATCCATGTAGATGCATCGAATCATGCAATAGGATGTGTGATAGCACAACCCATAGGTGAGGGAAATCTAGATTTGCCTATAGCGTATGCTAGTAAATAGTTGAATGCAGTTGAACAAAACTATACAACAACTGAAAGAGAAGGGTTAGGCATGGTATATGCCCTGAAGAAGTTTAGACACTATGTATTGGCCAATAAGTTCAAGTTTTTCATTGATCATGAAGCTTTATTATATTTGGTAAATAAACCTTGCAACATTGGACACTTAATAAGATGGTTCCTGTTATTAACAGAATACGACTTCGAGTTGTTGTTAGGAAAGGTTGAACCCACCTTAGGGCACATCATCTTTCTCGGATCACTTTAGGAGAGCCAGCGCAAGGAGTATCTGATGAACTACCTGATGCGTATCTGTTCAATTTAGAAGTTGTTCCTAAATGGGCAAATAATTTTTTATCTGTCCAAACCTTTGGACCCGCAAATAAGAATGTGAGAACGAACAAAGAAGAAATTATAAAATCACAAAACTATCAAATATTGGTAGGAAGCATGTAGAAACAAGATACGGAGGGTGTACTAGCTTGTTATGTCAAGGACGATGAACATAATAGTTGGTTGCAACAAGCTCATGAAGGATTGCTAGGAAATCACTATTCTAAACAACAAACACTGCATAATCTAAAACATTTAAGAGTGTATTGGCATAGTATGGATAAAGAAATACATGAGTGGATTAAGAATTTTCCAGTCTGCCAAGAAAATCCCCTAGTGGAGCATGCCACCCGTTATCATGTGTCGTTAATTCCGGAATGGAGTGCTCCATCGGTTGAATTTATGAGATGGGGAACACTACCCAGCAAGGCTAGTCTAGCAAGAAAACGAAGCATAGAACAAGAGGCTCGAGTCTACTTCTTAGTAGGAGGCAACTTATACCAAAGAGGCAAAGATGGTTACTTAAGATTGTGCGTTCATGAATCAGACTATTTGAAAGTCTTAGAAACTGCACATAGCGGTGTCGCAGGTGGACACTTTGGACCTGACCGAGTAATTAAGACCATTCTATTCTCTGGACTTTGGTGGCCCACTCTTCTTATTTATGCACATACCTATGTGAAGAGATGTGACACATGCCAACATGCACAATATCCGATAAGAAGAGACGAGATGCTTTTGAGGCCTATGATGGGAGGACGTGCATTCTTGAAGTGGGGTATAGAATTTGTAGGTCTTGTCAATCCCCCAACTAGAAACTCCCATGCAGAGTACATTATTGTGGCCATAGATTACCTTACAAAGTGGGTAGGAGTAAAAGCCATGACGAATAATGATGCTCAAATGATGGCTAAGTTCTTATTTGAGAATGTATTCACCAGATACGAGTTACAAATAGAGTTAGTAAGTGATAGAGGTATGCACTTCTTGAATGAAGTCATTGAAAACCTTCTCCTAGAATTCTTGGTAATACATAAGAAGTCTGCCCCCTATCATCCACAAGCTAGAGGACAAGCCGAGAGCACAAAATATAAGATCCTATGTAATGTATTGACCAAACTCATGAATAATAAATGCTTTGATTGGGATAAACGACTTCATCATGTTGTTAGGGCTTACAGAGTTACCTACATAATGGTACTTAATGCCACCCCATTTCAGATGGTCTTCGGGCATAATGTTGTGCTACCATTGGACTTCCTAATACCAGCTTGAAAAGTAGCACAAGAGCACGAGTGGAATGGACATGAATTTTCCTCCAAGATCTTTGATCTAGAATGCTAAGGTGTGATAAGGCTACTATTGGTGCAAGAGAATCCAAGCCCACATACTTGGATGATTAGCATAAATCTCATGGTGTCATATATGATCAGTTCCTTGTAAAATCAATTACATTTTTACCTTTGCAAAAGTACCTTACTTCCATGTGGCATTAGCAAGCATCAAATCTTGATTCATTTGGTAAATGATTGATGATAGAATATATCCAATAGTTTAGGATTTACTTTTAGGTGAACATTTCAATTTGAAATCAAGATTGGCTCCAAACTCAACTATAAAGGTGAATCAAAAGACTTGTGTGGTAGCCCAACTTTGGAGAGCAATAGAGAGGGATCCTATGTAATTTGAGAGCTCACTCCATATCTCAATCACTACCCTCACATTGTGGAATAGATTATTTCCAATGACATTGTATTTCTATGTGATCTAATACATACATTTTGATTATATCTCTACTTCACTTCTCTACCATGACTACATCAATATAGGGATCTTGTTAGAGCTTGTTCTTAGTGTATAATTGATTATTTTTCATGATTTAAAGCATTATAGATTCAGTATATTGTCTAGTTTATAGCTACAAAATTTCATTGTCATTGGTTCTATTAATCATAAGATATCATCATATCTTTACTCTCTGGTCTGTACGTTGATGCATCTCGAAAATGTCACGAAAGTCCTATGATTTGCTAAACATCATACTCAGCATGCAGTTCATCTTTTTATTGAAATCACTCATGATCGGTAGTTGTCTAAGTTAATTAGACACCATCAAAAGGAATTAGGCTAATTGCTAGCAGGCTCAGAGTACTATTCATTATATGGAACAAGTGTACATACTAAAATAGCAAGTCTATGACCTTGGATTAATTTCCTACTCATCTATTTTGATCCATTGATTAGTGGATCCAAAGAGCATAGGTGATTATTTATGATCATTAGCAAGTAGAAAAGGCCCACTATAGTCTCCATCACTTGTTCTTGGTTGGTGTGAAGCAGGCTTTAACAACACCACTTCATCTCTGGAGACTATTCACCATCTTCTCCAACAATGGTATCAGCACAACAACAAGCAAGATGGGAGATGGATGTCCATCATTCATTGACAAATTGGACAAAAGCAACTACCCAGCATGGTCACTAAGGATGCAAGCATATCTCCAAGGGAGAAGCCCATATGGATACATCTTAGGGGATGAAGATATGCCATCATTCAATAGCAAACATCAACCCACAAAGGAAGAGCAAGAAAGGTTGACCACATGGTGTGCAAAGGATACTCTTGCCAAGTCTTACCTACTAATTTCAATATCTGATTTCTTATTACCTCACATTAGGAATTGTAAGACCTCCCAACAGACTTGGAAGTAATTTCTTCATACTTCTCATCAAATACAAGAGCTAGGAAGAAAGGTAAAAGCAAAAAGAATTAAGAAGCAAGGTAGGGGGAGATCCTAGAACACTCCACCTTGCGACATCTATGGCCTAACCAACCACACCACAAAAGAATGCTTCAAGAACACAAGGAATCAAAGGGGAATTGGCTTCCATATTGGGAGCTATGGACAATCCAGAGGCAGGTTCAACAATGGAGGAAGCAATTACAATCACAATTACAATCACAACTACAACAACAACAATTATCAAGGAGGTTTCAGAGGAAGAAGACATTACAATCACAACTACAACAACAACAATTATCAAGGAGGTTTCAGAGGAAGAAGACATTATAACAACTACATAGAAGACCAAGAGGATTCTCTACTCATCATGAACATGACATCCAAGCAAGGTGAAAATTATGAGCATATTTTCTATATTGATTCTGGTTGTTCCAAAACATGTGGCTGGAAATGTAGCATTGCTATCTGATCTTGATGAACCCAAAGGAAAGCATGAAGTGCAGATAGGTCATGGAACTGGACACTCTTTGAAGAAAATTGGAAATTTCAAAGCTTTTGATGGTAACATGAACCTTTTAAGCAAAGTTTTATATGTGCCAACCATAACAGAAAACCTAATCAGTGTTGGATAGATTGTTGAGAAAGGCTTACAAGTCAGATTCACAAGACATGGAGCATATGTGGAAGACCCTCAACAAGGCTTCAAGAAGATTGCAAAAGGTGAGAAATCTGGTAGATTCTTTACATTTGAGATTGAAAACACTAGAAACATTGCACTCTTCAATTACAAAGATCAAACCCTATATCAACTAGAGATATGACATAAAAGGATAGGACATATAGGAGGAAGAACACTAAAGCATATATGTAGGGATCAGATTGTGCTTGGCATCCCAAATGTGTCCAAGCAACACATGATATACAAATGTGGAGCATGCCAATTTGGCAAAGCTCACAGGCAACCATTCAACAAGAAGGGGTACATGTATGAAGACTACTTGGAGCTTGTACACACTGATGTGTGGGATCCTAGTAAAGATCCATCAATCTCAGGTTCAAGGTACTATGTTTCACTTATAGATTATTACAGTAGACGAACAATTCTTTACTTCATGAAGCATAAGGACGAAGTATTTAGATGTTTCAAAAAGTATTTGGCATTGTTTGAGAACCAAAAAGGTAGAATCTTGAAGAGGATCAGATCTGATGGATGTGATGAGTATTTTTCACAGAAATTGATTCATTCTTATAGGACAGAGGTATAAAGAGAGAGGTCACAACAAGATGCACTTCTGAATTAAATGGAGTAGTAGAGAGGAGGAACAGATTCATAGTAGAGGCTATAAGATCAATGTTGAATGAGAAGAAACTACCCAATTACCTATGAGCAAAGGCTGTTTCCACAGCCACATACTGGATTAATAGGCTCCTTGGATGGAATGACACCCTATGAGGCATGGAATGGCAGAGAGCCTCATTGGACCATTGCAAAATCTTGGTGCATTGCTTATGCACATATACCCTCATAGATTAGAGGAAAGCTTGATCCTAAAGCTCAAAAGTGAATATTCATTGGCTATGACCAAAACCAGAAGGGATATAGGCGATACAATCCCACTAACAAAGGATTTATAGTTAGTATGGATGTGGTATTTGATGAAAATAATTCATGATTTGAAGATGATTGCAGGAAGATCAAGTTATCTTATGATTTGGAAAGTGACTTTCCAACTCTCACTCAAGAAGATCAACAAGTATGAGAAGATGTCAATTCAGAGGATGAAGGGTAGATTGACTTCAAAGCTTGGAAGTCAAGGGGCAAGACCAAGTTCAAGCAATTGGAAGACATTCCAGAGTCCTCCAACCAAGCACTCAGAATATCTCAAAGGGAGAGTAAAAAACCAATAAGGTATGGCTATGACACATCACTATTCACCAAGCATTCTATGTACATTACTAAAGACCCTATGATAGAAGAGCCTACTTCATTTGAAGAAGCCAATGCAAAGAAAGAATGGACAGAACCCATGCAAGAAGAAGTTGAAGCACTTCACGAAAACAATACTTGGGATTTGGTTCCCAAGAAGCCAAGCATGAAGGTAATAAGATCAAGGTGGATATATAAAATCAAGAAAAATTCAGATAGTTCTATAAACAGGTACAAGGCAAGGTTAGTGGCAAAGGAGTTTGCTCAAACCCATGAAGTGGACTATGAAGAAACTTTTTCACTTGTGGCTAAGATGCAAACCATTAGAGTTTTGGTAAGCGTTGCTGCTTCAAAAAATTGGAACTTATATCAATTAGATGTTAAGAATGCATTCCTAAATGGATGGATCTTAGAAGAAGTGTATATGGCCCAATTACTAGGAGTATGAAGATACGGATAAACCAGGTTTTGTATGCAAGCTAAGGAAGGCACTCTATGGCCTAAAGCAAGCTCCTAGAGCTTGGAACCATAGGCTTGTCACTTATTTTCAGGATCAAGGATTTGTTGCTAGCAAAGAAGATTCTTCTTTATTCATAAAGAAGGCAAACTGAAAAGTTAGTTACTTATGTGTCTATGTGGATGACATTATCATTACAAGGAATGATGCTAATGGCATCAAGTAGGTTAAAGATCAACTAATGGAAGAGTTTAAATTCAGTGATCTTGGTTTGTTAACATACCTTCTTGGCTTAGAACTTGTGTATACAAATTTTGGTTTGTTCATTACTCAGAGAAAGTATATTCATAATATGTTGAGAAAATTCAATATGGAAAACACCAAAATTGTAGGTACACCCATGGAACTCAATCATAAGCTTAGTTCTCATGAAGCAGGACTTCTTGAGGATGTTACATGTTACCAAAAACTTTTTGGGAGTCTCAATTATGCAACCCTAACAAGAGTAGACATTTCTTATGGAGTTAGTACATTAAGCCAATTTATGCATGCACTGAGAAAACCTCACATGGAAGCTACCGAGAAGTTACTAAAGTATCTAAAGGGTACCATAAAAGAAGGGCTATTTTACCCATTCAAGTTTGACTTGGACATAAAGATGTATTCTGATGTAGATTGGGCTCGCTCCAAGGATGATAGGAGGAGCACCTCATGATACTTGTCTTTTGCAGGTTCAAAGCTAATCTCATGGTCATCTGAAAAGCAACCAACTTTGGCTTTGTCATCTATAGAGGCAGAATATAGAGCTTTAGCAAATGCAACATAAGAGGCTATGTGGCTCAAGCAACTCTACACAGATTTGGGGTTAGACTCTTACACTCCAATGGTTTTTGGAGACAACACTAGTTCACTTCACTTCGTTGCTAATCTTGTATATCATGCAAGGACTAAGCACATTGAAGTGCACTATCATTATGTAAGGGAGATGTATCAACTCAATTGCAATGTGCAGATATACTTACAAAATCTTTAGATGGAACTAAGATGAACAGATTCAAATTGATGATCATTTTGTAAGAGATCAAGAAGGAATAAAAGACCAAGCATGTTAGGCTTGAGGGGGAGCTGTTGGTGCAAGAGAATCCAAGCTCACATACTTGGATGATTAGCATATATCTCATGGAGTCATATATGATCAATCCCTTGTAAAATCAATTACATTTTACCTTTGTAAAAGTACCTTACTTCCACGTGGAGTTAAGAAGCATCAAATCTCGATTTGTTTGGTAGATGATTGATGAGAGCATATATCCTATAGTTCAAGATTTACTTTTAGGTGAACATTTGAATTTGAATTCAAGATTGGCTCCAAACTCAACTATAAAGGTGAATGAAAAGACTCGCGTGATAGCCTAACTTTGGAGAGCAATAGAGAGGGATCTATGTGATTTGAGAGCTCACTCCATAGCTCAATCAGTACCCTCAAATTGTGCAATAGATTATTTCCAATGACATTGTATTTCTATGTGATCTAATACGTACATTTTGATTATATCGCTACTTCACTTCTCTACCATGACTACATCAGTACAGTGATCTTCTTTTAGCTTGTTCTCATCGTATGATTGATCATTTCTGATTATTTAAAGCATTATAGATTAAACATACTGTCTAGATTATACCTACTAAATTTCATTATCATTGGCTTTCTCAATCGTGAGATACCATCATATCTTTACTCTCTGGTTTGTACTCTGATGCATCCAGAAAACGTCAAGGAAGTCCTATGATTTGCTAAGCATCATACTCAGCATGTAGTTCATCTTTTTTATTGAAATCCCTCATGATTGGTAGCCATCTAAGATAATCACACACCATGAAAAGGAGTTAGGCTAATTGCTAGCAGGCTTAGAGTACTGTTCATTATATTGAACATGTGCAAAGATTAAAATAGCAAGTCTATGACCTTGGATTAATTTCCTACTCATGTGTTTTGATCCATTGATTAGTGGATCATGTTGCAAAGAACATAGGTGATTATTTATGATCATTAGCAAGCATAAGAGGCCCACTACACTCTCCATCACTTCTTCTTGGCTACTGTGAAGCAGGTTTTAGCAACACCACTTCATCTCTAAAGACTATCCACCATCTCCTCCAACAGCTACGAGTAGCAGTAGGCATCTATGCTACAAAGAGAAGACAAAAGGCATACTTTGATGCACACATCAAGGATAAAGGATTGAAATAGGGAGACCTAGTGTTTATTTACACACTAAAGCAGCATGCTCATAAATTGGAAACAAGAGGATATGGACCCATGATCATTAATAGAATTTCCACTAGTGGTGTAGTTCAATTGGCCACTTTAGAAGGTGACATCTTGCCAAACTATATTAGTGGATGTGGCGTCAATTTGTATCAAGAACCTCTTACAGAGGATATGTTAATGAGACTCAACACTGCTAAGAAGTGAAAAGAAGAAGAGTTAAGGGTTAGAGAAGAAGCACAAACAAAGGCTAGTAAATGTATTAGGCATAATAAGTTAAGGCAACTAGGCCTAGATGTTAATCCAAATGCCCCAAGATATCACATGGCCGTGTGCCAAACATCAGGTTTCATTACTTCTCGAATAATCAATCGACATCCCTTTGTGCCCATAGAGGTAGGACAAGGACAAAATGTAAGGACTATGAGAGCCTTGATTGACTTAGGTGCAGCAACTTATGAAGTTAGGTTCTCGTACTGCGAAGATTTGCAATTGAACATCTATCCCATAGAAGCCTATCTCATAGGTTGGGAGGTGTGGAAACCCCTTGTTTGGGTGAGGTGGAGCTTGCCATCTACCTTCAAGATGTCCCAATGATAGTCAAAATGCTAGTGTGTCAAGACAAGGACCTGAGAGAACCACTTGTCTTGGGTCAAGACTAGATCTATGACCATGCAGTCAACGTAAACCTAAGAAGTCAACTTCTTCAAGTTTGGGTACATGAACAATGCATTACATTAGAATTAGAGAATCGCATGATCACAGATCCAAGTATCACACATTCTCTTAGTTCTTCTCAGACTAATCTTAGAAAGAAGATGTTGTAGGTGTCAATAGCTCTATGATGTAGAAGGAGTCAATCATGGAAGAACATGCTCAAAGGTGAATGGACCTCTCTCCTTTTTCAAAGACTAATGCAGCCACAGTAGCTCCACCACAAAGGCACTTCTATATGCTTCGACCTTGCATGGAACACCGGATTTTGAGCCAAGCATATGCTACTTATGTTGTCACAAAAAATAGGTACTTGCTTAACCTACAAATCAAGATCAACAAACAACTTCTTGATCCACATAAGCTCATATGAGACTTGTGCTAAGACTCTATACTCAGCTTCGGTCAATGAAAGAGCCATGGTTGGTTGTTTCTTTGACATCCATGAGATGGTCTTCTTGCCTAGCATGATAACATATCCACTGGTGCTCCTCCTATCATCTTTGGAACCTGCCCAATCAGCATCACAATAAGCTTGTACATTTAATCCATCATCAAATGGATAATATAGACCTTCATCCACTGATCCTTTGAAGTACCTAAGTACCCTTTTGGCTGCAACAAGATGAGGTACTCTTGGTGCTTGCAAAAATTGAGATAACACTCCAAAAACATGTGCAATATCAGGTCTTGTCATAGTAGCATACAAGAGAGAACCAATTATTGACCTATACATGGTCACATCCTTCACTTCTTCACCTTTGTAAGCACTTAGTTGATCATTTACTTCTAATGGATTTGAAAGGGGCTTGCAATCACATAAGCCAAACTTCTTCAAAAGATCAAGAATGTATTTCCTTTGCATCAAGTATATACCTTCCTCTTTATATAGTACTTCAATCCCAAGGAAGTACCTTAAAATCCCTAAATCTGAGATTTTAAATTCACATCCAAGCTTCCTCTTTATGTCCTTGATGTTGGCTTCATCATCCCCTGTAATCATCAAATCATCAACATATATACAAATGCAAACAATTTCGCTACCTTCTTTCTTCACAAAGAGTGATGGGTCTGCATGACTCTGATTGTATCCACATTTTACTAAGTACTCCATAAGTCTTTGGTTCCAAGCTCTTGGGGCTTGATTGAGTCCATAAAGAGCCTTCTTTAGCCTAGATACATGATGTGGAAACATCTCATCTTCAAATCCTTGGGGCTGGTACATGAAGACTATGTCTTCAAGCTCTCCATTTAGGAAAGCATTCTTGACATCCAATTGTTACATCTTCCAACCTTTTGAGGCTAAAATTGCAATCAAACTTCTGATGGTGGACATCTTCCCTACTGGGCTGAATGTTTCCTCAAAGTCTATGCCATAGGTTTGAGCAAAACCTTTGGCAACCAACCTTGCTTTATACCTAGAGATGCTCCCATTTGCATGTCTCTTTACCTTGTACACCCATTTGTTGCCAATGACTTTCATGTCCTTTGTTCTTCTCACCAACGACCAAGTATCATTTTCTTCAAGTGCTTTGACTTCCTCCTCCATGCCTTCAATCCATTCTCTACGCTTATTTGCTTCTTCAAAAAAGTTAGGTTCTTCACAAGCTATAACTTGACTCATGTAGGCCTAGTGTCTTGCAATGAATGAATCATAAGTTAACCTTTGAATAGGGTATTTAACCCTATTGAATGACCTTACCTCACCATTAGGTGGTAGGAATATCGTCCTCCTTGGTTTAGATGCTTTAAATCATGGAGTTTCTAATTTTTCCATATCTTCATCACTTGTAGATTCCATGTCTACCCATCGATTGTCTTCGTCATTTGCCTTTTCCTTTCCCTTGCTACTTCCTTCACTTGAATGAGCTTCATTCCTTGTCCTTCCATGCCAAGCTGATGTAGTAATCTCCTTTGATGGTGTGCTTGAAGTGGTTGGACCACTTATCTCCATGCTTTGTTGTTGCTCTTTGAACTTCTTCTCGGCTTCATATGCATCTTCAACCTGTAACACATCTTTGCTACCATACCAAGGCAGGAACTCATCAAATATTACATCCCTAGATACCTTACGCTCTTTGGTGCAAGGGTTATAGCATCTAAAAACCTTTTGCTCTGAAGAATATCCAAGAAATATACACATATCGGCCTTCGGGTCTAACTTGTGTCTCAATTCTTGAGGTATGTGAACATAACACACACAACCAAATACTTTGAGATGTGAAAGATTGGGTTTCTTACCACACCAAGCTTCATAAGGTGTAACTCCATGTACTCCTGAGGTTGGACACCTATTCATAATGTATATGGTTGTATTTGTTGCATCAGCCCAATAAGAGTTAGGAACATTCATTTCATTTAACAAAGATCTAGCCACTTCTCCTATGTATCTATTCTTCCTTTCTGCCACCCCATTTTGTTGAGGTGTATACATGCAAGTGAATTGCCTTTTGATGCCATGGTCATGTAGAAAATCTGAAAATTTATTTGAAAAATACTCTCACCCTCCATCCGATCTGAGAGTCTTTATATACTTCCCTGTTTCCTTCTCCACTAGGTTTTTGAACCTCTTGAAGTGGTAAAACACCTCTGACTTTGACTTCATGCAATACATCCAAACAAACCTTGAATGTTCATCTATAAATGTGACAAAATATCTATTACCTCCAATGGATGGCTCCCTTGTAGGTCCCCATACATCTGTGTGTATGAGATTCAACACTTCATTGCTCACATGTGCTCCCTTCTTGAATGGCAATCTACTTTGTTTTCCTAATTGACAAGCATGGCACAAATGTTGCATATTCTCAGATGTAAGATCAAGTAGACCACTCACCAAGCCCTTCCTTTGCATGTCCTTCATCCTTTGTAAGTTTATGTGCCCAGTTCTTTTATGCCATAAGTTGATTTTTGCAGTCTGTTTATTTCGAATTGATAAGTAGACAGTGTGAGGTGTTGATGGCTTTACCTCCATGGTGAATAGTCTTCCTTGCTTCTTTCCTTTTGCTATGAGCTTGTAGTCCTGCATGGGGTCTTCAACAAAACATCCTTGCTCATTGAACCTCACCTCATAACCTCTTTCAACCATTTGACCTACCGAAACCAAATTCTTTGTGATGGTTGGTGCATGCAACACATCCTTCAACACCTTGGAGCTTTGAGATCCATTCACTGCAACATCTCCCACATGTGTAATCTTGTGCTCAGTGTCATCCCCTGTCTCTACATGTCCTTGAGTGATGGGTGAATGTAAATTAAAGAACACATCTTTATTGCAACTCATATGGTTGCTACAACCACTATCAATGTACCATGTAAAATCTGAATTGACTCTTTCACTTGAACCATACATCATAAGCAAGTTCTCATTTTCTGAATTTGTTGAAGTACTAGCATAATTACCTTGGTTCCTTTTGTATCCTTGATTGCCTCCTCCTTTGGACCAACAATCTCTTGCATAATGGCCCGGTTTTCCACAATTGTAGCATTCTCCATTGGATGCTTCTCTTCCATGTGATCTTCCTCCTCTTCCCCTCTACTCCTTCCTCTTCCTCTTGATCCATAGCTTTGGTTGGAGCCTTCTTGGTTGCTTGAGCTCGAGCTTGTGCTTCCACGAGTTGTTTTGATCCCTTCAAGTCTTCAATGTGAGCCCACTGATGTCTCCAAGCCTCCAAAATGGCTCTAATACCACTGATGGGGGAAGTCCAAACGATACGATACTGTCTGCAGCAGACGATACGATATTGGGTAGTTACTATGATACGATACCAAGCACAACGACGATACGATACCGGAATTCTGGGCGATACGATATTGGATAACCGCGCGATACGACACCAGTAACCTTCCCGATACGATACAATCTTAGTGTCGCGATACTATCCTCTTGAAGGAAACGATACGATACTACGACAAGTGGCGATACGATACCACCGGCTTGCTCGATACGATACCAACTATGGTGTCGCGATACTTCACTGGGAAATGGCACAATACGATACTGGTAGGGATCGACGATACGATACGAAAATTCAAGACGATACGATACCACAGAACCTAGACGATACGATACTTGTGACGGTATCGCGATACTATCTAGGTGAGAGGGCGATACGATATCAAAGTGGTGTCGCGATACTTGATGCTAAGTGACACGATACGATATCAGAGAGGGTAACGATACGATACCAACTCCTCAGGCGCGATCGCGATACCAACTCAGGTTCACGATACCAAAATGGTATCGCGATACCAAGACAGGTATCAAGCGATATGATACTTCGGCGAGTATCGCGATACAAGGGAGTTTTGGTATCGCGATACCAAACCTCAACCGATCGTGATACTCAAGCCAAAATGCAAGAAAATTCTAAAGTTTTTGCACCCCCTTGCTCTCCTTACTCCCCTCTTCTCTCCTAGGCCTCTGTATCACACAAAAAGATGGTAACGATATCAGTTTTCCCCCCCCGCGATACAGTGCACCTGTTTAATCACGTGTGTATGCATGTTTTAATGAGTTTTTAGCAGGCATTCTTTGTAAAACCTCACCTTGATGTAGTCTTGATTGCACCTTGGGCACACAAATTAACTTTGAAGGCCTGCTCCTCGCGATACGCTGCTCACGATACCACTCGTAGCTCTCAGACGATACCTGAACTCTGTGAAGTGTCAAACGAGACTATTTTTGTGGTTTTTATACTTTTTGATAGAATTTGAATCTTGCAAATTTTCTTGGTGATTTTTGGGATTTTTTTTGGTGATTTTAACTACTCCTACTTCTCTTCTCCTCACTACTCCCCTTCTTCTAACCTAACCCTAACTCCTCCTTCTCTCCCTTCCTCCTAACCCTAAACCTAAAACTTATCACACACACCTCTGAGATGTGAAGTAACAAGTGCTGAAGTAATTGACTACTTGCCACAAGACGAATTCACTTCTACAAGTACGATTCTATCACACTCGATCTATAACCATCATGAAGGTACCTTGGTTGAGTGTTCCCCGACAACGGCGCCAAAAACGTGTGTACCTAAGTCAAAATGACTCAAGGACTTGTGCCAATGAGACTGTACCTCGATTGCCACACAAGTGCATATAGTGGGAAATCAACACACATTCAAATGTCAATCCGATCAAACGACCTAACCAAGTGTATGAAGACATGTGCACACATGATGGAAAATGAAGTGGTTAAGCTAGCATGCATGAGAAAAGACTAATCTACTTCCCAAACTCATTGAAATCCTGAAAGTGGTTGCCGCGATACCTCTTACAGTAGTTTTCAGAAAATCAAAGATTTCTCCTAGCTCCGGACTCCGAATATAGACAATAGGGTACTCCTTTCGAAGCTCTCGACGAGACGCATCTATTGGAAGTGGTTTCGCTCAATTTTGAGAACTTTGCTTCAAGTTATGGCCAAAATAGTAAATGGTGGGAAACACCCACATTCACGCCACAACTCCTACTAGTTCGCACACACACTACAGCAGCCCAAAATCAATGCGGAGGGGTAGACAACAGTCCTACACACGCATTTCAAGCAACACACACACATACAAGATCAAAATGAAGATCAAAATTTGCAAGGAAGAGGCAAATTCGAAAATTCAGGAGTGCTCCTTCTCCACAATGGCAAAAAGTCCTTACAAAGAGTCACAAAGTGACTTATATACATGTGCCCTAAGTTTGGTCCTTTCACACAAGAGACCGGCACTTTATTCACTAAAAGATTAATCTCCTACTATTTTACAAGGGATATTTTACAACAACTTGGGATTATGCAACTAGAGGACTCCTCTAGTGCATTTACATGGCTTGAGGGAATTCTTGAAGACCTCGAAGAAGAAAAAATATGCCCATTATTTTGAAAATTTTGGGGCTCTACTCTTATGCTCTTTTGCTCTGCAACACAAGCTCATGAAGAATTGGAGCCCAAGGTACCTAATGTGGATGCCCAAGATCTCAAGGACTTGGAGGACATGCTACATATGCAAACTGTCACCAACACAAAACTACGAAGAAATCTAGGGCTTCTCAGGAAGCATATGCTCGTAGTGCTGGAAGAACATAAGAAACTATAGCAGCACAACCAGGATGATCTCAGGGCTGCTATGGAAGGGACACCAGGCACAATGATTAGCCCCACACGGTTTCAAGGTGTTCCCTACCTCTTCTTGATTTCTACTAGGTTTGAAGCACTTGTGTCACAAGATCATTCCATGATATTATGTTGGCATGTACTTTATCTCAAAGGCTTGAAAGCATTTGATGGAAGTAAACATCCATCCTTCTTCTTTAATGTCTTCAAAATAAAACCTATATAGTTACAACTTAATTTAATTCCTTATATTCAAGACCAATTGGTTCTTACTCTACCAAGTTGTAGTGAAAAGAGTTTTATTACTTATTTTCTTTAAATTCTTTTTTGATAGAGAATTTAAGTAGCTACCCTAGGGATTTTGCAAGAATCTCTCTACTACCGAACTCTAAGCATCCACTAATAATCTTGGATTTCACCTTTAACAAATCCCTTTAAGTATGAGTAAACATATGCTTTACCTTCCACATACTTGATTACTACAATCATAGTTGCAAACTCCATATTTGGAGCATTAAACTCTTTTGATGTTTAGACTTCATTTTAGAGAAGTGAAAACTTTGGCATGCTTTGTCTAAATTTTATGGCTTGCAACCACCCTTAGGGACGCCAACTTTTCATTACCATAGCATGCCATAAAATTGCATTCTAGATAGCTTTACTACTTTGTTAAACATCTATATCCTGGAAGATAGTTTCATTTTAGTTTCTAACTCATCAATTGTACTAGTTTCTCTATTTGATGGGTATGTCCTTCTCCAGAAAGAGGGACTTGAAAAGAGTTCTAATTTATCTTCACATCATAACTTTTGACATGAACTTGACATCTTTAGTAGAAACATCCTCATTCTCTTGTCCTAACATATATATGAACTTCTACTTCTTTTTGGGAAATTTCATGGATAAATAGAGATATTATACTTGTAACTTTTTACGTTCCGAAAAGATAATTTCATCCTTGAATAGGGTAGGAGAAACGTATTAACTCATGAAATAAGAAAAAATATATATTTCATGTGCGTTCCTTTTTTTAGGAAGTATTAGCTGTCCTAAAGATAACTTATTTACATTTCATCTTGAAATGCAAATCTCTTAAATCAAACCAAAAAGAAACTCTCAAAATCTTCTAAGAATAAAGTATTTCAAAGTTTTCATGATTCCTTGGTACTATGCATCATTATGATAGTTGCAAACATGAACTGACCACACATTTTTGAACTTTAAACCTCAATTTGTGTTTAAGTTAAACTTCTTTTGTTTGATTTTCATAATTAACTTGGATGGAATCAAGTGAGAGATCTCAAAAAACTTTGAAATTATTTTGAGTTATCATCCTACTTAAAAATGCATGCAAAGTTTCACAAGGAAGTGTAAGTTCCTATTCGAAACTTATCGTTTCAAATGAGTCTCTAAGTATCTCCAATATTTAGATAATTCATTTATTTTTGTAGGTTTGCAAGTATACATGAAGTCTTCGCCATGATCACAGCAAGAAAGTGCAACTTTTGGAATGTAGCTTCCTACCTTTGTATCTTACTAGTACTTTACTTTTTTACTAAGCTACTCAAGTATCACCATGGGAGGGAATCTAAGCTACTCAAATTACAAAGTTTTGGATAGCATGGATTCCTAAACATCTAAGTTTACTTCTTTTTTAATGTCATGCTTTAACTTAAAATTAAGCTATTTTCTTAGAAGGATAAATTCACTTACTTTCATATAGTTAGAAAACAACAATGTCTTTGATTCGGATAGATGCATGTGCTTGCATGCGGATGCATATGCTTGCATGTGAATGCATATGCATGCATGCATACAAATGCATGTGCTTGCATGCCATAAATGCTTCAAATATTTCATTATTTTGAGCATTCTTACTATCCATGCATTTCATTCACATACTTTTATGCACAAACATACTACTTTTGCTTCCCTTTTTCATGTATCAACATGCTAGGGAACATGCTTGAGTGCATAAAAGACTTTTGCTAACAATAAAGGACATATTTATATTTAACGTTGTGCATTGAGAAAATTCATTTGGAAAGATGAATTCAAAAACATTCATTATTTTCCATGCATGAAGTGGAAGGGATTACTTAAGGATATACGCAAGTGCTTAATGTATTTGATTCCCTATGCATTCCCAAATTATTAGCTTTCATTTTATCAATATCAAATTGCAAGCAAAACTTGAAATGAAGCATAAATTTTAAAATATTTAGCTTTTTCCAAAAACTATGTCCTTCCATTGACCACAAAGAAGAGCCACCCATTCGATTGCATCCCTTTGTCTTTGGCATCCTCATGCTCCACAAATAATTTTTGAACCTCTCTCATCATATTAAAGAGCCCTCCAATACTTCATGCCTCCCTTCGTTCTCCTTGTATAATGGTGTCAAGAAAGAATGTGTGTATCATAGTTACACATGGGCTAAATGTGAGAGAAACTATCAAATTTGCATGCATAGAACTATAGAACAGTAAAGATGGCTCTCAGTTGAAGATAACAGAGAAGAAACACATGTGGCTGGGAATTATGTCCCATAAATGAGACCTTTTGCCATGGATTGGAGGATAAATCTGATTAAGCCTTCACTAACTAATGCAATAGGAAGATGGAGCAAGGATGCCATTTTGGTTGCCAAGGTTCTATCAATGTGAAATCTTTATGAAACCAGATGCTATGGAATCTTTTCCTACAATCCAAGAAAAGAGAAACTTGAAGTCATATCTACTTCTTAATTGATTGATTGAGAATCATTCTCAAACACTTCTAACTCGTGGCTTTTAGGTATTTTACTCTTTCCTTTTACAAAGATAAATACCTTGAACCTTACAAGAAATGATCATAAGTAATCAACCAATTAATACAAAGAAATGTGCACATAAGTGCTATTCTTCAAGGTACATATATGGGTAGATGGTGCCATACCATCCAAATGATGGAGTTGATGAAGAGCATATCCACCTCAAGCATAATGCAAGCTTGATGTTCCAACAAATATCCACCTACTTGTCCAAAACATTTTCTCTTATGAAATGATAATGCACTTCTATATTCTTGCTCCTAGCATGGAACATTGGATTCTTTGCAAGGTCGATACTTGAGATATTAATGGTACATAATGAATCCCAACTACACTAAGCTCATTAAGAAATAATTAGATAGAATATTAAAGGTTGGATTCATAGGCCCTATTGAAAATCCAAAATGGCTATCTTGCAGAGTCATAGTCTCAAAGAGAAACAAATGACTTAGAATATGTGTCAGCCACCAAGAACTAAATGCTACCATTATCCCAGATCCCTTCTATCACTCTAGACAACGATGAGTACCTTGTCAAGAAGCCTCACCTCCTTAATTGACAATCCTTGGAGATGTGAGGATGATATGATGCTTATGAGTGAACGAGGTGCGAGTAGGTGAAGGTGAGAAGTATACAAGGTGCACACACACACACAAGGTAGAGAGAAGAAGAAGAACAATGGAAGGAAGAAGATTATCTATTTCCAATGCTCTCAATTATAATTCATGTTCATATCATACAATGAACAACAAAACCCCCTAAAAAATGAGCTCTCTACCTCTGTTTATAGTTTTCATACTAGTTTTGGGTGGCTTCAAACATAATGTTCGACATAGTTAAAAATTAGGTTCTAGGCTATTTTGAGGCATCTTAGGAGTTCCAAAAATTATGCAATTTTGTACATGATTTCTACCTAAGATCCTCAAGTTTTGAGACTCCACTTGCATGATATAGAGCATTTGAATACAAAATTGTGTGTTTATATTACAAAGGTAGTGATAAAAATCACTATTTGAGTACTTGAAGAAATAATTGATATTTGATAATTTGAAACTTGTGGATCAATACCAATTATCCTTGCACACACCTTGCGTCACATGCTTCTTTGTGTTTGGTGCCTACTCCCTCTAGCCAGACTTTCATTCTAGCACAATGGTGAGAACCAACATGAGAAGATCAACCTTATACTTGTCAATCTGTGGAGATGTGAGGATGGTATGGCAACTATGAGCTAGTGGAATGCACAAGTGTGTGGGTGAGAAGCACACAAGCATGGATACACATACACATACACATGCACACAAGGAAAGACAAAGACTCGAATGATGGAATCTTTTATTCATAAGCTCAAAGTACAATGTAAACAGTCCAACCTCCAAAATGAGCTCTCTAGCTTTTGTTATAGTTTTGACTTGCTTTGGCCTAGTTGAAACTTAATGTATGGCCTAGTCAAAAATTAGGTTCTTAAGCTATTATGGAAGCTCAAACGAGTGGTAAAAAATGTGAAAATTGATATGCAAGCTCTCCTAATACTCCTCAAGCTTGAGGAATCCTTGGCTTACATAAAATTGAGTTGAAAATACCAAAAACAAATAATTACAATGATGTGTAGTGATGAAATTCACTATTAAGTACATGATTGATTGGAAAAAATGTAGCTAGGCCTATTCCTTCAATGATCGACATTGACTACTCTATCTACTCATACTTAATTTTTCTTCTCTCTAGCTATTGTGTCGCATGCTTCCTTTAAGAGCTATCCAAAACTGGCTCCTAAAGAGACAAAGAAAAAAGAGGCCAGAATGGTTTGTTGTAGAGGCCTCTACACTGAAAATAGAGTCTACTAACCTTGTGTAGAATCAAGAATGGGCTTTTACTACTGTTTGTAGTTTTGACCCATCTTCTCATGAGCAGTGTATGTCTGTAGTAGACTCAGATATTTGCTATTATGATAGTGGGGCAACCAAACATATTACCTCACAACGTAGTTTCTTCACTCCACTTAAGCATGCCCCTATAGGGAATACTGTCACATGTGCCAACTCTTATCATGTCATGGGATTTGGTAAGATCATTCTCACTACTGGTGATGGTCGTTCTTTCACTTTTTCAGATGCTTTATTTATGTTAGGGATCAAGAAAAATCTGTTATCAGTTTCTGCATTAGCCAAGATAGGCTTGGTTGTGAAATTTGTTGATGACAGATGTACAGTTCATGATCTGTCAAACGGCGATGTGATTACTGATTTTGGCATTTTATTTTGTGGGTTGTATAAGCTCATAGATTATGAAAACTCTATCAATGATTATACATGTGTAGTACATGATTCTCAGGCTGTGTCAGATGCAAAGCTTTGGCATGCATGCTTTGGTCCTATGAATTTTGCTAGTTTGCTATGCCTGCAGAAATATGAAATGGTGTCATCTTTGCCCAAACTTGAGGCACCCGGTAAACATGTTTGTGAAGGTTGTATTTTGGGCAAAATGAAGCATTCCTCCTTTCCAAAAGATGGTTTAGTTTGAGCTAGTAAGAAATTGCAGCTTGTTCATAGTGATTTTTATGGTCCAATGCAGACACCCTCTTTTGGAAACTATCTTTACTTTGTGACTTTCATTGATGATTTTTTGAGGCATGCATGGGTATATCCATTGAAAGCAAAGTTTGAAGTGTTTATGTGCTTCAAACAATTTCTCGTTTTGGATGAAAATCTGTTAACATGTAAAATGGGCACCCTCCATTTTGATCGATGGGGGGAATATATGTCTTCGGACTTTAATGCATTTTTTATTGAACATGGGATAAAACATCAGTGTATAGTGTCATATACACCTCAACAAAATGGAGTTGTTGAACGGAAGAACAAGTCACTCATGGAGATGGTGAGGTGTATGGTGAAGATTCAGGCTTTACAACATAGTTTCTGGCTTAAGGCTATTATGTGTGTAGCATATGTACTTAAGGGGTGCCCTACTAAAGCGTTTCAGTCTATCACTCCATATGAGTCTTGACATGGTTGCAAGCCATCTGTTGCCAGCAAGCAGCCCCCTTGCTTGCTTACCTCATTTTCTCATGATTTTGCTCCGCTCTATCTAGAGGTGTAGTTAGGCTTTTCCAAATCTGATTGTACTAGATTGTAGAGCATTGTTTGCTCTCTCATTATACTCATTTTAATTGATTTCAAGCTTCATTTGGTCTCTCATATTGTGCCCTGAACATTTCCAAAGTTTCAAGTTATTTAGGTGAGTGAGTTGTGAGAAATTGCCAACTTTAAGAAGGTATATCTCTGCACATAGGCAGAGAGTGTTGCAAATAGGTAGCCTGTTTTGCAGAGGGTGATTCTCCCAGCTGGAATATCCATTTGGGATGCTTTAAATCTTGTTGGGTAGCTCATATAGTCTACTATAAGTTTGAAAAAGTCTATTTTAAGTCTCTGTACTGGTGCAGAGAAAAGTTCAGAACAGTGAGCATATATCATTGCTTGTGGACCTAGTGGAGGGTAGCCATCTTCCATTCTTGCATTGGGGTGTTACTGGTATCGTATCGCGGCCAGGGTAGTATCGCCAAGTGTGGTACCGCCTGGAAACGGTATCGACCAGATTGACATTAGTATCTTTTGGTAGACAATCAGAGGCATTAGAAGAGCCACTCAAGGAGAGTCTCTGGAATTTCTAGAGAGACTTAGGAGAGTGAATGAACTTGAGGTCAGGAAGGGTGCTAAGTAGCCGAAGAAGCGTCATATCTTCTGTGGGAAGTGCTGCCCAGGTTAGTCATCACTCCATCTACTCAGAGACTTCTAGTGATTCAGAGGAGGAAATACCCATGGCTTCGGAAGACATGCAGGGCCCAACACCGAATAGGAATTTCATGTCTACCATTGAAGGAGATTACCGTACCTCCTTACAGTATGTGTCCACTAATGCCCAGGAGATTCCTATCTACCTGGATGGCTTAAATAGATATGTGGCTAGGATGGTAACTTCCCTGAATGCCACAATTGTACCCCGACCTGCTGTCAAATACGAGGGGGGTGCATATGTAGACAAAATTGGTCATATCTACATTGTGACTGAATTTCCTGAGAGGATCAACGAAAGGGGAGAGTTTGTGGACCCAGACAACTCCGAAAGAGCACACCTTGAAGAGTTTGTGACTACCCCTAGGGGCCGGTCTCAAGTATCACGGGTCTTGAGAGGAGACTTGATTCCTCAGGACGACTACTTGTTGGAAGTCTATATGATCCATGGATCAGACTTATTGCTTCAAACCAACTTACCTACTCCAGGAAGAGAAGAAAGCCCGATGACATTCTATGAGCTGAAAGACCCTGATGATGAAACTAGACTCACTTACCTGGATAAGGATCAAAGGAGATATTGGCCTGTGAGTACCTTAGACAGGGCTTGGCTGAGATATATGGGTGCGCCTGTATTTTCTCAGAGAGATCAGGCAACTACTTCACAAAATCCTTTTGGGAATCAACACGAGATGGAACAGACCACATCAGGACAGACCAGCCAACAAAGTGTGCCCAACCGTACTCACGTACAGTTTGCAACACCAGGAGTGCAAACACACAATCATGCCCACGTAGGGATAGGTAATCAGTATCGACCCCCAGTAAGACCACGATCACCAGTAGGAGGACAGCTTGGAGTACCGCCATTACGGCCAGCTGTCCCGGTCTTTCTTGTGATGCCCAGACCGCCTGAACCAATGAGAAGATTGAGATCTATTCAAGTAGCTAAATGTGTGAGAAACCATTATGATGGATTGGGAGAACCCTATGATCATATCGCAGAATTTAAACAAGTTCTAAGAGCGGAGCAAGTAGATGACTTCTTTGTGCAGTATGAGTCTCTTGGGCTCACCCTTATAGGGACAACTCTAACTTGGTTCCAACCCTTAGACCCAAATCAGTTTGGAAATATGGAACAGTTCTTTCAAGAATTCATTGGAGAATTCACAAAGAGAGGGATTAAACACAATTCTGCGTCTTTAATCCATAGCTTTAAACAAAACCCTAATGAAACTATGAAGTCTGTTGCCCGAAGATTCAATCAGTATGTGGATAGATGCCCAGTAGCTGAGAGACCCACTCAACAAAAGATGATTTCACTATTTTTAGATGGACTCACTAACGGAACCCTAAGAACACTAGTGTATGTGAAGAGGCTACAAACATTGAGTGAGTGTCTTCAAGAGTGCATTGATTTGGAAGACAACCTTGTCGAGGATCTCAAAGGTACAACCGACCTCACTAAATTAGAAGATTTAAGGAGCACCGTCACGTCCAACTCTAGTAACATGGAAGAATTAGCAGAATTATTAGCAAAGAAACTAGGAGTCCAGGGACAAAGAGCTTACCAAAACCCAGCGCAAAGAGTGCCTATGTTACGGAGATGTAATTTATGTGGAGGAGAGCACCCCACACACTTGTGTGTCCAAGGAGGGGCTGGCGCACAACCTATGTATCCATACCACCGACAGCAACAACAAGGGACTTCTTGGTATTGTCACATAGAACAAAAATATACCAATCACCCTACTGAGAATTGTCCCTTCAATAGGCAAGTACGCCCTTTTCAACCACCACCGTATAGACCTTATGGATACCCGCCTAGGGAACCAAGTAGAGAGATACCAAGATACAACCCGTATCCCACACCAACAGAAGCATCACGGCCATACGAGCAAACACCGTATCCACCACCACAACCAGTGCTAGGACCAACTGTCAAAACCACAGCAGGTAGTATCCGTAAAGTATGCTCAACCGGAAGAGAACTTAGAAAGAGCTATAGTCCCAGCATCGACAATGACCAACGTAGAATCCACAAACCCTGGATATGAACCTCCTCCAGGAGGGTACTACTCATACGAAGACAACATGATGGAATATGAAACGGCATACGATGCTCCTTACTTTGGATATGAGGGCTATGATCAGACTTATGGAGCAGAGACGACCACCTTAATGTATACGGCTCCTAAAGCACAACCAACAGTGAGACCACCTATCAGACCACCCATACAGAGAGGAAATTGCTATAGATGCGGAGGAGACCATTTCATTAGAGAATGCCCTCGACCTTACAACCCTCCACCACCTAGAATCTGGGAAGGATATTGCAGTGATTGCGGAAAAGAACATCTTTTTAGAGATTTCCCTAAGAATCCGGCCAAAGCTCAAGATACTGCACCCATTAACGTAATTGAGGTCATAGAAGGATCGGGGAGTGATAAGGAGTACACCGTACCACTAAAGGCTATTAGTAGAGCCCAAGCGAAGCAACAAAAAGGAAAACAACCAGAGGAGAAACAAGAGAGCAATAAAACTGTAGGCTCTGAAATTCAGGTAGTCGAGGATTCTGAGAACCCACGTGAGAACTCACAAAATACCAGAGTACAAAAATGGAAGGAAAGACAAGAAAAACTCAAAGAAAAATGGGCAAGAAATAAGAGTTAAGACAATAAGGAACACACTAAGGATTTGAAGGAGCATAAAGAGCAAAAAACTCATAAGAAGATCCCTGAGCCTCCACGGATTTGCTCAGAAAAAGAGAAGCCAGAATCAATTCTAGCTGACCCAAAGCCAGACGACTTAGACATGTGGTTGAAAGCTTACCAAGCTAGAATCAAAATGGGCCCAAATATAGAGCAACATGAAAAATTCTACCCTCAAGGGGAATTAGAAAAAGAAAGATTGACAATATGCAGGAGACTTATCGAGGTAGCACAAGCAACCCTAGAAAAGACTATCCCAATTTTACTAGAGACAAGGATTGCACATGGTCTGTACGAAGAATGCATCAAATCCAAGGATGAAGAACCTAGAAAGGAAGACGACCAAGATGAACGAAGAAAAGCACAAGATGAACAGGTGTCTATGATACCAGACCTAGAGGTTGATTGTCCAGAAGATTTGTGGAATAGAATCAGAGAAGAGCAATGGAGGAAGAATGGAGTTAGTCCGCCTCCTTTTGATGAAATAGATGTGGAAGATGGTCAACCCCATCCCAACCTGGAGGAAGCATATGAGGAAGCATCGAGACTTGATAGAGATAGAGAGGAAACTCTGAGCATCTCGACATTGCCAAATTACATGGGAGAATATGAAAGAGAGTCTCTAATAATACGAGCACCCACAGTGCATGGGAAGGAAAAAGGAAACACAGAAGAAAGTTCACACAATCTAACAGAACTTAAGAAAACAAAGGTGCAATGCAAATCGACGGTGGAAGAATTGCTTCAACTTAAACCACACTTATGGAGGTAGTTAGCGAACCAATTAGAACCACCACCAGAGAAAGAACAAACAAAAGGAAATGAAAAGGAAAGGAAATCAACGATACAAAATCCAGTTGATAAAGTGGGAGAATTTAGTGAAGGAGACGAAGGTAATACGTGTTTACCTGTCGCCCACAATGGATACATGACCAAGGCTATTCTAGATACGGGTGCCGAGGTAGGAATTGCCACCAAGGAGATATGGGAAAAGTGGGGAAAACCTGCCTTGCGACCCACACGCATGAAACTCCAATTAGCAGACAGTCATGTGGAAAGACCCTTAGGAATATTGGAACGAATCAAACTAACCACCTGTGGAGTAGAATTTGAACATACATTAAGTTCGAGAAAGCAAACAACTATGAAATGATATTAGGGCGACCCTTTATGAGACAAATGCGGGTAGTACAAGATTTGGGAAGAGATTCTTTATACCTGCAACATCAAGGAAACACCACCAAGATAAATTTGCACACGTTTGCCTATCGAGATGTCCCTCCGCTATAATGGAATCCAGTACATAGGGAAGAAGATGACCTATCCATGCACAGTGCTGGATCAAGTGATCAATCTTGGATGCATAAAGATGCCCAGTTATGGATGTGTAAAGAAGCGAAGAGAGAGGAGAGGAAAAAACAACTGTGGCCGATAGGACACTCTAACTATCGATTAGTAGAAGACCCTGACTACATGCCTCAAGTCTTTCCTGATGAGATTTTCGAGCCGCATGGATGGATGGAAATCTTAGCAACCTTAGATGTGTGCGTGAACGAAGAAGCGTTGACGATGAACGAGTGTATAGACGACGAAGGCTATGATGTAAATCTATATATGGTTGTTCTTCAAGAAGTAGAAGAAGGGGAAGTCCTGGAAAAAGAATGGAAAGAGGAATATGAAAGCATAGAAATGGAACCAGAATTTGACTCCAAAGAAAGCTACTTAAACACTATTCAGAATAAGAAGGAACAAGAACCAACAAAGATCTTATCAATTGAAATTGCTCCGGCATTACACAGGCAGAAGGAGGATATGAGTAAGGTAGAACCGGACCCTGATCTTTTTGAAGTTCTTGAACACTTTAAAAAATACGAAGTGGAAGAGAGAAAAGTAGCCATTCAAATGCCTAGACGAGAGGCACGAGACGGAGAAGCATATGACAACAAAGAACAAACCAAAAAAATTGTGGTAACAATAGAAGACAGAGAAGAGCGGTGCACATATATTGGAAAAGATGTATCTGAAGAGGAGGAAGAGGAACTCATCAACCTCATCAGAGAGTACCGAGACGTGTTCGCATGGACCTATAAGGATCTCAAAGGCGTAGAGCCCACCATTTGTTCCCATCGAATACCAATGACGGCCGACGCAAAACCATCCAAACAACACCCTTATACGTACAATGAAGTTTATGCAGCAAAAATTAAGGAAGAAATAGACAAACTACTAGCGGCAGGATTCATATATGAGATAGAACACACCGAGTGGGTATCGCCATTAGTAGTTGTGCCTAAGAAAAATGGAAAAGTGAGAGTGTGCATAAATTTGAAGAAGGTGAATGCGGCTACCATACTTGACAGCTACCCATTACCCATTACGGACCATCTGTTAGAGAGAGTAGCCGGAAAAGAGGTCTATAGTTTCCTGGATGGATTCTCCGGATACAATCAAGTAGCTGTTGCGACCGAGGATCAACATAAGACAGCATTCGCCACCGAATGGGGTGTGTACGCTTTTCGAGTAATGCCTTTCGGACTCACTAATGCACCTACTACTTTCCAACAATTAATGTGTCATGTTTTCAAGGAATTTTTGAAAAAAAGCATGGAAGTATATGTAGATGACCTCTACACATACTCCAATCAAAGAAACGACCACATCCCCGAGTTGAGGAAGATATTCAACAAATGTAGACAGTATAGAGTCTGTTTAAACCCAGAAAAATGTGTCTTCATGGTAAGACAAGGGAAAATCCTAGGACATATAGTCTCGAGAAATGGAATATCTATGGATGAGGACAAAATTAAAGTCATCTTAGACCTACCAAGACCTAAGAATGTGAAGGAAGTGCAAGCTTTTATGGGGCATTGTGGATATTACCGTAGGTTTATTCACATGTATGCCGTAATAGCAAAACCCTTGTATGGTCTCTTAACTCAATTTACTTGGACAGAAGAGTGCGAGAAGGCATTCAACGAGTTGAAAAAGAGGCTTAGTACAGCCCCAATTCTGAAATCACCAAACTGGAGCAAGCCATTTCATATTCATGTTGATGCTTCTAACTATGCCATTGGATGTATCCTCGCCCAACCAGCTGATGAAGGTAAGCTTGATCATCCAATTGCCTATGCTAGTAGACAACTGAATCAAGCAGAACGAAATTATACCACTACAAAACGAGAAGGCTTAGGAATGGTATACGCAGTGAAGAAATTCAGACATTATCTTTTAGCCAACAAGTTCAAATTCTTCATAGACCATCAAGCTTTGTTGTACTTAGTCAATAAGCCTTGTAACACGGGAAGGTTGGTACGATGGTTTCTACTACTAATGGAGTTCGATTTTGAAGTAATAGTGAAAAAAGGAAACACACATGTGAGAGCAGACCACCTTTCTAGGCTGACACACGGAGAGCCACCAGATGGAGTGCCCGATGACCTGCCAGATACATATCTGTTTAATCTAGAAGTTTGCCCAAAGTGGGCAGAAAAATTGATTCCTATACTCACCCATGGCCCTCAACACTCAATCAATAGGAACAGCAAGAAAGAAATTCTTCAATCGAGGAACTTACACATTGTGGCAGGAAGTGTATACTACAAGGAACCCAATGGAGTGTTACTCAGATGTGTTGACGAGGATGAACAAAAGCAACTAATTGAGCAAGCACATGTGAACAAATGGAGAACACACCAAGGGACTCATGGAACAATCCGAGAACTAAAGAGGTTAGGAGTGTACTGGACTGACATGCCCAAGAATGCTCACGACCACGTAAGTAATTGTGCAAAATGCCAAGGGACGATCCCAGAAGATCATATGTCTCTACCTTTTTCGACCATAGCACCCAATTGGAGTACAACATTAGTGAAATTCTTACAAACTAAAGAACATGAGGTAGGAGCTAGTTTAGCAAGAAAGCGATCCTTAGAGGAAATGAGCAAGGATTACATTCTCATGGGAAGACAATTGTTTAGGCGAGGTAAAGACAACCAACTCAGATTATGTGTGCATGAAGGAGAATATTTACCCATATTAGAAATGGCACATGCAGGTGCTGCAGGAGGTCATTTTTCAACGGAGAGAACTGTCAAAATGATTCTCTTTGTAGGCTTGTGGTGGCCAACTCTACATATGGATGTTGAAACATATGTACGAAGCTGTGAAACCTGTCAGAGAGCTAAATACCCGATTCGGAGAGATGACATGCCATTAAGACCCATGGTCTGTGCGAGGGCATTCACAAAATGGGGTATTGACTTCATAGGACCTATCAATCCACCTGCCAAAGGATCACATGCGGAGTACATCATTGTAGCCACTGATTACTTGACCAAATGGGTAGAAGCAAAAGCCACTAGAAAGAATGATGCTCAAACTACTGCCAAGTTCCTTTTTGAGCATATTTTCACCCGATTTGGATTACCCATAGAGATTGTGAGTGATCGGGGAACGCATTTCCTCAATGAAGTAATCGAGTCACTAATGAATGAGTTTTTAGTGATCCATAAGAAATCAGCCCCATATCATCCCCAAGCAAATGGACAAGCAGAGAGTTCCAATAAGGTACTGTGTACAGTATTGACAAAGATTGTCAATAATGGAAGGTCAGATTGGGACAAACAATTGCATCATGCAATTTGGGCCTTCCGAGTTGCATATAAAACGGCAATTGGAACTACCCCATTTAACTTAGTGTATGGACAAAATGCAATTCTGCCAATTGACTTCTTAGTGCCAACATTGAAAGTAGGCCAACAATATGAGTGGAATGGACATGAACTATCCCAACAACTAGACCAAATCGAGAAATTACATGAGACGAGGTTACAAGTAGTGGCAGGAATTTATGCAGCAAAAAGAAGACAAAAAGCATATTATGATGCACATATAAAAGACAAGGGACTTAAAGAAGGTGACTTAGTCTTAGTGTACACCTTAAAACAACACGCCAATAAGTTGAAAAAACGCGGTTATGGACCTTTGATCATAAATCGAATCTCGAATGGTGGAGCAGTCAATCTAGCCACCCTCGATGGTGACATTCTTCCCAACTACATTAGTGGATGTAGGGTGAGACGATTCGTGGAGCCTTTGACCGATCAAATGCTAGCACGATTACTAGGTGCCCAAAATAGGAAGAGGGAAGAGGAACGGATTAGAGAGGAAGCTCGACAAGAAGCACTAGAGCGCATTAGGAAACGGAAAGAATGGATTTGGCAACGAGATGAATGCTATCTACAAGGAGAAGAGCCTATCCCTATGGCTAATTATCAAGTCGATAATCATGATCCCACGGGTGTGTGTACGATGCAACCTTACCTAAACCTAGGGATCGGCAAGACGGAGTACAAGTTGATAGACGCATTGATAGACTCAGGAGCAGGACTTAGTTGCATACGAGATAGAATCGTAAAAGATCTGCAATTGAATTTGAATCCCACAAACGCTCGATTGATCGGAATTGGAGGTCAAACCCTAGAATGTATTGGAACAACAAATGTATCTCTCCACCTGGGCAATTCCTCCATGGAACAGAGAGTCTTAGTGTGCAAAGATGAGGATCTAATAGAAGACTTAGTGCTAGGACAAGACTGGATCATGGAAAATGAGGTGTGTATCTATCTAGCTCAAGGCTACATTTCAGCCAAGATAGGGCACAAGGAAATTTTCAGTTTATTAGGAGAAAAACCTTTACTCTCACCCAACACAATAGCGAGTTCAGAGACCTGCCAGGAAAAGAAGTTGGAGAACAATTCCAGTCTCAATATCTCTGAAACAAACCTAGATGAAACGGGAGGTCCCGACTATACGAGGTCCACAGAAGAGTCGCACTCACCACATTCTGTTGAGGAACAGCTAGTCACTAAGGAAACCAACGGTGAGGGACCTCTTCAACAAGCCAAAAAACAGCAATATTGGAAAACCACAAGCAGACACTCATATGAAGGACGACACAAATACAAATGGGTACGCAAGGATCAGATGCAGAACCAGGCAAAATCAGAACCCAATCTTGAAAAGGAAGCAAAGATCATAAAGACAACTACGCCGGAATCCACATCAAAAGGACGTTTGCAGATATGGATACCCAAACCATTGATGGAAGCCCAAAGATCGCAACAGCAGATATGGATTCCTAAAAAGGTAACACAAGCAGCTAAACAGGCTATAAGGACTCAGGAAGAAGCAGTACATCAGACAAAGCGCATGACAAAACCACATAAGAGTCATCCAAGCAACTGGAGAAGCAAGACCAAGATCACGCGAATAATGGAGAAAGCAAAGAGAACACATGAAGCAGGAAGGATCAAAGACACAAAACGACCTCTCTTAGTGGTCACGAAATGGATGTGGAAACCCAAGCAACCGCAAGGATTGGACGATCGAAGAAACAAAGATTTCCATTGCACTCATGAAATCTTTAATGCACCTAAAGTATGCATAATAGGGCCACATTACATGGCCAAGCATTTGGCACATGATGTACATTATAAAACTAGTGGTGCACATTCTCCACGTGAGATTAGATCTTAGCTTCACTTTGATAGGAATGGACTTACTATGTACATAAATAAATGCTTCGGCTATACTAACGATTGTCTTCTTTCAGGAAAAGTTATAAAAAGAGGTGGTAAGAGACCTCACTCAATGATGGGGAAACGGAGTGAAAAACGACAATAATCACAACAATGCATTGAACAGTTGCATACTTTCCTTTGAAACTAACGCACTTTTCGCTACAAGTGCAGATGGCTTCTGAAGATTCTGAAGCAACAGTACAAGAGGAGGTGCAGGAATTTCCTCCCCAAAGTCTCACGAAAGCAAAGGGACATTGGTTAAGAGATGAGCAACCAGTTGGAGACTATTTATTCTTGGCAAACATAAAAATTATGGATACAGAGCATCATTTTCCGATTATGTCCCAGGATTTTAGGGTCTTACATGAGATACCATCCACAATTGACATAATGAAGAAAGCAGGAATTCACAAGTATTTTGAATTACCCATCTATAAACCTGATTTCCAAAGATGCACGCAAGTCATGAACACCCTACAACCTGCACTACATGATCCACTGGTGCCAGAAGCTAGAGTTATGGATAAAGGAGGAGAGTGGGTTATCATTCAATTCACACATGAATTGATTAAAGAAGCATTCGGATGGGAAAAAGACGGGGTCACGATGATAAAAGAAGAGAGTCGTGGAGCAAAGACACGCACCTTTGTTGACATTAACAGAGTGGATATAGAAGAGGAAGTCAGACTGATTCACCAACATTTCTGCTTCCCCAACATGAATAGATACACGGCCCCACAAAAACTCATTGTTCAATTATTATCTCATGCCATTAAACAAATCGAAAATCAAGTGAATTTGACTCCCTATGTGCAAGAACGACTATTCGAGGCAAAGAAGCAATGGAATAATAAGAAGTTCCTCAATGGTACCACGGCCCTAACAGTTCTCATCTACCATGCTCTGGGCATGAGAGAACATTTACAGGAAATGCCATCTTCAACTTCTCTTGCACAATACGCCAAAATCGCCACTGTGCCAAAAAAGAAAAAAGGAGCAAAAATTGTGGAAGTGGCAGAACCCAGCTCTCAACCCAAAATGAGAGGCACAAAAAGACTCTGGGAAGCCAAGCAAGCTGAAGAGGACGCACCAACAACAAAAAGGATACATGTACTCCCAAAAACTACTATTGAAGGACAGAAGAAAATAACAGAAGAAGACTTAGCTAAAGCCCTGGAAGAGACTCATCAATATACAGGAGGGCAAATCAATCTGCTAGTACAAGATCATCATTATCGGCAGTCAGAACAAGCAAGAGAAACAAAGAGCAAACTCACAAAAGTCCATAGATATAGAGAGATTGGCTTGGATAACTCGAGTTATGTATCGGAGGGCCAAGAAGAGCAAAATACTTCATTGTTGGACGTCGACATTCAAAGTGAATCGAAAGATGATGGACAATGGGAAGAACTGAATGAAGTAGACTACAACAAGGGAGCAGAAGACCCTAAGGCGGAAGATCAACCCACGGGTGTTGATCAAAGCATCATAAGTGAGAAGGAAGACATGGAAGGAAAGCATACTATAACAGTTAATGAAACTTCAAACATCCCAGTCAAGGAGACCCAAGAAAACACAATCGAAGAAGAGGAACCCTCCCCAATGGATATCACATATCAAGGGAGTGCCACAAAAGCTAATAAGTGTGATGAGCAAACCAATGTCCAAAACATACAATTATAGATTCGACAACCACACAATGAAACTATCCATGTGGAACAAGGGAGAGATGTACAAACAGGAGAAACCCCAAGCATTCCAAAGACTTGGTTGAATGTGGATATCGCTCAGCTCAAGCCTGTGGTACAAGACATGATTAGAACCGCTCTAGATACGCAGCAACTCATGATTGAAGCTGATGAAGATTATGAGCAGGCCATGCAAGACAAAAACGAACTTCAAAAATTGGGTAAGAATCTCTCTACTGAGTTAAAAACAGTAAAGGAACAGGTTTTAGGAAAAGAAAATGAACTTCAAGAAATCAGAAACAAATACACCATACTAGAGACGGAGAATGAAAACTTGAAAGAACAACTTCAGGAAGTCACAAGGAAACTGCAAGCCAATGAGACTGAAAAGGCACGAATAAATTCAAGAAGCAAAATCTTGGAATCTCAATTAAAAGTGTACATGGAAGAAGCGGAAAGCTTACGCCAATGAAATAAGGAGCTGATGATAGCTATTCTAAGTGATCAACCCGTCGAAGTGCAAGCCAGACCAGAAACAAATATCCAAGCATTGGAAGAAAAGGCAGCTATGTATGAAGATCAACTCATAAAGGAGCAAGCAAAAGTTGTCGAATGGGAAAGAAGGTACATGGAAGACACTGCAGCTCTACGAGCTAAATGGAAAAAAGCAAAAAATAGATACCTATTACATTGTAAAGAAGATGCCGATCAGCTCGCCATTGCAGCTGCGGAAATTGAAAAAAATAAATCAACAATTTTGCAGGCTCAAGAAGAAATCAAGCAAAAGAAAGAGATGATCAAACAGCTACAGGATCAATTAGAACAAACGAGAAACGAGGTAAAGAAGATGATCAAACAGCTACAGGATCAATTAGAACAAACGAGAAACGAGGTAAATGGAAAAAAGCAAAAAATAGATACCTATTACATTGTAAAGAAGATGCCGATCAGCTCGCCATTGTAGCTGAGGAAATTGAAAAAAATAAATCAACAATTTTGCAGGCTCGAGAAGAAATCAAGCAAAAGAAAGAGATGATCAAACGAGGTATCAATTTTGAGGTATCCATCTCCAAGTAATCCTAGGTGTGACTAGATATATTTTTGTGGTGATAATAGACGTTTGTCGTGGATTGTGTAAAGTTTGTGTCAATGAGTAGTGATGCAAGACTAGAGACTTATGTGCAACTATTTGGGCATGAAGGCAAGTCTTAGGCACCTAGATTTGTTGCACCTTTGGGTCAACCTTCCTCAATTGCTTTGGTATCCAAATAGAAATAATTCTCCCTTGTTGACTCCTTGAATACTCCTTTGTTGCCACCTTCCACTGATTTGTTGGGTTGGTGTGTCCTTGGGGTCTATGCCTCTGAGCAGGGGGTTGCTTGCCCTTACATACCCAAATCTGCTTCACCGTTTGAGTCATCTTGCTTCGTGCATTTCATTGACTATAAGCATAGATTGTCTGCTTTCTCTACTTCATGTACTCCTTTGTTGGCTTTGTCTCAGTCACTTTTGGAAAAGAAGAGAGTTCCATCAGATCCCGGACTCTATTGTTTAGAACATCATTCTTCTGTGTCACAAAGTTTTGGACAAGAACAACATCTTTATCTTCATGTGTACTCCTAGAAGGATCAAGAGTTGGTGCCTTTCCTAATTCCTTGAGTGCTCCATTTGCTAGTTCAACTATGATATGTTGTTGGTTCATTCCAGACCTGAAGAAGTCCACTTCTTAGGTTCAAGTTCACTGCATGGTCATAGATCCAATCATGACCTAAAATAAGAGGATCAATGAGGTCCTCATCTTGGCATACTAGCACTTTCACTATCATTGGCACATCTTGAAGGTAGATGGGAAGTTCTACCTTGCCCATGCAAGGGATTTCCACACTTCCAAATCCTATGAGATATGCCTCTATAGGATTGACATTCACTTGTAAATCTTGACAATAAGAAAGTCTAACTACACTAGTGGCAACACCTGAATCAATTAAGGTTGTTATAGTCCTTGTATCCTTTCCTTTTCCTACCTCTATGGTCATAAAAGCACATCTATCAACAATTCGTTAAGGGGTCACACTAGTAGCTTGGCATATAGGCATGTGATATCTTGGTGCCTCTTGCGCTTCCTCACTAAGTTGATCTCTACCCTATCTTCTCAATTTCATTCGTCGGATGTGTTCTAAAGCTTCTGCCTACACTTCTTCTCAAAATCATTTTTCCTCTTCCTTACATTTCTTGGTAGTGTTGAGTCAGTTTAGCATTTCCTTTGTGAGAGGGTTCTTGATATAGTTTGACTCTGCATCCACTGATGTAACTAGGTATAATGTCATCTTCTAGACTGGCTAATTGGACTGCCCACTTGTTGCTATTCTATTGATAATCATGGGTTCATAGCCACACTTCTCTAATTTCCTTGCATGTTGCTTCAGGGTGTACACCAAGACTAGATATCCTTCCTTCAGACCCTTATCCTTCACATGAGCATCAAAGTATGCATTTTGCCTTTTCTTAGCCGCATAAATCCCCGTTGCTACTCTTAGTCTTGTTTCTCCTAGTCATTCTAAGTCAAAAATTCTAGATGAGAGCTTATGATCAGTCAAATGGTGTTCTTGAGCTACTTTCAGTGTTAGTATTAAGAAGTCCAATGTCAACATAGCATTTTGTCCAAAGACCATCTAAAAGGAGGTGGCTTGGAGCATTGTTTTGTAGGCCACTCGATATGCCCAAACAGCATGATGTACCTATTTATCCCAATCCGAATTTTATTATTCACCAATTTAGTCAGAACATTACAGAGTATCTTATTTGGGCTTGCGAGTGATGTGGAGCCAACTTCTTATGAACCACCATGAATTCTTGTAGCAATTATTCAATGATCTCATTAAAGAAGTGGGTGCCACAATCACTCACCAATTCTATTGGCAAACCATATCGTGTAAATACATTCTCAAATAGGAACTTGGTTGTGGTTTGCGCATCGTTCTTTCTTGTTGCCTCAACTTCCACCTATTTAGTCAGATAATTAGTGGCCACAATGATGTATTTGGCATGTGAACTCTTAGCTAGGGGATTAATATGACCAACACAGTCTATTCCTCACTTAGAGAATGCACGTCCACCCATCATGGGTTTTAGTGGCATCTCATCTTTGTGTATAGGGCATTGAGTTCATTGACAAATATCACGCCTCTTCATGTAGGTATGTGCATCCATGTGAAGAGTTTGCCACCAACGACCGGAAAAAATATTGCTTTGATCACCCTATCTGGTCCAAAGTGTCCTCTTGATACACCTTGGTGAGTAGTCTCTATGATCTTGAGGTATTCACTCTCATGGACACACATTCTGAGATATCCATCTCTTCCTCATTTGTATAGGTTATCACAACGATGAGTGTGCAATCTAGCTCCTCTTGCTCTAAGCTCTTTCTTCTAGCCAATGTCATCTCTTGAGGGAATGTTTTGATCCTCAAGAAGTCTACCCAATGTTCGCTCCAATCTGGCACTAAAGACACTTGATATAGAGTGGCATGTTCCACTGGTGGTTTAACACTACAGATTGGGCATTCCTTGCATAACTTATGGAAATCTGCTTCCATAGTTGGCTAATGCACTCCTAGTCTTCGTAGTGTTTGTAGGGTTTGATGTTTGGGGTGATGTTGTTGTAGTGCACCTACATGTGCTAATTGCAACCACTTTGCATATTTGTCTTCATCTACATAGCAAGCCAGTATGCCTTGATTGGTGTGCTTGTACATGTTGTCTACCATGATGTGCCATTTTTGAGACCTCACTAGTTGTTTATCTTTGGCTTTTAGTACAAGGTGTTTAGGTCCAAAGGTGAGAATAGGCACTATAGTTTTGGCCCATTGAGGCACTACTTTTACATTGAACAAGTAGGCATCAAGAAAGTCATCTGATACACCTTGAGGAGACTCTCCGAAAGTTAGTCTAGAAAGATGATCTGCCCTAAGGTGAGTCCTACCTTTCCTAACCATAACTTCAAAGTCATATTCCATTAGTAAGAGGAACCATCTTACTAATCTACTAGTATTGCAAGGTTTTTTCACTAGACAGAGTAATGTTTGATGGTCTGTAAAAAGTTTAAGCTTATTTGCAAGAAAATAATGATTAAAAGTTTAACTACATATACCATACCTAATCTGTCTCTCTAAATCATAGTATAATTTTGAACATCAACCGCATTCAATTGTCTATTGGCATAAGCAATGGGAAGATCCATATCACCTTCACCATTAGGTCATGCTAACGCACACCCAATCACCTAATTGGATGCATCCACATGAACATGGAATGGCTTGTTCCAATCTGGTGTGGTCAAGATTGGTGCTTAACACAATTTTTGTTTAAGCTCGTTCAAGGAGTTTTCACATTCATCCAATCACTCAAAGTTATTCAAAAGGGAGTACAGAGGCTTTGCAATGATTGCATACATATGAATGAAACGTCAATAATAGCCACAATGCCCCATGAAAGCTTGTATTTCATTGACATTCTTTGGCCTAGGTAGCTCTACAATAGCTTTGAGTTTATCCTCATCCGTGGATATTCCATTCTTTGACACTTTATGTCCTAAAATCTTGCCTTATCTTACCATAAAAACACACTTTTCTAGGTTCAAGAAGACTTGATATTCTCAACATTTGTCAAAGATTTCTCTTAGCTGAGGTATATGTGTTTGTCTAATGCTGGAATGAGCACATAGATCATCAACATATACTTACAAGCTTTTATGCAAGAACTCTTTAAGGACATGACACATGAGCCTATGAAAGGTAGTTGGCGCATTAGTAAGAACAAATGGCATTACACCAAAAGCAAATATGCCCCACTCTATGGAAAAAACCATCTTATGCTAGTATTCTCAGGTGATGGTAGCTTGATTGTAGCCAGAGAATCCATCAAGGAAGCTATATACTTCCTTGCCTTCTACCCTTTCTAATAGATGCTCACTGATGGGAGTGGATAACTATCTCTAATTATGGTTGTGTTAACCTTCATCTAATTAATGCATACACCTAACTTTCCATTCTTTTTGGGCACTACTACAATGGGGGAAACCCAATCAGTGTGTTCAGATTCATAGATAAATTCAGCTTCTACCAATTGATCCATCTCTTCCTTAATCTTAGCGGCATGATTGTTATTGTATGTGTATGGCTTCTACTTAGAGGGTTTGTCTTCTGAGGTCATGGGAATCGTATGTAAGCATACATCAAGGTCTACTCCTTTGAAATCCTTATAACTCCATGCAATCACATCTCTGTATTCTCTCAATAGTTCAATCAACTCTTTTTCATCTTCCGTTAGGTTATGTCCTATGTACATGCATCGTTCTTCACCTTATTCTATGGTCAGAATAATTTTCTTTGTGGTTTCTTTGTTGTCATAGGCCACTCCTTTGATTGCTTCTCATTTAGGCAATCTGATCATGAATTTCAGATCCTCGTCTTCATACTTCTTAAAGTTTTCAAGGACCTCAAACAAATCTTCTTCCTCTTCTAGTGGGAGTTCCCTCTTCTTTTTTTTCTTGCCTTCACTCTTGGTGGTTACCTGTGTGGCTAACCTCACATTGTTTGTAAGCTCTTCTCATCCTGAGTGACCTTCTACTTCATATAGGTATTCCTCTTTTGACTTACAAAATGGATCCATAATGATTGACTCTAAATCTGAATCACTTGCTTCTTCAATTTGCTCCATATTAGGCTCTCATTCTTCAAGAACCGAATCACACATGATTGGTTCTATAGTGAAAACCAAAATATCATAGACATCTTTGTCATAGTGTGGTGTCCATTGTTCTTCCTTGATAGCTACATCCATTGTGTCTAGGATTTCTGCCCAACCATGAGGTTCAATCTCCTCCTCTGGAAATATTATAGGTGCATAGGCTAGAACTCTAATTGATCTTATAGTTTCCTTTGCACCTATCTCTCTGGTGTTTTCTCTTTTCCATTCTTCTTCTGCATCTTTGCACATCCATAAGTGGGTGTCATCATGCATCCAAGAGGATCTTGATCCTATGGAATGCACTAACTCCATATCATCTGTGGCTCTATGGATGGGATTCCACTACATAGGGCTGTCTCAACGAGAGTAGTCCTTGAGATTGACTTTGGTTGTAACTGCTAAGTGTTGCAGATACAAGGAATTGATTCCCCAATCTTGTACTACTTGCAACTGTCTCATGAATGGTCTTCCCACCATCATCTCATAGGCTTGGTTTTTGCTAAAGTCACATACAACAAAAGTGTGCTCAAACTCTACATGACAAGTAGTGATAGTTATCCCTTCTAGCAGTTCCAAGGGTCTCTCTATGTGACCATCGGCCATGTGTAATTTCATTCTCGTTGGCCTGAGTGTTGGTTTGCACCAATGCTTCCATAGGGAAGTGGTGGCAATTACAACTCCTGTGTCTGAGTCCAAAATAGCCTTGGTTGTGTAACCCTGATGAGTGATAGGAAGATAGGTGTTTCCTTCTTCTCCCTCACTCGTATCTTCTATCTTATCCAAGGGTATTTCTTACACTATTCTATGTGATCCTACTTGGGAATAAGATTTCGCTACTTCTGGCACTTAATTTGTTATGTGTTTCCACAATTCTAGCTTAACCTTGAGTATCTCCTCTAAAGTGAGGTTGCACTGCACTTTAGTGCTCTTTACTACCTCTATATTCCTAAGTAAGAGTGAGTCTTCATTCCTTATCATGACTATGGGTGCTCTCATATAGGTAGACTTTTCTTCCCATGGACCTGTGAAATGAAGCAAATCTTGTAAGGAATTAGACTCAAAGTCTAATCATTCACTAGACTGGGCATCCTCTTGTTCTCCTTAAATATGTTTGGTTGGTGTGGGTAGCTCTGGAATCGGGCATCTCTCCAAGTATTGCCTAAATCTTCTTCCTGCGATTCTCATTGCCTCTTGAAGTGTCTGTTAAAGCTATGGATCAATGATTACATGTTGTACCTTATGCCACTCTTAGAAAACTCCGCATTAGGGCAAAAAACAACCGAAAAGGGGATGTTTGCTAATGACAAATTAAGGGAATTGACAAATAGAGTCTTTCCACATGTACAAGAATATAACATTTTTGTCTCCTTTAACCGTATGAAGAAATTCTTCTTTTAAGACAATATGCTCTAAAAGTGCCGCTAAAGTGATGAAGATTCTTGTATTCAGTGTACAATTTTTTGGTTTGATGCAAAAAAATATATTTTTTCACACCATACAATGCATATTTTTAATTTTCCAAGAAGGAATTGATTTTTGAAGATACGAAATATTTTTGGGTTCACAAAATTCCATGGTCATTCGGCGACAGGGTTTACATCAAATCAAAAGTTTCCATGTGTACAAAGCCTTTTTATCTATAAATACTGGCAAAGGTTGTGAATGTCGATTTCTTGCTTTGAGCATTCTTCTTCTTCTCAATTCGAATGGCTTCTTCTTCCCATCGTCCTTCCAATCATGTAAACTCAGGTGAGGTTTACAATAGAAGAGAGGATTCTTTGTGGAAACCTCTTTCTGTGAAGGTAAATGAATGGGTAACTATGCTTCCTAGTTGTAGAGGTGCCCATAAAGTCAAGCGTGCTAAAAGAGATGACACAAGCAACCATTAAAGGGGACGTATTCTCAGTTTTAAATTGAAGAGATGCGGTTGTTTTGCAAGAGTACAACATTTGTACAATGCTTAGGATCTTGTTCTAGAAAATCATCTACAATTTCCTTCGTACTGTAAATGAAACATAACAACATATATGTTTTTGTATTGCAGATAATTTTCCTTCCAATATTGTGGAGTGGCAACCTGTTGAATGTTTAACAGGAACATTCAAAGTTCTTCATAATGAATATGTAGAACTTATGTATGCAGACAAATCTATTCAATTTTTCAATAGCATAGAGTTATTTGTCCATTTTGCAGATTATCAGGTGCCATCAGGGAGGAGCTCTTATAGAAATCTTGTACATCTGCTTACTCCTTGCAGCTCTTCATTAGATTGGGATGCTCCTGATCATTCAACAGTTTCAAGTTTTTTATGCAAAATGAAATTTGACGTCCAAAAGGCAATGTCAGCAAGCCAAATTTTGAGAAGGATAAAGATTCAATGGTTTTTGCCTATTCATGTTTTTGTAGCATGCTTTAAAAACATGTTATTACAAAAAACAAAAATAATGTGGTTGAATAGGAGAGTCTTTATTTCAGAGATTGATGATGTTTTAGGTAGGGAATGCGATAGCAAAGAAGTTCAAAAGCTACATGGCATCATTTTATGTAAAGTTAGTCCAAATTCTCTTTCAATCTCATATTAGATATCTCGATAATCTTTGGTTTTAGGATATGACTACAGAAGGTGGAAAAAAAAGCTTGGACTCTGGATAGCCTCAGAGGAGAGCTGTTCAGAATTTGAGTTAGAAGTATTGATTCATCCAGATTTTCAATCTAGGAAAATAATTTTCACTGCAAATTGGAAACTCAGATATGTAAGGGAGCTCCTAGAATACATTGATGAGGTATCATCACAATTCCGATTCTCAACTGATGGTGCAATAGTTAACATTAGATCAGAGAAAACATTATCTTGCATAACTTGCCTTCCACCCAGGGTGATCAAGTTCCAACCCTTAAGATTGTAACAAGTCTAAAAAAAGTTGATTGAATAGAAACCAAGACATTCTTACATAATATATCTCCCTCTTTTAGAAGCTTTTTTTCATACTTCCAATGATATTTCTTTGCAGGATGGTGACTAAGAATGTGACTGATTACATCACTTCACTTATGTCTTTTTATGGACTATATTTATTGGGATTTTTTGTTTAATTTCAACATTCTGATGAGGTTTCTATTGTGCAATGATTATATAGGAACTTGCATGAGTAAATTCTAGGTGACTCAAGAATATAAACCAAGACATTCTTACATAATATATCTCCGCTTTTACGAACCTTTTTTTGATACTTCCATTGATTTTTCTTTGCAAGATGGTAACTAAGAATGTGACTGATTACATCACTTCAATTATGCCTTTTTATGGACTATATTCATATTGACATTTTTTTGTTTAATTTCAACATTCTGCTGAGGTTTCAATTGTGCAACGCTTATATAGGAACTTGCATATGAGTAAATTCAAGATGAACAATACTTTTACTTTTCAATAACTTATTTCAATTGAAGTATTTGAGTCCATCCAAGGTGCACATTAGAAATTCTCCATGCTTGTCTGGCCTCAAGGTATGCATGAGAAAGTCTCCATCGTGCACATAACTAGGAATATTAAAGAGGGTGGAGAACCTCATGCAAATTCCAAATCAAGTGATATTCAGAATATGTAGAGCATGAAGTTTAGTCATATTACAGTGTAGATGATATTAGAGAAGACGATCGATTCAAGCGACTAGGGAAATCCAAGCTTGTCAGATTGTCCTAATCACTTGAATCGTTTGTGTATTACAAACTACCGAAACATGCTTCAAAACGTGAATTTTGCATTAAGCTTTGACTGATGAGCAATACCACTTTCCATCTCAGCTCATCTTATGCATAGTTGCCTTAAGAGGATGCTATGAGAAAATGGAAAAGATTGGATGACACGATTGATACAAGCGATACGAGCCATCTGTAATTCTCCGATTGCCCATATCGCTTGTATTGGTCATGTCATAAAAGCTTCTCTATCCTCTTCACATTTAACTTTTCAACAAGAATAAATCAAAAACACACAAAATACAGACATTTTGATGACATGACCAATTCAAGCGATTAGGACAATCCGACATGTCCGATTGCCCTAATCGCTTGAATTGGTTGTCTACCAAAGTTTGCTTGTTCCTCTTCACATACACAAATTTTGCTTGAACCATGCAATGAAGTCACTTTTGCTTAGTTCACAAGAGGATCAATTCAACATTATATTACTCAAGGCATATAAATATAGTTACAATGACCATCTTCCAGATGAAGACTGGCATAATTACATACAATTTGTACATAAATAAACCTTCCAACATATGTTGGTTACACATTAAATTACAATCTTACATTCAAAAAATATATTGTTTCACCCTTCTTTCCTGTCCTTTTTGGAGCCTTCACCTCTGCGCTACTTGTGGACCTTTTTGGAGCTCTCACCTCTACTTTTATTCTTTGGCCCATGCTTCAATGGGGAGTAAATAGGAAACCCTTTCTTCTTTTCTTCAGACTTCTTTTTATCTGGTGGTGGTGGTGGTGGAGGTGAGTGTGGAAGACTGCATGTTTCATGATGGCATTTATTGCTCTCTCCCTGATCAAGATGACCCATGCATTTGGATAGTCTGACAAGTTTAACTCAGGACTGTAAAACCTTCTTTCCAAGAACCTTACTGCATTTGCAATCACTCTCCAACCACATGAGGTGTTGTCTTTTTGTAATGGCACATGTATTTGAATGTATCCAAACCTTTTTCCTTCATTCAATTTAGGAATTCTTGGAATGTTCTGATCAATATGCATTTTGATAAGCTTAGCAGCACTGCAAGGTAAACTTAAAATCAAAATGGATGGCAAGGCTTTAAAATAGAACACAACAAAATTATGGCAAGGCTTACACTTTGTAGTTTCCATGTTGTGACTAGAGAGAATTCATGAAAAGTGCTTGATATTCATTGAAGTCAATGATAATAAGACTCCAGTGGCCCCTGTCAATGAGTTCATGTAAAAACAACTTCTCTATTGAAAAAAATGTTACTTAGTTCAAAATGAAGATGAATACTTTTCAATATAGAGGTAGATAATATATTCTACCTCTTTTGTAACATTCTTTAGAAAGAATTTCACATCTCCATGCTTGTACAAAAATCAGTGAGTCACAAGAGGATCTATGATGAAAACGTTTCTTGAAACTGCTTCCTCACATTGTTGCAAAAGGACCCTAGAATTCAAGAAATATAAATTCAGTATAAGAAATACCAAATTAAGGAAAACATGGGCATTTTATGGCCTGTAGATAATACTTGAGTGCAATATTGACTACACTATCAGATATTTCAACATTGACCTCTCTGAGCATTTTGTTATCTTTTGGTCTTATATGAAGCAAGAATTCCTCCTGCCATGGCATTACAACATTTACTATCACCTACCCATCTCCTTTTTTAAGAAGTTCTTTATTTGCCTTTTGTAGCTTCTCAATCTCATTCAGGATAACATTTTCCTCTAACAACAAACCCTGCTTTTTCCTCTCCTCCTCACAATTTGCTACGTTTCTTGTTGCATGATCATGAGGGACCTGAGGGTGGACCTCTTCAATTACAACCGATGACTTAGGTGCTCATGCTGGAGGTATATTGAGAATATCAAACAACTTTTGATCATGGTGATCAATAGGCAGAATAGATTTGTCAAACTTATAACTGAGCCTTGATACAATCACATAATCTTGTGCCATCAATGTCACCCTCTGACAATGAGCTACACACAAGTAAGCATCATTCATGAAGTCGATTGCAAAGTCTTCTCCAACTTTTTGCAAGGATAGAAGAGCTTGAGATTGCCACTTCACGTTTATGAAGGACGTGGTCTTCATCATCGAATAGAGATTGGCTGAAATTTGCTTGACAACTCTCATGGAAGGAAGTTTGGGGATCAGGAGTCCCATAGACTTTTGAGCCTTTCTTATCTCCCTCAAAAACTTAACATGGTAATGGACCCTTTTTTTGAAGACTTCACTGATGCATTAAGGCCTTGATTACTTGTCTGGGGAGAAGGTCCCTTGTCATCTTGATTTTGGCCAATTTTCTCTTGACCCTGAGGGTACAAATTCCTTGCTATCTTCTTTGTCCTAGCCATAACTTGCATAAAAAAAGAGTTTGAAAGCTTGGAAGAAATTTAAAAAGAAAAAAAAATAATGTAAAAAAGCTTCACAATGCACTCTATGACATTCAAGAAACACAACCGATCCAAGCGATTAGGGTCAACCAGAAATCCCCAGATGTCCCTAATCGCTTGTATCGGTCGTCCTTATATTCTTCATGAATTATCATTCCATTCTATTTCCCATATAGCCAACAATGCAAAATAGCTAAAGCTATGCCTTATAGAACATTTTTCCAAAGCACTGATTATAAATGAGAAACACGACCGATTCAAACGATTAAGGTCATCTAGAAATCCATGGATGCCCATATTCGCTTGAATCGATCATATTGTAAAATGATTGATCATGGTGACTGATCCAAGCGATTAGGGGCATCTGAAACTTCTCGATGCCCCTAATCGCTTGGATTGGTCATGTACAAGCTTCTGTGATCCATTATACCTCACACAAAATGTGTTGTCTATGGAAAGTTTTGAAAAGCAGGTAGAGAACTTGAAGGCAATGGCAAGTCGGTGCTAGCAAGGAGTTCACAAAAAATGAAAAAAAGTCACAGAATAGAGGAGCTTAAATAGGTCTCTGGAATGAGCTAACCGTTGGTGAGACATGGCACCCTGTGATTGGTCCACATCATCTAGCCATTCCGAATCCCAACGTATAATGCCACATGGTATCGTTTGAGTGGGATACATCATCTAGCCATTGCGATTCCCAACATCAGTTTGCCACATGGTGCTGGCTTATTGGTCCACATCTGTCACAGTTACCCGATCCTTCACGACTATAAATACCAGTTCCCTCAACCATTTCACATTTTCAACTTTCATAGAATTTCTCTCTTCATCACCCTGCATAGTTGTGCTTCATACCCGATACGACTGATACAAGCGATTACATGCATTTGGCTAGCCTTTGACTAGCTTATTTTGCTTGCATCGGTCGTGTTCTTCACTAGGACGCATTAGAATAACTAGAGATGAGGTGAAGGAAAAGATGTGATCCTAAGTGTTTCTCCATCTGAGAAAATACTGGATTTTATGGTTCAAGAGTGTTTAATAGTGGATTATTTTCTAGATGCAATGAGGACATTCAATTCCAAGATAGATTTTGAAGTACTTTTGGAGAAAACAAAAAGCTTTCTCAGGGATGAGTGGGAGAGCTTCCTGGGTGTGGTCAATGGAAAGGAGATTACTATCTCTAGAAAAGCCTATATCCATACACACATCTTTGGAAAGAATCCATTGGATAGGGCAAAAATCACTAGAAAGTGCAAAAGGATATCCCCTTTTCTACGAAAGCTAGATTTATGCCCAAAGCATGAAAGGGACTTCTCTTTGCTCCCCTTGAATATTGCCTTCTTAATATGGCTTGATCACATGTCAAATGACAAGGAGGAAGAATGTCTTCATGTTGAAGAGAAAGAGCCATTCCTTGAGTTGACACTTGAGGGAAGCTCAAAAAGTATGAAAGGTGTCATGGAGATTGTTGAAGAGATCAATCTCCAAGCAGAAGAAGAGCAGGTCAAGAATTTTGGTGTGGCTACTTTTAAAGCAAAGACTGCTATAAGGGAGCCAACTGAAGATGTGAAAGTTTTTTAGAAGTCCCTTCTTCTCCCAAATCTACCATTTTATTTCATCTCTGGAAAGGAATTTATTCCACTCTATTACATTCAGGAACTCTTCAACCTAAGGGAATACTATAGCCTTACTGCTATAGTAGAGTCAGAGGAAGTTGCAAGGAGATTTATCAATGAGAAGGGAGAAAGAAAAGAAGAATTTGTGTGCCTGGATTTAGCATTGTCAAATGAAGATTTCAAAGATTCATCAGAAGCTCTTTCAAGCTGCTTTGAAAGAGCTATTTCAGAGAAACCAACACTTGATGATGAAGATTTGATCAGCATCAGAAGGATCTTGGTATATACTCATTTGGGCGTGGATATTCATTTTTGGATGTTGCGGAGGACAGAGGAACCATATCTATTGACTGAAAAGAGCTCATTGAGGAGGAAGATGAAGTCAAGGTATGTAAAACAAAGTTTCTTGTGATGTGTTAGAGGTGACCGATTCAAGCGATTAGGGTCATCGAAGAATATCCAATAAGTCTTATCGCTTGAATCGGTCGTGTCTATGACTTGCATGCAATATTCATAATTTACATCTTTTTTGTGTATTACTACTCTATCAACATTAATTAGGGGGAGAAATGATATGCGATTGATTCAAGCGATTAGGCCCATCGGATATTTTGTGATGGGCCTAATCGCTTGAATCGGTCGTGTCTAAGATTTGCATGCAACATTCATATTTAATATCTTACTATGTGTGTTGGTACTCTTATGAACATTTATAATCTATTTCCATGAAGTTATGGGTGAGGAAATGATATGCCATCAATGCAAGCGATTCGGCCCATCAGATATTTTTCAATGGGCATAATCACTTGAATTGTTGTGTCTAAGACTTGCATGTAGTATTGATAGTTAACATCTTACTATGTGTATAAATACTATTTTCAACATTAATTATATGTTTCTATAAAGTTTATGGTGAGAAATCGAACACAACCGATGACCCATCCGATATTCTTTGATGACCCTAATCGCTTGAATCGGTCGTGTCTCATGCTTTGTTTCTGCTTGTGTTTCCAGTTATTTCTATGACTTTAAAAGTTTCCTTGGACTTCTTCTAACCTAGGTTTTTGACTTTTTCCACTTCTTCCAAAATTGAATCCATAATTAATTTTTATTATTCATAAGCACTATAGTGAAGAGCCAAATTTTGCACTATTCTCCTTGAGGACTCTTTCAAGATACATGGGTTCTTCAATACCCTTTAATGCATACAGAGTTTTGCTACTTGAAAGAACAGCTGCATTTAGAAGTTTTGGATATGCCTCAGGATTCAATGCTTCAAGGGCAGGCTACTTCCTTTGTTACTCAAGCTATGCAATGGCTGCAAGGGTGTGAGATGTTAAATAGTATTGCTGGCTACAGGAGAAAAGAGTACCTCAGATACAGAGGATATTTTCCATAGCCAAGCTCATTCAAAAGACTCAAGAAGGATTAAATATATTTCTTTTCAAAGCTTATTACTCACAAAATGTACATAGCAAAATTACTCAAAGCTTATTACTCATGAAATTACATAGCTAAGAGACATTGGGTCTTGGTTGGGTAAAAAAAAAATCACCCTTCCAAGTGTACGCATGCCTACCACGTTCCATTACAATGAACACTCTCTCCGATGTGTTGTCTAAGTAGTCCACTTTGCTCCTACTTGCCAAATCTACGTTGGCTTCCTTGTTCGCTCAATCCTCCTTGGCCTTTTCTCTATCCTTGCTCCCTTTGGCTTTTTTTTTTATGTGGATTGATTTAGACTCCCATGTTCCAATAAATTGGTGTGATTCGTGTAATGAATTAGACACAAATTCCAATCCCTCACCTTAGTAATGCTCCAAAGGGTCTCCATAAAGAGATGGAATATCCTAGGGAAATTGGTCCTATAAATCATGTATTTACTAGATGGGTGGTATATTCCCTTCTGCTTGGACCATTTGTCTTCCTTAATTTCCTTCAAGAACTCTTGAGATTATTTGGTAATGGATAGAAGTAATCCAAACTCGATGGAGTTTGGAAGACAAGCTTCTTTAAGGGTAGAACTTCCTCTTCAGTTGTGGATGGATAGAGCTTCTTGGGGTGCTATGGCTTCTTGCCTAGCTTCCAATTATTCTAATCGTTCTTATATGCCTTGGAAGTGCAGCTCAATTTTGATAGAGTTAGAGAGATTGAAAAGTTTGTTGGCTTGGAACATTGCTTGAGCTAGTTCCACCATCTTTACACATAGCTTAGATTTTTCACTCTTTAAATCACGTTGAGGGTAGCTCTTTTCTAAGTTTGCTACACTTGGACCTTCTTGAAGATGGGCTTGATATGTTGTGCACATCAGGTCCAAGTCTTCAAGGGTAGGATTCACACAAATCCTGCTTTTGGGGGTGGAAGAAGCAAATGTTGGAAGGTGGGGGGATGGGATCGGTGGAGGGGTTGAAATTGAGGGAAACTGAGATGGAAGTTCCAATATTTTGTTTTGGGTCCCTTCAGTGCTACCTTCTAACTAGAAGATTTAGAGATCATGCTAGAAGAATAGTCACACCCTTTATAAAGTTTCGAAAGTTGTAGTTCCTCACCCAGGTTGCTAAATTGTATAAGCTCTCAAGTCCTACCTAGCATTGCTTCTAGTTGCACATAATGTTCAATCTAATATAGCTCTCAAGGTGCCAGCATCTGCTTTTCCTCTTCCATTAGTTTTGAAAGAACGTGAAAATCCTTTGTAAGCACAATTCTTTGTCTATATAAAGTTTGTTTTTTCTTGAATAGCTTTGACATCAGCTTTTGGTAGAGTAAATTCTCTTTTCTTCTCTAATTCTAGCAAATATTTGGGAGTTAGCTCGTTTCCCATTCTCTTTGAAACTAGGTTAATTATCTATGTCCTATATTCGGAAAGTCAACCTATATTTATTTGAGTTTTAAGAATGTATTTCCCATGTCGGTCACGTTCTCAACGAAGGATTTTATGCTCTATCATGATTTCCAAGAAAAAAACTATGAAGGGGTCTCCAAAAGGAAATGAAATGCAGCTCCGACTTTTCATGCTTAAAATACACATTGGGAGTGTTGTTTTCCAAAACCTTGGAGATCTTGTTTTCCGATGGGTGCCACCATTTTCTTCAAAGCCTTGAAAAGTGTGCTCTTTATGTAAAGGAATAGGTGGGATCCAAGAAAGTATGCATGAACGTTGGAAGAACATTTCTAGGATGGAGAGATGTGGAATGATCTCATACTTATAATAAACAAGCAATGGACTACTTGCTAATGAAATAAAAACCTTTTTGGACTATTAGATCTGCTTTCTTAGTTCCAAAGTCTCCACATCTTTTGGCTATTATTGGACATGAAAAAGTAAACAACCAGAGTTAGTTCCAAAGTCTCCACATCTTTTGGCTATTATTGGACATGAAAAAGTAAACAACCAGAGTTTACTGTTATATTTGTGTTATGTTGTCCTCAAGAGAACTACACTATGTAACAAGGAAACGATCCCTTTTTTTGTGATCAAATAAAAATCAAACTGAAGAGAGACAATAAGATTACTAGGTCTCAAAGGAGATGAAGGAGGAACCCCAAAACAACAAAGAAGTTACAAGTTATAGTACACACACAGCATGACATGTATTCACTCATTCTTAGGAGAGACATGAGAACCTTCTTCAATATTTTTTATTCATAAGCAAATAAATTAGGACGACGAAAGGAAACACAATACCCCAACGTAGGGGAAAGAGGAGTTTAGAGGGGAGGAAAGCTAGAATTGAAGTCACTTTTTTCACCTACAGGTAACAACCTTTCTGAAGAATGTCCAATATTTTCTTGAGTCAAGGCATTCAGAGAAAGATATGATGTCCCCTTGTTGATGGCATCTCTTGCAACGACAAATCTCCTTTCCTAACCTTAAGCGCTTGCTTGGTAGTCTAGATGTATTGCTGCAATAATCAACCATCTCAATAACAGTCTAGATGTCTTGAAGGCTTGCTTGGCATTCAGAGAAAGATATGATGTATGTGCCCCTTGTTGATGCATTCAGAGAAAGATATGATGTCCCCTTCTTGATGGCATCTCTTGCAATGACAAATCTCCTTTCCTAACCTTAAGGGCTTGCTTGGCAGTCTAGATGTATTGTTGCAATAATCAACCATCTCAATAACAGTCTAGATGTCTTGAGGGCTTGCTTGGCATTCAGAGAAAGATATGATGTATGTACCCCTTTGATGCATTCAGAGAAAGATATGATGTCCCCTTGTTGTTGGCATCTCTTGCAACGACAAATCTCCTTTCCTAACCTTAAGGGCTTGCTTGGCACTCTAGATGTATTGTTGCAATAATCAACCATCTCAATAACAGTCTAGATGTCTTAAGGGCTTGCTTGGCATTCAGAGAAACATATGATGTATGTGCCACTTGTTGATGCATTCAGAGGAAGATATGATGTCCCCTTGTTGATGACATCTCTTGCAATGCCAAATCTCCTTTCGTAACCTTAAGGGATTGCTTGGCAGTCTAGATGTATTGCTGCAATAATCAACCATCTCAATAACCGACTAGATGTCTTGAGGGATTGCTTGGCATTCAGAGAAAGATATGATGTATGTGCCCCTTGTTGATGCATTCAGAGAAAGATATGATGTCCCCTTGTTGATGGCATCTCTTGCAACGACAAATCTCCTTTCCTAACCTTAAGGGCTTGCTTGGCAGTCTAGATGTATTGTTGCAATAATCAACCATCTCAATAACAGTCTAGATGTCTTGAGGGCTTGCTTGGCATTCAGAGAAAGATATGATGTATGTGCCCCTTGTTGATGCATTCAGAGAAAGATATGATGTCCCCTTGTTGATGGCATCTCTTGCAAGGACAAATCTCCTTTCCTAACCTTAAGGGCTTGCTTGGCAGTCTAGATGTATTGCTACAATATTCAACCATCTCAATAACAGTCTAGATGTCTTGAGGGCTTGGTTGGCATTCAGAGAAAGATATGATGTATGTGCCCCTTGATGATGCATTCAGAGAAAGATATGATGTCCCCTTGTTGATGGCATCTCTTGCAACGACAAATCTCCTTTCCTAATCTTAAGGGCTTGCTTGGCAGTCTAGATGTATTGCTGCAATAGTCAACCATCTCAATAACAGTCTAGACGTCTTGAGGGCTTGCTTGGCATTCAGAGAAAGATATGATGTATGTGTCACTTGTTGATGCATTCAGAGAAAGATATGATGTCCCCTTGTTGATGACATCTCTTGCAATGACAAATCTCCTTTCCTAGCCTTAAGGGCTTGCTTGGCAGTCTAGATGTATTGCTACAGTAATCAACCATCTCAATAACAGCCTAGATGTCTTGAGGGCTTGCTTGGCATTCAGAGAAGATATGATGTATGTGCCCCTTGTTGATGCATTCAGAGAAAGATATGATGTCCCCTTGTTGATGGAATCTCTTGCAACGACAAATCTCCTTTCCTAACCTTAAGGGCTTGCTTGGCACTCTAGATCTATTGCTGCAATAATCATCCATCTCAATAACAGTCTAGATGTCTTGACGGCTTTCTTGGCATTCAGTGAAAGATATTATGTATGTGCCCCTTGTTGATGCATTTAGAGAAAGATATGATGTCCCCTTGTTGATGGCATGTCTTGCAATGATAAATCGCCTTTCCTAACCTTAAGGGCTTACTTGGCAGTCTAGATGCATTGCTGCAATAATCAACCATCTCAATAAGAGTCTAGATGTCTTGAGGGCTTGCTTGGCATTTAGTAAAAGATATGATGTATGTGCCACTTGTTGATGCATTCAGAGAAAGATATGATGTCCCCTTGTTGATGACATCTCTTGCAATGACAAATCTCCTTTCCTAACCTTAAGGGCTTGCTTGGCAGTCTAGATGTATTGCTGCAATAATCAACCATCTCAATAACAGTCTAGATGTCTTGAGCGCTTGTTTGGCATTCAGAGAAAGATATGATGTATGTGCCCCTTGTTGATGCATTCAGAAAAAGATATGATGTCCCCTTGTTGATGGCATATCTTGCAACAAAAATCTCCTTTCCTAAACTTAAGGGCTTGCTTGGCAGTCTAGATGTATTGGTGCGATAATCAACCATCTCAATAACAGTCTAGATGTCTTGAGGGCTTGCTTGGCATTCAGAGAAAGATATGATGTATATGCCCCTTGTTGATGCATTCAGAGAAAGATATGATGTCCCCTTGTTGATGGCATCTCTTGCAACAAAAAATCACCTTTTCTAACCTTAAGGGCTTGCTTGGTAGTCTAGATGTATTGCTGCAATAATCAACCATCTCAATAACACTCTATATGTCTTGAGGGATTGCTTGGCATTGAGAGAAAGATATGATGTATGTGCCCCTTGTTGATGCATTCAGAGAAAGATATGATGTCCCCTTGTTGATGGCATCTCTTGCAACGACAAATCTCCTTTCCTAAACTTAAGGGCTTGATTGGCAGTCTAGATGTATTGCTGCAATAATCAACCATCTCAATAACAGTCTACATGTCCTGAGGGCCTGCTTGGCATTCAGAGAAAGATATGATGTATGTGCCACTTGTTGATGCATTCAGAGAAAGGTATGATGTCGCCTTGTTGATGACATCTCTTGCAACGACAAATCTCTTTTCCTAACCTTAAGGGCTTACTTGGCAGTCTAGATGTATTGCTTCAATAATCAACCATCTCAATAACAGTCTAGATGTCTTGAGGGCTTGCTTGGCATTCAGAGAAAGATATGATCTATGTGCCCCTTGTTGATGCATTCAGAGAAAGATATGATGTTCCCTTGTTGATGGCATCTCTTGCAATGACAAATCTCCTTTCCTAACCTTAAGGGCTTGCTTGGCAGTCTAGATGTATTGTTGTAATAATGAACCATCTTTATAACAGTCTAGATGTCTTGAGGGCTTGGTTGGCATTTAGAGAAAGATATGATGTATGTGCCCCTTGTTGATTAATTCAGAGAAAGATATGATGTCCCTTTGTTGATGGCATCTCTTGCAACGACAAATCTCCTTTCCTAACCTTAAGGGCTTGTTTGGCAGTCTAGATGTATTGCTCCAATAATCAACCATCTTAATAAGAGTCTAGATGTCTTGAGGGCTTGCTTGGCATTGAGAGAAAGATATTATGTATGTGCCCCTTCTTGATGCATTCAGAGAAAGATATGATGTCTCCTTGTTGATGGCATCTCTTGCAAGAACAAATCTCCTTTCCTAACCTTAAGGGCTTGCTTGGCAGTATAGATGTATTGCTGCAATAATCAACCATCTCAATAACACTCTATATGTCTTGAGGGCTTGCTTGGCATTCAGAGAAAGATATGATGTATGTGCCCCTTAGTGATGCATTCAGAGAAAGATATGATGTCCCCTTGTTGATGGCATCTCTTGCAACGACAAATCTCCTTTCCTAACCTTAAGGGCCTTCTTGTCGGTCTAGATGTATTGCTGCAATAATTAACCATCTCAATAACAATCTGGATGTCTTGAGGGCTTGCTTGGCGTTCAGAGAAAGATATGATGTATGTGCCCCTTGTTGATGCATTCAGAGAAAGATATGATGTCCCCTTGTTGATGGCATCTCATGCAACGACAAATCTCCTTTCCTAACCTTAAGGGCTTGCTTGGCAGTCTAGATGTATTGCTGCAATAATCAACCATCTCAATAACAGTCTAGATGTCTTGAGGGCTTGCTTGGCGTTCAGAGAAAGATATGATGTATGTGCCCCTTGTTGATGCATTCAGAGAAAGATATGATGTCCCCTTGTTGATGGCATCTCTTGCAACAACAAATCTCCTTTTCTAACCTTAAGGGCTTGCTTGGCAGTCTAGATGTATTGCTGCAATAATCAACCATCTCAATAAGAGTCTGGATGTCTTTAGGGCTTGCTTGACATTCAGATGAAGATATGATGTATGTGCCCCTTGTTGATGCATTCAGAGAAAGATATGATGTACCCTTGTTGATGGCATCTCTTGCAACGACAAATCTCCTTTCCTAACCTTGCTTGGCATTCTAGATGTATTGCTGCAATAATCAACCATCTCAATAACACTCTAGATGCCTTGGGGGCTTGCTTGGCATTTAGAGAAAGATATGATGTATGTGCCCCTTGTTGATGCATTCAGAGAAAGATATGATGGCCCCTTGTTGATGGCATCTCTTGCAACGACAAATCTTCTTTCCTAACCTTAAGGGCTTGCTTGGCAGTCTAGATGTATTGCTGCAATAATCAACCATCTCAATAACAGTCTGGATGTCTTGAGGGCTTGCTTGGCATTCAGAGAAAGATATGATGTATGTGCCCCTTTTTGATGCATTCAGAGAAAGATATGATGTCCCCTTTTTGATGGCATCTCTTGCAACGACAAATCTCCTTTCCTAACCTTCAGGGCTTGCTTGGCACTCTAGATGTATTGCTGCAATAATCAACCATCTCAATAACAGTCTAGATGTCTTGAGGGCTTGCTTGGCATTCAGAGAAAGATATGATGTATGTGCCCCTTGTTGATGCATTCAGAGAAAGATTTGATGTCCCCTTGTTGATGGCATCTCTTGCAACGACAAATCTCCTTTCCTAACCTTAAGAGCTTGCTTGGCAGTCTAGATGTATTGCTCCAATAATCAACCATCTCAATAACAATCTAGATGTCTTGAGGGCTTGCTTGGCATTCAGAGAAAGATATGATGTATGTGCCCCTTGTTGATGCATTCAGAGAAAGATATGATGTCCCCTTGTTGATGGCATCTCTTGCAATGACAAATCTCCTTTCCTAACCTTAAGGGCTTGCTTGGCAGTTTAGATGTATTGCTGCAATAATCAACCATCTCAATAAGAGTCTAGATGTCTTGAGGGCTTGCTTGGCATTCAGAGAAAGATATGATGTATGTGCCCCTTGTTGATGCATTCAGAGAAAGATATGATGTCCCCTTGTTGATGGCATCTCTTGCAACGACAAATCTCCTTTCCTAACCTTAAGGGCTTGCTTGGCAGTCTAGATGTATTGCTGCAATAATCAACCATCTCAATAACAGTCTAGATGTCTTGAGGGCTTGCTTGGCATTTAGAGAAAGATATGATGTATGTGCCCCTTGTTGATGCATTCAGACAAAGATATGATGTCCCCTTGTTGATGGCATCTCATGCAACGACAAATCTCCTTTCCTAACCTTAAGGGCTTGCTTGGCAGTCTAGATGTATTGCTGCAATAATCAACCATCTCAATAACAATCTAGATGTCTTGAGGGCTTGGTTGGCATTCAGAGAAAGATATGATGTATGTGCCCCTTGTTGATGCATTTAGAGAAAGATATGATGTCCCCTTGTTGATGGTATTTCTTGCAATGACAAATCTCCTTTCCTAACCTTAAGGGCTTGCTTGGCATTGAGAGAAAGATATGATGTATGTGCCTCCTTGTTGATTCATTCAAAGAAAGATATGATGTCCCCTTGTTGATGGCATCTCTTGCACGAGAAATCTCCTTTCCTAACCTTAAGGGCTTGCTTGGTAGTCTAGATGTATTGGTGTAATAATCAACCATCTCAATAACAGTCTAGATGTCTTGAGGGCTTGCTTGGCATTGAGAGAAAGATATGATGTATGTGCCCCTTGTTGATGCATTCAGAGAAAGATATGATGTCCCCTTGTTGATGGCATCTCTTGCAACGAAAAATCTCCTTTCCTAACCTTAATGGCTTGCTTGGCAGTCTAGATGTATTGCTGCAATAATCAACCATCTCAATAATAGTCTAGATGTCTTGAGGGCTTGCTTGGCATTCAGAGAAAGATATGATGTATGTGCCCCTTGTTGATGCATTCAGAGAAAGATATGATGTCCCCTTGTTGATGGCATCTCTTGCAACGACAAATCTCCTTTCGTAACCTTAAGGGCTTGCTTGGCAGTCTAGATGTATTGCTGCAATAATCAACCATCTCAATAACAGTCTAGATGTCTTGAGGGCTTGCTTGGCATTCAGAGAAAGATATGATGTATGTGCCCCGTTGTTGATGCATGTAGAGAAAAATATGATGTCCCCTTGTTGATGGCATCTCTTGCAATGGCAAATCTCCTTTCCTAACCTTAAGGGCTTGCTTGGCAGTCTAGATGTATTGCTGCAATAATCAACCATCTCGATAAGAGTCTATATGTCTTGAGGGCTTGCTTGGCATTCAGAGAAAGATATGATGTATGTGCCCAACCATCTCTATTCAGTACCTTCCATCTTTTAGTGAGTTTTATCCTTGACATGCATATTGAAGCGGGGCTCCAGTGCTCCACTCATAGGTAGTGTGTAAATGATTCTTTGGCCGACCAATGATTCCCCCACTCATAGTTAGTAGTGTGTAAATGATTCTCTTGCCGACCAATGATATCCCCAAGGAAGCTTGTTTAATACCTCATCATATCATATGATGAGGAGAGTCCCGCAGGTGCAGCGGACAGGTGTTGAGCCCTCGCCCCCTTCAAGAGAGACTAATGACTTACCCACTTGAGGTAGCGTGTTAGCATTTTTACCGTATCTCAGAATATTTTAAAACAATTCTATTAGTTTTATAAAAAAAACCTGGCAAAGTCAATCATCAGAACTATGATCGAGGCTGCAGGTCCAAGGTGCCTAATTATTATCTAAGCTGAGCCCTACACCTACTCATTGTCACGCTTCATCATTGTGGGCGGGTATCCAGGGGGAGGGGCATCATTGAAAACCACTCTTTTCATAGCCAACTGTTTATTTATTCCGGTAGTTTGGGAGATTGATATTCGCTATTCTTAGAGAGTTCCTTCCAATCTGCCGGAGGCTGTTTTCTTTTCAATGGGCATTGCTAAGACGTAGGGCAGAATCACATTGCCAGCCATTTTCCATGGGGACTCTCGGGACATAACAAAAATGATAAAAGCGATTCTGCTGAGACTCGCCCTCTCATCATTTTTTATTGTACAATACATGACGCTCAAGGATGATTTATGACGAGGCTTGTTCTTGTTTTTTGATACTTTTTCTTTTAGACAACAAAGAAAGGTGATTAAATTAATGAAGAAGGTTTCATATTGTGCAAGGGTGAGGAACCCATCTCATTAAAAAAAAATAAAGATCATAGAATTACAAGGAAAAAACCATGAGTAAACTCTCTCTAGAATAAACGGAGAGAAGGATATCTCTCCACCTATTGTGATCTTAAACATTCAGTACATTGGATCTATGAAAGTCAGCATCAAGGGCATCAATAATGGCTTGGAGACACTCAACAACTCTCCTATGCAAAATTCTTCTCAGGGGATACAGATAGTTCTTCCTTCCATAGTTGAATGCGGACTCTTTTCTATTGATCCAGATATGCCATATAATATCCCTCTCCCAAGACTCCATAAAACTAGGTCCATATTATTACGACATCCAATCAGAATCTCCTTGGATCCAAGGGAAGGAATTTTGTTAGTGATCAGATACTACTGTAGAGGTTGCCAAAATCTATTGGCATGGACATAGTTCACAAAAAGATAGGGCAATTCCTCCACCTTGCCACAGTATGCACAAAGACCTCCATTAGGATTAACCACCTTAACCTTGTTGCCAATCCACAGTCCATTGTGAAGAACAAGCCACTACAAATATGAATGCTTAACTAGCGCATTTGAATTTTGAAAGCATATCCTCTGCAACCTCAACAATCTCAAGCTCTTTGATGTGGTAGATTTCCATACTTCTTTCCAACAACACCTTTTGTTGGCATAACACATGTTGACAAGCAATAGATAGATTAGTAAAGGAATTGAAATGTGTATCATGCACCAAGTGAACCCTAATAAGGAAGTTGGTCCAAAATCCCCCTTGCAGAATAGCTAAGGATGCTTGGGATACACTTACCACTTTATATCAAGCAAGGAATGAGGCTCGTGTTGCTTGTCTTTGAAAATAGTTGGAGAGTGAGCACATGAATGAAGGAGATTCCATGGATAGTTTTGTGACAAAGATCAAAGATTTGAAGGAATAGTTCGTTTCTACTGATGGTCTTGCCTGACACTTCACTTTTGTAGACTGTTTTGAATGGTCTTCCCGATTCATATCAGAGTTTCGCTTCTACTCTGTGTTTGATGATGAAAGGCAATCCAAATGCTTAACATTTGAGGAGTTAGTCTCTGTTGTGTTGCAGAAAGATCAGTCTAGGCAAAATAGGTCCACTATGCATGTTGCAGATCATGCTTTCCTGGCTAGTGAGAAGGGCAAAGCTAAATGGAACTCTTCTAGTAGTAAGAAGAAATCTACTAATTTTGCACAATCAAAGAAGGATGATGGAGACACGAAAAAGACAGAACATCAAAAAATATTTTGCAAATACTCTAAAGGAAATGATCATGTCATAAAGAGTTGTCCAAAACTGGCTGCTAAAGAGGCAAGGAAGAAAGAGGCCCCGAATGGTTGTTGTAGAGGCCTCTACACCCAAAACACAGTCTACTAATCTTGTGCAGAATGAAGAATGGGCATTTACTACTATTTAAAGTTTTGACCCATCTTCTCATGAACAATGTATGTCTGCACTAGACTCACATGTTTGGTACCTTGATAATGGGACAACCAAACATATTATGTCGCAGCACAGTTTCTTCACTTCACTCGAGCCTACCCCTATAGGGAGTACTGTCACATGCACCAATAACTCCTCTTATCCTATCATGGGAGTTGGTTAGATCATTTTGACTACTACTGATGGTAGTTCTTTTACATTGTCAAATGCTTTATTTGTGTCAGGGATCAAGAGGAATCTATTATCAGTTTCAACTTTGGCCAAGATTGGCTTGGTTGTGAAATTTTTTGATGACATTTGAATCATTTCATGATCTATCAAATGACGATGTCATTATTACTTCTAGCATTTTATGTCGTAGGTTGTCTAAGCTCATAGACTATGAAAAATATATGAATGATTTAACATGTGCCATGATTCTCAAGCTATGTCAGATGCAAAGCTTTGGCATGCATGCTTTGGTAATCTCATTTTTTCTAGTTTGCTATGCATGCAGAAATTTGAAATGGTGTCCTCTTTGCCAAAACTTGAGGCACCTAGTAAACATGTCTGTGAAGGTTGTATTTTGGGCAAAATGTAGCATTCCTCATTCCCAAAATATGGCTCAGTTTGACCTACTCAAAAACTGCAGCTTGTTCACAGAGATGTCTCTAGTCCTATGCAGACATCCTCTTTTGGAAACTTTCTTTACTTTGTGACTTCCATTGATGATTTTTCCAGGCATGCATGGGTATACCCATTGAAAGCAAAGTCCGAAGTGTTTATGTGCTTCAAACCATTTTTTCTTTATTGAAAATCTATGAGGATGTAAAATAGGCACCCTCTGTTCTAGTTGAGGGGTGGAATATATGTCTTCTAACTTTAATGCATTTATGGCTCAACATGTGATAAAACATCAGTGTATAGTGCCATATACCCCTCAACAAAATGGAGTTGCTGAATGGAAGAACAAGTCACTCATGGAGATGGTGAGGTGTATGGTCAAGAGTCAAGCTTTACCACATAGTTTCTGGCTTGAGGTTGTTATGTGTGCAGCATATGTACTTAATAGGTGTCCTACTAAAGCATTGTAGTCTATCAGTCCATATGATACTTCACATGGTCGTAAGTCATCTATTGCTCACCTGCGTGTTTTTGGTTGTCTGGCATATGCATTAATGCCTAAACAACAATGCAGGAAACTGGATGATAAAGTAGTGAAATTTATTTTTGTTAGGTATAGTTCTGAAAGCAAAGGCTATCATTTTTATCATCCATAGACTTGCATTTTGGTTAGCCGTGATGTTGTTTTTGTGGAAGATGCTATTCATCCATTACTTTCATGTACTAAGGAGACATGAGTTAGCTCCAAAGTCATGTATGACACTTTGCTTCCACTTTTTATAGGTGGACAGTCTAGTGCTGGTCCTAATGAGGCAACTGCTTTGCCTTTACAAGTTTCATGTGATGATGTAGATCATTCCATTTCTAATGCAGATTTGCATGATGCACTTGTTGATGAGAGAGCTGATATTGAGGAGGAAAAAACTATGCCAAAATGACTGGTGCAAACTTTGCGTGACAACAAATTAGATGCATCTCTGTCATATCGTACTTTTTCTAGCTCTCATAGTGCTTCTTTTGCATCAGATTGCTATGGTATGGCTGTCTCTAGTCTCTATGATGAGAATGAGCATATTTCATTTGATGAAGCACAAAATTCAAAAAATTGGATGGCTGCTATGCAATCTGAATATGATGCTATAATAAAGAATGGTACTTGGTCTTTATGTTACTTGCCTCCTAGCAAGAAGGCCATTGGCACTAAGTGGATATACAAGCTAAAGCATAAGCTGGATGGAACAGTTGATAGGTATAAGGCTAGGTTTGTTGCAAAGGGTTATGCTAGGGAAAGAGGCATTGATTTTGATGAGACCTTTGCTCCTACTTGCCAAATGATTACCGTTCATAGCATCTGTGCACTTCCATCTCATCATGGTTGGAATGTACATCAGTTCGACATTAAAAGTGCATTTTTGAATGGTGACTTGCATGAAGAAGTGTATGTGTCTTAGCCTCGTGGCTTTGTGCAGAAAGGGCATGAAAACAAAGTGTGCAAGTTGAGGAAGGCATTACATGATTTAAAGCAAGCACCACGTGCTTGGTATGAAAAGATACATGCCTATATAATTTCACATGGCTTTGAGAAGAGTCCAACTGAGAGCACCTTATATGTTAAGTGTGCAAACGATGTGCTTCTGATCATTGTTGTGTATGTTGATGACATGCTGCTCATTGGTCCTCATGAGAAGCATATTGCTGATTTTAAGATTGATTTGCATGCCTCTTTTGAGATGTCAAATTTGGGGCATTTGCATCATTATTTGGGCATTCAATTTATGCAAGTTGATGGCAAAATATCTTTGTGTCAAACAAAGTATATTGACACATTATTGTAGCATTTTGGCCTTGAAGATTGTGAACCTATTGCGAGTCCTATGGGACAGGTTTACGATTGAGTCTTCATGATGCTGGAGATACATTTGATGCCATTCTCTATTAGTAGGTTGTTGGATGTTTGATTTACTTATGCATTACTCAGCCAGATATTCAGTTTGTTATCTCATAGATGAGCAGGTTTATGCATTGCCCGGGTGTCAAGCATTGGCAGGCAGTTAAGTGCATCTTTTGCTACTTGAGTGGTACTCGACTACTTAGATTGTTTTATCCTAAGGGGGGATCACTACCGCCAAATTTACATGCTTTTTTTTACTCTGACTCGGCTAGTTGCTATGACACTCATGTGTCCACTAGTGGTTTTTACTTCATGCTTGGTAGCTCATGCATATCTTGGTTGAGCAAGAAGTAGCATGCTATGGCCACCTCTAGTTGTGAGGCTGAGTATAGGGTAGCTTTCATAGTGATTGTTGAGTGTGTGTGGCTGGCTCAAATGCCTTATGGCTGATTTGGGTGTTGGTCATTCTTTACAACCACCATCTTCACTGCCACTCAGAGCACATTGGCAATTGCGAGGAACCCTGTGTTCCATGCTCGCACTAAGCACATTTAGATGCACTATCATTATATCAGGGAGAGGTTCTTTGCTGGAGAGATCAACTTGGCATGTGCCCACGCAGGAGAACATTGCAGACCTTTTCACAAAGGCTCTACCTAGGGAGAAGTTTGAGGCTTTTCGCAAAGCTTTGGGATTACTTCCTTTTGTGGATTGATTCCACATAGCTTGGCACTTCCTTATACATGGGTGCCAGCTCCTTGTTCACCGCATCACTCCCAGGGGGATTTGCTGATATATTTAGGTAGTGATGTGTGTGAACACACTAGGACCACTGGGGCACTTTTTTCCCTCTTTAGGAGGTTCCCCTCCTAGGCTTGTATATTCTCTTATAGCCCTAACGGGTCACTTATCTTTGTACATTCTAGTGGTAATACATTCAGTATTGTGTGTTGTGCTCCAGGCTTCTTCTTCTTCCTTGTGCTGTTTGCGTGCTTTCGCATAGCTCAAACTCCGATAGTGATATGTGTACTTAGGGAATAGAAACGCATTCGATTCATTCCAGTAACCCCATTCCCCAAACCCTCTTTTGCTGTGGGAGATAAAGCAAGCAAACATACCTAATGGATGGAAATCAAAATCAAGATCATAAGGCAAATTTACTTTATGTTTTTCCTCATCATACCATGATCTATGTTCTTCAAATACAACATCCCTCCTTGTGGTAAATTGCTTTGTTCATGGATTATAGAACCTATGGCTTATTTGAGTTGAACCATATCCAATGAATATTTTCTTGTTTGCTCTTTCATCTAGTTTACATTTGATTTGTGAAGGTACATGTAGAATAGCTAAACAACCAAATACCTTGCAATGACCTAGACTTGGTTTTCTACCATTCCAAGTTTCATATGGGGTCATACCTTGGAGAGATTTGGATGGAAGTGTGTTCACAAGATACACAATAGTGGAAATTGCTTCTTCCCATAAATAATGTGGTAGCTTCTTCTCTTCAAGCATTGTCCTTGCTAATCCAAATATGGTCTTGTTTCTCCTCTTGTCCTTGCTAATCCAAGTATGGTCTTGTTTCTCCTCTTTGCAATACCATTCAATTGAGAAGAGTGTCACGAGGAAGGAGATAAGGAAGAGAGCTCACACACACACTCTCACTCTCAAGGAGAAGCACACACACAGATTGAGGCAATGAAGAATGATCTTCTTCTTCTTCTTCTATTACATAAAAAGGAATGTACAAGAATGACCTAAAAAATAAGAATACAACAAGAGCAATATATAAAGATCAGTACATAAGGAAAAACCTAATGTCCGCGAATGAGTGAGCTGGCAAGGAACAAATGTGCCATCACTCTCGGTAGATAAATCTAATAAAGCTTAATGAAGTATCCCTGACATATACCAGTCTGACCACTATACATGTTAGAGAAACAAAAAAACAGGTATGTGTCATCCTGGATCATCACATGTTGAGCTTGATATCTCAACACTCCCCCTCAAGCTCAATGCCATATCCTGTAATCCAAGTATCTCCTAAAACTTCTTCAACTTCTCAGCTCCAAGTGCTTTGGTGAAACTATCAGCAACTTGCTCATCTGTTCTCACATAAACAAGATCAATATCACCTACTAATACCTTCTCTTTGTTGAAGTGATAACGTACCTCGATATGCTTTGTTCTAGCATGGAAAACAGGATTCTGTGCTAACTGTATGCCACTAAGATTATCACAATACATAGTGATAGGCTTTCCCACTTCCACACATAAACCTGCAAGTAGCATTTCTAGCCATGATGCCTCACATGTTGCCATTGCAGCACCTCTATACTCAGCCTGTGTACTTGACAAAGCAATAGTGAGTTGCTTCTTGCTGCTCCATGTAACAGTTGCACTCCCAAGTGAGAATAGAAAACCACTAGTAGATCTTCTATCTGGAATGCTACTAGCCCAATCTGCATCAGTGTATCCATAAACCTGCAAATCTACACCAGCCTCTTAAAAGAATGCATAATCCAAAGTAGCACTCACATAACGCAGAGTGTGCCTCAGAGCATCCAAATGTGGCTTTCTGGGAACCTGCATAAAGTGACTTTCAAGTCCAAAAGTATAACTTAGATCAGGCCTTGTAATTGTGAGATATATAAGACTTCCCACAATTTTCTTGTACATAGTAGCATTTTCCAATGTTTCACGTGATGTAGTATCCAACTTCAAATTCTGATCTAATGGCATAGAAATTGGCTTACAATCAGCCATACCATACTTTTGCAGCATATTCAAGGCATATTTCCTTTGTGACATCCATATACCTTTTTTTGTATGTATAAACTCAATGCCCAAGAAATAGCGTAGCACACCAAGATCATTCATGTCAAATTCCTGCATAAGAAGTTGCTTTACCTCTTTGATGCTTCCTTCATTATCACCACCTACAATCAGGTCATCAACATAAATAGCCATAATAGAGATGCCATCATCAGCCTTCCTTGCATATAGTGAGTGATCTGCATCACAGATAGAAAACCCAATGTTGATTAAGTAATCAACAATCCTTGCATGCCATGCACGAGGAGCTTGCTTCAGCCCATACAAATCCTTTTGCAACTTGCAAATATATTTCGGATGCTTTGAATCTTCATATCCTTGTGGCTAGTCCATATATACTTCTTCTTGTAACTCACCATGTAGGAAAGCATTCTTCACATCCATCTAATGCAAAGTCCATCCTTTTCTTGTAGCTAATGCAACAAGTGTTCTAACAATAGACATTTTTGCTACAGGGCTAAATGTTTCCTCATAATCAATGCCATATGTCTGTGCATATCCTTTAGGTACCAATCGTGCTTTATACCTGCTTATGCTACCATCAGCATTATGCTTTACCTTGTAAACCCATTTGCAGCCTATGGGTTTCTTTCCTTGTGGCAATGGAACCAGCTTCCATGTATCATTTCCATAAAGTGCAGCCATCTCCTCATCCATAGCTTTTTCCCAATCTGCAATTCCAATCACATCTTCAAAGCAAGAAGGTTTAGCATCTTGTATTACCTTTGTCATGTAGGCACAATGATGAGCCATATAACTGTCATACGTCAATCGTTGCAATGAATTCCGCATCCTCCTAGATCTTCTTGGTCCTGGGTCACTTCCCCTTGTATCATTTGCATGTGCCCTTCTTACTCCTGGAGTCTTCACAGAGGGGAATCCAAGTTCCCCATCAAGAATCTTTTCTGAACTGCTTGAATCTCCATCAACGTCTTCAAATCCTGCACATGTTTTATGACATGCAGAAAGCTTTTCTTTACCTTTCTTGGATGTATTTGATGAATTTTATGGACTGAAATTTCCACGCAATCTTCCACTCCATGGATTTGAGTTGAAACTATTGCTTGTTGCATCTGGTCCACTCAAAACTTGAGATTCTGCACTTGATTTTTCAGCATTTTCTTTGTCATTTGGTTCAAGATTCAGTCCTTCTTTGGCATCTGCATAGAAGCTTGACATTTCATCAAATACCACATCTCTGCTCACCTTTACTTGTCGTGTGAGTGGGTTCTAACATTTATATCCCTTTTGCTCAAGGGAATATCCAATGAAGACACACTTTTTTCCTTTTGGATCAAGCTTTGTCCTCAATTCATCTAGGACATGTACATATGCAATACAGCCAAAAACTTTTAGACGTGATAAGTTTGGCTTTTTACCTGTAAACTTCTCTTCAGGTGTAACTTGATGTATAGCAGCAGTTAGAGTTCTGTTCATGATGTATATAACAGTATGCGCAGTTTCTACCCAATAACAATGAGGCATATTCTTCTCAGCCATCAAGGCTCTTGCTATTTTTGCAATATGTCTATTTTTGCGTTCAACAATGCCATTCTATTGTGGTGTGTACCTGCATGAAAACTGACGCCGAATTCCATGATTTTTTAGAAAACTGCTAAACTCATTTGACATGTATTCACCTCCTCCATCAAATCTTAATGTCTGAATGTACTTCCATGTCTGCTTTTCCACTATAGCTTTAAATTCTGGAAGTGAGTGAAGACCTCGCTCTTCTCTTGCATGAAATATACCCATACTTTGCATGTATGTCATCAATGAAAGTAACATAAAACCTGCAACTGTCCATAGATATGGTCTTTGCAGGACCCCAAACATCTGTATGTACTACTTCTAGTACATTCTCACTAACATGCTTGTCATGTGGAAATGATGCTCTTGACTGTTTACCAAATTGACATGTTGCACATACCTTTTGCATTTTTGCACCTTTGAAATTTGGTAGTCCATGGACAATCTCCTTTGACTGCATCAATTTTAGCCTTTGCAAGTTTGCATGTCCAATCTATTTGTGCCACATCTCTATATCTGCAATAACTCCTCCACCTTTTGCAAACATGGCTGCATTCATTTCAGGAATCTTCACATTTAAGGTGAACATCCTACCCACTTTGTTTCCTTTGGCAACCAATCGTCCATCCTACTTGTACTCTTCTACATATAATCCAGCAGCATTGAACCTGACTTGTAATCCCTGGTCAACCATTTGTCCAACAGAAACTAGATTCTTTGTTATATTTGGAATATGCAGCACTTCAGCAATATGTTTTACCTTTCCATCCTCCATCGATAGTGCTATGTTTCCTGTATGCTCAATAGGATGTGATGTGTCATTACCTATTTCAACATATCCAAGAACTGGCAATTTGTGCAAAGTACTAAACCATTCAGCATGACTGGTCATGTGATTTGAAGCACTTGAATCAACATACCAGACATTATCATTTGATTTTTGAAACACCAGCAGACATCGTATTCATCATGTGATGTTGAACCATGAACAGCTTCTTAGAATCATCTGCACTTGTGGATGCGTAGTTATTCTGGTGCCTTCTGTTATTTTGATTCTTCAACCTGCAATCACGTTCAAAGTGTCCAGGTTTACCACAATTCCAACATCCTTTCTATCATTACCTGAGTCATTTCTTTGGAAATTTATGTGGTCTCTTTGGCTCCCCCTGCCTCAAAACTGTCCTCTTCCTCCTCCATGATTCTGTTGTTGACTTTGGTCTTGGTTACTATTTCCTCTTCCACTTCCAAAACCTCTACCTCTGCCTCTTCCTCTACTAGAGTAGAATATCTGCTCAGAAGTAGATTTTCCTTGGGAGTTTGAACCCTCACCAAGATTCTTTTCTTCAATAATCAGCATAGACACTAGATGAGTAATTCGGAATATTTTCCATGGTCTATATAGAAGTTCTGAACTGCTTATATGCAGCTCCTAAACCACAAAGACACACTTCCACCTTATCATCATCATCTACATTCACACCAATAGAAGCAAGTGACTCACATATGCTTTTGATTTTCAAGGTGTAGTCACTTATCGACATGCTCTTCTTCTCCAATGTATGCAACTCGTTCTTGAGTTGCAATTTTCGTGCCTTTGTATTGGTCTCATACAATGTGACCAAACTGTTCTAGGCCTCTTTTGGAGTCTTGGTATCCTGTATGTGTCCCATCATGTTATCCTATATGGTAACAAATAGCCAATACATTAACTTTTGTGCTGCTTGATTCCATTCCTCATATGCTCTTAATTGATCTGAAGTTCGATTCCTTTCTAGTAACTGTGAAGCATTTTCATTCTCTCCTTTGATGTACTTCCAGTAGCCTTTTCCCATCAAGAAATTCATCATTCTGAATCTCCAAGCATGGAAGTTGTTCTTGTCCAGCTTATCGCTCATAAGCTAACTCATTCCATCTTCGTTTGCCATTTCTACAGCAATTCACAACACTACTAAACACTACAAGCAGCACTTCTGCTTGAACACTGTCGCACTATGACGTGACAATTCGATCTCAAAAAAACATAGTTTTTGTGTATCAACAGTACACAGAATCGCTTGAAATTTTGGATCTGGAATATATGAGTGTTGCTCAACACAACACAACTTATAGTTTCTGAAACTGACTTGGTTTTTCTAGGGGCCCCACCTTTCGGGCTCGAAACGGAGGCCGATTTTTGTAGCAAACAGAGGTCATTTGTGAATCGCGTTTTCTCCACACCTTGCCGCGTACTCTTCACTATCGCCTTCTCCATGAGCTCTCTATAGCCACGCTGGCTCTAATACCATGTCATGAGGAAGGAGATAAGGAAGAGAGCTCACACACACACTCTCACTCTCAAGGAGAAACAAACACACAGATTGAGGCAAGGAAGAATGATATTCTTCTTCTTCTTCTATTACATAAAAAGGAATGTACAAGAATGACCTAAAAAACAAGAATACAACAAGTGCAATTTATAAAGATTAGTACATAAGGAAAAACCTAATGTCCACGAATGAGTGAGCTGGCAAGGAAAAAATGTGCCATCACTCTCGGTAGATAAATCTTATAAAGCTCAATGAAGTATCCTTGACATATATCGGCCTGACCACTATACATGTCAGAGAAACGAAAAACTAGTACGTGTCATCCTGGATCATCACATGTTGAGCTTGATATCTCAACAAAGAGTACCTAGTATTCACTTCCCTTTTGATGCCTTTATCTTGCAAATACTTATCAAACTTGTCCATCTACTATGATCATCAACAAAAGATACATAGTACATTGAGCCTACTAATGTAGGTTTTTGACTTGGTCCCCACACATCAGTGTGTACAAGGTCCAAAAGATTGTTGTGGATGTAGCCCTTGTGGTTGCAAGGTTGTCTTCATTCCTTTCCAATCTGACATGCATCACACCTATTGATCTTTTGTTGCCTTGATATGTTTGGTAGCCCTAGAACACTTTGATCCCTGCATATATCCTTTAGGGTTCTTTCATTCACATGATCAAGTCTCTTATGACACACTTCACTAAGGATTTGAGATCCAAAGTTGAATAGAGCTAGGTTCCTATTTTCTCCTACTTCAAAAGTAAAGAGTGTACCATGCTTCTCAACTTTGGCTATCTTCTTGAAGCCTTGACATGGGTCTTCCACAAAAGCTCCATGTTGAGTGAACCTAACTTGCAAGCCTTTTTCAACTATTTGGCCTACGCTTATTAGGTTTTAAGTGATAGTGAGTAAATAGGGAACTTTACTCAAAATGTTTTTCCTGCCATTGGGATCTTTGACATTACCAAACTTTTCCACATTGTGCTTAGTAGCATCCCTTATTTGTACTTCATGCTTATTCTGGACTTTCCAATTTAGATAGAAGAGCAACATTACATGCAACATGGTTTGAACAACCAAAATCTATATAGAATAGGTGTTCATCTCCTTTACCTCTTTGTGACTCAGATTCATTAGTAGCAATGAATATTCATGAGATTGATCTTCTAAGTAGCTATTGAAGTCCCTTCTATTTTCACTATTGTTGTTGTTGAATTTGTCTAGCTATGCCTCTAGTGTTGCCAAATCCACGTCTATCTCTTGCTTTCTGAGTCCTTCCATTGAACCAACAATTTTGAGTGGTGTGGTTGGTCTTGTTATAGATGGCAAAAGGTTAAACATCCTATACTTGTTATGTGACATGCTTTGGCTCCTTTCTTCTTCCCTTTCCACTTGCTCTTGCCTACATAATTGGCTCACCTTCCTTCTTCTTGACTTTTTGCTTCTTTTCTTTCTTGTCTCCATAAAGAGTGCTTGTTGAGTTGCCTTGTTAAGAATTATCTTCTTTCAGATGGTTGTTGGCCTCTTGATTAAAGAGTTGTCCAAGGAATATGTTGAAATCGGTAGTTTGTACATCCATAAGATTTTAAGCTAAAGTGAAGGATTACCATTGCTTTTCAGTCCTTATTCCATTGAGAATGCTCCTCATGATGGCCTCTTCTTCAATCATCTCTCCAATGGATGCTAAATGATTTGCAATCTCCTTGACCCTGGCGACAAATTATGTAATAGTTTGTTTTGGTGTCTTCTTCATTTGGTTGAACTCATTTCATAGATGATTCTTCCTAGCTTTTGTTCTAACAAAGAAGAAGGTCCCAAGGGAATCCCAAGTCCCTTGAGATGTTTTGCATCCTCTAATACGTGGTAACAAGAAATGAGAGATAGATTTTAAGATGTATGACCTATATTGAGCATCTCCTGCACACCAAAATGTGAGCTTCTTGGTCTTCTCTTGTGTAGGTCCTTTTTTTTTGGATCTGGGAGCAAGCATAACTTCATCACCTGCTATAATTCAATAGAGATTTCTACCTTGCAAATAAGCGTATGTTCTAATTTCCAAGCAGCATAATTCTTCCCATCAATATTTTCAATCATTGAGGGAAATCCATCACCCATCTTGATGTAGCTCTGATACCATTATGAGTACCTGGTGAAGCTTGTGAGTAGTAGACATATAAGGTTCCGAGTGTTGAAGTTTGATCTATTTAACCAATAGAAGACCAGCCCTTGCACTCTTGAAAATCAAATAAACCTTATAGGCTTGTGATTAGTGCATAAAATCAACTAGGTACTTTGGATCATCAATAAGAAATGATTGATGCAAAATAGATGAGTTTTCATAATGACTAGGATTACCATTGATTAAATTTATTTTAGAGGAATTTCATAGATAGGGTTGAGTAGCTAAAATGCACAAGAGATGGAATTATCATCATCTTATGTAATGAATTAAAGCTCAAGTCTAATTGGTGGTAGTCCCGAATTTTTAGGGATGTGCAAAGATACACCTCGAGACCATAAAAACTAATTTTCTCACAATTGACTGAACCAAATGCTACCAAATGCACTATTAGCTTTGTAATTAATGTTTAATCATAAAGTTTGGATCACTGTGGAGAGGGAATCAACCTCTTCAAGTCGAGCGTAGTTGGAGATGATGATGCAGAGATCGAAGAAGAGCAAAGATGAAGATCAAAATGTATATATGTATTGATCTAACTTAATGTACAAAGGACTTGTGAGTCTTTATATAGAATCTTGGAGTCTTCCATGAATGTTTCACAAAGAATTCAAATTTAGATCCACACAGGTAGTGTTTGTTATGATGAAGAAACCACTTTCCTACAATCTAGGAAAACTACACATCTAATTATGATTTTAATTTGGTGAATGATTGTTCACCAAACTTACCAACCTTCAAAATCATGGAAATTGATCTTCTCCTTTTATCCTTTTACAATAATAACCTCCAAGCTTTTACACGAATAAGAGATCTTTATGAGATGCCATAAATGAGCTTTTACATGGATGAAGTTTCTCAAGGAGTATCCTATCATTATGACTCATTCCAACAATAGAATTAGGACTAGGAAAAATCCTCCTCAAGCATGATGCAACCTTGATGATCTAAAAAACACTACATAAATTCTTGTATGCCATATTTTATCTTCATTAGAGCTTGAGAGAAGCCAATATAAGTTACCACCATTGTCTCATGGCTAAAGAAGGGAAAAATTTGACTTCTCAATTAAGTTCTTAGCCTTGTTGATCAGGCATGCCATGGATTTCATGAAATAGTTCCATAAGAGGGACTTAATATATCTTACTGATGTACTATCACTTGGTTTTTATAAGGCAACCATGTAGGAAGGGAATGGTAGTTTTAATATGGCCGATTGGCAACACTACCATTATTCCTATAGTGGAAGTTGTAAGCAAACTTAAGCTTGAATAAACTGAATCTCTCTCTAATCCCACAAACCCATGTACTTTATTCCATCAGCGTACTCAGTGTATGCCAATATTTTTACACCTTTATTACAAGAGGTGTAGCATGCATAAGGTTCAAAAACCGAATCCCTCCTTAAAGCATGCAAAAGTTCCAATTTGGAACTTTGTTCGTTCAGATCTTTCTTTTCTTACATAATATAATTTCAATGAATAATACAAATCATTTCCATAAATGGTAATTGTGACCATGCAACTTAGGCCACTTGAATCTATGTATCGTTGTTCACATTCATGTCCATAATGATATGCATTGCATTTTCTATGGTTTGCAAAAAAAAAGGGAAAAGGATGTGAACACCTATCCCAAAGTTAAGCTTCATCCATCCCTTGACTCACTTTGCGTACTTCTATGGTGGTGTAGGCTTTGGCCATCCAACTCGTTCCCTTCCTTCTTAGGCATTTCTATATTTACTTAAGTGCCCAATATGTGCATCTACTTTTGAAATCATGCATCTTTGCATGCATATTAAAGGTTCTAATATTTATGCCTAGCCTACACATATTTCAATTTCTTTTGGAAAGGAAAGTTTTCAAACAAAATCATGATCTTATATATGCATGTGCTAGAGTTTTGGCTAAAATTATCCGTTGTGATGAGGAAGAATGCACATAATGCATGCATATCACGTCATGAAAATTAGACTACGGAAATACTTATCCTAAACTCACGCCTTGTTCTTGGTGATGAGAACTTCTTGTCTTTATACTTGCCTAGTAGCTTATTGAATAATTGACTCGATACTTTATCTTCTTAAATGGAGGACTCGATATTTTATCTTCTTAAATGGAGGCCCTCATTCTCTTGTGGCATCCTCCAAACTTCTGAAATGCTCAAAGGACATTTAGCTTGATATTACCTTCATTCACTCATTCAAGAAAATTAAAGAGTCTAGCAATCGGTTGATCTCAATTAACGCATATCTTCACAAATGATATGCAAGATAAGTAACCATGAAAAGAAAAATGGAAAGAAGAAAATGGACACTTTCCCGAATTCAAATTGATGAAGTGAAGTTATTTGGACTTTCTTCATTGAGGTTGAAAATGATGAAGGCATAGTCTTCCTTCTGAAGGAATTCGATGGTGATGCACCATAGTGCGCTCTCCTTCTCACAAGCTCCACGCCGATATCCTCGGAGTAGAAATTCGAGCTCCTCAGGCCGCACACGGTAGTCCACAAAGACTGCAAAATATGCAGAAAACACAGTACACAAGGAGCACGATGACAAACTTCTTAGGCCTTACAAATGCGGTCGAACTTACAGTTTGTGGCTGACCAGGCCACTATATGTTTTATTAAAGAACATATACAAAGATGTGTCCGATGGCCATTTGGCCTTTCACATGGACACTAACGGTAACAATCTCCCACTAAAGGCCAATATGGCCAAAGTAACTATGGGAGAAAAATAAAGAATGATAAAGAATACATGAGTGTAAGTATACAAACTATACCTCCCACCTAATGGGCATGTTACGCAGTATACAAGTGACTGTGTAAGATCATGAATCAAGTAATACCCATCAACTGAAGACAGTGTCGAAAGCTATCCTGTGGTAGAGCTTTAGTCAAAGCATCTGCAACATTATCTTGAGTGTGTACCTTCTCAAGAATAATGTGCTCAGTGGCTAAGTAATCTCTAATGAAGTGATACCTCACGTCAATGTGCTTGGTCTTTGCATGATAGACCGGATTCTTAGCCAAAGCAATGGCACTCTGACTGTCACTGAGCAAACAGGGTACATGCTGAGGTAAACCCATATCATAAGCAAGACGAGAAAGCCACAATCCTTCCTTACATGCCTCACTTGCTGCGACATACTCTGCTTCTATGGTGGAAACAGTTGTACATTCTTGAAGACGAGATCTCCAAGAGATATCACCTCCAGCAAAGACTTACGATTGTCTACACAACCAGCATAGTTAGAATCTGTGTAACCAATAATGGGTGCTTTCCCTCTACCTAAGCATAGACACTTGTCCTTAGTGCCACTCAAATATCTCAAAATCATCTTGACCGCTTCCCAATGTTTCTTGCCAGGATTAGACATATATCTGCTCATGACTCCACTGCAAATGCAATGTCTGGTCTCGTAGCTACCATAGCATACATGAGAATACCAATGGTAGACTGATAGGGAATTTTGGTCATGAATTCCTTTTCCTCATCTAATTTGGGGCAATCATCCTTTGTCAATTTCACATATGTGGGTAAAGGTGTACTCAATGCTTTTCCACCCTGCATATTGAACCTGTGAAGTACTTTGGATATGTAATCACTTTGAGACAAGTATATGCATCTTGTACTCCTATCATGAGTAATGTGCATGCCAAGAATATGTTTGGCATCCCCCAAATCCTTCATATCAAATGTTTGACTCAACTTCTTTTTGAGAATTGACAAGTTGTAACATGACTTCCCAACAATCAACATAAAATCAACATAAAGTATCAAACATATCAAGCTGCCATCTGAGCATCTCTTTGTGTAGAGACAATGATCCTCATTGCTTCGAGAATAGCCTTGGGACTTCATAAAAGCATCAAACTTTTGGTACCATTGTCTAGGAGACTGTTTAAGTCCATACAAGCTCTTCTTGAGCTTACAAACTAGACTTTCCTTTCCAGGAACTACCCTCTGGTTGTTCCATATAGATCTCATCTGTAAGATCTCCATGCAAGAAAGCAGTTTTCACATCCATTTGGACTAGCTCTAAGTCCTCCATTGCAACGAATCCAAGCAACATGCACAAAGTAGTCATCTTGACCACTAGAGAGAAGATTTCCTCAAAATCAACACCATGTTGTTTCTTAAAACCCTTTGCAAAAAGTCGTTCTTTATACTTTGGAGAAGCACTATCTCATGTGAATTTCAACTTATATACCCATTTACATGGTAAAGATTTCCTCCCCTTTGGCAAAGGTACTAAATCCCAAGTACCATTCTTGTGAATAGAATCCAACTCACTCTTCATGGCACGCTCCCACTTGACATGATCCTCTGTCTGCATAGCCTCTTTGTAGCAAGAAGGCTCACCGACATCTGTTAGCATAACAAAATCTAAACCTGGAACATATCTATCACGCGGATGTGAGACACGTGTAGAATGTCTCAATGGTTCCTGAACAGGAACATGTGCAGACCGATCTGAATGGACATTCTCTTGAACATCCGTATGTGCAGCATTTTTCTGCATGTTAAGTAGAGGACTAGTATCCTTAGACACCACTCTTCTCACTTCAACCTCCCTAATGGGATGTTTATGCATCTTAGAATCATTGAAAATGACATCACTACTTCTGATCACTGACCGTGTTTCAGGATCCCATAAGCGATATCCAAATTGTCCTTCTCGACTATATCCAAGAAAAATGCATTTCTTTGACTTATGATCCAACTTTTGTCTAAGATTCTTGGGTATATGAACATATGCTTCACACCCAAAAACTCGAAGATGATCATAATATGGTGGCTTCCCTATCCATAACTCTTGTGCCACTTTCGGACCTTTGGTAGTACTAGGTGAAAGGTTAATCACATGAACTGCAATCAATACTATGTCTACCCAAAAGCCTTGTGAGAGGTTTGCATGATGCAACATAGAGACTACTCTATCTTGAATAGTTCTATTGATCCTCTCAGCTACACCGTATATGACATGTAACAACACATACCCAAAAATCTTGAGTCATGTTGGCTTCATCATTCTTTGCATTTGAAGAATTTTTCAGCAACAGGCATGTCGGACTCCTTCTTGTCATTGTTCTTAGGAAGCTTTCCACACTCATCAATACTATGACCACCCTTTTGGCAATATTATTATCTCTTCTTGTTTTGCAAATAAGCATCATTAGAGTAATGACTGGAAGAGGAAGGTTGAGGCTTTGGTTTTGATGAACCCAAAGTTGAACCATACTTGCTTTTCCCTTCTTTTGAGATAGCAAGTGATCGCGTTCCCTCAAATACTCCTATTCACTTTAGATTGTTCTTCTCGCAAAAGAAGAGACACAACCTCATCAAATGCATCATATTTGGATTCCCTTTTGCAACCAAATGGAGTGTAGTGGAAAAGCTTTCTGGTAATCCTTTCAACAATGTAGAGATGAGTGATGCATCTTGAATAATCTCATCTATGTTTTCCAATTGCTCTTTCAAGTCCTTGATGCATGTCACATACACATCCACAGACTCATTTTCAGCCATACACACATCCTCAAGTATGCAACATGTGCTCCATTACGCACTGCATACAAAGAAGCAAGAGTATCCCATGCCGATCTTGATGTAGAACATGAACAAATGTGTGGAACTATATGAAACTTCACAGAATGCGCAATCAATGCATGAGCTTGAGCATCTTTTCCATCCATCTAAGTTTTTCTTATGTAGGTGGAGAAGGAGTTACCACTGTTCTTGAAGAACAAGCTCCATCTGTGACAGTAGACTATGAAGTAGAAGAACTTGTGAGCCTTCTATCTACATCTGCCATTATGTTCCATAGTTGTTTCATAACGAGAACATGTTTCATCATGTAAGACCACATTGGATATTTGGTCCCATTCAACTTATTGTCATCTTGAAGCATGCCAAACAAGTCATTGCTACCCACCATTTCACTAAAGAACAAGAATGTGCCAAAGTCTTTACTTCAACGAAAGCTGAAATGAGTGCTGAAATTTCATCTCACAATCCGTCACTTTGATGGAAATTTTGACTGCACGAATGGATTTGAAATGGGGGTAAAACCCCAATGCAGCTAGCAAAAATTTTGCTTGGCTGATGAAGATCATTGTTCTATGCTCTGAAATCGATTTGCACTGTTAAAAGTGTGTGCACACCGTGATGTGAAAAATCAAAACTTGAGAAGGAGTTGAACCTACTCTGATACCACAGTTGGGTGCATGTAGAAGTGTGAGAGACATAGGAGAAGCACACACAAGGCGCACAAACACAACAAGACACATGGAGAAGATGGATGGTTGGAATAGCTCTCTCTATTGAGGATGAACAGAATTGAAGTAACGGCTAAATAATATCCCTAAGTACAAAGTACCACGACATTGAGTGAATCATGTATGTGGTAACATGGGGAAAAAACCTCTAACCAACACTAGAGTAAAAGTGCCCATGTATAGGAAAAGATTTCACATCAAAGCCACTGAACACATAAGTGGAACATGAGGTTCCCCATCCAAAGACTATTTTTTTGCAAGTGGCCTCTAGCTTATTTGTAACTAATCTTGCATGGGCCTCAAGCAAGAGAAGAAGTAAATTATGGAGGGCATAAAGAATGTGTTAATGACTATGGCCTTGCACATTGCATTAAGTTCCATGCCTTTGAATTGGGTCATGGAGATGTAGAATCCCATTTGGATTCTAAACAATTCAGAAATTTGATCCACCATGAACTCTTGGCACCCATGGTTGAGTATAAGTTAGGACGATGAGTCTTCGAAAAAAATCTTTCCAAGGTCGATCTTGGGCCCAAACACATTGCAAATTTTTTTAAGGAACTACCAAAATGTCCTAGTGAATTCTTGATCATTTTCATGTAGGGTGTTGGTTTCATATGCAAGAAGTCTAAGAATGAGATGATTACAATCATAAAGGAGGGTGATACCATTGATAGATCCCTTCAAGGTATGATTATCCACCATAAAACTAAGGCCATGTGCAACAATGGGCAAGGAGGAGCTTGGGAAGGGCAAACCTCTCCTATCGAAAAGGGGCTTACTGTTGATATTGACACTTGAAGTAGCTTCACCCTAAAGGGTGTAGATCATCTTGGTATTTTTATTGCTCAAACCTATCTCCTTTAAAAATTGTAGATTGATATCCTTTTCGAATCTATCATATGTTTAAGCTATGCCAACCTTCAAAGGAAGCATTCGCCAAACTTTTTGATAAAACTTAAAGAAAACTTCCAAAATAGATCCTCCCTTTATGAAACGTTTTTTGTTTTTATGAATCCATTGTTCAAGATATTTCGTGATTCTCTTGTTCATGACCTTAACAATGATTTTCTATCTTAAATGGATAGAGTAAATGATCTCTACCCCCAGTAATTTTCTTTTAATCCTTTTTATGAATTAATTTGATAACCCTCTCATCGAGACACTTTGGGGAGGCACCAAATTTTAACGATTCCTTCCATATCTTGGAGAGGGGATCCACCACGACATTTTTGAAGGCAATAAAAAAATCATTAGTGATTCCATCTTATATAAGGATTTTAGAAGACAAGAATTTCCAACAGTTGGACCTACCAATAGGTTCGTCCATTCCCATCTAAGATTGTACATTGGGTAGGTAATTCCCAAGGCCATTCCGAAATGATTCACAATAAAGAAGTGGTTCTCTTCCTATTTCCTGAGTCACAAATAGTATCATTCATCTTGTTGATTTATTTTTTCGAGAGTACAATGAATTGAAAATACACACTCACACACCCGACTTCGTAAGGTAGAGACACCCATCATGAGAGACTCATGGACATGTCCAGCCAAGACTTGAACTTAGGATTTCCTCCCACAACTTCAAGGCGTTAGCCACTAGGCTATGCGGGCCAGACATCTTGTTGATTGATTTTTAGGATGTGCCCTTTGATGTGCGTTTTCTTGAGAAATTCACACATCTCTTTGATAGGCCTATAATAAGCTTGTCTCGCTTACCTCTCAATGTCTCATTAAAGAGCAGTTGAAAGTAATGTTATTTCAAATCCTCTTCATATCTTAACTTACTTCTGTTTCTTGAGCTTTACTTAGCCTTTCTTCATCTTTTTTTATCCTCTCGATTAGCTTCTGAGTTCTCATGGGAACAGCCGAGGTGGACTTTATGGCTTCGATCCAGCGAGTGAGCTGGTTCCTGTGTTGCCAAACCACCCCACTATTCATAGCCGAAGACCAGCGTCGCAAAAGTCCCAAGTTGTTTTCCTTTCAATCTGCATGCTTCGCATCCGGTTTCTGTGCAAACCGTGGGGTCATTTGCAAATCTGTTACATAGACAGGAAGCATCTTCTCTGCTGCGGAGAGAGAGAGAGAGAGAGAGAGAGAGAGAGAGAGAGAGAGAGAGAGAGAGAGAGCTCCGCTGTCTTCTTCATTCTCTATTCTGAATTACGGTGGGCCGCATTCAAACTTCATGATTCATTAAAGAGTATTCTGATAAAATATCTTTCTGCCTCACGCATTTCCTTTACGTTCAAGCCCAATGCTGGCTTTTCGTTTTAAACGATCCTCCCTCCACGCATCTTCATTTGCTTTTGAGACACAGCCGTCATATCGGTGTTGCAGTATCGTAATTCTTGTTGATACAAGCGGAACTTTCTGATAGGAGGGCATCCGTCTCTTCTGTCCAAGAGATAGCCCTCCTCTTACATCTCTTATGGTACTGCAGAAACTGAATTGCCATGGTCAATGAGAAATCTCAGTCGTAATGATTGTCTGACAGACCAAAGGTCACAACTTGAAGAGCGAAAGCATAGGCATCTCAGAGGAGCAATATTGTTCAAAGAAGGATCCTTTTTCTTCTACATTTGATAAAAAATATTGTAGGATTGATCCTGTGCAATTAGCACCACAAGGTATACGTGAGCCATTTTTTCCCCTTTGAAAGGCAACTCCCTAGAGTGAGTTTCAGCTACTTCATAGTTTCTATTAGGCAGGACAATGATGGACTGCTTAGATGTTGCAATGGCTCCATGGGAGAAAGTATGGAAGCGGATTTTATTTCATTTCTGCTTCAATCTTAGGTCATTGCCACTTATTTACCCTGCCATTGAAATTGACCTTCATGGGAAGGCCTCATTGTCTGGTTGCTCACATTCACATGAGAAGCCTGAACAAAGAAACGCTTCATTACAGACGATCGAAAACAAAGGCGTCAAACGTGCCGTCTATGTTTTCAAGCCAAAAGGAGAAAGGAGAAACACATCTAGATGCAAGAATGCCTCTGCTAATCAGGAATTCCCATCGTCTGCAGAGCGTTATGCATCGAATTGGGGTAGCAACGACGTTTCTCTGTTTACAAAACAAGGCGGAAAAGGGGTAAACCAAGATGCTATGGTTGTGTGGAAGGTAGATACTTATCAATGATTGAAATAAATGCTATTCTCTATGAATTCTCGATACGTTCTGTGCAATTATTTGTTGATCTTCCACTTGTTTTTGCCTTATACTCCGAATTCCAATGACTCTTCTGCAGAACTTCGCCTCTCAAGAAGATATGGTGTTTTGCGGGGTTTTCGATGGTCATGGTCCAGATGGGCATCGAGTTGCACAGAACGTGAGGTATACATTGCCTCAAAAACTAGCAGACTTCTGGAAATCTCAACAGCCTGCCGCCAAGGAGATTGCATTTTCATCGGATGACAGTGAGAATGAGAGCTATGGTCATGGGACCAATCACATTGCGGATCCATCCATAGTCATGGGATGGAAGGAGTGCTTCACAGCTGCTTACAAAGTGGCGGATAGGGAACTACTAATCAACGAGTATGTGGACTCCATCTCCAGTGGGACAACTGCTGTCAGCCTTGTTAAACAGGTTAGCTTTCCTGTTTTACAGACTGCTCGTCGTCATGTGTGTGAATTTCGCTCATCTCCACCTTGTAAGTGCAGGGAAATAATCTAATCGTTGGTAATGTGGGAGACTCCAGAGCTGTCTTGGGAACAAGGTCTGCTGATAATTCTTTGGTGGCTGTACAATTAACTGTCGATTTGAAGCCCGACGTACCTAGTAAGCACTGGTACATCATGCTTTACAGTGTTCCACATCCGACTGTCAATTCAGTGGTTTTTAAACTATGTCTTAATTTGGTGTCTTAATTAAGTTGTAATTGATCTCCTGATTTAAATTTCAATAATTTGAACCCAACTTATTTACTCAGAATCTCCTGATATATTGAAAAATTTAGTATCCCAATTAAGTTAAAATTGATCTCCTCATTTAAATTTCAATAATTTAAACCCAACTTATTTACTCAGAATCTCCTGATATACTGAAAAATTTGGTATCCCAATCGAGTTAAAATTCTCCTGATTTAAATTTCAATAATTTATGTCCAACTTACTTACTCAGAATTTGCACTTGTATGATCTTATTTCTGTACTATGATCTTATTCTTTACTTATTTCTGTTTCTGTACTATGATATTTCTGTACTATGATCTTATTCTTTATCATCTAATTCCTGTACTATAATATTTCATCTTCTTTATCATCTAATTCCTGTACTATGATATTTCATCTTCTTTATCATCTAATTCGTGGCTTGAATCGCATGTCCTTTGATCTTGATTTCAAGCAGTCTTTGAGTAATATTTTCAATCTCAAGCATTAAATTGTCATTCTTTCCTCCTTGAACCACCAGAGGAGGCCGAGAGGATTCGACGCAACAGAGGGCGTGTCTTTGCCCTACGAAAGGGCGGCCTCGTGAAGCGCGTCTGGTTGCCGGACCAAGATGCCCCTGGTTTGGCTATGTCAAGGTCATTAGGTGATTACTGCCTCAAAAATTACGGAGTAATTTCAGAGCCGGAGGTCACATACCGGACGCTGACACCAGACGATGAATTTGTTGTACTTGCAACAGACGGCGTAAGGATGATCTTGTTCATCAAGGATTATATCTTTCGTACTGCATGGATTAAAACCAGTTCGATCATTCATGCTTGCAGGTATGGGACGTCTTGACAAATGAGCAAGTCGTAGACATTGTAGCATCTACGTCAGACAGATCACAAGTTGCACGGGCAATTGTGGAAGCGGCTGTGAACGTATGGAATTCCCAAGAGGTAGCGTTGAAGGCAGATGATTGTTCGGTTGTCTGCTTATTTCTATGCTAATGTCCACACACAGACAACTGATGCAGCGAATTTGGAGGATTGTTAATCTAATCTGCACAGATCTCTTCAAGATGATCCAGATCAATTTTGCAAGACAGCTGATCGTTCACAATCTGTAAAGTATAAATTTTGCAATAATTATGTTCAAGTTGGGACAATCAGGAAACCGGAGCCCAAAACCTATGCTGTCGACCGTTCAGTATGAGATCTACAATCTCCTCCAAATGGATGTAGAACTTCCGCTGATTAGGCTTTCCTCAGGCCCATAATGAAGAAAGTTACTTCGATTTCTGTCACTCTTCGACCCCCATGCATGTATTTTATTAACATTGTGGCTATGCATTCAGTATACAGCGTCTTTATAATGGTAGCTGGCATGTTCTTGAACACTACCTACGCAGTCTCTTATGTTCTTAGATTGTCAAGTGCAATTAAGCTCTCCCCTTTACAGATTAGTTAGATACTATGGCTCTACAAACGCTTTACAGGTTAGTTAGATGCATTCGAAGGCATTAGTTACTATGGCTCTTTAATACTTATCTCAGACACTCTCGCATGGCCGTATCCATTCAAACTTTTCGAAGAATAAACTTGAATTGGTGACCTTTTAAGTCAAATATAAGAAGCTTACCTTGGTGATGTTAATATGGTGAAATCATTTGTTAAGTTCCTTAGTGGTCAGCTCTCGCTTCTTATAACATCTATCTTTTATTTGGTTCAAAGCCATTTCGCTCTAAAGAGAGAAAGAAACAAGTTGTAGTTGTTCAAGGGCTGTCCTAAATCATCCAAGATAATTTCTGAGGCTCAGGTTACTGGTAATCGAAACTGGTATAACTTGAATGCAGTAAAAGTTGTTTTAAGACACTATAACACAAAAGATTGAATAAATCAATTGCATACATGCATATCTTATTTTATTTACCGAATATGCATACATACACATTCACCGATTCCTTCCATAATGGTAGCGTTTATAATTAAGACTACCGATTCCACAATGGTATTATCCGAAGTCTACCGATTCATTTTACAACGGTATGGTCTATAATTATTGCGATAATCCGAAGTCTCAAATCTCTCAATCAGCTACGATACTCGTTCTAATCCTCATACTCCCATAGAAGTGCCACGTTACTTAAATATGGCTACTCAAAAGCTAGAAAAATACCCATAGCAAGTATCTTATTACTTTACCGCATTTTTCTTGATAACATATTTACACATATATACGTATATAATATATATTTATAACACACATACATACATACATACATACATACATACATACATACATACATACATACATACATACATATATATATATATATATATATATATATATATATATATATATATTTTGCAACATTTTTGTTCAATTCTTTTCTTCAATAACGTTGACTATATTGTTTGAAGCATTTAAACTTGCAACAATTGACTCTCTCTCTCTGTCTCTCTCTCTCTCTCTCTCTCTCTCTCTCTATATATATATATATATATATATATATATATATATATATATATATATATATATATATATATATATATATATATATATATATATATATATATATATATATATATATATATATATATATATATATATATATATATATATATATATATATGTATGTATGTATGTATGTATGTATGTATGTATTATGTATGTATGTATGTATGTATGTATGTATATATATATACACACACACACACACACACACACATATATATATATATATATATATATATATATATATATATATATATATATATATATATATATATATATATATATATATATATATATATATAATATAGATATATATAGATATATATATATATAGTTGGCCTATATGATTATAATATCACTCTACAAAGTTTGGCTCATAGAATGGCCTGTTAGGACTTCACTCTCTTTGACTTTGGAGCATGCTAAACGTCTTGGCAAAGATTTTTGTTTTTGTTTGTAAACATCCATGCCCCAATCAAAATGTGCATTTGGCATGAGAGATTCTATTTTAAACTAGAAATCATACCATGGTTCAGTTCACTTGTAAACCAACTATACTGATCCTTGTTCTAAAGTCCAATTTTTCATTAATTGTTGATGGTCCGACATGGATTATGGTCTATATGGCACCTCATGAAAATTAGCATTTAGTAGAAAAATGGGTTAGTGTACTTCTCTATGCTACAAAGTCATGCTCATTTTTGCATTTTCTACTTGTTTAGCTACTCAAGGTGGCCCCATGCATGCTTTCTATACCGAGACAATATCCTTCCTCTTCATATTTGAATATGGGATAGTATTGTCATTTCTTTTTCATTATAGGTTGTATCATTATGATTGGGAATCATTCTCCCGCATTCTGAATACCTGAATATGTCCTTTGTGTTAATCTCATGTTGCTTTTGTATCTTTATTGTGTGATCGAGATATGTGGCTAGTCATATATTGTTGTGGATTCTTGGTGATCACTTGGCTACTGTAGATGGATGCATTGTCAACTTCAAAAGCTCTTGTTCTTGTGGTGCTTCCCATCCAGGTTTTTATAACTTCTATGTCATATACCTTTTTTAGCTTGATGCATTGAGTTATACTTAATTTTTTAAGTAATCTACACGATTGTGGATATAATTAGCACAATATAACATTTGAAATATTGGGGAAAAATAGTATAGACTTGATCACATTCATTAAATGGCATCGAGTCTATATTTGATACTCTTCTACTAATTTGTGTTTGATGACTTTTTTAGTTAGGAACATCCATAACTCCCATACACTGTGAAGTTTTCACCTAATAATGATATTGTTAACCTTGAAGGGTTTGGAAAAATAACTAGCATCTTCAATAGTAATCTCAAAAAGTTAGGGAAATGATTACTAATGCATATATAAGTTCAATAAACAAAAGGATTGGGCACCATAAGAACTAGTGATATAGGTATTGATTGCTTGATCATATAATGTGTATACTGGTTATGACATATTTGTGTTTATATACTCTATATTTCCTCGTTTATTGAGGTATGATTGATGTAACAAGAGTTCTTCATGACGTCATGAATATGATTAGCAGTATCAATACATTGTTTAAGTTCCTGTGGAATGCACAATTTTGATGGATGTATTCGATGTTTTTCTGATGCTTTAAAGTATTTTCAATTAGCTTTAAATATTGTTTACAACACATTCTATACTAGGCTGAAGTTTATACAAATTTTATTGGAATTACCATAATTTTGAGCAAGTGGCAATAACGAGTGTTGTTTTATGGCGGGGATATGAATAATTTGATGATATTTTGTTCCAAAAATGTTTTAGTTATTGGTATTAAATGGATGATTTCTTGAATTATAATCAAAACTTGTTGTTTCATAGTGTTCTTTGTTATTAACTAAATATCATGTCTAGACTGGTAGATGATGCATGGTACGTAATAAAATGAACTTGCATAAAGATTTTGGGTAAAACTAATAAAGTGAATTATTCTATTTAATGAGTTGGGAAAATAATTTGGATTCATAAGTGCTAATGGAACTTTGATAATTGTTCTCTCTATTATTCAATAATTTTTTTCAGAATGTTGATAGGTAAGATAAGTAATTCATTGATATAATTAGTGCAAGTCTTTTTGCATGAATCAATGATTGGTTAATACATTATTGATTGTTGACATTGATTGTTTAATTGATATGAATATATGCACCATTGCATCTTCAATTTTTGAGTGTTGGATATTTTTCTCTTCACAAATAATGACTGATGACTAAGTGATGTTTTTGCACATGGTTTTAAGTCAATTTTTTAACTCAAATATCATGTAAAGGTTTGATGAAGTAAAGGAGTAACAATAAATATTTTGATCAACTAATATGTTGATGGACCATCAAAAATTGAAAATGTTGGAAAATTTAATTGGTTGTATCATGGATTCTTGCAGGTAGGTTTGAGGAAGATGAAGGTTGTTCTCGTGCTAATTTCAGTGTGACTTCATATTGTTGTAGTTGGATGGACATATCCACTACTTGCTTTCAAAGTTCCTTTAGCTTACTTTGTCACATGAGGCCCATTGTGGTGTTGTTGAGTGGTCAAAGTACAATCTCTCTGGGTCCTACTAAGGTTTTTAAGGCTTCGAGTTCTTCAGTGACCTCGTTGTATTCTTCAAGCAATGTTGTGTAACCTTCGATTATAATTTTGATGGAATCAGATGGTACTTCCTATCACCAAGATGGGCTGACCAGAGTAGTAATGATCATTTTCATGGTTTCTTCAAGGCTCTCTACATTCTGGCATTGGCGCCATATGTTCTCCTCTCATGTTGCAGCAAGGTGGCTATGTAGTAGTTCCATGTTTCTACTAAGTTTGGCATTTCTCTCCATCTACATGCATAGATTATTTTCTAATTCTTGTACAATTTTGCAATTTTGTTCTTCCATCCATGTTTCCATAATAATGTGTGATTTTTTAGGAGGTGTACTTGGGGTTATGAGAAGCATTCTCAACCATTAATACATCAACTTGTGTCTAGAGTGAAGTCACCTCTACTTGAAGATTCTCATTGTTTTTATTGAGTGAGGTGTATTCTTCTAAAATTTGATTTGTACATGCAAACATTTGAGTAAGTGTATTTTTTATTCCAATTGTGGAGAAAACTGGATTTGTGCAAATAGATGCTATGTCTGGAACTTGAAATGCAAGGGGAATGGGGATTGAGGTAGGGAAAGTGGGAATGCTGGTAAGATGGAAGGGTGAAAGGTGGTGTGTATCCTTGGAATACAAAACCTCAGGAAAGGTTAGGTGCTAGAGGTTCCAGGATAATTGTTCCTTCAAGGATTTTTTGTTGAATATGACATGGCCCATGTCTAGCTGGTGGTCTATTCATCAAGAATCTGATGACATTGACTATGCCCAATACTTTTGTTAATAGGTGCATGATCTCAATGAAGGCTTCTTCAAAACCATTGTCCATCAATTGTTCTTATAACAGTGCATGAATCCTCTCTATGTCTAATTGATTTCATGATTCTACCTCTTCCATTCATGAATATAATCTTTGTAATGCTTCTATAGTAGTATGGGTGATTAGGTTGTTATTCTTCTTGTTCCTCTTCTTGTTTTTTCTCATGTTGCATCCTTGTTCTTCCTCTTTATTTGTCTGTGAATCTGGGTAATTGGGCCATTCGTATTTATGTGAAATAAACTAAGTATCTAAAATTTCAAAATCTGGTAGTGGATCTGGTATCTTGAAATTGAATATAGGCGTGACACCTTGAGTGGTCTTTTCACTAACGGGAAACATGAATGCTTCTTCTATGACATGTGCCTCTTGTGTTGTTTCTATTACTTCTAGTATTTCTTCTTGAGATTTTTTTGTTGGTGATTTGGTCATGATACCTAGATTGTGAAAGGTGGGACAACTAGTAGTGGGCCCATTGGTGAAAGTAGGGGTTTGAGTGATGTTTTAGTTGTCTATAAGCATGGGATCCTGCTACACATTTTCTTGGTCTGTTGAGAAGTAGGCCCTTTGCCTTCTTTGAATGTTTGTAGTTGGGCACGAGTAAGTGCCCATTTCATAGGTACCTCATACGCTAGATGAATATACACGATGCAAATAATTGTGCAACATCCATTAAGCACTTACTTCCTTGGCTATATGGTATTGACTATGTATATTTGATCTATTATCCAATGGGGGAGGTCGATATTTAATGAAGCATTTTGTTCAAGCTATAGACTGAACGAAATTGTTTTGTGTGGTTGTGTAAATTTATCCTCGCCTAGAAATGCAAAGTGTTGCATACACATCTGTGGTATGGTAGATAGATTTAGTGTAATTAATGACATCTAGTGAGCTTAAATTCTTCTCTCTTCTTCATCTCTTCAAGTATTAGTGTCTCCTTGTCAAAAGTAATTTGAGTACTCAACATCTTGAGTGCCTCTCTAATTAATTTGCGTGTGAGGTGAAATTTCTTAAGCGATTGATTAGGTAGGAGTGATGGCAATATGAAGATGTTTACTATGTCTTTCTCTATTCATGCTTTTAAAGTATGGATCAAAAGATCAGACCGATAGAAGTTGGGCTTTGGTACTCGTGCCACAAAGTAATTGAGGAGCCCAGCCTTTTCCCAAATAGGGTGCAATTCATTTGCATTTTGGAGCACTTTGAACTCTTTTGAGAAGAATTAAAAATGATCCAAATAGTGGTTGAATTCCAATTTGCATTTCCATATGTATTTAATATTTGTAAGCGGTCATATAAGACAGTGGAACCAAGGTGACCTTGCATGCATGTGGTTTACTCGATTGAAGGGGGGATCATCGATGAAAATTTCTTCTTGAAATTCAGACAATTTCAATGGAGAGAGTAAGGAGTACTCCTCGATTGGTATAGCACTCTAATCGATAGGCAAGGAGCTAAGTCAAGTTGCCACCATGATGCTCATTCTACGATGCTAACTTTTTTTTTCTCTATCAAGACAAGGAAACTTACATGTTAATATGGTAGGAGAGAGAAGATATGAGTATGGCAAGACCATGATCCCTTTCTAATACTGACATGAATTCCCTTACTGAGTAGCTATTCATGCATTGTGCTATTGAGCTTAAAGCGTGTCTATCACCTATATGCATGCTTTGGTCAATGCATGATCTCATCATGGTGCAAGTAGTATATGAGAAGCTCATCTAGGTTGAGTACAAATTTTATGGTATGAGCATTACATGGTGTCACTCTAGCACAATGATAAGTATCAATGTGGAGGATATCCACCTCATACGTGTCAATGCAAGGAGACATGATGGAGGTATGATGACTATTGTTCTAGACAATGGAAAGTATCACGTCAAGAAGCTCCGCCTCCTTAATTGTCAATCCATGGAAGATTTAGCATGATATGAAGATTGTGAATGAGTGATGTGTGCAAAGGTGAAGGTGAGAAGTACACAAGTGCACACACACATACACACTCACACACAAGGTAGAGGCAATAAGAGATACAATGGAAGGTGAGAATCACACTTGTATTACTCAAAAAACATCTCTATCAATGCTCTTTCCTCTCTCTACTAACAATCCACAAGCTAACATAAAAAATGAGCTCTCTAGCTCTTTTTATAGTTTTTTGAATAGTTTTGCCTAGTTTCGAACCTAGTGTCCAGCCTAGTTAAAAAATAGGTTCTAAGACTCATTTGGAGGTCCAAATGAAGTCCAAAATTTATGAAATTTGGCATGAGTACTCTATCTAGGCTCCTGAAGCTCGAGAACTCCTCGGCTTGCACAAAATGGAGTGGCTCGTGACAAAATTGGGTTTTGTTTATTACATATGTGACATGAGTGATTAAAATCATTGTTGATAGTTTGGTTACTTATAATGAAATAACCTGTTTCGAAAAGGAATGAATTTGCCTGCCCCTTCGGTCTTCATGCCTCCCGTTTTACATGTTTCCTCTGCACCGATGTCTATAGCTACTAGCATCGGTGCTACTGCCAACAAGGACCATGAGCAAGTGAGAGTACAAGTGTGTGAGTGAGAAGCATGCAAACATACACACACATACACATAGTAAGACAAAGAAATGGCACAATGGAATCTTTAATTAGTTAGAAACAAGTTTACAATGTGCTTAAGTAGTTTCAATTCCCAACAATACAACATCAAAAATGAGATCTCTAGCTCCTTTTATAGTTTTTGATTAGCTTTGGGCTTGTTCAGACCTAGTGTCTAGCATAGTTAAAAATTAGGTTCCTAAGCTATTTTGGAGGCTCAGTGGTGAGATATCCATGGGTTTTGAAACTATAGAATGCGTGCATTCTACCATAAAAATGGGAATAGTAGGTGATGTGCATGTGTTGTTAGTGTAGAGTGATGTTGTTACAACTGGGCTCTTGCCCAAAGAAAATGGTGTTGGAGGGCAAGTGAGGGCTTCCATGAATGAAAGCCACAATTGTGGTATGGTGGCAACAATTTTTGGGGGTTGAAGGATGGAATAATAAGGATCGATGGTGAATGGGACTTGGGTGTGAGGGGTGACAAGGAAATCGATACTTCCTTTAGTGGGACAGGGATTGCATATTACACTGGTTATAATAGGTGACCTATGACTGGTGTAAGGAATTCAGTAGAGGTATTATAAAAAATTTTGGTTATGGTAGAAAAGAGTGTGACTTGGGAAGTAGGTGCTCAAAAACTAAAGGAGGTTGTGGATGCAATGGTTTGGGTAGTGGTTGTGGTGGTGGTGAGGGTATGGGGCACGGAATTGGGAGGAGTGTGGAAGATGGGTTTGGTGGTGTGAGTGGTTGAAGTGGTCTCTATGGTAATGTACAATAGTAGTGGTGGGATGGGATGGAGGGTGTTGAGGGAAGATTAGAGAAGTTTGAACAAAAGTCTCTACCTTCACGTCAATTGTAGCTATTGAGGTGGCCTCTTGAATTGTAGTCATTTCATGTCCCAACACGTTGATCCTTATGTTCTTACTAGGGCACGCTTGTGTCAAGACACCTTGTCAGTCATAGCAAGGCATTGGCTTTTGCAACATGGTATAAACAGCTTTTGTAATTCCTAAGGTCTCTACCATAAGTTGGAGGGTCTCAATGAATAAGGGATCCACTCTTTCATCAATTAATATTTGATCAATTAATGTCTTTCCTATGCTAAAGGGGAGATGCTGCCATTCTTGTACACTCACAGTTGTGTCATACAATCTTTGTAATTATGTTGTATAGGCAAGGCACCTTCACTTTCTCCACCTTCTTATTGGTCATCATGTTCTTCATCGTTGTGCTCCTCTTCCTCTTCCTCTTCTTCTTCTTCCTCACTTGCATGTCCTTGTTGTCCTTCTTTGTGTTGCTACTGATGGTCACCTTCCCTGTGTGGCTACGGGCACATGATAATCAATAGAATATCAACTAGTAGAGTCGTCCAACTAGCTACCTTAAAGGGTGATAACCTTCAAAGTGGATATGAAGAATTCTAAGGGCAACACTGCGTTCTGACCAAACACCATCTAAAAGGGTGTGGCGTTTACCATTTTATAGGCCACTTCTAAGCCCACACAACATGATGTAATTGCTTGTCCCAATCAGAGCATTTATTGTTCACTAACTTAGTTAGGAAAATGCATAGGATCTTATTCGTGCTTTCCACTTGTCCATTTGCTTGTGGATGGTATGTAGCTGACTTCTTGTAAATTATCATGAATTCTTGTAACAAGTATTCAATGACCTCATTCAAGAAGTGGGCACCATGGTTGCTAACTAATTTTATTGGCAAACCATATCTTGTAAAAACATTCTCGAACAGAAACTTCGTTTTGGTTTGTGCATCATTCTTCCTAGTGGCTTTTACTTCTACCCATTTGATAGATAATATGTGGCAACAATAATGTATTCATTATGTGAACTCTTAGCTAGGGGATTAATAGGACCACAAAGTCTATTCCCCACTTATAGAATGTGCATCCTCCCATCATGGGTCTAATTGGCATCTCATCCTTGCATATCGGATATTGAGTGCATTGGTGTCATGCCTCTTCACATAATTATGGGCATCCATGTGAAGGGCTGGCTACTAAAGTCCTGTGAATAAGATTTCTTTGATCACCCTATCTGGTCCAAAGTTTCCTCTTGCCACACCTTGTGAGCAGTTTCAAAGATCCTAAGATATTCACTTTCATGGATACACAGTCGAAGATATCCATCTCTTCCAAACTTGTACAAGTTATCTCCAATGAGAGTGTAATCTAAGGCCTTCTGTTCTAAGCTTCGTGGCCTAGCTAATTTCATCTCTTGAGGGAAAGTCTTTGCCTTGAGAAATTCAACCAAAGGACTCCTCCAATCTGACATTAGGGATACTTGATATAGAGTAAAGGCTTTAATTGGGCCATGTCCACATTGAGCCATGTTTTTGGTATGACATGCTCATCTCCTGTTAGCACATCTTTACCATTATTAATATGTAAGGTTCCATTGAATGGTTGCTTGATTTGGAGTTGTATCTACGACTTATCCTCTCTATTTTCTGCCACTTTGGAACAACTTCCTTCATAAATCACATCCATGGGGGATGGCACCGCTATTATCCTTATTGGTTCGAAAGATGCTTTCATTTTTGGCTCTTCTTCTTGTTGAACTTCTTCTTTTGGGTGTACCATAAGTTTTTGCCCTTCTTTTGTAATCTCCTTCAATTGTAATCTCGTGTTTTGATTAATGTGAACTGTGTAAGTCTAGTCTTTTGCAAGTCTCCTTTCCTATTCTTCTTCAACCTCATTTTCTTTTTCATCCATTTCACTCGCCACCTCCTGGTGTTCGACTAATTGATCTAGCTCATCCCACCTTCCATCTTCATTTACTTCTGTGCTAAGATCCACATTCATGGTAGATCGTTCTCTTTCAGTATGGGATTCTGAAGATGAACTAGAATTGGTTAATCCTATCTCCTTATACATTCCATCTGTGATAGCCTTTTACCTGTTTGATTCCTCTTTATGTCACTCATTTGGCAATAGTGGTGACCTTGTACTATGTGGTTCACCTACCCTTCCATATATGTGTGCGTGGTTTGGAGGGCCTTTTACTCCTCTTGAGTGATGGATGGTGGTTTCACTAAGGTTGACTTTGGAATTGTGTACATCCTTTTGGATGATGGAGTGATATCTATTATTTTGTCTTCTCTCATTCTCTTTGAGCCTCTCATCATAGGTTTGGAGCTGGTACCTGCTTCCTCCACCAGTACTACTCCTCATTTCTTCTTTGGAACTGTGGAAGACTTGACATACTTGGCCATTTCTAGTGTGGATGACATCTCCCATAAGTAGTCATGAATGTTTAGAGCATGATATATTAGAATGATCAATGTAGTACTCCCATTCAAAAATTTCTTATTTCCCCATTGTTTCTTTGCTTCGCACAACCTTTCTTGCACATAAGGAGTTATATTGATCTCATTCCCTATTTGCTTTACTCCATGAGATAGAAATTGAATCACTATCTTTTGTCGTGTGGTAGGGAAGCAGAGGTGTTGATGCACCAGTCTTATTGCTTCCTCTATGTCCACTATATTGATATCTAAGAACATACACTTTTTCGCTTCATGAGTTTCATCCTTTAGATCTGTAATTCCATCCTTTATGCATCCAAAAGCTTCTTTTATCATCTCATGAGTAAATCCAATTGTTTGCCAATCTCCTTGTAGATTCATGACTTTGGCCTCTGGCACAAACTGCATATCAAGAGAAGGGTGCACGGTATTTATTACTTGCTTGCACCTCTTCAAATCTTGTTTGTAGATTGGAAGTTTCATATATCCCTCAATACCCACCTTTTTTTTATGTATCCATTGTTCTCGGTAATTCATGTAGCACTCTGAACTCTTGAATCATTACTATAAATTGGGTATCTTGATCCATAATTCTGATTGTGATAAAAAAACAAATGATCCCCCATTGGTCAACCCTCTCAAAACCAATGACCTCTTGCTTTGATGGTGCTTTTTAGGGGAAACTCTTGGATTTCCTCTTGATGCATTGCGTCAGAGTCATCAAAAGCGATCTACACTTGAAATAGAATTTGTAATTAATCCAAAGTCTAAAGAAATATACTTCATCCTTATGTGCACAAACAATCATCACTCTTCTTTTAATATGTTCCCCTCTCACATGTTTGAGCAGAGCATGATACCTAATGATATATTTTTTTCATTTTCTTATTTTTTTTCTATATTTGAAAGAAAACATAAGAGTTAGTCATAGCCGAAGCAATCATTAGTATATGTTAGTAAAATTTCTAGACTACTATTGTACAATTTAGGTCCTATTTCCTCGAAGGAAATTTGCACCACTAAACAAGTTAAAGAAGTTGTACACCAAATGTGAGGCCTTGTGTGGCCCTATAGTGCATACTCTAGGTGCATTCAGCTCAGCATGAGTGCAAGTTTGACACTGCATGTTTGATTGGTGCATTCCTTGATGGTCTTTTGGTCTCCACACTAGGTGTGTACTCTAATCTTTCCTTGTTGTTTTCTGTTTTGGTTCTGATATTGCATCCTTTGCTTTAATTCTCCATATATATTTGCCTTGCTTCTCGAGCTTCCTTTGCCTTACTGGTCCTCTTCGTCTTTTGTCTTGATAGGATGCTTTGGTGGATTTGATATGGGTGTGAATTTTTCTCGGGTCTTTACTTCCTCCGTTTCTCTTTTGTTAGACGTCTAAACGCGGGACTAACTATCAGTAACGCATTTAAACGTTTATTGGGTTCTTGGGAGTGGAAGGGGTCTGTAAAGACAGAGGCGCTATGCTTGTTTCCCAAAATTACGTCACAACACACAAGATACCAATATTCAAGATGTTATCAAGAATTGGTATCTCATTCTCATTCTTTACGGTTCGTCATTTTAACTCTATCAGAGTCTACCGAACACATTGTACCAGACTATCAGTATCGTAATACCGAATTACATCAAAACCCTTTGTCCGAATACACACGACTGTAACATTTAACAGTAGCAGTAGTTCAAGCTTCACCGAACAGTGCTCATTGTCAAACTAACCGAAGACACAGAAGGACTCAGCAGTTACAGACACACAATGCTTGAAGATTCAGTATGCAACTTAGGACGGCTCTTACCGTAGCTTAATCTTTGCCATACGAACATAGACCTCAATACTGAAGACAACACAATACAAACCCGAATACCAGAAAAGCTACCATAGCTACACAGACTTCACCAAACACTAGCAGACCATTCAAGAAAGAATAACAACACGATACGCGAACTATCACAACAATCCCAATAGAGATTCGCAAACGACTTACTCAGACAACAGTACAACGATCTACCGTATGTAAATAAAACTCAGAAGCACGACAGAGATCGATAGACAACAAACACGGATATGCACAGTATACTCAAAGTACTCAGAAATTAGACAAACACGCTACAACAACGCTCAGACAATCACCCAGACGGATAGTCTGGTGATTCCACGAGTCGTCACTGAGCATCTCTTTTCATTGCTTTATATAAAAGATTACAAAGTGTCTGCGTAACAACCTTTCGTGCGTGTGAAAAAAGATTTCAGTTATACACTTCCAATCCGGCGACCGATAACACTTCTTAGAACTCCATGACACTAGCTTTGAACTTGCAAATGCTAAGTAACCAGATGTACTTTTTCTATCATCCTTATCTCCTGCCCAATCTGCATCTGAATAGATTTTGATATCCAAATCTAAAGAGTAAGGATAGAATATACCTTCGTTGATTGTACCTTTGAGATACTTAAGTACTCTCTTAGCCGCATCCATGTGTGGTCTTCTTGGTGAGTGCATGAACTGACTAAGCACTCCCACACTATATGAGATGTCTGCCCTTATATGAGTAGCATATATCAAGCTACCTACCAAGATTTCATACTCTTTAATGTCTTCAATTTTCTCACCTTCATAAAGACTTAGTTTATGATTCATCTCCAAAGGTGTACCTGTAGGTTTAGTGTTCTCCATTTTGAACTTGAGAAGAAGATCCTGAATGTATCTTCTTTGAGTCAAATACATTCCTTCATCTGTGTATATTACCTGCATACCTAGGAAATATGTGAGCTCACCCAGGTCACTGATTTTGAACTCCTCTTGCATGTGTCTCTTGATCCTTTGAATGTCATTTAGATCATCACGTATCACAATAATATCATCTATATATACACATAGATAGATAACCTCATTGTGATCCCGTTTGATGAATAGAGAAGGATCTGAGCTGCTAGCTTTGAACCCTTGATCTTGAAGATATGTAACCAACCTGTAATTCCAAGCTCTAGGATCTTGTTTCAATCCATACAATGTTTCTTAAGTCTGCAATTATAAGATGGATGATTAGGGTTTTCAAACCCTGATGGTTGTGACATGTATACCTCTTCACTTATCCATCCATTTAAGAATGCATTTTTCACATCAAGTTGGAGGAGTCTCCAATTCCTTGCACCAGCTACACTTATCAATGTCCTGATAGTAGTCATCTTTGCAACTGGTGAGAATGTTTCCTCATAATTTATACCATGAATTTGTGAGCATCCTTTGGCAACTAATCTTGCCTTGTACCTACAAACTGATCCATCTGAATTTCTTTTAACTTTATATACCCATCTGCAACCAATTACCTTTTGATTTGGCGACATTGGAACCAAATCCCAAGTGTCCCTTTCCTTCAAAGCATCTATCTCTTCCGTCATGGCCTTTTCCCAATTGGGGTTTCCCTTTCCCTCTTCATAGGTTGAGGGTTCCTTTGAAATAGAGTCTTTTGCCAAGTATATTGAATGCTTTGTAACAAATGTGGAATCATATCCATACCTTTTTGGTTGTTTCTTCTCTCTTGCTAATCTTCTAGGTGCTTATTTGGAGCATTCTCCAATCTCTTGCATCTTTGCTTTGCCTCTTGACTTCCATAGCTTGTAATCCTTTTCCCTTTCATCTTGTTCATCGTCTATATCACTTCTTGGATCCTGGACCTGTGTATCATGGTTGCTTCCTAATTGATGAGAGTCAAAATCAAGATCATATGGTAGTGTTACATTTTGTTTGTCTTCATCATACGAAGACCTGTGTTCTTCAAACACAACATCTTTACTTGTAGTGAATTGCTTGGTTGAAGGATTGAAGAACCTGTAACCCATCTAAGTTGAATCATATCCAATAAACACTGCCTTTGTTGCCCTTTCATCTAGCTTACCTCTTATTTGTGATGGTACATGAACATATGCTAAAGAACCAAAAACCTTGCAATGTCCAAGACTAGGTTTTCTTCCATGCCATGCTTCATAAGGAGTCATACCTTGAAGTGATTTGGATGGTAGTCTATTGACAAGGTACAGAGCAATTGAAATAGCTTCTGCCCATAGATAATGTGGCAACTTCTTCTCTTCAAGCATTGTTCGGGCTGATCCAACCAATGTCTTGTTTCTCCTCTCTGCAATTCCATTTAGTTGAGGAGAGTACCTAGTAGTCACTTCCCTTTTGATACCTTTCTCCTGCAAGAACTCATCAAACTCTTTGGAGAAGTATTCTTCCCCTCCATCAAATCTGAGCTTCTTTAGTGATCTAGATGTATGATTCTCCACATGTGCAAGATACTTCTTGAAGCAATCAAACACTTCATTCTTACTCTTGATAAAGTATAGAGCAATCCATCTACTATGGTCATCAATAAATGAGACATAATACCTTGATCCTACCAATGAAGGTTCTTGACTTGGTCCCCATACATCTGTATGTACTAAGTCCAATAAGTTGTTGTGGATGTAGCCGTTGTGGTTGAATGGTTGTCTTTGTGCCTTCCCAATCTGACATGCATCACACCTGTTGATCATGTGTTGTTTTGATATGTTTGACAGTCCTAGAACACTTTGATCCCTGCATATATCCTTCAAGGTTCTTTCATTCACATGAGCAAGTCTCTTATGCCACACTTCAAGCTCACTTAGGGTTTGAGACCCAAAGTTGAATAGAGCTATGTTCCTGGTTTCTCCTACTTCAAAAGTAAAGAGCCTACCATGCTTCTCACCTCGGGCTATCTTTTTGAAGCCTTGACATGGATCTTCCACAAAAGCTCCATGTTGGGTGAACCTAACTTGCAAGCCTTTTTCAACTATTTGGCCTACACTTATTAGGTTTTTAGTGATAGTGGGTACATAGAGAACCTTACTCAGAATGTTTGTCCTACCATTGGAAGCTTTGACATTACCAATCTTCTCCACATTCTCCATCGTGTCATCCCCTATTTTCACTTCATGTCTATGCTTTGGACTTTCCAAATCAGATAGAAGAGCAATGTTGCCTGCAACATGATTCGAACATCCTGAATCTATGTAGAACAAATGATCATCTTCTTTACCTTCTTTGTGGCTTAGATTCATAAGAAGCAATGAGTCTTTATGTGGTTGATCTTCTGAATAATTGTTGTAGTCACTTCTATTATAGCTTCTATTGTTATTGTTGAAGTTGTGTCCACCTCTGCCTCTATTGCTGCCATATCCACCTCTTCCACTTCCGTTCTGGGTCTTCCCATTGAACCAGCAATTCTGAGTGGTGTGGCTGGTCTTATCGCATATGGCACAAGGTTGAACATTCTGACCTTTGGCTTTGTCTTGCTTTGGTCCTTTCTTCTTCCCTTTCCACTTGCTCTTGCTTGCAAAGTTGGCTTAGGAAGTCTCTTCTTTATCTTCTTCCTTCTTCTTGTCTTTGTGCTTCTTATCCTTCTTATCTGCATATAGAGCACTAGTTGAATTACCATGATAAGACTTACCTTCCTTTATGCTATTGTTGGCTTCTTGATTGAAGAGTTGTCCAAGAAAGATGTTGAAGTCTGGAGTTTGCACATCCATGATGAGATCATAAGCCATCGTGAAGGATTGCCATTGCTTATCACTTCGAATGTCGTTGAGAATTTGCCTCATGATGACCTCTTCTTCAATCAGCTCTCCAATGGATGCTAACTGATCCGCAACCTTCTTGACCTTGGTAACAAACTCTGTGATGGTTTGTTTAGGTGTCTTCTTCATTTGGTTGAACTCGTTCCAAAGATGATTCTTTCTTGCTTTGGTACTAGCAAAAAAGAAAGTCTCGAGGACATCCCAAGTCTCTTGAGATGTCTTGCATCCTCTAATATGTGGTAATAGAAAGTAAGAGATAGAGTTTAGTATGTACGGCCTTGCTTGAGCATCCCTTGCGCACCAAAGTGTGAGCTTATCTATCTCTTCTTGTGTAGGTCCTCCTTTGGATCTTGGAATAGGCATAGCTTCATCACCTGCTACAATTCCATAAAGATTTCTACCTTGCAAATAGGCCTCCATCCTGATTTGCCAAGCCGCGTAGTTGTGTCAATCAAGCTTCTCGATCATTTAGGGAAAGCCGTCACCTATATTGATCTAGCTCTGATACCACTGAAAGAACTTGGAGAAGCTTGTAGAAGGTAGAAAAGTGCATTTCGAAGCCACAAAGTTTGGTCAAGCCAACCGGCACAAGACCAGCCCTTGAGCTTATGGAGACTAAAATAGACCTTATAGGCATGCGATAAGTGCAAAGAAATGCACTATGTACTTTGGAGCATCAAGGAGAATGAGTCGATACAAAACAGATAGGTTCGCGTGTCGACTAGCTCAAAAAACTTACTATCTATGGAAGAGACAATGAACTTCAAATGCCCATAATGACCAGCGTGATTACAATTAGAAAAAATACTTTTATGGGAGTGATACACATAGAATGGAGTGTATTGTATGCACAAAATTATAAGGAATAAACAAAATATGCTATAGGAATGAATGCGACATCCACCGGTCGTACTTCCTATTTTTCAGGATTACGTAGAGATTGACCCTGAGACACAAAAACTTAGATTTCTCCCAATCTGCTGAATTGAATGCTTTGCAAATTTATAGGCATAAAGTGGACATATATACCTTTCCAATGAGCCATCTTGCACTCATATTGGAGCTCTGGAGAGAGAGAGCAGCAGCCTCTGCAAGATTACTGTTGGCGAAGAAGATGATGCAGAGAATTGAAGGAGCAAGACAATGATGGTCACAAGTGTATGTATATTGCTTCCATGTAATGTACAAGTGATTTCAAGTCTTTATGTAGACTCTAGGAGTGTTCCAAGACTTCTACAAGTGAAATTTCAAATGAAGGTGGGAATGGTTGTTGGAGGGAATCAATTCACTTTCCTATAATCTAGGAAAAGTGAAGATCTAGTTTGCTCCACTTTTAGGTGATTGATTGCTTGATTGGATGCAACTTCAACCACCACAAATTCATGGGATTTGGGTTCTATCTTTCTTCCTTTACATGTGTAAAGCTCAAGGCTTTTACAACGGTAAATGAATCATCAAAAATCTCTCAAAAAATACAATAAATGAGCATAAGAAAAAGAACTGTCCAACGGATATTCTTTCAACGCGATAGCCTTTGATGTAGATCAAATCCACTTCAAGCATAGTGTAAGATTGATGTTCCAACAATTAGGTAGTGTGTTTATGCTTTTTAATTCCTCCAAACAATTCTCACAATTTATTTCTTGATTCATCGTTCTTAGGTTCTCATTTGCATCCAATTCTTCAAAGGGTGGATTAATACCCTCGGTTTTTCTCCATCTCTCTTCTTGGACTCTAGCCCATAGATCCTCAGGCCAATAAGCTTCTACTTCCGGGATCATAGAACTTCTTCCATGGTTTTCATTGGCTATGCTTTCAATTTTCTCTACAATCCTTCTGTCTTTCGGAGGGTCATGTGCTCCTAAACCTTCTTGAAATTCTCTATCAGGTATTTTTGTTTCTGGAAGGTTTTGTATAGGTTTCTCTAGTGTGTTTTGAGCTAGTTCGATCAATTTTTTGCAAAGTTCTAGCCTTTCTTTTTCCAAGTCCCCTCTCGGATAGCTCACTTCGTGTTGTTCCACACTTGGTCCTGCTTTGATCCTAGATTGATAAGTGTTTATCCACATGGCTAGATCTTCGGGTATTGATCAGCTAAAACTGAACCACCTTGTTGCTTATCTTGCTCTTTCTCTATTTTGATGAAATCCTTTCTAGTCGTAGGATTCACAGCTGGATTTGACTCCTCTTTGCTCTTCTCTTCCTCCTTCTTTTGAGTCCACTTGTTTCTCAGCTTCTCTCGTCGAGCTTTCCTCCTTTGAGTCCATTTTACCTTAGACTTTTCTTGAGATTCTTTCGAATCTAACACTACGTGAGGCACTAGTGTTTCTGGTTTGTTGGTTTCTTGCATAATTGAATCTAACCCTTATAGACCTTCTTTAGCTCTTGCTCTTGTAATCGCCTTCAATGGTACCATATATTCTTTGTCGCTTCCAGAGGATTCTACCACTTCTACTACATTCACTTGAGTGGTGTGGTTCATCTTGTGAGGGTTTTTGGGACAATCCCTAAACAAATGCTCCATTCCACAATCACTACAATATCCTTCCCAAACCTTATGTGGTGGATGGTAAGTCAAATGACATTCCCTAATGAAATGGTTCCCTCCACAATGATAACAAGGTACTCGATGGACAGGGGACCTTATCACCAGTCTACAAGGCGCTTGGGCTCTTGGGTTCGTGTACATTAGTGTAGCATATTCAGCTCCATATCTGTATGATTGGTCATAGACCTCTTCTCCATATGGGCATTGCTCGTAGGCCTGCTCATTGTTCATCGTGTCAGCTTCGTATGTATATTAGTCTCCCCAATGTTGATCATAGGATTGATTATGGCTATTCGGGTCAGTTAATGAAGTAATTGTACTAGAGATCCCTCTGTATTCTCTTCGGCTTGGACAAATTTCACTAGAACTACATTCTCAAGGTGAGGTGGCTGATGTCCTAACACTGGCTGTGGTGGATTGTATCATGGGTATTCATAAGGACGTTGATTTGGAAGTGGGTTTTGGTACTGAGGATATCTAGGAAATTCCTTACCTAGATCTTTCCTATGGCCTGAATTGTGGTGGTTGGAATGGTCTAGGTTGTCTATTGTAAGGATAGTTTTCAATATTGTAATTCGTGTATTTCTGTTCAATACTGCAATACTAGGCTTGAATCTGCGCTGGTGGACGATTGTAAACATATGGGTTTGATGGAATAATTCCCCTATTGCACACATGAGAAGGATGATCCCCTCCAAAGTGTACACATCTCCTTAGTATGGGCATTCGTAATGGGCGGTTGGGGTAATTCTTATGTCCCTGCACATTTAATTTCTTGGCCACTAAGTTTGTAATCTCTTCTACATTGTTGCTTGTACTAGAGATGCTGCTAGAACTATCTTGACTCTTAGTCTTGGTTTGGGGAATCTTTAAGTCTTGTGATAATTTATCTTCCATATCTATGCATTCCTTCAAGCATTCACTCAATGTTTGGAATCTCTTTACATAGACTAGTGCTCTTAGAGATCCATTTACTAGTCCTTCTAAAAATAATGAGATCATTTTCTGTTGAGTAGGCCTTTCTCATGTGGGGCATCTATCCACATATTGCTTAAATCTCTGAGCTGCCAATCATACTGTCTCCATAGGGGGCTATTTGAAACTATGAATCAAAGATGAAGAGTTATTCTTAATGCTAATCTTAGTGAATTGTTTGATCATTTCCTGAAATACTTATTCCATATTTAGGAAACGATTGGGTCCAAGTGGTTCGAACCAGGCCAAAGTGGTATCCATAAGGGTCAACCCAAATGACTCATATTGAAGTAGGAAATCTTCCACTTGTTCAGTAGGAATCACTTGCTTGAATTCGGCTATGTGATTATAGGGTTTGGCAGACCCATCATAGTGGCTCCTCATGCATTTGGCCACTTGAATTGGTTGTAATCTTCTACCCAGTTATGGTGGTCTGGGCATAACAAGAATGGTTGGATGTCTCACTTTAACACCCATTCCCCTACCTAAGGGTGGTCTCTCAGGCACAGGGTTTCTATTTCTTGGTTCTCCACTAGTCATGGGTTGGTAGTTAGGATTGACTCCCGATGTGGAAAAATTGAACATTAGTCCTCGTCGGAATGTTCTGTGGTTGAGCTTGCTCAAAGTTTTGATAGAAATAGCTTTGGTACATTCCTTGAGGATTCTGGGAAGTGGTTCCTAGGTCTCTAGGGGAAAACACTTGAATGCCTTGATATCTTAGTCGGGATCTATCCAGATCTGACATGGGCTAGTAATTTCTCATATTTGTGTCAAGATATGTGATTCTAGAGAGATCCTCCGAATCTTGTAACTCATAAATGGTGACAGGGTTGCTACTTTCTCTCCACAAAGATGAAGGGGCTTGTAGTAGGTTCTCCATCTCGGTTACCATATACACATCGGTTAATGCATCATCCTAAGGGATCTTGTCACCTCTCCAAACTTTGGTCACTTTAGACTTACCTCGGGGAGTAGAAACCCTACCTTCATTATCTTCCCTATCAAGGTGATCTACATTCTCACTCTCCTGTTGTTCACTTATGGTTTTCGGACAGTTGATCACTGCGTAAATTATTCCTCTATTGTCCATATAGAGCCCTCCTTCATATTTTACTATGGGTTGAGGGACTATCTCTGATTCACTAGGTTTCTTCATTCGTGCCACTATTCTATTTAGTCAATCTATGTAAATTGGTAGTTCATGTTGATTGGTGTTCACGTACTCTAAAGAGGTCATGTATTCTCCTTCAATGACGGACATAAATCTGGTCATAGGCATAGAGCTATGCATGTCCTCCGAAGCCATTCTAGCTTCTTCGTCTGATTCACTAGAGGTGTCAGAATACTGGGAATTGGCACTTGCTAAATTTACACTTCCTACTGATGATATGACACTACATCTGCTCCCTAGGACACGTCATCAGTGCAGGTTCATCCACTGAATACCTAAGTAAGTTTTGTGGGTTTCTTAGATTTGTATTTATTCTAAGAGTTAACTTAGCCCAAATTAGGTTCTCCCTTCCTAGAATGTCCAATTGGTTATTGTTTTCCAGGATACACGATACTTAGCCTCCCACGATACACGATACTTCACAGGTCACAATAGAGGGTTAGGACGATACACAATACACAGGTTCTCACGATACATGATACTTGGGCTTCCACAATACACGATCCTCCAAGGGACACGATACACAGTACACGAGGAATTCACGATACACGATACTTGGAACTCAAAAGATACACGATACTCTAGGTGACATGATACACGATACATGGGGAATTCACGGTACACGGGGAATTTACACGATACTTGGAACTCAGCCGATACACGATACTCTAGGGGACACAATGTAGCATACACGGGGAATTCACGATACACGATACTTGGAACTCAAAAGATACACGATACTTCAGTATCGCGATACATGATAGTCACGATACAGGATATCTGAGTGGCCATGTGTTGGAAGTAGTCAAGGAACTGAAGGACTCACAAGACAAGGAAGCCTACGAAGGGAGTCGGAGCGAAGAGAAGGCACAAGCAGACAGAGTAGTCAAAGAAGATCTGGCAAGTAGGCCATCTAAAATTTTCATGCATCAAAGAGGTGGGCACACAAGAAGGAGGAGCAAGTAGGGAGCTCCAGGAAATGTATGTCACACTGTTAGAAGAAATCCCTACAAAAATAGTGATTTTCATCACTAAAAACCATTGTAAATATCATTTCATATTTTTGTAGCTACATTTTGTGCAAGCCAAGGAGTCCTTGAGCTTGAGGAGCTTTAGAAGTACCTACCCATCAGTTTTCACATTTTTTAGACTCCGTTTGAACCTCCAAATAGGCCAGAGAACCTAATTTTTAACTAGGCCGGACACTAGGTCTGGACAAGGCAAAAAACTAGTCAAAAACTATAAATAGAGCTTGAGAGCTCATTTTTGAAGGTAGCTTGTAATAGATTTGAACTTGTATGAGCATTTTGGAAGTAATCTAAAAGAACACCATTGTCTTCCTCTTTGTCTTATTGTGTGTGCGCATGTGTGTGTATGTGTGTGCATGCTAGTGTGCTTCTCACTCACGCACTTGTGCCTTCACTTGCTCGAGGTCATCATAGCATCCTCACATCTTCCGGGATTGACATTAAAGGAGGTGCTACTCATCATTGAGCTACACCAAATTTCGGCGCCGTTGCCGGGGATCGAGCTTTGAGGACGAGCGTGTGATGGTAAGACGTAGAGTTGTGACGTTGGCATTGTAGGGAATCTCTTTACTTTTTCTTATTTTTCTCTTTCTTACCTCACCATCATCATCACCATCATCATCCTCACCATATCCGATCTTCATCTCCATCATCGCAAAAATTTCAGTTTTTTTATCATATCACCTTCTCCCTTCCATTTCCCTCATTTCACTTGTGAGAGAGAGCGAATTGTGTGCATCGTTTTTGCCTGTTTCTTGAGCACTCTTGTAAGATCTTGCTGTATCATCGTGTCCAACATGCTGCGTAGGTACGGAAAAGTTTAGAACTGTCTCTGTGTTGCAGACCTCTGTCGATCGCGATCGACAGAAAATTTCATCTTTTGGTAAAACAAAGCACACCACAATGACACACATGAAGAGCGCATTCCAAATCACTAAACAAAACTAAAAAATTCTGTGTTTTTCTGTCAATCGTGACCGACACCATCGATCGCGATCGACAGCCACGATCGACAACCTCTGTCAATCGCGACCGACAGACTCTGTCAATCGCGATCGACAGACCTATCGATCGCGACCGACAGACCCCACGACCGACCGACTACCATGTAGGACTCAGTCAATCGCGATTGACACCGTCGATCGCGACCGACTGAATTTTGACGATTGACTGAATTTCTCGCATTGCCACGTGTCCATCACGACGGACACATCCCCGATCGACTGAAATCACGGCAAAGATCCCGAAAAAAGTATCGATCGCGATTGACACCGTCGATCGCGACTGACAGGACCCACGACCGACTTTGTCGATCACGATTGACAATGTCAATTGCGAGTGACGTGTTGATTGCGACCGACAGCCACGACGGACACCTCTGTCAATCGCGATTGATAGACCTGTCGATCACGATTGATAGGCTTTTTTGGCTAAAATTTTAGGGTTTTATATTCCAAGATTTGGGGATAATTTTGGGCATACTTGTCTATTAATTGGCATTTTGTGAGGTCCCTAGACATGTGTTTTGAGAAAAATCCTGTGAATTGTTAGCCTGTTTGAACCCTGTTTTAGTCCCAAAACCCTGAACTGGTCTAACTTTTTCATACGAAATCCGTTTGTTGTGATTTTTGTTTTGTTGGAAAGCTCGTTGACCATACCCCGGGGTAGGAAAACTGAAGGATCCTTGGGATTGTTTTCCATAAAGGCAAAGGGAAATTTGGTTTGTGAATTACATGCATGAAAGTGATCTGTCTGTCATTTGAATTTAAGTCTTGAGCTAAACTTGGGACTCTTACAGGTCCATTGAGAGCACTTGAAGGCATCCAAAGCAAGGGCTTTTTGCAAGCTTGAGAACCGGGTTCTTGAGCACCAAAGGGCAAGGGATCAGCAAGCGAGGTTGGAATACTCTCAATTCCCTCTGTCAATTCCTAGCCTTAGGCTAAGTACAAATAGTGCTAGAAGTAAGTCAGGGCAACGATAGGCACGAGACAAGTCAAGACTATCTAAGAAATCAAGTTCAAGTCAAGAGTTAACCTGTGTGTGACCGACAACTTTAAAGGAAAAGAACCTAACATGAGATGATCAACATTCAATTGCGGAAATTAACTCAAGTGATCCTGACGGCGTGATATCAGACAAGATCATAAACACAATAATCAACTAAAAAGAATCAAGTGACTGATACAAAAGAACTCAGCAACAAGGTTGTACCTTGGGTAAAAATTGGGATTGCTCAGCTAAGCATATGAACCTTAGATCAGGACGACACCTAGGGAGAGATAGACAAAGTCTTAGGTCTTCAGAGGCTAGTGTTAATCATACGGCTAGGTCTTGGGCCCAGCAGTTGAGCCATTATTCGCACTACCCTAGTTTTGAAACTAGTGAGTCAGAGATGTCCCACGGTATGGAGAGACCTACAGGAAGTTCAAGAGTGCCATATTTACATAGGGTAGAAGGCCCTTACAAGATGCAACTCGAATACCTTAGGACCAACTCATTAGGTGCTAGCATCTATGAGGACGGCCTAGGAAGATATGTGGTCCAGATTAAAAACCCTGGCCAATCCATTGGACTAGAACATCTAGCGGTCAACTTTGAAAATGGAGCATACTTGGACAAAGAAGGAACAATATACGTAGTCACGAGTCACCCAGATAGGACAGACGAGTTCGGAAACATGATCCCTGGGACAGACATAGGTGATCTAGAGCAAGGAAACATGGGTGTAGAACCTAGAACCCCCCGAGGCAAATCTGTTCTCACTAGGATTATCACACCAGAGTGGATTTCCCAAGATAATAAGAGCATAGATCTACTCCTGAACCGAGAGACTGATGAAGCCTTTTGGAGGTATAAATCTGATCAGCCAAATGAGGTAGGAACAATCATGATATATGAGTTCAAAGATCGTGATAGCCCAGACAGAGTGACCTACTTAGATCACACCTCAGGGAGGATCTTTGTGGTTACAGAAAATGATAGGCATGCTTACACTTGGAAAGGTGAATTTATTTTCCCCCAACCAAGATCGAATGTGTCCTTTGGTCACCTAGGAGCTGGAACATCCCAAGCTCATGGAGCTCAAAGAGACAGAAATAGAGATAGACCTGAGGTAAGCTTTGCCAACCCCGTGGGAAGAGAAAGAACGAGAACGGAAACAAATAGAGCGGAACCTGAGGGACGTAGAGCCCCAAGGAACCAAAGGAATGCTGATGATTTCCCTCTGCCAAGGCCTAGGGAACACACCAGAACCTTGAGACCCACACAGCTGGTTAAGTCCATGAAGAACTACTTCGACGACACAGGAGACCCATATGATCACGTGGCTGAGTTTAGGCAAGTCTTGAGAGCTGAGCAAGTTGAGGACCTATTCACACAGTATAATGCCTTTGGTCTGACCCTTAGGAACACAGCCCTTACATGGTTTCAACCATTGAATGAGAGACAGTTCAGGAGCATAGAACAACTCTTAGAGGCTTTCATCACTGAATTCTCTAAAAGTGGCATAAGGCATAATACTTCCTCATTGATACATAGCTTCAAGCAGACCCCTCAAGAGACCGTGAGACTTGGAGGAAGAAGATTTAGGCAATATCTTGAGAGATGCCCTGTCTCTGAGTTACCCACACCAGCCAAACAAGGGGCTTTATTCTTGGATGAATTGCTAAGTACCAAATTGAGATCATATGTGTACTTGAAGGACCCTAGGACTATAGAAGAGTGTGTACGCATGTGCATCGACATCGAGGTTAACCTAGGGGAGGAGTTAGAGCTTTCCAAAATCTATAGAGATCCCGATAGTGCCTCTAGTCTCTCTTCCTCACAATCCTCATCAATTGAGGAACTCGCAGAGAAAGTAGCTCAAAAACTAGGTGTCACTAGCAAACAAATCCCAAGGTTTGCCCCAGTAAAGAGGTGCTATAATTGCGGTGGTGACCATATGGCGAACGTATGTCCCATCATGGCTCAACCCCAAGTGAACCCTAGTAGCCAATATTGCACCATAGAACGGAGATACACAAATCACACAGCACAAGACTGCCCATACAATAAGCAAGCAGTTAGGCAAACCTACCCTCAGCCCTATCCACAACAGGGAAGGTACCAGAACTAGTACCCTCCACAACAATATGGTAGACCACAGCAAGCCTATCAACAGCCCTACCAAAACCAACAAAGGCCTCAACCTGTGTTAGCTCAACAACCTCCAACCCCGGCTAATGTGATTCCTGTAAAGTATGCAGCTGCTGAGGAAAATTTGAATAGAGCCATAGTCCCAGTGACTCCATTGCTTTTAGAAAGTGACCCGAGTGATCATAGCTTTGATTCCACTCACATATATAGTCCACAGGCTTACTACATGCAATCTCCTGAACATGGTGAGTCCTACTATAGTGAAGAACCGAGTGAACCGAGTTGGGAGCCAGATTATACAAATGTCATGTACGTAAACCCCAACTCTAGGCCTCAACCTAGGCAAGTAAGACCCCCATTCCCTAGAGGACCATGCTACAGATGTCAGGGAGATCACCTCATTCGTGATTGCCCTTTACCTCCACCCTCACAAACCCAATCAGTGACGATTCAAGGATTTCGTCAAGATAGCGGCAAGGAGCATCTCTTACGAGATTTCCCAAAGAATCCCAATAATATGCCAAAAATCACTCCTATTAATGTTATTGGGTTAGTTGTAGACTCCACAAGGAGTGTGACTTCCACTGCACCAGTGCAAGTGGTCACTAGAGCTCAAGCATTGCAGTAGAACCAAAGTTTAGGCCAAGAAAAAAGTGCTGAGGCTAGTGAAACTGAGAGCATAACCAAGAAACGGACTAGAGCCTGGAGAGATAGTAGAGAAAGAATGAAGAGGCAATGGGCTAAGAAGATGAGTGAACTCGAGGAAAGCCTAAGAGAAACAAAAGCCAGGATAGTTGAACTCACATCTCAAACTCCCTCTCACACTACTCCAACACCACCATTCCCATCACCATCCGATCCAACACCTTCCAACTCACCTCACACAAACCCACCACCCCCCAGAGTAGGATCAGTCCTAGCAGATCCCACTCCCGAGGACCTTAACATGATGCTTAAGGCATATTAGGCCAGAATCCAAGAAGGGCCAAATGTGACAGATCATGAAAAGTGTTACCCGAGAGCGGAACTAGAGCTTGAAAGAACCAAGATTTGTGCTAAGATGGTGGAATTGGCTCAAACCATGTTTGAAGCAAGTCGCCTATTTAACATCTCTAGTTCAGCTAAAACGCAGTTGCATTTTGATGGACTGCTAGAAAGATTGGAGAGGCTAATTGCACAATCAGAAGAGGAACCCACCCCTCCAAATAAGGGGAAGGCGAGCAATATAGTAAGCATTCCCCCCCAGGAAGCTTATGTGCCTAACTCCACGGAGCCAGACACATCATCTTCTATGAATCGGTTCACACCAGAATTCCTACGAGAGATTCAAGAAGACAAATGGGCTAAAGAAAGTGAAGTCCTTCCTCCCATTGAACTTGTGGATGATGCACATGACCGATTCCCACAAGACATCTCCATTTATGAAGAGCAGGAGAGAACTCAATCTCAGGAGAAATTAGACTTCGAGTCTAATTCTTTACACGAATTGCCCCACTTTACAGGCCCCTGGGAAGCAAAGTCTACCTATATGAGAGCACCCACGGTCATGGTACGAAACGAAGACTCAGTCATACCCAGGAACATGGAGGTAGTGAAAAAAACTAAAGTGCAGTGCAACCTCACTTTAGAAGAGCTACTCAAAGTTAGACTAGAGTTATGGAAACATGTAGCTAACCAAGTGCCAGAAGTAGTGAAACCTCGTTCCCAGGTAGGATCACATAGAACAGTGCCAAAAATTCCTCTAGACAAGATAGGAGACATGAGTGAAGGAGAAGAAGGGAACACCTATCTTCCTATTACCCATCAAGGATACACAACCAAGGCAATTCTGGACTCTGGTGCAGGAGTTGCCATTGCTACCACTTCCCTATGGAAGTGTTGGGGCAAGCCAGCACTCAGGCTAACGAGAATGAAATTGCAGATGGCTGATGGTCACATAGAGAGGCCTTTAGGACTACTAGAAGGAATAACTCTCACCACATGTGGTGTTGAGTTTGAGCACACATTTGCTATCTGTGACTTTAGTAAGAACCATGCCTATGAGATGATTTTGGGAAGACCATTTATAAGACAGTTGCAAGTGGTACAAGATTGGGGAACCAATTCCTTGTATTTGCAACACTTAGGTGTTACGACTAAAGTTAATCTCAAGGATTACTCTCATAGAGACGTACCCCCCATCCAATGGAACCCCATCCATAGAGCCAAAGAGGATACGGAGTCTATGCATTCCATAGGATCAGGATCCTCATGGATGCATGAAGACACCCACTTATGGATGTGCAAAGTAGCAGTAGAAGAAGAGAAGAGAGAAAAAGCCAGAGAGGTAGGTGCGAAGGAAACACATAGATCAATTCAAGACCCAGCCTATGCACCTGTAGTATTTCCGGACAAAGAATTTGAACCTCACGGCTGGGCAGAAATTTTAGCAACAATGGATGTAGCCATCAATGAAGAACAATGGACACCCCATTGTGATGAGGATGGCTATGACATTTCAGTCTTCTCCATAGAGCCAATCATGGGAAATGCAGTTTTAGAAGAGTGCGAACCTAGCCCTGATGCATTTGAGGATGCAAGTGACTCCGATCTAGAGTCCATCATTATGGACCCACCTTTTGCATCAGATGAAGAATACTTCTATGAAGTAGAATTTCAACCCCAGAGACACGGAGAACTTACAAATGATGTAAGGTTAGCCACACAAGTGACCCCTAAGGATGAAGGAAAGAAACAAAAGAGAGAAGTCACACCCGAAGAGGAAGAATCTTTGTTTGAGGTCCCTAAAAATTTTAAAAAGTATGAGATAGACGACAGGAGAGTCATGATAAGAATGCCTAAACATGAGGTGCAATCAAGGGAGGCCTATGATAACAAAGAAACCACCAAGAAAATAGTGGTAGCCATGGAAGAAGGCGAAGAGAGGTGCACTTACATAGGACATGACCTGACGGAAGAAGAAGAGCGCGAATTGATAGCCTTGCTACGAGAATACAGAGATGTATTCGCTTGGAGCTACAAGGATTTGAAGGGTGTAGACCCAGACATATGCTCACACACTATCCCCATGACCTCAGATGCTAAACCATCCAAGCAGAAGCCATACACTTATAACAATAACTACGCTACTAAGATCAAAGAGGAGATAGATAGACTGGTAGAAGCTGGATTCATCTATGAAATTGAGCACACTGAGTGGGTATCCCCCATTGTAGTGGCCCAAGAAGAATGGAAAGTTACGTGTGTGCATTAACTTGAAGAAGGTTAATGCAGCCACTATTCGAGACAACTATCCGCTTCCTATCACTGAGCATCTGCTAGAAAGAGTAGCAGGCAAGGAAGTGTACAACTTCCTTGATTGATTTTCGGGCTACAATCAGGTAGCCATTGCTCCGGAAGATCAACATAAGACAACTTTTGCCACAGAATGGGGCATATTCGCCTTTAGGGTAATGCCATTTGGGCTTACCAATGCTCCTGCAACCTTCCAAAGATTGATGTGTCACGTGTTTAAAGGGTTCCTGAGGAAGAATTTAGAAGTCTATGTTGATGACCTCTATGCTCATTCCAACATTAGACAGACACATATACTAGAACTCAGGCAAATCTTTGACAAATGTAGAGAATATCAAGTCTTCCTGAACCCGAAAAAGTGTGTTTTCATGGTCAGGAAAGGCACGATTCTAGGACACAGTGTCAAAAAATGGCATATCCACGGATGAGGAGAAAGTGAGAGCCATAGCAGAGCTACCTAGGCCAAAGAATGTCAAGGAAGTACAAGCTTTCATGGGGCATTGTGGTTATTATCGACGCTTTATACACATGTATGCCATCATTGCCAAGCCTCTGTACGGACTTTTGACTAACTTTGAGTGGACTGATGAATGTGAAAACTCCTTCAATGAGCTCAAACGACGATTATGTTCAGCACCAATCTTGACCACTCTAGATTGGAATAAGCTCTTTCATGTTCACGTGGATGCATCCAATTATGCTATTGGGTGTGTACTTGCGCAACCTACTAGTGAAGGTAATATGGATCTTCCAATTGCTTATGCTAGTAGACAATTGAACGCAGCTGAACGAAATTATACCACCACTGAACGAGAAGGATTAGGCATAGTATATGCAGTTAAAAAGTTTAGACACTATTTGCTTGCAAATAAGTTTAAATTTTTTACCGATCATCAAGCACTGTTGTACCTGGTAAACAAGCCATGAAATACAGGTAGATTGGTAAGATGGTTTCTCTTACTAATGGAATATGACTTTGAAGTGGTGGTGAGGAAAGGGAAGACTCACTTGAGAGCAGACCATCTCTCTAGGCTCACATCTGGAGAAGCCCCACAGGGAGTGTCAGATGACCTTCCTGATGCTTACTTGTTTAATTTGGAAGTTGTACCTCAGTGGGCTAAGCCATTAGTGCCGGTATTGACATACGGGCCTAACCACCCAGTTATAAACACTCAAGGTAGAGAGGTAGTGAAAGCCTAGAAGTACCACATCATGGCAGGAAGCATGTACAAACAAACAGATCAAGGGATCCTAGCTTGTTGTGTGGAAGAGGATGAGTACGCTAAATGGTTGCAATTAGCACATGTAGGTGCATTAGAGCAACACTACTCAAAGCAACGAACCCTACAGACACTAAGGAGACTTGGAGTGCATTGGCCGACCATGGAAGCTGATGTCCAAAAGTTGTGCAAGGAATGCCCAATCTGTTGCACTAAACCACCTGTGGAACATGCCACTCTTTATCAAGTGTCCACAGTGCCAGATTGGAGTGAGCCTCTAGTAGCCTTCCTGAGGACGAAAACATTCCCTCGAGATATGACCCTGATGAGACAAAGAAGTCTAGAACAAGAAGCCCTAGATTACTCACTCATTGGTGATAATTTATACAAGCGTGGTAAAGATGGTTACCTGAGACTATGTGTCCATGAGAGTGAATATCTCAAGATCTTGGAAACTGCTCACCAAGGTGTAGCAGGAGGACATTTTGGACCAGATCGGGTGATCAAGGCAATCCTATTTGCAGGATTATGGTGGCCTACCCTTCACATGGATGCACATACCTATGTGAAGAGGTGTGATGTTTGTCAGCGAACTCAGTATCCAATACGCAAAGATGAGATGCCACTGAAACCTATGATGGGTGGACGTGCATTCTCTAAGTGGGGAATAGACTTTGTTGGTCCGATTAATCTCCCAGCTAAAGGTTCACATGCTGAATATATCATTGTGCCCACGGACTACTTAACCAAGTGGGTAGAGGTAAAAGCTACGACAAAGAATGATGCTCAGACGACTACTAAGTTCTTATTTGAGAATGTGTTCACTATATACGGGCTACCCATAGAGCTAGTAAGTGGTAGAGGCACTCACTTCTTGAATGAAGTTATTGAAAATCTTCTCCAAGAATTCTTGGTAGTACACAAGAAGTCCGCCCCCTATCACCCACAAGCTAATGGGCAAGCCGAAAGCACAAATAAGATTCTGTGCAATGTGTTGACCAAACTAGTGAATAATAAATGCTCTGATTGGGACAAACAACTACACCATGCTGTTTGGGCATACTGAGTTGCCTATAAAACGGTACTCCAAGCCACACCCTTTTAGATGGTATTTGGCCAAAATGCAGTGCTACCATTGGACTTCTTGATACCTACACTAAAGGTAGCACAGGAGCATGAGTGGACGGGTCATGAACTCTCTTCGAGGATTTTTGATCTAGAATGACTAGGCGAGACAAGACTAAGAGCTGCAGTAGGAATATATGCACCTAAGAAAAGACAGAAGACATACTTTGATGCCCACGTCAAGGATAAAGGTTTGAGGGCAGGAGATTTAGTTTTAGTCTACACTTTGAAGCAACATGCAAGAAAATTAGAGAAACGTGGCTATGGACCTATGATCATAAATAGAATCTCAACGAGTGAAGCAGTACAACTGGCCACCTTAGAAGGTGATATTCTTCCGAGCTACATCAGCGGGTGCAGAGTCAAATTATATCAAGAACCCCTGACTGAAGAGATGCTAAATCGACTTAACACTGCCAAGAAACGCAAGGAAGAAGAAAAGCGAATTCGAGAAGAGGCGCAAGCAGAAGCTTTAGAACGCATCCGAAGGATGAAGTTGAGAAGGCAGGGTAGAGATCAGCCTAGGACAGATGACTATGCAGCTCAAGGATATCATGTGGCTATGTGAGAAGTTTCAAGTAATAATTCTCATAGAATAATTGATCGACGTCCTTTTGTAACCTTAGAGATAGGACAAGGAAAGAGTGCAAGGACTGTAAGGGCCTTGATTGACTCAAGTGCAGCCACTAGTGCTGTTAAATTTTCTTACTGTCAAAAGTTGAAATTAAATGTCAATCCTATAGAAGCATATCTTATAGGATTGGGAGGTGTGGAAACCCCTTGCATGGGCGAGGTGGAACTTCCCCTCTATATTCATGATGTTTTACTGACAGTTAAAGTACTACTGTGTCAAGAGGAGGATCTCACCGAACCTCTTGTCTTGGGTCAAGACTGGATCTATGATCATGCAGTCAACCTAAACCTAAGAAGTGGACTTCTTCAGGTATGGGTAAATCAGAGTCGAATTACAGTTGATTTAGATAATGGAGCACTCAAAGAACTAGGAAAGGCACAGACTCCTGGTCCTTCCAGGGGCACACATGAATCTGACAATCCTATTCTTGTCCAAAACTATGTGATGCAGAAGGAGGATTGTCTCAACAAGCAAAAATCAAACTACAAGCATAAGGGTACAATGGAACTCCCTTCTTTTCCAAAAGCCACAGGGATGCAGCAACCAAAGGCGGATCAAGTGCAGAAGAAGCAACCGATTTATGCTCGGGGCACAAAGAAAATACGATGCACGGTGTCTCAACCACCAAAACAAGTGTGGGTACGGAAAGGCGAGCATCTTATAGCGGTCAAGCCACCACAATTGGCTCAACTTCCTATTAGTGCTCGACAACACGACACTAATAAGAAGTCATCCCAAAATTCTTCTGTGAAAGTGAGGTTTATCTGGGTACCCAAGAAGTTGATGAAGGCTAGCCCACAATCCCGACAAATTTGGTGCCTAAGGCTTGCTTGCGGGCTCAAATAGCTACACCGAGGCCACACCCTGTACAACATGGTTCACTCACTCGAACATCTGATGCCCATTCTTATACAAGACGCACGAACACACATTGGCAGGGTGGTTCTCCAGCCATTCCGTTTGTTTGGCAGCCCAAAGCGTGTAACAAACCCCCCGACCCCATCCGTAAATTCACCACCACCTACTAACTGCATCATTCTCACACTACATCTCTCCATTTAGCTTTTATGACAATCCATCCACTAACCTCACCCACAACCACCGAGCACTCACTGACTAACTAACTTATCACTAAAACCTCCTGTTAATGTTGTAATGGGGACACGTGACCACTTGGTGTCCATTTGCAATGTTAACATTCATTTGTATATTCTCATAGAACCGGTGACCAGTCCCCTCAACATGGCCGAGGCTGCAGGAACTAGTTCGCAGGCAGGCACCAACCCTCAAATCGTGGACATTGAAAGTCTCCCCATTGAGGAGGAATTGAAGGAGTGCCCAGCGGCATTGAGAGCATTACATGCCATACCAATTCAAAATCCTCCTTAGGGGCACACAATGCCAGTCAGCAAAAACTCCCATTGGTTCAGTGATGTGGCAGGACCTGTAGGAGAAGGCACTTACCTGTGGGAGGCAGAGATAGAGTTCAATGGGCATTGGGGCAGGTATCACTTCTTCACTAGGGAGTTTGAGAGACTGCAAAATAATGAAGGGCTGAAACCGATATGGAAGAAGGCGGGACTGTACGATTACTTCAAAGCCCAATTGCCGAAGCCCGACTTTCTGAGGTGCTCATATTTGATCAGCACCCTCACTCCGAGCAAAGAGAAAAAGGGATACAGCACTTTTGTCCTCCCATCTCTCACAAGGGGCAATGAGCTGAAATGGTTCAGATTGACAAACAATTTGGTGAGGGAAGCTCTCAACATGAAAGGTATGCATATTCCCACCGAGAAAGAGACTATGCTCCCCGATAACATGAAGAACAGGAATTTGACGAAAGTAAAGGATATGGTGGCAATGACACCTACTATTGCCGTTCATCTTCGGATGTGCATGCAACATTTTGCATTCCCCATGCAAGAGAGGTTCACAATGCCACCCAAGAAGATATGGTTCAGTCTATATTTAGCAGATGCCTTCGATTTGACAATCAACATGCCTCACTGGATTATTGACCAAATCCACTTGGCTCATCAACGGTGGTATAAGAAGCAAACGTCAGTACTGTATGGATGTTGTGCTCTCACAAGGATTGTGTACAGATGCTTGGCATATGATGTGCCAGTTCAAAGGGAACTTATTTGGACCAAGGTGCAAGGATTCCAACGTAGACTATCCACCGCAGGGCCTCCATCCAAGAAAATGAGAGGCGCAGTTTAGATGCCCTGTGCACAGGCCCGTGGTGTGACACTGACACCAGAAACCACCACACGGACTCCCAGGCGAGTGCAACCATTCACTATAAGGTTACCAAGGCACAGCACAGAAGGCCCTAACCTAGTGTTTCCACCAGTACCAACTGACTTAGAGTTCCCTCATGGCTTTACATTGGAAGATCTAGCGGATGAGGAGGTGGCCAGAATAATCAATGCTACCAATTTAGAAGTGTAAGCAGAGCAGGCAAGCGGGCAGCAGACAGATACTGTCCAACCCCACCCGGTCCAAGCAACAATAGTCGAAGTGGAGGATGATGAAGAAGAGGAGCAAGCGGAGGAACAAGAAGGACTGTCTGATGAAGAAGAAGAGTATGAATATGAGCAAGAAGTTCTACAGGAACTTGAGGGTGCCCCGGCTTATACGAAGCAATTGAAAAAGTTGTATGATACTATCAACCGAGTTCAAGAACATCACAAACTATCCTTGGCAGCAGGAAAAACCCTCATGAACCAAATCCTTGAGGAGGAAGGTGTGGATGAGCAATACTGAGCAACCCTTGACATGATATCTGATGCGTTGGGGGTACCTAAGACGGTGCATACCGCTCTCGCATATTCGCGATGATCGGAGCGACGATACGGCAGACGCCCCCCTCGATCAGGAAAACAAATGAATGTATTAGTATCAGAACCACAGGGCACCACATCCACAACCACGGGCACAGCTCATACCATTCATGACACTGAGGAAGCCCATACATCCAGTGCACCCCTGTCACCCCCCTTACCCCCTCTCCCTCCAACTCTGCCACTTTCACCTCCCACAACCAGTGAAACCACTAATGTCACCGCTTCAGGATCCACTTCTCATACCGAAGCACAGACCGTTAGTCAACCCACACAACCTACACAACCGCTCACCACCTCTCTTGTTTACACTACTACTGACTCTATAATTCTAACTGTAGCCTCAGAAAACCCCGTTCCCCCTATCACACTTCCTGGCAGTTCATATTCACAACTACACACACCACTTTACACCTTCACCACCATCACCGCACCCACAATTCCCATGTTCACAATCACTCCCACAACTGCATCCACTTTTGATCTCATGGACATATCACCCACCTCCGCACCTCTCCCTCCCCCCATACGTCCACAGTCTCCCATTCCCCCACCACCAACTTCACCCTTTTCAAGCACAGCATACACGCTCCCATTCCCTTTTCCCTTCCCTTCTGCATTCAACACCTTTCCCGCATCCACTCCCATTAATAATGTATTTAATAACATGTACCAGTGTATGTCTCAGCTACAACAGCATTATCAACACCTAGATGCTCAGCATACAAGTCTGTTCAGAAGCCATGAAACACTACAAGGAAGATTCATTGACTTAGAGAGGGAAAAGCAGCTACTACAACAACAGTATGCCACTTTGCAAGAACAACATGAGCAGTTAGTAGCCAATCCACCCCAGTCAGATACTGAAGAAAAACAACAACTCGATGACATATTACATGCGCAGATCACAGACAATCTCAAACTTCGATGCAACCTCGCCTTACTACGGAAGCACATGTCCGCAGCACTCGAAGAGAATAAAAGACCGCAGAAACAGAACGAAGAGAACCTGGAAGCAGCAATGGAAGGTTCCCCGCATGAAATCGACCCAAAGAATTACAAGGCTATTCCATCTGAAAGTATGCAAATCGTCTTGGAAACCCATGCCAACCTCCTGGAAGCCCATGCAGCATTAGAAAGAGAAAGAGATGATCTACTAAAGCAACTGGCAACTCAACAGCAGTCACCAAGCAAAGTCACAACCGCATTCGACACATCTGCAGAAGTCGTAGAACTCGGAGCAGAACTAGAGGAACTACGAAGTAAAGTTCTTCAATACGAACGTCAACCCTCTCCCCTGGCGGAACCGGAACCTGAAGACTTAGTGCCAATTCAAGTGGAGGAGATCTTTGAAGACCCATATGTTCCCATGCTAACACCCGACGGTAAGCAAACAGAAGAAGGAATGGACACGATTGAGATCGAAGCGCCTGAATGGATGCAAAGGTTGGAGAAGGTTGCTACAACCCATGATGAGAGAGTTGCAGTTCAGATAGCGCCTATGTCACGATTGGAAGAAGTCATCATAAAATCGCATTACTTTAGAAACCTCTCCCATCATAGGTGGATTGGCACATCCGATGATCTCTATGTTCCATTCTGTGTATTAATGGCAGATTACAATGCTGAAATCAAGCAATGCACAACAAAAGAACCAACCTCGGTGACACAGTTTGCACCGGATGATATCCCTGCAAGTGCCAAGCAGGGTAATATACATCAAGCTACTTGGAGAATCCGCCTGCTTGAAACCTACCCTGAGATGGTACGCACGTGGAATAACATGCCTCTATATATCAAGTATAATCCCTGCTACTGCCCTGTCTTTCGAAGAAGGTCTTGGCTAGAGTACACCAAAACAGTTTTGACGGTTAAAGGATGTGAAAAGTGGTTAAATTATGTGTACCTAGCACCTCCTAATGGCCAACCCATAGTCAACTACATGATTTCAACCATCCGACACCAGGCAGTCAGGTTCAAGAATGTCCCAGATGTCATGGCACAGATGTGCCTAAAAATTTTTGAGCTCATGCTGGTTACATTCAGGACATTTAAGAACATCAAAGAACCTCATCTTTTGGCTATTGGATTTAATGAAGGGAATCAGGACCTTGTCTACGATATGAGCACCACACCATCCTTTAACGTCGTATACGCGTGGCATGCTCGGATAAAGTATCTACCTGCCTGCTTCAAACAAACGTTTGAAGAAATATTCATCACCGGGTTCTGGGAATATCATTCCGAGATATTCATTCCCAAACCATCTCATCTATTACAGTTATTTGCAGTGGAACAAGCCCTACATTCAGAAAAGCTACGTATGCCACATCCAAAAGTTCCAGGGCCAGTAGACTGGGATGCCCTACTCATTGATTTGGCCAAAGTGTTGAGAATAGCAGAACATCATTTAGCTACCGACGTTGTGGAGTACTACATCCAACGACCCACTCAACAAGGGTCTGTCAGAGACGAGAGACGCGAGAGAGGGGGGGGTGTTGGCAGTAGTCAAGGAACTGAAGGACTCACAAGACAAGGAAGCCTATGAAGGGAGTCGGAGCGAACAGAAGGCACAAGCAGATAGAGTAGTCAAGGAAGATCTGGAAAGTAGGCCATCTAAATTTTTCATGCATCAAAGAGGTGGGCACACAAGAAGGAGGAGCAAGTAGGGAGCTCCAGGAAATGTATATCACACTGTTAGAATAAATCCCTACAAAAATAGTGATTTTCATCACTAAAAACCATTGTAAATATCATTTCATATTTTTGTAGCTCCATTTTGTGCAAGCCAAGGAGTCCTTGAGCTTGAGGAGCTTTAGAAGTACCTACCCATCAGTTTTCACATTTTTTAGACTCCGTTTGAACCTCCAAATAGGCCAGAGAACCTAATTTTTAACTAGGCCGGACACTAGGTCTGGACAAGGCCAAAAACTAGTCAAAAACTATAAATAGAGCTCGAGAGCTCATTTTTGAAGGTAGCTTGTAATAGATTTGAACTTGTATGAGCATTTTGGAAGTAATCTAAAAGAACACCATTGTCTTCCTCTTTGTCTTATTGTGTGTGCACGTGTGTGTGTATGTGTGTGCATGTTAGTGTGCTTCTCACTCACGCACTTGTGCCTTCACTTGCTCAAGGTCATCATACCATCCTCACGTCTTTCTGGATTGACATTAAAGGAGGTGCTACTCATCATTGAGCTACACCATGATACACAATACACTGGATGTCACGATACATGATACCTCAGTATCGAGATACACAACAATTGTGATACACGATACTCAAATCTCGTGATACACGATAATTTGTGATCACAGTGATACATGATACACAGAGGGTCACAATACTCAACCTGATGAAAAAACATGATACCAAGGTATTACGATATACGGGAGTATAGGTATCAACAATACACGATACCTGCCAAGTATCGTGATACACAAGAATTCAAGTATCGCTATACTTGAACTCAATCGATTGCGATAGTTGGGCTTATCTCACTCAAATGAAAGATTTTTTTTGAAATTTTTGTGTTTATGTGATCCTTATGCACTCCTCTCCACCCTTATGTGATCGCAGCCCCGGTCACGTTTCATTGGATTTAAGTTGATTTTAACTACAAATTTGATTTGATCTCACCTCACTATGCTCTCTCTTGGTTCTCCACTTGATTAGCTACTCTCCAAGGTTGTAAGCACACGTATATTACACCCACGATACCTGTCATCAGAACTCCATGATACTTGCATAAACAAGTAACTTCTTAAAGAGTTGTTTCTTTGGTTTTTATACTCCTGTGTTAGCCCAAGGATGAGAGGTGCATAAGTAAAACAGTTTTGGGATTCTAGGCTATCTACCTACCTACTCTACTCCTACTCTTTCCTTTCTACTCTCTATTCCTACTCACTCACTCTCACTTCCCTAGGTCTAACAACTTACTACACACACTTTCCAAGTGCAAAGTAATAAGTGCAAATAGAAATGACTTACCAAAGCAAAGTACTCACCTCTTCACAACTCATATCTTCTCCGAAGAGCTCTTACCATCATGCGAGTACCTCATTAGGACTCCTACTTCCCCGACAATGATGCCAAAAATGTGTGTACCTAAGTGGCAACTTAGGTTAGGGGCTTGTGACGATAGAGACTATTCCTCTATCACCAACAAGTGCATATAGTGGGGATCACACATTTAAATTATCAATCTGAGAAGTATCTTGAAACTAATCAAGTGTATGAGGACTTGCACTCACACAATGGTCAATGAAGTGAAGTAGCTACCTTAACCTGCAAATGAGTATCATCCCTCACGTCACGATACATTAAACAATAGTGTCAATAGTGGGTTCCTTTTGAATCTCTTGATGAGAAGCATCCAATGGAAGTAGTCTTGTTCGATTTTGACAAGCCTACTTCAAGATATGGATAAAGAACAGAGTTGTGCAACTCACCTAGTCTCACCACACACCTCCTCACACTTCACACATACATTACACACTTCATAAAAGTAAGGAATTGGATAGACAACACTTCCATGCACTCATTCCAAGCCACAAGCACACATGCAAGCTCACAAGCAAGGAGATACAAGAGGAAGAAGAAGCAAATTCGAAAATCAAAGTTCTCTCTTACTCACAATAGCCAAAAGTCTTTACAAAGTGTCATCAAATGACTTATATACATGTGCCCTGAAAATGGTCCTTTGAAACAACAGATTGGCACTTTATTAAAGAAGGCCTAAATCCCTACTATTTTACAAAGATTATGATACAATGTTTGGGATTTATGCATCTAGAGGACTCCCCTAGTGCCTTTACATGGCTTCTTGAGGTTTTCATAGATATTTGAAGGAGAAAATTAGAACTCATAATTTGAAAATTTTTGGGACTCCTTTTCCTGTGCTTCTTTGCTTCCTTACTCCGCAACAACCAATAATCAATATATCCTGACCTGCACGGACTATGGGACCTGATGGGCTGAAGTGAGGGCTTTAAAGAATGCTACAACAATTTTGGTGGATCGCGTTCTCACCAAAGACATTTTTTCATGTTTTGATTTTCCCCTAGAACTTGTTCTCAATCAAGGAATCCATTTTGCAAATGACCTAATTAAAGCTTTAAGAAGTGAATTTCATATCATACATAAATTTAGTACACCTTATTACCCCCACATGAATGGTTTAGGAGAAAGTACCAATAAAACTTTATCAACTATTGATTCAATTTGCTCCGAAGTTTTGGGATCAGTTGCTTCCTTTAGTTTTGTGGGCTTAACATACCATCTATAATGTTGCTACCAATTTCACACCTTTCAAAATTGCATTTGGAATTGAAGAAATCATGCTCATGGAAATTATGGTTCCCAGTCTCCATGTTTCCATCAAACAAAATTCTACTAGAAGAATCAATATATAGTAGATTTGATGACCTTCGAGCTCTAGATGAAACTCATTTTGAAAGCTATCTACTCATGTAGGAGATGTAGATCCGGTAAGCTAGAACTCATGATCATTTCCATAAGACACGAGTGTTCCAAGTTGGTCAGTTAGTTTTAGTCTAGAACTCTAAAGCTGACCAAAAAGCACAGAAATTTAAAGTGAAATGGTTTGCTCCCAGCTACCATATTGCATCACACATCAGTTCGGCTATGTTTTGATTGACCAATGTGACCGAGGCTTTTAAGAAAATGTGGTTACGTGATCTTCCTTCTTTCAATCTCTATTTATCCCTCAGTGTTTTACTTAATTCCTTTACAGTGTGAACTCTGTGTGTGTGTGTGTGTATTCTTGCATTTTGTGTAACATGTTGTGCACTCGTGCTATTGTCCTGTGATCGTTGCGATCATGGAGTCTTTGCCTCATCTTACTAGGTTCAGTGATGCTATGGCTCCCAACCTAGTAGAGTGCTTTCAAGTACAAGGCATGTTGCAATTTTCACAACTGCCATGGCACACAGTGTTGTCTCACCCCTTGTGCATGACCATAGTCTAAGCTCTTCTAGAATATCCCATTTTCGTTACATCCTCACTCATGGTTGTATCACGTTAGACATTGTTGTTTCCCATATCTATCTTCTTAATGTTGGCTACATTGAGGTAACACCATTGCCCATAGCCACCGTTAACGCCCTCTTTCCCTGCCAATCATCTAATGAGTATGCAATTATGTGCCATCCACCCCGAGAGTGTCATGCCCTTCAGTTTCTTGTTGTCACCATAAATCTCCAGAAACATGCCTACGATATCGTCTGACCCATGTACTCGATCATTAATATGGAAGCCCATGAACCTATTAATTAGGTATTGTTTTACCTCTGCTACATTCACAAGGAATGTCAGATAATGTTTAAGAAGTTATCCAAGGGGGAGTTCCGACAAACGTATTTGCCCCACATTTTTGCCTTGCCCCTCCAATTCATCTTCCACTCAAGCCAATATAGGAATCGTTGTTACATCCAAGGAGGCTCTAGTTCTCTCTACTGCAACCAAAGTCCTTTCCACTTTTGATGCTAATGGTGCTATCAAGATGGGGGAGAATATATGTCTTCTGATTTTAATGCATTTCTGGTTGAACGTGGGATAAAACACCAGTGTACAGTGGCGTATACACCACAACAAAATGGAGTTGTTGAACGAAAGAACATGTCACTCATGGAGATGGCAAGGTGTATGGTCAAAACTCAAGAGTCAGGCTTTCTCACATAGTTTCTGGCTTGAGGCTGTCATGTGTGCAGCATATGTACTTAACAGGTGTCCCACTAAAGCATTGCAGTCTATTACTCCATATGAGGCTTGGCATGATCGCAAGCCATCTCTTGCTTATTTGTGTGTTTTTGGTTGTCTGGCATATGCATTAGTGCCTAAACAACATCGTAGAAAATTGGATGATGAAGCACTAAAATGTATTTTTGTTGGGTATAGCTTTGAAAGTAAAGGATATCGTCTGTATCATCCATAGACTAAACGCTTTCTGGTTAGCCATGATGTTGTTTTTGTGGAAGATGCTATTCAGCCATTGGTTTCATGTACTAAGGAGACATCTGTTAGCTCCAAAGATATGTATGATACTTTGCTGCCTCTTTTTACAGGTGGACAGTCTAGTGCTGGTCTTAATGAGGCAACTTCTCAGCCTTTGCAGGTTTCATGTGATGATGCAAGTCATTCCATTTCTGATGTAGATTTACATGATGCACTTATTGATGGGAGAGTTGATATTGAGCATGTAAAAACTATGCCAAAATGGCGGGTGCAGACCTTGTGTGCCAATAAATTAGATGCACCTCTGTCATATAGTAATCAATCAGGCTCTCATAATGCCTCCTTTGCATGAGATTTCTATGCTATGGATGTCTCTAGTCTCCGTGATGAGGCTGAACCTGTTTCATTTGATGAAGCATAAAATTGTGAAAATTGGATGGCTGCAATGCAATCTCAATATGATGCTCTCATGAAAAATGATACTTAGTCTCTATGTGACTTGCGTCCTGGAAAGAAGGCCATTGGCACTAAGTGGGCAAGCTGAAGCATAAACCTGATGGAACAATTGACAAGTATAAGGCTTGGCTTGTTGCAAAGGGTTATGTACAGGAAAGAGGCATTGATTTTGATGAGATCTTTTCTCCTACTTGCCGAATGACTACTGTTCGTAGCATTTGTGCACTTGCACCTCATCATGGTTGGAATGTACATTAGTTGGACATTAAAACAAAATTTTTGAATGGTGACTTGCATGAAGAAGTGTACGTTTTTTAGCCCCGTGGCTTTGTGAAGAAAGGGCATGAAAGCCAGGCGTGCAAGTTAAAGAAGGCATTATATGACTTAAAGCAAGTACCACGTGGTTGGTATGAAAAGATACATGCCTATCTGATTGCACATGGTTTTGAGAAGAATCCAACTAAAAGCACCTTATATGCTAAGCATGCTACTGATGTACTTCAGATCATTGTGGTTTATGTTGATGACATGCTGCTCACTGGTCCTCATGACATGCATATTGCTGATTTTAAGGCTGATTTGCATGCCTCATTTGAGATGTCTGATTTGGGGCATTTGCATCACTATTTGGGCATTCAATTTATGCAAGTTGATGGTCGAATGGCTTTGTGTCAAAAGAAATATATTCACATATTCTTGTAGTGTTTTGGCCTTGAAGACTGTAAGCCTATTGCCATTCCTATGAAGATAGGTTTATGATGGAGTCTTCATGATGCTGGAGATGCATTTGATGTATAGGCATCCGCGATACATGATACGTACTAGGTATCGTGATACATGGGAATTCAAGTATCGTGATACTTAAACTCAATCGATCGCGATACTTGGGCTTATCTCACTCAAATGAAAGATTTTTTTTGAAAATTTTGTGTTTATGTGATCCTTGTGCACTCCCCTCCACCGCTATGTGATTGCAATCCCGGTCACATTTTCAGTGGATTTAAGTTTATTTTAACTAAAAATTTTATTTGATCTCACCTCACTGATGCTCTGTCTTGGTTCTCCACTTGATTACCTGCTCTTTAAGGTTGTAAGCACGCATGATATCAGATCCATGATACTTGTCATCAAAACTCCACGATACTTGCATAAACAAATAACTTCTCAAAGAGTTGTTTCTTTGGTTTTTATACTCCTGGGCTAGCCCAAGGCTGAGGAACAAAAGTAAAAAAATTTTGGGATTTTGGGGGATCTACCTACCTACTCTACTCCTACTCTTTCCTTTCTACTCCCTATTCCTACTCACTCACTCTCACTTCCCTAGGTCTAACAACTTACTACACACACTTTCCAAGTGCGAAATAATAAGTGCAAATAGAAATGACTTACCAAAGCAGAGTGCTCACCTCTTCACAACTCATATCTTCTCCTAAGAGCTCTTAACATCATGCGAGTACCTCGGTAGGACTCGTACTTCCCCGACAACGGTGCCAAAAATGTGTGTACCTAAGTGGCAACTTAGGGGCTTGTGACGAAAGAGACTATTCTTCTATCACCAACAAGTGCATATAGTGGGGATCACACATTTAAATTATCAATCCGAGAAGTATCTTGAACCTAACCGAGTCTATGAGGACTTGCACTCACACAATGGTCAATGGAGTGAAGCAGCTACCTTTAAATGCAAATGAGTATCATCCCTCACATTCATCACTCACACAGGTGGAAATGGTGTTGCGATACATGAAACAACAGTAAGCACAAAATCATACTTTTCTCTCGGCTCCGAATTTGGAATATGGTCAGTAGTGGTTTCTTTTGAAGCTCTTAAAGAGACACATCCAATGGTAGTAGTCTTGTTGGATTTTGACAAAGCTACTTCAAGATATGGATTAAAACCTGAGCTGTGCAACTCACCTAGTCTCACCACACACCTCCTCACACTTCACACACGCATTACACACTTTAGAAAAGCAATGAATTGGATAGACAACACTTCCATGCACTCATTTCAAGCCACAAGCACACATGCAAGCTCACAAGCAAGGAGATACAAGAGGAAGAAGAAGAAAATTTGAAAATCAGATTTCTCTCTTACTCACAATGGCCAAAGTTTTTACACAGTGTCATCAAATGACTTATATACATGTGCCCTCAAAATGGTCCTTTCACACAAGAGACCGGCACTTTATTAAAGAAGGCATGAGTTCCTACTATTTTACAAAGATTATGATACCATGTTTGGGATTTATGCATCTAGAGGACTCCTCTAGTACATTGACATGGCTTCTTGAGGTTTTCATCGATATTTGAAGAAGAAAATTAGAACCATAATTTGAAAATTTTTGGGACTCCTTTTCTTGTGCTTCTTTGCGTCTTTACTCTGCAACAATTGATAATTGATATATCTTGACTGGCACCGACTATGGGACCTGATGTGCTGAAGGGTGGGCTTTAAAGAATGCTACAAAAATTTTGGTGGCTCGCTTTCTCAACAAAGAAGTTTTTCACGTTTCGATTTTCCCCTAGAACTTATTCTCGATCAAGGAACTCATTTTGTAAATGACCTAATTAAAGCTTTAACAAGTGAATTTCATATCATACATAAATTTAGTAAACCTTATTACCCCCACATGAATGGTCTGGGAGAAAGTACCAATAAAAATTTATCAACTATGGTACAAAAAGTGATTCAATTTGCTTCGAAGTTTTGGGATCAGTTGCTTCCTTTAGTTTTGTGGGCTTAACATACCATCTATAATGTTGCTACCAATTTCACACCTTTCAAACTTGCATTTGGAATTGAAGAAATCATGCTCATGGAAATTGTGGTTCCCAGTCTCCATGTTTCCATCAAACAAAATTCTACTAGAAGAATCAATATATAGTAGATTTGATGACCTTCGAGCTCTGGATGAAACTCATTTTGAAAGCTATCTACTCATGTAGGAGATGTAGATCCGGTAAGCTAGAACTCATGATCATTTCCTTAAGAAACTAGTGTTCCAAGTTGCTCAGTTAGTTTTAGTCTAGAACTCTAAAGCTGACCAAAAAGTAGGGAAATTTAAAGTCATATGGTTTTCTCCCAGCTACCACATTGCATCAAAAATCGGTCCGGCTATGTTTTGATTGACCACTCTGACCAAAGAGCTTTTAAGAAATCCCTTTAATGGATCAAAATTATGTCCTTTTCATACTTCCATTGAAGAATAACAATTTTGGGTGGCTCCTTAATAGCACACATCATGCACATATCACTTTCATGCATTTTTCCATGCAAATCTATTGTGGTCGGTGCTATTCTATTACTTATTCTCATTTCCATGATCGTCATTGCATGTGGTTACGTGATCTTCCTTCTTTCAATCTCTATTTATCCCTCGGAGTTTTACTTAGTTCCTTTACGGTGTGAAATGTGTGTGTGTGTTTATTTTTGCATTCTGTGTAACGTGTTGTGCGGTCATGCTATTGTCCTGTGATCCTTACGATCATGGATTCTTTGCCTCATCGGCATTAGTGAGACTGTGCTAGAGATAGTGCGTAAAGATGTTTTGGGTCCTTCAAAGACCACATTTATGCGTGGTTGCATGTTTTATGTCATGTGCATTGATGACCATACACACAAAGTATGGGTATACTTCATGAAGCAGAAGTGTAACGTGTTTACACACTTTCAAAATTTCAAGGATATGATAAAAAAAACTAGACAAGGAACTATATTCATAGTAAGCCACGCGTGCTTGGATAGGTTTTAAAACGTTTTTATCACTCAGTACATGTAATCTTCGCTCATGTGATCGTGGATTGATATACCTAAAATTTACAAGTCTTAAAAAATTATATATCAGTAAATACATGTAATCTTGAAAGACTGAAATATAACAACTTTATTGTGATTGCGCCAAAATTCCATTGCCCATATGAGATTGTTTAGTATTCTCGGTATCCTATGTATACTCTATAGCGGCATATCTAGTAGAGTGTTGAGATAAATAGACGTTTAAAAGGTATTAATTAAAGATGGAGGAGAGAATGTATTCATTGACTCTCAAAACCTCTCTTCTGCAATAAATCATTGAAAATGTTTCATCGATTTGTTTGAATTAAAAAAATATACATTGATCTAAAAAAGGAGATGCAATGTCATCAAATCCAGAGCTTGCTACAACCAAAAAGGGAAGGGGGGAGGCGTTAAGTTCGTTGAATTTAAGAAAATAAGTAAACCATTGATCTACAAAAGTATTGGTATACCTAAAACTTTAGAGGTCTTGTAACTTTTATATCACTCAATACCTGTAATCTTTGATCATGTGATCATGGATTGATATACCTAAATCTTTACATGTTTTATAAATTATATATCACTGAATACATGTAATCTTCGAAGACTGAAATATAACCACTTTATTGTGATTGCGCCAAAATTCCATTGCCCATATCAGATTGTTTAGGCTTCTCGGTATCCTATTTATGAGGTCACTCTAGAGCGTCATATCTAGTAGAGTATTGAGATAAATAGACGTTTAAAAGGTATTAATTAAAGACGGAGGAGAAAATGTATGCATTGACTCTCAAAACCTTTCTTCTGCAATAAATCATTGAAAATGTTTCAAGGTTTTAGCTTGGCTTACAGAGTACTTTTCATCACTTAGGACCATTCTAATTTTCCATCATAAAATACATGAATACTGTGAAATCTATGAAGGGGACTTAACATACTGTACGTGAGATGCAATACCACCTTTTGTGTAGATGAGATGCAATACCACCTTCTGTAAAAACCACCTTCTGTGTAAATGAGATGCATACCATCGATTTCTTTGAAATTATATTAAAAGAAACCTTGATCTAAAGAAGCATTTGAGCTCATCGATCACTGGCCTCAAGTCTCAGCTGAAAGTCGTCTTCTGCTTCTGCTTGTTTATTGGCCTCATATCTACAGAGTGGACATGTTTTTGATGCTCGAAGCCACCTGTGAATGCAGCTTTCATTATGAAACATCATGGGAAGATACTACTAAAAAGCGGTGTTAAGTAAGAGGATACAGAAAAGAGGAGGCGGAACAAAATAACTACTTGTAAGCATAAATTCTCAAAAAGAAAGTAATTGTAGTAACAGATGGAAGATGGATTTTGTGACCATGGATTGATGTACAAAACTTTAGAAGTCTCAAAACTTGTATATCACTAAATACTTGTAATCATGAAAGACTAAAATATAGCTACTTTCTTGAGCTTGTGCCTAAATTCTATTGACCATATGAATTTTTGTACTATATTCGATAAAATATTTATTATGGAATGATTGTTTGTTTGAGTATCTAAAGTCTCTTCATTCGGTAGAGAGGCTACTATACATATACACTTGTATGTGCATCAATTTTGAAATTAAAAAATTCTAAGTAGGATAAGACTCATAATTACTTAGCATACATAATACTCTTTCCGTATATTAATATAATTCCCTAGACCCATAAGTATTTTTTTATCTATATTTGAGTTTCTCTATGCAGAATCATCTTAAAAGTATTTAACAAAGAGCTATTTACAATAACTCATGATGAAGGTCAACATTCCATATACATAGGGATCGATCACATTCCCATTGTTAGAAGTTTCCATAACCATAAATTAGAAGAAGCCATGAAATTTAGAAAGAGACACATTTATAGAGAAAGATAGTTTAGCGAGAATTGAGAAAGAGGCTCCATATAGATGAGAGGTATTTGAAAGAGATGGAAAAAGAACTGAGAGAGAGACAGAGAGATAGAGTATGCATGGAACCACAAAATCTCTCTTCTTAAATAAATCATTGAACATGACTCCGGGTAATGACTTGGCCTATATTCTAGTTTTGATCACCTAGGACCATAATAACTTTCCACCTTAAAACCTCTCTTCTTAAATAAATCAATGAACATGTTTCAAGGTATTGACTTGGCCTACATTCTAGTTTTGATCACCTAGGACCATAATAATTTTCCACCTTAAAATACATGAATACCATGAAACTTATGTGGGTAACTTTACATACTATAAAAATCCCTTCATGGGTACGTGAGATGCAATATCATGAAATCCAGAGCTTGCCACAATCAGAAAGGGAAAGGAGAGGGGCAGCGGGGAGACCTTAAGTTTGTCTGAATTAAAAGAAAGAAGATAAACCATTGATCTTGATAGACAAATAAAAACTAGTGGCCGAATTTCATGTGTTTTTGGAGGGGAAATGACTAAACAATTACATGATACGTGCAACAGAGCGATTAAAGAACAAATGAAGTCAGATATTGGGAAGGCACAAAATCTGCTACTTCTTGGAAGTCTCTCGATAGTGAAAAACAAAATTAGTAGGCGAAAGATACATTGCTCCCAGTAAATAGGTCTGATAGGAAACTTGAAGAATTTATTTCTTGGAATATAATTAAAGATGAAGAAATACTCAATGCATGCAATAATGTTTTCAACACCTCTTGGAGATGGGAAACCTCAAGCAAAGGTTAAGCCGTTGGGTACAACTAAAACAAAATATCAACATGTGCGTTCTCTACCAATTTAATTCTCATTTACTTGTGTCCATTTTTCCGCTATTGAGTAGCGGAAGGTGTTATTTAATGTAATAGGCAACTTAGTACACCACGTTTTTTGAGAATCTTAGGATTAATCTTCAGTTTCAAATTCGTTTTGGACCTATTTGGTATCATATATGTCTTAGGAAGCTTTTTTTTTGTTTAGAGAGTACATGAAATTTGGAAATTACCCACTATGTAGGGGTGGGCAGCCCTCACGTTAGGATTCCATTGAATATGTTGAGCCATTCAAGACTTGAACTCGGGACATCGTCCCAACCAGTTCGTGGGGTAAACCACTTGGACAAGAGCCCCTCGATGTTATGTCTTAGGAAGTTAAATCCCTATGGAATCTGAAAATTCATGGGAAGATATAGTTGAAAAGGGGTGTTATGGAAGAGGATACAAAGAAGACGAGGCAGCACGAAACAATTATTGGCAAGCAGCGTGTCTCAAAAAGAAAGGATTTATAGTAGAAGATATAGGATGGGTCGTGTGATCGTGGATTGATATATCTAAAACTTTAGAGGTCTTTAAACTTTTTTTTTATTTTTTTTTTTAAGAGTACAACGAATTGAAAACATACCCACTACACATCCTACCTTGTAAGGTAGAGGCACCCATCATTGAGGAACTCATAGATTCATCTAGACAAGAATTGAACTTAGACTTCCTCTACAGACTAGTTTTCATCACTTAGGTCCATTCTAATTTTACATCATAAAATACATGAATACTGTGAAACCTATGAAGGGGACTTAACATACTGTACGTGGGATGCAATACCACCTTGTGTACGTGAGATGCAATACCACCTTCTGTAAAACCACCTTCTGTGTAAGTCAGATGCATACCATCGATTTGTTTGAAATTATATATGAAAAAAAAAACATTCATCTGAAGAAGTATTTGAGCTCATCGGTCACTGGGCTCAAGTCTCAGCTGAAAGTCGTCTTCTGCTTCTGCTTCTTTATTGGGCTCATATCTGCAGAGTGGACATGCTTTGGATACTCGAAGCCAGCTGTGAATGCAGCTTTCATGAAAGAAATGCAGGCAAGCCATCTGCGTTAAAGGCTTGTGCCATCTTCAAATTCGTCCATGCATATACAGCAAGCTGACGATCCCTCATCGTGGTCTCTAGAATTCCGATGGACTGTACTAAGAGCTTGTAAATCTGACTCTGCAATTGCAGAGTCAGACCCTCCCAAGTTTTCATCATCGTGAAGCGCATTGACAAGACTATTGAAAAGTTCTTTAAAACATTCTCGGCGCAGGTAGACCTCATCATGCTCGACCATGTTAACGCTCACTGCCGTCCGAAGAGACTCTCTTGATCTCCGGCTATCTCCATGCGCCGCCATGCTGAGTAGGGTATCCAACAAGGATTCCAGGGTCTCTAGAAATAAATCAGTGTATTCATCTCTGTTGGTTATCTGAACGTAGTTGGCTGCTCGCTCCATGAATAGGTCGTACGGATGGCTTTCTCCTGCTTCTAGACGCTGCAAAGCTCGCTCGAATCTTCTGAGCGACACCTCGTACAGGACCGAGCTTGAACTCGTCGATATCACATCATCCTGCCGTTCCTCGACATGAGTCTCCTTGACTGACTTTCCATTGTTAGCACTCTCTGCGGGAATGGTCATCGCGAAGCTGGAATAGAACACTCGTGATCACATGGGCTTTTTGCGGTGGCGAAAATCTGCCCCAAGAAGGAGCGAAAACGCGAGTGCGTTATATTTAAGAAAAGCACCGGATTTCGTTTTATTAAGAAAACCAAATTTACTGAAGTTCGCTTTAATTCGAAAAAGCACTTGTTTTCTTCTTTTTTTTTTTAAGACGAAGTTCTCCCGAGGCTTCATCTCCCTTGCATCAATTAATTGAAAGAACACCTATACAAGTGAGGGGGCTTAGTGCCCATGTAACCCCCCCTTATCCCACAAAGGAGGGGTAGGACAACCCAAAGACAAAATAATGTTGAGGGCCGGAAGACCATGGGAACATTATGTCCAAGAAAGATCCAAGGGATGGCATGATGGTGGACATAACTAAAAAGTAAAAACAAAATTGTTGTAGAGAGTTTCAAAATATGTTATAGATTTGCAAAGAAGGTTAATAACCTTTTTGGCACCCTCAATGGGAGAGCAATGGCAAGAGAACAAGGATTACGACCACCACGTGCTAGAGAGATGACTCTCTTCCCAATTAAATGCCTCTATATATAGCTCTCTCCAGGGGACTACCTTCTTGGGTAGGTGGATACTAGCCAACCATGTGTTGGCAATGTAACTACATGTGTGCCAAGTATCCCAGTCAACTCGAGTTGACTCAAGTGGATGCTTCTAGAAGGCTCTAGAGCTCTTTGGGAAAAATACTCTTCCCATGTACCCCATGGGGATTGAACCCAAGACCTCCTCCTTCACACCCGTGAGAGTCAACCACTAAGCTAAGTGGATTACTTGGTTACAAGAGTAAATGACCTTCTAGTAAGTCTAGACTCAAGATCTTTGGTCATACATATGGATGACTAAAAAGTGTTGGATTTCAGATCCGTCTGAATCGATCGGACCCTTAGATCATAGAATTACTTTATTACATTCTTCCCCCCTTGAAAAGTATTTTTGTCCTTGAAAATAGACCTATATATCTACTGTAGGCCACCCCCGAGCCTCATGTTCTAAAAATCAAAGAACATGGTCATGCTCTAAAACTGGAAGAACATGTCTCATCTCTATGGTGGCATCCCTGCCCAACTCATTCAAAACATTGTCTCGCTTTGCACTTTGATAAATTGGTTAAATTACAAAGTGGTGAATGAATAATAAGGGTGAATCTAAAAACATCCCTAGCCAATTCATAGTTTCTCGTTGTGCGATCTAGGCACAAACATGTGAACTGGGTGGATTCAAATTACTAGTCCATTTCTGGGCATAACTCGTGTTGGAGTTAGACATCTGCGGAAGCATGCTAACAGCATAAGGAAGCAGAAGAAGCTTGGAACACAACACACAATACTGAATGTATTACCACTAGAATGTACAAAGATAAGTAGCCCATTAGGGCAATAGGCATATATACAAGCTGGGGAAAAAAAAACCTCCTAAAGAGGGAAAAAACTACCCCGACGGTCCTATAGTGTTCACACACATCACTACCTAAATATATCAGTAAATCCCCCTTGGGAGTGATGCGGTGAACAAGGAGCTAGCACTCATGTATAAGGAAGTGCCAAGATATGTGGAATCAATCCACAAAAGGAAGTAAGCCCAAAGCTTTGCAGAAAGCTTCAAAGCTCTCCCTAGGTAGAGCCTTCATGAAAAGGTGTGCAATGTTCTCTTGCATGGGCACATATACCAAGCTGATCTCCCCAGTAGAGAACCTCTCCCTGACATAATGATAATGCACCTCAATGTGATTCGTGTGAGCATGGAACACAGGGTTCCACGCAACTGCCAATGCGCTCTCACTATCAGTGAAGATGGTGGTGGCAGAAGACTGACCAACACCCAAATCAGCCATAAGGTGTCTGAGCCACACACACTCAACAGTGGTTGTGAAAGCTGCCCTATACTCAGCCTCACAATTGGAAGCGGCCACAATAGGCTGCTTCTTGCTCAACCAAGATATACATGAGCTACCAAGCATGAAGCAAAAGCCACTAGTGGACACACGAGTGTCATAGTAGCTAGCCGAACTTGAGTCAGAAAAAGCATGCAAATCTCATGGTAGTGATCCACCCTTGGGATAAAACAACCCAAGTAGCCGAGTACCACTCAAGTAGCGAAAGATGCGCTTAACCGCCAGCCAATGCTTGACACCTAGGCAATGCATAAACCTACTCATCTGTAAGACAGCAAACTAAATATCTGGTCAAGTAATTCATAAATAAATGAGGCATCCAACATCCTGCTGATAGAGGAAAACATCAAATGCATCTCCAGCATCATGAAGACTCAATCGTAAACCTTTCTCCATAGGAGTGGAAATAGGCTTACAGCCTTCAAGGCCAAAATGCTGCAATAATGTGTCAATATATTTTGTTTGACACAAAGCCATTCCACCATCAACTTGCATAAACGTAATGCCAAAATAGTGACGCAAATGCCCCAAATCAGACATCTCAAATGAGGCATGCAAGTCAGCCTTAAAATCAACAATATGCCTCTCATGAGGACCAGTGAGCAGCATGTCATCAACATAAACCACAATGATCAGAGGTACAGCATTAGCACGCTTAACATATAAGGTACTTTCAGTTGGACTGTTCTCAAAACCATGTGCAATTAGATAGGCATGCATCTTTTCATACCAAGCATGTGGTGCTTGCTTTAAACCATATAATGCCTTCTTTAACGTGCACACTTGGTTTTCATGCCCTTTCAGCACAAAGCCACAAGGGTGAAAAACATACACTTATTCATGCAAGTCACTATTCGAAAATGCAGTTTTAGTGTCCAATTGATGTGCATTCCAACCATGATGGGCTGCAAATGCACAGATGCTCCGAACAGTAGTCATACGACATGTAGGTGCAAAGGTTTCATCAAAATCAATGCCTCCTTCCTGTGCATAACCCTTTGCAACAAGCCTAGCCTTATATCTGTCAATTGTTCCATCAGGCTTATGCTTTAGCTTGTAAACCCACTTAGTGCCAATGGCCTTCTTATCAGGAGGCAAGTCACATAAAGACCAAGTATCGTTCTTCATTATAGCATCATATTCAGATTGCATAGCAGCCATCCAATTTTCTGAATTTTGTGCTTCGTCAAATGAAACATGCTCATTCTCAACACAGAGAGTAGATGCAGCCATAGCATAGCAATCTGATGCAAAAGAGGCACTATGAGAGCTTGATTGAGTATGATATGACAGAGGTGCATCTAATTTGCTATCACGCAAAGTCTACACTAGCCATTTTGGCATAGTTTTTTCCTCCTCAATATCATCTCTCTCATCAGCAAGTGCATCATGTAAATCTGCATAAAAAATGGGATGATTTGCATCATCACATGAAACCTAAAAAGGCTGAGAAGTTGCCTCATTAGGACCAGCACTAGACTGTACACCTGTAAAAAGAGGCAGCAAAGTATCATACATGTCTTTGGAGCTAACAGATGTCTCCTTAGTACATGAAATCAATGGCTGAAAAGCATCTTCCAGAAAAACAAGATCACGGCTAACCAGAATGTGTTTAGTATGTGGATGATATAGATGATAGCCTTTACTTTTAGAACTCTACCCAACAAAAATACATTTTACTGCTTTATCATCCAATTTTTTGCGATGTTGTTCAGGCAGTAATGCATATGCTAGACAACCAAAAACACGAAGATGAGCAAGAGATGGCTTGCGATCTTGCCAAGACTCATATGGAGTGATAGACTGTTATGAGAGCCTCAAGCCATAAACTATGTGGTTAAGCTTGACTCTTCACCATACACCTCGCCATCTCCATGAGTGACATGTTCTTTCCTTCAACAACTCCATTCTCTTGAGGTGTATACGGCACTCTACACTAGTGTTTTATCCCATGTTCAGCCAGAGATGCATTAAAATCAGAAGACATATATTCCCCCCCTCGATCAAAACAGAGGGTGCCCATTTTACGTACAGATAGATTTTCAGCCAAAACCAAAAACTATTTGAAGCACATGAACACTTTGGACTTTGCCTTCAATGGATATACCCATGCATGCTTGGAAAAAGCATCGACGAAATTCACGAAGTAAAGATAATTTCCAAAAGAAGGTGTCTACATAGGACCACATACATCACTATGTACAAGCTGCAATTTCTAAGTAGCCCAAACTAAACCATCTTTTGGAAAGGAGGAACGCTCCATTTTTCCCAAAATATAGCCTTCATAAAAATGTTTTTTGGGTGCCTCAAGTTTGGGCAAAGAGGACACCATTTCAGATTTCTACAGGTGTACCAAAGTAGCAAAATTTAGATGAAGAAAGTGTGCATGCCAAAGCTTTGCATCTGACATAGCCTAAGAATCATGTACTGCACATGCCGAATCATTTACAAATATTTCATAGTCTATGAGCTTATACAGCCCACGATATAAAATGCCAGAAGCAATAATAATATCGCCATTTGACAGATCATGAACTGTACATCTGTCATCAATAAATTTCATGACCAAGCCAATCTTGGCTAATGCAAAAACTGATAACAGATTCTTCTTGATCCCTGGCACAAATAAAGCATCTGACAAAGTGAAAGAATTACCATTAGCAGTAATCATAATGATCTTACCAACTCCCGTAACAGGATAAGAGGAGTTGTTGGCGCGTGTAACAGTATTCCCTATAGGGGCAGGCTTGAGTGAAGAGAAGAAACTGTGCTGTGAGGTAATATGCTTGGTCGCCCCACTGTCAAAGTATCAAACATCTGAGTCTACAACAGACATGTACTGCTCATGAGAAGATGGGTCAAAACTGCAAACAGTAGTAAACGCCCATTCTTCTTCCTGCACAAAATTAGCATACTCTGTTTTTGGTGTAGAGACCTCTATAACAACCATTCCTGCCTCTTTCTTCTTTGCCTCTTTAGCAGCCAGTTTTGGACAGTTCTTTATGATATGATCATTTCCTTTAGAGTACTTGCAAAACAATTTCTACTTTTCTGATTTCTTTTCATCTTTTTCTTCCCTTTTTGATTGTGCAGAATTAGCACATTTCTGCTTACTAGTTGAAGAGCTCCATTTTCCTTTGCCCTTTTGACTAACCAGGAAAGCTTGATCTGCAACATGCATAATGGACCTGTTCTACCTGGACTGATCCTCTTGCAACAGAACAGAGACTAACTCCTCAAATGACAAGGCATTTGGATTGTCTTTCATCATCAACCGAAGAGTAGAAACAAAACTCTAATATGAATTAGGAAGACATTCAGATATGCACAAGTGAGCTATCTGGTATAACCTCATCAGTAGAAATCAACTGTTCTTTCAAGTCTTTGATCTTTGTTAGAAATTTTTCCATAGAATCACCTTCATTCATGTGCTCACTCTCCAACTGTTTTCGAAGGTAAGCAACACGAGCCTTATTCCTAGCTTGTTACAATGTGGTAACTGTATCCTAAGCATCCTTAGCTATTATGCAAGAACGAATGTGAGGAATAATGGCATGTTTGATAGACAAAGCTATCAATGCATGTGTTTGGGCATCTCTGCCATCCCAAACAAATTGGTCTATAGTAGGTGCAGCAGAAACTATAGTAAGAATAGGAATATGCAAAATATCATCATCTTGAACACCTTCTGCATCAGCTTCAGTACCTGCAGTTGTAACAGTTGCGGGTGTGATAGGACGTTTTTCAACACCCTGCACAATGTTCCACACTCCTTTTGCAACCAATACATGTCGCATCATATAAGCCCACAACAGTTAGTTGGTACCATCCAAATTATCCTCAAGAGTCAACATACAAAATACATCACTGCTTTCAGCCATGGCCGATGACTAAAATACCTTGATGTAGAAAATTGAATGTATCCCAAAAAGTTGAACAGAACTGCCCAAATGAATTCTGCTAAACCTATAGCAGACTTCGAGACGCTTATACTGGCGAACCATAACTGGTATATACTTTTGGCACAAAAAGATGAAATAGCCTGCACAAGCGCTACAATAGTGCATTCGGAGGTCGAAACGAGTTCAAATCATGATTTTGAGTATGCTCACCAAAATTCATGCAATTCTGAGATTGCATCCGGAGGAGTTTTGATGATGCCCTAGATGAAGTGACGACCTGCTTTGATACCAATTGTTGGAGTTAGACGTCCACGGAAGCACACGAACAACACAAGGAAGAAGAAGAAGCTTGGAGCACAACACACAGTATTGAATGTATTACCACTAGAATGTAGAAAGATATGTAGTCCATTAGAGCAATAGGCATATATACAAGCTGGGGAAAAAAACCTCCTAAAGAGGGAAAAAAGTGCCCCGGCGGTCCTAGAGTGTTCACACACATCATTACCTAAATATATCAACAACTCATGCATGGACTTTGAGAACTCTTGATTCACTTGAATTTGTTTTGAAGAACTTGAAGTTTGGTTGTCCCAAACATCTAACTTGGATGTTTCTACAATGGTTTACTCCTATCCAATAGTAACTTGATTTTTTTCACCCAACTAGAGGACTACTTTGTCCTAATGAGTTTAAAAATCCTAAGAACTATAGGAGAAAGTTTACCATTTTTGTTGAGTCAACCATACTATAACTTGACCAATTCAAATTCAAAATGAAAATTATCCAACTTAGGACACTTTTCTCATAGACTTGAGCTAAAAGGTCTTGGGAATTGTCAATCTATTGAGCAATTCCTAACTTCTCTATTCTAGAGTATATACGACTCCAGGAAATCATTTATTCTATAACTTGAAGGAAACTCAAATGAATAACTCAATCTTGAACTTATCATCTTTGGATGTTTGAAAAGGTTCTTGTACAAAACATCTATCTAGGATGTTTAATTTAGTTACCTGGTTCTATCCGGCTAACCCTTGACTTTTAGGAAAAGAATTAGATACCATATCTGAGTCAAATCCAAAAGATTCAAAAATCGGAAAGAAAGAACTAAAACTCAGTTCAACCAATTCAAACTTGGAAAATATGTAAACTTGCTATGAGTCAAAGTCTACATGACTCAGGACTTTAACTTCTCAAAGATCTATTTCAATAGGATATTGAAGAATTTTTCTATCTTTAAGAAAAATAAGCGAGATTCTCAAAAAAATTCAAAGAAAATGGAAAACGTGATACAACCACAAGATACTAGTGTGGTAACCAACATCAGTTTGTCGACCCACTGAGGTTTTGTTGATGAGTTTTGTATTCAAATAATGCTTCACTTGAGTTTGACTCAAAGAAATAACTCAAAGAATTTACCAAGTTACACTAGGAACTTGGTGGTTGACTTAGTCAATCAAATCCTTGGTTGAAAAGACCAACTCAAAATCAAAGTCCAACTTTTCCAAAATAAAGTGTTGTTAATTTATGAAATATATCTGAATTAACAACACTTTATCTTGAAGTGCTTCAAGAAGATCTTGGAAGTTACTTACTTCATATCTTTTGTTTTTTATATCTTAAAGCTATCTTGAAATATCTGGAGATACTACTTTTGTCTTCCTCAAATTTAAACTCCTTCTTTGAAGTTTTAATTCTTTTGAGGATCAAACCTAACTTCAAGATCCAATCTAGGACTAAAAGATAATTACCATCCAGGGTTCGATGTTCGATACCATCTTTCCCTCATCAATCTGAGTATAAAATCTGGTGTCCCATACCACCCTATTTTATATTCACATTAATCTGTGGGTGATACTTATCCTAAAGTATAAACATCTCTTGATAGAGTACCTTCACACTTCAACTCTTTAAAAGAATTTAAAAGTTTCAGGCATTACCTCTAACTAGATTTTCTAGATTTTGATCCTTTCACATGATCGTTTCACGATCTTGTGCTTTTGTTTGGGAACTTGAAAACCTTATGATGGAATATCCATCCTTCTTTGATAGGGTTTGCAAATGAAAACCAATCAGAATTCCAAGTACTTGAATGTTCATAAATTCAAGTTCAATTAGTTTATCCTTGACCAATTTGTAGTGACAAGAGCTTTGACTTCTTGTCTTTAGATTCCTTTCTTTATTGATGCTTTAGGTACCTAACCCGAGGACTTTATATAGGAATCTCTCTACTTCTTAAATCTTAAGCATCTGCTCATGCTTTCTAGATGTGTACCAAAATCCCTTTATAGGCAAACATTATGTTTTACCTTCCACGGACTTAAGTGTCGTCTTTACGGTTGCAGACTACATTCTTGGAATTCCTTCACTCTGTTCAGACTTGGAACATCTTACCCTTTTCAGAACTTTCCATTGGATAAATGGAACTTGAGTGAATAATTCCCAAAAGGAATTTTATTGCCAATACTTGGGCAATCTTCAGAGTAGTTCTAGCTGCAAGTTCTTGGACAATCATGGCCAAGCTTGATCAAGCCTGATTGACCTTGTGACTAGAATAAAGACTTAGTCTTTATCTTTAAGATCTCTTGAACTATCTAAAGCTTCTTTACTTACCTGTAGGATTTTTAGAGATCTTTCCCTGAACTTCAGTCGAAGCATACACTAATGCCTCTTAGATTCCAAAGCTAATAATCTTTGATATACCTTTAGGTTATATCACTATTTGGACTTAAGTACCCATGCCGATGGTTTGGGAAGTATTGGGAACTACTACTATAAAACTTACTTGAAACATTCCAATCCCACATCTAGGTAAATGTTTTCTTTCAAGAACTTTAGATTCCTACCAAGGAATCAAGTCATACCAAGCCGGTGACTCATCTTGGAATCTTTTGCTTTACCAGATTAATCTTTAAAGAAATTCTTGACTTTTGGACAAGACCAAGACTTGCTTGTCCAAAAGATATTTCTTATTAACCAATGAAATAGTTAACGAGACTATTTCCTTTATTGGCTTATCTTTGGGAAATAGCTTAATTCCCTAAGGACTACTTTGATGTATCTTTTAGGAAATATCTTGATTCCCAAAAATTACTTTGACTTGGGTTTTTTTTCTTTAAGTCATCATTAGCTTAAATAAAACCAAACATACTTTTCTCATTCTTAGAAAAGTGCTTAATAAAGTTTTCATGCTTTTTGAAAACTCTACATCTTGACTAGAGATGCAGTCATGGAACCTAGCATCCGGCTATTGAACAATAAATTTCAAGTGATGCTAAAGTTTATTCACCTCGTTGAAGTTCATCACTCATCAGGATGAAAAGAAAAAACTTCAATAGTTCCATGATTTCTTCAAATTTGAAACATATCAACTATCCTTTGAACCTGAAAGTTCAATATTTAAGTTCCAATTCATTTTATTTGATTTTTATCATGCCTTGGGATAGAATCAGATAAACTTCCAAAGGAAACTTCATCAATCCTACTTGAATGCATGATTTTTCAAATCCAAGTTAATGGATTCTCTAAGTTTTCTCCTAAACTTAGAGTCATCAAGGAAATTTGAAGTAGCCTTATTTTCTTGCCATTCCAATGAGCAAGAAAATTCAACATTTTGACTTTCAAAAGGGTCTACTTTTCCTAACAAGACTCCTTTGTGATACCTAAGTATCAGGTTTAGGAAAAACAAACTAGCTACTTGAGTTGCATGGAAGCCAGGAGCCTTGCAACTATCTAGTTTGCTCTTTTTCCTACCTATCTAAATCAAGTTAGAAAAAGGAGATAACGAGAGTACAGTTATTCAACTACTTTAACAAATAATCATGCATATGTGAATGCTTGTTCTTGCATGCAAATGCCTGCTCTTGCATGCAAATGCATGTGAGTTCATGCACGTGTTTCCATTGTCCTTTCATGCACCAAACTTAAATCAAGCCATTTCTTGAGCTTGAATATGCATGTTCCCAATCATCCATGCACTAACATTTCACTTGCTAGCATTCTAAAAAGATATACCCGTTCATGTGCATAAACTAGAGCACTAACTATCTTTTTAAAGCAAAAAGAAAATGTGTTTTGTGCATAAAAATATTATTCTTTGAAAAGGAGAAATGCACCAACATTATTTCATAGATGCATGCCTATGCTTGCTAAGTGTTTCCATTATTGATGCTCCTCTATTTTTCTTTCATTAAATTGCATACAATGCTTTCAAATTTGAAGATTCTTTTCCTACTTTAATGTTAATAGCAATGCATTTTATATGAAAGCATAGAGCAAAGCAAATATGGAGATGAAAACATCAACTTGTAAAGTACTTATCTCCCAATTAAGCTACTTGCTTCCATTCATCTTCAAGAAGAGCCATTCTCCATTGTTTGGCCTATGACAACTTGAAGACCACTACTTCTTTATGTCCTTTGTTAAGAAATGAAGCCTTCCTTGGACTATGATTATCTTAGCCCATTCTTTGCCTTCGGATGATATGTGGATGATCCTTCGCTAGAAATGTCATAAGTGTTGGTGCAAGTCAACCACCAGTTGATGTTTTGGATAAAGAATTGAAGTCAGAGGATGAAGAAGAGATCAACATTTGAAGATTGAAGATAGAGCATAATCAGGAAATGAAGACTTGTATACGTATGTACATTAATTTGTAGTTAGCTCACTTATACCTTTGTTATGGTCATGAGCTTGTACATATATGCCTATATATACAAGTACAAAGTCAGCACAAGTATGAGAGAGTATGAGATGAGAAGAATTAGAAGTTGTAAGAGTCATTAGACATTTTACAATGAGGAAGATCTCTCTCATAATTCAGTTGCAAAACTTTTCAGAGAAGAAGAAAAATTGCGCCCGATCTTTTACTAAGTACTCTTTCTATGTTTAATCTTTTGTGAAATGATTTCTCGTACAGGTCTAATTCTATAGTTGATTGACCTCTATACAAGTTTTCAAATCCTAATTGTGATCAGGCTAAGAGAATTGAGAGTAGGAACATTTATATGTGTAAATGTGAAGAAGTGAAGTTGCAATAGATGCAAAATTGGATGCTAATGTTTTGGTCAATTTTCCTTCCACATTGTAAATTTTTGAGCAAGCAAGCACTCATTCTTTATGTTGGAATGTAAGCTACCTATGGCTAAAAGAATTTGAATGAATGAGTTGTACTTTGAGAGAACTATGCATTAAAAGTTATAGGTGTCAAAGTCAAATGTAGAGAAGTACAGTTTTAGACATAGGTGAATTGTTTAGCTCAGTTCTCAAAATCTACTAAATCGTTGGAGATGATTTAACTTGGAGAAGGTTTGGAATCTATAGGCAATACCTTATACAAAGTTTCATCAGAAACTTTACAAATTTGATTAGTGAATGAGTGATTTATGTGCAGCAAAACAGACTTTTTGGAGTAGTGACTTTCTTCACGGATAGTTCAAAATTTGATATTCTGGTATTGGTCCTTCAAATTGATAGAGGTTTTGAGTTGTTCTTGATATAGAGATTCTCTAACATCAAGGATAGCTTGTTCTTTTGGAGATTAACATTCTCCATTAGTGGTATCAGAGCAAGAATCATCAAAATAGAAGAAAGGAGGACCCCGACTGCTACAGTCATACAAAAATCAACAATTGAAGGTTCAAAAGGTGAAAGCCTTAAGAGAAATCTTGAGAAGGAGGCCTGAAGATATCAAGAAGATCAAAAGGAAATTCACTCGAAGTAAAGGTACACTTATTCCTCATAAAACTTGAAGAATTTAATACACAAGTGAAGAAAGGATGGGAGATTCATCTCACGAGCAAAGGTCAATGAGGATGGGAGATTCACCTCAGATAGAGAAATTGGATAGAGAAAACTATCCAACTTGGTCAATGAGGATGGAAGCTCATCTCACGAGCAAAGGCCTGATAGGTTACATCATAGGTGAAGAAGAAAAACCACAATTCAAAGATCCCAGTGTTCCAACTAGGGATGAACTCTCAGATTTGAAGACTTGGATGAAGAAGGATGCTCAAGCTAGGAGCATTATCTACATGGGAGTCAATGACTACTTGCTACCTCATATTAGAGGTCTTGAAAGTGCAATTGATATATGGAATGCTTTGGAGGAGCATTTCCAAAACACTACAAAGTCATGGAAGACATCTCTGTGGGTAGAGTTTATCACATTCAAGAAGAAGGCATCTCAATTTATTTCTAATTATGTAACAAGGATGAAGGGCATTGTAGATGCATTAGGAGCAGTTGATGAAGATATTGAGGAGGATAAATTAGTAAGGCAAATCCTCACAGGTTTGAGAGGAGATGAAAATTGGAAGCCATTCATTTTGTCTATTGAATTGTGACTAGATCATTTCACTCCTGATTTAAATCAGTTGCTAGGACACATGCTAACTTTTGAGCAGGATGTCAAAGGTGATGGTGATAAGAGTGCAGGTCAAGCAATGTATTCAAAGGACAAGAAGAAGAATAGCAAAGGCAAGCAACAATTAAATGAATAAGAAGGTACAACTAGCCAAGCCAACTTCCTAAGAGGAAGAGGAGGTGGCAAAGGTAGAGGAAGAGGCAGAAGCAATAAAGATGGAGCCAAAGCTTGCTGGATTTGTGGTACGACAAATCATTTAGCTCATGATTGCTGGCATAATAATCACAATAATGAAAAATATAGTCAGAGCTTTAAGTCAAGAGGAAGAGTTGGTAGAAACCAAAGAGGTAATTTCAGAGGTAGAAGTAGTAGAGGTTACTTTGGAAGAAATGCAGGTAGAGGTTTCCAAAGTCAATCCTACAACAATATCTACTACAATTATGCTTCAGATCAGAAGGAGGATTCAACCTTAATCATGAATGCAACTTGTGAAAGACAAAGTGAAGACCAAAGAGTCTTCTACATTGACCCAGGGTGTAGCAATCACCTAAGTGGTAATATAGCCTTGATGACTGATTTGGAGAATAAAGTAACTAACCATGTAGTTCAAATAGGTCATAATACAAAGCACAATGTGAAGTCAATTGGATTAGTGAAGGCCAAGGATGGAAGTACTCTTCTGAGTAAGGTGTAGCTCAAGTGTAAGCACCACCTCCTTTACTTGTCAATCCGCAGAGACATGAGGACCGGTATGAAGACCACGAGCAAGTGAAGGGACAAGTGCGTGAGTGAAAGCACACAAACATGCACACACATACACACACACACACGCACAAGGTAAGATCAAAGAGAGGAACAATGGAAAGCTTCGATTGCAAATGAGTTCTCTTACAAAAGCTCTATACTCTAACCAGCTAACCCCAAAAATGAGCTCTCTAGCTCTTTTTATAGTTTTTTGAACCTGTCCAGACCTAGTGTCCGGCCTAGTTAAAAATCAGGTTCCAGGGCTTATTTGAGGGCTCAAACGAAGTCTAAAGATTGTGAAAATTGGTAGGATGATACTTCTAATACTTCTCAAGCTCGAGGACTCCTTGGCTTGAACAAAATGGAGTTACAAAAATAGAAAATGGTATTTACAATGTTTCTTAGTGATGAAAATCACTATTTGTATAGGGATTTCTTCTGAAAATTTGACATACACTTCTTGGAGTTCCCTACTTGCTCTTTCTTCTTGTGTATCCACTTCTTTGATGCACTTATTATGCTTATCCTTGACCTTGAGCTTCAACACTCCCCCCCCTCTCGAGTCTGTCGTCCCTGACAGACCCTTGTTGTAATGGTTGTTCCCGGTAGTGCTTTGAGAGGTAGTGTCCATGTAGTAGAAAGGAGATTCATCTTTCTTCCAAATGTGGCAAGATCGATTGGCCAGTTCTTCATTTGTCTCTTTGAGCGTGTACGAGTGGTAGTCCCGTGATATGTGCTTCATCCTTGGATTCCAGCATGAATGTGTTGTTGTGAGTCTCCATTGATGGCCGCTAGAGCTTCCAGCCATGTTCATAGGAGTCCTGCCAAGTACCCATATCCCCTAATGGAAGATGGGTAAGTGTGTTCATGCATGGGTTGAGGAAAATATGTGCCTTGTGCACGGCCTTCTCATGTAGCCCTATGCATGCTTACTTGGAAAATGCATTGGAAGAAGTTTGGTTGAAAAATTCGGGGTCTTGAGCTAAGTGCTCAAGGGTATGCCGATGTCGTAGAGGGGTGTGAAGGGAGGCTGACGTTCATCTACAAGAATCGCGCTAACCTAACCGTGTGACTTCATGCAGGGTGCTTCTAAGTATGCCTAGGGCCTTCGGTTGATTTTTTCAGTTTAGGTGTGATAAAAACTATAGATTTCTAATTTATGGGAGTGCAAATTAAGAACTATTTTTTTAGACTAAGAGCCGTAAGGACGAGCGTTTCTATATCTTTCTATAGCTTCTAATTGATAAGACAAAACTAAGTTCTCGCTTGTAATTTTATCTTTAACAAAGTCAACTTCTTCGTTTTCAATTTGATTTGAGTTAGGTTTTCTAACTAAATTAGGTGGGAATAAGTCTTTCTTGTCCTCCGGTTCTGGCAAAACTATGGTAAGTAAAGGTGAAATTCTAGAAATAAGACGATCGTAATCTAACATGTGTAAAGTTTCGTTAACTACTTTATCTTTAATAATTTCAATTATTATATTTTCGTTATTATTCGAACTATCAATTGAAGTCGGAAGTAGTGTACCTATAATTAAGTTTTCTAATTCTTGGTTCTTAATATCAGAATCGTTTGTAGATACTAGTTTAGAACTACTTGTAGATCCTATCTCTTTAGACATACGAAATAAAAAAGTAAAGATCTCAATTAATTTTCAGAGAAACAGTATGAAGAATTTCAAAATCAATCTTTTTTAAGCCTATACAAATCTTAATTATATCGAAAAGTGGAAGTGCTAGAAATCTTTAGGATTTTAAGCCTATACAAAGGTTTATCATAAGTGCTAATACAATTCTCTTAATAGATAATCCTATACAACTTAATAAACAATCTTCAAATATCGTAATTTCGTGATCTTGAAATCTCGTATGCTTGTGTTCTCGTATTCTCCTTTGTAATCTCTTCAATGATCTGTAGATGATTCATTAACAAAAAACATAAGTATGTTTTTAATTAGCATAAAACACTCATTAATTTAGCATTCATAACTTAAACCTATACTAATACATGTATATAAAAACTTCTAACTACCTAACTTTCATGCATTTGAAGACATCTAGGCAAACACACATTTGTTTATATGCAAACATGCATCAATTAACTTGTATTTAATATGTATTTACTAACTTACGTTTAACATTCATTAGCATATACGTGCATTATTTTACATTCTTACATGCATGCTTACCTACCTTATCATACACATGCATACATAAACTCATCCATACTTGCACATGCATACTCACACTCATACTATATGCATATAATTATGCATACATACTCATATGCCCATGCATAAACACACATGCATTCAATCATGCATACATAAACTCATACTAACATGCATACACTCATGCAAACATGCATACATACTTGCATTCAAGAATTAATTCATAGCAGTATACTTAATGTAGTCGAACATGAGTAGTTCATTCATCAGATAAACATGAATGTATTATGGTTCGAACTTATTCACCTCAACGTCAAACATCTCCTATATATTACCTAACAGCCAGCGTCATATAGACTATCCTCTTTTGATGATTATATCTAAGTCTTCAGGATGATAACATAGAAATCCATGTTCCATCCGCCTAACTTATACTTGCAAAAGGTAAGGACAGAGCATGATGGCATATGCCTGTGTACGCATGGAGAAAAATGTGCATAACCTCATAGCCTCCTTCTCTTTGATCCTTGCACAAACACATGCAATAGAGATTTTCCATGAGCGATCAAAAAGAAGTATCGCTCTACACTGAAGATCCTTTTAGGCCCATGGGCACTCAACATAGACAACACATTGCTGCTCTTGGCAAGTAAAAGACAAACCATTGTATTAGAAACGCAAAGCCTCATCTTTGTAAAAGTAGATGAAACCCAAAAAGTGCATAACTCAGTCATGTAAGTCATACATTAGGGCGAAAAACGGCCGAAAAGGGGCTGTTTGCTAATGAGAGATTAAGGAAATTGACAAATAGAGTCTTTCCACGTGTACAAGAATATAACATTGTTGTCTCCTTTAACCGTATAAAGAAATTCTTTTTTTAAGAGAATATGATCTAAAAGCGCCGCGAAAGTGATGAAGATTCTTGTATTCAGTGTACAATTTCTTGGTTTGATGCAAAAAAAGATATTTTTGCACATCACACAATGCATATCTTTAAAGTTCCAAGAAGGAAATGATTTTTGAAGATACGAAATATTTTTGGGTTCACGAAATTCCATGGTCATTCGGCGACAGGGTTTACATCAAATCAAAAGTTTCCACGTGTACAAAGCCCTTTTATCTATAAATGTTGGCAAAGTTTGTGAATGTCGGTTTCTCGCTTTGAGCATTCTTCTTCTTCTCGATTCTAATGGCTTCTTCTTCTTGTCGTCCTTCCAATTGTGTAACCTCATGTGAGGTTTACAACAGAAGAGAGGATTCTTTATGGAAACCTCTTTCTGTGAAGTTAAATGAATGAGTAACTATGCTTGCTAGCTATAGAGGTGCCCATAAAGTCAAGCATGCTAAAAGAGACGACACAAGAAACCATTGCAGGGGACTTATTCTTAGTTTCAAATTGAAGAGATGCGGTTGGTTTGCAAGAGTACAACATGTGTACCGCTAAGGATCTTGTTCTAGAAAAGCATATGCAATTCCCTTTGTACTATAAGTGAAGTTTTACAATGATCGTCTATCATTTCAGTTGGTTTTGTATAACAACATATATGTTTTTGTATTGCAGATATTTTTCCTTCCAATATTTTAGAGTGGCAACCTCTTGAATGTTTAACACGAACATTCAGAGTTCTTCGTAAGGAATATGAAGAGCTTATGTATGCAGACAAATCCGCTCAAGTTTTCAATAGCACAGAGTTATTTGTCCATTTTGCATATTATCAGGTGCCATTAGGGAGGAGCTCTTATGGAAATCTTATACATTTGCCTAGTCCTTGCATCTCTTCATTAGATTGGGATGCTTCTGATCATTCAACAAAAGGTGGAAAAGAAAGCTTGGACTTTCGATAGCCTTGGACTCAGAGGAGAGCTGTCCAGAAGTATTGATTCATCCAGATTTTCAATCTAGAAAGATAATTGTCACTGCAAATTGGAAATTCAAAAATGTAAGGGAGCTCTAGAATACCTTGATGAGGCATCATCACAATTCAAATTCTCAATTGATGATGCAATAGTTAACATTAGATTAGAGAAAAAACATTATCTTGCATCAAGTTGCAACCCTTTAGATTGTAACAAGTCTCCTTCTTTAAGAAGCTTTTTTTCAAACTTCCATTGATTTTTCTTTGCAGAATGGTGACTAAGAATGTGACTGATTACATCACTTCAATTATGTCTTTTTATGGACTATATTCATATTGGCATTTTTTTGTTTAATTTCAAGATTCTGAGGAGGTTTCAATGGTGCAATGATTATACAGGAATTTGCATATGACAAAATGGAAAAGATTGGATGACACGACCGATACAAGCGATACGGGCCATCCGAAATTCTCCGATTGCCCATATCGCTTGCATCGGTCGTGTCATAAAAACTTCTCTATGCTCCTCACATTTAACTTTTCTGCAGGATGGTGACTAAGAATGTGAATGATTACATCACTTCAATTATGTCTTTTTATGGACTGGATTCATATTGGCATTTTTTTTAAATTTCAAGATTGATGAGGTTTCTATTGTGCAATGATTATAAAGGAACTTGCATGAGTAAATTCTAGGTGATTCAAGAATATAAACCAAGAAATTCTTACATAATATATCTCCCCTTTTAGAACCTTTTTCCATACTTCCATTGATTTTCTTTTGCAGGATGGTAACTAAGAATGTGACACATTACATCACTTCAATTATGGCTTTTTATGGACTATATTCTGATTGGCAATTTCTTTGTTTAATTTCAACATTTTGATGAGGTCTTAATGGTGCAATGATTATACAGGAACTTGCATATGAAAAAATGGATGGTATGAAAAAATGGAAAAGACTGGATGACACGACCGATACAAGCGATATGAGCCATCCGAAATTCTCCGATTGCCCCTATCGCTTGCATCGATCGTGTCATAGAAACTTCTCTATCCTCTTCACATTTAACTTTTCAACAAGAATAAAGCAAAAACCACACAAAATAGACATTTTGATGATAAGAACAATTCAATTTTGCTTGAACCATGCAATGAAGTCACTTTTTCTTAGTTCTCAAGAGGATCAATTCAACATTACATTACTCAAGGCATATAAATATATTACAATGTATCTATGTACATTTCATGAGTAATAAGCTTTGAATAGAAATATAGTTAATCCTTCTTGAGCCTTTTGAATGAACTTGTCTCTAGCAAATCTCCTCTATAACTGAGGTACTCTTTTCTCCTGTAGACAATAATACTTTGAACATATGACACCCCTACAGCCATTGCAAGGCTTGAGTAACAAAGGAAGTAGCCTGCCCTTGAAGCATTGAATCCTGGGGCATATCCAAAAATTCTTAATGCACCTGTTCTTTCAAGTAGAAAAACTCTATATGCATTAAAGGGTATTGAAGTAAAACCCATGTATCTTGAAAGAGTCCTCAAGGAGAATAATGAAAAATCTACCTCTTCACTATACTGCTTATGAATAACACAAAATAATTTTGGATTCAGTTTTGGAAGATAGTGGATCACTGAATGAATATCCATCTTTGTCTTTCCTTTCTTCTCTATGGTTTTCCTTGTTCCCTTCCCCCTCCCAATGTAGTTGCCTTCATCCAATATAGATATCTGTGGAAAAAATTGAAAATCTAGGTTAGAAAAAGTAAACGATCTTTTAAAGTCATAGAAATAACTGGAAACAGAAGTAGAAACAAAGCATGAGATATGACCGATCCAAGCGATTAGGGTCATCAGAGAATATCCGATGGGCATAATCGCTTGCATCAGTCATGTTTGATTTATCATCCTTAACTTTATAGAAACATATAATTGATGTTGAAAATAATATTTATAAACACATTTAGTTGTTCTATATGGAGCATTCATTCATATAGCTATAAATATGATACTTGGTTGGACACAACCAATTCAAGTGACTGGGCCCATCAAGGAAGCTTGGATGGTCCGAATCGCTTGAATTGGTTGTCTCCAAAGGAGGTCATCTTGAAGCTTAGATTGCATGTGAACTTTTGTATCTTATTATTGGTTAAGAATTTGGAGAAGATAATGCTACCATTGCATCCGGAACGTGTCAAAACCCTAAGATTGACTGTCTATTTGCATGATTTCGATACCCAGAGGTCTTGATAAGCCTTTTTGTATTGATTTCCAGACACGACCGATGCAAGCGATTAGGCCCATCCAACATTTCCAGATGAGCCTAATCGCTTGCATTGGTCATGTCCTAGAGTCATGCACAAATAGGCTCATCAAGACCTTTCCATATCAGAATCATACAAATAGACAGTCATTGATAAGCCTTTTTGTATTGATTTCCAGACACGACCGATGCAAGCGATTAGGCCCATCCAACATTTCCAGATGAGCGTAATCGCTTGCATTGGTCATGTCCTAGATTCATGCACAAATAGGCTCATCAAGACCTTTCCATATCAGAATTTGCATGATTTCGATACCCAGAGGTCTTGATAAGCCTTTTTGTATTGATTTCCAGACACGACCGATGCAAGCGATTAGGCCCATCCAACATTTCCAGATGAGCCTAATCGCTTGCATTGGTCATGTCCTAGATTCATGCACAAATAGGCTCATCAAGACCTTTCCATATCAGAATCATACAAATAGACAATCAATCTTAGGGTTTTGGCATGTTCCTCCGGATGCAATGGTAGCATTAGGTTCTTGATTCCGAGCCAATAGTAAGATAGGGAAGTTCATGACCGATGCAAGCGAAATAAGCTAGTCAAAGGTAGGTCAAACGCGTGTAATCGCTTGTATCAGTCGTATCGGGTATGTAGCACAAGTATGCATGGGTGATGAAGAGAGAAATTCTATGAAGCTTGAAAATGTGAAATGGTGAACGGGACCCGTATTTATAGTCGAGAAGGACCGGGTAACGGTCACATGACGTGGACCAATAAGTGAGTGCCACGTGGCAAAAGACGTTGGGAATCACAACGGCTAGATGACGTGGCCCACTCAAATGATGCCACATGGCATTGTAACGTTGAGATTCGCAACGGCTAGATGACATGGACCAACCACACATTGCCACGTGTCACCAACGGTCAAATCATCCCAGAGACCTATTTAAGCTCTTCTATTCACTTTTTTCATTTTTTGTGAAACTCCTTGCTACCATCAACTTACCGTTGTCTTCGCGTTTTTACATGCTTTTCAAAACTTTCCATAGACCACATTTTGTGTGAGGGTTTAGGGTCATCATGATCAATTATTTTACAACACGACCGATACAAGCGATTAAGGACATTCGAGGATTTCCCGATGACCCTAATCGCTTGTATCGGTCATGTTTCTTGAGTGCTTTGTGAAAGCTTTTTTAATTAGTTTTTCTGCGTTTAAAATTTGTTCCAAGCTTTTAAACTCTTTTTTGTGCAAGTTGGCTTATTTTGCTTGCATCGGTCATGAATTACCCTATCTTACTATTGGCTCAGAATTTCAAGAAACTAATGATACCATTGCATCCGAAACGTGCCAAAACCCTAAGATTGACTGTCTATTTGCATGATTCTGATATTGAGAGGTCTTGATGAGCCTATTTGTGCATGAATGTAGGACACGACCAATGCAAGCGATTAGGCTCATCTGAAAATGTTGGATGGGCCTAATCGCTTGCATCGGTCGTGTTTGGAAATCAATACAAAAAGGCTTATCGAGACCTTCGGGTATCAAAATCATGCAAATAGACAGTCAATCTTAGGGTTTTGGCACGTTCCGGACGCAATGGTTGCATTATTTTCTTAAAATTCTTAACCAATAATAAGATACAAAAGTTCACATGCAATCTAAGCTTCAAGATGACCTCCTTTGGACATGACCAATTCAAGCAACTAGGACCAATGCAAGCGATTAGACCCATCCGATATTCTTTGATGACCCTAATCGCTTGGATTGGTCGTGTCTCATGCTTTGTTTCTGCTTGTGTTTCGATTTATTTCTATTAAATATATTTCTTTTCAAAGCTTATTACTCATGAAATGTACATAGATACACATATTTATTGCCCAAAGGGGTACAAGACATTGCAAATATGAAGGATGTAATCTTTTTTTGTGTAATTGATCCATGTCCTAATATTAATCCTTACTGATCCATGATTTGTTTTTCTCTAGTAAAAGTCCTATTTATCTGATGATAATAATCTTTTTTTTGTAGGTTATGGCTAGGACAAAGAAGACAGCAAGGAATTCTCTCCAATCACAACATGGAAACTCCAAAGTGTAAGCCTCGCCATACATTTTGTTGTGTTCTATTTTAAAGCCTTGCCATCCATTCTAAATTTAAGTTTACCTTGCAGTGCTGCTAAGCTTCTCAAAATGCATATTGATCAAAACATTCTAGGAATTCCTTCATTGAAAGAAGAAAAAAGGTTTGGATACACTCAAATACATGTGCCATTACAGAAATACAACACCTCGTGTGACTGGAGAGTGATTGCAAATGCAGTAAGGTTCTTGGAAAGTAGGTTTTACAACCCTGAGTTGAACTTGTCAGACTATCCATATGCTTGGGTCATCTTGATCAAGGAGAGAGCAATAAATGCCATTATGGAACATGCAATATGCCCTTATATTTTGGAATGTAAGATTGTAATCTAATTTGTAACCAACATATGTTGGAAGATTTATTGATGTACAAATTGTATGTAATTATGCCAGTCTTCATCTGGAAGATGGTCATTGTAACTATATTTATATGCCTTGAGTAATGTAATGTTGAATTGATCCTCTTGAGAACTAAGTAAAAGTGACTTCATTGCATGGTTCCAGAAAAATTGAATTGGTTCTATCATCAAAATGTCTATTTTGGGTGCTTTTTGCTTTATTCATGTTGAAAAGTTAAATGTGAAGAGGATAGAGAAGTTTTTATGACACGACCGATGCAAGCGATATGGGTAATCGGAGAATTTTGGATGGCTCATATCGCTTGTATCGGTCATGTCATCCAGTCTTTTCCATTTTTTCATACCATCCATTTTGTCATACCATCCATTTTGTCATATGCAAGTTCCTGTATAATCATTGCACCATTGAAACCTCATCAAAATGTTGAAATTAAAAAAAAATGCCAATATGAATATAGTCCATAAAAAGCCATAATTGAAGTGATGTAATGAGTCACATTCTTACTTACAATCCTGCAAAAGCAAAATCAATGGAAGTATGGAAAAAGGTTCTAAAAGGGGAGATATATTATGTAAGAATTTCTTGGTTTATATTCTTGAATCACCTAGAATTTACTCATGCAAGTTCCTTTATAATCATTGCACAATAGAAACCTCATTAGAATCTTGAAATTAAACAAAAAAATGCCAATATGAATGTAGTCCATAAAAAGACATAATTGAAGTGATGTAATCAGTCACATTCTTAGTCACCATCCTACAGAAAAGTTAAATGTGAAGAGGATAGAGAAGTTTTTATGACACGACCGATGCAAGCGATATGGGCAATCAGATAATTTCAGATGGTCCATATCGCTTGTATCGGTCGTGTCATCCAATCTTTTCCATTTTGTCATACCATCCATTTTGTCATATGCAAGTTCCTGTATAATCATTGCACCATTGAAACCTCCTCACAATCTTGAAAATAAACAAAAAAATGCCAAGATGAATATAGTCCATAAAAAGACATAATTGAAGTGATGTAATCAGTCACATTCTTAGTCACCATCTTGCAAAGAAAAATCAATGGAAGGTTGAAAAAAAATCTTCTTAAAGAAGGAGACTTGTTACAATCTAAAGGGTTGGAACTTGATCACCCTGGGTGGCAGGCAAGTTATGCAAGATAATGTTTTCTCTGATCCAATGTTAACTATTGCATCATCAATTGAGAATATGAACTATGATGATGCCTCATTAAGGTATTCTAGGAGCTCCCTTACATTTCTAAATTTCCAATTTGTTGTGACAGTTATTTTCCTAGATTGAAAATCTGGATGAATCAGTACTTCTGGATAGCTCTCCTCTGAGTCCAAGCTATCCAAAGTCCAAGCTCTTTTGTACATTACCTATATTTTGTAGAAGCTTTGGATCTTTTCTTAGATGAACATCACCACCAAGAAATCCCATTTATGAAAGTAGAGATTCATATTTTTTAATGAAAAGGTGAACGATAGCCTTGTGAACGTAGACTTGCGTGCACTTGATTGCAGTGCTACCCTTGTAGACGACATTGGTCACTTCCTGCATGGTGCCATAGTGCTCCTGCACATACATAGATAGATGGGCACTACTTCAACGGATGCCGCTATCATCATCACGGGAGTGGACGAAGCAGAGGAAGTGTGATTACCTGATTGATGGAGTCCCAGCTCATGACAGTTCTGGTGTTATGAAATAGAACAGTCGCTTGTGTAGCTCTCCACATAACGGCTCCGAAAAAAAGTGGTAGGAGCAGTGTACGCAAGTCAGTCGCCATCCTGAAATGTAGCTTCCACTGCCTGTGATATTTCTTTTACATAAGAAGGGATGCCCATGTTTCTCCTAAAAGTCTAATTAGATCATGAAGATTATGAAAAGGGGTATACCTTCCAGTTTGTGGATCAATTGGATAAACAAATCCATCTGCCCATATGTCGATATGTTTTTTTCCTTCTTTCTGCAATCCAACCACTTTAGAATGTTGAAGAGCCCTTCGGCATACCTTTCTTGTCGTTGCATACTCATGACTAACTGCAATGTTGATATGGAACTTATCACAATGATTTTGGCTGGTTGAAAGGTGAGTGAGAGTGTTTGGGTTGAGGTTCTCCATGGTCTACTACGAAGAGTTACGCGAAAGTGTCTAAAATGACATGAAAGAGAGAAACAAGCCTGCTATCGAAAGTAGAGTAAAAAAGTGCAAAATGGCATAAGCACACATTATATAGGTCCGTGAACAAGAGGAAAATTCAAATTCTCATGAACGCCCGATGAGCACAAACTTTGAGGCATAAGATATCACACATACTTTTCATGATTATCACACGAGTTTCTCTCTCTTCAAAATTTGCACAAGATACGTTTTAAATGCGCTTACACGGATTTTTTTAAAATGAGTTGACAACTTTAATCCAGATTAAGCACAACTAATTGAAATCCTTACACGGCCCTTTTTTGGCCGTTTTTTGCCCTAATGAAGCCACGTAAACTACGACTTTCATAATCTGTAACAATCGTCACACCAACAGACACCATAGAAAACAACTTACATTGATATTATTCTAATCAGAGAAAAACTTTGCACGCATAGGAGCTAGGAAGTCACATGGCGGCATTTCTCAATGAAACAAGAGATTTCCAATGCCTTAACTGTCTCTGTCATGAATCGTGGACTAACTCATATTTCATCATCTCTCTATCTCTACATAACTCTCTTCTTTCCACCTTGTTCTAATGCGCGTAGCCAAACAGATGGAAATGTCAATCCGCTTGCACCAAATACTTAATTTCTCCTCTCTATACACGATCTCTTATCTAAAAACGCTTCAATCTACAATAACCAGATGGGAAAAGAGAATTTGAAGCTTCTCTATCTTTGTCTCTCACGAGCTCTTTGCTTGTCGTAGTTCAGAATAGAGTGAGGTATTTCTCTCTGTTGTGAGTTCTTTTACTATTTACGTAGATCCTGGAGACAAACGACTCTTCCACTCTACATGTAAGCAAACAGACTAATTTCCTAAGGATTTACCTTTCTACCTCCATGACACACAGTAGCTAACAGTGTTCTCTCTAGGCTCACGCGTCTATATCTGCTCATTTCTCTCTAATAACATGCACGGACCGTCTCTTTCTTTCTCGCACATCAGAAGCCAATTATAACAGTCCAAGAAGGAGGGGAAAACCCAATCTCTCTCTCTCACTCTTGTCGTGATGCATAAACATGATCGCCATCTCTCTCTCAGCATTGATCCTTGCATAGGCTTCCATTATTGCCTACTCTTTGTATCGCCTCTCCACTGTTTCTATCTCTCCGAGCTCTCATAGGTGTCAATCTCCTTTCAAACTGCGAAAGAGACTCTGAATCTCAGAGAGTCTGTAAGAAAGGCCTCCATCAAACCTAGCAGCGTTGATTTTTGCACAGAACTAAAAACTTCTCTCTGCCATCACTTGTTTACGCTTTTCTATGCAATTCCTCAGAATATTCTCTTTTTCAATCGATCACTTTGAGCTACTCCATCGCCGGTCTCTCTCTCTCTCTTGTTGAGGCGAGGCCAATCTCTCCTGGTGGTCTTTCTCTCCAACATGCACAGGCAACGAGGCATCTACAATCTCTCTCTCTCTCTCAGAAGAACCCGTACCTGCAGATGATTCATTAACCAAAAACGTACTCACCCAATCATTTAAATAGACAAATGCACACACAGATACGCACTAACTCACAATCAGTTAACTCACACACTTCACCAGCTTTCTCATGCACACTCATACATACTTTCACCTCATCATACACACGATTCTTAGTTAACTCACTCATACACTTCACCAGCTTTCTCATGCACACTCATACACACGATTCTTAGTTAACTCACACACTTCACCAGCTTTCTCATGCACACTCATACATACTTTCACCTCATCATACACACGATTCTTAGTTAACTCATTCATACACATTTATCTAAATTTACGTATGCACAATTTTCCTCTTATTTATAAAAATGATATAATCATTAATCTATTGAATTAAATATATTAGGTTATTTTAAACTTAGTTTTTAATATAAATTTTATATATGATTGAACATTAAAGCTTAAAATTAGTGTTTTTAGGAACTAAATTATATAATAAAACAATATTATTTCTTATTTATTACCCACATATATATATATATATATATATATATATATATATATATATATATATATATATATATATATATATATATATATATTTATACTAATGTTTAGACAAACAAAAAACACATACTCATAAGGACATCAGTGCATACAAATATATCTTTTTAGGTATACATATGTAAATACACATATATGACAAAAACTATTCTCATTCACTCTCATAGATATATAACTACATATCTCCATTAAGTGCATTTCACATAAACATATAGGTTCACAACCCTATAATCATAGGAACATATAACTATCTTTTAATAGTTAACCTCATATGATCCTAAACACACACAAACTCACACATTTGGGTAAATAGGTATAGATGTTCTCATTTACATGATTATTCATGAACTTACATGGGTACAAACTCAGAGTTAATCCCACTTATCATATACAATAGAAGTTCTCATAACATATGTAAATAAGTACTTAGAGTGAATCATACTCAACACATTTAGAAGTTTGTAGAATTTATGAATAACTAGACATATAGGATTTAACCCACATATATCGTAGGGTGCTAGACCTTTTCTTAAGGAATACATTCACATAAATGAATTCAACTCTTGAAGCATATCTAAAGCTAAGATATAATCTCAACAACATGAAAGTTCATATGCATAAATATAAACATTAGAATTAACAAACATTATCATACATTCTTACCTATTCTCTTGCATCTACATACATACACATATATGTTTCTATTATCTTTAACTAATAGAAATGAGGTCTTCTCTTAATTCAGCTCTTCTTGTTTTTGTTATCTGCAGGTACTCAAGAGAAAGTTAGTCAATTTAAATTAAAACATCAAAAGAAATACGAGAGAGAGATATCATTTAACCAACTTTAAAGAAAATTATTTTTATTTTTCCATATGACAATTCGAGTGAGGAAATCCTTCCGACATCTGCCCGCACCAAACCTGCACATCGCCCTCGATGGGCCAACCTGCAGTTCAATAGGAAAGCAGTATCAAATTCTTTTGAAAAATATTTCTTGAACTATTTTATTCAAAATTATGTAAAATATGCTCCCAAAGGTAAGTACATTTTCTGATAGTTAAGAAAAATCTTTTAAAATTATGCAAACTTGAATCATAAACGTTTTCGTTCAATGCATGAAATTGAAAACAAGTTTTAGAAAGTCCCATAGAAATCAAGCAAACAGTTGTGGTACTTGCTCTTCTATTAACCCGTTCAAACGTAATAAATATTTTATATAAAAGGTCTATCCCTGATTCCCTAGCCACTCGCCATAAGATGCATCTAACTAATTCCTCTATAGCATAAATCCGCCTCATATTGCCCGTATAGAATTTCAGAAGTGGTTTCGAGACCACAACTGAACATGATAACTTTTTTCTTTACTTTTCTTTCTTTTTTTTCTTTTTCTTTTTTAATTTTCTTTTTTCTCATCTTGCAATAGCCATTAATATACTGCTTGATGTTCTTATTTTTCTCTTTTTTTAATTTTTCTTCGCAACTTTTTTGTTTAAGGGGAAAGGCTTAACCCCTACTCAGAGCAGAGGTTCTAGAGGAATGCTATAGTGGGAACTAGGATCTCATTTACGACATGGTTTGGAAGTTAAGGTAGTCTACCTATATAAAATAAACTTACTTCTACTAGGAATCGCAAGTTAAGTGTTCCCTCCCCTATCCTTATGAAAGCCATAGGGTCTCTAATTCTTATCTTCTCTTCACACACATCCCTACTTCAGTTTTAAATTCATTGTTTCATAAGTTTAAAAATCTTCCTTTCCTATTAGAAGGACGTACACATCTACACATGGAATGCATCAAAAAATCATAATAACAACTAAAAAGTAAGTAAAGTTTAGAACTCTTTCACCTGATCATTTTTATTCTTCTTCATCGTCGTCCTCCAAGAAGTCTTCATCCAATTCAAATTTACTGCTTTCTCTTCTTCTAAAGAGCTTTTGTCTTTTTTTCGTGCAATCAAATTCTTTAGCATAGAACCATCAAATTCACGTAATTTATATGTACTTGTTTCATAAACTGAAACAACAACATAAGGTCCGAACCAACGTTTAGTTAGTTTTCGACGTGCATCGTATTGAGTATCAAAAGTACTATCATATACAAGCACCCAATCACCACTCTCTATTGGTTGCGGTCTTAGTCTATGTTTCTTATCAAAATATAATTTATTTTTCAATCTAGATGTTTTTAATATTTTTATTGCTTCTTTAAGATTTTCATTTCCTTGTTTTAATTGCTTAATTCTAAATGCTAATAAGTCCTCTCTTGAAATATTATCTTTCCAACCTAGACTCATCCAATTAATTATCTGAGTATGAATGGGAAATAATGGGTTCTGACAGTACATGAGTTCAGCCGGCATAAAACCAGTTGTTCTTGTGTACGTCATGCGATCAACCCAAAGAGCAAATGGGAGATATTTTGGCCATTGACCAATATCTCCATGGCAAGCTTTTGAAATAGCCTTCACTATGGAAGGATGCCCTCGTTCAATTTTACCATTTGCTTCTGGGTTATAAGCAGTCGTAAGAGACAATCGAATCCCATGTTGTGCAAAGAATTCTCTTGCCTCTTTTGCATCTAACTCACCTCTATCCGCTACTACTTTTTCTATATATCCAAATCTGGATAATACTTCTTCCAAAAGGAATACACATACATTATAAGTAGTATTGGAACGAAGCGCTCTACCTTCGACGTGGTTTGTCAAATCCTCTCGTGCAAGAACAATATATCTCATGCCATCATTGCTTTTAGGCATGGTCACAAGGTCAACTACCCACTTGTAATGAATACAAGGTGGATAGGTCGGGTGAAGGGAATCTCTATGCTTGATAGAGGAGCGTAATTGGCACGTTTTCATATGTAGCTACAAAGCCTTTATGACCAGCCCAAAGGCTTTCGTGCATCTCATCCATAACTTGCACTTGAAAAACCTTCAAACCTAGTACTCTTTGAGGGTTTCGAACCTTACCTCTAACATTTCTCCAAAGATATCCATCTTTCAAGAAGAAGTTGAAAGACTTCTTCCTGATGTTTCGGAATCGATTTGAAGACCAGCTTGGGGAAGGCTGAAATGAACTCAGATAGTTTCCTATATCTCGCCACTCTTCTTCATAATTGTATTCTCTAAATCTCTCATACACATAAGTAGATGTTTCATAATTTATTAAATTAATATGATTATTTAATGCTTTACTATCATTGTCAAATTTTGCTCTTGAAAGCATATTAGCGACAGTGTTATGTTTACCGGCTATATGTACAAAAGCAGGATTAATGAATTTAATAAAAGCTATCCATCGTAGCATAGCTAAATCTGGAGAGGAACAATTAGCTATTAAACCTATTAACGGAAGACAATCGGTCTCTACTATTACATTAGCTCCTATAAAGTATTCTTTATTTGTTTTTAAAGCTGTAACTAATCCCCATAATTCTCTATTAATTTGAGGGTAATTCTTTTGAGTATCATGAAGAATCTTCGCTCCAAAGCGAACTACGTACCTTTGCTCCTTCTCATCATCCTGTCCAATGACCCAGCCTATACCAATAGGACTAGTGTCAACGGTTAGGATTACAAGCTTATTTCCTGTATAGTCAATACGTTTCAAAACAGGAGCATTGATAAGCAATTTCTTTAGACGCCTCATAGTTCTAGAATGCTCATCAGTCCAAAAGAATTTCTTTCTTTTTCTCAATAAATCATAAAGCGGATTCGCTACATGAGCAAAGTGAGGGATCCAGATGACATAGAAAACACATGCACCTAGGAATCTCCTTACTTCACTTACATTGCGACATCTCTCAGAAATCCTACTAATGGCATCAACTTTTGCTGGATAGGGTCTACGACCATAATGGCCACATAAATGCCCAACTATTAGCACTTCATTAACACCAAAAGTTGATTTCTCTAGGGAGAAAGTTAGTCCAACCTCTTCAAATCTTTCAAATATCTTTTCACAATCTGAAATATGGCTGGAAACAAACTTTCTGCAACCGGATGAATCTAAACTTTCATCCTTTTCTTTTTCCACACACCCCTTTATTGGAATATCATCAATAAAAGGCATCTTCACTTTTGGGATAAAGTCATGTAGGACCAGATTCATAGCATTCATCATGTGTGCCACAGAATTCATGGCTCCTTGTGGTAAAGTACACATACGTACTAAACCCAAAGGAGTCTTCATCGTGGTCACATCTCGACTCTCAATTGCTAATTGAAACTGATCATACCTTGAATACAGGTCTCCTATTGAATAGATGGAGTGACCAGCAAATGCCTTGGCAAACTCATCTACGATGGGTCCCGTTCCTACATTTCTAATAGTGACTCTATTCACAGGTTGCAAATCCTGAATAAAGCGTAGCTTCCCACTCTTTTTCGGTACCGTGAACCACCTATTAGAGTATGGTGCTGAGGATGGTTCCAAGATTCTCATGGCAATCTTCTCCTTTAACAGTCTCATTAGCTCAGGTAAATGAGCCTTTGGAACTGGAATCGGACAAAGATTCCAAGGAATATGCGGTACTGTGAAAATAATCATCGGAGCTACTAACTTTGGGTCTGCACATCCTATCTCATGAGGGAATAAAGAAAAAGCTTTACCATGACGAACAATCATCTTGGTAAACTGCTCTTTTTCAATTTGAGAAAGAAATTCATCTCCAAATTTAATAAACTTCTTACTCTCATCAGTAAATATGTGAACTATCTTAGATCGATCTCTAAGAATAGGATCATTTAGTACTCGACGAAGTAAGTCATGACTATCTTTGGGTAAGGGTTGAGCTACAGGCTTTATTTTCTTTTCTACAGTTTTGTATTTAGTTTCTATGCTAATTTCATGTTCTAGGATAAATTCACTAATAATCTCATAATCTTGAATAGAGTTAAGAATTATCAGATTTGATTCTAAATTTTCATAAGAAACACTTTCTAGCTCTTCTAATAAAATAGAACTTTTTGATAATTCAATTATACTCTCAATTTTCTCGTCACTTGAAATTAATCCGGTTTGTCTGAAATATTTTTCAGTTTGTTTTTTAAATGTTTTTGTAAGATTTTCCTTAGTAATATAATGCAAACTAGTTGTAGGAGTACAAATTAAGTAATCTTCAAATTTATATTCATTGATAGGCGAGACATCAAAACAACGTCCACTATTGTCTCGCTCAATAGTGGAGTCTAGCAGAAATTTTGATCATAATACGCTCCGTATTCTCTTACAACCAGTGGATCATCACAAACATGACTGATCGAGTCAATGGGATTTCTTCTTAAGCTCTTTCTATTTCTAGTGTGGTTTGGGCAAAGCGTCATAACTTGCAAAGAATCCATCCCTGATTTGGAACATATGTTGATCCATCGTTCATTGCTTTTGTTTCCATTCTCATTTCAGCTATAAATGGCTGTCCGAGAATCACTTCATATGAACAATTATCTTGAACGAAGAAGTGAAATTCTTCTCGAACACCACCTATCATTATAGGCACATTCGCACATGCACCCAACAGAATGCCAGAGCCATTGTCAGCTGTTCTCATCCGCCAACCGTGCTCTTTATCGATTGGCCATCTAAATTTGTCAAAGAACTTTTTTGAAATCACGTTTATCTCTGACCCTGAGTCAATAAGAGCCAAAGCTAAACAGGAATCCTTCTCATCTCCGATTCTAATCTTTACTTCTGGTGTGCCTCGTGCCCAGAAGGTAGAATTAAATTTACTCTCACTCTTTAGCATTTCATCATCAGGTTGTATGGGTCCTAGAAAATTTCTATTTACACTACCCGTTGTAAATTCTTCATCATCCTCATAGTCACTTTCACTCAATATAACTGCATCATTCATAGCTAAGGTTTCCTCTGCCACGTCTTGATGTCTTCGTCTTGTGGCAAAGGAAAGCGTCTTCTTTTAATAAGGCAAATAAAACTGTCCTTGAACTCTGGTTTCGCTATGGAAAACACTTGCTCAAGTGACATCGTTACTTGACTTTTTAGAAGAATGTCATTTAAAATCTCCCTAGCATCATTTTTCTTTTCGAGCTCAAAAATCATAATAGCACGTGGAGCTCTTCTACCCTTTTTCTTCCCTTTCTCTTCATTTTGCTTTTGATCTTCTTTATTTTTAGGTTTAGAGGTTTCCAATTTCTTTTGTTCTTCTTGCGATTGAACATTTTCATCGGTCGGCTTTTTGCCTTCCTTTATCATTTTTCTCTTCTCTTCTTGCGATAAATTTGATTCATCAAATTGAACTTTCTTATCAGTTTTCTTTTCATCTTCTCTCGTTTGCCTCCTAGTTACCCTCCTATCACCTTCTTCTACATCGTCCTGCACATCTTCTCGTCTCCGTTTTTCCTCAACATTGGCAATGTGAGAAAAGACAGAGGATTGATCTACAGGAGATTTCCATGCGGTCATGTACATTATCTCGTCTCTAGCTCGTACCAGTGCCTCTATTGAATATGGATTTTGGCTAGGCATTGAAGAAGGCCTATCCTCGACTGGCTCTAGTCTTGCAGCCGAAGTACTGGCAGTTGCATCTGATACTGTTAAATTTTCATAAATCTTTTTCATTCCTCCTTTGCCCCAATTGACGGACAAAGGAAGACGTGACCTAAAGTCACATAATCGTCTATCTATTTCCACAACTAATTGATTCGCCTTAGCACTTTTTAATTCTTCACAAGCAATTGATGCGTGCTCCTGACTATCGCACCAAACACAATGCTTCACACCAGTCCATCTTCTCTCATTATTTCTTTGAAAGGGTGGCTGTACAGCAAACTGAGGAGCTTGTTGTGGTACTGGCTGAAAGACTGGTTGAGGTGGAACATACTGAGGCATAACTTGTTGATTAGGCAGAGCTTGCCCTGCACCACTACTGCTAGCCCCTGGATCATTAAAGCTCATGGAGTAAACTTGTTTATTTAAATTAGCAACCTCTTTTGAAAGAGATGTTTACATGTTCATAACATTTTCCATCTGTTTACATAGAATATCCAATTGAAATTCTATGGGAGCTTTAGTGGCAGCTGCATTATTAGCCATAGCCGTAGCAGCAGGCATTGGCATATCAACTTGCCTTATAGCAGGAGTCTCTCTAGGCTGCGAAGCATTAGGTTTAGCATACAAAATCGTTTGCCTTTGCTTCATTTGAGCAACAGCCTCTATCTCTTTTTTGACTTTCTCCCAGTCATCAGTTAGCCCATACCTTTTTCCTGGCTCCTCTATTCGTCTTTCAATTTCGGCCCTATCTTCAGGATTAAGTATCTTAAGAAAATATATAATTACATCTGGATTTATAGCATTTCTATCATCTTCGGGAAGTTGACCCAGACGTCTCATAAACTCACCGTGAAGATGAGTTAAAGACTCATTGCTTTTAATAGTGTTTAACCACCGCAAAAAACCTTCTCGACTGTGCTGGCTAAAATCCTCGAGGTAGAACATTTTATGAAGTTCCTTTCTAAATTCCTCCCAAGTTTTTTCAGCGTGTTCTTGTATAGATTCTAGAATTGAACTAGAAACTACACGTCCAAAGTATTTCACTAGTACATCTTCAAGTAATCCCTGGATTTGCACTTGTTATTCAAATGCATCCAGGTATTCTGTAATGTTTAATCCAGTAAATTTTCCTTTTTCTTTTAGAATAGCTTGAACTCTACATGTCCCTTGCTTTTCTATCATCATATTCTTGAACATCTCCTCCATTTTGCGTTCTTGATAACACTTCGAATGGAGAAGAAGTTCCCTAATAGCCGGATCTAATTGCTCTCTAAATTGCCTAAATCTATCACTAGTTGATAAAGCCAGGGATGGCTTTACCCTAGTCCTAGGCTTTACTAACTCTAATTTTCTTTTCTAAAATCTTTTTGATTTCTAAACCCTAAATTATGACTTATCTCTTATATTTACTCTTTTTGAATTTAAGTTGTTTAGAGATTTTAAATTTTTTAAACTTTTTCAATTTTAAAGGGTTTTTAATAAGGTAATTTTTATAAAATAGTTTCTCTTGATTTAAGTCTTTTAGTTTTCTATTAATTTTTTTAAAAAATAATTTCTTTGAAAAAGTAAAAACATTAACTATAAGTCAAAAGTAACCTAATTTTAAACTATTTTTATGCTAAAAACTTTCTTTTTATGCAATGAAAATAAAGCAAACAATCTTTCTTTTTCAAAACTTTTCTTTTTGATAATGCAAAATTAATGGCTTTTCCTAAAAATGCAAACATTTAAATGCTTTAAGTAAAAATTATATTTCCTAGTTACAAAAGAAAGATTCAAATACTCTTTTAATGCTAATATGAAAGTGCTTAGATCCTAGTGTAGATGAAAACAACTTTTCTTTTTAAGTGATGTGTGTAAACTAAAAATAAAGAACTTAAAATAAACACCTTACTTGATGATATCATTGCTGAAGTGGTTCGAAAGTGAACGTTAAAACAATCTTAAACACAAAACTAAAATGACCATGAATATATCTTGATTCTCTTGAACGTTGAGGGGGGGGTTTGAAACGATGAAGCTCCACCAGTTGGAAATCCTTCTTCCACGGTTTTGTCACAGCTTCAATCTTCAATTTTCTTGCATACAAGAAGAAGATAAAATTAAATTAAAACTGAAAATAAAACGTAAGTTCTAGGCACACTATCGTCACGTTTCACGTCGGGTTCACCAAAGCTGTCGTAGAGGGGTGTGAAGGGAGGCTGACGTTCATCTACAAGAATCGCGCTAACCTAACCGTGTGACTGCACGCAGGGTGCTTCTAAGTATGCCTAGGGCCTTCGGTTGATTTTTTCAGTTTAGGTGTGATAAAAACTATAGATTTCTAATTTATGGGAGTGCAAATTAAGAACTATTTTTTTAGACTAAGAGCCGTAAGGACGAGCGTTTCTATATCTTTCTATAGCTTCTAATTGATAAGACAAAACTAAGTTCTCGCTTGTAATTTTATCTTTAACAAAGTCAACTTCTTCGTTTTCAATTTGATTTGAGTTAGGTTTTCTAACTAAATTAGATGGGAATAAGTCTTTCTTGTCCTCCGGTTCTGGCAAAACTATGGCAATTAAAGGTAAAATTCTAGAAATAAGACGATCGTAATCTAACGTGTGTAAAGTTTTGTTAACTACTTTATCTTTAATAATTTCAATTATTATATTTTCGTTATTATTCGAACTATCAATTGAAGTCGGAAGTAGTGTACCTATAATTAAGTTTTCTAATTCTTGGTTCTTAATATCAGAATCGTTTGTAGATACTAGTTTAGAACTACTTGTAGATCCTATCTCTTTAGACATACGAAATAAAAAAGTAAAGATCTCAATTAATTTTTCAAAGAAACAGTATGAAGAATTTCAAAATCAATCTTTTTTAAGCCTATACAAATCTTAATTATATCGAAAAGTGGAAGTGCTAGAAATCTTTAGGATTTTAAGCCTATACAACGTTTTATCATAAGTGCTAATACAATTCTTGTTGATATATTTAGGTAGTGATGTGTGTGAACACTCTAGGACCGCCGGGGCACTTTTTTCCCTCTTTAGGAGGTTTTTTTCCCCCGGCTTGTATATACGCCTATTGCCCTAATGGGCTACTTATCTTTGTACATTCTCTAGTAATACATTCAGTCTTGTGTGTTGTGCTCCAAGCTTCTTCTTCTTCCTTGTGCTGTTCGCGTGCTTCCGCAGACGTCTAACTCCAACAATTGGTATCAGAGCAGGTCGTTGCTTCTTCTAGGGCGCCGTCGACACTCCTCCGTTTGCAGTCTCAGATTCGCACAAAATTTGGTCTAGCAGAACTCGTGTGGGCAGTTCTGTTCAACTTTTTGAGATACAGTCAATTTTCTGCATCAAGGTATTTTAGTCACCGGCCATGGCTGAAAGCAGTGATGTATTCCGTATGTTGGCTGTTGAGGATAAGTTGGATGGTACCAACTACCCATTATGGGCTTATATGATGCGACATGTACTGGTTGCAAAAGGATTGTGGAACATTGTGCAGGGTGTTGAAAGACGTCCTGTTACACCTGTAACGACAGGTACTGCAAATACAGGTGTTGGAGCTGATGAAGATGGTGTCGAAGATGATATTCCGCAGATTCCTGTTCGTGCTGCTGTTTCTGTTGCACCTACTGCAGAGCAGATTCGATGGGATGGCAGAGATGCCCAGGCACATGCATTGATAGCTTTGTCTGTCAAACGTGCCATTATTCCTCACATTCGCTCTTGCAAAACAGCAAAGGATGCTTGGGATACACTTACCACTTTGTACCAGGCTAGGAATGAGGCTCGTGTTGCTTACCTCCGAAAACAGTTGGAGAGTGAGCACATGAATGAAGGTGATTCGATGGACAGTTTTCTTACAAAGATCAAAGACCTGAAGGAACAATTGATTTCTGCTGATGAGGTTATACCAGATAGCTCACTTGTGCAGACCGTTCTGAATGGCCTTCCTGATTCATATCAGAGTTTTGCCTCTACTCTTCGATTGATGATGAAAGGCAATCCGAATGCCTTGTCATTTGAGGAATTAGTCTCTGTTCTGTTGCAGGAAGATCAGTCCAGGCAGAACAGGTCCATTATGCGTGTTGCAGATCAAGCTTTCCTGGCTAGTCAGAAGGGCAAAGGAAAATGGAGCTCTTCTACTAGTAAGCAGAAATCTGCAAATGCTGCACAATCGAAGAACCAGGATAAAGATGAGAAGAAATCAGAAAAGCAGAAATTGTTCTGCAAGTACTGTAAAGGAAATGATCATATTATAAAGAACTGTCCAAAACTGGCTGCTAAAGAGGCAAAGAAGAAAGAGGCTGGAATGGTTGTTGCAGAGGCCTCTACACCAAAAACAGAGTCTGCAAATCTTGTGCAGGAAGAAGAATGGGCGTTTACTACTGTCTGTAGTTTTGACCCATCTTCTCATGATCAGTGCATGTCTGCAGTAGACTCAGATGTTTGGTACTTTGACAGTGGGGCGACCAAACATATTACCTCGCAGCGCAGTTTCTTCTCTTCACTCGAGCCTGCCCCTACAGGGAATACTGTCACATGCGCCAATAACTCCTCTTATCCTGTTATGGGAGTTGGTAAGTGTTGGCAGTAGCCTTGGTACACCAGGACGTACAAGACATGAAAGTCAAAGAAGGGAGTCAGAGCGAAGGGACAGCACAAGCAAACAGGGCAGTCAAAGAAGATCTGGCAAGTAGGCCAATATTTTTTCAAGACATTAATGCAAATCAAAGAGATGGACATGCAGGGAGGAAGAGCAAGTAGGGAGCTTGAAGATATGTGTGGCAGATCACCCGAAGAAATCCCTACAACAACAGTGATTTTTATCACTAACAATCATTGTAAATATCATTTCACATTTTTGTAGCTCCATTTTGTGCAAGCCAAGGAGTCCTTGAGCTTGAGGAGCCTTAGAAGTAGTTGCGTACCAATTTTCGTAATTTTTAGATCTCGTTTGAGCCCCCAAATAAGCCCTGGAACCTAATTTTTAACTAGGCCGGACACTAGGTCTGGACAGGGCCAAAAGCTAGTCAAAAACTATAAAAAGAGCTAGAGAGCTCATTTTTGGGGTTAGATTGTAATTGAAACGAACTTGTAAGAGCATTTTGAAAGTAATCTAAAAGCTCCATTGATCCTCACTCTTTGTCTTGCTGTGTGTGCGCGTGTGTGTGTATGTGTGTGCATGCTAGTGTGCTTCTCACTCACGCACTTGTGCCGCCACTTGCTCGAGGTCTTCATACCATCCTCACGTCTTCCCGGATTGACATTAAAGGAGGTGCTACTCATCATTGAGCTACACCAAATTTTGGCGCCGTTGCCGGGGATCGAGCTTTGAGGACGAGCGTGTGATGGTAAGACGTAGAGTTGACGCGTTGGAGTTGTAGGTATTTTCTTCACGCTCATCGATTTTCTTTTACTTTCTTCACTATCATCATCACCATCATCATCATCACCATCTCCCACGTCCATCTCCATCATCGCGAAAATTTCAGTTTTTTGACTATATCCCCATCTCCACCTCATTTCCCTCATTTCACTTGTGAGAGAGAGCGAGAGAGCGAATTTGCATGTGCTATTTTTTTGCATGTTTTGTGAGCATTCTGCAGGTACAGGCCGCATCATCATCCCCAGCACCCTGCGCAGGTACGGAAATCTGAGTAACTGTCTGTGTGTCGCCGAGCTCTGTCAATCGCGACCGACAGGAAAATTGCTCTAATTGCTAAACAAAGTGCATATCCATGACCTACAGGCCTAGAGCTTCCCAAAAATGTGTTTAGTTTTTTGAAATTCCACAGATTTCTGTCAATCGCGATCGCTCTGTCAATCGCGACCGACAAACCACGACGGACAGACCTGTCAATCGCGATCGACACGTCAATCGCGATCGACAGGGTCAACGACCGATTGACCACGACCGACTGACCATACGCGTGACCGACTGTCAATCGCGATCGAGTCATCAATCGCGATCGACTCATCAATCGCGACCGACACAGTCAACGACTGTTTGACCACGACGGACAGACCACGACGGCTCTGTCAATCGCGACCGACACGGTCAACGACTGTTTGACCACGATCGACAGACCCTCGCGACCGACCTATCAATCGCGATCGACTCATCAATCGCGACCGACAGAGTCAACGACGCTTTGACCACGATTGATTGACTTTTCGGCCACGTGTCAATCGCGACTGACCAGTCAATCGCGACTGACAGCCACGACGGACCTGTCAATCGCGATCGACACGTCGATCGCGATTGACCTGTCAATCGCGACCGACAGACTTTGCGAACGCGTTAGAAGGGCAAATTAGGTCAAATTTTCAAGGCAAAATTATTGGTCTAAATTTTGATTGAGTGTGGGACAAACACTAGGGTGTAGTATTGCATCGCGAGGCCGTGCCACAAGCTACTCGAGTATTCCTGTTTGACTGATTACCTTGTATTGAATTCTGATTTAACTCCCTAAACCCTGAACAGTCCTAACTTTTTCATATGAAATCCAATTTTTGAGCTCTTGGGCTTGTTGGAAAGCTCGTGGCATATACTACACGCCCTCAACTGTTTTTTATAAAGATAATGCGTTGATTTTCAGAGAGGGTATTTTGAAGTTGACCGTACCCAGGGGGATCAAAGTCAGGGGTCTTTAGAATTATTTTTCTAAAAGTCACAGTGCAGATGTGTGTTTGTGTCACATGAATGAAAGTGGTTGGTTTTGTTCTTTGAATATAAGCATTGAGCTAACCATGGGACTTTTATAGGTCCATTGAGAGCAACTGAGAGCGTACAAAGCAAGGTTTCTTTGCAAGCTTGAGAACCGGGTTCTTGAGCACCTCAAAGCAAGGGATCTACAAGTAAGGTTGGAATATTCTCAACTCCCTCTGTCATTTCCTAGCTCAAGCTAAGAACGACTAGTGATAGGAGTAAGCCAGGGCGACTATAGGCAGTTATCAAGTTGAAGACTATCTAAAAACTCAAGTTCAAGTTAAAAACATAATCTCTGTGCTGTCGATAACCTAAAGGAAAAGAACCTAACGTGGAACGATCAACCTAAAGTACGAAGATCATTCAAGTATTCCTGACGACGAAATATCAGACAAGACCTTAAACACGAGAAATAACTAAAAAGAATCAAGTGACTGATACCAATTGATCGGCAACGAGGTTGTACTCTAGGCAAAAAATTGGGTTAATCAGTTAGGCATATGAACCTTAGATCAGGACGACACCTAGCAAGAGAGAGACAAAGCCTTAGGTCTTCAGAGGCTAGTGTCAATCATACTGCAAGGTCTTGGGCCCAGCAGTTGAGTCACCACTCTCATTACCCTAGCTCGGATACCAGTGAATCAGGGATGTCTCAAGGCATGGACAGACCTACGGGAAGTTCAGGTGTGCCTTACCTGTACAGGGTAGAAGGCCCTTACAAAACGCAGCTAGAGTACCTTAGGACCAACCGATTAGGTGCTAGCATCTATGAGGACGGCCTAGGAAGATCCGTGGTCCAGATTAAAAACCCTGACCAATCCATAGGACTAGAGCACCCAGCTGTCAAGTTTGAAAACGGTGCATACCTGGACAAGGAAGGAACCATATACGTAGTCACCAGTCATCCAGATAGGACAGATGAATTTGGAAATGTAATCTCAGAAGCGGACTTAGGCGACTTGGAACAAGGAAATATGGGAGTAGAACCTAGAACACCCCGAGGCAAATCTGTTCTCACTAGGATTATCACACCTGAGTGGGTTCCCCAAGATAACAAGTGCATAGATTTGCTTCTCAACCGAGAAACTGACGAAGCCTTTTGGAGGTATAAACCGGATCACCCAACTGATATAGGAACAATCATGATCTATGAGTTTAAGGATCCTGATAGCCCAGGCAGAGTGACCTACCTAGATCACACCTCTGAGAGGATCTTTGTGGTGACAGAAAATGATAAGCATGCTTACACTTGGAAGGGTGAATTTATTTTTCCCCAACCAAGACCAAATGTATCCTATGGTCATCCTGGGGCTGGAACTTCCCAAGCTCATGGTACGCAACGCGACAGAAGCAGAGATAGACCAGAAGTAAGTTTTGCCAACCCAGTAGGCAGAGAAAGAACGAGGACGGAGACGAATAGGGTAGAACCTGAGATGCATAGAGCCCACAGGAACCAAAGAAATGCAGATGGATTCCCTCTGCCGAGACCTAGAGAGCACACAAGAACTTTGAGACCCACCCAGCTAGTTAAGTCCATGAAGAATTACTTTGACGGCACAGGAGATCCCTATGATCATGTGGCGGAGTTCAAGCAAGTCTTGAGAGCTGAACAAGTGGAAGATCTGTTCACGCAGTACAATGCCTTCGGTCTAACCCTTAGGAACACGGCACTTACATGGTTTCAGCCATTAGATGAGCGTCAGTTCAGGAGCATAGATCAACTCCTAGAAGCATTTATTATAGAGTTCTCTAAGAGCGGCATAAGACACAATACCTCCTCATTGATTCACAGCTTCAAGCAAACCCCTCAAGAGACTGTGAGACTTGCAGGAAGAAGATTTAGGCAATACCTTGAAAGATGTCCTATTTCGGAGCTACCCACGTCTGCTAAACAAGTAGCCTTATTCCTTGATGGATTGCTGAGTACGAAATTGAGATCCTATGTGTATCTAAAGGACCCTAGGACCATAGAATAATGTGTACGCATGTGCATTGACATTGAAGATAACCTAGGGGAAGAGCTAGAGCTTTCCAAAATCTACAAAGATTCAGATAGTGCATCTAGCCACTCTTCCACGCAATCTACATCAATTGAGGAACTCGCTGAGAAGGTAGCTCAAAAATTAGGTGTAACTAGCAAACAAATCCCAAGGTTTGCCCCGGTGAAAAGGTGCTATACATGCGGTGGTGACCATATGGCGAACGTCTGTCCCATTATGGCTCAACCCCAAGTTAACCCTAGTAGCCAGTACTGTACTATAGAACGGAAGTACACAAACCACACTGCGCAAGATTGCCCATACAATAAGCAGGCAGTTAGGCAACCCTACCCTCAGCCCTACCAACAAGGCAGACACCAGAACCAGTATCCTCCCCCACCACAATATGCTAGACCCCAACAAACCTACCAACCACAATATCAGGCCCAACAGAGACCCCAACCGGTACTAGCTCAACAGCCCCCAAACCCCGCTAACGTGATTCCAGTAAAGTATGCTGTTGCAGAAGAAAACCTGAATAGGGCCATAGTACCAGTAACCCCATTGATCTCAGAAAGTGACCCAAGTGACCATAGCTTTGATTCTACACATGTCGATAGTCCCCAGACTTACTACATGCAGTCTCCAGAACATGGTGAGTCCTACTATAGTGAAGAACCAAGTGAACCTAGTTGGGAGTCAGATTACACGAACGTCATGTATGCAAACCCCAACCCCAGGCCTCAACCTAGGCAAGTAAGACCTCCATTCCCCAGAGGACCGTGCTACAGATGCCAAGGAGATCATCTCATTCGTGATTGTCCCTTGCCCCCGCCTACACAACCCCAGTCAGTGACTATCCAAGGTTTTTGCCAAGATTGTGGAAAAGAGCATCTTTTACGAGATTGCCCAAAGAACCCCAATAATATGCCAAAAATCACTCCGATCAATGTGACTGGGTTGGTTGTAGATTCCTCAGGAAGCGTCACTTCCACTGCACGAGTGCAGGTAGTCACTAGAGCTCAGGCATTGCAGCAAAACCAAGAGACAAACCAGGATAAGAACTCAGTGGCTAGTGAAACCGAGAGCATAACAAAGAAAAGGACTAGAGCATGGAAAGATAGTCGAGAAAGAATGAAACGACAATGGGCCAAAAAGATGAGTGAGCTTGAGGAAAGCATAAGAGAAACCAAAGCGAGGATAACTGAACTCACAGCTCAAACTCCCTCTCACATCACCCCGCCTCCACCACTCCCATCTCCATCCGACTCACCACCTTCCCCACCGCCTCATCAAATCCCACCACCCCCTAGAGTAGGATCAGTCCTAGCAGATCCCACTCCTGAAGACCTAAACATGATGCTTAAAGCATATCAGGCCAGAATCCAAGAAGGGCCAAACGTCACGGATCATGACAAGTGCTATCCTAGAGCTGACCTAGAGATAGAAAGAACCAAACTGTGCGCGAAAATGGTCGCATTGGCTCAGACTATGTTTGAAGCCAGTCGCCTTTTCAATTACTCGGGCTCAGCCAAGACGCAATTACACTTGGATGGATTCCTAGAAAAGTTAGAGAGGATAATTGCAAGATCTGACAAGGAAGAAAAAAATCAGGAGAAAGAAAAAGCAAGCAAAAACCTGAGCCATTCCCCATCGGAAGTTTATGCAGCCAATTCCACTAAACCAGACAACTTCCCCTCCTTAGAAAGAATAGAAAGGCTAATTGCACAATCAGAAAAGGAACCTGTCCCTCAAAGAAAGGAAAGGGCGAGAGAACAGATAAGCAAGCCTCCTCAAGAAGCTTATCTTCCCCCCCAAAAGTCACAGGAGCCTCCCTCGAAAGCTTACGTACCTCCACAGGTAACCCACATTCCTTCCCAGAGAGTGTATGAGCCTGCTCGGAAGAGTAATAGAATAAGCAATCCTCCCCAAGAAGCTTGTGCTCCAGCCATTTATGAGAGCAAGGAAAGAGCCAACGGAAGAATAAGCCCTCCTTCCCAGGTTGCTTATGTGCCCAATTCTACGGAGCCAGACACTTCTTCTTCTATGAATCGGTTTGCACCAGACTTCCTACGAGAGATTCAAGAAGACAAATGGGATAACGAAAGCGAGGTCGCCCCTCCTTTTGAACTTGTGGACGATGCACACGACCAATTCCCACAAGACATCCCATCTATTTACGGGGAGCATGAGAGTGTTCAGTCTCACGAGAGATTAGACTTTGAGTCTAATTCCATACAAGAGCTACCCCACTTCACAGGCCCATGGGAAGCAAAGTCCACATGTATGAGAGCACCCACAGTCATGGTAAGGAACGACGACTCAGTCATACCTAAGAACACAGAGGTAGTGAAAAACACTAACGTGCAGTGTAATCTCAAGTTAGAAGAGCTACTCAAGGTTAGACCTGAATTATGGAAACATGTAGCCAAACAAGTACCAAAGATAGCAAAATCTCGTTCCCAGGTAGGATCCCATAGGACAGTGCCAGAAATTCCCTTGGATAAGATAGGGGATATGTGTGAAGGTGAAGAAGGGAACACCTATCTTCCCATCACCTACCAGGAATACACCACCAAGGCGATTTTGGACTCAGGTGCAGGAGTTGCAATTGCCACCACCTCCTTATGGAAGCGTTGGGGCAAGCCAGCACTCAGGCCAACAAGGATGAAATTGCAAATGGCCGATGGTCACATAGAGAGACCCTTAGGATTGCTAGAAGGAATAACTCTCACCACTTGTGGTGTCGAGTTTGAGCATAGCTTTGCTATATGTGACTTCAGCAAAAATCATGCCTATGAGATGATTTTGGGAAGACCATTCATGCGACAGTTGCAAGTGGTACAGGATTGGGGGACCAATTCTTTGTACCTGCAGCACTTAGGTGTTACAACCAAAGTCAATCTCAAGGATCATTCTCATAGAGATGTCCCTCCTATCCAATGGAATCCCATCCATAGAGCCAAAGATGATACAGAATCGGTGCATTCCATAGGGTCTGGATCCTCATGGATGCATGAAGATACTCACTTATGGATGTGCAAGGTAGCAATAGAAGAAGAGAAGAGAGAGAAAGCCAGAGAGGTAGGTGCGAAAAAAACCCATAGATCAATCCAAGACCCAGCCTATGCACCTGTAGTTTTTCCAGACGAAGAATTTGAACCTCACGGTTGGGCAGAAATCTTAGCAACAATGGATGTAGCCATCAACGAAGAACAATGGACACCTCACTGTGATGAGGATGGCTATGACATTTCAGTCTTCTCCATAGAGCCAATCATGGGAGAGGCAGTTCTAGAAGAATGTGAACCTAGCCCTGATGCATTTGAGGATGCAAGTGACTCCGATCTAGAGTCAATCATTATGGACCCACCATTTGCATCAGATGAAGAATACTTCCATGAAATAGAATTTCAACCCCAGAGGCATGGAGAGGTTACAAATGATGTAAGATTAGCAACGCATATGACCCCTAAGGAAGAAGGAAAGAAAAGAAGAAAGAAGAGAGAAGCCTTACCAGAAGAGGAAGAATCTTTGTTTGAGGTCCCAGAAAATTTTAAGAAGTATGAGATAGATGATAGGAGAGTCATGATAAGAATGCCTAAACGAGAGGCACAATCAGGAGAGGCCTATGATAACAAAGAAACCACCAAGAAAATAGTAGTAGCCCTAGAAGAAGGAGAGGAGAGATGTACGTACATAGGTCATGACCTGACAGAAGAAGAAGAGCACGAATTGATTGCCTTGCTAAGAGAATACAGAGATGTATTCGCTTGGAGTTACAAAGACTTGAAAGGTGTTGACCCGGACATATGCTCACACACTATCCCCATGACCTCAGATGCCAAACCCTCTAAGCAAAAGCCTTATACATATAACGATAACTATGCTGCTAAGATCAAGGAAGAGATAGATAGACTGGTCGAAGCTGGATTTATCTATGAAATTGAGCACACTGAATGGGTATCCCCCATCGTAGTGGTGCCCAAGAAGAATGGCAAACTGCGTGTGTGCATTAACTTGAAAAAGGTTAACGCCGCCACGATTCGAGATAACTATCCGCTTCCCATCACAGAGCATCTCTTAGAAAGAGTGGCAGGCAAGGAAGTGTACAGCTTCCTTGATGGATTTTCGGGCTACAATCAAGTAGCCATAGCTCCAGAGGATCAACATAAGACAGCCTTTGCCACAGAATGGGGCATTTTTGCTTTTAGAGTAATGCCATTTGGGCTTAACAATGCACCAGCTACCTTCCAGAGGCTGATGTGCCATGTGTTTAAGGAGTTCCTGAGGAAGAGTTTAGAAGTCTATGTTGATGATCTTTGTGTGAAGAGAGATGGTGGATGCAATCCAAAGATGAGTAGGTGCCGCTACAACCAGCTTCACACCAGCCAACTGAGACTTCAGAGTTGATTATTAGACCCTTTGAGCTTCCTAAATCCACCAAAATATCAGCCAAGTACTTTGGAACATGTATCCCAAAAGTTTAAGTCAAGACAGACTAGTTGCGAAATGATTAGCTCCCAAAACTTGCTATTTTTGGACATACACCTGCTGGAAAAAATGAACAGTGCTCTCAACCTGGAAGGAATTAGAAAAATTCCTTTTGGGCATAGCAAATAGACTTAGCAAGCTTCCTATTCCAAGTTAAAACACTTCAAATGATGGACTGAGCACTGAGAACAAGTTTCATCAAGTTCTGGAACATTCCCACAATTCTCGGGGCTCTACAGAGATAGACCAGTAAGCAGTAAAATGCAGATATCTCCAAAATTATAAATCCAATGACCTTGAAAATTTATAGGTAGAAACTAGACAGTGAGAGCTATCCACCGCACTTTAAAACACTGAAAAATGTTCCGTAAAACTCGAGATATGACCTTCTGAAGTTACTGCTCTGAGTGAGTATAGCAGAGAACAAAACAGAGAGGTAGATGATAATAAATGTATAGATTCACATATGATTACAACCACATTGGCAATGAATCTTTGCACAATGGGAGTAGAATGATAGAGCTATGGAGTAAGCTCTTCAATCTCTACAAAATGACATCAAGTGGTCACGTACAAGGCTTGCTAATCGCCTCTTCCTTCTTGCTCCTTTTATAGCTATTCTTGGAGGGAGTTTTGAATTCGAATTCGAATGGCTCCACCTAAAAGTGATCCCCAAAGTTAGGAGAGATTCCCTCAGCTCAAAAATTCGTGATTTTGGTAGTTGGAGCCACGAATTTGCTTTTACATCATGGATGAGGTAAGCCATCCTTTTATTTTTTTCTTTTTCCATTTACAAGAGATAAAATGTACTCTTTTACAAGAGGTGTTCACATGACTACTCATGTGACTTACAAATGAGGATAATATCAAGCATATCAAGCATGTAGGCTTGGGCAAAATGCACCAACAGCTCCCCCTCAAGCCTAACATGCTTGGCCTCCAAATAAGTCTTCAATTGTCCTTGATTTCCTGCAAGCCAATCATCAACTTGAATCTACTTAACTTCGTACCATCAAGAGCTTTCGTCAACATGTCTGCACATTGCATATCTGTAGAGACATAGGATAGTTGAATATCCTTGCTCAATAGCTTCTCCCTTACATAATGGTAGTGGACTTCAATATGCTTGGTTCTAGCATGGTATACCGGATTAGCTGCTAGATGTAGTGAGCTTGTGTTGTCACCAAAAATGTGAGGTGTTGAAGAATGAAGTCCAAGATCTGTGTACAAAGATTTTAACCACATGATTTCTTGAGTTGCATTAGCCAAACCTCTATATTCTGCTTCAGTAGAAGATAATGCCACGGTTGGTTGCTTCTTCGATGACCAAGAAATGATTTTTGAACCTGCAAATGATATATAACCTGATGTGCTTCTTCTATCATCTTTAGATCTGGCCCAATCTGCATCTGAGTAGACCTTTAGCTCAATATCTGAAGTATATGAATAAAACAAACCTTCATTCATGGTCCCCTTTAGGTACTTGAGGACTCGCTTGGCCGCTTCCATATGTGGTCTTCTCGGCTTATGCATAAACTGACTCAATATGCTAACACTATAGCATATATCCACCCTTGTGAGTGTTGCATAGTTCAAACTTCCAACCAAGCTTTGATAGCTTGTGATGTCTTCAATTGGCTCTCCTTCATAAGCACTAAGCTTATGATTTTGCTCCATAGGTGTACCTGCACACTTTGTATTTTCCATTTTGAACTTGACGAGCATGTCATGGACATACTTCCTTTGTGTGATGTATATACCTGAATCTGTGTAGATCAACTCCAATCCAAGAAAATAAGTGAGTGGTCCGAGGTCACTTATCTTGAACTCCTCCTTCATTTGACTCTTTACCTGTTTGATTCCTTCAAGATCATTGCCTGTGATAATAATATCATCAACATACACACATAAATAGATCACTTCAGATCCATTCCTCTTTATGAACAAAGAGGTATCCGCCTTGCTAGCTTTGAATCCTTGGTCCTGCAAATAAGTAACCAATCTGAAATTCCAAGCTCTTGGAGCTTGCTTCAATCCATACAAAGCTTTCTTTAGTTTGCATACATAGTTAGGATGATGTGCATCCTCATATCCAGGAGGTTGTGCCATATACACTTCCTCAGAAATCCATCCATTCAAGAAAGCATTCTTTACATCAAGTTGATAAAGATTCCAATTTCTAGATGCAGCAAGACTTATGAGAACCCTAATTGTAGGCATTTTTGCAACAGGAGAGAAAGTCTCCTCATAATCAATACCATGGGTTTGAGCAAACCCTTTAGCAACTAACCTTGCTTTGTGTCTATTTATACTTCCATCTGGATTCCTCTTGATTTTGTATATCCATCGAGATCCGATTATCTTCATAGATGGCTTGTTAGGTACAAGCTCCCAAGTGTCATTCTCCTTCAAGGCTTCCATTTCTTCATCCATTGCATCTCTCCAAGCTTTCTTGCTTTGTGCTTCTTCGAATGTGGTAGGTTCTTCATTGGTTGAATCCTTTGCAATGTAGATTGAGTGCTTGGTGACCAAAGAAGTATCATAACCAAACCTCTCTGGTTTCTTCTTCTCCCTCGAAGACCTTCTAAGTGGTTGATGTGAGCTCTCGGGTCCATATGTAGCATCCTGCATCTTTGCTTTACCTTTGTTCTTCCATAGCTTTAGTCTTTCCAAGTCTTCTAGGTCAATCTCCGAATCACTTTCTTCAATCTGCTTTGGCTCCTTCGGTTGAAGTGAGGGAAAGTCTTCATCCAAGTCATACGGCAGCTTCACTTTCCTGTCATCATCAAACCATGATTTGTTTTCATCAAAAATTACATCTCTACTCACAGAAAATCCTTTATTGGTTGGATTGTACAATCTATATCCTTTTTGGTTTTGATCATAACCAATGAATACACACTTCTCTGCCTTGGGATCCAATTTCCCTCTTACTTGAGAAGGAATGTGAGCATAGGCTAAGCATCCAAAGATTTTACAATGCTCTAGACTAGGTCTTCTTCCATTCCACACTTCATATGGAGTGGTTCCATCTAGTGACTTAGATGGAAGTCTATTTATGAGATATGTGGCTGTAGACACAGCCTCTGCCCATAGGTAGTTCGGCAATCCCTTTTCATTGAGCATGGACCTTGCAGCTTCGACAATAGCTCTGTTCCTCCTCTCTGCTACACCATTGAGTTCGGGTGTATACCTTGTAGTGACTTCCCTTTTAATGCCTCTTTCATGCAAGAAGGCATCAAATTCAGAAGAGAAGTATTCTCCTCCACCATCTGATCTGAGTCTTTTCAAAGTCCTACCTGTTTGATTTTCAACAAGAGCAATATACTTCTTAAAGCAATTAAACACTTCATCCTTGTGCTTCATGAAAAACAGAATGGTCCACCTGCTACAATCATCTATGAAAGACACATAATATCTTGAGCCTGATATAGATGGCTCCTTACTTGGACCCCACACATCCGTGTGCACTAGATCCAAAGGATTTTGATACATATATCCTTTCTTATTGAAAGGTTGTCTATGAGCCTTGCCGAGTTGACAAGCTTCACACTTATAAATCATGTGTTGCCTTGTGATATTAGGCAAACCAAGTACACTTTGGTCCCTGCAAATCTGTTTGAGTGTCCTCTCACCAATGTGAGCAAGCCTTTTGTGCCATATCTCCAACTCTGTTAGAGTTTGAGATCCATAGCTAAACAAAGCTATGTTCTTTGTATCTTCCACTTCAAAAGTGAAAAGCCTTCCTGTCTTTTCTCCTTTGGCAATCCTTCGAAAGCCTTGCCTTGGGTCTTCAACATATGCTCCAAATCGATTGAATCTAACCTGCAATCCTTTTTCAACAATCTGTCCAACACTTATTAAATTTTTGGTAATTGTAGGGACATACAAGACTTTGCTTAAGAGGTTCATATTCCCATCTGATGTCTTCACATTACCTATCTTCTCCACTGAGTGCTTTGTGTCATCTCCTGTCTGCACTTCATGCTTGTTATGAGGATCTTCCAAATCAGAAAGTAAAGCCACATTTCCTGCTACATGGTTCGAGCATCCCGAATCAATGTAAAATATGTGATCATCATCCTTACCCTTCTTTGTTGATAGATTCATAATCAATAATGAATCTTCTTGACTTTGGTCCTCTGCATAGTTATTGTAATCTCTTCTTCCTCTATGGCCACTTTGATAGTTGTTGTTGTTGTTGTAATTGTTGTTGTAGTAGTTGTTGTTGTTGTAGCCTCCATTGTACCTACCTCTATTTGATCCATAGCCACCCCTATTGAATCCTCTTCCTCTTGAGTTCCTTGGATTCCTGAAACATTCTTCAGTAGTATGGTTAGATAAGCCACATATGTTGCAAGGTTGAGATGATTGGAATCTCCCCCTGCCTTGCTTTCCACTTCTGCCTCTTCCTCTAGCTCTTCCTCTACCTGCAAAGTTTGCTTGGAAAGAGCTTCCTTCATCTTCATTCTTCCTATTCTTTGACTTGTCCTTGACCTTAGCTTTATCAGAATATAAGGCAGAAGTTTGATTACCTCTTGAGGACTCACCACCTTTGCTAATCTTTGCTTCATGAGTGAAGAGTTGGCCCATGAGTGTGTTGAGGTCGGGTACATGCATATCCATGTATAAATCCATGGCTGTTGTGAATGACTCCCACTTGTCGTCTGCTTTGATTCCATTCATGATTTGTCTTATGATTTGCTCCTCTTCAATTACCTCTCCAATGCTTCCAAGTTGGTCGGAAATCTCCTTCATCTTTGTGACATAATCAGTCACATTTTGCTTCGGGCTTTTCTTCATTGTTGTGAACTCCATCCACAATTGGTTCTTCCTTGCTCGAGTGTTGGAAGAGAAGAAAGAAGCAAGTGCATTCCAGGTTTCTCTTGATGTCTTGCATCCCTTGACATGAGGTAAAAGAAAATCAGAGATTGAGTTTAGAATATAGGACCTTGCAAGTGCATCCTTCGAACACCAATTCGAAAGTCCTTCCACTTCTTCATGTGATGGTTGCCCTTTGTTCCTCATGGTTGGCATTGCTTCATCTCCGGATATGAATCCATATAGATTCCTTCCTTGAAGGTAATCCTCCATCCTTAGAGACCATGCCGGGTAGTTGTTTCGATCCAATTTGTCAATTGTTGATGGAAATCCATCTCCCATGTTGCTTGACTATGCTCTGATACCACTGTGAAGAGAGATGGTGGATGCAATCCAAAGATGAGTAGGTGCCGCTACAACCAGCTTCACACCAGCCAACTGAGACTTCAGAGTTGATTATTAGACCCTTTGAGCTTCCTAAATCCACCAAAATATCAGCCAAGTACTTTGGAACATGTATCCCAAAAGTTTAAGTCAAGACAGACTAGTTGCGAAATGACTAGCTCCCAAAACTTGCTATTTTTGGACATACACCTGCTGGAAAAAATGAACAGTGCTCTCAACCTGGAAGGAATTAGAAAAATTCCTTTTGGGCATAGCAAATAGACTTAGCAAGCTTCCTATTCCAAGTTAAAACACTTCAAATGATGGACTGAGCACTGAGAACAAGTTTCATCAAGTTCTGGAACATTCCCACAATTCTCGGGGCTCTGCAGAGATAGACCAGTAAGCAGTAAAATGCCGATATCTCCAAAATTATAAATCCAATGACGTTGAAAATTTATAGGTAGAAACTAGACAGTGAGAGCTATCCAACGCACTTTAAAACACTGAAAAATGTTCCGTAAAACTCGAGATATGACCTTCTGAAGTTACTGCTCTGAGTGAGTATAGCAGAGAACAAAACAGAGAGGTAGATGATAATAAATGTATAGATTCACATATGATTACAACCACATTGGCAATGAATCTTTGCACAATGGGAGTAGAATGATAGAGCTATGGAGTAAGCTCTTCAATCTCTACAAAATGACATCAAGTGGTCACGTACAAGGCTTGCTAATCGCCTCTTCCTTCTTGCTCCTTTTATAGCTATTCTTGGAGGGAGTTTTGAATTCGAATTCGAATGGCTCCACCTAAAAGTGATCCCCAAAGTTAGGAGAGATTCCCTCAGCTCAAAAATTCGTGATTTTGGTAGTTGGAGCCACGAATTTGCTTTTACATCATGGATGAGGTAAGCCATCCTTTTATTTTTTTCTTTTTCCATTTACAAGAGATAAAATGTACTCTTTTACAAGAGGTGTTCACATGACTACTCATGTGACTTACAAATGAGGATAATATCAAGCATATCAAGCATGTAGGCTTGGGCAAAATGCACCAACACTTTGTGCTCATTCCAATGTTAGACAAACCCATATTCCTGAACTCAGACAAATCTTTGACAAATGTAGAGAATACCAAGTCTGCCTGAACCCAGAAAAGTGTGTTTTTATGGTCAGGCAAGGCAAGATTCTAGGACACATAGTGTCAAAGAATGGCATATCTACCGACGAAGACAAAGTGAGAGCCATAGCAGAGCTACCTAGGCCAAAGAATGTCAAGGAAGTACAAGCTTTCATGGGGCATTGTGGGTATTACCGACGTTTCATCCACATGTATGCGGTCATCGCAAAGCCCATGTACGGACTTCTGACAAACTTCGAGTGGACGGATGAATGTGAGAATTCCTTCCAAGAGCTTAAATGAAGATTATGTTCAGCACCAATCTTGACCACACCAGATTGGAATAAGCCATTCCATGTTCATGTGGATGCATCCAATTATGCTATTGGATGTGTGCTTGCACAACCTATTGGTGAAGGTAATATGGATCTTCCAATTGCCTATGCCAGTAGACAGTTGAATGCGGCTGAACGGAATTACACCACTACCGAACGAGAAGGATTAGGCATGGTATATGCAGTTAAGAAATTTAGACACTATTTGCTTGCAAATAAGTTTAAATTTTTTACTGATCATCAGGCATTGTTATATCTTGTAAACAAGCCATGCAATACAGGAAGATTAGTAAGATGGTTTCTCTTGCTAATGGAATATGATTTTGAGGTTGTGGTAAGAAAGGGTAGGACTCACTTGAGAGCAGATCACCTCTCTAGGCTCACATCTGGAGAAGCCCCACAAGGAGTGTCAGATGACCTTCCTGATGCTTACTTGTTTAATTTGGAAGTTGTACCGCAGTGGGCTAAGCCATTGGTACCAGTATTGACATACGGGCCCAACCACCCAGTGGTAAACACACGGAATAGAGAGATCGTAAAAGCCCAAAAGTATCACATCATGGCAGGAAGCATGTACAAGCACACAGATCAAGGGATCTTGGCTTGCTGCGTAGAAGAGGATGAGTACTCTAAATGGTTGCAATTAGCACATGTAGGTGCACTAGAGCAACACCATTCAAAGCAACGAACTTTACAGACCCTAAAGAGATTCGGAGTGCATTGGCCAACTATGGAAGCGGATGTCCAAAAGTTGTGCAAGGAATGCCCAATCTGTTGCACTAAACCACCTGTGGAACATGCCACTCTCTATCAAGTATCCATTGCGCCAGATTGGAGCGAACCACTAGTATCATTCCTGAGGACAAACACATTCCCTCCAGACATGACTCTAGCTAGGAAAAGGAGTTTGGAACAAGAAGCCCAGGATTACTCACTCATAGGTGATAATCTATATAAGCGTGGTAAAGATGGTTACCTGAGGTTATGTGTCCATGAAAGTGAATATCTCAAGATCTTGGAAACTGCTCACCAAGGTGTAGCAGGAGGACACTTTGGACCAGATCGGGTGATCAAGGCAATATTGTTTGCGGGCTTCTGGTGGCCTACCCTTCACATGGATGCACATACCTATGTGAAACGGTGTGATGTCTGTCAGAGGACTCAGTATCCTATACGCAAAGATGAGATGCCACTGAAGCCTATGATGGGTGGACGTGCATTCTCTAAGTGGGGAATAGACTTCGTAGGTCCTATTAATCCCCCAGCAAAGGGTTCTCATGCGGAATACATCATTGTGGCAACAGATTATCTCACCAAGTGGGTAGAGGTAAAAGCTACAACCAAGAACGATGCTCAAACAACTGCCAAATTCTTGTTTGAGAATATATTCACAAGATACGGGCTACCTATAGAGCTTGTAAGTGATAGAGGCACTCATTTCTTGAACGAAGTGATTGAAAATCTACTCCAAGAATTCTTGGTAATACACAAGAAGTCTGCCCCTTATCACCCTCAAGCTAATGGGCAAGCTGAGAGCACTAATAAGATCCTATGCAATGTACTGACGAAATTAGTGAACACTAAACGCTCTGACTGGGACAAACAGCTACACCATGCTGTTTGGGCATACCGAGTTGCCTACAAAACGGTACTCCAAGCCACCCCCTTTCAGATGGTATTCGGTCAAAACGCTGTGCTACCCTTGGATTTCCTGATTCCTACGTTGAAAGTAGCACAAGAGCACGAATGGACAGGTCACGAACTCTCCTCTAGGATCTTTGACCTCGAACGATTAGGGGAAACAAGACTAAGAGCCGCTGCAGGAATATATGCAGCCAAGAAGAGACAGAAGGCATATTTTGATGCCCATGTGAAGGATAAAGGCTTGAAAGCAGGCGATCTAGTCCTAGTCTATACACTCAAACAACACGCGAGGAAGCTAGAAAAGAGAGGCTACGGACCTATGATCATCAATAGGATCTCCACAAGTGGAGCAGTACAATTGGCCACATTAGAGGGTGATGTTCTCCCAAATTATATTAGCGGTTGCAGAGTCAAGTTGTATCAGGAACCCCTCACGGAGGAAATGCTTAGCCGACTCAACACTGCTAAGAAACGCAAAGAGGAAGAAAAGCGAGTGCGAGAAGAAGCTCAAGCAGAAGCTTTAGAACGCATTAGAAGGATGAAATTACGTAGGCAAGGTAGAGAGCAGCCTAGGACAAATGACTATGCAGATCAAGGATATCATATGGCAATGTGTGAAGTCGCAGGAACCAGCTCACCTAGGATAACTGATCGACGTCCTTTCGTAACCCTAGATATAGGACAAGGAAAAAGTGCAAGGACTGTAAGAGCCTTGATTGACTCAGGTGCAGCCACTAGTGCTGTTAAATTGTCTTACTGTCAAGAGTTGCAGTTAACTGTCAATCCTGTGGAAGCATATCTCATAGGACTGGGAGGCGTGGAAACCCCTTGCATGGGCGAGGTGGAACTCCCCCTCTACCTTCATGATGAGGCAATGACAGTTAAAGTACTAGTGTGTCAGGATGAGGATCTCACTGAACCTCTTGTCTTGGGTCAAGACTGGATTTATGACCAAGCAGTCAACTTAAACCTAAGAAGTGGATTTCTTCAGGTATGGGTCAATCATAGTCGAGTTACAGTAGAATTAGACAATGGAGCACTCAAGGAACTAGGAAAGGCACAGACTCCTGGTCCTTCCAGGGGTGCACATGAAGTTGACCATGTTGTTCTTGTCCAAAACTATGTGTTGCAGAGGAAGGATATTCACAAAAAAGGAGTCCGGGATGCAAAGAAACTCCCTTCTTTTCCAAAGGCCAGAAGAAGGCGACAAACCAAGGTGGATCACAGGCCGAAGAAGCAGAGTACTACCTATGTCGGGGATCCAAAGTACCTACGCAGCAAAATGTCCCAGCAAGTGAAACAAGTGGGGGTGCGGAAAGGCGAACACCCGGTTGCACTCAAGCCAACCACCCGAGCCAAGCTTCTTATTAGTGACCAACAACACGACGCTAATAAGAAGTCTTTCAGAAATTCTTCTGCTAAAGTAAAATCTATTTGGGTGCCCAAGAAGTCGATGAAGGCAAGCCCACAATCAAGACAAATTTGGGTGCCTAAGGCTTGCTTGATGGCACAAGTAGCTACGCTGAGGCCACAACCTAAACAGCATAACGCAGCTACGCATACTGCCAGTACTCACTCGTTCTCAACGCTCAAGAACATACCAAGACCCAAGAGCGTGCATGTAATCAATTGTAAATGGGTCCCAAAAAGGCCTCGTTTTCAAACCACGACACCGAGAAAGCTCTGTAGAGACTCTCCGAACCCGAAGGCAAAGCCCACTCACTGCAATTGGCAGCCTAGGGCCTGTAATAAACCCCCCGACCCCAATTTGTAAATTCAGACCCACTTACTAACTGCAGTAGTCTCCTAGGACAACACAAATACTAACTACACACACTGTCTTCATGCACTTACTAACCACTAACTCACCATCCACCTCATGTTAATGTTGTAAAGGGGGCAACAACGGATTTATTCTGTCCATTACGATGTTAACACTTGGTTCTATATTCTCACAGAACCAACCAGCGAACAGGGCCATGGCAGAAGCAGGTACCAGTTCTCAAGCCGGATCTGGTGCCCAGATTGTGGACATAGAAACACTTCTCCTTGAGCCACGTCTCACCGCAAGACCGCAAGAGCTTCAAGCCGTGCATGTGCTTCCCATTCAGGATCCTCCTCAAGGGCACACTTCTCAAGTAGGTAAGCATGCGCATTGGTTCAGTGATGTTGCTGGACCACTGGGCGATGGAACCTACTTCTGGGAAGCAGAATTGGAATTCAATGGCAAATGGGGTCGATACCACTTTTTCACACGCGAGTTTGAAAGCTACCAAAATGCCGAAGTCATGAGATCAGTTTGGATCAAAGCGGGTGTGGACAGTTATTTCAGAACTCACTTACCAAAGCCGGATTTTTTACGATGTTCATATCTGATCAGTACCATCACGCCAAGCAGGGCCAAGGGAGGCGATAGCACCTTTGTGTTGCCATCACTGCTGCCGGGTAATGAGCTTAAAAGGTTCAAGTTGAACCTCAATCTGGTAAGAGAAGCATTGAGTATGTATGGCATGCACATCCCAACAGAAAAGGAAACCATGGTCCCAGGTCGAATGAAGCACAAGGATCTTAATAAGTTGAAGGATATGGTAGCGATGACACCTACCATTGCGCTTCACCTGCGAACCATCATGCAACATTTTGCTTTCCCCGCCCAGGAACGATTCACAATGCCCCCGAAAAAAATATGGTTCAGTTTATATCTAGCAGAAACAGAAAGCCTTCCCATCAATGTGCCCCACTGGATCATCGATCAGATCCACCTAGCGCATCAAAGGTGGAACAAGAAACAGAAGAATGTGCTCCACGGGTGTTGTGCTCTGACCAGAATAATCTATAGATGCTTGGCTTATGACGTGCCTGTTCAGCGGGCACTCATATGGTCCCGAGTCCAAGAATTCCAGAGAAGACTATCAGCAGCAGGTCCCCCATCAAAGAAGATGAGGGGGGGAGTCCAACTACCCTGTGCTCAACCAAGGGGAGCTACCGCTACACCAGAAATCACCCCTCCCCAGACACGACGAGTTAGGCCATTCACAATCAGGCTACCAAGACCAAGCACAGAGGGGCCTAATCTGGTGTTTCCACCCATTCCATCATATTTGGAATTTCCACAGGGATTTACTCTTGAGGACCTCACGGATGAAGAAATTGCCAGATTAATCTATGACTCTAACCTCGAAGCTGAAGCAGAGCGAGCTCAGGAACAGCAACCCCAAACAACAACATCGGCCCCCACCCAACCACAAGTTGTAGAAGTCGATGTAGACGAACAAGAGGCAGGAGGAGACGAAGAAGAAGCCGACGAAGAACAACATCAAGAATATGACGAACTCTCCGAGTTAGCAAGTGCCCCAGCATATTTGGCACAAATCAAGAGACTATATCGAACCATGCGACTGGTTCAGGAACAGCATCAGATGTCTCTAGAACAGGGCAAAAGGCTCATGAACGACTTGCTAGCGGAGGAAGGTGTGGACGAGTTGTTCATTGAGTCCATGAACCTTCATGCCGACGCCGTAGGACTGGATGAGGCCATTCATGAGGCAGTGGCCTACATTCACAGGTTTGAGAAAAGGGTTCCCGTTCGTCCCAGGAGGTCCGGGAAGCAAATTCACATCAATACATCAGCACCAGGCGAGGCAGCGCAATCAGAAGAATATCAAGAAGCACCGTTGTCACCACCATCCCCACCTCGCACTACCCAATTTACCCCACCACAGGGCATTAGCACTACCACGTTCACTACCACTACCATTGTCATGGGCATTCCACTCTCTCCGGGGATCCAATTCGGGGGAGTCACCATGCCCACCTTCACCACCCTGTTCACCGATGTCACATCCACTCCACCCACGATTCCCATCTACACCGTCACTCAAACAGTTGACACGATGGAAACATCACCTGCCACAGCACCACTCCCTCCCCCCATGCCACCTTCATCACCCATACCCCCTCCACCCACATCTCCACTTACATCCACATCATTCACCTCTCCCATTCCCGCCCCCATTCCCCCTGCATCTTCACCCCTCCCAGCATTATTTAATGTAAATAACATATTTTTAGCATTAAACCAATGTGTATACCAGCTCCAGAATGAGTACAAAGCTCTGGACAACCGGTATCAGCAACTGGAAACGCACCATCAGAACTTACAAAGACAATTTCACATTCTACAAACAGAAAATGCAGAACTGAATCAACGCTACACGACGCTTGAGCAGGCTCACCAAACATTATTGGCGGCACCCCAAACATCGACAGAATCAGGTGTCAAACAACTAGAAGCTTTGCTCGAGGTATACCAAGCCGATAATCTCAAAGTCCGGCGTAACCTGGCACTTCTCAGAAAACACATGGCGGCCGCCCTTGAAGAAAACAAGAGACTGCAGCAGCAAAATGAAGCAAATCTAGAAGCAGCAATGGAAGGCTCTCCACACGAAATTGATCCAGAGCAGTTTAAAGCTGTGCCCTCAGAGACAATGAAGACCATCTTGGACAGCTATGCAGATCTATTAGAAGCTCATGATGACTTGGAAAGGGAACGTGATGCGCTGCGCTATCAACTCCAAGAGCAACAGACAGCACCCAAAGTCACAGAAACGACCACGACTTCAGAGGAAGTCAAGACATTGAAAGAGCAGGTGGTCGAATTACAGGCAAGATTACTCACACATGAAAGGCAACCCTCTCTAGTTGTCGAACCAGAACCCGAGGATTTGGTACCCATCGAGGTAGATGAGACGTATGAGGAACCTTACGTTCCTATGCCAATGCCAGGTGGTGAGCAAACCGCAGAAGGGATGGATACGTTAGAAATCGAAGTACCTGAGTGGCTCCAAACACTAGAGAAAACGGCATCAACTCATGAAGATCGAGTGGCAGTTCAAATCCAATCTATGGCAAAGATAGAGGACACTATTATCAAATCAGAATACTTCCGCAGCATGTCCCACCATAGATGGATCGGAACCAACGATGATCAATACGTGCCATATTGTATACTCCTGGCGGACTATAATGCAGAAATCCAACAAAGATGTGGCAAACCTCCAACGTTTGCTACACAATTTGGACCAGATGACATCCCAGCGAGCGCTCAAAAAGGATCCATTCATCAACCCACTTGGAGGATCCGACTCCTCGAAACCTACCCGGAGATGGTTCGCACCTGGACGAATATGCCTCTTTTTATTAAATATAACCCTTGTTATGTTCCTGTACTCCGCAGACGCACATGGCCAGAGTTTACCATTGCAGTCAAGAATATCAAGGGATGCGCCAAATGGTTAAACTACGTCTATCTAGCACCCCCTCAAGGGCCTCCCACCGTCAATTACATGATTTCCACTATACGGCACTGGAGCATCCGATTAAGGAATACCCCTGATGTAATGGCCCAGATGTGCATGAAAATTTTTGAGTTAATGCTTATTACATTCAGGACATTCAAGAATATCAAGGACCCACACTTCTCAGGCGTCGGATTCCTTACAGGAAACCAAGATTTAGTTTATGACATGAGCACCACTCCTTCCATAGAGGTGATATATGCTTGGCACGCCAGAATAAAATACCTCCCAGCCTGCTTTAAACAAACATTCGAAGAGATGTTCATAACAGGGTTCTGGGAATACCACTCAGAAATATTTGTACCCAGACCCTCACATCTCCTCCATTTATTTGATGTGGAGCGAACCATTCACTCAGAACAGTTACGGGTGCCACATCCAGATGTCCCAGGGCCAGTCAATTGGGATGCATTGCTGACAGATCTAGCAAGGGGACTCAGGTTAGAAAAACACCACCTCGCCGCCGATGTTGTACAATACTACGTCCAAAAAGCAGCTAGACAAGGGTCTGTCAGGGGCGACAGACGCGAGAGTGGGGGGGGGGTGTTGGCAGTAGCCTTGGTACACCAGGACGTACAAGACATGAAAGTCAAAGAAGGGAGTCAGAGCGAAGGGACAGCACAAGCAAACAGGGCAGTCAAAGAAGATCTGGCAAGTAGGCCAATATTTTTTCAAGACATTAATGCAAATCAAAGAGATGGACATGCAGGGAGGAAGAGCAAGTAGGGAGCTTGAAGATATGTGTGGCAGATCACCAGAAGAAATCCCTACAACAACAGTGATTTTTATCACTAACAATCATTGTAAATATCATTTCACATTTTTGTAGCTCCATTTTGTGCAAGCCAAGGAGTCCTTGAGCTTGAGGAGCCTTAGAAGTAGTTGCGTACCAATTTTCGTAATTTTTAGATCTCGTTTGAGCCCCCAAATAAGCCCTGGAACCTAATTTTTAACTAGGCCGGACACTAGGTCTGGACAGGGCCAAAAGCTAGTCAAAAACTATAAAAAGAGCTAGAGAGCTCATTTTTGGGGTTAGATTGTAATTGAAACGAACTTGTAAGAGCATTTTGAAAGTAATCTAAAAGCTCCATTGATCCTCACTCTTTGTCTTGCTGTGTGTGCGCGTGTGTGTGTATGTGTGTGCATGCTAGTGTGCTTCTCACTCACGCACTTGTGCCGCCACTTGCTCGAGGTCTTCATACCATCCTCACGTCTTCCCGGATTGACATTAAAGGACGTGCTACTCATCATTGAGCTACAGTAAGATCATTCTGACTACTGCTGATGGTAGTTCTTTCACTTTGTCAGATGCTTTATTTGTGCCAGGGATCAAAAAGAACCTGTTATCAGTTTCTGCATTAGCCAAGATTGGCTTGGTTGTGAAATTCGTTGATGACAGGTGTACAGTCCATGATCTCTCAAATGGCGATGTGATTATTGCTTCTGGCATTTTATGTCGTGGGCTGTATAAGCTCATAGACTATGAAAGATCTGTGAATGATTCGGCATGTGCAGTTCATGATTCTCAGGCTATGTCAGATGCAAAGCTTTGGCATGCACGCTTTGGTCATCTGAATTTTGCTAGCTTGTTACGCCTGCAGAAATCTGAAATGGTGTCCTCTTTGCCCAAACTTGAGGCACCTGGAAAACATGTTTGTGAAGGCTGTATTTTGGGCAAAATGCAGCGTTCTTCCTTTCCAAAAGATGGTTCAGTTCGGGCTATGCAGAAATTGCAGCTTGTACATAGTGATGTCTGTGGTCCTATGCAGACACCCTCTTTTGGAAATTACCTTTACTTCGTGACTTTCATTGATGATTTTTCCAGGCATGCATGGGTATATCCACTCAAAGCAAAGTCCGAAGTGTTCATGTGCTTCAAACAGTTTTTGGTTTTGGCTGAAAATCTGTCAGCATGTAAAATGGGCACCCTCCGTTCTGATCGAGGGGGGGAATATATGTCTTCAGATTTTAATGCATTTCTGGCTGAACGTGGGATAAAACACCAGTGTACAGTGCCGTATACACCTCAACAGAATGGAGTTGCTGAACGAAAGAACAGGTCACTCATGGAGATGGCGAGGTGCATGGTCAAAAGTCAGGCTTTACCACATAGTTTCTGGCTTGAGGCTGTCATGTGTGCAGCATATGTACTGAACAGGTGTCCCACCAAAGCGTTGCAGTCTATCACTCCATATGAGGCTTGGCATGACCGCAAGCCATCTGTTGCTCATCTGCGTGTTTTTGGTTGTTTGGCATATGCATTAGTGCCTGAACAACATCGCAGAAAATTGGATGATAAGGCAGTAAAATGTATTTTTGTTGGGTACAGTTCTGAAAGTAAAGGCTATCGTCTATATCATCCACAGACTAAACGCATTCTGGTTAGCCGTGATGTTGTCTTTGTGGAAGATGCTATTCAGCCATTGCTTTCATGTACTAAGGAGACATTTGTTAGCTCCAAAGACATGTATGATACTTTGATGCCTCTTTTTACAGGTGGACAGGCTAGCGCTGGTCCCAATGAGGCAACTTCTCAGCCTTTGCAGGTTTCATATGATGATGCAGATCATTCCATTTCTGATGCAGATTTACATGATGCACTTGTTGATGAGAGAGCTGATATTGAACAGGCAAAAACTATGCCAAAATGGCTGGTGCAGACTTTGCGTGACAGCAAATTAGATGCACCTTTGTCATATCGTACTCGTTCAGGCTCTCATAGTACCTCCTTTGCATCAGATTGCTATGCTATGGCTGCATCTAGTCTCTGTGATGAGAATGAGCCTGTTTCTTTTGATGAAGCACAAAATTCAGAAAATTGGATGGCTGCTATGCAATCTGAATATGATGCTATAATGAAGAATGGTACATGGTCTTTGTGTGACTTGCCTCCTGGCAAGAAGGCCATTGGCACTAAGTGGGTATACAAGCTGAAGCGTAAACCTGATGGTACAGTTGACAGGTATAAGGCTAGGCTTGTTGCAAAGGGTTATGCGCAGGAAAGAGGCATTGATTTTGATGAGACCTTTGCACCTACATGCCGTATGACTACTGTTCGGAGCATTTGTGCACTTGCAGCCCATCATGGTTGGAATGTACATCAGTTGGACATTAAAACAGCATTTCTGAATGGTGACTTGCATGAAGAAGTGTATGTTTTTCAGCCCCGTGGCTTTGTGCAAAAAGGGCATGAAAACCAGGTGTGCAGGTTAAAGAAGGCGTTATATGGTTTAAAGCAAGCACCACGTGCTTGGTATGAGAAAATACATGCCTATCTGATTGCACATGGTTTTGAGAACAGTCCAACTGAAAGCACCTTATATGTTAAGCGTGCTAATGATGTGCTTCTGATCATTGTTGTCTATGTAGACGACATGCTGCTCACTGGTCCTCTTGAGAAGCATATTGCTGATTTCAAGGCTGATTTGCATGCCTCATTTGAGATGTCTGATTTGGGGCATTTGCATCACTATTTGGGCATTCAGTTTATGCAAGTTGATGGTGGAATGGCTTTGTGTCAAACGAAATATATTGACACATTATTGCAGCGTTTTGGCCTTGAAGACTGTAAGCCTATTGCCACTCCTATGGAGACAGGTTTACGATTGAGTCTTCATGATGCTGGAGATGCATTTGATGCTGTTCTCTATCAGCAGGCTGTTGGATGCTTGATTTACTTATGCATTACTCGGCCAGATATTCAGTTTGTTGTCTCACAGATGAGCAGGTTTATGCATTGCCCAGGAGTCACGCATTGGAAAGCGGTTAAGCGCATCTTTCGCTACTTGAGTGGTACTCGGCTACTTGGGTTGTTTTATCCCAAGGGGGGATCACTACCGCCAGATTTGCATGCTTTTTCTGACTCAGATTGGGCTGGTTGCTATGACACTCGTGTGTCCACCAGTGGTTTTTGCTTCATGCTTGGTAGCTCATGTATATCTTGGTTGAGCAAGAAGCAGCCTACTGTGGCCACTTCCAGTTGTGAGGCTGAGTATAGGGCAGCTTTCACAGCGACTGTTGAGTGTGTGTGGCTCAGACGCCTTATGGCTGATTTGGGTGTTGGCCAGTCTTCTGCCACCACCATCTTCACTGACAGTCAGAGCGCATTGGCAGTTGCGAGGAACCCTGTGTTCCATGCTCGCACTAAGCACATTGAGGTGCATTATCACTATGTCAGGGAGAGGTTCTCTGCTGGGGAGATCAGCTTGGCATATGTGCCCACGCAGGAGAACATTGCAGACCTTTTCACAAAGGCTCTGCCTAGGGAGAAGTTTGAAGCTTTCCGCAAAGCTTTGGGCTTACTTCCTTTTGTGGAGTGATTTCCACATAGCTCGGCACTTCCTTATACATGAGTGCCAGCTCCTTGTTCACCGCATCACTCCCAGGGGGGATTTGTTGATATATTTAGGTAGTGATGTGTGTGAACACTCTAGGACCGCCGGGGCACTTTTTTCCCTCTTTAGGAGGTTTTTTTCCCCCGGCTTGTATATACGCCTATTGCCCTAATGGGCTACTTATCTTTGTACATTCTCTAGTAATACATTCAGTCTTGTGTGTTGTGCTCCAAGCTTCTTCTTCTTCCTTGTGCTGTTCGCGTGCTTCCACAGACGTCTAACTCCAACAATTCTCTTAATAGATAATCCTATACAACTTAATAAACAATCTTCAAATATCGTAATTTCGTGATCTTGAAATCTCGTATGCTTGTGTTCTCCTATTCTCCTTTGTAATCTCTTCAATGATCTGCAGATGATTCATTAACAAAAAACATAAGTATGTTTTTAATTAGCATAAAACACTCATTAATTTAGCATTCATAACTTAAACCTATACTAATACATGTATATAAAAACTTCTAACTACCTAACTTTCATGCATTTGAAGACATCTATGCAAACACACATTTGTTTATATGCAAACATGCATCAATTAACTTGTATTTAATATGTATTTACTAACTTACGTTTAACATTCATTAGCATATACATGCATTATTTTACATTCTTACATGCATGCTTACCTACCTTATCATACACATGCATACATAAACTCATCCATACTTGCACATGCATACTCACACTCATACTATATGCATATAATTATGCATACATACTCATATGCCCATGCATAAACACACATGCTTTCAATCATGCATACATAAACTCATACTAACATGCATACACTCATGCAAACATGCATACATACTTGCATTCAAGAATAAATTCATAGCAGTATACTTAATGTAGTCGAACATGAGTAGTTCATTCATCAGATAAACATGAATGTGTTATGGTTCGAACTTATTCACCTCAACGTCAAACATCTCCCATATATTACCTAACAGCCAGCGTCATATAGATTATCCTCTTTTGATGATTATATCTAAGTCTTCAGGATGATAACACAAAAATCCATGTTCCATCCGCCTAACTTATACTTGCAAACTCCAAAACTCTCTCTCTCTATCTGTCAAAAGGTAAGGACAGAGCATGATGGCATATGCATGTGTACGCATGGAGAAAAATGTGCATAACCTCATAGCCTCCTTCTCTTTGATCCTTGCACAAACACCTGCAATAGAGATTTGCCATGAGCGATCAAAAAGAAGTATCGCTCTACACTGAAGATCCTTTAGGCCCATGGGCACTCAACATAGACAACACATTGCTGCTCTTGGCAAGTAAAGACAAACCATTGTATTAGAAACGCAAAGCCTCATCTTCGTAACACATAGATGGAACCCAAAAAGTGCATAACTCAGTCATGTAACTCATAAGCCACGTAAACTACGACTTTCATAATCTGTAACAATCGTCACACCAGCAGACACCATAGAAAACAACATACATTGATATTATTGTAATCAGAGAAAAACTTCGCACAGATAGGAGCTAGGAAGTCACATGGCGGCATTTCTCAATGAAACAAGAGATTTCCAATGCCTTAACTGTCTCTGTCATGAATCGTGGACTAACTCATATTTCATCATCTCTCTATCTCTACATAATTCTCTTCTTTTCACCTTGTTCTAATGTGCGTAGCCAGACAGATGGAAATGTCAATCCGCTTGCGCCAAATACTTAATTTCTCCTCTCTATACGTGATCTCTTATCTAAAATAGCTTCAATCTACAATAACCAGATGGGAAAAGAGAATTTGAAGCTTCTCTATCTCTGTCTCTCACGAGCTCTTTGCTTGTCGTAGTTCAGAATAGAGTGAGGTATTTCTCTCTGTTGTGAGTTCTTTTACTATTTACGTAGATCCTGGAGACAAACGACTCTCCCACTCTACATGTAAGCAAACAGACTAATTTCCTAAGGATTTACCTTTCTACCTCCATGACACACAGTAGCTAACAGTGTTCTCTCTAGGCTCACGTGTCTATATCTACTCATTTCTCTCTATAACATGCACGGACCGTCTCTTTCTTTCTGGCACATCAGAAGCCAATTATAACAGTCCAAGAAGGAGGGGAAAACCCAATCTCTCTCTCTCTCTCCCTTTTGTCGCGATGCATAAACATGATCGCCATCTCTCTCTCAGCATTGATCCTTGCATAGGCTTCCATTATTGCCTACTCTTTGTATCGCCTCTCCACTGTTTCTATCTCTCCGAGCTCTCATAGGTGTCAATCTCCTTTCAAACTGCGAAAGAGACTCTGAATCTCAGAGAGTCTGTAAGAAAGGCCTCCATCAAACCTAGCGGCGTTGATTTTTGCACAAAACTAAAAACTTCTCTCTGCCATCACTTGTTTACGCTTTTCTATGCAATTTCTCATAATATTCTCTTTGTCAATCGATCACTTTGAGCTACTCCATCGCCGGTCTCTCTCTCTCTCTCTTGTTGAGGCGAGGCCAATCTCTCCTGGTGGTCTTTCTCTGCAACATGCACAAGCAACGAGGCATCTACAATCTCTCTCTCTCTCTCTCTCTCTCTCTCTCTCTCTCTCTCAGAAGAACCCGTACCTGCAGATGATTCATTAACCAAAAACGTACTCACCCAATCATTTAAAAAGACAAATGCACACACAGATATGCACTAACTCACAATCAGTTAACTCACACACTTCACCAGCTTTCTCATGCACACTCATACATACTTTCACCTCATCATACACACGATTCTTAGTTAACTCACTCATACACATTTATCTAAATTTACGTATGCACAGTTTTCCTCTTATTTATAAAAATGATATAATCATTAATCTATTGAATTAAATATATTAGGTTATTTTAAACTTAGTTTTTAATATAAATTTTATATATGATTAAACATTAAAGCTTAAAATTAGTGTTTTTAGGAACTAAATTATATAATAAAACAATATTATTTCTTATTTATTACCCACATATATATATATTTCTACTAATGTTTAGACAAACAAAAAACACATACTCATAAGGACATCAGTGCATACAAATATATCTTTTTAGGTATACATATGTAAATACACATATATGACAAAAACTATTCTCATTCTTTCTCATACATATATAACTACATATCTCCATTAAGTGCATTTCACATAAACATATAGGTTCACAACCCTATAATCATAGGAACATATAACTATCTTTTAATAGTTAACCTCATATGATCCTAAACAAACACAAACTCACACATTTGGGTAAATAGGTATAGATGTTCTCATTTACATGATAATTCATGAACTTACATGGGTACAAACTCAGAGTTAATCCCACTTATCATATACAATAGAAGTTCTCATAACATATGTAAATAAGTACTTAGAGTGAATCATACTCAACACATTTAGAAGTTTCTAGAATTTATGAATAAGTAAACATATAGGATTTAACCCACATATATCGTAGGGTGCTAGACCTTTTCTTAAGGAATACATTCACATAAATGAATTCAACTCTTGAAGCATATCTAAAGCTAAGATATAATCTCAACAACATGAAAGTTCATATGCATAAATATAAACATTAGAATTAACAAACATTATCATACATTCTTACCTATTCTCTTGCATCTACATACATACACATATATGTTTCTATTATCTTTAACTAATAGAAATGAGGTCTTCTCTTAATTCAGTTCTTCTTGTTTTTGTTATCTGCAGGTACTCAAGAGAAAATTAGTCAATTTAAATTAAAACATTAAAAGAAATACGAGAGAGAGAGATATCATTTAACCGACTTTAAAGCAAATTATTTTTATTTTTCCATATGACAATTCGAGTGAGGAAATCCTTCCGACATCTGCCCCCACCAAACCTGCACATCGCCCTCGATGGGCCATCCTGCAGTTCAATAGGAAAGCAGTATCAAATTCTTTTGAAAAATATTTCTTGAACTATTTTATTCAAAATTATGTAAAATATGCTCCTAAAGGTAAGTACATTTTCTGATAGTTAAGAAAAATCTTTTAAAATTATGCAAACTTGAATCATAAACGTTTTCGTTCAATGCATGAAATTGAAAACAAGTTTTAGAAAGTCCCATAGAAATCAAGCAGACAGTTGTGGTACTTGCTCTTCTGTTAACCCGTTCAAAAGTAATAAATATTTTATATAAAAGGTCTATCCCTAATTCCCTAGCCACTCGCCATAAGATGCATCTAACTAATTCCTCTATAGCATAAATCCGCCTCATAGTGCCCGTATAGAATTTCAGAAGTGGTTTTGAGACCACAACTGAACATGATAACTTTTTTCTTTACTTTTCTTTCTTTTTTTTCTTTTTCTTTTTTAATTTTCTTTTTTCTCATCTTGCTGTAGCCATTAATATACTGCTTGATGTTCTTATTTTTCTCTTTTCTTAATTTTTCTTCGCAACTTTTTTGTTTAAGGGGAAAGGCTTAACCCCTACTCAGAGCATAGGTTCTAGAGGAATGCTATAGTGGGAACTAGGATCTCATTTACGACATGGTTTGGAAGTTAAGGTAGTCGACCTATATAAAATAAACTTACTTCTACTAGGAATCACAAGTTAAGTGTTCCCTCCCCTATCCTTATGAAAGCCATAGGGTCTTTAATTCTTATCTTCTCTTCACACACATCCCTACTTCAGTTTTAAATTCATTGTTTCATAATTTTAAAAATCTTCCTTTCCTATCAGAAGGCCGTACACATCTACACATGGAATGCATCAAAAAATCATAATAACAACTAAAAAGTAAGTAAAGTTTAGAACTCTTTCACCTGATCATTTATGGTGCTGCCAAAGTAAAGATACTTACCACGGTGAAGGGTCGATCGATGTTTATCTCTTCATGTTTACACCTGGCATTTGTGATGGAGCATTATCGATGAATGTTCGTGTTGATGGTCCACTAATGAGATCTTTCGAGTGGCTGATCCTGTCTCCTCATAAGCAGGAGTCTTCTCATCCAGTATACATACAAAGATTTGCAGGGTACCAGAACTACCCCTTGCAGATATCTCCCTGGATGCTCTCGTACGTGCAATAGTTAAGCATCACTCAAGTTGCGGACCTTCCAACTCTTCACTCCTACCATGGTAAGAGGAAACCATAGTTGTGGATGTCATGTTCATGCCAAGCTCTTGACATCTACCAGATAAGGCAGCAATTATATCATCTGCTAGCAGAGACACACTTCTATCAAAACTGATAACTGCCCAATAATCAATGGTTTCACCTTCAACTAAGCATGACTCATTCACGTTCCATGAACCAAACCTGGGAACAAACTCTCTCTCTCTCTCTCTCTCTCTCTCTTTTCTTTTTCCCCTTTTTTTTTGTTGGAACAATGTCACCAAACAAGACGACATATGTTAGTATCAAAAAAAATAATTGGCATATGTCAATGTGCTCTTGTGCATGGGACTCTCAAATGTGTCTATGCACGGCCATGTAATGTGGCCCTATATTGATGCATACTTTGGAAATGCATGACCTGAATGGTGCAAAAGACAAGGTTGTGCAAGGAGCACATGGTTGTCACTCGTCGAGGCTTTCGATGTTATTTGCGGATGTTGATGCCATCTTTCTTGGAGGTATCCATTGGACCTCGAGATGACAACTGATCCTTCCTCCTTGTAGGGATCCATTTGAGAATGGTCTTTGACTGTTTAGTGATCTCCTTTGGCTGCTCCATGTTTGGATGGTTTCTTGAGGCTTTGATCCTTTGTGGCTGGCTATTAAGTTCTGTGGGGCCTACCGGTGCTTTTGGCTTCCATACCCATACCATTGTTGCTGGTCTTCTAACTCTTATTGAAGAGGTGAGCTTATCTCCCTTTGGTTTCTGTGCTCGGTTCTTCCCCTTATCTCTCCTTGGCTTCTTGATTGAGACCTTTTGCATGGTGGGGAGCATAGGCCTATGTGCATGTAAGAGTCCTTTGGGAACCCACATGTGTAATCGTGCTTGTTGAGCTGCAATTAATTTCTTGGGCACCCAAATTTGTCGGATACCTTGTGGTTGAGCTTGCCCTAACTTCTTCGTTTGTCTGCTTGACTGGTGGACTTGCTTGGATGGGATTTGTGGGGGCAACGCTGGTGGTTGCTTTCCTTTGCGTACCCAGATCTGCTTCGTGCCCGAAATTGCTTTCTTGTTGAATGGTGTCTTTCTATTTGATTTAGCGGTTGTCGTGAACATTTGTGTTTTTCTTTGTGGTGGAACTACTGTGGCCACCTGAGTCTTTGGAGAAGAAGAAAGATCCACCTATCTTCGAACCTGTTCTTCCACAATTGACTCCTTCTGCATCATAGAGCTTTTGGCACATACAACATCTTCTTCCATATGATTAATCTTAGAAAAACTATGGGAATGTGGGACATCTAGATTTGTGAGCATGCAGTTCTCTAATTCTATTGTAATGCATTGTTCTTGTACCCAAACTTGAAGGATTTGACTTCTTAGGTTTAAGTTAACAGCATGGTCATAGATCCAATCTTCACCCAAGACAAGTGGTTCTGTAAGGTTCTCATCTTGACACACTAGCGCTTTGAATTTCATTGGAACATCTTGAAGGTAGATGGGAAGTTCCACCTCGCCCACACAAGGGGTTTCCACACCTCCCAATCCTATGAGATAAGCTTCCATGGGATTGATGTTCAACTGCAAGTCTTGGTAGTAGGACAGTCTAACTGCACTACGTGTTGCACCTGAGTCAATCAATGCTTTCACACTCCTTGCACCCTTTCCTTGTCCTATCTCTATGGTCACAAAGGGACGTCGGTCAATGACTTGAGAAGTAATTATGCTTGATTTTTGGCATATATCCATGTGATATTTTGGGGCTTTTGAGTTGACATCTAGGCCTAGTTGCCTTAACTTATTTCGCCTAATACGCTCTCTGGCCTCTGCCTGTGCTTCTTCTCTCACTCTTAACTCTTCTTCTTTTCGTTTTGTAGCAGTATTGAGTCTCATTAGCATATCCTCAGTAAGTGGTTCTTGATATAGCTTGACTCTACATCCACTAATATAGTTTGGCAAGCTATCTCCTTCTAAAGTGGCCAACTGAACTGCACCACTAATGGAAATTCTATTAATGATCATGGCTCTGTATCCTCTTTTTTCCAACTTACGGGCATGTTGCTTTAGCGTATAAACCAGCACTAGGTCTCCCTCTTTCAATCCTTTATCTTTGATGTGTGCATCAAAGTATGCTTTTTGTCTTTTCTTTGCAGCATAGATGCCTGCCGCCGCGTGTAGCCTTGTCTCACCGAAGCGTTCTAGATCAAAGATCCTAGAGGACAATTCATGTCCATTCCACTCATGCTCTTTTGCTACTTTTAAGGCTCGGATGAGGAAGTCCAATTTGAAGTTGTTTGTCCCAATCAGAGCGTTTATTATTTACCAATTTTGTCAATACGTTACAGAGGATCTTATTGGTGCTCTCGGCTTGTCCGTTAGCTTGTGGGTGATAGGGGCAGACTTCTTATGTATCACCAAGAATTCTTGGAGAAGATTTTCAATGACTTCATTCAAGAAATCTGTGCCTCTATCGCTCACTAACTCTATTGGCAGTCCATATCTCGTGAACACATTCTCGAATAAGAACTTAACCGTAGTCTGAGCATCATTCTTTGTTGTGGCTTTCACTTCTACCCACTTGGTAAGGTAATCTGTGGCTACAATAATATACTCTTCATGGGAGTTTCTAGCTGGGGGGTTAATAGGACCTATGAAGTCTATGCCCCACTTCGAAAATGCATGCCCTCCCATCATTGTCCTCAAAGGCATCTCGTCTTTTCTCACTGGAGATTGTGCACATTGGAATGTGTCACATTTCTTCACATAGGTGTGAGCATCCATATGAAGAGTGGTCCACCAAATTCCTGAGAATAGAATGGTCTTGATTACTCGATCAGGACCGAAGTGTCCACCTACAACACCGTTGTGTGCAGTTTCTAAGATTTTCAAATAGTCTGATTCATGAATGCACAATCTTAGATAACCATCCTTGCCTCTTCGGTATAGGTTGTCTCCTACTAAGGCATAGCCTTGAGCCTCTTGCTCCATGCTTCGTCTTCTTGCTAGACTAGCATCTTTGGGTAATCTTCCCGACCTCATAAACTCTACCAATGGAGCACTCCAATCAGGAATTAACGACACATGATAAAGGGTGGCATGCTCCACTGGGAGTCTCTCTCTGCACCTTGGACAATTCTTAACCCACTCATGTATTTCTTTGTCCATGCTAGGCCAATACACTCCTAAACACTTCAGATTCTGCAATGTTCGTTGTTTAGAATAGTGATTTCCTAGCAATCCTTCATGAGCTTGCTGCAACCAACTACTATGTTCATCATCCTCAACACAACAAGCTAGAACACCCTCAGTATTTTTTTTTACATGCTTCCTGCCAATATGTGATATTTTTGTGATTTTACAATTTCTTCTTGTGATGTTTTAACATTCTTATTTGCGGGCCCGAAGGTTAGGACTGGTACCAACTTATTTGCCCATTTAGGAACAACTTCTAATTTGAACAAATAAGCATCCGGTAGGTCGTCAGACACTCCTTGCAGTGACTCTCCTGAAGTGATGCGAGAAAGGTGATCTGCCCTAAGGTGGGTTCTACCTTTCCTGACAACAAATTCAAAGTCATATTCCATTAGTAAGAGAAACCATCTTACTAACCGTCCTGTATTGCAAGGTTTATTGACGAGATATAACAAAGCTTGATGATCAGTGAAAAACTTGAACTTGTTGGCCAATAGGTAGTGTCTAAACTTCTTCACATCATATATCATGCCTAAGCCCTCTCGCTCAGTTGTGGTATAGTTTCGTTCCGCTGCGGTTAGCTGTCTGCTAGCATATGCTATGGGTAAATCTAAATTTCCTTCACCGGTGGGTTGTGCTAGCACACATCCTATGGCATGATTGGATGCATCCACATGGACATGGAATGGTTTATTCCAATTAGGAGTGGTCAATATTGGTGTTGTGCACAAACGTTTCTTCAATTCATTGAAAGAATTCTCGCATTCATCGTTCCACTCAAAATTAGACAACAAGGCATAAAGGGGTCTAGCTATGATTGCGTATCCACAATGGCCCATAAAGGCTTGTACCTCTTTAACATTCCTTGGCCTTGGTAGCTCCGCTATGGCTCGTACCTTATCTTCATCTGTTGAGATTCCATTCTTAGAAACAATATGACCTAAGATTTTACCTTGACGCACCATGAACACACACTTTTTTGGGTTCAGACACACTCGATATTCTCTACACTAGTTGAAGATTTGTCTGAGCTCAGGGATGTGAAATCTTCTTTCTTGGGAATGAGCACATAAATCATCCACATACACTTCCAGGCTCTTTCGCAAGAACTCTTTGAAGACATGACACATGAGCCTTTAGAATGTTGCAAGTGCATTGGTGAGCCCAAATGGCATCACACGAAAAGCAAAGATTCCCCACTTTGTGGAAAAAGCTATTTTGTGTGGAGCTTCTGGGGCAATGGCTACTTGATTGTAACCTGAAAATCCATCAAGGAAGTTATAAACTTCCTTGCCTGCAACACGCTCCAATAGGTGCTCCATGATTGGAAGTGGATAGCTATCTCTGATAGCGGCATTAACGTTTTTAAGGTTAATACACACTCACAACTTCTCGTTCTTCTTGGGCACCACTACAATGGGGGACACCCATTCAGTATGCTCAATCTCATAGATGAATCCAGCTTCAATCAGACTATCATTTTCTTCTTTTATTTTGGCTGCATATATATCATTATATGTGTAGGGCTTCTGTTTGGTGGGCTTGGCATCAACAGTCATGGGGATAGTATGAGAGCAAATTCTTGGATCTACCCCTTTCAAGTCTCTATAGTGCCACGCAAACACATCCCTATATTCCCTTAATAGAGCTACGAGCTCCATTTCTTCTCTTGCACTTAGGTCATCTCCTATATATGTGCATCTCTCTTCATTCTCTTCAATGGTCTCTACAATTTTCTTGGTCTTTTCTTTATTATCATATGATTCTCCTATGATCGCTTCTCTCTTAGGCATTCGTACCAAAATTTTGCGGTCGTCAACTTCATATTTCTTGAAGTTTTCTGGTACTTCAAACAATGATTCCTCCCCTTCTTGTTTCACTGCTTTTCTTTTCTTTTTCTTTTGACTGCTCTCACTTCCAGCCTTTGAATTTACTGTTTTAATACTTGTGAGAGGTTCTTCTTCTTTCTGGGTGAACACTCCTATATCTTCTAGATAGTGCTGCTCTGATTTAAAGCAACTATCCATCACAATGGACTCTATATCATCACCATTCTCTTCTTCTTCTATGACATCACTAGGGTCACATTCTTCTAGCAAGGGCTGACACATGAACACTGAAATATCATAACCCTCCTCATCACAATGAGGTGTCCATTGTTCTTCATTGACAACAATCTCCATGGTGGCTAAGATTTTAGGCCAGCCATGAGGCTCAAATTCCTCATCTAGAAAGATCATCGGTGTGTCGGCTGGGTCCCTAACTGGTCTATCTGCTGGCGAAGTTCCTTTTTCTCTTGCCTTTAAACGTTTTCACATCCACAAATGAGTATCTTCATGCAGCCATGATGGATCAGGTGAACTTTTAGAATGCACAAAGATGGAATCTTCTTTCGCTTTGTGGATCGGATTCCACTATAGGGGTGGTACATCTCTAAAGGAGTAATCCTTCAAATTGACCTTGGTGGTGACCCCTAAGTGCTGCAAGTACAAGGATTTGGTTCCCCAATCCTGTACTATTTGCAATTGTCGTAGGAAGGGTCTTCCTAGGATCATCTCATAGACATTATTTTTCTCAAAGTCACATATAGCAAATGTATGTTCAAACTCTACACCACAAGTGGTTAGAGTTATCCCTTTGAGCAATCCTAGAGGTCTTTCAAAATGGCCGTCAACCATTTGAAGCTTCATTCTAGTTGGTCTTAATGTGGGTTTGCCCCATTGCTTCCACAAAGAGGTGGTTGCAATAGCAACACCAGCACCTGAATCTATGATTGCTTTGGTTGTGTAACCTTGATAGGTGATTGGAAGATAAGTATTACCTTCTTCACCCTCACACATGTCCCCTATTTTGTCTAGAGGTATCTCTGGTACTTTCTTCTTAGAGCCTCCTTTTGGCATATTGGACTCAAGTTTTGGGACCTGATCCTTCATATGATTCCACAGCTCGGTTTTTCTTTGAGCAGCTCTTCTATAGTGAGATGACATTGAACCTTAGTGTTCACGACATCAGTGTTCCTTGGGACCATCGAGTCTTCATGTCTGACTAGTATTGATGGGAGCTGTGATTTGAAGAGACTCAGATTCCCATGGGCCTAGAAATTGAGGCAGTTCTTCTAAGGTATTAGATTCAAAATCTAACCTTTCGTCTTCTTGTTGTTCTGCTTCATCTCCGTAAATAGATGGAATGTCTTGTGGAAATAGATCATGAAGGTCATCAATCTCATGAATAGGAGGGAAATTACCCTTCTCCTTGACCCATTTCTCCTCTTGTATTTCCCGCAAGAACTCTTGAGAGTGCTCCTGAATTGAAGGAGGTATTCCAGCATCCGTGGAATTAGGAGCATACGCTCCCTTTGGTGGTGAGCTTCATCTCTCAATAACTGGTTGAGCCTGTGAAGGTAAAGAAACTTGTGGTTTGTTTACCAACTGCTCTAATCTTTCTAATAAGCACTGGAAATGCAAATCCGGTTTGACAGAGTTTGTCTGATTGAACTTTTGACTAGTCTCGAGTATAGCTTGAGCTTGTTCTACCATTTTCATGCACATTTTCATCCGTTCAATCTCTAAATCTGCTCTAGGGTAACTCTTGTCTAGGTTTGTAGCTGTAGGCCCTTCTTGGAGTCGGGCTTGGTAGGCCTTGAACATCATGTCCAAGCGTTCTGGCATTGGATCTACAAGAACAAACCCTGGTTGCGGTCTATTTACAATGGGTGGTGGGGTGGGGGATGAGGTGGAGTGGATGGAGTTTCGGCAGGCAAGGGACTTTGTGATGCAATGTCTTCTATTTTTGTTTTCGCTTCTTTCAAGCTTTCTTCTAGTTCTGATAACGTTTTATTCCACTTACGATTGGCCTTCTCTCTGGTATCTTTCCATGTTCTTGTTTTTCTCTTACTAGGCTCTCCTGATTCACTCGACTCCGATTGTTCTGCTTGTTTATCTTGTTTCAATGCTTGTGCCCTAGTAACTGCCTGTACAGGAGCCACATTACTCCTACTTGAACTTGAATCTACCACTAAGCCTACCACATTAATGGGTGTAATCTTGGGTGCACTGGAGGGGTTTCTTGGACAATCTCTGGGGAGATGGTCTTTACCACACTCAGGACAAAAGGCTTGTATCGTGATGTTCTGTCCTTGGCCCAGAGTTGGTGAGTGGGGACATTCACGAATGAAATGGTCACCCTGGCATCTAAAACATGGTCCTCTAGGGGCTTGTGGTCTTACTTGTCTCAATTGGGGCCTAGGGTTAGAATTTATGTACATGACATTGGAGTATTCAGGCTCCCAATTCTGTTCCATAGGTGGTGCCTCATATTGATACGGGTAAATCTCACTATGATCAGGTGACTCTGTGTAATAAGCATGTGGACTACCTTCATGGGAGTAGTCCGAACTATGAGCATGAGAGTCATTCTCTGAGATCAGTGGGGTCACTAGCACCAATGCTCTATTAAGGTTCTCTTCTGCCACGGCATACTTGAACTGGAATTACATTGGGAGGAGCTGGTGGTTAGTTTTCTAGGACTGGTTGTGGCCTATATGGTGCCTGATATTGTTGTTGTGGTCTATAATATGGCTGTTGGTATTGGTTTTGATACCTACCTTATTGGTAAGGTTGCTGATAATTCTGTCTAACAGCCTGCCTATTGTAGGGACAATCTTGAGCCGTGTGGTTTGTGTATTTCCTCTCAATAGTGCAATATGGAGCATTACGGTTTCTTTGTGGTTGAGCCAACATTGGGCAAACATTAGCCATGTGTTCTCCTCCACAAGTATAACATCGATTCACTGGGGTAGCTCTTGGTATTTGTCTATTTTGAACTCCTAGCTTCTTGGCAACTTGCTCTGCTATCTCATCTAGTTCAGTGGAGGCTCTAGAGGTATGACTAGTAGAATTTTCAGAGTCTTTACAGAGTTTCGATAGTCCTAACTCCTCACCCAAGTTATCTTCTATGTCAATGCAGGTCCGCACACACTCTTCTATGCTTCTAGGCTCTTTCAAGTACACATATGATCTTAATTTTGTGCTCAGTAAGCCATCTAAGAACAAGGCCAATTGTTTAGCAGGTGTGGGCAACTCTAGAATAGGGCATCTTTCTAAGTACTATCTGAACCTTCTTCCTGCTAGTCGCACTGTTTCTTGGGGTGTCTGCTTGAAGCTGTGGATCAAGGATGATGTGTTATGCCTGATACCACTCTTGGAAAATTCTACAATGAATTCGTCTAGCAGTTGACTTATATCGCGATACTTGCGACTACTCAGTGGTTGAAACCAAGCTAAGGCAATGCCCTTAAGAGTCAAACCAAATGCCTCGTACTGGGTGAACAAATCCTCAACCTGTTCAGCTCTTAACACTTTGTTTGAACTCAGCCACATGATCATAAGGATCTCCTAACCCGTCAAAATAATTCTTCATTGCCTTGATCACTTGAGTGGGTCTAAGGGTTCTTGTGTACTCTCGGGGTCTAGGCAATGGAAAATCATGTTTATCTCTTTGTTGCCTATGTGCTTGATGTCTCTCTCTTTTAGGTCTTTAATTTTCAAATCCTGCTCTATTTCTGCCCATAGTGTGTGCAAAACTTACCTCAGGTCTCTCTCTAGTTCTTTCTCTCTAGGCTTCATGAGCTTGGGATGATCCTACTCCTTGGAGGCCATGGGAAACATTGGATCTTGGTGGAGGGAAAATTAATTCACTCTTCCAAGTATATGCATGTCTATCATGTTCTGTTACCAAGAAAATTTTCTCTGATGTGTTATCCAGGTAGACAACTTTGTCTGGTGTCTCTGGATCCTTGAACTTGTAGATGATGACTATGCCCAATTGGCTAGGTTGACCTGGCTTGAATCTCCAAAAGGATTCCTCTGTTTCTCTATTCAAGAATATTTCTATGCTTTTGTTGTCTTGAGGGATCCAATCTGGAGTGATCACTCTGGTCAGAACTAACTTACCTCTAGGAGTCTGGGGTCCTTGTCCTACATTTCCTTGTTCTAGGTCTCCTATCTCACTCTCATGAATGACATTTCCAAACTCATCGGTCCTATCTGGTAGGTTGGTGACCACATACATCGTTCCTTCCTTATCAATGTATGAACTCTCTTCGAACTTGAGCACCGGGTGTTCAAGTCCAAAGGGTTGATTTGGATTTTTGAGTTGGACCACTTATCGCCTCAGGCCATCCTCATAGATGCCAGCACCTAATCCGAATATATTCCAACTGTGTCTTATAGGGGCCTTCTAGTGTTTGTAGATGGGCAGTTCCTGAGCCACCTGCAAGTTTCCCCATGCTAAAAGACATTTCTGAGTCACTTGTGTCAGAGTTTAGTACGTAAGGACAACCACTTAGTTGTTGTGCCCAAGACTTAGTTGTAAGGTTGACACTAGACTGAGAAGATCTAATGCTTTGTCTATCCTTGCCTAGGTGTCTACCAGATCTTAGGTTCATAAGCTTTGGCTAAGAGTCCAAAATTTCACCTTGTTATGGTTCAAAAATCCTTTGGAGTTCCCTTGGTTCCCTAGTCCCACCTAAGGGTCAACTTCAAATTAGTCTATCTGAAAATCAATGCATTACTCTTATAAAAACAGTTGAGGCCGTGTAGTATTCGAAACAAGCTTTCCAATGAGCTATAGAGCTCAAAAAATGGACTTTGGATGAAAAAGTTAGGTCAAATCAGGCTCCTAGGGGTCAAAACAGGCAAACAAACACTTATGAAAAAATCATGATTTTGTATGAAAATCACGATTTTGTGAAATCAAGAGAATCGCGATCCTGTGAAACCAAGAGAATCACGATGTTGTGAAACCAAGAGAATCGCGATGCTATGAAATCAGAGAATCGCGATCCTATGAAACCAAGAGAATCGCGATGCTGTGAAACCAAGAGAATCATGATGCTATGAAACGAAGAGAATCGTGATGCTATGAAATCAGAGAATCACGATGCTATGAAATCAGAGAATCGCGATCTTGTGAAACCAAGATAATCCCGATCCTATGAAACCAAGAGAATCACGATGCTATGAAACCAAGAGAATCGCGATGCTATGAAATCAGAGAATCACGATCGTGTGAAACCAAGAGAATCGCGATGCTATGAAACCAAGAGAATCGCGATGCTATGAAATCAAGAGAATCGCGATGCTATGAAATCTCAAGAGAATCGCGATTTTGAAAATCGTGATTGCCAATAGAGAATCCTGTTTTAAGAGAATTGTGTTTTTAGAGAATCACGATTGCCAACAGAGAATCGTGTTTGATCACAATCATGTTTTTGGCTGAAAATCGTGATTTTGTGGGAATCGCGATTTTGAGCACAACCACAGAATCGCGATTCTGAGAATGACCATAGAATCGTCTTTTTTGAAAACTTAGAGAATCGCGATTCTGAGCAAAACTTAGAGAATCGTGATTCTGAGAATGACCTCAGAATCGTCTTTCCTTTAGAGAGCTTTTAGGTGGGAAATAGAAAATCGTGATTTTCAAAAAATTTTGAATTTTTCACAGAATCGTGATTTTCATCACAGAAATGTGTTTTCTGGTGGGAAATTCAAATTTCTGAGCGCCGAGCAATGGAGAGCTCCGTATGTGCAGAAAATCATGAAAAAACACAAGCGCTTGCTCTCTCTTGCACTTCCTAGCTCCTCCTCGCACAATAATGCATGAAAGATGATATGAAAATGGTGAAAAAGCACTAAAAAACAATAAATTTCTATGAAGAAGAAGATGGAAGAAGATGGAGATGGTGATGATGATGAAGATGAAGAAGAAAAATCAGAAATGTACAAAAATGACAGTTTTTTTACCTTCCAACGTCGCAAATCTACGATCTTACCATCACAACGCTCGTCCTCGAAGCTCTCTCCCCGGCAACGGTGCCAAAATTTGGTGTAGCTCAAGTGTAAGCACCACCTCCTTTACTTGTCAATCCGCGGAGACATGAGGACCGGTATGAAGACCACGAGCAAGTGAAGGCACAAGTGCGTGAGTGAAAGCACACAAACATGCACACACATACACACACACGCGCACAAGGTAAGATCAAAGAGAGGAACAATGGAAAGCTTCGATTGCAAATGAGTTCTCTTACAAAAGCTCTATTCTCTAACCAGCTAACCCCAAAAATGAGCTCTCTAGCTCTTTTTATAGTTTTTTTATAGGGATTTCTTCTGAAAATTTGACATACACTTCTTGGAGTTCCCTACTTGCTCTTTCTTCTTGTGTATCCACTTCTTTGATGCACTTATTATGCTTGTCCTTGACCTTGAGCTTCAACACTTGACCTTGAGCTTCAACATAAGGTCTTGTATGTTCCTACAATTCCAAAAAACCTGATAAGTGTAGGACAAATTGTTGAAAAAGGTTATGAAGTTAGGTTCACTAATGATGGAGTTTTTGTGGAAGACCCTAGCAATGGGTATAAACAAATTGTTTCAGGAAATAAAGAAGGAAAACTCTTCACATTGAAGATTCAAGGTAATGTTGTGTGAGGAACAAATCCTCTAAATGCACAACAAAAGCACCATGCGCCCAAGTAGGTCTCCCAACTTACTCTTGAAAAGTACCTGACCTAGATCAAGCAATTTGACCCGCCACTTGAAATCCAATGACTCCAAGATTTTCCCACACTTAGTTGAATTTGTTAGCGTTCCAACAAGCCAACGAACACTCAATTTGGATGAGTATAAATTAGGCAACTCACTGTTACAAAACAGACTACCTGTCTGTCCACCTATGCAAACTTTTCAGTTACAATAAAACACAGATATCTCGGTGCAGTAGTAGACAATCTTGGAAAATTGATAGAAAGAATGTAGGCAAGATAGGCTTTCATTCTGAACAAGAATCATAGGATCTGGATTTATACACAGAGAGAAACATCTGTTACAATGGGCATGTCTGACAGACTACACTAGAGAGAGAGGGTCTAGTGTGAGAAACTGATCCAAAACCTCACTTACAGAGATGATCTGGTGCTGAAACTTCTTGGGCATCCTCCTCTGGCCCTTGGGCACTTGATAGATGCTTCTCCTCAATCTTGATGTCCCAAAAATGCGCCTTCATGCATGTATGAGTGAGGGTATGACCTTTCACCTACCCGTTCCTTGTCTCTTAACTCTTCAATGGATTCATCTTGCTCTTCAAACTCCCTTGAGTGTCCTTTGATGCTTACTTTGACTCCTAATGGATAAGGAGTCGTGGCTTTACCTTTATCCAAGTAATGGCCCATATTTTGAATATCAAAATTATCCAAATAACTCTCTAAGCTTGCTCCTTCTTTTTCAACACTCCCCCTCAATCTTAGGTAGGAAGTGTCTATGTCCATCAAGCTCATCATGTTCTTGAACTTTCTTAGCTTTGATGCATCCAATCCTTTGGTGAATAGATCAGCAACCAGCTCCTTTGTGGTCACAAAATCAACATCCACTTCATTAGTAGCAACCTTTTCTCTTACATAATGGTAATGCACTTCAATGTGCTTACTCCTAGCATGATACATGGGGTTATTAGCCAAATGTATAGATGACATGTTATCTCCATAGAGGGAGATCGTTCCAACCTACACATCCAAGTCAATTAGAAGCTTTTTAAGCCACATAGCTTCACATGTAGCTAGAGCTAATGCTCTATACTTAGCCTCGGTTGAAGACAATGCCACCGTAGGTTGCTTCTTTGACATCCATGAAATAGTCTTTGTTCCAAGCATGAATACATACCCCGAAGTCGATCTTTTATCATCAATATAACCCGCCCAATCAGCGTCACTCCATCCTCTAAGTGTTAGCTCTTCTCCATACCTATAAAACAATCCATTATTGATTGTATACTTAACATATCAAAGCACTCTCTTGGCTGCATTTAAGCGCTCTTGAGTGGCAACATGCATAAATTGAGCAAGTACTCCTACCACATAAGAAAGATCAGGTCTAGTCATTGTTGCATATATTAAAGAGCCAATCAAGCTTCTATATAATGTTAAATCATTAAGTTTCTTACCATCCAACATGCTTATCTTTGTATTTGCATCAATAGGTTGAGTCAGTACCTTACATTCAGCCATATCATACTTGTAAAGTACATCCAATAGGTATTTCCTTTGCAAAAGATATATGCCATCCATTGCATAAACAACTTCAATACCTAGAAAGTAATTTAACTCACCCAAATCTGATACCTTGAACTCCTTTCAAAGCCTCCTCTTGATGTCTTTAATTCCTTCATGATCACTACCTCTTATGATAAGATCATCCACATATATACAAATAAATACCACCTTACTCCCTTCTTTCTTCATGTAGAGTGAGGGATCTGATTTGCTTTGAGTGTACCCACACTTTTCAAGGTAATCCACAAGCCTTTGATTCTAGGCCCTTGGTGCTTGCTTAAGACCATACAAGGCCGTCTTTAACCTACAAACAAAATCAGGATGATCCACATCTTCATATCCAATGGGTTGTGCCATGTATACCTCTTCTTTTATCTCACCATTCAAGAATGCATTTTTTATATCAAGCTGATATATAGGCCATCTTCTACCTACACATACAGCTATTAAAGTCCTTATAGTTGTTTTGTTAGCCATGGGGCTGAAGTTCTCTTCATAATCCACACCAAAAGTTTGTGTGAACCCCTTAGCAACCAACGTAGCTTTGTGTCTAGCTAGTGAACCATCGACATTCCTTTTAGTCTTATACACCCATTTGTTTTGAACCACTTTCATACCTGGTGTTTTAGGCACTAATTCCCAAGTCTCATTGTCCTTGAGTGCTTTCATCTCTTCATCCATTGCTCTCTTCAATTCCTCCTTTGTTGATGCCTCCTCATACATTTGAGGATCATTATCTCCAACAACCTGCATCATATAAGCATAGTGGTTGGCAATGAAAGAGTCATAACTTAACCTTTGTATTGGCTTCTTGAGCCTTGAGGATCTCCTCTCATTCCCTTTAGGGAATTGCTTCCTCAACCTTAAATCTTTACTTTTGGTGTAACCACCTCTTCCTAGTCTTCTTCATCCTGTGACTCACTATCACCTTTATGATCATCATGAGAGTCGCTAAGAGACTTATACCTTGATGTTGGTGATTCTGATAGACTTCTTCTTTCTCCCATGTTTCCTTGGGTAGCTGATCTTGATGTTGAAGCCTTAGGTCCACTCATTTGAGTTGATTCAACCTGCATATAACCTTTACCACAAATCGATACATCATCCAAGTCATCATCTATTACCTTTTCTTTTCCCTTGTCTACATACCAAGGTTTCAATTCATTAAATACCACATCTCTTTATACATACAACTTCTTGGTGTAAGGGTTATAGCATTTGTACCCCTTTTGCTCAGTAGAATAGCCAATGAAAACACATTTTTCAGATTTTGCATCAAGTTTAGATCTTACCTCTTGTGGAATGTGCACATAGCAAGTACATCCAAAAACCTTGAGATGTTCCACACTTGGTTTCTTACCATACTAGGCCTCATTTGGAATCAACTCATGCACACCACTTGTAGGTACCCTATTCATCAAATAAACTGAAGTATAAACAGCCTCAGCCCAATAAAATAATGGCATGTGTGCTTCATTAATCATACACCTTGCAATTTCAACAATGTGCCTATTTTTCCTTTCAACCACCCCATTTTGTTGGGGGGTATACCTGCATGTAAATTGCCTTTTAATACCACTCTCATACAAATAAGAGCTGAATTCTTTGGAGAAGTATTCTCCCCCTCCATCATACCTTAGGGCTTTGATATATTTAACTGTCTCCTTCTCAACCTCTTGCTTGAACCTCTTGAACATAGAGAACACATCTAGTTTTTCTTTAATGATGTATATCCAAACGTTTCTAGAATAATCATCAATAAATGTAACAAAATACCTTGATCCTCCCAAGGATGACTCTTTGGAAGGTCCCCATACATCACTATGGATGACATCCAAGAGATTTGAAGCCCTATGTGTGCTCCTTTGGAATGGTTGTCTTGCTTGCTTCCCTAGTTGACAAGCATCACAAAATTCATGAATCTCTTTGTTCTCAAACATGGGAAGCCCTCTTACAAGCTCTTCCTTGCTCATATTCCTTAGCTTAGGAATTTTGACATGCCCTATTCTCTTGTGCCAAAGTTCAAGTTTAGCAATCCTTTGATTATTAATCATAACAAAGCATATCTTGCTTGCATTTGGAGACACATCCAAGGTGAACATCCTTCCTTCCTTTCTTCCTTGAGCAACAAGCTTGTTTCCATCTTTAGGATTCCTTATAAAGCATCCTTTGTCATTGAAGGTGACCTACGAACCCTTCTCTACCATTTGCCCTACTGAAATAAGGTTCTTAGTAATAGATGGAACATGCAATACCTTCTCAAGCACCTTGGCTGATTTTTCACATCCAATTCTCACATCTCCAATGTGCTCTATGACATGTTCGGTGTTGTCACCTGTCTCCATACACCCTTTGGACTTTGGAACCTGCAAATTGGTGACTATACCACCCTCACAAGACATATGATTGCTGCACCCTGAGTCTATGTACCATTTGGTATCATATTTAGCATCCTTTGATCATTACCTGTTTCCTTGCTTGAAGCATTTGCATAGTTCCCTTGCTTTCTTTGAGTGCATTTACCATCTTTATATCTACAATATGAAGCTATATGATTTGGTTTACCACAATTATAGCAAATCATACCTTTGTGGGGGTTGTAGCCTCCTCTTCCTTTGCCTCTACCTCTTGCCTTTGCTTGGAATGTAGAGTCACTTGAGCTTTCTCCTTCTTCTTGCTTTGATGGTTGCCTTGATTGTTGTAGCCTTTTCCTCTTCCTCTTCTTCCACCTCTCCCTTTGCCTCTTGAAGAGTATAGGACCTAACCATGTGTGTCCTTCCTTTTGGATGAATCTCCAAATGATGCCTCCTCAGCCACCAAGTGAGGAATGAGGTCTTCTACGCATGGAAGTGGATCTTGATAGAGGATAGTGGTAATGAGAGGCTTCCACTTGTCTTCTCCTCTCAATCCATTGAGAGTGACCTGTACCAAATCTTCTTCATCATCAACCTTGCATCCCACTGATGCTAATTGATCCCTTAGATCCTTGATTTTGAGTGTGTACTCAACCACACTTTGGCTACTACCTTTCTTCATGGTGTTGAGCTCTTTTAGTCGCATTTTCCTAGCTCTTGTAGAGGTTACATAAACCTTTTCCAAAGCATCCCATACATCCTTGGCATTATCAAAATTTTGTATATGACCAACCATAGCATTAGAAATTACCTGAGATATGAGGAACATTGCTCTTCTATTCCTTTCTTCCCACTCTTTGAGCTCCTTCCTTTGTGCATTGGTAGTGGTTGCATCTTCAAGGTCTACATCAGGTCTTTCTTCTTCTCCATTCACTATGGACCATAGCCCTTTGACCATGAGGTAATTTGTAACTCTGAACCTCCAAGGTTGGTAGTTGTCCTTGTCCAACAACACCACTTTTTGCCCCAAATATGCCATTGAAATGAGACTATTATAAAGAGGTTACCTTGTCAAGCAATCCCTTGTGTTGCACTTCTCTCCTCTTTGATGAAGCACCTTCTTCTCCAAGTGTACTTCCTTATAGTGTGTTGCTGCTAATCCAAGCTTCAAAGCTCTGATACCAATTGTGAGGAAAAAATCCTCTAAATGCACAACAAAAGCACAATGAGCCCAAGTAGGTCTCCCAACTTACTCCTGAAAAGTACCTAACCTAGATCAAGCAATTTGACCTACCACTTGAAATCGAATGACTCCACGATTTTGTCCACACTTAGTAGACTCTGTTAACTTTCCAAAAAACCAACAAACACTCAATTTGGATGAGTATAAGGTAGGCAACTCACTATTATAAAACAGACTACCTGTCTGTCCACCTGTGCAAACTTTTCAGTCACAATAAAACACAGATATCTCGTCGCAGCAATAGGCAATCACTGTGAAAATGGATACAAAGCATGTAAGCAAGGTAGGCGTTCATTCAAGACAAGAATCATAGGATTTGGATTTATACAGAGAGAGAAACATCTGTTACAAGTTGGGTATGTCTGATAGACTACACTAGAGAGAGAGGGTCTAGTGTGAGAAACTGATCCAAAACCTCACTTATAGAGATGAACTGGTGCTGAAACTTCTTGGGCATGCTCCTCTCGTCTCTAGGCACTTGGTAGATGCTCCTCCTCAGTCTTGGTGTCCTGAAAATGCACCTTCATGCATGTACGAGTGAGGGTATGACCTTTCACCTACCCATTCCTTGTCTCTTGACTCTTCAATAAGGAATCATGGCTTTACTTTTATCCAAGTAATGACCCATATTTTGAATATGAAAATTATCAAAATAACTCTCTAAGCTTGCTCCTTCTTTTTCAACATGTTGGTCATGCCTTGTTCACTTATGGAGGACATAAGATCTCTGTGTTAGATCTTTGGCATAAAAGGCTTGGACATTTCAATGAAAGAGGTATTAAGGATATGGTTAACAATGGTTCAGTGATTGGATTGCCTAATGTTGCAGGTCAACATATGACATACAGATGTGAGGCATGTCAATTAGGTAAGGCTCATAAGCAATCATATTCTAAGCATGGTTTCATGTATTCAGAAAAGCTTGAATTGGTACACACAGATGTGTGGGGACCATCAAAGGATTTCAGTATAAATGGTTCAAGATATTATGTGATTTATGTTGATGATGCTACCAGGTGGATCACTATATGTGATCAAAGATAAATCACAGGTATTCAATACATTCAAACATTATCATGTGTATGCAGAAAGATTTACAGGTCAAAAGTTGAAGAGACTAAGGTCAGATGGAGGGGGAGAGTATTTCTCTAATGAGTCTAGTGATTACTTATGGGCTGCAAGTATAAAAAGGGAAGCTACTTGCAGGTACTCTCCTCAACAAAATGGTGTACCAGAAAGGAGAAATAGAACTCTTGTTGAGTTTGCAAGATCAATGATGAAAGAGAAAAATTGTCCAAATTATTTATGGGTTGAGGCTGTAAATACAGCTACATACTTGGTTAATAGGTTACCATGTAAAGCTTTGCAGGGTATGACACCATATGAAGCTTGGCGGGATAAGAGACCTACCTTAGATCATTGCAAAGTATTTGGATGTTTGGCTTATGCATATGTGCCATCTCAATTGAGGCATAAATTGGAACCTAAAGCTGAAAATTATGTGTTCATTGGATATGATGATAAACAAATGGGATATAGGTTGTGGAGTCCATCCACAAAGCAATTCCTTGTATCAAAGGATGTTACATTTATGAGCAAGGTACTTGGTATGCAGATACAATCAATAATCATGCAGGTGATGAAGAAGTTTTGAATCAGAAGAAAGCTAAATCAAGGGTTCAGATATTTGATGAAGAAGAGAGCAATGAAGTACAAGTTGAAGTTGAAGAAGTGCAAGGCTTGATCCAGAATGTGATGAACCAAAAACTTCAAGAAGTGGAGAACTCAGAAGGTCATCAAGACACAAATGGCAACCTACGAGTTATAGCTATGACACTTCTTTTTTGAGTACTAAAGATTATGCTTACATGGTGAAAGCAGATAAGACCCTTCTACATATGAAGAGGCAAAAGGTAAGGAAAATTGGGAGAAATATATGCAGGAAGAGTATGATGCATTGATGGAGAATGAAACATGGGATTTGGTTCCTAAACCAAATAGTTAGAAGATCATTGGATGCAAGTGGGTCTACAAGACAAAGAGGTATGGCGTCGATGGAAGTGTGTCTAGGTATGAAGCTGGACTTGTTGTGAAAGGGTTTGCTCAGACATATGGTATAGATTATGATGAGACCTATAGTTGCGTGGCAAAGATGACAACCATCAGCACACTTATAGCAACTGCTACAATTTGGAGATTATGTCAATTAGATGTGAAGAATGCTTTTCTTAATGGTTATATTTCAGATGATGTTTTCATGGAATAACCACAAGCATTCAGAGATAAAAGGTATTCAGAATATGTATGCAAGCTCAAGAGAGCTTTGTATGGTTTGAAGCAGGCCCCAAGGGCATGGAATTATAGACTTGTGAAGTTCTTAAAAGAGCTTGGTTTCCCAGTATCTAAAGCAAATAGTAGCTTGCTTGTCAAAGCAAATGATGATGGGTTCATTTACATGTGCATATATGTTGATGACATAATCCTTACAGGTACAGATGAGAAGGGAATTCAAATCCTCAAGAAACAAATGGACAAAGAGTTCAAGATTAGTGACTTGGGAGACTTTTCATATTACTTGGGCATGGAGATCTCATATACTCAACATGGAGTATATGTGACTCAAGAAAGGTATTTGAAGAACTTGTTGATCAAGTTTAAAATGGAAGATTTCAGGGTAGCATGTACTCCAATGGAGGGGAATCACAAATTGGGCAGATATGGAGGAGAAGAATTCAAGGATATGAAGTTATATCAAAGTTTGGTTGGTAGTCTAATCTATGCTACCTTAACTAGGCCTGATTTGTCATATGCAATTAGAGTGTTGTCTCAATTCATGCATTGTCATAGGAAAGAACATTGTGTTGCAGGACAAAGAGTGTTAAGATACATTAAGGGTACACTCAAGGAAGGTTTGTATTATGGTTTTACATCAGATAGAAACATCAAGATATATAGTGATACAGATTGGGCAGGTAATCCTGATGATAGGAGATCAACATATGGATACTTGTGTTATGTGGGAGATAAGTTAATTTCTTGGTGTTCTAAGAAGCAACATACAATTGTTTTATCATCTACAGAGGCAGAGTATAAAGGTATGGTTGAAGCTACAAAGAAAGTCATATGGTTGAAGACTCTCATGAAGAGTTTTGTCATCATTCAGAGTACACCCACTATTCACGGAGATAATATAAGTTCATTGTATCTAGCTGCTAACCCTGTTTTTCATGCCAGGACTAAACACATTGAGATTCAATTTCACTTCTTAAGAGATAAGGAGATTGAAGTCCTTAAAGCTTGGATGGACCAAAGCTACAAAGATTTAAAGACGTGGCAGGTATAAAGAAGATAGAGAAAACCTCAATTGATGATTGAGGGGGAGCTGTTGGTGCAAGTCAACCACCAATTGATGTTTTGGATAAAGACTTGAAGTCAAAGGATGAAGAAAAGATCAACATTTGAAGATTGAAGATAGAGCATATTCAGGAAATGAAGACTTGTATACATATGTACATTAATTTGTAGTTAGCTCGCTTATACCTTTGTTATGGTCATGAGCTTGTACATCTAGGCCTATATATACAAGTAGAAAGTCAGGAAAAGTATGAGAGAGTATGAGATGAGAACAATTAGAAGTTGTAAGAGTCATTAGACATTTTAAAAATGAGGAAGATCTCTCTCATCATTCAGTTGCAAAACTTTTCAGAGAAGAAGAAAAATTGTGCCCGATCTGTTACTGAGTACTTCTGTTGTGTTTAATCATTTGTGAAATGCTTTTGTACAAGTCTAAGCCTACAGTTGATTGACCTCTGTACAAGTTTTTAGATCCTAATTGTGATCAGGCTGAGAGAATTGAGAGTAGGAACATTTATATGTGTAAATGTGAAGATGTGAAGTTGCAATAGGTGCTAAATTTGATGCTAATGTTATGGTCAATTCTCCTTCAACAGTGTAAATTTTTGAGAAACGAAGTACTCATTCTTTAAGTTGGAAGGTAAGCTACCCATGGCTAAAAGCATTTGAGTAAAGGAGTTGTACTTTGAGAGAGCTATGCATTAAAAGTTACAGGTGTCGAAGCCGACTATAGAGAAGTAGAGTTTTAGACATAGGTGAATTGTTTAGATGAGTTCTCAAGATCTACTGAATATTTTGAGATGATTTAACTTGGAGAAGGTGCAAAATCTATAGACAACAGCTTCTACAATATTTCATCAGAAACTTTACACATTTGATCAGTCAATGAGTGAGTTATGTGCAGCAGACGTCTCTCAGAGTAGTCACTTTCTTCACAGATAGTTCAAAATTTGATAATCTGGTATTGGTCCTTCAAATTGGTAAAGGTTTTGAGTTTTTCTTGATATAGAGGTGCTCTAACATCAAGGATAGTTTGTTCTTTTGGAGATTAACACTCTCCATCAGTAAGGCAATGATTTGATTCTTGATGTCCAATTCTAGAAGTTCAAAGATCCAGTGCATAAGATCACACATGCTTGAGTGAAGATTATATATCTTCTATTGTTCTTTGCTCAAAAATTTGGATCCCTTAAACTCCATTAAGCGACGGCTATGAGGATTGCCTTTCAATGAAAACGTCATAATATTACAATTGGCAATCAACTATCAATGCATTTTAGTACAGTTTGTTAAGATACTCCGATCTCACTTGAGCGGCTCGGGTTCAAATCCCAGTAATAGATGATCTTTCTTGAGCAGCAGACTCCATTGGATAAAATATATAATTATCCAGGATGAAGCTTTTACCCGTCCAAGAAGATTGCCTTCATGGTTTATATGAGTCATCATGATTAGTGAGGTCAACGGATCAACTACCCACCCCGCCTGAACGAACAAGATATCTCCTGTGTTTTTCTTTTTCTAGGCATCGATGCCATGCTGCAGTAGCTAGTAATATGATCGCATATGGGTCTATGAGGTGGGTAATTACAATCTTTGGAAATAGATTGCAAAGAAAAACACATCGAACCATGTTGATCCCTACTTCCTACGCTTTTGTTGTCCATCTTCAGAAGTATATGAAGAATAGTGTCGCTTATCAAGTTCTCCATGAGATCTTGTGAGCAACTGCATGATACTACTAAGATCACTCTGGAACCTTCTGTTTTCTTCAGATCTGCCTCGTTCTGCTGCTGTAAAAGAGCCGATTTTATTTTTATAGTTCACCTGCCATCTCGTTCTATTGCAACGTGAACAAATGAGCAGTGAATATGCTTTATCACGCATGACTAAGATAAAAGAAGTAAAGAAAGCTAAAGCAATCTTTTTGTTTCAGGATAATCATATAGTACAGCATCACAGTAGAGCATCATAATATAAACGAGAAACGTAGCATGCAATATAGTATTGTGGCATAAATGAAAAACGTAGCAAATAGTACAGCATCATTCCAAAAACGAGAAAATGTTCCTGGCCACTATGTGAGGATGCAAGATCGACTCCGGGATGGGCTCTACATAATAATCCAAGCTTTTGCTTGTGTGCTACAACAGCGCTCTAGATAGTTTGTACGTGTTTGCTTCAGCTAGATAATCGACAATGGTCAAAGATCATATGAGGCTAAATGTTGCATGTATCAGCAACGTTGATTGATAGACGAACTACCTCTACAACGTGAGGTCGCGGGTTCGAGCGCACCTGCCCACTACCTCAAAAATGAACCGAATTTTTTCATGCAATCTTCACATGCCGTCGAGAAGAATTCGAAAATACGGCGTGGAGAGGATGATGAGAAAATATCCGCTAAGGTTTTCATGAGAAATCTCTTAGAGATGGAAGATGATGAGCTATCAAAGGTCTCCCTAGCAGCTTGCAAAAGAACCACGTGCTAGAGAGATGACTCTCCTCCCAACCAAATGCCTCTATATATAGCTCTCTTGGGCAAGTGGATACTAGCCAACTATGTGTCGGCCATATAACTACATGTGTGCCAAGTGCCCCAGTCAACTCGAGTTAACTCAAGTGGATGCTTCTAGAAGGCTCTAGAACTCCTTGGGCAAAATACTCTCCCCATGCACCCCATGGGGATTGAACCCAAGACCTCCTCCTTCACAACCTTGAGACTTAACCACTGATCTAAGTGGATTACTTGGTTACAAGAGTAAATGACCTTTTACTAAGTTCAAACTTGAGATCTTTGGTCATACATACGGATGACCAAACGGTGTCCGATTTCAGATCCATCTGAACCGACGGGACCCTTAGATCATAGACTTACTTTATTACATTCTTCCCCCCTTGGAAAATATTTTTTTCCTCGAAAATAGAGCTATATATCTACTGTAGGCAACCTCCGAGCCTCATGTTCTAAAACTAAAAGAACATGTCATATCTCTATGGTGGCATCCCTGCCCAAATGATTCAAAACACTGTCTCGCTTTGCACTTTGATAAACTGGTCAAAGTACAAAGTAGTGAATGAATAATAAGGGTGGATCTAAAAACATCCCTAGCCAATTCATAGTTTCACGTTGTGCGATCTAGGCACAAACATGTGAACTGGGTGGATTCAAATTACTAGTCCATTTCTGGGCATGACTGGTGCATGGACTTTGTGAACTCTTGATTCACTTGAATTTGTTTTGGAGAACTTGAAGTTTGGTTTTTCCAAACATCTAACTTGGATGTTTGTGCAATGGTTTACTCCTATCCAACATTTACTTGACTTTTTTCACCCGACTAAGGACTACTTTGTCCAAATGAGTTTAAAAATCCTATGCAAATTGTAGGAGAAAGTTTATCATTTTCTTTGACTCAACCATACTATGACTTGACCAATTCAAATTCAAAATGAAAATTGTCCAACTTAGGACACTTTTCTCATAGACTTGAGCTAAAAGTTCTTAAGAATTGTCAATCTACTAAGCGATTCCTAACTTCTCTATTCTAGAGTATACTGGACTCTAGGAAATCATTTATGCTATAACTTGAAGCAAACTCAAATGAATAAGTCAATCTTGAACTTATCATCTTTTGATGTTTGAAAAGGTTCTTGTACAGAACATCTATCTAGGATATTAATTTAGGTACTTAGCTCTATCCGTCTAACCCTTGACTTTTAGGAAAAGAATCAGATACCATATCTGAGTCAAATCCAAAAGATTCCAAAAGCGGAAAGAAAGAACTAAAACTTGGTTCAACCAATTCAAACTTGGAAAATACGTAAACTTGCTATGCGTTAAAGTGTAGATGACTCAGGACTTTAACTTCTCAAAGATCTGTTTCACTAGGGTATTAAAGCATTTTTTCTATCTTTAAGAGAAATAAGCTCGATTCTCAAAAAGATTCAAAGAAAATCAAAAACATCATCCAACCACAAGATACTAGTATGGTAACCAACATCAGTGTGTCGGCCCACTAAGGTTCTGGTGATGAGTTTTGTATTCAAATAATGATTCACTTGAGACCAAGTTCAGGTCATATTCAGTCTTTCTGACTCCTTACTAGTAATGCAATTCTTGTGCATTTCTTTGAGTCAAAAGAGTGAATTTACCAAGTTACAGTAGGCACTTCGTGCTTGACTTAGTCAATCAAATCCTTGGTTGAAAAGACCAACTCAAAATCAAAGTCCAACTTTTCCAAGATAGATTGTTGTTAATTTATGAAATATTTTTGAATTTACAACACTTTATCTTGAAGTGCTTCAAGAAGATCTTAGAAGTTACCTACTTCATATCTTCTGTTTCCTTAACCTTGAAGTTATCTTGAAATATCTTGAGATACTACTTTTATCCTTCTCAAATTTAAAATCCTTCTTTGAAGTTTTAATTCTTTTGAGGATCAAACCTAACTTCAAGATCTAATCTAGGACTAAAAGATAATTATCATCCACGGTCCGATGTCCCATACCGTCTTTCCCATATCAATCTGAGAATAAAATCTCGTGTCCCATACCACCCTTTTTATATTCACATTAATGTGCGGATGATACTTATCCTAAAGTATAAACATCTCTTGATAGAGTACCTTCACACTTCAACTATTTAAAAGAATTTCAAAGTTCCAGGCATTACCTCTAACTAGATTTTCTAGGTTTTGATCCCTTCACATGATCGTTTCATGATCTTGTGCTTTCCTTTGGGGACTTGAAAACCTTATGATGGAATATACATCCTTCTTTGCTAGGGTTTTCAAATGAAAACCAATCAGAATTCCAAGTACTTGAATTTTCACAAATTCAAGTTCAATTGGTTTATCCTTGACCAATTTGTAGTGACAAGAGCTTTTGACTTCTTGTCTTTAGATTCCTTTCTTTACTAATGCTTTAGGTACCTACCCCTAGGATTTTATATAGGAATCTCTCTACTGCTTGAATCTTAAGCATCCGCTCATCCTTTCTAGATTTGTACCAAAATCCCTTTAAGGATAGGCAAACATTATTTTTTACCTTCCACAGACTTAAGTATGGTCTTCACGGTTGCAGACTATATTCTTGTAATGCCTTCATTCTGTTCAGACTTGGAGCATCTTACTCTTTTCACAACTTTCCATTGGATAAATGGAACTTTAGTGAATACTTCCCAAAAGGAATTTTATTGCCAATACTTGCACAATCTTCAGAGTAGTTCCAATCACAAGTTCTTGGACAATCATGGCCAAGTTTGATCAAGTCTTGTTGACCTTACGACTAGAATAAAGGCTTAGTCTTTATCTTTAAGATCTCCTAAACTATCGAAAACTTCTTTGCTTACCTGCAGGATTTTTAAAAATATTTCAAGTCCTCTAGCACGTGGTGGTCGTAATACTCGTTCTCTTGCATTGGTATCAAAGGATTGGATTCTTGATCTCCAACCATGAAGGAAGATGCTTCTACCCGAGGATCAATGGAGGGATGTAGCTCTATGTGAAGATAAGTACTTTAGAAATTGATGTTTTCATTTCAATACTTGGTTTATTCGTTGCTTTCATGTAGCTTGCGTCTAAATATTATTGAAGCATGATAGTAGTCTTCATTTTTTAAGAACGATTACAAATGCTATGAATTCAATGAAAGCTAAACAGATATAGTAGTATTGGGAAATACACCAAGTACTAGCATGCATATACGAAAGAATGTTGGTACCTTTCTCCTTTTCAAATAATGTTTTCATGCACAAAACACATTTTCTTCTTGCTTGAAAAAGATAGTTAATGTTCAAGTTTATGCACATGAACGGTTATGTCTTTTTAAAAGCTAGCACGTAGAATGTTTGTGCATGGATGATTGGGAACATGCAATTTCAAGCTCAAGAACTGCTTGATTTACATTTAGTGCATGAAAGGAGAATGCCAACATGTGCATGTACTCACATGCATTTGCATGCAAGAACAGTCATTTACATATGCATGATTGTTTGTTAAGTAGTTGAATACTTATACTTTTGTTACCTCTTTTTTCTGACTCGACTTAGATAGCTAGGGAAAATAGAAAACTAGGTAGTTGCAAGGCTCTTGGCTGCCATGCAACTCAAGTAGCTAGTTTCTTTTCTTAGAGGTATCACAAATTAGAGTCTTGATTAGGAAAAGTAGATCCTTCAAAAGTCAAGTGTTCAATTTTCTTGCTCGTTAGAATGGCAAGAAAATAGAGCTACTTGAAAGTTTCCATGATGACTCTAAGTTTAGCAGAAAACTTAGAGAATCCTAACAACAAGCCTAGATGTAGTCATTATCTTGGATTTGAAAAATCATGTATCCCAGAAAGTTAATAAAGTTTCCTTTGCCATCAACTTTGTACTTGTTGTTGGTAGAAAATTGTTGAGATTCTCGTATATCTGTTATCTTCTCTGCTAATTGCGTAACTATTGTCTTACATGGTATCAGAGCCGTAAGGTTCGAATAGCTTGAAAAGTATCATTATTTTAGCCTACTAGCAGACTAGAATATCAGTAGATTATTTGAGTGATAACATGATGGCTTCATCGTCGAACACTCATCTTGGTGCTTCAGCTAATGTTAATCTTGCACCTATTTGAATTCACCTCCCTGCATTCACTGAAGGGAAGCTAGATGGAATGAACTATACACTCTGGAAGTTCAAAATTTTTGCAATTTCGGACTCCTTTGAATTACTTGACACTATCATGGGACCGATGGGATTGGATCTAGAGCCTATACCAGTTGAAGATCCAGCAAATTCAACTCGGGTATATTGGCTCGTCAACATGAGACCAAGAACCACACTAGGATACATAATTTAGAAAATCATTTGGCAAATGAAAAGCATTCTGATTCTGAAAAAGCTGAAGATTTTATCAAACAGATAAAACATCTTCAAGATCAATTGGCTGCAGTTGGTGTTGTTATAACACCAGAAGAGCTGGCTTGAAGATGTGTACGTGTTCTTCCAAAAATGTATGATGGATTAGTAACAACCCTTAACAATCAAGTAAGACCAACTCTCCCTAAAGAGTTTTGTGTTGTGCTTTTAGAAGAGGAGATGTGGTTGAAGAATCGACAAAGTACAAGTGATGTTGCATTCTCAGCAAACGCAAAAGGTAAAGGCTCTTCTAATGGATCAAAGAAGAAGCCAAAGAAGAAAAAGTTCACAAGAAGTTGCTTCTATTGTGAAAAGAAAGGCCATGCCATCAAGGATTGCAGAAAAACGGAAGCTGATGAACGGAATGGGACTATAAAATCATCGTGGAAGAACAAAGAGTCTACAAACAACATAGAGCTAGAACTATGTGTAGCTATTGAAGAGGTATGCTCATCTGTTCAAACCTTGTGTTGATGAACCATGGATTTTAGATAGTGGAGCTTCTCGCCATATGACCAGTAAAAAGGATTGGTATATTTCCCTAGTACCTCTGCAGGAATCCATCAATGTAGTGGTGGGAAATGACTCCAAGTTTCCAACGGAAGGAACTGGAACCATCTCTTTTATTACTTCTCCAGGTATTGAGAAAAAGTTATCCGATGCTCTCTATGTACCTACACTTAAAAGAAATTTTTTGTCAATTTGTGCAATAACAGATCCTGGACTCGAAGTTCACTTCAATAAGAGTGGTGCAGAAATCATGGATTCATCAGGTAATGTAGTAGGTAAAGGCATAAGACGTGATAGCTTTTATGAGTTAAGTGCCCTAACTACTACAGAAGATAAAGATATAAGTAGGTTATGGCACCAATGATTTGGGCATCTCGGATTTGCAGTTTTGAAGGAGATGCAAAGAACAAGGATGGTTGCTCATTTGCCTACATTTTCAGAGTTGCAGGAACCTTGTGAAGCTTGTATTATGGGAAAGCAACAACGAAAGGCATTTCTAAGAGAGACCAGCAATCGATCTCAAGCTCCTCTAGAGTTGGTACATGCTGATCTCTGTGTAAAATGTCTACACCTGCTTTAGGAGGATCTTTCTACTTTTTGCTATTAGTCGACGAACATAGTAGAAAGATGTGGTTTTATTTCATTCGAGAGAAGGCTGATGCTTTTGAAAAATTTTAAACATGGCATAAGTATGTGGAAAATGAATCAGGAAGGAAACTGAAGAAATTTTGATCAGATAGAGGAGGTGAATTCTTGTCAACAAAATTCAATAATTACTGTAAGGAGCATGGTATCTAAGGTTCATGAATTTATCTCCCTCAGTCACTCAGTACGCGTTCTGGTCACATCTACTTCTTTGTTTCAATCACTTGTTTCATTTTTATTTCTTTTAAACGTTTGTCTTATCTCGATGATATGTCAGGAATCTTATTTCATTGTATGTTTAAGGTCTCGTAGGTGTTCTGTATCGCAATCTCTTAACTTACTCTTGGACTTGAAAAAATTAGTGCTCTTGTACTTGATGCATTCCTATCGCACTCCTATTTCAATCAACAATGCTACACACAGTTAGCCTAAGCTAGCAATTGACTAAGGGGTGTTGGTAGTAGTCACGGCACTCAAGAGAGTCACAAAAAAGAGAAGGACCAAGTAGGCAAAGCAGTCAACGGAGATCTGACAAATAGGCCCTATAATTTTTCATGAAGCAATATTTCCCAAATAGTGATCTTAGTCACTTCACACCATTGTAAATACCATGTTTGATTATTCCTAATTCATTTTGTGCAAGCTGAGGAGTCCTTGAGCTTGAGAAGTATTAGTAGTATTTATGTACCAATTTTCATCATTTTCAAAGCTCGTTTGAGCCTCCAAAATAGCCTTAGAACCTAATCTTTAATTAGGCCGGACACTAGGTCTGGACAGGACCAAAGCTAGTCAAAAACTATAAAAAGAGCTAGAGAGCTCATTTTTGGGGGTTAGCTCGTTAGTGATTTGAGCTTGTACATGAGACTTTTTGAGTAATCTAAAGAACTCCATTGTTTCTCTCTTTGTTCTTGCCTTGTGTGCGCATGTGTGTGTATGTGTGTGTATGTGTGTGCATGTTTGTGTGCTTCTCACTCACACACTTGTGCCATCACTTGTTTGAGGTCTTCATACCATCCTCATGTCTTCCCAGATTGACATTAAAGGAGGTGCTACTCACCAGTGAGCTACACCAAATTTTGGCACCATTGTCGGGGATCGAGCTTTGAGGACGAGCGTGTGATGGTAAGATGTAGAGTAGAGACGTTGGAAATGTAGGTAAGCATTTCTTTTACTTGTTTTTACCTTCCTATTCCCTTCTACATTCCATATCCATTCATCATCATCTTCACCATCGCGACCGTATACCTCCATCTCCATTCATTTCTTGATTTCCACTTGAGAGCGAGAGTGAGAGAGAGCTTGTGCGCGCACTTGTCTTCTGTGTTTTTTCTGAGTGTTCTTGCAGGTAGCAGCTTCCATTGCAACATCAGTAGCTCCAGCAGGTGAGAAAATTGATTGTGCATGTCCCGAGGCGTTGACCTCTATCGATCGTGATTGACAAAATAATTGGACATTTGGTAAAACAAAGTGCACCACTATAACACACTTGATGAGCACATTCCAAATCACTAATCAAAATTTAAAAATTCCTTAATTCTCTGTCAATTGCGATTGACACCGTCAATCGGGATCGATAGCCACCACCAATAGACCTTGTCAATCGCAACCAACAGACCACGACGGATTGCCATGTAGAACTCAGCCAATCGCGATTGACACCGTCAATCATGATCAACTCAAATTTCACGATCGACACCAATATTCGCGTGTCACATGTCCATTGCGATGGGCACACCCACGATTGACTGAAATTACATCAGAATTTGCGAAGAAAGTGTCGATCATGATTGACACCGTGGATTGCGATTGACAGCCCTCACGACCGACTTTGTTGATCGTGATTGACATTATCAGTAGTGATTGACTGTATCGATCGCAACTGATAGGCCCCGACAGACACCTATGTCAATCGCGATTGACAGCTCTGTTGATCGCGATTGACAGCCATTTTTGGCAAATTTTTTAGGGTTTTTAATTTGAAAATTTTGGCTAATTGTGGGCATGAATATTGTGCTATAGGACACATAGGGAGGCTGTAAGCAAATAACTTAGAGAAAATCATGTTTGCATGTTAGCCTGTTTGAACCCCTTTTTTAACCCGAGAGCTGTGAACTGTCACAACTTCCTCATACGAAATCCGTTCGGAGTGATCTTAGGCTCATTGGAAAGCTCGTTTTGAATCCCACTAAAACATTGATTGGTTTTTGTAAAACTAATATGGGGAGTTATAGATACGGTATTTTGAAGTTGACGATACCTCGAGGGAAGAAAAATGAGGGATATTTAGGATTGTTTTCCATAAAGGCAAAGGACAATTTGGTCTATGAATTACATGAATGAAAGTGGTTTGTTACGTCATTTGAATTTAAATCTTGAGCTAACTTTGGGACTCTTACAGGTCCATTAAGAGCATCAAAGGGCGTCCAGAGCACTAGCATACTTCAAGCTTGAGAACGGGGTTCTTGAACACCAAGGAGCAAGGGATAAGCAAGTGAGGTTGGATCATTCTCAACTCCTTTTGTCAATTCCTACCTTAGACTAAGTGCAAGTCATGCTAGAAGTAAGTCAAGGTGACGATAGGCATCTGTCAAGTTGAAGACTCTTAATTACTCAAGTTCAAGCAGAAATATACTCTCTTTGTGATCGATAACTTAAAAGGAAGAGAACTTAACGTGGTACGATCAACTTAAAGTGCGGAAAATTCACTTAAATATTCCTGACCACGTGATATAGAAAAGAGCATAAACACAATAATCAACTACAAAAGAACCAAGTGACTGATAGAAAGTGATCTGCAATGAGGTTGTACTTGGGATAAAATTGGGGTTGTTCAATCAGGCATATGAACCTTAGTTGAGGATGACATCTAGGGAGAGATAGACAAAGCCTTAGATCTGGAGAGGCTAGTGTCAATCACACTTCTAGGTCTTGGGCCCAGCAGTTGAGCAATCACCTACACTACCCTAGCTCTGAAACTAGTGAATCAGAGATGTGGAGAGACCTACAGGAAGTTCAGGTGTGGCATACTTAGAGAAACCCGAAGGCCGTTACAAAACACAACTTGAATACATTAGGACCAACTGATTAGGTGTGCGCATCTATGAGGGTGGCCTAAGAAGATATGTTGTCCAGATTAAAAACTCAGATCAACCCCTTGGACTAGAACATCTAGTGGTCAAGTTTAAAAATCGCGCATACTTAGATAAAGAGGGGTAAATGTATGTAGTCACCAACCAACCGGATAGGACAGATGAATTTGGTAATGTGATCCTAGAGGCAGACATAGGTGAGATAGAGCAAGGGAACATAGGAAGAGAGCCCAAAACTCCTCAAGGCAAATCAGCCTTGACTAGAATCATCACTCCAGAGTGGGTTCCCCAAGACAACAAGAGCATAGATTTGCTCTTAAACTGAGAGACTGATGAAGCCTTTTGGAGGTATAAGTCTGACCAGTCTAATAAAGCAGGAATGCTCACAATCTATGCATTCAAAGATCCTGATAGCCCAGGCAAAGTGACCTATTTAGACAATATGTCAGAAAGGATCTTCGTGGTCATAGAGCATGGTAGGCATGCCTACACTTGGAAGGGCAAATTTGTTTTTCCCCAACCAAGGTCTAATGTCTCCTATGGTCACCAGGGAGCTGGAACATCCCATGCTCATGGAGCTCAGAGGAACAGGAGTAGAGATAGGCTAGAAGTGAGCTTTTCTAACCCATTGGGAAGAGAAAGAACGAGAACAGAGATGGATAGAATGGAAACCGAGAGACCTAGAGAACTAAGGAACCAAAGAAATATAGAAAAATTTCCTCTGCCAAGGCCTAGGGAACACACTAGGACCTTGAGGCCTACACAACTAGTTAAGTCCCTGAAGAGCTGCTTCGATGGCACAGGAGACCCATACGATCATGTGGCAGAATTTAGGCAAGTTTTGAGAGCTAAACAAGTTGAAGACGTGCACTCAATATAATGCCTTCGGCCTAACTCTCAAGAACACCACATATGGTTTCAACCGCTTCATCAAGGTCAGTTCAGGAACATAGATCAACTTCTAGAGGCTTTCATCACAGAATTTTCTAAAAGTGGCATATGGCACAATACATCCTCCCTGATTCATAGCTTCAAGCAGACACCTCAAGAGACCGTTAGACTTGTAGGAAGAAGGTTTAGGCAATACCTAGAGAGATGTCCTATTCCTGAATTACCCTCACCAGCCAAGCAAGTGGCTTTATTCTTGGATGGATTGCTAAATCACATTGAGAAACCCTTAGGATTGCTAGAAGGAATAACTCTCACTACATGTGGTGTAGAGTTTGAACATACTTTTGTTATATGTGACTTTAGCAAAAACCAAGCCTATGAGATGATTTTGGGAAGGCCATTTATGCGGCACTTGCAAGTGGTACAAGATTGGGGAACCAATTCTTTGTACTTGCAACACTTAGGTGTTACAACCAAAGTCAATCTCAAGGATTACTCTCATAGAGACGTACCGCCTATTCAATGGAATCCCATCCATAGAGCCAAAGATGATACTGAGTCAGTGCATTCCATAGGATCAAGATGCTCATGGATGCATGAAGACACCCTTTTATGGATGTGCAAAGTAGCCGTAGAAGAAGAAAAGAGAGAAAAAGCCAGAGAGATAGGTGCGAAGGAAACTCATAGATCAATTCAAGACCCAGCCTATGCACCTGTAGGATTTCCTAATGAAGAGTTTGAACCTCATGGTTGGGCAGAGATTTAAGCAACTATGGATGTAGCCATCGATGAAGAACAATGGACACCCCACTGTGATGAGGATGGCTATGACATTTTAGTCTTCTCAATAGAGACAATCATGTGTGATTTGGTTATTGAAGAATGTGAACCTAGCACTGATGCATTTGAGGATGCAAGTGACTCCGATCTAGAGTCAATCATTATGGACCCACCTTTTGCATCAGATGAGGAATATTTCTATGAAGTAGAAGTTCAGCCTCAGAGACATGAAGAACTTACAAATGATGTGAGGTTAACGACCCAAGTTGTGAAGAGAGATGGTGGATGCAATCCAAAGATGAGTAGGTGCTGCTACAACCAGCTTCACACCAGCCAACTGAGACTTCAGATTTGATTAGTAGACCCTTTGAGCTTCCTAAATCCACCAAAATATCATCCAAGTGTATCCCAAAAGTTTAAGTGAAGACAGACAGGTTGTGAAATGACTAGCTCCCAAAACTTGCTATTTTTGTACATACACCTACTAGAAAAAATGAACAGTGCTCTCAACCTGGTAGGAATTAGAAACATTACTTTTGGGCATAGCAAATAGACTTAGCAAGCTTCCCAATCCAAGTTAAAACACTTCAAATGATAGACTAAGCACTGAGAAGAAGATTTATCAATTTCTAGAACATGCCCACCATTCTCGGGGCTTTGTAGAGATAGAACAGTGAGCAGTAAAATGCAGATATCTCCAAAACTGTAAATCCAATGACCTTGAAAATTTATATGCAGAACATAGACAGTAAGAGCTATCCAATGCACATTAAAACACGGAAAAAGATTCAGTAGAACTCGAGATCTGACCTTCTGAAGGTACTGCTTTGAGTGAGTATAGCAGAGAACAAAACAGAGAAGTAGATAATGACAAATGTATAGATTCACATATGATTACAACCACATTGGCAATGAATCTTTGCACAATGGGAGTAGAATGATAGAGCTATGGAGTAAGCTCTTCAATCTCTACAAAATGACATGAAGTGGTCACGTACAAGGCTTGCTAATGGCCTCTTTCTTCTTGCTCTTTTTATAGCTATTCTTGGAGGGAATTTTCAATTCAAATTCGAATGGCTTCACCTAAAAGTGATCACCAAAGTTAGGAGAGATTCCCTCAGCTCTAAAATTTGTGGTTTTAGGTAGTTAGAGCCACGAGTTTTCTTTTACATCATGGATGAGGTAAGCCATCTTTTTCCTTTTTCCTTTTTTCAATTACAAGAGATAAAAATGAACTCTTCTACAAGAGGTGTTCACATTACTACACATGTGACTTACAAATGAGGATAATATCAAGCATGTAGGCTTGGGTAAAATGCACCAACAGCTCCCCCTCAAGCCTAACATGCTTGGCCTCCAAATAAGTCTTTAATTGTCCTTGATTTCCTGCAAGCCAATCATCAACTTGAATCTACTTAACTTTGTACCATCAAGAGCTTTAGTCAACATGTCTGCACATTGCATATTTGTAGAGACATAGGATAGTTGAATACCCTTGCTCATTAGCTTCTTCCTTACATAATGGTAGTGGACTTCAATATGCTTGGTTCTAGCATGGTATACCGGATTAGCTGCTAGATGTAGTGAGCTTGTGTTGTCACCAAAAATATGAGGTGTTGAAGAATGAAGTCCAAGATCTGTGTACAAAGACTTTAACCACATGATTTCTTGAGTTGCGTTAGCCAAACCTCTATATTCCGCTTCAGTAGAAGATAATGCCACGGTTGGTTGCTTCTTCAATGACCAAGAAATGATTTTTGAACCTGCAAATGATATATACCCTGATGTGCTTCTTCTATCATCTTTAGATCCGGCCCAATCTGCATCTCAGTAGACCTTTAGCTCAATATCTGAAGTAAATGAATGAAACAAACCTTCATTCATAGTCCCCTTTAGGTACTTGAGGACTCTCTTGGCCGCTTCCATATGTGGTCTTCTCGGCTTATGCATAAACTGACTCAATATGCTAACACTATAGCATATATCCACCCTTGTGAGTGTTGCATAGTTCAAACTTCCAACCAAGCTTTGATAGCTTGTGATGTCTGCAATTGGCTCTCCTTCATAAGCACTAAGCTTATGATTTTGCTCCATAGGTGTACTTGCACACTTGGTATTTTCCATCTTGAACTTGATGAGCATGTCATGGACATACTTCCTTTGTGTGATGTATATACCTGAATCTGTGTAGATCAACTCCAATCCAAGAAAATAAGTGAGTGGTCCGAGGTCACTTATTTTGAAATCCTCCTTCATTTGAGTCTTTACCTGTTTGATTCCTTCAAGATCATTGCCTGTGATAATAATATCATCAACATACACACATAAATAGATCACTTCAGATCCATTCCTCTTTATGAACAAAGAGGTATCCGCCTTGCTAGCTTTGAATTCGGTTGGAAGTGAGGTAGGCCCTTAGGCTCATGTCACAGGTCCATGGTTCCATAGTTCCAGTCATGTACAACATTAATTCCAGCAATCTTCCATATTGACAAAACATGAACATACCACAACTTAATCATAAAAATGATGAGATAAAGATAGAGAAAGAATAGACAACATGTGTAAGGTGTTACGTAAGCCATCGCTTACTCATAGTATCATATATACCAATGTTCAATGTACAATGTGGGAGGAAAACTCTCAACCACTCTATGTGGTGAGAAATAGATGAATGAGTGAATGTACAATGTAACAAAAATATTCAGATGTATGGGCAGTAATCTAAATAGATATGAGATGTGTGACCTTATAGGTTATAGAAGAGTGAATATGAGTGACTGAAAGAGGAAGGATCAGTGTGAAACTGATAGTCACAAACCCTCATCTGAACTTAGGCTATGGAAGACCCTAAGTTAGATACGTGTGTGAAAAGATCACATACTTATAAAGTAGCATAGAATGCTAACAAGTTTGCTGCTAGAAATCCTCAAACTCATGTGAACACACCTTCTCAAACACCTCATCAAATATGCATAAATCATATACGTACTGTTTCTCTTGTACCTATGCCGAACAGGACTCCTCCTGATATGAACGCCAAGGCCTCCATAAACTTTAAGTAGTACCTGTGTGCATAAAGAGAATATGTACCTGAATATTTAACATAAGATGTGAATCTTATATTAACCACCATCCAATGTCTTTGAAGTAGCCCGACATCTTCTTGTAGAAGACAATCTTCAACCTGATATCTTCTTGTAGAAGATAATCTTCAAATACACCATGTAGATGGCACCATCCAATGTCTTTGAAGTAGCCTGACATCTTCTTGTAGAAGACAATCTTCAACCTAATATCTTCCTGTAGAAGATAATCTTCAAATACACCATGTAGATGGTCGATCCTCACCATCAAGCTGCTAATGACCAAGTCTTCTTGCCATGAACAAGAGATAACCTCCTCTCCATGAGCTAGAGTGTGAGCACACCCTTCATCTTCTCCAAGAAGAATCATTAAGAAGAACTCCATAGCTGCTCCTCAATATGCTTCAAGTTAGCATCATGGCTGCCCCATGTGCTAGAAGAAACACTACCTCTATTGAGGTCCAAGCTCTAGAAAGCTTGTGTTGATCCTAGGTGAAGGATGAATACAAGTGATCCAAGCACTTGTTTATATAGTATTCTGTATTCTCTGAAAAGCTCCTCAAAAGCAATAAAACAACGATCGTTCTTTTATAAAGAAATTAATCGCGATTGATCGTAATTGGGAAACAAACACATCCGGAAATCGGAAATCGGCGTCGCTGATCGTTTTTTATTTTCAAGATATTGATTGATAAAATCATTTATAGGCGCGCTGCCGTCGACGGGTTTTGAACCCGGGTGGCTGGGATAAGAGATTATTGGTTTATCCATAGTGGCGACGCCGTTTTACGTACAAGAACTACTCAGAAATTACCTAGATGCTATTAAATGTGAGTTATATGGACAAATTTGACCAACCATTTTTTGACCAATGGGACATTGTTTCCCAACAATCCCCCCTGCAATGTCATATTGGTACAAACTGAACTGGATCTGCAAACTTTCACAAGCTGCAAACTATTACAAGCTTCAAGCTTGTACTCCCGCACTTCAGAACTTGTTCTTCAAAAGTCTTCTTCAAAACTGAATCTGACTTTCCTTCAAGAAACTTGAACTTGCTGAATATGAACCATAATACTTGAGAAAATATGCAAACTAGATATCCAATAGTGATTTTATCAAGCAATCACTGCTTGACAACAAATATAGCATGAACTGTCTCCGAACTTGCTATCTCCTGTCTTCAAAAAACCTAAAAACATACACTAGGATCCATATATTTGCATTTACCTTCTAAAAAAGGTTTCTCAACGTACTGTTGCTGTGTCATGTAAATACACTAAACAAAATCAAGAACTAAATCCTCGAACCTGTGACTGTCAACTCACAACTTAGTGTATTATGAACACTACTGGTTCATCTCTGACTGTACTCAAGTCAAATCAACTCAACTCAATTGCAATCAACTGAAATATGAGTCAAAAAATCTATGATGTCATCATGTCTTCATCCTTTAAATCCTTCATACCTCTTTCCTTCAGAACTTGGTATAAACATATATGTGCACACTTCTGAAATATACTTTTCTGAAATATCAAGCTTCTCTTCAAATAGAATTCTGGAACCTTCTCCTGAATAGGAACATCCTAACAGGAACTTTCTCCAAACATTCTTCTTCTTCCTTCTTCTTTTAAAGCTGGAACATAAAGAGAACCTGACAAAGGAAATATAGGAATACTTGAAATAGGAATACCTATAGGTATGACTCTGTATTCTTTCACATATGGCTAAAATAAGTCTTCATGTTTCATCACCCCCTGGATTACTTAACACTAGTATCCAGTATTCTTCAAATTATATCAAACTTTATGAAATCTTGGAACGTCTTCCTTCTTTCAATAAATATGATCTTCAGTAATCCATACTTGTATCTGAAACAAAAGTTTAGGATCCATAATCTTCTGTAACATAACAAGTATCTTCTTTTTCTCTGCAACACAAATCTGATAGAATCTGAATCTTTGACTTACTTCTTCCAATGCTAAGAACCTTACCAAACAAAGGATTGACAACTGACTCATAAATGTTCAAGATCATACAAGATCAATGATCTCTCCTATGTAGAATCTGCTCTTATCAAACCTTCATGTCTGAATGTTTGATTTGCCACCTGAATGTCTCCAAGTGTCCATGCTTCTCAAAAAGTTGTAAAACTTTTCTTCAAACAAAGCCTTTCCAAGAATCTGCAATTCTTACTTGAAACATAAGTGGACAAACTTCTCACCTTGAGAACTCCAAAAGCTGCAAGTTGATACTTCATAACTTTCATATTTTACTCGGGTGAAATGTGATAGTACCTACTTGATTTTCTTTTGGCTAACTCCACTTTTCAATCAAGTATTAGGATCTGATGGAACACCTTTTTGAATACAAACATGTATCCAAAAATCAAGACAATCACTGAAAGTAGATTCTCCATTGACTTGTACATCAACAAGATTCTGAATTTTCTGAAGTTTTCTGAAAATACTGAATATGAGGTAACCTTTTCCAAACATAAAACCTCAACCCAAGTCTTCAACATCTGCTTACAAAAAACTCTTTTACCTCAAGAGTTAGATAAAGAAGAAATATACTTCTCTGCAACTTGTCATATACAAAGTAGCTCTGTATTGACACTCCAAGAATTCTTTGAGGGAACATATAAGCTGCCTGCTTAAAAGCTTCAACATAACTCATACAAACATGAGTGCTTTTGTTTCTCTCAATGCAATTCTTTGTCAAATCTACTAAACAATGACCAAGTGTAATGCAAAACAAGAAACTGCTTCTTCTTTAAACAAGATGTTCTCGTAGACTTGTCTTTGGATGTAGAGGATAAAATAGGAAAAGTATATGGAAAATATATGAGAAAAGGAAGTCTTACTTTTTCTTTTGGAAATCATGGACTTTCTTCTTATGCATCTTTCTTCCACCTGATGATGTCAACATCTTCAAACTTCTCTTCCATACCTATTGTTTTCTTCATCTTGAAGTAGCATACACTCTTGACTTCTTCGAATGAACTTTTCTCTTCCTCTAATGCTAAGAGTAAGAGATAAAACAAACATGGTATACAAATGGAAGTGAATATAGAAACATGTTTTATCATCTCCTCATATCTCTGAATAAAAATTCTGCTTCAAATGTCTGAAACGACTAAATTCACCAATCATTGTCTGAATGATGAATTACCCTTCTAGAGTTATAATTCTCTAGATACATTTGTACCTTGATATCCAACCAACTTACAACAGAAAATTGGCTGAAAACAAAACTCATCTCATCTCTGCACTTGTCTTCTTAGATGAACTTTCTTGCCATGAAAGAGATTTCTCAAAACTCTCTAGAAAAAAACTCTAGATACCTGTTTTGATGTAGCCTTCAATTTTCAATAATGAAAATGTATAAAAGCATTCCTTGAATTTCTTCAAATCTTTTCATAACTGCTCTTCTAAGACATGACCTGCAAATGATAATCTGATAGTAGAAAGTGATACCTATGATTTGATGTTGATCTAATTCCTTCATCTTCTCTAAACCATTGTTCTTCCTTGAATTTGAAGTAATCTTCTCTTCATCAAGTCTTGGTCTTCAAACAATACTTTTGTAAAGTATTTGCATACTCTTCCAAAAATATTCAGCTGCTAACAGATCATCAATTTCATACTCCACACTGATGAATACACATGTAACTGAATTGTCTAATTCTCAAATCTCTACTCATCTAGATTAAGTGTGTATGTCAAATGTCAAATGTCAGAAGATGCTTTCAAATCATATGTTGTAAATCTGGAATTCTGGGAACCTGAGAATATGAATGAGCCTTAATGCATTGATGCCAAAGATCTAAAGCTTTGAAACCAAAACCTTAGTGCTCTGATACCAAATGTTGGAAGTGAGGTAGGCCCTTAGGCTCATGTCACAGGTCCATGGTTCCATAGTTCCAGTCATGTACAGCATTAATTCCAGCAATCTTCCATATTGACAAAACATGAACATACCACAACTTAATCATAAAAATGATGAGATAAAGATAGAGAAAGAATAGACAACATGTGTAAGGTGTTACGTAAGCCATCGCTTACTCATAGTATCATATATACCAATGTTCAATGTACAATGTGGGAGCAAAACTCTCAACCACTCTATGTGATGAGAAATAGATGAATGAGTGAATGTACAATGTAACAAACATATTCAGATGTATGGGCAATAATCTGAATATATATGAGATGTGTGACCTTATAGGTTATAGAAGAGTGAATATGAGTGACTGAAAGAGGAAGGATCAGTGTGAAACTGATAGTCAACAAACCCTCATCTGAACTTAGGCTATGGAAGACCCTAAGTTAGATACGTGTGTGAAAAGATCACATACTTATAAAGCAGCATAGAATGCTAACAAGTTTGCTGCTAGAAATCCTCAAACTCATGTGAACACACCTTCTCAAACACCTCATCAAATATGCATAAAGCATATACGTACTGTTTCTCTTGTACCTATGCCGAATAGGACTCCTCCTGATATGAACGCCAAGGCCTCCATAAACTTCAAGTAGTACTTGTGTGCATAAAGAGAATATGTACCTGAATATTTAACATAAGATGTGAATCTTATGTTAACCACCATCCAATGTCTTTGAAGTAGCCCGACATCTTCTTGTAGAAGACAATCTTCAACCTGATATCTTCTTGTAGAAGATAATCTTCAAATACACCATGTAGATGGCACCATCCAATGTCTTTGAAGTAGCCTGACATCTTCTTGTAGAAGACAATCTTCAACCTAATATCTTCTTGCAGAAGATAATCTTCAAATACACCATGTAGATGGTTGATCCTCACCATCAAGCTGCTAATGACCAAGTCTTCTTGCCATGAACCAGAGATAACCTCCTCTCCATGAGCTAGAGTGTGAGCACACCCTTCATCTTCTCCAAGAAGAATCATTAAGAAGAACTCCATAGCTGCTCCTCAACATGCTTCAAGTTAGCACCATGGCTGCCCCATGTGCTAGAAGAAACACTACCTCTATTGAGGTCCAAGCTCTAGAAAGCTTGTGTTGATCCTAGGTGAAGGATGAATACAAGTGAGCCAAGCACTTGTTTATATAGTATTCTGTATTCTCTGAAAAGCTCCTCAAAACACTACCTCTATTGAGGTCCAAGATCTAGAAAGCTTGTGTTGATCCTAGGTGAAGGATGAATACAAGTGAGCCAAGCACTTGTTTATATAGTATTCTGTATTCTCTGAAAAGCACTACCTCTATTGAGGTCCAAGCTCTAGAAAGCTTGTGTTGATCCTAGGTGAAGGATGAATACAAGTGAGCCAAGCACTTGTTTATATAGTATTCTGTATTCTCTGAAAAGCTCCTCAAAACACTACCTCTATTGAGGTCCAAGCTCTAGAAAGCTTGTGTTGATCCTAGGTGAAGGATGAATACAAGTGAGCCAAGCTCTTTTATAAAGCAATTAATCGCGATTGATCGTAATTGGGAAACAAACACATCCGGAAATCGGAAATCGGCGTCGCTGATCGTTTTTGCTTTTCAAGATATTGATTGATAAAATCATTTATAGGCGCGCTGCTGTCGACGGGTTTTGAACTCCGGTGGCTGGGATAAGAGATTATTGGTTTATCCACAGTGGCGACGCCGTTTTGCGTACAAGAACTACTCAGAAATTACCTAGATGATATTAAATGTGAGTTATATGGAAAAATTTGACCAACCATTATTGACCAATGGGACATTGTTTCCCAACAAATCCTTGGTCCTGCAAATAAGTCACCAATCTGAAATTCCAAGCTCTTGGAGCTTGCTTCAATCCATACAAAGCTTTCTTAAATTTGCATACATAGTTAGGATGATGTGCATCCTCATATCCAGGAGGTTGTGCCATATACACTTCCTCAGTAATCCATCCATTCAAGAAAGCATTCTTTACATCAAGTTGATAGAGATTCCAATTTCTAGATGCAGCAAGACTAATGAGAACCCTAATTGTAGGCATTTTTGCAACAGGAGAGAAAGTCTCCTCATAATCAATACCATGGGTTTGAGAAAACCCTTTAGCAACTAACCTTGCTTTGAGTCTATTTATACTTCCATCTGGATTCCTCTTGATTTTGTATATCCATAGAGATCCAATTACCTTCATAGATGGCTTGTTAGGTACAAGCTCCCAAGTGTCATTCTCCTTCAAGGCTTCCATTTCTTCATCCATTGCATCTCTCCAAGCTTTCTTGCTTTGTGCATCTTCGAATGTGGTAGGTTCTTCATTGGTTGAATCCTTTGTGATGTAGATTGAGTGCTTGGTGACCAAAGAAGTATCATAACCAAACCTCTCTGGTTTCTTCTTCTCCCTTGAAGACCTTCTAAGTGGTTGATGTGAGCTCTCAGGTCCATATGTAGCATCCTGCATCTTTGCTTTACCTTTGTTCTTCCATAGCTTTAGTCTTTCCAAGTCTTCTAGGTCAATCTCCGAATCACTTTCTTCAATCTGCTTTGGCTCCTTTGGTTGAAGTGATGGAAAATCTTCATCAAGTCATAAGGAAGCTTCACTTTCCTGTCATCATCAAACCATGATTTGTTTTCATCAAAAATTACATCTCTCCTCACAGAAAATCCTTTATTGGTTGGATTGTACAATCTATATCCTTTTTGGTTTTGATCATAACCAATGAATACACACTTCTCTGCCTTGGGATCCAATTTCCCTCTTACTTGAGAAGGAATGTGGGCATAGGCTAAGCATCCAAATATTTTACAATGCTCTAGACTAGGCTTTCTTCCATTCCACACTTCATATGGAGTGGTTCCATCTAGTGACTTAGATGGAAGTCTATTTATGAGATATGTTGTTGTTGACACAGCCTCTGCCCATAGGTAGTTTGGCAATCCCTTTTCGTTGAGCATGGACCTTGCAGCTTCGACAATAGCTCTGTTCCTCCTCTCTGCTACACCATTGAGTTCGGGTGTATACCTTGTAGTGACTTCCCTTTTAATGCCTCTTTCATGCAAGAAGGCATCAAATGCAGAAGAGAAGTATTCTCCTCCACCATCTGATCTGAGTCTTTTCAAAGTCCTACCTGTTTGGTTTTCAACAAGAGCAATATACTTCTTAAAGCAATTAAACACCTCATCCTTGTGCTTCATGAAAAACAGAATGGTCCACCTGCTACAATCATCTATGAAAGACACATAATATCTTGAGCCTGATATAGATGGCTCCTTACTTGGACCCCACACATCCGTGTGCACTAGATCCAAAGGATTTTGATACATATATCCTTTCGTATTGAAAGGTTCTCTATGAGCCTTGCCGAGTTGACAAGCTTCACACTTATAAATCATGTGTTGCCTTGTGATATTAGGCAAACCAAGTACACTTTGGTCCCTGCAAATTTGTTTGAGTGTCCTCTCACCAATGTGAGCAAGCCTTTTGTGCCATATCTCCAACTCTGTTAGAGTTTGAGATCCATAGCTAAACAAAGCTATGTTCTTTGTATCTTCCACTTCAAAAGTGAAAAGCCTTCCTGTCTTTTCTCCTTTGGCAATCCTTCGAAAGCCTTGCCTTGGGTCTTCAACATATGCTCCAAATCGGTTGAATCTAACCTGCAATCCTTTTTCAACAATCTGTCCAACACTTATTAAATTTTTGGTAATTGTAGGGACATACAAGACTTTGCTTAAGAGGTTCATATTCACATATGATGTCTTCACATTACCTATCTTCTCCATTGAGTGCTTTGTGTCATCTCTTGTCTGCACTTCATGCTTGTTATGAGGATCTTCCAAATCAGAAAGTAAAGACACATTTCCTGCTACATGGTTTGAGCATCCCGAATCAATGTAAAATATGTGATCATCATCCTTACCATTCTTCACTGATAGATTCATAATCAATAATGAATCTTCTTGACTATGGTCCTCTGCATAGTTATTGTAGTCTCTCCTTCCTCTATGGCCACTTTGATAGTTGTTATTGTTGTTGTAATTGTTTTTGTAGTAGTTGTTGTTGTAGCCTCCATTGTACCTGCCTCTATTTGATCCATAGCCACCTCTATTGAATCCTCTTCCTCTTGACTTCCCTGGATTCCTGAAACATTCTTCAGTAGTATGGTTAGATAAGCTACATATGTTGCAAGGTTGAGATGATTGGAACCTCCCCCTTGCTTTCCACCTCTACCTGGAAAGTTTGCTTGGAAAGAGCTACCTTCATCTTCATTCTTCCTATTCTTTGACTTGTCCTTGTGAAGAGAGATGGTGGATGGAATCCAAAGATGAGTAGGTGCCGCTACAACCAGCTTCACACCATCCAACTAAGACTTCAGAGTTGATTAGTAGACCCTTTGAGCTTTCTAAATCCACCAAAATATCAGCCAAGTACTTTGGAACATGTATCCCAAAAGTTTAAGTCAAGACAGACTAGTTGCGAAATGACTAGCTCCCAAAACTTGCTATTTTTGGACATACACCTGCTGAAAAAAATGAACAGTGCTCTCAACCTGGTAGGAATTAGAAACATTCCTTTCGGGCATAGCAAATACACTTAGCAAGCTTCCCAATCCAAGTTAAAACACTTCAAATGATGGACTGAGCACTGAGAACAAGATTTATCAATTTCTGGAACATGCCGACCATTCACGGATCTCTGCAGAGATAGACCAGTGAGCCGTAAAATGCATATATCTCCAAAAGTATAAATCCAATGACCTTGAAAATTCATATGCAGACACTAGACAGTAAGAGCTATCCAATGCATGTTAAATCACTGAAAAAAAATTAGTAGAACTCGAGATATGACCTTCTGAAGTTACTGCTCTGAGTGAGTATAGCAGAGAACAAAACAAAGAAGTGAATGATGATAAATGTATAAATTCATATATGATTACAACCACATTGGTAATGAATCTTTGCACAATGGGAGTAAGCTCTTCAATCTCTACAAAATGACATGAAGTGGTCACGTACAAGGCTTGCTAATCGCCTCTTCCTTCTTGCTCCTTTTATAGCTATTCTTGGAGGGAGTTTTGAATTTGAATTCGAATGGCTCCACCTAAAAGTGATCCCCAAAGTTAGGAGATATTCCCTCAGCTCAAAAAGTCATTGGTTTTGGTAGTTAGAGCCACGAAATTGTTTTTACATCATGCATGAGGTAAGCCATCCTTTTCCTTTTTCTTTTTTCAATTACAAGAAATAAAAATGAACTCTTTTACAAGAGGTGTTCACATGACTACTCATGTGACTTACAAATGAGGATAATATCAAGCATATCAAGCATGTAGGCTTCGGAACTCTCTTGGCCGCTTCCATATGTGGTCTTCTCAGCTTATGCATAAACTGACTCAATATGCTAACACTGTAGCATATATCCACCCTTGTGAGTGTTGCATAGTTCAAACTTCCAACCAAGCTTTGATAGCTTGTGATGTCTTCAATTGGCTCTCCTTCATAAGCACTAAGCTTATGATTTTGCTCCATAGGTGTACCTGCACACTTGGTATTTTCCATCTTGAACTTGACGAGCATGTCATGGACATACTTCCTTTGTGTGATGTATATACCTGAATCTGTGTAGATCAACTCCAATCCAAGAAAATAAGTGAGTGGTCCGAGGTCACTTATTTTGAAATCCTCCTTCATTTGACTCTTTACCTGTTTGATTCCTTCAAGATCATTGCCTGTGATAATAATATCATCAACATACACACATAAATAGATCACTTCAGATCCATTCCTCTTTATGAACAAAGAGGTATCCGCTTTGCTAGCTTTGAATCCTTGGTCCTGCAAATAAGTCACCAATCTGAAATTCCAAGCTCTTGGAGCTTGCTTCAATCCATACAAAGCTTTCTTTAGTTTGCATACATACTTAGGATGATGTGCATCCTCATATCCAGGAGGTTGTGCCATATACACTTCCTCAGAAATCCATCCATTCAAGAAAGCATTCTTTACATCAAGTTGATAAAGATTCCAATTTCTAGATGCATCAAGACTAATGAGAACCCTAATTGTAGGCATTTTTGCAACAGGAGAGAAAGTCTCCTCATAATCAATACCATGGGTTTGAGCAAACCCTTTAGCAACTAACCTTGCTTTGTGTCTATTTATACTTCCATCTGGATTCCTCTTGATTTTGTATATCCATCGAGATCCGATTATCTTCATAGATGGCTTGTTAGGTACAAGCTCCCAGGTGTCATTCTCCTTCAAGGCTTCCATTTCTTCATCCATTGCATCTCTCCAAGCTTTCTTGCTTTGTGCTTCTTCAAATGTGGTAGGTTCTTCATTGGTTGAATCCTTTGCAATGTAAATTGAGTGCTTGGTGACCAAAGAAGTATCATAACCAAACCTCTCTAGTTTCTTCTTCTCCCTTGAAGACCTTCTAAGTGGTTGATGTGAGCTCTCGGGTCCATATGTAGCATCCTGCATCTTTGCTTTACCTTTGTTCTTCCATAGCTTTAGTCTTTCCAAGTCTTCTAGGTCAATCTCCGAATCACTTTCTTCAATCTGCTTTGGCTCCTTTGGTTGAACTGATGGAAAATCTTCATCCAAGTCATATGGCAACTTCACTTTCCTATCATCATAAAACCATGATTTGTTTTCATCAAAAATTACATCTCTACTCATAGAAAATCCTTTATTGGTTGGATTGTACAATCTATATCCTTTTTGGTTTTGGTCATAACTAATAAATACGCACTTCTCTGCCTTGGGATCCAATTTCCCTCTTACTTGAGACGGAATGTGAGCATAGGCTAAGCATCCAAAGATTTTGCAATGCTCTAGACTAGGTCTTCTTCCATTCCACACCATATGGAGTGGTTCCATCTAGTGCATCCTTCGAACACCAATTCGAAAGTCCTTCCACTTCTTCATGTGATGGTTGCCGTTTGTTCCTCATGGTTGGCATTGCTTCATCTCCGGATATGAATCCATATAGATTCCTCCCTTGAAGGTAAGCCTCCATCCGTAGAGACCATGCCGGGTAGTTGTTTCGATCCAATTTGTCAATTGTTGATGGAAATCCATCTCCCATGTTGCTTGACTATGCTCTGATACCACTGTGAAGAGAGTTGGTGGATGCAATCCAAAGATGAGTAGGTGTTGCTACAACCAGCTTCACACCAGCCAACTGAGACTTCAGAGTTGATTAGTAGACCCTTTGAGCTTTCTAAATCCACCAAAATATCAGCCAAGTACTTTGGAACATGTATCCCAAAAGTTTAAGTCGAGACAGACTAGTTGCGGAATGACTAGCTCCCAAAACTTGCTATTTTTGGACATACACCTGCTGGAAAAAATGAACAATGCTCTCAACCTAGTAGGAATTAGAAACATTCCTTTTGGGCATAGCAAATAGACTTAGAAATCTTCCCAATCCAAGTTAAAACACTTCAAATGATGGACTGAGCACTGAGAACAAGATTTATCGATTTCTGGAACATGCCCACCATTCCTTGGGCTCTGCAGAGATAGACCAGTGAGCAGTAAAATGCAGATATCTCCAAAACTGTATATCCAATGAGCTTGAAACTTCATATGCAAAAACTAGACAGTAAGAGATATCCAACGCATGTTAAATCACTGAAAAAGAATCAGTATAACTCGAGATATGACCTTCTGAAGTTACTGCTTTGAGTGAGTATAGCAGAGAACAAAACAGAGAAGTGAATGATGATAAATGTATAAATTCATATATGATTACAACCACATTGGCAATGAATCTTTGCACAATTGGATTAGAATGATAGAGCTATGGATTAAGCTCTTCAATCTCTACAAAATGACATGAAGTGGTCACGTACAAGGCTTGCTAATCGCCTCTTCCTTCTTGCTCCTTTTATAGCTATTCTTGGAGGGAGTTTTGAATTCGAATTCGAATGGCTCCACCTAAAAGTGATCCCCAAAGTTAGGAGATATTCCCTCAGCTCAAAAAGTCATGGGTTTTGGTAGTTAGAGCCACGAAATTGCTTTTACATCATGCATGAGGTAAGCCATCCTTTTCCTTTTTCTTTTTTCAATTACAAGAAATAAAAATGAACTCTTTTATAAGAGGTGTTCACATGACTTCTCATGTGACTTACAAATGAGGATAATATCAAGCATATCAAGCATGTAGGCTTGGGCAAAATGCACCAACAGTCCTTGACCTTAGCTTTATCGGAATATAAGGCAGAAGTTGGATTACCTCTTGAGGACTCACCACCTTTGCTAATCTTTGCTTCATGAGTGAAGAGTTGGCCCATGAGTGTGTTGAGGTCGGGTACATGCATATCCATGTATAAATCCATGGCTGTTGTGAATGACTCCCACTTGTTGTCTGCTTTGATTCCATTCATGATTTGTCTAATGATTTGCTCCTCTTCAATTACCTCTCCAATGCTTCCAAGTTTAAAATCAGAGATTGAGGTTAGAATATAGGACCTTGCAAGTGCATCCTTCGAACACCAATTTGAAAGTCCTTCCACTTCTTCATGTGATGGTTGCCCTTTGTTCCTCATGGTTGGCATTGCTTCATCTCCGGATATGAATCCATATAGATTCCTCCCTTGAAGGTAAGCCTCCATCCTTAGAGACCATGCCGGGTAGTTGTTTCGATCCAATTTGTCAATTGTTGATGGAAATCCATCTCCCATGTTGCTTGACTATGCTCTGATACCACTGTGAAGAGAGATGGTGGATGCAATCCAAAGATGAGTAGGTGCTGCTACAACCAGCTTCACACCAGCCAACTGAGACTTCAGATTTGATTAGTAGACCCTTTGAGCTTCCTAAATCCACCAAAATATCAGCCACGTACTTTGGAACATGTATCCCAAAAGTTTAAGTGAAGATAGACAGGTTGTGAAATGACTAGCTCCCAAAACTTGCTATTTTTGGACATACACCTGGTGGAAAAAATGAATAGTGCTCTCAACCTGGTAGGAATTAGAAACATTCCTTTTGGACATAGCAAATAGACTTAGCAAGCTTCCCAATCGAAGTTAAAACACTTCAAATGATGGACTGAGCACTGAGAAGAAGATTTATCAATTTCTGGAACATGCCCACCATTCTCGGGGCTCTACAGAGATAGACTAGTGAGCAGTAAAATGCAAATATATCCAAAATTGTAAATCTAGTGACCTTGAAAATGTATATGCACAAAATAGAGAGTAAGATCTATCCAATGCACATTAAAACATGGAAAAAGGTTCAGTAGAACTCGAGATATGGCCTTCTGAAGGTACTGCTCTGAGTGAGTATAGCAGAGAACAAAACAGAGAAGTAGATAATGACAAATGTATAGATTCACATATGATTACAACCACATTGGCAATGGATCTTTGCACAATGGGAGTAGAATGATAGAGCTATGGAGTAAGCTCTTCAATCTCTACAAAATGACATGAAGTGGTCACGTACAAGGCTTGCTAATCACCTCTTCCTTCTTGCTCTTTTTATAGCTATTCTTGGAGGGAGTTTTGAATTTGAATTCGAATGGCTTCACCTAAAAGTGATCCCCAAAGTTAGGAGAGATTCCCTCAGCTCTAAAATTCATGGTTTTAGGTAGCTAGAGCCACGAGTTTGCTTTTACATCATGGATGAGGTAAGCCATCTTTTTCCTTTTTCCTTTTTTCAATTACAAAAGATAAAAATGAACTCTTCTACAAGAGGTCTTCACATGACTACACATGTGACTTACAAATGAGGATAATATCAAGCATATCAAGCATGTAGGCTTGGGTAAAATGCACCAACACAAGTGACCGCCAAGAGCGAAGGCAAGAAAAGAAAGAATAGAGAAGTCACACCAGAGGACGAGGAATCCTTGTTTGAGGTCCCATAAAACTTCAAAAAGTATGAGATAAATGATAGGAGAGTCATGATAAGAATGCCTAAACGTGTTGCACAAGCAAGAGAGGCCTATGATAACAAGGAAACCACCAAGAAAATTGTTGTAGCCATAGAAGAAGGAGACGAAAAATGCATGTACATAGGACATGACCTGGCAGAAGAAGAAGAGCAAGAGTTGGTAGCTTTGCTAAGAGAATACAGAGATGTATTCGCTTGGAGCTACAAGGACTTGAAAGGTGTACATCTTGACATATTCTCACACACGATTCCCATGACCTCAGATGCCAAACCCTCTAAGCAAAAGCCATACACATATAATGATAACTATGCTTCTAAGATCAAGGAGGAGATAGATAGACTGGGGGAAGCTGGATTCATCTATGAAATTGAGCACACTGAGTGGGTATTCCCCATTGTAGTGGTGCCCAAGAAGAATGGAAAGTTACGTGTATGTATTAACTTGAAGAAAGTTAATGCAGCCACCATTAGAGATAACTATCCACTTCCTATCACGGAGCATCTCCTAGAAAGAGTAGCAGGCAAGAAAGTGTACAACTTCCTTGATGGATTTTTTGGCTACAATCGGATAGCCATTGCTCCAGAAGATCAGCATAAGACGACTTTTGCCACAGAATGGGGCATATTTGCTTTTCATGTAATGCCATTTGGTCTCACCAATGCACCCACTACCTTTCAGAGGCTGATGTGCCACATGTTTAAGGAATTCCTGAGGAAGAATTTAGAAGTCTATGTTGATGATCTTTGTGCTCATTCCAACATAAGGCAAACACATATCCTTGAGTTGAGAGCTATCTTTGACAAATGTAGAGAATATCAAGTCTGCCTGAACCTAGAAAAGTGTGTTTTTATGGTCAGGCAAGGCAAGATTCTAGGACACAAAGTGTCAAAGAATGGCATATCCATGGATGAGGAGAAAGTGAGAGCTATTGCAGAGCTAGCTAGGCCAAAGAATGTCAAGGAAGTGCAAGCTTTTGTGGGGCATTGTGGCTATTACCGATGTTTTATACACATGTATGCCATCATTGCAAAGCCTTTGTATGGACTTTTGACCAATTTTGAGTGGACTGATGAATATGAGGAATCTTTCAATGAGCTTAAACAGTGATTATGTTCAGCACCAATCTTGACTACATCAGATTGGAACAAACCCTTTCATGTTCACATGGATGCATCCAATTATGCTATTGGATGTGTGCTTGCACAACCTACTGGACGTAATATGGATCTTCCAATTTCCTATGCTAGTAGATAGTTAACTGCAGCTGAACAAAACTATACGACCACCAAACGAGAAGGATTAGGCATGGTATATGTGGTTAAAAAGTTTAGACACTATTTGCTTGCAAATAAGTTTAATTTTTTTTACTGATCATCAAGCACTGTTGTACTTGGTAAACGAGCTGCCATGCAATACAGGTAGATTAGGAAGATGGTTTCTCTTACTAATGGAATATGACTTTGACGTAGTGGTGAGGAAAGGTAAGACTCATTTGAGAGCAGACCATCTCTCTAGGCTCACATTTGGAGAGGCCCCACAAGGAGTATCAGATGACTTTCTTGATGCTTACTTGTTTAATTTGGAAGTTGTACCACAGAAACGAGTCATCGTGATGGTCATTATGTGTACATAGTCATGATGGTCCAAACTAGGTGTGTCGTCACGATGGTCCAAAGTGCACACGATGTGATGGTCTGAATCTAGCAAAGCATCGCGATGTTATGCTCATGATGGTTTGATCTCATCATGAGGGTCCAAGTCAAACGAGTCATCGTTATGGAATGAGCCAATTGTGATGGTGTGGTCAATCATCACGATGGCATGAGCCAGTCATGATGGTTCAAAATCACGATGGTCTTGAGGCATCACGATGGTGTGAGCCAATCGCGATGGTGTAGGGTAGGCGTGATCATCGCGATGGTGCACTTATATCATCACGATGGCATTAGACCATCATGATGCTCTATGAACATCGCGATTGTCTTCTTGAACCATCACGATGGTGTGAGTCCATCGTGATGGACCGATCACATCACGATGGCATAAGCCAATCGCAATGGTGACACCCTATTGTGATGGTGTGAGCCAATCGTGATGGTTCACCAAAATGAAACTTTTGCACCTGTGCTTGTGGATTCCTCTATGAGCAAGGATGCCCTACACCGTGCCACTGATGTATTCCAAAAAAGTCGAAGTTCTCAGACCATCGTGATGGTTTGAGACACATGAGAGAGATGGCAGAAAGTTGCAGATTTTACCATTTTAGAGCTTCCGTGATGTACTGGAGTGCTTTTCCTACAAAAACTCTCAAAAACACACAATCATGTACTTGAGCAAGAGCTCTCTTACTCTCTCTCGCATGAAGAAATGAGAAAAATGGAGAGAATAGGTGAATATGGTCAATTTTTGGATTTTATTGGGATGCAAGAAGATGATGTGGGGGAGAAGGAGGAGTTTAGGGAAGGAGAAAAACATTAAAAACAATGTAAAACCAACAAGAAAAACTGAAATTAATTACCATCCAATATGAATTCTCACTATACTCTTACCATCAAGCATTCGTTCTAGAACTCGATCCTCGGCAATAGTGCCAAATTTGGTGTTGTTCTAGGCTAGGATAAGCTCCATGCTAAGAATTTCCACCTCCTTAATTGTCAACCAGTGGAAGCGATAGGAGTAATATGAAGATCCTGAACGTATGATTTGAGTGATGTGGTGAGAAGCATGTGAATGCACACACATATACATGCACACACACATGGTAGAGACAACAGAGACACGATGGAAGGTCAATAACAAGCTCTATTACTCAAGAACATTATTACAAGCCCAAAAATAGCTCTAATCTCTAACTTGCCAACCTCAAAAATGAGCTCTCTAGCTCTTTTTATAGTTTCTAGACTAGTTTTGATCGATTTCCTATCTAATGTTCAGCATAGTTAAAAAATAGGTTCTCGGGATCATTTGGGGGTTTAAATGAAATCTAAAAGTAACCAAGATTGGTATGATTGTTCTATCTAAGCTCCTCAACCTCGAGGAATCCTTGGCTTGCACAAAATGGAGCTGATACTTACAAATTTGGGTATTCTATGGTACATATATTACAAGAGTGATGATAATCACTATTTGAAGTTTTGGGAAAAATATTATAAAGAATATTTCTTGAAAATAACATGTATGGCCCTTGCAACTCACTACATTCCCATATTTACATGCTACCTCTGTGCCGATGCCTCTGGCCACTGTTGGATGTATTGCCAACATTGTCGCTTCGGGTGTGTTATGTGTGGCACTGCCAGATTAAGTATTTAACATGTTACAAATTAACATTTGAAGAGATATTTACTATGAACTTCTAGGGGTATCATTTTGAAGTGTTCATCAAAAGGCCTACCCACTTGTTATAATGTTTTGCCTATGAATAGATGATGTACTCCACGCATTATAGATTCTCGCCCCAAGATGAGCCTCAGGCAGTTGACTCGACAAAACTAGAAGCAGATTTAGCACGAGGTCTCCACATCACAGAACAAAACCTCACCAATGATCGCTTGCAAAACTACATCACCCGTGCCCTACAACCGAGATCTATTGATTATGATAGATGCGAGAGGGAGGGGGTGTTGGCATTGCAATCGGCAATAGCCACAGACATCCATGTAGAGGAAGCATGTGAAAGGGAAATGCAGAAAGTACGAGGGACCAAACCCATTATTTTTCAAAGAAAGACGTTCATTATAATTTGGTCAAATCATCAATGGTGATTCTTATCACTTATGTAACATATGTAATATATAAAGCCTAGTTTCGCAATGAGCCACTCCATTTTGTGCAAGCTGAGAAGTTCTCAAGCTTGAGGAGCCTAGGTAGAACGTTCATACCAAATTTCATATTTTTTAGACTTCATTTGGGTCTCCAAATGACCCTTAGAACCTATTTTTTAACTAGGCCAGACATTAGGTTTGAAACCGGTCAAAACTAATCAAAAAACTATAAAAAGAGCTAGAGAGCTCATTTTTGAGTTAGCTTCTTTAAGATAGGCTAATGTGATCAAGTTTTGTAAGAGCTATTTTGAACAATACAAGTGTGATTCTCACCTTCCATTGTGTCTCTCTTGTCTCTACCATGTGTGTGTATGTGTGTGTGCACTTGTGTGCTTCTCACCTTCACCTTCATGCGCATCAATCATTCATGATCTTCACAGCATCTTATCTCTTCTACGGATTGACAATTTAGGAGGTGGAACTTCTTCACGTGGTACCTACCATTGTCCAGAACAACAACCTACTTAGCCTCTTTCTGAGGTTGTGCACTGCCCAAAACAAAAGTAGTTGAGGAAGTGGGCTGAATCATCTTAGTCCAAGAGGACCTCTCACCCTCGGATCCTACTTTATGACCATCTTCATAAACTAGAGCAATCTCTATGGTCTGTGCTAAAGAATGAAACATCTCCTTTGTAAGTAAAGGTCAAATCATTTCTCTCATTCCTAAGGTGAACTTGTGTACTTCGAGAAACTCTAGGATGGAATCTGGTACTTTAAGCGGTACTTCCCTACATTTGTTAGTGCATCTTTGGATTTTTTGGGTTTTTTGACGAATGAAAAACTAGGTGTCAAGTACTATAGACCTCTTGTTTGGTGGCACAAAGTTACTATATAATAAGTCTCCCAAGTCGTGGGCTCTTTCTTATCTTGTTTTATCTTATGCCACCACCTATGGGTGATGTCCATAAAATTATATATGGATTGCTCTATCTTATGCCTATCATCCATGATATGGAATAAGTAGCACTGCTCCCACTTGTTGAGCTAGTGCTTAATAGTGCCACAATACATGCACTAGTACATCCATGGTAACATGGTAGCTTAAGTTCCTTAAGTTTCAATCTAGCTTCTCTAATTGGGACACCTTTGCAAGAGATTTTTGTAGTGTGGAACTCACCCAAAGCTTCCAACTCCATCCTTGAGCCCCAACATCAGACATCAATTCTCTCTCTTAGATCCATAAATGTGCTCTAAGATAGTCTAAAACGTGCTTTCTAACAATGATATTCTATTACTCATGGTCTCTATAGTGTCTATATGATGCTCAACCATGTGTGTATCCTCTCTATGTCGGGATGAAGGTCCTGAATCCATATTTAGGGAAGTGTAAGTTCTTTTCTTTTTTATATTTTTAAGTGTTATTATGTTGTTTCTATTTTTTTTCAAATTTTATGTGTGTGTATGTACAATTTATATGACACTAAGCAACTAAAAAATCACAAGACTTTTCAAGAAAGAAAAAACAAGAAACTTCCATTATTTTTTTCTCTACTTATGCATCAAACAATCATGCATTGAAATTTTGAAATTTTTGGCAACACTTTGGTAGCAAATTGATAATGCAAAAAAAATTGAAGTACTATACAAAAAATCAAAGTGCTCATGCCACAAATATCAACTTAACATAAGAGCAATACACACTCTTGCTTTCTCCTTGCTATACATGCAATAAGATCATCCTACAATGCTATTTCAAAATTTAAGAGAAACTTGCAAAGGTTCACAAGCATATATTCAAGCGTAAATGCATGTATGGAAGCCAAACACTTATTCTAGATGATGATGGATGTAAAAGAAAGACTTGAAATGCACTTATTGTCAAAAAAATGCATCAGAATGAAGAAGTACATTTGCAAATCCTTTGAAAAGGCTAAACATGATCATCAACCACCCTTGAAATGTTCCCAATTTGGAATCCATCGTGATCATACCACAAAAAGCTCCATATGATGCTCCTTGACTATGGACTATGAATTTCAAAGCTCTCTACAATAGACTTGTAGAATCCAAAATGTTTCTTCCAAGTATTATTTGAAGTTGTAGAAGAAAGGATCTTAGAGAACTTTAAATCACTTAATTTGGAGATCGAATCATGAAGATATGCCCAATTTAGTGCAAGATGGTGTTGAAGATAAGATCTTTAGAGAAGGGTATGTGAGGCATTCTACTCCAAACGGGGAGATTTTGAGGTCCCAAAGGGAGCTATGGCAAGAACTGGGTGCACTTGAGTTTCAATATCCCATAGATGAGGCATTTAATGTGAACATATATATATATATGTATATATATATATATATATATATATATATATATATATATATATATATATATATATATATATATATATATATAGAGAGAGAGAGAGAGAGAGAGAGAGAGAGCCATGCCTTCATTGCTCTAAATAAGTGAGAAGGGAGGAGATGAAAGAAGCTCCCTACCATTCACATGAAGTGTGCATGAGTGGGCGACAATATTTGGATCGTTGTGGGCTTTCTCGAGTGAGATCAAACTGTGAAGTCGCAATTTGTAGCATACAAGTAGACGTACTACTTCTAGTGTTTTTGCAATATTGTAAATTGCTACAAAAAATGCAAAATTTTGATGGAATCAGCCAATTCATGAGCAATAAGCTGGACAACAACAACTTTCATGCTTGCATATCTAGAACAAAAGATTTTGTGATGGGAAAGGCTACTAAGTACATCAAAGGAGACAATGAAAACCCTCCATAATTACGAGAGAGGAATGAGATTGCATACCAACTAAGAGCATATGAAGAGTGGAATCAAGGAGTACAAAAGGTAATGTATTGTTTGTTAGCATACAATTAGCTTGATTGGGCACATAGAGGATGCCAAAACTCCAAAAGAGGCTTGTAATAGTTTCGTCACATTGTTTGAGATCAATACAAAGACAAAATTCAAAAGTATATGTCAATCACTTGCATCTATTTGTGTCAATGTAGATGATGATGATAAAGTTTAAGTGTGCCTTTGTGTCTAAGGGCTACATATATGCAGTTCAAAGGTCCTATTCCGGGAGAATATTCCTAATTTCTTTTATCTTATGAATGTTGATATTTGAAGAAAATAACCTTAGTGAAGAATAAATCCCAAGGAAAAGCTAAGAGTAGGTATCCCCCTTTGGTAGAGGAAGAGGCCAAAGCAAAGACTTCGAAAGTGGAAGAGCAAACAATAACCAAGAACAAGGTGCTAGTGGTAGGAGGGGCAAAGGCACCTAAAGCAGACAAGCAATCTTGAGGGAAAAAAGCCAAAGAGAAGTAAAAGGCTCAGACATGTGCCTAAGTAAACAAGGGATTCAAAGAAGAACAAGTGGTCAATAAGGTCTGAACAAAATTTTAGAGCTTTATTTTTATCCAAAGTTATTTTCATCATTGTACTCATTGGATATAATATTTTTTAATACTTTCATCTCCATTTTTGCATAATGAGGAGTTCTTGAGCTTGAGGAGTATCAGTAGAGCTTATTTGTCGAATTTCATAATTTTTGGAGCTCATTTGAGCCCTCAAAGTAGCTTATGAACCAATTTTTTAATTAGACACTACATCTCAAAGAGGTCAAAAACTAGTAAAAAACTATAAAAAGAGCTAGAGATCTCATTTTTCCGGTTAGCAAGTGAGAGATTGAGCTTGATCTTGAGCATTGTGAACATTTGTTGAGTTCTTGAATAGAAGATTCCATTGTTCCACTCATTGTCTTGCTTTTTGTGCACATGTGTGTGTGTATGTGTGTACATTTCCTTGGGCTTCTCACTCACTCACTTGTGCATTTCCATCACTTATCATCATCATATCATCCTCATGTCTCCGTGGATTGACATTTATGAAGTGGATCTTCAGCATGCTAGTATTTCCATTCTGCTAGAGTGACACAAAATTTGGCACCATTGCTAAGAAACATGATTTGAGAATGAACATGTGATGGTAAGATGTAGAATGTTGACATTGGAGCCATTTGTAAGTAGGTATTTTTGCTATTTTCTTTACTTTTTTCATAACCATCATCATCTCCATCATCTCCACTCTCGGTCCCCTTCCATCTTCATCTTCACCAAAAAATTCAAATTTTGGTCATATCTCCACCTTCCCCATTCATTCCCTCATTTCATTTGTGTCTGTGTGTGTGTGTGAGAGAGAGAGAGAGAGCGAGAGAAAGAGAGAGAGAGAGAGAGAGAGAGAGAGAGAGAGAGAGAGATTGTATGCTTACTATTTTTGTGTATTTGTGAGTGTTTTCTATAGGAAATAGCTTTAGCAATAGCTTTAGCTCCATCATCAGGTATGACAAACACTCTACACACAACTCGAGGCAACATCTCTGTCTATCATGATAGACATAAAAAGTTGGTATTTTTGAATTACATGCATTGCACGATAGAGACCACCCTAGCATCATCCCAAATCACTAGATGCATTTGAATTGTTTTTGTTTTTTTGGTCTATCACGATAGACATTGTCTATCATGACATATTGAATCTATAATATACATCATCTATCATGATATATCATGTCTATCGCAATAGACCGGTTTCACAATAGATGATTGACTCCATCTATTGCGATAAAAAGGCCATTTATCATGATACATACCCATCTATCATGATAGATACCCATCTATCATGATAGACACCCGTCTATCATGACAGACAAACCCCACGATAGATGACAAAGGCTATCTATCATGACGAACACCAATCTATCTCGACAAACACCCCATCACTTGTGACACACACCCATCTATTGTGATAGATGTCCCCATCTATTGTGACAAACACCATACATTGCAACATACCAAATCCACGCTAGAAAATAGTGGTGTATATCATAATAGATAGAAATTATGAGAGACATTCTCTATCACGATAGACAAGAAACTTAAATTTTTTATTTACAAGTTAATTTTGGGTTTATTTTGAGCCTAAATTTAGGATTTTTTCAAGGCTATTGGAGCTAACTAAGTGCATCTAGAGCAAGGCAAAGTGCAATCATAAAGTGAGGCTTAGATGAGCATCTTGAGCATGAGAGCAAGTTTAAAGAGCATGAATTGAGGTTGGAGAATCACTCAACCCCCTTAGTCAATTCTAGATTAGGATAAATGTGCATAGGTGATATTGATTAATTAGGGCAATGATATGAACAAACCAAGTCCAAGAAAGCCTAATAAACTCAATTTAAAGAGATAAGTAGGATGAAGTAAAATAATCATAAGGAAAGAAGCATAATCAAGTGACCAAATGTGAAATAACGACAAAAAAAATTACTCTTTATGACGAGATAATAAAAACAAGACCTCATACCAAAAAGGAAACTAAAAAGAACAAGTAATTGATACATGAACAAAACTTGGAGTGTGGTTGTACTCTTTCTATCTATATATCTATCTATCTATCTATCTATCTATCTATCTATCTATCTATCTATCTATCTATCTATCTATCTATCTATCTATCTATCTATCTATCTATCTATCTATCTATCTATCTATCCATCTATCCATCTATCCATCTATCCATCTATCCATCTATCCATCTATCTACCTATCTACCTATCTACCTATCCATCTATCCATCTATCCATCTATCCATCTATCTATCTATCTATCTATCTATCTATCTATCTATCTATCTATCTATATTCATCTCCATGGGTCTCCTTGTAGACTTTGAATTATCCATCTTGAATTTAAGAAGTAGATCTTGAATATACCTTATTTGAGTCAAGTACATCCCTTGATCTGTATAGATGACCTACATACCTAAGAAAAATGTGAGTTCTCCAAGATCATTGATCTTGAACTCCTCCTGCATATGCTTTTTGATCCTTTCTATTCCATTCATATCATCACCTGTCATAATTATGTCATTTACATAAACACATAAATATAGAACTTCATTATGAACCTTTTTGATGAACAATGAAGGATTTGCATTGATTCATTTGAATCCTTGATCTTGTAAATAAGTCACCAATTTGTAATTCAAAGCTCGTGGGGCTTGTTTTAAACCATATTATGCTTTCTTAAACTTACATATATAAGTAGGATAATTAGCATTTTTAAACCCCAAGGTTTGTGACATTTATACCTCCTCACTGATCCAACCATCGCGGAAAGAATTCTTCACATCAAGTTGAAGTAGCTTCCAATTCCTTGCAACTAAAACACTAAGCAATGTCTTAATGGTGGTCATCTTGGCTACATGTGAAAAATTTTCCTCATTGCCTATGTTTTGAGTTTGATCACATCCGTTAGCAACCAATCTCGCTTTATACTCGCAAATGGATCCATTTGAATTCCTTTTCAATTTATACATCCATGCACAACCTATTACATTCTTATTGTTTTGCATACTAGGAACTAGCTCCCATGTGTCCATTTCCTTTAGAGCTTCTATTTCCTCTTTCATGGCTTTCTCCCAATTAGGGTTACCTTTGGCTTCTTCATAAGTTGAGGGTTGTTATGAAATGGAGTCTTTGGCTAAATAGATGGTATATTTGGTTACAAAATTAGAGTCATAACCATACCTTTCAAGTTCCTTCTTTCCATTGTTAATATTCTAGGAGTGTGTTTGGAGCATTCTCCACATTCTAGCATTTTTTCCTTCCCCCTTGATTTCCAATTGGTCAAATGGTAGAAAAAGGTTTGCAAGTAAGATTTAATCATGCAGGTTGCTTTGTTGAGGATCCAACGAAAAGGATCTTAATTGCTAGAGGTAAAAATCAAGGTAGATTGTTTACATTCAAGATAAACCCAAATCATACAAACTATTTCTCTTATGGTATGCATAGAATAGCAGAGATTGATATGTGACACAAAAGGATTGACCACATGAATGTACACAAGATAAAGGAGCTATAAAAAAGAGCATTGTTGAAGGATTAGCTGATCTTACCAAGCAAAATATGGTGCACCTTTTGTGAAGCATGTCAAATGGGCAAGCAGAGTAGACAACATTTCAAACATTCAAGCTATGTAAGTGATGTTTTTCTAGATCATATGCACACGGATGTGTGGGAACCTACTAAAGAGGCATCCTTAGCTAGTAAAAAGAAAAATTTATCATTCATTGATGATGATAGTAGAATGACATTTGTGAATTTTTTTAAACATAGGATTGAATCCTTGGATTGTTTCAAGAAGTTCAAATAATTTCTTGAGAAGCAAATAGGAAGGTATGTTAAGAAGTTAAGGTCTGATCAAGGGAGATATTATTTCTCTCAAGATTTATTGATTTTTTGTATGATGAAGGTATCAAAAGAGAAGTTACATGCAAGTATACTCCACAACAAAATGGAGTTGTAGAGAGAAGAAATAGAATTAGAGCGGATGCATCTAGAAGCATGTTAAATGATATGTGTTTGCCTAATTGTTTTTGGGATGAAGCTCTTAGCACAAGTGTGTACATTATGAATAGATTTTCTACTATTGGAGTTCATCATTTGAAACCATATGAGGTATGGCACAGAAGGAAACAAAGTGTAAGTCATTTGAAAGTATTTGTTTGCATATTTATGTGCATGTACCTAGTAAAGTGAGATAAAAAATTGATATGAAAATGGAAAAGTGTATATTTACTGGTTATGCAGATAATCAAAGAGTATATAGATATTATAATCATTCTGATAAGGTGTTTGTTTCAAGAGATGTAAACTTTGATGAATCAATTTCATGGTATGCAGATAAGAAAAGTTTGCAGTTCATAGATGGAGATGAAGAAGATGCAAGTGAAAGAGATGAGTGCTTACCTCAGCCCACAAGAACTTTAAGTGATCAAAAGAGTGATTTGGATGAAGAAAGAGAGCTACCTTTCAATGGAAGATCAAGACAAGAGTCACCTCCAAGTGTTAAAAGTAAAGGTAAACTCCAACTTTTTGAAGTTAATGATGCAAGAAAAGAACTTGGTAGTATATATGAGTATGGAGAGTCATCAAAGGTTCCTAATAAAAAAGCAAAAGAACCTACATTGAAGGTCAAAAGAACTTCAAGATTTAATAAACAACTTCAAGAGTTAATAAACAACTTCAAAAGTATACTTGTGAATCTTTTATCAATACTCATTATGCTTTTATGACAAAGGTTGACTAGGAAAATGAACCTACATGTTATCATGAGGTAAAACGAGATGAAAAGTGGGAGAAAGAAATAAAAGAAGAAATGGATGCACTACAAGATAACAAGACCACGATTTTAGTTCCATAGATACCAAAGCAAAAGGTAATTGGTTGCAAGTGGGTTTTCAAGATGCTTATACTCAAGGATTGGAATATGAAGAAACATTTAGTCCAATAGCAAACATGGCCACGGTAAGAACTTTATTGGCTTTAGCTGCAAGTAAAAGATGGAAATACATATCAATTAGACATAAAGAACACTTTTCTTAATGGTGAGCTAAGTGAATAAGTGTATATATCAGAACCAGATGGTTATGTGGATGCAAAATGTCATAATCATGTATGAATGTTAAAGAAGGCATTGTATGGTCTTAAACAAGCACAAAGGGCATGGAATGCAAGGTTGGTAAAGTATCTTATGCCACAAGGATACACAACAAGTCATGCTGACCCTTCACTTTATGTAAAACATGTAGAGGACATGTGTGTATATGTACGCATTTATGTGGATGACTTGTTGATTATAGGGAATGATGAAAAATCAATTGAAGAGATCAAAGGTAATTTGGGAAAGGAATTTAAAATTTTAGATCTTGGTTTGCTTAGATACTTTCTTAGGATTGAGATTGTGTATGGCAAGGATGGCATGTGGTTAATACAAAGAAAGTATATATGTGATATGCTAAAAAGGTTTGGTATGCAAGAATGTAAGTTTTTTTTTGCTCCAATGGAATGTAATGTAAAGTTGAGTGCAAACGAAGTTCATGCGTTGCATGATATGAATGCTTATAGATCCATGGTAGGATCTATGATTTATGCCATAAAAACTAGACTTCATATATGTTATGCAGTGGGAGTATTATCATAGTTTATGCATGAACCTAAAGTATCTCATATGCATGTAGCCAAAAGAGTGCTTAGGTATTTGAAAGTTACCATGAACAAAGGATTATTTTTTAGTCATTGTTAAAAATCAAGCCTTGAAGATGACCAAAATTTATTCTGGTGTTTTTTCACTACTTTTTCGGTATTTTTTCGATGGCCTAAAAATCTTAGGGTCACGAAGTCTGATGCCTCTCTAGTGTTTTTTGGTATGTTTTTGCTACTTTTTTGGTGGCTTAAAAGTCTCAAGGGTTATGCAATCTCGTGTCTCTCTAATGTTTTTTTTGGTAGCCTAGTAGTCTGGTATGTCCCAATGTGCAAATGTTTTGATTATTTGCCTAAAGTCTCGAAGGTATGGATGATAAACGGACCTATTATTAGAGGATTCATATCATGAATTTTAGCTATCAAGAAGCCTCAAACAATTTCATAAATCATAGCTTACCAAAAATGTTAAAGAGGTTGATTGAGAAATTCTTGCAAAATTATAGGAGCACTTTTTGGACAACCTATATATGTATGAATCAAAGTCATGAAGTTAAGTCCATGACCTCTACTCTCTCTTCATGGAGTTAGTATAGAGTGTAAGAAAGTTGTTGTATGCAAGCCTCTTGCTTAGTTAGTCATTTCATTAGTTTATTCTTCTTTGTAGTTAGCCATTGCTCACTACCTCTCTGAGGAGTGAGCTAGTTTCCAACACTATTTTGTTTTGGTTGTAATTCCCTCTTCCGGTATCCATTTCAAGTGATTTCACTTGAATTTAATTCCTTATAGAGTCTACTCAATGTTATGTGAATTTTGTGACTATATTCTAAGTGATGTCTGAGTGGAGTTGTAAAAAGTGAAGGTGTGTCACTGCACATGGGCAGATAACAGTACCGATAGCCAGTTTAACTTGTAGAGAGACAAAATAATGACTTAGGGTCTCTATGGAAAACAACCTATGAGGGCCTAAAACCTTTCAAAGCTTCATAGGGGTGCTAAATTTTCCCCCAATAGTGGTATTAGAGCATTTCAAAGCATTTGGGAATCTTGAAGGAAGTCAAAGCAACTATCTAAAGCTAGTAAAGCTCTTAGGAAAGGACTTGTAGTAGATTGGTGAGCTATATCAAGATCCAGAAGTGGTTTTGAAGTTTGTAACAAGTTCCTCATCACATATCAAGGGAGAAATCTATTAGAAGGTAATCATTTTGAACTTCTCCTATTCCATCACACTCAAAAGAAGCTTAGGAAGCATAGAATCTTAAGCAATGGCTGAGTATGCTACCCAAATAGAGAAGTTGGAGAAAGGAAACTACCAACCCTAGAGATTTTGGGTTAGCAATTTCCTCATGGACAAGGGACTATGGCGATTCGTGGAGTTTAAGGCCTCCGAAAGCATGCAAACAACACAAGGAAGAAGAAGAAGAAGCTTGGAACAAAACACACAATATTGAATGTATTACCACTAGAATGTAAAAAGATGAGCTACTCGTTAGGGCAATAAGTGTATATAGAAGCCACAAGAAAAAACCTCCTAAATAGGGAAAAAAGTTCCCCAACAGTCCTACTATGTTCACATACATCACTACCTAAATATATCAACAATTCCCCCCTGGGAGTGATGTGGTGAATAAGGAGTTGACACTCATGTATAAGGAAGTGCCAAGCTATGTTGAATCAATCCACAAAAGGACATAAGCCCAAAGCTTTGCGGAAAGCTTCAAATTTCTCCCTAGGAAGAGCCTTTGTGAAAAGGTCTACAATGTTCTCTTGCATGGGCACATATGCCAAGGTGATCTCTCTAGCAGAAAACCTCTCCCTGACATAATGATAATGCACCTCAATGTGCTTAGAGCGAGAATGGAACACATGGTTCCTTGCAATTTCCAATGTGCTCTAATTTTCAGTGAAGATGGTGGTGGAAGAAGATTGGCCAACACCCAAATCAGCATGATAAGGCATCTGAGGCACACACACACTCAACAATTGCTATGAAAGTTTCTCTATACTCAGCCTCACAACTGGAAGTGGCCACAACCATAGTAGGTTGCTTCTTGCTCAACCAAGATGTACATGAGCTACCAAGCATGAAGAAAAAGCCACTAGTGGACACACGAGTGTCATAGCAACCAGCCTAGTCAGAGTAAGAAAAAAGCATGTAAATCTGGCGGTAGTGATCCCCCCTTGGGATAAAACAATGCAAGTAGCTGGGTACAACTCAAGGAGCAAAAGATGTGCTTAACCAACTGCCAATGCTTGACACTTGGGCAATGCATAAGCTTGCTTTTGTGTGAGACAACAAACTGAATATCTGGCCGAGTAATGCATAAGTAAATCAAGCATCCAACAACGTGCTGATAGAGAACAACATCAAATGCATCTCCAACATCATGAAGACTCAATCATAACCCTATCTCCATAGGAGCGGCAATACATTTGCAATTTTCAAGGCCAAAATGCTACAATAATATGTCAATATATTTCATTCGACACAAAGTTATTTCGCCATCAACTTGCATAAATTGAATGCCCAAATAATGATGCAAATGCCCCAAATCAGACATCTCAAATGAGGCATGAAAATCATCCTTAAAATCAGCAATATGCTTCTCATGAGGACTAGTGAGCAACATATCATAAACATACACAACAATGAATAGAAGCACATCATTTGCATGGTTAACATATAAGGTTCTCTTAGTTGGATTGTTCTCAAAACCATGTGCAATCAGATAGGCATGTATCTTTTCATACCAAGCACATGGTGCTTGCTTTAAACCATATAATGCCTTCTTCAATTTACACACTTTGTTTTCATGCCCCTTTTGCACAAAGCCAGGCGGCTCAAAAACATACATTTCTTCATGCAATTCACCGTTTAGAAATACATTTTTAATGTCCAACTCATGTACATTCCAAGCATGATGAGCTTCAAGTGCAGAGATGCTAAAAACAATAGCCATTAGGCATGTAGGAGCAAAGGTCTCATCAAAATCATGCCTCTTTCCTGAGCATAACCCTTTGCAACAAGCCTAGCCTTATACTTGTCAATTGTTCCATCAGGCCTACACTTCAGCTTGTATACCCACTTAGTGTCCATCTATAAAAAGAGGCAACAAAGTGTCATACATGTCTTTGGAGCTAATTGATGTCTCCTTAGTACATGAAAGTAATGGTTGAATAGCAGCTTCCACCAAAACAACATCACGGCTAACCAAAATGAATTTAATTTGTGATGATATAGACAATAGCCTTTGCTTTTAGAACTCTGCCCAACAAAAATGCATTTCACTGCTTTATCATCCAATTTTCTTCATTGTTGTTTAGGCACTAATGCATATGCAAGACAACTAGAAACACACAGGTGAGCAACATATGATTTGCAACCATGCCAAGCCTCATATGGAGTGATAGATTGCAATGCTTTAGTGGGACACCTCTTAAGTACATATGCTGCACACATAACAGCTTCAAACCATAACTATGTGGTAAAGCCTAACTTTTGACCATACACCTCCCATCGCCATGCATGACTTGTTCTTTCGATCAACAAATCCATTCTATTGAGGTGTATAACACTCTACATTGATGTTTTATCCCACATTCAGCCAAAAATGCATTAAAATTAGAAGACCTATATTCCCCCCCTCGATCAGAACGGAGGGTGCCCATTTTACATGTTGATAGATTTTCAGCCAAAACCAAAACCTGTTTGAAGCACATAAACACTTCAGACTTTGCTTTCAATGGATATACCCATGCACGCTTGGAAAAATCATCAATTAAATTCATGAAGTAAAGATAGTTTCCAAAAGAGGGTGTCTGCATAGGACCAGAGACATCACCGTGGACAAGCTGCAATTTTTTAGTAGCTCGAGCTGAACCATCTTTTGGAAAAGAGGAACCGTGCATTTTGTTCAAAATACAGCCTTCATACACATGTTTAACAAGTGCCTCAAGTTTGGGCAGAGAGGAAACCATTTCAGATTTTTGTAGGCATAGGAAACTAACAAAATTCAGATGAACAAAGCATGCATACCAAAGCTTTGCATCCAACAAAGCCTGAGAATCATGTACTACACATGCTGAATCATTTGTGGATTTTTCATAGTCTATGAGCTTATACACACACGGGATAAAATGCCAGAAGCAATAATAACATCACCATTTGATAGATCATGAAATGTGCATCTATCATCAACAAATTTCACGACCAAGACAATCTTGGCTAAAGCTGAAACTGATAACGGATTCTTGTTGATCACTAGTACAAATAAAGCATCCGATAATGTAAAAGAATTACCATCAGTAGTAGTTAGAATGCTCTTACCAACTCCCATGATAGGATAAGAGGAGTCGTTGGTGCATGTGACAATATTCCCTCTAGGGGCAGGCTCGAGTGAAGTGAAGAAACTGTGTTACGAGGTAATATGTTTGGTTGCCCCACTATCAAAGTACTAAACATCTGAGTCTACTACAGACATACACTATTCATGAGGAGATGGGTCATAGCTGCAAACACTGGTAAATGCCCATTCTTCATTCTACACAAGATTACTAGACTCTGTTTTGGGTGTTGAGGCCTTTGTAACAACCATTCCAGCCTCTTTCTTCCTTGCCTTTTTAGCAATTAGTTTTGGACAACTCTTTATGACATGATCATTTTCTTTACAGTATTTGCAAAATAATTTTTGCTTTTCTATTTTCTTCTCATCTTTGTCATCCTTCTTTGATTGTGCATAATTAGCATATTTTTGCTTACTACTAGAAGAGCTCCATTTTCCTTTGCCCTTCTAACTAGGCAGGAAAGCTTGATTTGCAACACACATAATGGACCTGTTTTGCCTCGACTAATCTTCGTGCAATAGAATAAAGACAAATCCTCAAATGCTAAGTCATTTGGATTGCCTTTCATCATTAAATGAAGAGTAGAAGCAAAACTTTGGTATGAATCAGGAAGACCATTTAGAACAGTCTACATAAGTGAACTGTCAAGCAAGACGTGATAAGCAGAAATCAAGTATTCCTTCAAATCTTTGACCTTTGTCAAAAAAATATTTATGGAATCTCCTTCATTCATGTGCTCACTCTCCAACTGTTTTTCAAAGGTAAGCAACACGAGGCTCATTCCTTGCCTGGTATGAAGTGGTAATTGTATCCCAAGTACCCTTAGTTATTCTAAAAGAGCAAACGTGAGGAATAACTACATGTTTGACAAACAAGGCTATCAATGCATGCACCTAAGCATCTCTGCCATCCCAAAAAAATTTCTCTACAATAGGTGCAAAAGGAACTGCATCATGAAACATGAACATGAAGAATATCGTCATCTTCAATGCCATCTGCATCACCTTTAGTAATTGTGTTTGTAGGTTTTATAGGATGTTTTTTAACACCCTGCAAAATATTCCATAGTCCCTTTGCAACCAATACATGATGCATCATATAAGCCCATAATGGGTAATTGGTACTCTCCAACTTATCCTCAATAGCCAATATATGGAATACATCACTGCTTTCAGCCATGGACACTGATTAAAATACCTTGATGTAGGAAATTGATATTTCAAAAAGTTGAATAGAACTACCCTGTCATGTTTAGCTAAAACCTATAGTAGACTTCCAGATGCTTATGATGGTGAACTGAAAGTTGTATATATCTTTGGCACAAAGAGCCAAAATTGCCTACAGAAGCATTGTGATAGTGCATTCGGAGGCCAAAACGAGCTTAGAGCACGATTTTGGCACCACAAAGAAAATATGTTTTGATCTCTTAATAGCCTGAGTATGCTCACCAAATTTCGTGTGATTCTAAGACCGTGACCAAAGAGGTGTCAACGACGTCCTAGATGAAGCGGCAACCTGCTCTGATACCAATTGTTGAAGTTTGAGGTATGCAAAAGCATGCAAATAGCACAAGGAAGAAGATGAAGCTTGGATCATAGCACACAATACTGAATGTATTACCACTAGAATGTACAAAGATAAGTAACTCGTTAGGGCAATAGGTGTATATACAAGTCGGGGAACAAAACTCCTAAAGAGGGAAAAAAGTGCCTCGGTGGTAGTGTGTTCACACACATCACTACCTAAATATACCAATAGGGATTAATTAGTGGAGCTAAGCCTAGGACTGAATATGTAAAGCCACTCACTCAAGCATAACGAAAGGAAGTGGATGAGTGGATTGAAAGACATAGAAGAGTCATATTCATCTTATCTCAACACATTAATAATAATTATTGGTCATATCCAAGACTTGGAATCATCCAAGAAAGTGTGGGAGGCCTTGGAGAGATTATACTCCACCTCCATAAAGGAATGAAAGATTCAACTCAAGAATGAGTTGAACAACTTAAAAAAGACTTCAAATAGTAGCATCAATGATTATATCGTCAAGGTAAAAGGGATTACAGATGCCTTAGGATCAATAGGCAGCTCCATCGATGATAGGGATGATAAAAAATGGAGGCCATTCACTACTTCAGTATATGTGAGGGACTCATTACAAGATTTTGAGCAATTATTTACACTCATTGTGCTGATGGGAATGAGCCTCAATGGAGGTCATTCAAAGGACAATGAAGCCCAAGTCTTTTATGCAGGTAAAGGCAAAGGAAAGAGAGGCGGACACAATGGACAAGGTAGAGGTAGAGGAAGATCAAGCAATGATCAAGATGGAGTGAGTCAAAACTATGGAAGAAGGGGAAGAGGAAGAACTAGGGGAAGACGAGATCGATATCAAGGAAGAGACTACACAAAGGAATGCTACAACTGTGGCAAGCCAAGCCACTTTGCAAAGGAATGTTACTCAAAGGGAAACCAAGGAAGCCATAAAAAGAATCAAGGTAACTATGCAAATACTTCAAATACATCAAAGAATGATAATCTCTTAGCCATTATTCAAAGAAATGGTAAAAGAGAATGGATAGAAACCACATGGCACATTGATAGTGGATGTTCAAATCACATGAGCTTCAATAGGGAAATGTTTTGTAATTTGCATGAACCAAGCACACAAGGGCATGTAGAAATAGGGGATGACACTGGGCATAGGATCACACACATAGGTGATGTTCCTTTAGATAAAACTCAGAATGCAAAGTGACTTAAAGTGTGTTACATGTACCGACAATCACAAAGAATTTAGTATCAGTTGGACAAATGGTTGAAAAAGGGTAAGTAGTCAAGTTCAACAACAAAGGATGTTTTGTGGAAGACCCAAACCAAGGCTACAAACGGATAGCTAAACGAAAGAAGGAAGGAAAACTATTCACCATGGAGGTAAAACCACCCTCATCACATACAGTCTATTTGACAATTGGCAGTAAGCAAATAGCTTAGGTGGATTTGTGGCACAAGATGATTGGCCACATAAACCTTCAAAAGATGAAGGATATGCAAAGGAGAGGAGTGGTAAGTGGTCTTCCAACTTTCCACTCTCAAAGTATGCAACATGTGTGTGAAGCATGTCAATTCAGGAAGCAAGCAAGGCTTCCATTCAAGACGAGTACACAAAGAAGCAAATTTCTATCGGACCTCATTCACACCGATGTATGGGGACCAACCAAAGAACCCTCATTGGGAGGCAATCAATACTTTTTTATTGTTATACTTTATGGAATAATGGAATGTTAAATGGATTTTAATGCCTTGAGGTTTTTAATGTGTTTGGTGTTTTGATTTAGCACGTGAAGATTCAAGAGAGTATGAATGCACATGGACTTATTCAAATATTTTTGAGATATTTAGAAGATAGTTATTTTTAGAAGATAGTATTTTTATTTATTTTTGTAAAAATAATAGATCACTTTAGAAAGTGACATTTTTTGTAAAAATAAAAAATCACAATTTTGAAAATAATGCAAAAGCAAGCTTTTCAAAGTGCTTCCCTCATGTATCTTCTATTGAGGATGAGTGAAAAATACCAATAAATACACATGCTCTAATAGACTCATCCATCAGAGTATGTGGGGGGAGATTTTACCCAATCTGGTGTCAAGTCTCTTGTGTCTTTCTATTCTCTGAGTACTTTTTGTGTGATTTCATTTTTGTACTATCCTCTGCATACCTACGTCTGTGGGATCTGAAGGTCAATAGTTATCTTCATTGATGATCATACCACAATGACATGGTTGTATTGTATGAAGTCAAAAGATGAAGTTGTTAGTCACTTTAAAGCTTTCAAAGCACTTGTTGAAAAGGAAATGGGCAGGTTCATAAAGATCCTTAGATCTGATTGAGGGGGGAGAATATTTCTCCAAGGAATTTTTTGAATTTCTAATTCATAACTGCATCAAGAGACAATATACATGCATGTATACAACTCGGCAAAATTGGATTCTAGAGAGGAAAAATAGGCATATAGCTGAAGTGGCAAGATTGAAGCATGGTACAGTAAGAAACTAGATCTATCTCACCTCAAGATATTTGGTTGTGTATGTTACGTGCACGTGCCTTATGAATTGACACATAAACTTGAAGCTATGTGGAATCAATCCACAAAAGGAAGTAAGCCCAAAGCTTTGCGGAAAGCATCAAACTTCTCCCTAGGCAGAGCTAGATCATTGCCTCACAAAGAACATTATGTGGGTTTTGAGGATGTTATGCATGTGTGCACGTCTCTCCTCTCCTCTCTCTCCATCCATCTCCTCCTTGCTCCTCTTGTGAGTCCATCAAAGCCATTCATTGGTAGCAGAGGATGTTGAAGGTTGATGTGCAAGGAGCTTCAATGGAGGTTTAGGGTTCAAGAGGTGAATGTGCATGTCGATATCTTTATGATACTTGTTCGATGATAACTTGATATAGGAAGTTTGGATTGGCAGGATTGAAAGTTCTATATAGAGCTACAATTTCATGAAAGGGGACAAATGAGATTTGGAATTTTAGTCTTTCAAAACTTTGAAAAACGTAGAGTGATATAGAAGTTGAATCTACAATCACTTAGACAACTCGTGAGTTTTTTGGCTGTAGTTGATTCTTAAAGATTGGATTGGTGTGATTTGAAGTGCTATGCATAGTTTCGAAAAGCATAAAAAATACAAACAAGTAGGTAGTCCAAATTGTGAGTGCAAGATTACCAGAAATGAAGAATGCACACCAATAGTGCTTCAGGTGAAGATGAAATTGACAGTAGGTGCTCGTTTTGCCTATATTTATAGTTACACACCTTGGATTGAGGTGTTCTAAGTGCTTTTGTGTAGAAAATAAAAAATTCTTCAACTTTGAAGAGGTCATAGGCAAATCATGAAGTTTGGAGCATGAAAAATGCAATATAGAGATTATCATATTTTTCCTATGCAACCCTAAAGATAGTTGAAGATTGAAATTATCTTCAAATATCTTGTCAACTCTTAGTTTAGAGCTTGATTGGTGCAAAGATAGTTAGGATAACTACGTGTGAGCACTTGTGATTTGGTCTTGGTTTCCATTTGACCATGTATGATCAATCTGATAGCTCCTCCCTATGAAACTTGAGCATGATCTTGTCAAGACTTTGGGCATGTGGGATGGCATCGAGGTATACCTTTCACGTTTATGCCATCATGAGTTTGATGCTAGTATTGTGAATGGATGTATAGTGGCATTGTGATCTATATATTGTTTATGCCACTTTTGTTACAACTTTACTTATCAATTGCAGACAATTTATGAGATTTGTTTTTGGATCTTACTTAGTACTTGTACTCTTATTTTCTTTACACGTACGTGATCTAAATAGGATCCTCAATTGCACATCCGTTTGTCACCTTGATTGGCTACTCCATTAGCATATGGTCATTTATTTATGATTGTATTTTCTAGTGTGATTTTTATCATTAGTGGATGGTATATTCCCATATATTTTGGTTTGGAGTGCGTTTTATATAGGAGATGTTGCAAACATTTTGTAAGCGTTTATGCTAATAAAGTACTCTAGTGGATCCTTGATGCTTATGTGATAGCTTTGCATCATTTCTTATCTCCGTTTGCTTGGATGTGGATATACGTTATTCGTGATAGGTTTGACCATCTTGCAAGATTCATTCTTAAGTGGGAGGTGTATTGCCATTGTATTGGCATGTATTGCTATGAACTTTTGGCATGTGTATTTTCCATTATGTTTGGTTGAATCATTTATAGATGGTGAGAGGTTACTTATTCTTCTTTTGCTACTAGATATCTTGTTTTGATTTCTCGATTTATAGGGGATACTTTGTCGAATTTTTACTATGATTCTTTCATATCTACTTGGTCATTTTGGAGACTTGGTGAGTAGCATACTCATGGTTTTATGTGCATGCTAGATGCATGTTATGTGATCGATGGTTCACATGGTTCTTTTCTTGAGCGAGACATGTATGATGTGACTTATGCATACGGATATGCAAGTGTGATCCTATTAAGGATAGCGAATTGTTTCTAGTCTCTTATTACATTGTTAGTCTCTTGGCTTGTCAACATGATTTCTTCTTGGTTTGATGGCACTAATTTTTTGAGATGGAAAGTTTAGATATGGCATGCATTGGTTCATGTAGGGTTACACATGTATGCCACTTTTCATGTTACACCACATCGTGAGTGGCTTTGTCAATTCTCAAGTGAGACTCATGGACATGTGCACATGCTTGATGGTACAATATATGATTAAGGGTGCAAGAGATGTATGCCTTATACTACCCAGTGGAGCATCATTTACAATAGACATGTATGTTATGTGCCTTCATTCCTTATGAGCTTGATTTCAATTAGCTACTTGCAAGAGAGAAGATTTTATGCATTCCTTGGTGAACATCATTTTCCATTGTAGTTGGGACAACTTATGCTTGTCATAGGTGCTAGGATTGGTCACATGTATCCACTCTAGGCATTCCATATGAGAGAAAATCGCATCTCACTAGAAGTTTAGCCTTATGTCGAGTGTGAGACTCGCCATGTCGCATTTGTTTCTACCTATAGATATATCTATTGACATTCATGATGCACATGTATGGTAGGATTCAGATTCTTGGATGGATGCAAATATAGAGCATGCTTTGGATGCTCATGGTGCTTTTGTGGAGCATGGTTTGGTTGATCATGTCGATGCTCATGTGGAGCACACTTTTGATGGTCACTTCGATTTTTTAGGGCATGATATGGATGTTGAGATAGAGCATTATGATGATATTCAATTAGAGTGTGATCATCAGATCGACCTCGGCATTAATGCCGTGTGGCTAGTTCATGTGGGAGATTGTTGGGGATGTAATGCTCATGTGAACTTACCCTATATTCATAAATATATATTATTTATAGAGCATTGCCTCATAGAGAAGATTATTTGGGTTTCAAGGCCCTGACACATGTGTGTGCATATCTCCTCTCCTCTTTATCCCTCCCTCTCCTCCTTAATCCTCTTGTTCACTCCACCAGAGCCCTTCAGATAGGACGATCACTAATGGATATGTTTATCATGCTAGGGAAGAAGACCATCTCATGGATGTCAAAGAAACAGCCAAAAATGGCTCTCTCCTCGACCAAAGCTAAGTATAGAGGCTTAGAAAAAGTCTCTTGTGAGCTTATTTCGCTCAAGGAATTGTTTGTTGATCTTCATTTGTAGGTTAAGAAAGTTCCTATTTTTTGTAAAAATATAGGTAGCATATGCTTGGCTCAAAATCCTGTTTCCTATGCAAGATCCAAGTATATAAAAGTGCATTACTACTTTATTAGAGAGAATATCATGTCAAAGGATGTAATGGTGGAGCCTTTCAATACAAAGGACTAAAATGCAGATATGTTTACCAAAGCTTTGGATGGAAAAAAGCTACAATGCTTGAAGCCATGCATTGGAACGAAGGATCTAGGCATTGAGACTTGAGGGGGAATGTTGAAAGTCAAATCTCAACCACGCAAAAGGACTCACTCACGAGTTTTGCACGCATACCAATACAAAAAGAGGTTTCAAATTTGTGGAATCAAGTTAAGAGCTCTGAAAATTCAATTAAATTCAAATCGCATCAATTACCTACAAAAAGGTGCACCTAGACTGATTGGTGGGTGGTTAGCTAGATTGTAGGAAGTGTAAAAGCTCTATATAAGCACCATTTTTCCTTTGTTTCTTTATTTTCTATGCATTCCAAGAGTTTCTTGCTTAGTTTAGTGGTCCTAAACTTGAATAAGCATCCTCCGTGCTTGCTTATCGCATTTTCACATGATTTTGCTCCTCGCGATCTAGAGGCATAGTTAGGTTTTTACAAATCTATTTGTTATAGATTGTAGCATATTGTTTACTCACTCATTTTAATCCTTTTTTATTGATGTCAAGATTCATTTGGTCACTCATATAACACCCCAAAGTTTTCCAAATTTCCAAGTTCGTTTACTGAGTGATTTGTGAGAAATTGCCAAGTTTGTGAAGCTATATCTCTGCACATAGGTAGAGAGTGTTGCAAACAAAGAGCATTTCTTGCAATGGATGGTTCTCTCAGTTGGGACATCCATTGGGCATGATTCAATATGCATTAGATAGCTCTCATGGTCTAGTTTAAGCTTGCAAAGTTGCATTGTAGATCTCTATACATGTATAGCTAAAAGTCCTGAATAGTGAGCATATATCACCGTTTGTGGGCCTAGTGGAGGGCAACCGTCTTCCATTGTTGCATTGGGGTGTTATCCACCATCAGTGGGTACTAAAGGAATGCCCATACACATGTACAAGTCACCAACTCATGCCCATTGAGAGAAATTATACAACTATTGAGAGAGAGGGGCTAGGCATGATCCACATACTAAAGATGTTTTCAAAATAGTTATTATTGCATAAACTCATTTGTTTTGTAGACCATCAAGCCCTTGTAACTTCTGTGTGTATTTGAGGATGTGATGAAGATGGGTGTGCATGCTTTATGTGTATGATGTGTGTATGGATGTAAGTTAATTATATATATTTGTAGTTTTTGTTAGCCATGTTTTCTTGGTTCGCATGGTGGGGTTCGGAAAAATCCTTTTTGGGAAGTTGGCAGATTGTTGGAACTTTGGATAGGTACATGCCTACATGTGAAAAGGAGATACTAGATGCACATAAAAGGTGGCACACGCAAGATGATTCTTATGTCTTGGATCGGAAGGAGGGAGGGGAGTAAAAGGATTTTTTAAAAAATACTACTTTTCATGTGGGTTTTTGGAGAGCACCAAAAGGAAAGTAGAATGTGATAGGCAGAGGACAAAAAAGGAGGAGGTTCCACCCAACAAGGAAAAAGAAGGTTACACTTGATAATGGAAGAAGAAGAGTATCATCGATAATGGCATGAGTGTTTCGAATAGATAAAGAAGGGGACAGATAGTAGCAAAAAAAGCAAGAATGTAGAGGTGTAAAATCTCACTTGCTTGGAAATTATTCAAACACTAGTCTCCACAATAAAATTTTGGATCATATTTTGATAATTTGCATGAACATAAAGAGGTCGTTCATTATTCACAAGCTGCATATGCCTACTATTTGATTGAAGTGCTCTATATATTATGCAAAACTTTGAAGGAAGCATCGGTAAAAACTCACTTCAAAATAGCATTGTTATCATCATAGTTGAAATTCCCAAGCTTATGTACATGAATAAACTCATTGCATATAGCATGAGTATAGAGAAATTAAGAGTTAAAGGTCTCTTTCCACACACAAGGTAGTCTTAGCAGCCCAAAATGATTTCCCACAATCTATTAGAACTCTGAGCTTTGACATGATGTTCAGTATTTCTAATTAACTTATTGCTTTGTTCTTTGATACTTGGATCAAAGTATGGTCTGATAGGAGGTAATTATAAATATTCATGATCTATATATGGTGTACGCAAATGCTTGCCTTGATAGGAGGATGATGATAGAGATAAGGCTCTATGTGTTCTATATATTATTTATGCCACTTGGTTACTACTTTACTTATCGATTTCACACAATTTATGAGAGTTGTTTTTGGATCTTACTTAATACTTGTATTCTTGTTTTCTTTATAGGTACATGATCTAGATTGGAGCCTCAGTTGCACATCCGTTTGTCACCTTGCTTGGCTATTCCATTCGCATATGGTCATTGATTTAATATCTTATTTGTGAGTGTAATTTTTAGCATAAGTGGATAGTATATTTCCACATATTTTGGTTTTGAGTCCATTTTATAGAGAAGATGCTGTCAAAATTTTGTCAGCTTTTATGCAAGAAGAGTACTCTAGTGAATTCTTGATGCTTATGTGATAGCTTTGGATCATTTATTATCTCCATTTGCTTGGACGTGGTCATAGGTTATTTGTGGCAGGTTGGACCATCTTGCAAGGTTCATTTTTAAGTAGGAGGTGTATCACCATTGTATGGGCATGTATGGCCTTCAGGTTTTTGTTGGAGCAAGTTTATGACAAGCCTAAGTATTGGCTTGAGTCCCACAAAGTCATAGAAGAAGCTTTACAATAAAGACTATGTAAAGTGCATTTGTGAACTACCTCTTGTAACTTTTTGAAGACCACTTGATCAAAATAGGAAAGAGAAGCCACGAATTCGTGATTTATGGTAGTTGCAGAAACTAATTGATTGAAGAGTGATTGTGGGAAGTTAGGCTCCCAAGATCAACTATAAATACATGGTAGTCTTAGTTGTGGTCATGTGAAGACCTCCAAGAGCTGAGCTTTATGCCATATCAAGGTGTGCTTCCAAAGCACACATATGAATCCGTAATTTCATTGTATTGTACAATCAATATACTTCCATTTTCATGATCATGTGAGTTCATATCTTCATGTTCTTGTAAAGTGTACTGTTCACTGCCATATCTCTCAGTTTTCTCAATCATATTGCAGAGATGCTTTCTCTGAGTTTGGTGCATCATTTTTAGTGATTTAACTTGGTAAAGTTAGCTCTCTACGTCTATTGTATCCTCACCAATGTTCATTGTATTTGGATGTTCCAATCTTCAGGTATGATCATTTGAAGTCAACTGTGTCACCTCATCTTCTTCTTCTCTGGCAGCACTCTCTCATAACAGTGATCTTGTCAGAGTTGTTTCTCATTGTGTACTTCACCATTTTCTTTGATTTAAAGCTTATTGGATTTAGCCCACTGTCTATTATATTCCTACAAGATTTCATAATCATTTGATTCTTAAATCTTGAGATATGTACATTTTACTGATCATGGGTCTGTGTACTGTTGCAGCCCGAGAAAATCGGGATCATCCTTTGACTTGCTAAGCTTGTTTCTCTTTGTGTAGTTCATCTTTTTTATCAAATCACTCATGATTGTTAGCTTAATAAGTGTATAAGAGTTACCCAAAAGGAATTAAGTTAATTGCTGCTATGAACAGAGAATTGTTCAAAACTTTGGACAGGTGTATGAACATAAATAGCAAGTTTTTGGCCCTTGAATCTACTCCAACTTATTTGTTTTGATTCAACTTTTTGAGAGTGATCTTCCAAGGTATATAGGGTGTCTAATACATCTTTTGGAAAGCTAAAAGGGCCCTCAAAACATCTCTAGACTTCATTTGGTTGGTGTAGTGCAAAGTGTTTGCAGCACCACTTCATCTTCATCAACTACAAATCCATCTCTTCACAGTGGTATCAGAGCAAGGTTGGACAACATGGCAGATGGATTTCCTTCATCATGACAAATTGGATATAGGTAATTACTCAGCTTGGTCATTAAGGATGGAAGCTTATCTCCAAGGTAGAATTTTATATGGTTATGTGATTGGAGATGAAGTTATGCCAAGTTTTAGGAACAAAAGTCAACCAACACAAGAAGAGCAAGAAAGATTGAGCACATGGTGCTCCAAGGATGCACTTGCAAGGTCTTATCTCCTCAACTCTATCTCATATTTTTTGTTGCCTCACATTAGAAGTTGTAAGACATCTGAGGAAGTGTGGGATGCACTTGAAGCCTTCTTCTCTTCAAGTACCAAAGCTAGGAAGCATCAACTATGGCTGGATTTCACAACTCTCAAGAAAGCTCCCAAACAAAATGTGACTCATTTTGTCACAACACTATCAATGCATGTGCCTAAGCATCTCTACCATCCCAACAAATTTGCTTTGTAGTAGGTGCAGTTTTAACTGCAACATAAACATGAACATGAAGAATATCACCATCTTCAACACCATCTACATCACCTTCAGCAACTATGTTTGCCGGTGAAATAGGATGTTTTTCAACACCCTGCACAATATTCCACAGTTCTTTTGCAACCAATACATGACACATCATATAAGCCCACAATGGGTAATTGGTACCATCCAACTTATCCTCAATAGCCAACATACAGAATACATCATTGCTTTCATCCATGGCCACTGATTAAAATACCCTAATGCAAAAAAATGATTGTATCTCAAAAAGTTGAACAGAACTACTCTATCGAGTTTTGCTAAACTTGTAGCAGAATTTGAGATGCTTATACTTGAGAACCAAAATTTGTATATATATTTGGTACAAAAAGATAAAATTTCTTATATAAGCACTATGATATTGCATGCATAGGCCCAAAAACGAGCTTAGATCGTGATTTTGGCACCATAGAGTGAGGCAGCTTTGATCCCCCTAATCATCTTGTGTATGTTCACCAGATTTCCTATGATTCTGAGACTATGACCAGAGGGTTGTTGACGATGCCCTAGATGAAGTGGCGACCTACTCTGATACCAACTGTTGGAGTCAAAAGTCTGTGGAAGCAAGCGAATAACACAAGGAAGAAGAAGAAGCATGTGAATAGCCATGCATCAAACATGTAGTAGGAGTTCTCTAAACGTTTATGCAAAATCCCAAAGTGCAACATCTAATGGAAGCCAAGAGAGTTCTTAGATGTCTCAAGGGCAGTATAAATGAAGGTTAATTCTATGCTTACGATGAGGATTTGTAGGTAAAAGCCTATTGTGATGCAGATTGGGTAGGTTCAAAAGATGATAGGAGAAGTACAAGTGGCTATGTTGTCATGATTGGAAGCAAGACTATCGCATGGAGCTCTAAGAAGTAGCCAACAATAGCCCTATTTTCAATCAACGCTAAATATAGAGCCTTAGCCCTCGTCAAATGTGAGATTATGTGGCTAATCAAGCTCTTTAAAGACTTGAATTTGTAGGCAAAATAGATTCCAATAATGTGTGACAATATGAGCATTGTACACCTAGCTTTGAATCAAGTTTTTCATGCTAGGTCCAAGCACATTGAAGTACACTATCACTTCATAAGAGGGAAGGTGATTGCAAAAGAGGTGAAGGTGGAGCATGTAAGTACCAAAGATCAATATGCAGATATGTTTACAAAAGGATTGGAAGGAACAAAGCTACTAAAATTCAAAAGAAGCATTGGCATGATAGATTTAAGTTCAAGGCTTGAGGGGGAGTATTAAAAATCAAGTCTTGAAGATGACCAAAATTTAGTGTTCTTTTTGGTACTTTTTCGGTATTTTTCTAGTGGCCTAAAAATCTAAGTGTAACGAAGTCTGATGTCTCTCCAGTGTTTTCCTGGTATGTTTCCGATACTTTTCTGATGACTTAAAAGTCTTAGGGGTTATGCAATCTGGTGTCTCTCTAGTGTTTTTTTTTTTGTATTCTGATATGTTTTGGCATGCAAATGTTTCGAATATTTGACTAAACAACGCAGGTATGTATGATAGGCGGACCTATCAATTGGAGGCTTCAGATCACGAATTTCATCTATCAAGAAGCCTCAACCACTTTCCTAAATCAGAGCTTACTAAAAATGTTAAAGAGATTGATTGAGAGATTCTTGCAAAATTGTAGGAGCACTTTTTGGACAGCCTATATATGTATGAATCAAAGTCATGAAGATAAGTCCATGACCTCTACTCTCTCTTCCTAGAGTTAGAATAGAGTGTAAGAAAGTTATTTTATGCAACCCTCTTGCTTAGTTAGTCATTTCGCTAGTTTATTCTTCTCTGTAGTTAACCACTGCTCACTACCTCTCTTAGGAGTGAGCTAATGTCCAGCACTATTTTGTTTTGTTTGTAACTCCCTCTTCCAATATCCATTTCAAGTGATTTCAATTGCATTTGATTGCTTATAGAGTATATTCAATGTGGTGTGATTTGTGTGACTATGTTCCAAGTGATCTTTGAGTGGAGTTGTAAACAGTAAAGGTGTGTCATTGCACATAGGTAGATAGCAGTATCGACAACTAGTCTAACTTGTAGAGAGACAAAATAGTGACTCAAGGTCATTAAGGAAAAACAACTTGTGAGGGCCTAAAACCTTCCAAAACTACATAGGGATGTTGAATTTTCCCCCAACAGTCATGATGCTGATCTAACTCTTAAAGTTTTAGTGATGGAGATTGGGCTAGATGTAAAGATGAAAGAAGATCCACAAGTGGATATGTGGTAATAACAGGAAACAAGACATTAATATAGAGCTCAAAGAAACAACCTACAGTTGCTTTATCTTCTACAAAAGCTGAGTATAGAGGTTTAACATTGGCTAATACTAAGATTATGTGGTTTAAAAAGTTATTTCACAACTTGAATATGAAGGTTGATTTACCATTGACATATGGGAATAATTTGAACAACATTCATATGAGCTCAAATCCTATTTTTCATGCTACAACAAAACATATAGAGCTACACTATCATTATGTTTGAGAGAAGGCCATAAACAATGAAGTTTAGGTTTCTTTTGTTGGAAAAAAGGATCAAATTGTAGATATCTTTATCAAATCCTTGGATGAACAAAAGCTTCAATGATTCAATTATATTATGGGCATGACGGAAATACCTTTTGAAACTTGAGGGGGACAATGTTCAGAACATTTTTTAGGTATGGGTTAAGGAACAAGTTCCAAAATATGTAAATACCTTTGGGAGGTCTTAAAATACTTCAAGGAGGTAGCCAAAGTACCATCTGATATCTAGATGATGATGATGATGAACCAAATGAGTGAGTCACAAGGGAGTTGATGTGGCATCCTAGTGGAAGCTTGATATGGCTAGTTCTCAAATTCCATCCATACTTTGCTTATTTGAGCACTTAAGTCACGCAATAACCCCACCCAACTGTCTACCACAACTTTAGAATTATTAGAAGGACTTGGGTTATTTTTTCACGTTATAATAAGAGAGGAGAAGTCTTGATCTTCTTTGAAGTCCAAGATAGTCATATGCCTATCTCTCCACTACTATAGTTTTATGGATAGAGATTGTAGAGTTTGTATATCCCTTGTTATATATCCACATCACATGTTTAATGGTTCATTGAAACGCCCTTACTGTATATCTGTATCTTATAAAGTTTCACATTCATTGGATTTGTAACATGAGGGTACTGGTCTTTGCAAGTAATATGTGTTCTTAGGTTTATCTTCATTCAAGGTCTCCATTAAACCTCAAATTTGCAAAGGTCATATCTCCTTATGTATTTACCTCATTTGAGTTTTCTTTATCTAATTGAAAAGCTCTTAATGTCTGGTATATGTATATAAAAGAGTTTTAAAAAATTCTAATTGAATAGAGAGCAGAAATCTCTACAAGCATGACTAATTTTTTACACAAGTTTGTGAGAAGCTCTACTAGTTCCTAGGGGGTTTCACATACTTCTAGCTATACTTTGGAGGTAAATAAACTCCAACATAAGCTTCAAAAAAATGGGGTGGTAGAGAGGAAGAACATATATATAGTAGAAATGGCTAGAACTACATTAAATGAAATGAATGTTCCTAATTTGTATTGGGTTAATGCAAAAAATATAGCCGTATAAATTATGAAAAGGTTTTCATCATCAAGAGTACATGGAATTACACCTTATGAAGCTTGGTGTGGTAAGAAACCCAACCTTTAAAATCTCAAAGTATTTGGTTGTGTGTGTTATGTTCACATACCTCAAGAATTGAGACACAAGTTAGACCCAAAGGCAGATAAGTTTATATTTCTTGGGTATTCTTTAGGGCAATAGGGATCTAGATAACCCTAGCATCAAAGAGATTAAGGTGTCTAGGGATGTAATATTTGATGAGTTTTTGCCTTGGTATCATAGCAAAGATGTGTTAGGGGTTGAAGTTTCATATGAAGTCGAGAAGAAGTTCAAAGAGCAACAACAAAGCATGGAGATGAGTGGTCCAACTACTTCTAGCACACCATCAGAGGAAAATAGTAAATCAGCTTGGAGGACATATAATTAAGATCATTCAAGTGAAGGAAACAACAACAGAAAAAGAAAATACAAAAAATGAAGACCATCAATGGGTAGACATGGACTCTACAAGTAATGAAGATGTGAAGAAATTAGAAACTCCAAGATTTAAAGCATCTAAACCGAAGAGGAGGATATGCTTTCCTAAATGGAGAGCTTGAAGAGGTAGTCTTCATGGAGAAGCTCCAAGGTTTTGAATATGAGATGTTTCCACATCATGTATGTAGGATTAAAAAGGTTCTTTGTGGAGTATAGGTCAATAATTGGTTCTCTCTTTGTATGCTACTATGACAATACCAAATATTGCACATGTAGTTGGAGTGTTATCTCAATTTTAGCAAGCACCAAGAGTACTTCATCTTGTTGCCACCAAAGGGGTACTTAGGTACCTCAAATGATCATCAAATGAAGGGCTATATTATCCATTTGATGATGGATTACATGCACAAGCTTATTGTGATGCTGATTGGGCAGGTTCCAAAGATGATAGTGTTGGGGATGTACGGGTCGTATGACCTTATCCCTATATATATATATATATATATATATATATATATATATATATATATATATATATATATATATATATATATATATATATATATATATATATATATATATATATATATATATATATATATATATATATATCGTTTATAGATCATTGTCTCACAAAGAACATTATGTGGGTTTTGAGGATGCTATGCATGTGTGCACACCTCTCCTCTACTCTATCTCCCTCCATCTCCTCCTTGCTCCTCTTGTTAGTCCATCAAGGCCATTCATTGCTAGAAGAGCATGCTAAAGGCTGATGTGCAAGGAGCTTCAATGGATTTTTAGGGTTCAAGATGTGAATGTGCACGTCCGTATCTTTTTTATAGTTGTTCGATATTTTGATGATAACTCGAGATAGGAAGTTTGGATTGGCAGGATTGAAAGTTCTACGTAGCTATCATAGAGAGCTACAATCTCATGAAAGGGAACAAATCCGATTTTGAATTTTAGTCTTTCAAAAATTTGAAAAACGCAAAGTGATGTAGAAGTTGAATCAACAATCACTTAGACAATAGGTGAGTTTTTTGGCTGTAAGTTGATTCATAAATATTGGATTGATGTGATTCAAAGTGTTATGCATGGTTTGGAAAAGCATAAAAAACATCAACAAGTAGATAGTCTAGATTTTGAGTGCAAGATTACCAGAATCAAGAACATGCACCAATAGTGCTTCAGGTGAAGATGAAATTGAGAGTAGATGCTCGTTTTGCCTATGTCTATAGTTACACACCTTGGATTGAGGTGTTCTAAGCACATTTGTGTAGAAAAGAAAAAATTCTTCAACTTTGAAGAGGTCATAGGCAAATCATGAAGTTTGGAGCATGAAAAATGCAATATAGAGATTATCATATTTTTCCAGTGCAACCCTAAAGATAGTTGAAGATTGAAATTATCTTCAAATATCTTTTGAGCTCTTGGTTTAGAGCTTGATTGGTGCAAAGATAGTGGGGATAACTGTGTGTGAGAATTTGCGCTTTGGTCTTGGTTTCCATTTGACCATGTATGATCACTGTGATAGCTCCTCCGTATGAAAATTGAGCATGACCTTGTCAAGTCTTTGGCATGTGGGATGGCATTCAGGTATACCTTTCATGTTTATGCCATCATGAGTTTGATCATAGTATTGTGAATGGATGTATAGTGGCATTGTGATCTATATCTTGTTTATGCCACTTGGTTACAACTTTACTTATCAGTTGCACACAATTTATGAGATTTGTTTTTGGATCTTACTTAGTACTTGTATTCTTATTTTCTTTACAAGTACATGATCTAAATTGGAGCCTCGATTGCACATATGTTTTTCAGCTTGATTGGCTATTCCCTTTAGCATATGAACACTTATTTATGATCTTATTTGCTAGTGTGATTTTTAGCATTAGTGGATGGTATATTCCCATATATTTTGGTTTAGAGTGCATTTTATAGAGGAGATGTTGCAAACCTTTTGTAAGCGTTTATGCTAGTGGAGTACTCTAGTGGATCCTTGATGCTTATGTGATAGCTTTGGATCATCTCTTATCTCCATTTGCTTGGATGTGGACATAAGTTATTCATGATAAGTTTGACCATCTTGCAACATTCATTCTTAAGTGGCAGGTGTATTGCCGTTGTATTGGCATGTATTGCTATGAACTTTTGGCATATGTATTTTCCATTATGTTTAGTTGAATCAGTGATAGATGGTGAGAGGTTACTTATTCTTCTTTTGCTACTAGCTATCTTGTTTTGATTTCTCAATTTATAGGGGATACTTTGTTGAATTTTTCCTAGGATTCTTTCATATCTACTTGGTCATTTTGGAGACCTGGTGAGTAGGATACTCATGGTTTTATGTGCATGCTAGATGCATGTTTATGTGATAGATGGTTCACATGGTTTCTTTCTTGAGCGAGACATGTATGATGTGACTTATGCATATGGATATGCAAGTGTGATCCTATTAAGGATAGCGAATTTTTTCTAGTCTCTTATTACATTGTTAGTCTCTTGGCTTGTCAGCATGATTTCTTCTTCGTTTGGTGGCACTAATTTTTGGAGATGGAAAGTTCAGATGTGGCATGCATTGGTTCATCCAGGGTTACACATGTATGCCAGTTTTCATGTTACACCACATCGTGAATGGTTTTATCAATTCTCAGGTGAGACTCATGGACTTGTGCACATGCTTGATGGTACAATATATGATAAAGGGTGCAAGAGGTGTATGCCTTTTACTACCTAGTGGAGCATCATTTACAATAGACATATGCGTTATGTGCCTTCATTCCCTATGAGCTTGATTTCAATTAGCTACTTGCAAGAGAGAAGATTTTATGCATTCCTTGGTGAACATCATTTTCAGTTGCAGTTGGGACAACTTATGCTCTTCATAGGTGCTAGGATTGGTCACATGTATCCACTCTAGGCATTCCATATGAGAGACAATCTCATCTCACTAGAAATTTAGCCTTGTGTGGAGTGTGAGACTGGCCATGTCGCATTTTTTTCTACCTATAGAGCAGCCTCCATGTTTGCTTATCGCATTCGCACATGATTTTGCTCCTCTCTATCTAGAGGCATAGTTAGGTTTTCACAAATTTGTTTGTATGAGGTTGTAGCATATTGTTTTAATCCTTTTTTATCGATTTCAAGATTCGTTTGGTCACTCATATAGCACCCGAAAGTTTGCCAAATTTTCAAGTTTGTTTACTGACTGGGTTGTGAGAAATTGCAAGTTTGTGAAGGTATATCTTTACACATAGGTAGAGAGTGTTGCAAACAAAGAGTGTTTCTTGCAATGGATGGTTCTCCCAGTTGCGACATCTATTGGGCATGATTCAACATGGATTAGATAGCTCTCATGGTCTAGTTTGAGCTTGCAAAGTTGGATTGTAGGTCTCTATACATGTATAGCAAAAAGTCCTAAATAGTGAGCATATATCACTGTTTGTGGGCCTAGTGGAGGGCAACCATCTTCCATTGTTGCATACAGGTGTTAGAATTATCCCCCATCAATGGGTACTAAACAAATGCCCATACACATGTACAAGTCACCAACTCATCCCCATTGAGAGAAATTATACAACTATTGAGAGAGAGGGGCTAGACATGATCTACATACTAAAGACGTTTTCAAAATATTTATTGTTGCATAAATTCAGTTTTTTTGTAGACCATCACACCCTTGTAACTTGTGTGTGTATTTGAGGATGCGATGAAGATGGGTGTTCATGCTTTATGTGTATGATGTGTGTCTGGATGTAAGTTAATTATATATATTTGTAGTTTTTGTTAGCCATGTTTTCTTGGTTTGCGTGGAGGGGTTCAATAAAATCCTTTTTGGGAAGTTGGGAGATTGTTGTAACTTTGGATAGGTACATGCATACATGTGAGAAGGAGATTCTAGATGGGCATAAAAGGTGGCACACGCAAGATGCTTCTTATCTCTTGGATCAGAAGGAGGGAGAGGAGTAAAAGGATTTAAAAAAAAAAATTCTTTTTCATGTGGGTTTTGGGAGAGCACCAAAAGGAAAGTAGAATGTGATAGGCAGAGGGCAAAAAAGGAGGAGGCTCCACCCAACAAGGTAAAATTAAGATACACTTGATAATGGAAGAAGAAGATAATCATCGATAATGGCAAGAGTGTTTTGAACGGATAAAGAAGGGGACAGATAGTAGCAAAAAAAAAATCAAGAATGTAGAGGTGTAAAATCTCACTTCCTTGGAAAATATTCAAACACTAGTCTCCACAATAAAATTTTGGATCATATTTTGATAATTTGCATGAACATAAAGAGGTCCTTCATCATTCATAAGCTGCATATGCTGACTATTTGACTGAAGTGTTCTATATACTATGCAACACTTTGAAGGAAACATCGGTAAAAACTCACTTCAAAATAGCATTTTTATCATCATAGTTGAAATTCCCAAGCTTATGTACATGAATAAACTCATTGCATATAGCATGTGTATAGAGAAATTAAGATTTGCAGGTCTCTTTGCACACACAAGGTAGTCTTAGCAGCCCAAAATGATTTCCCACAATCCATTGGAACTCCGAGCTTTGACATGATGTTATGGATTTCCAATAAACTTATTGATTTGCTCTTTGATACTTGGATCGAAGTATAGTCTGATAGAAGGTAGTTACAACTATTCATGATTTATATATGGTGTACACAAATTCTTGACTTGATAGGAGGATGATGATAGAGATAAAGCTCTATGTGTTCTATATATTATTTATGCCACTTGGTTACAACTTTACTTACTGATTTCACACAATTTATGAGAGTTTTTTTGGATCTTACTTAATACTTTTATTCTTGTTTTCTTTATAGGTACATGATCTAGATTGGATCCTCAGTTGGACATCCGTTTGTCACCTTGATTGGTTGTTCCAGTAGCATATGGTCATTGATTTAATATCTTATTTGTGAGTGTGATTTTTAGCATTAGTGGATAGTATATTCCCACATATTTTGGTTTTGAGAAGATGCTATCAAAATTTTGTCAGATGTTATGCTAGAAGAGTACTCTAGTGGATTCTTGATGCTTATGTGATAGTTTTGGATAATTTCTTATCTCCATTTGCTTGGACATGATCATAGATTATTTGTGACATGTCACAATCTTGCAAGATTCATTTATAAGTGGGAGGTGTATCACCATTGTATGGGCATGTATGGCCTTCAGTTTTCGGCATGTGTATTTGCCATTATCTTTGGTTGAATCAGTGACAAGTGGTTACAGGTTACTTATTCATCTTTTGCTACTCGTTATCTTGTTTTGATTTCTTAGTTTATAGGGGATACTTTGTCAAATTTTCCCCACGATTCTTTCATATCTACTTGGTCAATTTGGAGACTTGGTGAAGAGGATACTCATGGTTTCATGTGCATTCTAGATGCATGTTTATGTGACAGATGGTTCTCATGGTTTTTTTCTTGAGCAAGACATGTATCATGTGACATGCATATGGATATGCAAGTGTGATCCTATTAAGGATAGAGTATTGTTTTTAGTCTCTTATTACATTGTTAGTCTCTTGGCTTGTCATCACAATATCTTCTTGGTTAGATGGCACTGATTTTTCAAGATGGAAAGATCAGATGTGGGATACATTGGTTCATGTAGGGTTATACATGTATGCCAATTTTCCTGTTACACCACATCATGAGTGGTTTTGTCAATTCTCAGATTAATGGACATGTGTACATGTTTGATGGTACGATATATGACATTAAGGGCGCAAGAGATGTATGGCTTATACTACCTAGTGGAGCATCATTTACATTAGACATGTACGTTATGTGGCTTCATTCCCTATGAGCTTGATTTCAATTAGCCAGTTGTAGGAGAGAAGATGTTATGCATTCCTTGTTGAGCATCATTTTCAAATCTAGTTGGGACAACTTATGCTTGTTATAGGTGCTAGGATTGGGTGCAGGTATCCACTCTAGGTATTCCATATGAGAGACAATCTCATATAAGTGGGAGTTCAGCCTTATGTGTAGTGTGAGACTTGCCATATCTCATTGTTTTCTACATATAGATAGGTCTATTGACATTCATGATGCACATGTATGACATGATTCATATGCTTGGATGCATGCAAATATAGAGCATGCTTTGGATGCTCATGATGCTTTTGTAGAGCATGGTTTGGGTGATGATGTGGATTCTCATGTGGATAACACTTTTAATGATCACTTCGATCCTTTAGAGAATGATGTGGATGTTGAGATAGAGCATTATGATGATACTCGATTAGAGTATGATCATCAAATTGTCTTTGGTGTTGATGTTATGTGGCTAGTTCATGTTTACATGATGATACACTTGGTGTGATAGAACATGATAGCCTTTATGATACACTTTTTGTGGTAGAGCATATTAGCTCTCAAGATGCACAACTAGACACATCCTTGGTTTAATATCTTTGTTCGCCCCACTATCAAAGTACCAAACATCTGAGTCTACTGTAGACATGCACTGCTCATGAGAAGATGAGTCAAAATTGCAAAGACTAGTAAACGCCCATTCTTCTTCCTGTACAAGATTAGCAGACTCTGTTTTCAGTGTAGAGGCTTCTACAAGAACCATTCCGGGTTCTTTCTTCTTTTCCTCTTTAGTAGCCAATTTTAGACAGCTCTTGATGACATGATCATTTGCTTTACAGTATTTGCAAAACAGTTTTTGCTTTTCTGATTTCTTCTCATCTTTGTCTTCCTTCTTCAAATGTGCAGCATTTGCAGATTTCTGCTTACTACTAGAAGAGCTCCATTTACCTTTGCCCTTTTGACTAGCTTGGAAAGCTTGATTTGCAACATGCATAATAGACCTATTCTTCCTAGATTGGTCTTCCTACAATAGAACAGAGACTAACTCCTCAAATGACAAGGCATTTGGATTGCCTTTCATCATCAAATGAAGAGTAGAAGCAAAACTCCGATATGACTTAGGAAGACCATTCAGAACAGTCTGCATAAGTGAGCTATCTAGTATAGCTTCATAAGTAGAAATCAACTGTTCTTTCAAATCCTTGATCTTTGTGAGAAAACTATCCATTGAATTGCCTTCATTTATGTGCTCACTCTCCAATTGTTTTCAGAGGTAAGCAACAAGAGCCTTATTCCTACCCTAGTACAATGTGGTAAGTGTATCCCAAGCATCCTTAGCTATTGTACAAGAGCGAATGTGAGGAATAATGGCATGTTTCACACACAAAGCTATCAGTGCATGCGCCTAAACATCTCTACCATCCCAAAAAATTTGCTCTACAGTAGGTGCAATAGAAATAGCAGCATGAATAGGAATCTGTAGAATATCATTATCTTCGACACCATCACCGTCTCCATCATCATCTTCGACACCCTGCACAATATTCCAGAGTCCTTTTGCAACCAATGCATGATGCATCATATAAGCCCATAATGGGTAGTTGGTACCATCCAACTTATCCTCAACAACCAACATATGAAATACATCACTGCTTTCAGCCATGGCCGGTGACTAAAATACCTTGATGTAGAAAATTGATTGTATCTCAAAAAGTTGAACAGGACTGCCCAAACAAATTCTATTAAACATGTAGCAGACTTCGAGACGCTTATATTGGCGAACCGAAAGTGGTATATATCTTTGGTGCAAAAAGACAAAATAGCCTACACAAGTGTTGTGATAGTGCATTCAGAGGTCGAAACGAGCTCAGATTGCGATTTCAGCACACACAGCGAAGTTGTTTTGATCTCTCAAACACCCTGAATATGGGTACCAAATTTCATGTGATTCTGAGACTACAACCGGAGAGGTCTAGACAATGCCCTAGATGAAGTGGCGGCCTGCTCTGATACCAATTGTTGGAGTTAGACGTCTGCAGAAGCACATGAACAGCACAAGGAAGAAGAAGAAGCTTGGAGCACAATACACAATGCTGAATGTATTACCACTATAATGTACAAAAGATAAGTAGGCCATTAGGGCAATAGGCGTATATACAAGATGGGGGAAAAAACCTCCTAAAGAGGAAAAAAAGTGTCTGGCGGTCCTAGAGTGTTCACACACATCACTAGCTAAATATATCAACAAACAAAAAGTGGTCATTGATGTGGTTGTTGTAGAGGGATCAACTTGGTTATGGACTGGAATTCCTTCTCTGCATCATAGGCAAAAGAGATAGCCTTGTTGAGGGTTGTAAGCCATAGGGTGTGAAGCTTAGCTTGGATTTCCACCTCAAAACCATGTTTGTATTTCCCTTGTAAGCTATCCTCTTGTACAACTTCAAGCATTCTAACCAATAGTAAATTTTTCCTGAACCGCTCCGTATAGGTAGTGACAGTGTCACCCTCCTTCCATGTAAAGGTTGTCCATGCACGTCGAACATGTAGATGATATTGAGGAGGAAGAAATGAATCCTTCACTTTATCTTGGAAAGCCTTCCATGTTGTTGGATGATTTGTACTGTGGTGCAAGACATTCCACTAGAGCTAACCTTTTCTGACTCAATAGTCAGTGGCAAATTTGACTTTTTCACTTTCAGCATATGTTTCATTAGTATAAAAATCATCAAAATTTGACAACCATGAAAGAACTAAAGGGCCATCCTTATGGCCATCAAACCATAGAAATTGGTAAATTTTTACACCAATCTTGGAATGTGTGACATTCGATTGGGCAGAGACAATAGCTTTGCCCACCCTCGTAAGGTTATCTTCATCAGTTTGCATCTTTTGGAGTACTTCGTCGCGTTGTCAGATCTCGTTCTGAGCGCCTCAAAGTTCATGCTGCATGAGCTCGAGTTGTTGCTTGAGTGTTACCTCGGGTAGATGTGACTTACCGAAATCCTCCATGGTGTTTGTAGGGTCCATGAGTATGTAGAGAACAAAACCCTCTTGCTAGATATGTAAAAATAATTTTTGAGATTGCTTGAATTAAAATGTAAAAGGAAGGGTTTTCTTGGGAATTGAAAAAGTAAGAAAGAGATGAAAGTTGTGTTAAATATAAGAAAAGAGAACTAGAGTTAGTGTGATAACACAAAGAGATAGTGTAGTGGTAAAACACTTCCCTTGTGTGTGAGGTTGTGGGTTCAAATTCTCCCACCTTGGTGAATATAAACTCGTTATTGCCACTCATAAATTAGATTTGGTTTGCACGTAGCCAATGGTCACCAAGGGAGCCTTGGGTGCCAAAGATGCCAAAGTAATGCGTTAAGTTATGCCTTAGTCAATGCCTTAGTTGACACCTTGGAGTAAGCCGAAGGAGTAAACGTAGGTGTAAGCGTTGTCGTCGAGATTTTCTCTCCTCTCTCACTCATGAAGGCCTACAGGAAACACATTCGGTGAAGGTAGCCAGAATTCCCTGAGAAGTCCAAGATGCATCAAGGATGTCAAAGGGAGTTCACATGCAAACTTTGGAAGAAATCGAGCAAATCCAGGGTAGCAGCCAAAGATGGTCAAACTTTGGAAATTAGGGCAAAAATTTCAGTGCCTCCAAATCACATGAAAATTCATATACTTGTAAAGCCTATCAAAGGCAGTCTATAGCCTGAATTTCACATGAAAATGGATTTTCTAGCACATTGATATGCCATGTGCATTTTGTAAAAAATGTAATTTCTCCACTTAGACCCTACAAAATTTTGTATAGGAATTTTTGTTAGCCATATGGTTTGGCATGTATAAAGACCATATGTGGCTACATATTTGTACAAAGTTTCAAGGCTATCAGAGCTTCCTAGACACCTTAATGCCACCTTGCAAGCTTCCAAATATAGTCAAACTTGTACAAGGAAGATTCAGATGGGAGTTTTTTTTGCATATTCCTAAAGGAGGCCTTTCAAAACATAGTCCTACAAAATTTTATCTTCATCAAAGGATATTTGAAGGGTCAAAGAGCACAAAATCCAGTTTTCAACGTCACCGTAGTTTTCTAGAATAAGAAAATGAAGGCTTGAAGGGCTGCCACATGGCAAAATATGATTGAACCATGTTGTACGATCAAGATGAGCTCATATTCAAGGGTGGAGATGCACTAAAGCATAAAGGAAGGAGGATCCACGAGTTTTTTCATCAAAGAAGATTTTTTTGATAGTTAAAGATCAATAATGCAAAGTTTCTCCAAAAATAGTGGTTTATCTTATCCGAATTGATGTTAGCACTGATCCGACGGCCCAGATCATCCCCAGATCCAATGGTGGAGAATGAAGCGCTTAAATTTCACTCCTTTACACTACATTTGATAGAAAGACCAATTCCAAGACATTGATTTGATTAATCAAATGGTTGTAATCGAAAGTAGTGATCCTAGAGTTGAGAGTTGATTTCTCTAGATCCAAGGGCCCAAATTCATTCAAAAAACTGTATAAACCCCCCCTCCAAACTCCTAGAGCATCATTGTTAAGCATGCATAGGGCTATTGATAGCTTAAGGTTTCCTTGAGACGATCACCCTCAGTTGAGCGAGTGAGGATCCAAGGTGGGTTAGTATGAGTATAGTACCTAGTTTCAAATTTAAGTTAGAACTCCAATCTAGGATAGGCTCTTGAAACCAACATCTCTATCTTGACTCACCCTCAGTGGATCGTGTGAGTGAGTTAGAGCTGGTTTTAATGAGTCTTAGACTTCTTTAGTTAGATGTTATGAGCCAGACATACATAGGGTCAATGAAGTGGAACTCCTCTTCTTACGTGTGACATTTGGTTGAACTTTCATGGTTTGAAGGTCAGAATCACCTTTGATCAGTAGACTGCTTAGCTTGACGTATCACGACCATCTTATACATGTATCTTAATTCAAATCCTTTTAATTCATGTCACTTGTCATTTGTCTCTTGTCTCTTGTATCTTGTCTCTCAGTCTCTTAAATATTTTTACATGTCTTCTATTTTCTTCTATGTGTGAGAAGGCTCCGCAGTATTGCGTTGAACTAGTGAGGATGCTTCATTGAGCTTGTGATTAAACTCTATCATCATAACTCACTTGCATGCATATAATCCATACATAGCCATACATATTGATTAGTTTCTGAAAGTGTATAAGAAGCTCCAATATTGGACCATTCTTCCTTTCGAAACTGATTTATGTGTAAGGATTCCATCTATTCTCGTCATGCATACATATCATCCAAAGAAGACTATGCATATGGATTAGAATTAGGAAGTGTTTAAGAAGCTCCTTCAATGGACCATTCTTCCTTCCAAATTTGATTCGTGTATATGGTTCTCTTTCATTCTTATCAGTCATGTTCATAAATCTAACTTGCACTCCTACATTCCCATTCTCATAATCATTTCAACATCTCTCTCTTCTCCATACTCAACATTAATTTCACTTTCATGTCCTTAAACCTTCCAACATTCATTAGCTTCATACACCCTGTGTGTGCCACGACTGGACCCGATCCACCCGGATTGCGATTACCTCCACATTTGAACCCGACGTGAAACGCTTCGTGGCATTTGCTTCTGATCTTGTTGGGAGGTTGTGATCCATATCCTTTGTTTCATATTTTTCATCCTCATCATAGCATCACCCATAGAAACAATCATAGAGCAAGGAGAGACATCACAATCCAAAGATAAAAAACAAGAATCATAACCCAATGAACAAAAACAAGAGGAGAAACAAAAAGGGAAGAAGACAACACAAAGAAAAACAGAACCAAAGCCTTTAGATAAACAAGAACAATCAAAACAAACTGAAGAACAAACACGAGAACATGAACAAAAACAAGATCCTGAGCAAAAACAAAAGAAACCAAAGAGAAAACCTAAAGCCATCTTGATTTCAGAAATTGAGAGAAAAATAGATCCTATGGAGATTTTAGATGACATTTTGCTTAAGAGTCAAGTGACTATGTCTTTAGAACAAGTTTTCTCTATTGCAAAGCCTGTTTTTAAAGATAACTTTATCGGCCTAATTAAAAGCAAGAGGTTTCCGCTTAATCTAGATACTGAGATGCAAGATTCTCTAGATCAATATCAAGCTATGAATGAAGCCTTAAACTTTGATGAATATGATGAAGATGACTTTGATGATGATGAAGTAAATGTTAATAAAAATTTCTTAGGACCTATTCAACCTGACCATGAAAATCATGAAAACAATCCTGAAAGTCAATTTAAAAGAAAATTTTGGTCTAGAGGTACATCAGAGATGCATGTTAAAATAGGAAATGATAAAAACACTATCACTGTAAATGCATTAGTAGATTCCGGCTCCGAAATCAATGTGATTTCAAGAGAAGTTTATGATAAGTTTCGATGGCCCATAGATAAAGATTGTGGATGGCGTATGAGAACTGCAGATAATGGTGTAGGTACCGTGTATGGAGCTTGTGCTAGTGTGCCCATATCCATAGGAGGAATCACAAAAGAGTTTCACTTTTTTATTCAAGATAATTGCTCCTATGAAGTTCTCTTAGGTCAACCCTTTATTTGTGAGAGTCGTATGGAAACGAAAGCCATGGATGATGGGTCTACCTATGCTATATTTAAGTCTAAGGATGGAATGCAATCACTTCAAGTCATGAAGATAGGAGTGAATCATCCTAGGAATCGATTGTCAATTAGAAAGAAACCTATTGTTACTCAGGGTCATGAGCATGCTTGTAGTGATTGTGCACCTCGATTCATGTTTGGAGCTACATATGATCAAAATTTCGGATAGAATCCATTGTTGAGCGGGACAACAGTGGATATTGTTTGACATCTCGCATCCAACCAACATGTACAATAGTTTGTCACTTTGTTTTCCACATTCTAGATTAGATTTTCTTCATAAGAGTCAATTGTCCAAGTTTTTTATCCAAAAAACCCAAAAAATTTATAAAAACAACAAAATCATGGAACATGATGAGAACATTGAGCATGTGATTGAAACATCTCATTGTTTCTCTACTTTTGAGGAGTTAGAGTTATGTCTTCAACAAAATTCTAATTCCCATATTATTCTTCTTTCTTCCCTTGATGAGTATGCTCTAATCCAAGAGTATGCTCTCAATGTTGACAAGTGCTCAAAATTTAACCAAACACATGATGCCTTAGTTGAAACGAAGTACAAAACTATAGACAAAAAAATCAAACCCATAGCTCAACCATTACTTCAAGGAAGTAATGAAAAAATTATTGATGTGAAAAATGATCCAACTCTTCGGGATAAGAAAAACTTAGGACATACATTCACGGATGAGACAATCAAACAGGTGAAAATTGGTAGAGATGATGACTTTCTTTTGCCAGTAGAGAGAGATAAATTTGAGAGAGTCATATATAGCCATGGAAAAGCCTTTACTATGTATCCTCATGAGATTGGTTGCGTAGATCCTAAGCTAGTTGCACCCATGATAATCTTTACTATTCCACATATTCCATGGAATCTTCGCCCTATACCAGTTCCAAAGGCTCACTTACCTGAGCTAATGAAACTACTTAAGGAGAAGATAAACATGAGAATTTTAGAGCCATCTTTTGCACCTTACTCAAATAGATGGTTCACTGTGGCTAAAAAGAATGGGAAACTACGTTTTATTCAAGATCTCCAACCCATCAAAAAAGTCACCATAAGGAATGTAGGAACAGGACCCATTGTAGATGAGTTTGCTGAATCTTTTTCAGGACATTCTATCTATTCAATGGGTGATTTATATTCAGGATATGACCAATTCCAATTAGCAATTGATAGTCGTGACATAACCACAATGAAAACTCCTTTAGGCTTAGTGTGAATGTGTACTTTACCTCAAGGAGCGACTAATTCTGTGGCTCATATGATGAGTGCTATGAATATGGTCTTACATGATTTTATCCCTCATATAACTATGCCATTCATTGCTGATATTCCAATCAAAGGGAGTGAGGAACGTGTAAAGGACATTACTTTAGACTCATCTGGATGTCGTAAATTTGTTCTTGACCATATCTCTGATTGTGAAAGAATATTTCAACGATTTGAAGAGGTAGGTCTCACATTTCCCATGGAGAAATTTGTTTTTGGTGTCAACGAGGTTCTTATTGTTGGACATTTATGTGGCCATTATGGTCGAAAGCCATACCCACAAAAAGTTGATGCCATTAGCAGGATTTTCGAAACATGTAACAACGTGAGTGAGGTACATAGATTTCTTGGTGCTTGCATCTTTTATGTTATTTGGATCCCACACTTTGCTCATGTTGCTGATTGTCTCTATGACTTGTTGAGTAAGAAACAAAAATTTATTTGGATTGACAAACACACTCAAGCTATGCATAAATTGGAGAAATTATTGCTTGAAGCTCCCATCCTTAAGCATGTAGACTATTTTGCTAACAAACCTATTATATTGACTGTTGATACTAGTCCTATTGGTATAGATTGGGTCATAAGTCAAGATGATAGTGAAGGGAATAGATATGCAATTAGGTTTGGTGCCAAAATTTTACACAAAACACAACGAAAATATCCACAGATCAAACGAGAACTATGGGGTATGGTAACAGCTTTGAAAGTAGACAAAGAATATTTCATAGGTGCGAATGTCAAAGTTGAGACTAATTGTTTGCCTCTTATTGGAATGATAGCCAATTTTTCATCTCCTAATATAGCCATGCTTAGATGGATCTCATATATTAAGTTCATAAATCCTGAGTTAGTTCATATTTCAGGTAAGTCAAATTCAATTGCTGATATGTTATCGAGAGCTAGATTTGATGATCTTGAAAGTGGTGTAATAAAGAATGTGAACTTAATTGACTATGTTCCACATATATACGAGTATGAGCAATTTCATGAGTCTGAGTACGAAAATGAATGGAGAGACATAGGAAAGTATCTAAGTACACTATAACCATTACCTAGTTGGACTACGAATAGATTCCGTAACATTAGGAAATGAGCTTATAACTTTTTCTTATGTAATGGTTATCTTTGGTGAAATCCTAAGGGTAAGGTTAAGAATCCACGAGTCCTAGGAAAACAAGGTCTTCAATTGCAAGTAATGAAGGAAATGCATGAGACATTATGGGCAGGTCATAAAGGATTTTTTGGAACATATGAAAAAATTAGAAGTACCTATTATTGGCCTAGGATGTACATTGACATCAGTAGCTATGTGTCTACATGTTCTACTTATCAACTTCATTCATCAGTCAAACACAGAGATCCGTTGCATCCTACTTATCCACTTTGTATTCACTATAAGTGGGTAGTAGATCTTATAACTATGCCTAAAGGTATTGATAAAATGCGTTACATTGTACTTGCAAGAGGACTTAACTAATCATGTAGAGGGACATGCACTACGATCTAAGACCACTTACAATGTTTGCAAATTCTTGCTTGAAGATGTCATAAGTCGCTTTGGGTACATAGAGAAAGTAGTTGCCGATCGTGGAGAGTTAAATGCGAGAGAAGCCAAAGAGTTCTTTGAACATCACGGTATTCATTTGTCTCTCACTACTGCATATAATCTAGAGGCCAATGGTAAAATAGAGAGAGGACATCCACCTATTGTGAAAGCCATATCTAAAGCATGTAACGGTGACATCAAACAATGGCCTAGATTCTTACCTTTTGCACTTTGGGCAAATAGAATGACATGCACACGTACTACTGGGTATATGCCTGCTGAACTCATGTATTGTCAAAAACCATTGTTTCTGATTCAGTCTCATATTTCCTCATGGTCAAATTTGCCCTGGTTTGAAAACATGTCTACTGATGATTAAACAGTTAAACAGTTAGAAAAAGGTAAATTAAGACTTGATGATGCCGTTGAAAAATTAAGAGAATCTAGAATGAAGAACAAGCATTATTTTGATAAAATGCATCGATTGCATCCTAAGCCAATTGAAGCAGGAGATTGGGTGCTCATTTATGATAGTACATTTGACTCTCAATATGATGCACGCAAAAAGCTCACTCAACAGTGGTTTGGGCCATACATTGTATCAAAAGTCAACAACAATGGTACGTATGCTCTTTGTGAAGTAAATGGTGTTGCACTAAAAACTTTGATTGTAGGTAAAAGGATAAAGGTATTCAAGAAACGTGATAATGACGAGTACATTTTGGATGAGGACATTGAAGAAAATGACAACAATGAGGCCGATTCATAAACAGGAGTATCCATGTAATAAAAATAATAAAAATTAAAAAATAAATAAAAAAGGGAAGGAAATATAAAAAACATATAAAAATATCATTAATTTTTCAAGTTCATTCTACTTTTTTTTCCATTCTTGTTTCATGCATGTTTGTTTTCAGTCTTCGCATTGCATTGCATATCCACATCACTTGAGTCAAAAAAGGGGCAAATGATGATTTCTCTACTTGTGTAAAATTGTATCTTGAGTAGTAATTTATCTACTAAGAAATCGGTTATAATCTAGGATTATGGAAAGATAGGACATGTAGATTTGGAGGTTTATTTTGGTGACATGACTTTCATATATAAACATGCATATGTATCCTGTATCGAAAGCATAATTGTTGAAGTCCTAGCTCTTGCTACTGCATGTTTCTACATCTTTAGTCCACCTCACAGCACTTGTATCGAAGTTTAAACGAATGTTCTCCGTCATCAAATATGGTTGTACCTTGTATCAGGGTTTAATTTTTCCCCTTCATCAAAAAAAAACAAACAAAAAGCTGCTACATAGTACGAGGAAGTTTACACTTTCTTCCACCCCAAAAAATGTTGGTGCGTTTTTCCCAGCCTACATGCTTGATATATTTGATATCATCCTTATTTGTAAGTCACATGAGTAGTCATGTGAACACCTCTTGTAAAAGAATACATTTTATCTCTTGTAAATGGAAAAAGAAAAAAGGAAAAGGATGGCTTACCTCATCCATGATGTAAAAGAAAATTCGTGGCTCTAACTACCTAAAACCACGAAATTTAGAGCTGAGGGAATCTCTCCTAACTTTGGGGATCACTTTTAGGTGGAGCCATTCGAATTCGAATTCAAAACTCCCTCCAAGAATAGCTATAAAAAGAGCAAGAAGGAAGAGGCGATTAGCAAGCCTTGTACGTGACCACTTCATGTCATTTTGTAGAGATTGAAGAGCTTTCTCCATAGCTCTATCATTCTACTCCCATTGTGCAAAGATTCATTGCGAATGTGGTTGTAATCATATGTGAATCTATACATTTATTATCATCTACTTCTCTGTTTTGTTCTCTGCTATACTCACTCAGAGCAATACCTTCAGAAGGTCATATCTCGAGTTTTACTGAACCTTTTTCAGTGATTTAACTTGCGTTGGATAGTTTGTACTATCTACTTGTGCGTATAAATTTTCAAGGTCATTGGATTAATACTCTTGGAGATATCTGCATTTTATTGCTTACTGGTCTATCTCTGCAGAGCCCCGAGAATTGTGGGAATGTTCCAAAAATTGATGAAACTTGTTCTCAGTGCTCAGTCCATCATTTGAAGTGTTTTAACTTGGATTGGGAAGCTTGCTAATTCTATTTGCTATGCCCAAAAGGAATTTTTCTAATTCCTACCAGGTTGAGAGCACTGTTCATTTTTTCCAGCAGGTGTATGTCCAAAAATAGCAAGTTTTGAGAGCTAGTCATTTCGCAACTAGTCTGTCTTGACTTAAACTTTTGGGATACATGTTCCAAAGTACTTGGCTGATATTTTGGTGGATTTAGGAAGTTCAAAGGGTCTACTAATCAACTCTGAAGTCTCAGTTGGCTGGTGTGAAGTTGGTTGTAGCAGCACCTACTCATCTTTGGATTGCATCCACCATCTCTCTTCACAAAAAAGTGATCGTAACCATAAAGTTGCCGAATCATCATCATCAAAGAAAAAAAGAGAGCAAGCCAAAGGAGGATAAAGAGGCATAGTAGAATAAATCACGGGCTATATAGGCAGATTTATGCATTAGTGGAGTTAAGTTAGATTTCCTTGCATGTTATTAGAGAAAGAGCATATTCATATTTATGTAGGAAAGGAGTTGATCTAAAATAAGCTAAAGATGAAAGATGTCTCTTGAAAATCCTAAATCTCTGTATATAATCGTATTTAAGGTAGATTGCTTTTCATATTGATGCTTGTTTGTTTTCTTTCTTGCTGTCAATGTTGCTTGTTCATTTGCAGATATGTTGCCTATTTGTTCATGCATATTCATGTTGCGTGTTTCAATTCTTTCTTTCATGCAAATTTTGCTTCATGTCAAGTTGCCTACTCATTCATGCATATGATCAATTTTTCCTTCCATCTATGTTGCCTATAAAATAATTTGATGCCTGGAACATTTTGTTTTTCACAGATACTAGAGTGGTGCTTCCGGAGGAATCGCAGGTTTAGTGGGGGCGAATGTCGTCGAGATTTTCTCTCCTCTCTCACTCATGAAGGCCTACAAGAAACACATTCGGTGAAGGTAGCCAGAATTCCCTGAGAAGTCCAAGATGCATCAAGGATATCAAAGGGAGTTCACATGCGAACTTTGGAAGAAATCGAGCAAATCCAGGGTAGCAATCAAAGCTGGTCAAACTTTGGAAATTAGGGAAAAATTTTCAATGTCTCTAAATCACATGAAAATTCATATACTTGTAAAGCCTATCAAAGGTAGTCTATAGCCTGAATTTCACATGAAAATGGATTTTCTAGCACATTGATATGCCATGTGCATTTTGTAAAAAATGTAATTTTTCCACTTAGACCCTACAAAATTTTGTATAGGAATTTTTGTTAGCCATATGGTTTGGCATGTATAAATACCATATCTGGCTACATATTTGTACAAAGTTTCAAGGCTATCAGAGCTTCCTAGACACCTTAGGGCCACCTTGCAAGCTTCCAAATGTAGTCAAACTTGTACAAGGAAGATTCAGATGGGAGTTTTTTTTGCATATTCCTAAAGGAGGCCTTTCAAAACATAGTCCTACAAAATTTTATCTTCATCAAAGGATATTTGAAGGGTCAAAGAGCAAAAAATCCAATTTTCAAGGTCACCGCAGTTTTCTAGAATAAGAAAATTGAAGGCTTGAAGGGCTGCCACATGGCAAAATATGATTGAACCATGTTGTACGGTCAAGATGAGCTCATATTCAAGGGTGGAGATGCACTAAAGCATAAAGGAAGGAGGATCCACGAGTTTTTTCATCAAAGAAGACTTTTTTGATAGTTAAAGATCAATAATGCAAAGTTTCTCCAAAAATAGTGGCTTATCTTATCCGAATTGATGTCAGCACTGATCCGACGGTCCAGATCATCCCCAGATCCAATGGTGGAGAATGAAGCGCACAAATTTCACTCCTTTACACTAGATTTGATAGAAAGAACAATTCCAAGCCATTGATTTGATTAATCAAATGGTTGTAATCGAAAGTAGTGATCCTAGAGTTGAGAGTTGATTTCGCATTTGTGAGAGATCTTAATTCAAATCCTTTTAATTCATGTCACTTGTCAGTTGTCTCTTGTCTCTTGTCTCTCAGTCTCTTAAATATTTTTACATGTCTTCTATTTTCTTCTATGTGTGAGAAGGCTCCACAGTATTGCGTTGAACCAGTGAGGATGCTTCATTGAGCTTGTGATTAAACTCTATCATCATAATTCAATTGCATGCATATAATCCATACATAGCCATACATATTGATTAGTTTCTGAAAGTGTATAAGAAGCTCCAATATTGGACCATTCTTCCTTTCGAAACTGATTTATGTGTAAGGATTCCATCTATTCTCGTCATGCATACATATCATCCAAAGAAGACTATGCATATGGATTAGAATTAGGAAGTGTTTAAGAAGCTCCTTCAATGGACCATTCTTCCTTCCAAATTTGATTTGTGTATATGGTTCTCTTTCATTCTTATCAGTCATGTTCATAAATCTAACTTGCACTCCTACATTCCCATTCTCATAATCATTTCAACATCTCTCTCTTCTCCATACTCAACATTAATTTCACTTTCATGTCCTTAAACCTTCCAACATTCATTAGCTTCATACACCCTGTGTGTGCCATGACTGGACCCGATCCACCCGGATTGCGATCACCTCCACATTTGAACCCGACGTGAAACGCTTCGTGGCATTTGCTTCTGATCTTGTTGGGAGGTTGTGATCCATATCCTTTGTTTCATATTTTTCATCATCATCATAGCATCATCATCAGTCTTGAGTGTTGCATTGGATTTCTCACAGTATCGTGCACATCTTCGTCGTGAAGTAAACGCATTTTCATAATTCATAACAGTTGCGATTGCAACCATCTCCTTGTGGAAGCAATGGGGAAAATTGGCATTAAGACCAACTAGAATGAAACTTCAAATGGCTGACAGCCATCTTGAAAGACATCTAGGATTGTTAGAAGGGATAACTCTAACCACTTGTGGTGGAGAGTTTGAACACACGTTTTCTAGTAAATTCAAAGGATGGAATTGAAGGTGGGCAAAAGAAAAAGAAAAGAAAAGTGATGAAACAAGAAGAGGAGGAATCATTGTTTGAAGTACCAAAAATTTTCATTAAATATGAAGTTGAAGACCAAAAAATTTTGGTACGAATGCCTAAAAGAGAGGCCATCACAGGTGAAGCGTATGATAATAAAGAAAAGACCAAAAAATTGTAGTAACCATCGAAGAGAACGAAGAGAGATGTACATACATAGGAGAAAACCTATGCAGAAGAAGAAATAGATCTTGTAGCTTTATTAAGGGAATATAGGGATGTATTTGCGTGGGCCTATAGAGACCTAAAGGGGGTAGATCCAAAAATATTTTCTCATACAATCCCCATGACCACTGACACCAAGCCCACCAAAAAAAGCCCTACACATATAATGATACTTATGAAGCCAAAATCAAAGAAGAAATTGACAGGTTGATTGAAGCTAGATTTATCTACGAGATCAAACATACTAAATGGGTGTCCCCCATCATAGTGGTTCCTAAGAAGAATGGAAAGTTGTGAGTGTGTATTAACCTTCAAAAGTTAATGCCGCTATGGTTAGAGATAGTTATCTGCTTCCAATCATCGAACATTTATTGGAGCGTGTTGCAGTCAAGGAAGTTTATAGCTTCCTTGATGGATTTTCAAGTTACAACCAAGTATCCATTGCCCTAGAAGATCAACATAAGACTGCAGTGGGGAATCTTTGCATTTAGTGTGATGCCATTTGGACTCATCAATGCACCTGCAATGTTTCAAAGGCTTATGTGTCATGCCTTCAAAGAGTTCTTGCAAAAGAGCTTAGAAGTATATGTGGACGATTTATGCACTCATTCCCAAGAAAGAAGATACCACATCCCTGAGCTTAGACAAATCTTCAACAAGTGTAGAGAATATCGAGTGTGTCTGAACCCAAAAAAGTGTGTGTTCATGGTGTATCAAGGTAAAGTCTTAGGTCATGTTGTTTCTAAGAATGGAATATCAACAGATGAGGACAAAGTACAAGCCATCGCAGAGTTGCCAAGGCCAAGGAACGTTAAAGAGGTATAAGCATTTATGGGCCATTGTGGATATTACTATAGGTTCATCCACAAGTATGCAATCATAGCTAAACCTCTTTATGCTCTATTGACAAATTTTGAGTGGAACAAAGAATGTGAAAATTCCTTCAATGAGCTAAAGAGATGCTTGTGCACAGCACCAATATTGACCACTCCTTATTAGAATAAACCATTCCATGTCCACGTAGATGCATCCAATCATGCAATAGGATGTGTGCTAGCACAACCCACAGGTGAAGGAAATCTAGATCTACCTATAGCATATGCTAGTAGACAACTAAAGAAGGCTAAACGAAGCTATACAACAATTGAAAGAGAAGGCTTAGGCATGTTATATGCCAGGAAGAAGTTTAAACACTATCTATTGGCCAACAAGTTCAAGTTTTTCACATATCATCAAGCTTTATTGTATTTAGTCAATAAAGCTTGCAATACAGGATGCTTAGTAAGGTAGTTTCTCTTACTAATGGAATTGACTAGTGTGCGTGAGCGGGTTAAGAATTGACTAGTGTGCCAGAAGAGACCTCCTGTGGATTATGCTACCCTTTATCACATGTCGTTAATTATAGAATGGAGTGCTCCATTGGTAGAATTTATGAAATCGGGAACACTACCCAATGAGGCTAGTCTAGCGAGAAACAAAGCATGGAGAAAGAGGCTCAAGACTATGCCTTAATTGGAGACAACCTATACCGAAAAGGAAAAGGCAATTACCTAAGATTGTGCATTCATGAATCAGACTATTTGAAAGTCCTAGAAACTGCACACAGTGGCATTGCAAGTGGACACTTCGGTCTTGATCGAGTAATTAAGACCATTCTATTCTCAGGACTTTGGTGGCCCACTCTTCATATGGATGCACATACCTATGTGAAGAAATGTGACACATGCCAACATGCACAATATCCAATTAGAAAAGATGAGATGCCTTTGAGTCCAATGACGGGAGGACGTGCATTCTCAAAGTGGGGTATAGACTTTGTTGGTCCTATTAACCCCCTAGGTAGAAACTCCCATGCAAAGTATAATGTAGCCACATATTACCTTACAAAGTGGGTAGAAGTCAAAGCCACGACAAAGAATGATGCTCAAATGATGGCTAAGTTCTTATTCGAGAACGTGTTCACCAGATATGGGTAACCAATAGAGTTAGTAAGTGATTGAAAACCTTCTACAAGAATTCTTTTCATTGAAAACCTTCTGCAAGAATTCTTGGTGATACATAAGAAGCCTGCGCCCTATCATCCACAAGCTAACGGACAAGTCGAGAGCACAAATAAGATCCTATGTAATGTATTCACAAAACTCATAACCAATAAATGCTCTGGTTGGGATAAATAGCTTCATCATGTTGTTTGGGCTTATCGAGTTGCACTGTCGCCCCATTGCAGATGGTCTTTGGACAGAATGTTGTGTTACCATTAGACTTTCTAATCCCAACTTTAAAAGTAGCACAAAAGCATTCATGGAATGGACATGAGTTGTCCTCCAGGATATTTGATCTAGAATGCTTAGGTGAGACTAGGCTACGCATGGCAATAGGCATCTATGCTGCAAAGAAAAGAAAAAAGGCATACTTCGATGCACACATCAAGGATAAGGGATTTAAAGAAGGATATCTAGTGTTGGTTTATACACTAAAGCAGCATGCCCGTAAATTGGAAAAATGAGGATATGGACCCATGGTCATTAATAGAATTTCCACTAGCCGAGTGGTTCAATTGGCCACCATAGATAGTGATATCTTTCCAAACTATATTAGTGGATGTAGAGTCAAGATATATCGAGAACCTCTTACAAAGGATATGCTAATGAGGCTCAACACTGCTAAGAAGCGCAAAGAAGAAGAATTAAGGATTAGAGAAGAATCACAGGTAGAGGCTAGAGAGTGCATTGCACAAAATAAGTTAAGGGGAATAGGCCTAAATGTCACTCCCACAGCCCCAAGATATCACATGGCCATGTGTCAAACTTCATGTGCAATTGCTTCTTGAATAATCGATCGACGTCCCTTTCTGACCATAGAGGTAGGACGAGGATAGAGTGTAAGGATTATGAGAGCCTTGATTGACTCAGGTCCAGCAACTAGTGTAGTTAGACTCTCCTACAAAGATCTACAATTGACCATCAATACCATAGAAGCCTATCTCATAGGATTGGGAGGTGTGGAAACCCCTTGTTTGGGCAAGGTGGAGCTTCCCATCTACCTTCAAGATGTACCAAGGACAGTCAAAATGCTAGTATGTCAAGATGAGGACCTTATGGAACCACTTGTCTTGGGTCAAGATTGCATTCCTAACCATGCTGTCAACTTAAACCTAAGAAGTCAACTTCTTCAAGTTTGGGTACATGAACAATGCATTATATTAGAATTAGAGAATTTCATGATCACAAACCTAGGTATCACACATTCTCTTAATTCTTGTAAGAATAACCTTGAAAAAGAAGATGGTGTATGTGTCAAAAGCTCCATGATGCAGAAGGAGTCAATCATGGACGAACCGACTCGCAGGTGAGTGGATCTCTCTCCTTTTTCAAAGAATAATGCAGCCATAGTAGTTCAACCACAAAGGCAAGCAAAGCAACAGAAGGCAACCACTATACCAAATAGCCAAACAGAGTTCAAGAAGAAATAACTTCCAGGCATGAGGCAAATCTGGGCATGAAAAGGAGAGCAACCACTAGCTTTGCCACAACAATTCCCATCCAAGAAGGCCACCCATGCCAAAAGAAGAACCAAGCAACTAGGTCAAACTCAACCACAAGGTATCCGACAAATTTGGGTGCCTAAGGAATTAGCTACAACTCAACAAGGGTGATTACACATGTGGGTACCCAAGGAACTCTTACATGCACAAAAAATGATGCTCTCCCTCATGAGAAAAATCTCAAAAAAGAAGCCAAGGAGAGGCAAGGGTCAGAACCAAGCACAGAGATTGAAAGAACATCAACTCACCTCTTCGGCAATTGTCAGAAGACAAGCAAAAATGTTATGGGTTCAGAAGCCAAACGCACAAGTAGCCCCTACAAAATGAAAGAGCCAACCACAAGGGATACGAAATGTAAGAAAAAAGATGAAAAGACCAAAAATGATTTGTATGCAGCCGAATATTGTTCTAGAATGGATCCCTATAAGGAGGAATGATCAGTTATCATTCAACCCTCAATTGTTGGCATCATTTCAAGATCCAATGGATACCTCCAAACAAAGATTAAATCAAGTTTGCAAGTAGCATCGAAAGCCTCAATGTGTGACAACCATGTGCCTTTGGCATAAGCCTGTCTTTTGCACCATTCAAGTCATGCATTTGCAGAGTATGCATTAATATAGGGCCACATTACACGCCCGTGCATAGACACATTTGAGAGTCCTAGGCACAAGAGCACATTGACATATGTCAATTGTTTTTCTTGATAGTAACCTCTTTCTTCTTGTTTGTGACATTGTTAAAAAGAAAGAGAGAAAAAAAAAAGAGAAAAAAGAAAAAGAAAAAAAGAGAAAAGACAAGACCAAGGGCTCGAAGAATCTCTCTAACGAATCATCAACAAGGACATTCACCAACAAGGAAAGACAAGTCAATGGTCAAACATTGGGATGGGAGTACAACATGAAGAGATGAACATCAATTGACCTTTCACATTGGTAAGGATCACCTACTTTGGCAACACTATCACAACGTTAGATTAGGAAACCTCTTTGTCAGCATGCCCTTGAGCACTTAGCTCAAGACCCACAAATTTTTTGCACCATACCTTTTGAAATACATTCCCCAAGTAAGCATGCATAGGGTCTCATTACAAGGCCGTGCACAATGCACATATTTTCTTCAACCCATGCACGAACACAATTACCCATCGTTCATTATGGGTTACGAGTACTTGGCATGAATACTATGAACATCATCTTTAAAAGATCTAGAGGACATCCATGGGACAACATCAATAGCTAGGAAGCAATTTGAAGCCAGCAGCTACTCACAATCAACATGGACAACCTCTTTTGAGAAGCTAGCAATTTTGGAAATCTCACAAATACATCATCATGTTGGAATCCAAGGAAGCAATATATACAAAGGGATAAAAAACTATTGAGGCTAGGTGTGACAACATGAAGAGTAGGGCAACCAACTTAGCTAAATTTGGAAGACACACAACTCTTGTCAATACGTGGTGGACACTACCTCTGAAAGTACCACATGGAATACCCACTACAACAAGGGTCTGTTAGGGATGAGAGACTCAAGAGGGGGGAGTGTTAGCACTCAAGGTCAGGAACGAGGTGCAAGAACGTGTCAAAGAAGTGGACACACAAGAAGAAGGAGCAAGTAGGGAGCTCCAAGAAGTGTATGTCATATTTTCAAAAGAAACCCCTACAAAAAGAGTGGTTTTGATCACTAAAATGATTGTAAATATCATTTCACCTTTTATAGCTCCATTTTGTGCAATCCGAGGATTCCTTGAGCTTCAGTAGCAGTAAAAGTATCTATGTATAAATTTTCATAGTTTTTAGACTTTGTTTGAGCCCTCAAATAAGCCCTGGAACCTAATTTTTAACTAGGTCGGACACTAGGTTTGGACAAGACCAAAAACTAGTGAAAAACTATAAAAATAGCTAGAGAGCTCATTTTTGGGGTTAGCTAGTTGGAGAGTGAACTTATTCTAGATAATTGTAAACTTTCTTTGGGCTTGCTAAGAGAAGCTTCCATTGTTCTTATCTTTGCTATCTTACCTTGTGTGCATGTGTGTTTGCATGCATGTATGTGCTTATCACTCACATTTGCTCACCACAATTACTCACGATCTTCATATTCTCCTCACGTCTCTGCAGATTGACAAGTAAAGGAGGTGCTACTCATGCTTGAGCTACAAATGTCTACTTGATCGTAACCTAAGAATCCATCAAGGGAGCTATACACTTCCTTGCCCACTACTCATTCTAATAAGTGTTCCATGATTTGCACACATGTAAGTTTCCATTATTTTTGGGCAGTATCATAATGGCTGATACCCATTCGGTATGCTCAATCTCATAAATACATCTAGATTCTATCAAACGACCAATTTCTTCCTTGATCTTGGCTGCATAATTATCATTATAAGTGTAGGGTTTCTGTTTTGAATGTTTGGCTTCTTGAGTCATGCGAATTCTATGGGAGCATATGTCAGGGTCTAGTCCTTCCAAATCCCTGTAGCTCCATGCAAACATGTCTCTATAGTCTTTTAATACGGCAATCAGTTCTTCTTCCTCTTCTCCTGTCAAACCATGCCCTATATATGTACATTTTTCCTCTCCTTCTTTGAGTGTAACTACAATCTTAGTCTTCTCCTAATTTTCATATGCTTATCTAGTACTTGTTTCTCTCTTAGGCATTCTTACCATGATTCTTCTATCTTCTATTTCATACTTCTTAAAGTTCTCCGGTATTCCGGTAGAGATTCTTCTTCTATCGACTTAGGTTATTTCTTTCTCTCTTTCTTCTACTTATTCTCCTTGACCTCAAGAGGGGATTTAGGTTGCTCAATCTACTTCCCTACCTCAGGGGTGGTGGCTTCTATGAAATAAAGATATTCTTCTTCTGAAGAACAAAAGGGTTCCATAATAATGGATTCTAGATCTTTGTCGCTTTTCTCATCTAACTCTTGAGTCATTTCAATGCACTGTTCCAAAATAGGCTCATCTTGCATGGGTTCTATCATAAAGATAGAGATATCATAGCCATCCTTATCATAGTGAGGGTTCCATTGTTCTTCATTCACTACTATGTCCATGGTGGCTAAGATCTCTACCCAACCATGAGGCTCAAATTCCTCACCTGGAAATATGATAGGTGCATAGGCAGGATCTTGGAGGGTATGTGGGTGTTTTTTGGAGCTTAAAGTTCTGGCTCTTAATCTTCTTCCTCTTGTTTAGCTACCTTACACATCCATAAATGAGCATCCTCACGCAAGCATGAAGGTTCTGACTCTAAAGATTGAACCGACTCAATTTCTTCAGGCGCTTTATGGATGGTATTCCATTTTAGTGGAAGTACATGTTGATGGTAATAGTCTTTGAGGTTGACTTTGGTAGTCACTTCCAAATGTTGCAGGTATAAAGAGTTGGTTCCCCAATCTTGTACGGTTTGCAAATATCACATAAAAGGATGTCCCAAAATCATCTCATAAGCGTGGTTCTTTCCAAACTCACAAATGGAGAAGTGTGCACAAAGTCTGCACCACAAATAGTGAGAGATATTCCTTCTAGTAAACATAAAGGTTTCTCAATATGACCATCAGCCATCTGTAGTTTCATTCTTGTGGGTTTGAGGGCTAGTTTGCCCCATCGGTTCCATAGGGAAGTGGTGGCAATGGCTACTCCAGCACCTGATTCTAGGATTGCTTTGGTGGTATAGCGTTGGCAGGAGATAGGCAAATAGGTATTTCCCTCCTCTCCTTCGCTCATGTCTCCAATCCTTTCAACAAGTATTTTTGGCACTCTCTTGTGTGAAGTTGTCTAAGAATCGGTATCAAGTATATCTGGTAACTAGTTTGCTACATGTTTCCACAACTTGGGTTTAGCTTTTAACAATTCTTCTAAAGTCAAATGACATTGAACTTTAGTGTTCTTTATATTTCTATGTTCCTGGGAATAATTGATTCTTCATTTCTTATTAATATGGTGGTTGCTCTCATACTTACCAACTTTGCTTCCCAAGGAATAGTGACTTGAGGTAACTCTTGCAAAAAATTAGACTCAAAGTTTTTTTGTTCACTAGGCTGCTCCTCCTCTTGCTCATCATATATAGAGAGTATGTCCTTGGGAAATTGTTCCTGTAGATCATCTATCTCTTGTAAAGGTGGGCGAGATTCTTGTTCCAACTTCCATTTTTCTTTTTGAATTTCTCTCAGGAATCCTTGTGAGTACTTAAGTATCGAAAAAAGATTCTCCCAATTCGTGGTATTAGGCACTTATGATAAGGAAGGTGTGGTATCTTCCTATGCCTTAGGCACAGGATAGGTCCTCTTAGGATCGATCTTCTCATGGAAATCAAATCTTCTAACCGCTTCTAGTAATCCTTGAAAGTGTAGCTTTGTTTTCACTAGGTTACTCCAATTGACATACTAGGATGCTTTCAACATGGCTTGAGCTAATTCTACCATTTTCATGAAGAGGTTGATTCTCTCAATTTCAATTGAAATTAATTTACCTTCCAATGTCAATTCTCCCAATACTCTTACCATCACATGTTCGTTGTAGAGCTCATCCCTGACAATGGTGCCAAATTTGGTGTTGTTCTAGACAAAGGTAGGTACCACGTCAAGAAGCTCCACCTCCTTAATTGTCAATCCATGGAAGAGATAGGATGATGTGAAGATTGTGAATGAGTGATGTGCATGAAGGTGAAGGTGAGAAGCACACAAGTGCGCACACACATATACACACATGGTAGAGACAAGAGAGACACAATGGAAGGTGAGAATCACCCTTGTATTGCTCAAAATAGCTCTTAAAAAACTTGATCACACTAGCCAATTGTAAACAAGCTAACTCCCAAAATGAGCCCTCTAGCTCTTTTTATATTTTTTTTACTATTTTTGATCAATTTGAAACCTAGTCTCCAGCATAGTTAAAAAGTAGGTTCTAAGGGTCACTTGGAGGCCCAAATGAAGTCTAAAAAAATATGAAATTTGGTATGAACATTCTACCTAATCTCCTCAAGCTCGAGGACTCCTCGACTTGCACAAAATGGAGTGGCTCATTGCAAAATCAGGCTTTCTATATTACATATGTTACATGAATGATAAGAATCAGTACTGATGATTTGACCAAATTATAATGAATGTCTTTCTTTGAAAAATAATGGGTCTGGTCCCCCATACTTCCTGCATTTCCCTTTCACATGCTTCCTTTGTGATGATGTTTGTAGCTACTGTCGGTTGCACTGCCAACATAGGTGCATATGATCAAGATAGTTTTTGGAGCCAAAAGAAAATTGTCTTCTCTAGCTAAGAGGGCTTATAATAAGTTGATCTTATCCCTCAGTAGAAAGACAGGGCAATGAGAGAAGGTTTTTGCTCAAGATGCTTAGGACAACATCAATTTAAACACTATTCTAAGAAGAAAAAATAGTTGTAGCCATAATCATAAACCCTACACAAATAGGGAGTGATGCAAATGAGGACTTTGGAGATTCTCCATCTCATATATCATCTCCCATAGTGGCCATGATAGTCACTAAGAAGGTACCTTTTGCTCCAAATGTTGTGCTTTCATGAGTGGCACACAAAGGTTACCAATTTCCAAAAATGGAGCTCATTATTATGAGAGGAGTTGTGGAAAGACAACCTACGAAGGTCCACTTTGACATTGGCTCCACACATGATATCATTAGTTCTCATCTCACCCAACAGACAATGTGCAATTAGAGTATGCCTACACAGTGGATTTAGCCAACAGGAAGGGCACAAAGGCATGGACCAATGAGTCATTGATCTACCCATTCAGATCCAATCCTATGAGGAATTATTGGATTTTGAGATTGCATGAGTCACATGTTTTGATGTAGTCATAAGTAGTGGCATGCTAGGAAATGACTTGCCATAGACATTGCAACTCATGTGTATTAGTTTGAACATGAGGGGAAGCAACTACTAATTCGTAGAGAGTGAGATCTCCAAGACATGAGATTAATGACTGAAACTAAGCTGCTGAAAATTGATTGTGAGTATATTTATTTTTTTATTTTCTATATTCATCATGTCTAGAGATGGATTTTCACAATCGAGGAAGCTCCTATTGGAATTCTCAAGTACTTTCAGAGAAAGTAAAGCAAAACTTGATGAGTTGTTTCTAAATGAATTACCTTTGGGTTTACCTCCTTGCAAAAATATTAAGCACATGATCATATTCGTTCCAAGAGTGAGTCCAAAACTCTTGACCACCATTTCATATGTGTTTGCAAGATGAGAATGAAGTCCGCAAGGTTGTGGCTGAGTATTTGGAGAAAGGTTTGATCATACCCAATTATTCACCCTTTGTAGCACAAGTTGTTCTAATAAAGAAGAAATTTGGGGCATGTACTCTTGGCTCACATGGCCAAGATGGATCACAAGAAGTTCTCAGTTATACTGGGATGGCCAAATCCTTAAGATGGGGGGCAACTTTGGTAATTATTAGGACTCTCCTATTTTTATCAAAAGTTCATTCCATCTTATTCATTGATAGTAGCACCCATGATGAATTTGATTCAAGGCAAGGTAGCTTTTGCATGGATACAAGAGCAACAAAATAGTTTTGATACTCTAAAGCAAGTTGTTTCAAAGGCTCCAATACTCAAAGTGTGGATCCACAAAAGCCATTCGAGTTGGAGATAGATGTTATTTTCATATCCATAGGGGTAATTCTATTCCAAAATGGCAAGCCTATACCCTTCAAACGTAAAAATCTAAGTGGTGCATAGTGCAATTCTCTAGTGCATGAATAGGATTTGTATGCAATGTTTCATGCTCTTAAATTCTAGAGACACTATCTTTATGGTGCATTCTTTAAAGTATGCACAGATCACCATACACTCAAGTATTATTGTAGTAAGTTAGATCTTTGAGGCAGGGAGGCTCATTGGGTTGAGCTCATGCAAGAGTTTTATATCGATGAGCCAAATATCATATTGTAGTTGATGCATTATCTTGGATAATGTATCCAATGAGCTTTATAGTTCTAGAAATCTCATTGGTTCAAGAAATAAAGGAACCATAGGTGGAAGATCCACATTTTTTATATATCATTAGAGCCAGCAGTGATGACTCTATTATATGCAATGGGGCAATCTCAATTGCTTCTTCTCCTAGTAAAGCAAACAAGTCAAGTCCATATTTCAATTTCTCAATGGAGAATGGAATCTTTAAACAAAAAGGAAAGCTTTGTATACCAAATTCCTAGGATTTGAGAAGAAATGTCATGCTTGATAACCATGATGTTCCTTATCTAGGGAAACTTAGTGTTGATAAGACCATTCAGCTAGTTAGAAAAACATTTTGGTGGCTTGGATTAGCTAGAGATGTCCCCACATATGTTCAATAATGTTTTATGTGTCTAGTCAACAAGGCAAAAAGGATTAAGACACTAGGTCTTTTACACCCTTTACATATTCCAAAGCATGATCGGGATAGTTTATCCATGGACTTCATAGTGGGGTTACCATGGACCCAAAAGAAGCAAGATGCTATCCTAGTAGTGGTAGATGGATTGAGCAAGATGGCTCATTTATAACCACATAGAGACAATTGAAGCTTCACAGGTAGCGAAGCTATTTATCAAGCATGTCTTCAGATTGCATGTGTTATTGACATCCATAGTTTTAGATAGGGATGTTATATTCATGTATTCATGGGACACTTTTGGAAGTTTGTCTTTGATAAGCTGAAAGTGTCATTGAAGATGAGTAGTGGTGATCATCCATAGAAAAATGGTCATATTGAGAGGGTCAATCATATTTTAGAGGAAATGTTGAGGGCATATCTGTATGAGAGGTAGGTAGATTGGAATATTTACTTGCCATTAGTAGAGTTTGCTTTTAATAATAGACCTCATAAAGACTATAATGTCTTCATTCAAGATGAATTAGGGCATGAATCCTATTGCTCCTAGTACCATAGGAATCCCAAAGAAATATTCTAGTGCTTTAGAGATCCCAACAAATCTCCAAGAAAATTTAGATATAGCTAAATCCAAGATGCAGCAAGTTGCTAATATGGAAAACGAATATGTTGATAGGAAGAGATCTTTTAGAATCTTTGAAGAAGGTAATAGAGTTTTTCTTCAAGTACCTACAAGATCAATTTCAGTATCCACAGGGAAGCGCACTAAGCTTTCACCAAGGTTTTGTGGACCCTGAAAGATATTTAAGAACCTTAGTGATGTTGCATATAGATTAGAGCTTCATCTAGATTGTAGATTCCATCCAATGTTTCATGTTAGTAAATCTAAAAAATATATTTTTAAGGAGGATAATATCATAGACAGTATTGTTTCTTTGCAAGAAAGTGACACCATAGATCTCTCTCTAGATAGGATACTAGATAAGAAACAAAAATGGTAGAGAAACTATCATCTAGGAGTATCTAGTAATCTAGAAGGGATTGTTGCTTATAGATTCCACTTGGGAATCAAAAGATCTGGTTTGTAAGTATTTTCCCTTATTAATCATTGAGGATATTGATCTTTAGAAGGGGGGAGAGTGTTAGACATTGATCTATATAGACCTCTATATTTGTGGGACAAGGGCTAAGTATAGTGAAGGTTCCTCGTTTGAGGAATATCCTAAGGTACCTAAGGGGTAATGGAAATGAGTGTGCATGATGGCCACATGTCCACACTAGAGAATCCTAGAGCATTGCCATTTTGGGTGCAAGAGGATATAAAGCATGGGAGTTGAGTTGCACACACACAACCATCTTGATTCATTTCGAGTAATCTTTCTTAAGAGGATAGACTGGAAAGTAAGCAGGCTTCACAATGCGGATAGTCACAAGAGGTAGCAAAGATTGCACTCACTTTCAAAGCAATCATTTTGATCATCGCATAGTCCTTAGATTCATCCAAGACATCCATGTGCTCTAGTTTATAGTTAAATGCATATACTTAAAGTTTTTTATCATCATCTCCATATATTGTTCATTGTTGCTTGTGCATTGCGCAAGTTTGTCAACTTTGCAGAGTCATTGAAGTGAAGTTATGGTCCTTTTACCTTATCTAATGATTGAATCATGAAGGTAAGATATTTGTGAGTTTTTTTTGCAATATTTTGATCATTTGAGCTCTATGTGAAGAGATAGGAATCAATCTCTATGACTGTCTATGTGAATTGTCTGCTTCCTCAAATGTCAGGACCACAATTATGACTTGTGTATATTTCTTACTCCCTAGTCACTCTAAGTTCATGACGTAACTTGTGTTTGCTTGCTTACCTTCCCGTTTGAAGGCATGCAGAACTATTTTTCTCAATTCAAGCAGTCTATGAGCACTGAGCATTTTCAAGAGAACCTTCTTCTAACAGAAGGTTTTCTACTCTAAAGTAAAATCTGGAATCAGTTTGTTTTGACTCGAAAATTTGAGATCAATGCTCCAAAGTATTATGGTTATATTTATGCATAATTTGATAGCTTAATGAGTTTATTAGATCTTCTAAGCAAGAAATGGGCTGTTCTAGAGTAGATTGTTGCAAAGAACCCCTCATCTTTGTATTGTGTCATCACCTCTTTAGAGTGCTATTAGAGCATCATCATAGTATATACATTATGGGTGATGAGATGAGTTGATGCCTATAGTAAGGACCAAAGGGCAACCAACACAAGAGGAGTAAAATAGGTTCAACACACGGTGCGCAAAGGATGCTTTGGCAAGTTCAAACATTCTAAACTCTACTTCTCATTTCTTACTTTTAGACATTAGGAGATGTAAGACTTCACAAGAGACTTGGAATGCATTATAAGCATTCTTCTCTTCAATCACCAAGGCCAGGAAGTATCAACTATTGAGGGAGTTCAAATGTCTCAAGAAACAACCCAAACAAAATGTCATCGACATTGTCAGAAAGATCAAGGACATAGCTAATCATTTACAAAACACTACAGATGTCATAGATGAAGAGCAAATAGTCAAACAAGTCATTCATGGAATCAAAGAAAATGAGAAGTGGGAAGCATTCACTACTACCATGGACTTATATATGGATATGCAAGTGATATATTTCAACACACATAGGACAACTCTTCACTCATGAAGATAAGCTTATGAAGAATGGAGATTAAAAAAAAAGTTACTTAATTCTTTTCCTTAAAGGTATAAGTAAATATGAAAAAGTTAAAGGGAAAAATTATGATGAAGAAGCAAGCACCTCCTAAGCTAACTTTGTAGGTAGAGGGAGAAATTCAAGAGGAAGAGGCAGACGAGGTAGATACAGCAAGGGGAGATCTCAAAGATCCGCAACTTGTGCCACATGTGTATGCTCAAGAATGCAACTCACTTTCACTTGAATAGGCATTGTTACCCTATGCCTAGAGAGCTATGTATTTATATGTGTTTTTCAAATTTGGACTTGGTAGATAGCTCACCTAAAAGTGATTCTACATTTAGGTATGGTTTGAATTTGATTCCAATCAATTAACTCATGGAATAGGCTCCCTAATATCATGAGATTCTTCTTCTACTTTTAGCTTTTACAAAGGACCATGGTAAATACAAGATTTGCTCTTGGGGTATTCACAAGAATGGGTTCTCATGATCAAGGTTATATGTGATAAGTCTATGAGAGTAGTCCATAAGTCAAATGCCAAGCTTTTAGGCTTTCCATTTACACCAATAGCTCCCCCTCAAGCCTAAGCAGCTTGAGTCTTCAGCCCTTCAAGATTTCTTGCAATCCAATCATTGATTTGAATTTGTCAATTTGCTTCCATCCAATGCATTTGTCATCATATCTGCACATTTTTTATGTGCTGACACATATGAAAGTTGAATCTCATTGCTTGTGATCTTTTCCCTGACATAATGATAATGTATTTTTATGTGTTTGGCCTAGAATGATATATTGGGTTAGCACTAAGATGTAAAGAACTAATATTATCTCCAAAAATGTGGGAAGTAGAAGACTTAAGCCCTAAATCAATGTTTAGGGCCCTTATCCACATTTCCTCGTGTGTAACATTTTCAAGTCCTCTATACTTAGCCTCTATCAATGATAGTGCTATAGTTGGTTGCTTCTTGGAAGACCAAGAAATTAATTTTGTACCTACAAAGGCGAGATATCCAAAGGCTTCTCCTCATCTTTAAAACCTGCCCATCTGCATCAAAGAACAGTTTGATATCTATATCAAATGTGTAGGGATAGTAAAAACTTCATTGATTGTACCCTTCAAATAATTGAAGATTCTCTCAGCTGCTTCCATATGAGGTTTCCTTGGAGTATGCATGAATTGACTTAATACACTAACTCCATAACAAATGTCCACTCTAGTTAGTGTGGCATAATTTAAGCTTCCAACTAGACTCTCATAGCTTGTTATATCTTCAATCATCTCACCTTCGTGAGCACTTAGCTTTAGGTTCACCTCCATAGGAGTACCTGCAACCTTTGAGTTCTCCATTTTGAAGTTGGCAAGCATATCTTTGATGTACTTCCTCTAAGTAAGAAACATACCTCTTTTTGCATACTCTACTTTCAAACTAGGAACTATTAAGCAAACCAAGATCACTGATCTTGAATTCTTCTTTAATTTGGAGTTTGATCTTTTTTATTCCTTTTGCATCATTACTTGTAATGATTATTTCATCAACATATACACATAGGTATATGACCTCTGATTGGTTCCTCTTAATAAAGAGAGAAGGATCTGCCTTGCTCACATTGAATCCTTTACCCTACAAGTAAGTGACAAGTCTATGATTCCAAGCCCTAGGGGCTTGCCTTAATCCATATAGAGATTTCCTCAACTTGCACACATATTCAAGACATGATTGATCTTTAAAACCAGGAGGTTGATCCATGTACACCTCCTCTGATATCCATCCATTTATAAAAGCATTTTTAACATCCATTTGGTAAATCTTCCAATTCTTTTAAGATGCTACACTCATGAGTACTCTAATGATAGGCACCTTTTCAACACATGAAAATGTTTCTTCATAATAAATACATTGTGTTTGTGCATATCCTTTGGCCACTAACCTTGCTTTGTACATGTTGATAGAACCACCTTGATCCTATGACTTTCATTGATGAAGTCTTGGGTACTAGTTCCCAAGTCTTTTTCTTTTTAAGCTTCTATCTCTTCTTTCATGGCATTCATCCACTCAAGATTCTCCTTTGCTTCTTCATAAGTTTCAGGCTCTTCAAAGTTTGAGTGATGTGCTAGATATATTAAATGTTTAGTGACTAATGAAGTATCTGTTAAACGCGGGTCTTGCCATCAAAGACGTGCTTAAACATCTAATCGGGTTCTTGGGAGTGGAAAGGGTCTGTTAGACAGAGGCCCTATACTTGCTTTTCCCAAATCAACTCACTCGCATGATCAAAATTATCTGTAGTCAGACTCTTCCAAAAGCTACCGATTACAATCCAGTTGATGCGTTCTCAAACAAACAGCAGCGAAACTATCATTACCGTAATACAGAATCACTTTGTCTAACGTAAGAGCTGATCCAAACACAATTACTGTAAACAATAGAGACAATAACAGTAACTCAATCTGTACCGTACAGGTGCAGATAATCAACAAAATGTACTCACAGAATGTCGATTCATACACAGAATAAGACTTCCTCAGTGACCAACGCACAATGCAAAGATGACCGTACACAAACTCACAGTAATGAACTTAGCGGAATCGTGGTTCAGTACTTAGCTTAAGATAACCTTATTGTAACTTTATCTTACCGGACAGGTACAGATAATCAACAACACAGAAAGGCACAGAATAACTCAGAATTACTCAAACGCACACCACAGCAACGTTACAGATCAATCACCCACACAGACAGTCTGGTGATCCAACTGATCGTCATCGAAAGTGTCTATTTCATTGATTTAAATAAAGGTTACAATCATCAATCAGGGTTACAACATTTACGAAATGACCTTTCGGTTCGTTAAAAGTTGATTTTACAATCGCCAATCCGGCGGCTTACACTGGCACGCCCGGTGGACTTGAACCCGCAGGTTTACAAAAAATCTTATGGCTCGTCAACTATACCTTCTAAATACATAGATCTTGCTAGTCTAAAAGTCCGGGCAATTTTCTTCTTCAATGATTTTATCATCTGCTTCAAAATGTCTAGCTCTACAAGTTGGGCATCTGTGCGTACTGAACTTAAAGAAATAACCTGAGTCATCAAAACTTCTGCTTGTGTCTGCAGAAAAGCTTCTTGTAAATAAAACTCATTCGACAGAGCCGCATCCCTACTGAGTTTCATATCAGCAATTTGCTTATCAACCTTGGAGAGTCTTTCTTTTTGTGTATCCAGTTGATACTCCCTTCTTTCCAACTCCTGATTCAGAAACTGGATTGTCTTGTAGTAAGCATCACGCTCTCTTCTGATCCCTGTTATCTCTTTCTGTAATTGAGCTTCCATGGTTAATTTGTGTTTAAGAATATTGTTTACGTCAGATAAATCAATCTTGGTTCTCTGTAGTTCTTCAGAAGTGCGCTTCACCAGGTTTTCCATCTCTTGTCCGTGTTGTACCATTTCGTCAAGTTGTTTTCTGGTTTCTTCTAATAGATTCCCTAAAGCTACACGTGCATCTTCTTTATCTTAGGCTAATTGTTTTAAATGCATAATTTCAGCATCCGCAACACTTAATAACTCTTCTTTTTCTCAGACTGCTGCCAGTGCCGCATCTCGTTGACTAGTAACTGCTACCTGTTCAGCAATTCTGGCCTGTAACTCCTTAATTTGTTCATGTAAGGCTTGATTTTCTGCTTTAGCTACTACTAATTCTTCCTAGAGAGGACTAATGTCTACCTCCAGCACATCGACCTTATGCTGGAAATCATCTCTGATAATATCAGTGACTTCTTTCATCTGTACTGGTAATTGCTGCGATAGATGGATCAGCATCTCTCCCATAGTTGCAAGCTCAGAAAATACAGGGAGTGAATGAAGCAAAAGATGAGGACGAGGTTGAGATGTAGAGGCTGTGAGGAGCTGATTGGAATTGGGTGGAGAATAATTCGGTGATGAGGATGAAAAAGCAGTAGGTTCCTCAGTGACATTGGGTGGAACAAGAACAATGGGTGGAACAGGTGGAGAAGTTAGAAGGACAGAGTTAGTTTCGACTACCTATTCGGTGGTTTGTTGCGTAGTGTCCTCAGGGTTGGCAACTGCAGAATCCACGATCGTAATTAATTCCTCAACAATTTCTTTAATGATTGGTTGCGCATCTTCATTCTTTTCCTGTTCGGATTGTTGCTGTGATTCGTCCTTGGAAGAGATGTCTTTATCATGTTCATCTTGTTGGTCCTGAGATGATTGTGCTGAAGAATCCTGGTGCATGGATGTTGCTGTGTCATGGAAAGTCTCATCTTCATTCCCTTCCTCTTCATTGTTACCTGCTTTATCATCTGCGGCTGAACCCTGTACTTCACTGTCAGATGAACTTATTCTGATTCTTTTGCGGCGAAGGAGGTGGAAAATTTCTTCGTCATCTTCCTCATCATCTTCCAGCAGCTGCGCGGATTCTTCATGGTGTAATACTGGACCTCTGGGTGGTGGTTGTGCTGCTTGTATTGCCGGAAACAGGAAACTTAAGATGTGGGGGAGACGGGAACGCGGCATATCACCCTTGTTTACTTGTTTAATTATCGCAACGCATTCTTTGTGAATGCGACGGAAATAATATGTGGCAAAGTGTATAGGCTCTCAAGCAGCCAGATCTATCGCAGAGTAAAATGGTCGAGATATTCCATATGTGCACTTTTGCAGGTTCAAGATGGCAACTAAAAATTGTAGAGCCGTGCGTTCAAGCTCAGGGCGACAAAGGATTGCATATTCGTTAGAAGAATGTCTGGGAAACAATTGATTCATTGTGGCGATGGGAAGACTAGGGCCATTCTCTCGACCTCTCAGAGATAGTCGGAATGCATCAGCAAAGGTCTGTATAGTTATTACGGTACGAGATGGTAAGGAGGTGATTGGCCAACTCTGCTCTGTAGCAGGTGTGGCAGCGATGGCGGCGATGATTTAAGCGTAGAATGGGTGACAATCCACTGAATGCCAAGGCAGTTCAGCGAAATTGGCCAACCCACGAATTTGCAAGAACTCACCTACATCTGCGGGGAGTCCATCACGGAACGCAGCAAAGTTTGCTAACGCTTCCATGGTGCGCACACATAAGCACAAGAACACGATTGCATAGGGTATACAAAGAGCACAAACACACAGAGCACGCAGACACAATAGCTATTAACAGCGAAACAAAAAAGGTTAAGTAGATACTTGGAAGCGGGAAGCAATTGAAATTTGTTAATCATCGCGCGATGTTGAAATGATGATCTCATAACTTCGGTGTGCATGCATGAGCAGAACGATAATGCAGTGCGGCGGTTGATCAAAATTAGGTATGAAACGAGGATATTTACAGACTTATTTTATTAATCACGCGAAACTAAAAAGGAAAAGAAAAGAAAAAAAAGAAAAATACGCGGGCAACTGTAGGACACTTTAGTGCGAATCAGGCGCTTGAATCTTGATGATACGGCTGCAACTTTGAACCATTTATCACCTTCCGAAGAGGAATTCCGGTCAAAGTAGTCAACCAAAAAGTTATTGGGCCCACTTGTTATATAATTAGGTAAGGACCAAACCAGTGTAACTTGAATTTTCCAGCAGAGCGGTTTGATTTTGCATTATAAAATAGCACAAGTTGACCTACCATAAAAACTGGAGTGTTTAGATACCAATCATGTGTACGATCTTGCCGCAACTGCACTTCTTGAAGAGTCAGAAAACTTTCCCAGCGATGCTCATCTAGTTCTCTGAGTGTGTCCAACCGAAAAGGCAAAGAATTTTCAGGTAACAATTTCTGAGAGATGGCCACACGTAAACTTGGTACTACAAGTTCCATTGGTGCAATTGCCTCCATTCCATATGCAAGTTTGAAAGGAGTCAGTCCGGTGGCAACTTTGTAAGTAGTCCGGTATGCCCATAATACTGCAGGTAGTAATTGATCCCATCTTTCTGGTGATTCCAGAATCAATTTTCGAAGCATATTCAGCAAGGTCTTGTTTGTACTTTCAGCCAAGCCATTAGCACGAGGATAATAAGGAGAACTGAATTTATGCAGAATCTGCAAAGAGTGTGTGAGCACTTTCATTAAATTGTTAACAAAATGTGTGCCTTGATCAGTCACAAGTTCTAGAGGTAACCCAAATCGTGGAAATACATCTGTCATTAAACATTTTGCTACCAAAATAGTTGTAGCGGACCGTAAAGCCCAAGCTTCTGCCCATCTTGTAGCATAATCTGTGCATGTCAGAATATATCTGTTGTTGCTAAGGATTGCTGGAGGTGTGATTGGTCCAATAAAGTCAAGACCCCATTTTTGAAAAGGCTCCAATGGTAATACAGGTTGGAGAGGAAAAAAATGTCGTTGTAAAGGCTGTCCAGACCGCTGACAATTATCACACTGTTTGACAAACTGAGATACATCTCTGTACATGGTAGGCCACCAAAGCCCACTTTGCAGAATTTTTCGGTGCATTAAATCTGCTGCAAAATGTCCACCGAAAGATATGGAATGTGCCAGAGTGATAACTGAGTTAACTTCATGTGGAGGAATACAACGAAGTAAAACTCCAGTGTGATCCATATAATACAATTCTCCAGCAATCAATCGAAATCGGCGACTATAAACTGCAATTTTCCTACGCATTGTAGGAGAAGTCTGAACAGGAAGATATCCATCAATAAGAAAGGCTAATAACTGATCATAGTAAGTAGATGTCACAAGAGGTTCTGCAGATTCATCAATAGTTGTAACATAAATTGCAGGTGTGGTGTCATCAACACCGACCGGAGCTTCACCAAAATCCAACCAAGAAAGGAAATCTGCTAATGCATGTGCAGTTCCAGGTCGATGGATTACTTTGTAATCAAACTCTTGTAATAATAGGACCCAACGCGCTAAACGACCACCTAAATGCTGCTGCCGAACCAGATATACTAGCGTAGCATGATCTACATGAAAGACGAATTTTCAGCCTAACAAATAATGCCGAAATTTTTTTACAAAATATACTAAACCAAGGCATTCTCTTTCAGTTATTGAATAATTCTTTTCTAGAGGAGCAAGCCTTCTACTTGCATAATAAACAGGCCGAAACCACTTATGAGTTTGTTGCATTAAGACACTCCCAATGGCGATATCTCATGCGTCAACAAAAACATGAAATGGATGTTCCCAATCCGAAGGTTGTAGAATTGGAACCTGCGTTAATAAGCCTTTTAGACGATCAAATGTTGTTTGACATTCCTGAGTCCAAACAAACTGTCGAGGAGTACTGGTTATTAATCTATTGAGGGGTATTGCCAAATGAGCAAGCCACCGTAAATGTCGACCATGCCACCTGACTTGACCCATGAATCTCATGACTTCTTTCGGTGTAGTAGGTACAGGTGCTTCTAACACAGCTGCAATTTTATCTGGATCAACCTGTATGCCTTATGCAGACACAATATGGCCAAGCAGCTTACCACATGAAACCGCAAACACAGACTTGTTTGGGTTCAGGCAGAGTCTGTATTCACGACACTTCTCAAAGCAACACCGTAAATGATACAGGTGTGCTACCATCTTACCAAATAAAGAGAAATCATCTAGATATACTTGCATGAAAGAAGTAAGATGGGGGGAGAAGATTTCCTACATACATCGTTGAAAAGTACTAGGAGCATTTCTTAATCCAAACCACATAACTGTACAAGCAAAAACACCCCAATTGGTAATGAACGTTGTTTTTGGTATATCTTCCTCAGCCATTTTGACCTGATTATACCCACTATATCCATCCAAAAATGAATACATTTCATGCCCAGCCACTCTATCCAGCATTGTATCAAGAAATGGAAGAGGAAACGGATCTGGCACCGTAGCTGCATTCAGTTTCCGGTAATCCACACATATGTGTAGCTGCTTATTCTTCTTAGGGACGATAACAATGGGTGATATCGACTCAGCATGTTCTATTGGAACAATGAATCCAACTTTTAATAACCTATCAAGCTCTACCTTTACGTGTGCTGCGTAGTTAGGATTCATCCGGTAGCTGGGTTGTTTAATTGGTTTTGCTTCCAGTTTAAGTACAACTCGATGCTGATATATGCGAGGGTCCAGACCCTTCATGTCACGGTAATCCCATGCAACGAACTCACGAAGTAACTAAATCAGATCTGTTTGAAATACTTCAGACAATCCTTCCTTTATTTTGACAGGTCGTGGATTAACTTCATCCCCTAAATTATATGTGATCAACTGATCTTCTGGAACATAGAATTGATGAGGTTTTTCTGAATCATCGACTGATTGTAAAAGTTGTTGTATAGCAGTTTCATCCTTAGCAGCAGTATTTTCTGTTTCTACTTCTTCGGTCACAAGCATCACCGTACAAACTGCCGGATTCTAGTGATCTACAACAGATTGTAAATCAACAGTCCCTAAGGAAATTAAATCTATGTTATTCTTCAAAAATTATTCCTCTTCGTCATTGGATAAACCATCTAACATGTGAACTGGTTCTGCCACATAAGGTCTAGCATGTAGTTCACAGGGCTGAATAGCATCTAATTTTACAACATATTTTCGGTTATTGTCTTTGAAAGTGAGTTCCTGTGCGGACCAATCTTGTATAACCTTAGCTTGTTTCAACCAAGGACGATCAAAAAGAAGATTATAATCAAGACTAGACTCCGATAGTTCTAAAACTACGAAAGTCATCTTAAAAGTGGTCCCCTGCAAAGTGATTGGCACATTCCGTACGAGTCCTACTGGATGGACTCTGGATTGGTCGGCCATTCTAACAAAAAACTGCACAGGTTCAATTTCGGTCCATCCTAACTTTTTACAAAGTGTTGCAGTAGCTATGTTTACACCGGACCCACCATCAATTAATACTTGAGTAATTTTATGATTTTTGTACCATATCGTAATTAAGGGAATCGAGTGATCCACCGTGGATTCAGTTTCCGGTTGTACTGTCGCTGTGTCGGAATGCAGGAAGACGTAGAACTGAACTGCTGCTGGAATTGTTCCCGAACTCCTGGTACTAATGCTAGTAACTGTCCAAGAGGAAGAGTAATCGACGCCTTGGATAGAATTTCCCATGCCTTATCTACTTGCCTTGTACTTTTTACTGATTCTGAAGACGATGCATCAGTTACTAGGATTGACTCTTGCTCCTGCGCGGTTTCCTTTGGCAGCGGAACTTGTGTCACCGGAATTGGATCTGGGAACACTGGAGGTTCTGTGGTGGTCCACTGGCTAGCTTTGTCATACATTCTTTGTTGCTAACGAACACCTGGTTCGAATACTTCAGCTGCTGGTTGCAACGGCTTACCGGATCGGGTCTGAACTACTACAGCTTGTGTTTCTATTGGTGTGATATGAACGATATTTGTCATTGGGTTCTGACGCTCTTTTTTCCTCTGATCATGTTCGGCTGCATCTTTACAGAATCTTTTGATGTGACCAAATTCACCGCAAAAATGACAGCGAGGTGGTGGCAAGGCATTACCTTCTTGTGATGTTCCTGTTTGCCAACGATTTCCGTTATAGTTGGTATTTCTCTGTCCTCTATAATTTCGGTATCCTTGTTGCTGATTATTTCTCCTCTCAGGTGGTACATAGTGGGTGGCAGGCTGTCCTGGTTCTTGTATAATTGCATTTACTGTTGCTGTTCCCTGCACTTTGGTGTTATAGACACAGTTTTTGGTGGAATGTCCGTTTGTATTGCAGATAGCGCAATACATCTGATTGAGTGCACAAGTGGCACTGGTATGCCCTGAATTCTTGCACGTGGTGTAGTACATTTGTCTGGCCGGATCTTCTACAATATTTTTACTGGATTTTAACCACTCTAAATCTTCGGTAAAACCTCCAACCTTATTCTCGAGCTGCAGGGCCATTGCAATAACCGCATCTAGCGTCATAGCTCCCACACAACGAATAATCATAATCTGTCGGAGCTGCGGAGTCAAACCATTAATAAACCATTGGCTGATGACATCATCCGGCAAATTAGCATGTGCTGGCGGTAGTTGTCTGAAGTGAGTTCGGAATAGAGTGGCATATTCCTGCACTGTTTGATTCAGCTTTTGTCTATTGTTCTGCAGGTAATCAAAAATTTTGGCGGGATTCTTCTTTAGCCGAAATCTCTGCAAAAACGCATCTCTTACTGCTTCATAGGTGCCGAAATGATTGATATCATATTCTGTAAGCCATCTGGTGGCTTCATTAACTAGTGTCGATTGGAATACTATGGCCTTGTATGACGGATCAGGTGGATGATTAAGTACTGCATAACTAATTTCAAAGGTTTGTACATGAGCATCAGGATCATCACCTGGAAATCCACTGAATTTTGTGTAGGTAACTCCTGTTAGAACCGGACGAGGTGGAAGTAGATGTTGTTGTTGCTGTTGTTGTTGTTGTGGTTGTTGTCCAATCATAGTGCTTGTTGTTGTATTGTTACTATCTTCTGAGTTCCGAGGTTGAATTTCTTGATCGTCAGAATCTGTATCGTTAGTCTGTGCACTCTCCGACTTGATAATATCGTTCAATCTCTTTCGCATTTCATCTTCGATTAAGCTACCTTCCTCCTTGGTATCAAATGTAGGGAAGCTTACTCTGAATAGTGGTGACCGGAATGAAGATTCACCAGGAAATGGTAAACCGTCACCGAGAGACTGTGAACTCTCTGTAACTGAGACCGAAATATCACCGAAATTTGTCGAGATTTCACCAAAGCAAGGTACTTTTTCACCTTCACTGATTTCTTTGGCCAACACGCTTCTATCCTCAGACAAATTCGAATCTTGTCCAGATGGTGTTAAGTTAACTGCATACTGCGGCCTAGAAGACCCTGGAGTTACTATATCTTCGACAGATTGTGCCGAAATTGCACCGGAATCTGCCAAAATTGCACTTCGTTCCACCGGAATGCTACTGGAATCACTACTATCGTTCTTCGCTTCCTTGACAACTGGGTTAAACTTATATGCGCTTCTAGCTCCTGGGGGCGTCCTTAGCAAATTAGGTATTGCCCAATACTATTCGTTTCTCCTATACTTCGGGTACGTTTCACCGGAACGAGTAACCGGCATATATCACGTTTGCAATACTTTGCGTACTACTTGTTGATTCACAATCTATGACCACTTTCTTACAATCAATTTACAACGCTCTGGTGCCATTTTCTGATAATCGCTTTGCAACAATTTGGTGCCACTTTCCCACAGACGGCGCCAGTGTTAAACGCGGGTCTTGCCATCAGAGACGCGCTTAAACATCTAATCGGGTTCTTGGGAGTGGAAGGGGTCTGTTAGACAAAGGCCCTATACTTGCTTTTCCCAAATCAACTCACTCGCATGATCAAAATTATCTGTAGTCAGACTCTTCCAAAAGCTACCGATTACAATCCAGTTGATGCGTTCTCAAACAGACAGCGGCGAAACTATTATTACCGTAATACAGAATCACTTTGTCTAATGTAAGAGCTGATCCAAACACAATTACTGTAAACAACAGAGACAATAACAGTAACTCAATCTGTACCGTACAGGTGAAGATAATCAACAAAATGTACTCACAGAATGTCGATTCATACACAGAATAAGACTTCCTCAGTGACCAACGCACAATGCAAAGATGACCGTACACAAACTCACAGTAATGAACTTAGTGGAACCGTGGTTCAGTACTTAACTTAAGATAACCTTACTGTAACTTCATCTTACCGGACAGGTACAGATAATCAACAACACAGAAAGGCATAGAATAACTCAGAATTACTCAAACGCACACCAAAGCAATGTTATAGATCAAACACCCAGACAGACAGTCTGGTGATCCAACTGATCGTCACCGAAAGTGTCTATTTCATTGATTTAAATAAAGGTTACAATCATCAATCAGGGTTACAACATTTACGCAACAACCTTTCAGTTCGTTAAAAGTTGATTTTATAATTGCCAATCTGGCGGCTTACATATCATATCCATACCTTTTTGGCTTCCTTTTCTCTCTACTTGACCTCTAATGGTTTGTCGAGAGGATTTAGCCACATCTCTCAACTCTTGCACATTGATTTTGCCTTTAGAGTTCCAAGAATTGATTTCCCTTCTTGGAGTCTTTTGCTCATCATCAAAATCACTTGATGCTTCAAGTGTATGCTCATTCCTCTTTGATAATGTTGGAAAATCTTCCTCTAGGTCAAAGGAAATTTTCTTTTCTTGCAATCATCTTCAAACCATGACTTATTTTCATCAAGCACAACATCTCTACTTATAGTGAAGCCTTTGTTGCTTTGATTGTATAATCTATAACCTTTCTGATTAAGGTCATAGCCAATAAAGATGCATTTCTCTACCTTTGGATCCAACTTGCCTATGATTTTTGTGTTGGTTCAAGTCAACCACCAATTGATGTTTTAAATGAAGGATTGAAGTCAAAGATTGAAGAAAAGGTTAGCCTATGAAGCTTGAAGATAGTGCACATTCAAAAAATGAAGACTTGTATACATATGTACATCAAACTTATAGTTAGCTCACTTATACCTTTGTTATGGTCATCATCGTGTATATATATGCCTATATATACAAGTAGAAAGTCGGGACAAGGATGAGAGAGCATAAGATAAGAAGAATTAGATGTTAGAAGAGTGATTAGACACCTTAGAAGTGAAGTAGATCTCTCTCATCATTCAATTGAAAATTTTTCAGAGAAGAAGAAAAACGGCACCCGATCTTTTCCTGAGTACTCCTTCTATCTTTAATATTTTGTGAAATTCTTTTGTACAGGTGTAAGTGTATAGTTGACTGACGTCTGTACAAGTTTTCAGATCCTAATTGTGATCAGACTGAGAGAATTGAGAGTAGGAACATTTACATGTGTAAATGTGAAGAAGTGAAGTTGAAACAGGCACAAAATTTTCTTCTAAGACTAATCTTGGAGAAAAAGATGATCTATGTGTCCAAGTTTACTACAAAAATTGGTATGTTGGGTGCACTGCCTGACAAAAAAATAGAAGATATAGGGGATTCAAGGCATAAATACATCGGACACTACCGTGCGAAAGAAGCTTCAAGTGAATTTCAAAAAGAGGTTTGAGACAATAGGGGTTGAAATATGGAGGAGAAAGGAGATATGTATGGCCTTGTGTATGAATATGGCTGGGTAGGTGGGAATGATGCTACCATCGGTTGAGTGGCAGGGTGACCTATGATAGGTTCAGAGGTGCTTGTATGGTATAATGGGTTGGTGATGGTTGAGAAAAGTTGCAATTGAGAAATAGAGTTGTGAAATGTAAAGGTGGGTATTGTAATGGCTATGCCAATGACGAGTAATACTTCCTCGGTCCTAGGGGATGAGTGAGGTGGGGTGTGGAAGATGGATTCTTTTGGTTGGGTGACTACTTCTGAGATGGTGGCGGGTTGAGGTTGGGGGGTTCTAATGGGGGATGGAATGGGGAGGGACAAAATTGGAGGGGTTTGTATATGGGTTTCCATGGTTAAATCAAAGGTTTTTATAGTATTTAAGGGTGTGGAGGTGATGATGACTTCAATTGTAACTAGAGAAGATGTGGTTGCTTTTGTTGAAGTGATTGGTATTTGTATGTTCTTACTAGACTATTGTCAAGTGTGGATGCATCATTTATTGTACTGGACTCGAGATCTTTGTAACATATGGTTGCGTCTATGATACGACAAGTCTCTGTTGAAGCTTGTAATGATTCAATGAATTGTCGGTCCACTTCTTCTGATTCGAGGAGTTATTCCATGATTACACGACTTCTTTGTACTAAAACGTGGATATTCTCTATTATTTGTCGTAATCATCTTAGTCAAATTGTGTAGGTAGGGGTTGCTTCCTCTTCTTCTTCTTCTTCTTCTTCTTCTTCTTCTTCTTCTTCTTCTTCTTCTTCTTCTTCTTCTTCTTCTTCTTCTTCTTCTTCTTCTTCTTCTTCTTCTTCTTCCTTCTCTTGCCTCTCTTGTTCCTATGTGTGAGTAGTTTGTTCTTCCTAGCTATTTGTTGTTTTGTTCCAAATTTTGTTATTCATCCTATGTCTACATCTATCAAAGCAACATCATGAAGAAGTTGCTCAAAGTCAAAAGTACCTAATTCCTCTAATCTGATAGGTGCTTGGAACTCAAACTCAAGGGGCATAGGAGGGGCACTTGGTTGTGCACTGGATGCTTCATTTGTGGTGCATGGGGGAAGGTGGATTCTGAAAGATGTTGGTAGCAGTCAGGGCACTCAAGGATCTACAAGACAAGGAAGCCAACAAAAGGAGTCAGAGCAGAGAGAAGGAACAAGTAGGCAAGGTAGTCAGCGCAGATCCGATAAGTAGGCTAGTCAATTTTTCCAACCTAATCTCTTTTCAACAGTGAATTTCATCACTACATGAACATTGTAAATACCATTTTTGGTAGATTCGACTCCATTTTGTTCAAGCCAAGGAGTCCTCAAGCTTGAGGAGTATTGGAAGTATTTATGTATCAATTTTCATAATTTTTAGACCTTGTTTGAGCCTCCAAAATAGCCTAGGAACCTAATTTTTAACTAAGCCAAACACTAGGTCTGGACAGGACCAAAGCTAGTCAAAAACTATAAAAAGAGCTAGAGAGATCATTTTTGAGGTAGCTTGTTAGTGATTTGATCTTGTATATGAGACTTTTTGAGTACTCTAAAGAACTCCATTGTTTCTCTCTTTGTTCTTGCCTTGTGTGTGCATGTGTGTGTGTGCATGTTTGTGTGCTTCTCACTCATACACTTGTGCCATCACTTGTTCGAGGTCTTCATACCATCCTCATGTCTTCCCGGATTGACATTAAAGCAAGTGCTACTCATCACTGAGCTACACCAAATTTTGGCACCGTTGCCGGGGATCGAGCTTTGAGGACGAGCGTGTGATGGTAAGACATAGAGTTGAGATGTTGGAGTCATAGGTATTTTCTTCACTTTGATTTATTTCCTTTTGTTTGCTTCACCATCACCATCATCATCATCACCATCTCTCGCCTTCATCTCCACCTTCGCAAAATTTTCAGTTTTTTGGTCATATCACCCTTCCCATACCGTTCCCCCTCATTTCACTTGTGAGAGAGAGCGAGAGAGCATTTGTGTGCTTGTGCTTTTGTGTGCTTTCTGAGATTATCTGCAGGAACCAGCATCCCCAGCAGTTGAACCAACTCCAATAGGTAAAATTTTTCAGTGTGCAGGTCCCAAGGCGTTGACTTCTGTTAATCGCAACCGACAAAAAAATCGACCATTTTGCTAAACTAGGGCATCCTAAAAGTGTGATCAAAATTTTAAAATTCCTCTATTTTCTATCAATCGCGATTGATACATCAATCACGACTGACAAGTGATGATGGACACCTCCCGACGGACTTGTCAATCGCAACCGACACGTCGATCACGACTGACAGAGTCCACGACCAATTGACCACGATCGACAGAGCCTTCGCATGCCACATGTCAATCATGACTGACTCGTCAATTGCGATTGACCCATCAATCATGATTGACAGCCATGATGAATATGTCGATCGTGACGGACTCAGTCAATGATTGTTTGACCATGACTCACAAAATTTTTGGGCCACTTGTCAATCACGATTGACCCATCAATCACGACTGATAGCCACGAAGGACTTATCGATCGCGATTGACACATCAATCGCGATTGACACATCAATCGCGATTGACGAACCACTCGATCGCGATTGACGGGCAAATTCGGCATTTTTTTATGGCGAAAGAAAATTAGTCTATTTTGGAGCAAAATATTAGGAGATTAAGGGCTATTAGAGCATAACGAGGCCCTAGAAGACACTGTAAGCTATCCCTAAGTGCCTGTTTCACCTGTTTCAATTCCTGAGTGCCTGACTAGCCATAACTTCTTCATACGAACTATGTTTGCTACAATTTTTGTTCCGTTGGAAAGCTCGTTGAGAATGCTACATGGACATTCACTGGTTTCTATAATAATCCTACGTGGAGTTCTAGTATAGGTATTTTTATGTTGACCGTCAATCAGTACTAGGGAAGTGAGAATATTGTTTAGGGTAAAAAAGAAAAGCAAAGGGATTGTACTTCTCAGTGAATGTTGAAGATTGTTTTTGCTTGTCAATCCATTGTGGTCAAGTCCATTTTTTAATTAGTAAAAGGTTCGGGTGCGCAAGCAAGGAGTTAAGCAACCTTAGCAAGGTGATCATAGAGCTTGGGCGAGCACATCCTGGGCTCAACTAGCACTCAAAAGGCAAAGAACTTGAGGTTGGAAATTCTCTTAACTCCCTCAATCAATTCCTAGATTAGGCTAAGAACGCATAGTGTTGGAAGTAAGTCAGGGCGATGATAGGCACGAGACAAGTTGAAGACTATCTAAGTAATCAAGTTCAAGTCAAGAGATAACCTATATGTCACTCTAGCACAATGGAGAGTTCCAACATGAGGAGCTTCACCTCCTAAATGTCAATCCGAGGAGACGTGAGGACCGGTATGAAGACCAAGAGCAAGTGAAATGCACAAGTGCGTGAGTGAAAGCATACAAACATGCACACACATACACACACACGTACACAAGGTAAGAGCAAAGAGTGGAACAATGGAAGGACTTCGATTACAAAAGATCTCCATTATAGAAGCTCAAATCTACATCAAGCTAACTCCAAAAATGAGCTTTTCCAGCCCTTTTTATAGTTTTTTAAGTGTTTTTGGCCCTGTCCAACCTAGTGTCCAGCCTAGTTAAAAATTAGGCTCCAAGGCTTATTTGGGAACTCAAACAGAATCTAAAAATTATGAAAATTGGTAGGATGATACTTCTAATACTCCTCAAGCTTGAGGACTCCTAGGCTTGAACAAAATGGAGTTGTAAAAATGGAAAATGGTATTTACAATGGTTTTTAGTGAAAAAAGTCACTATATTTATAGGAATTTCTTCTGAAAATTTGATATGTGCTTCTTGGAGCTCCCTACATGCTCCTTCTTCTTGTGTCTCCACTTCATTGATGCACTTTGTTGCTTGTGTGTGACCTTGACTGTCAGCACTCCCCCCCCTCTAGAGTCTATCATCCCAAACAGACCATTGTTGTAGTGGTTGTTCCATGTAGTGTGTGGAGTGATAGTGTCCATCATGTATCCACAAGAGTGGTCCATCTTCCAATTGTAGCTTGGGCAATTGTCTGGTTGTTCACTTTGCCATTGCTACATTGTATGGACTTCTTCCTTGTATTCCAACTTGATGGTGTCTTTGTGAGCTTTCAAAAATTGTGAGCTACTCAAAAGAGGTTGTCAATGTTGATTATGAGCAACTCTCGTGGTGGATTTTTGCCTGGCTCTTGTTGTTGTCACCGTGATGTCCTCTGGTTCTTCCAAAGATGGCTTCCCTACTTTCCATACCAAGTACTCATGACCCATAATGACTGATGGGTAAGTGCATTAGTGCATGGGTCGGAAGAAGAATGTGCCTTGTGCACGGCCTTGTAATGTAGCCCTATGCATGCATACGTGGGAAATGCATTGGAAGAATTATGGTGCAAGAAGTTGGGTCTTGAGCTAAGTGCTCAAGGGTATGCCGACGAAGAGGTTTCCTAATCGATCATGGTTATGGTGTTGTTGAAGCATACAATTCTTACCATGGTGAAATTTTTGCCGATCTTCAACTCTTCGTGTTGTACTTCCATCATGGTGATTGACCATCAGCTTGTCTTCCATTGTTGATGGTTGTCCCTGTTGATGGTTCACCTCGGGGATTCTTCAAACGCACAATCCCGTTCTTTCTCTCGTCTTCTTCATCTTCTTCTTCTCTTTTTTTTTTTGAACAATGAATTAAAACAAGAAAAAAGGTGTGAGCATCAATAAAATATTTTACATATGTTAGATGTGTCGCATGTGCGTGGGATCCTCAATTGTGTTTATGCACGGCCGTGTAATTCCTATATTAATGCATACTTTGGAAATGCATGACTTGAATGGTGCAAAAGACGAGGTTATGCCATGTTGGTGCAGGGCAATCAACAATTGATGTTTTGATGAAGAATTGAAGCAAAGGACTGAAGAAAAGATCAAGTTATGAAGCATGAAGGAAGTGCATATCCAGAAGATGAAGATGTGTACACATATGTACATTAATTCAGAGATAGTTCACTTATACTTTTGTATAGTCAGGAGCTTGTAAATATTTGCCCATATATACAAGGAAAAATGTCGGGACAAATATGAGAGAGTGTAGAATACAAGAATTCAAATGATTTAGAAGTGATTAGACTTTTGAGAAGTGTGAAGATTAGCTCTATCATCCAGATGTAAAAGTTCTCTAGTAACGAAGATAAATTGCACCCGATGTTTCTGTGTATTCTCCTTCTGTGCTTGATCATTTCAAGAATCCTTTTGTAGACGTCTAATTCCATAGTTAATGAGTCTATGGTTAAAGTTTGAGAACCTTGTTGGAAGTGAGGTAGGCCCTTAGGCTCATGTCACAGGTCCATGGTTCCATAGTTCCAGTTATGTACAACATTAATTCCAGCAATCTTCCATATTGACAAAACATGAACATATCACAACTTAATCATACAAATGATGAGACAAAGATAGAGAAAGAATAGACGACATGTGTAAGGTGTTACGTAAGCCATCGCTTACTCATAGTATCATATATACCAATGTTCAATGTACAATGTGGGAGCAAAACTCTCAACCACTCTATGTGATGAGAAATAGATGAATGAGTGAATGTACAATGTAACAAACATATTCAGATGTGTGGGCAGTAATCTGAATATACACGAGATGTGTGACCTTATAGGTTATAGAAGAGTGAATATGAGTGACTGAAAGAGGAAGGATCAGTGTGAATGGAAATCCTCAAACTCATGTGAACACACCTTCTTAAACACCTCATAAAAATATGCATAAAGCATATAAGTACTGATTCTCTTGTACCTATGCCGAATAGGATTCCTTCTGATATGAACGCCACAGCCTCCATAAACTTCAAGTAGTACCTGTGTGCATAAAGAGAATATGTACCTAAATACTTAACATAAGATGTGAATCTTATGTTAAACTCCATCTAATGTCTTTGAAGTAGCCAGATATCTTTTTGTAGAAGACAATCTTCAACCTAATATCTTCATGTAGAAGATAATCTTCAAAATCATGTAGATGGTCCCATCCAATGTCTTTGAAGTAGCCAGACATCTTCTTGTAGAAGATGATCTTCAAATACATCATGTAGATGGGCGATCCTCACCATCAAGCTGCTTATGACCAAGTCTTCTTGCCATGAACAAGAGATAACCTCCTCTCCATGAGGTAGAGTGTGAGCACACCCTTCATCTTCTCCAAGAAGAATCACCAAGAAGAACTCCATAGCTGCTCCTCAACACGCTTCAAGTTAGCACCATGGCTGCCCCATGTGCTAGAAGAAACACCACCTCTACTGAGGTCCAAGCTCTAGAAAGCTCGTGTTGATCCTAGGTGAAGGATAATTCAAGTGATCCCAAAGTACTTGTTATATAGTATTTTTAATCCCCTCCAAGAGCTCTCCAAAAGCTAATAAAGCTACGATCTTACGATCGCTACAGAAATGCCATCGCGAAAGCTCTTGAAAAAACACTCATGAAAAAAAACAAATACGTCCGTCGAGTTTTGTCCATAGCTTTTAGCTTTTGATAAAAGATGCTTCACGCGCTGTCGTCTGGGGGATTCGATCCCTGGTGGGTTGTATGAGAGGAGATTGACATAGCCACGGTGCCCATTGCTTTTGCTTGTACAAGGGGTTAAGTGAACAGCTACACATGCTCTTACGTCGCCCGCGCTGCTGTCTTCTAGAGACTACTAAAAGGATAGCTACTAATGTTGTATCCTCTGAGCAAAATTTGTCCAATGGACATTGTTTCCAACAAACCTAATTGTAAACAGGCTGTGAGAATTATGAGTAGGAACATTCATATGTGAATTGGTGTTCATTGTTTTCTAAAACAGGCACAAAATTTGATGTTAATGTTTTGGACAGTTCTCCTTCCACAGTGTAAAGTTTTGAGCAAGCAAGCACTCAATCTTTAAGTTGGAAGGTAAGCTACCTATGGCTAAAAGCATTTGCATAAATGGGTTCTAGATTGAGAGAAGCAAGTGTTAGAAGTTATAGGTGTCTCAATCGACTTCTCAAAAGAACAGTTTTAGACATAGGTGACTTGTTAAGTCCATTTCTCAAGATCTACTGAGTCTTTTGGAATGATTTAACTTGGAGGAGGTGTGAAAACTGTAGACAACACCTTGCACAAAGTTTTATCAAAAATTTTACACATTTGATAAGTCAATGAGAGAGTTATGTGCAGCAGACTTTCTGTAGAATCATCTTCTTCACAGTTTATCCAAAATCTTTATAATTGATCATTAATCCTCAAAATTGGTGAAGGTTTTGAGTTACTCTTGATATAGAGGTGCTCTAACTTCAAGAGTAGCTTGTTGTTTTGGAGATTAACATTCTCCATCATGCCAAAGGCACATGGTTGTTGCACATCGAGGCTTTCAATGTTGTTGGTGGATGTTGATGCAGTCTTTGTTGGAGGTAGCCAGTGGATCTTGAAATGATGTAATCCTTCTTATAGGGATCCATTTCAGGATAGTATTTGGCCCTATAGACATAAGCTCTATCCTCTGTATCTTTGGGTGGTTTCTGAATTTTGGTATCCAACGTGGTTGGCTCTTTGGCTTTGTGGAAGCTAGTGGTACTTTTGTCTTCCACACCCATACCCTTTTTGGTTGTCTTTTTATTACCGGTGAGGAGATGAATTTATCTTCTTTTGGTCTCAGTCCATGGTTTCGACTCTTGCTTCTCCGTGGTTGCTTTGTTGAGATTTTTCTTGTGAAGGAGATCATATTGTTTTGTGTATGTAAGAGTGCCTTGGGTACCCACATTTGCAATCTCGCTTGTTGAGCTGCAGCTAATTTCTTTGGCACCCAAATTTGTATGTTATTATGATTGGCCTTCATCGATTGCTTTGGTACCCAAATCTGTCGGGGATTGAGATTGTCCTCATTTCTTGGTGCTTCTTTTAGCATGGTTAGCTTGCTTCGATGGGAATGGTTGTGGCAAAGCTGGTGGTTCTTCTCCTTTTCATACCCACATTTGCTTCATGCCCTGAGCTTCTTTCTTCTTGAATTATGTCTGTCTAGTTGATATAGCAGATGTCTTTTTTGCTTGCCTCCTTGGTCGAGTTAGGCTTGCATTAGTATATGAAGAAGAAGAGTGGTTTGCTGGCCTTTGAGCTTGTGCTCCCATGATTGAGTCCTTTTGCTTTGTAGGGTTATTGACACACACAACATTCTCTTTGCTAAGATTAGTTTCAGAAGAACAAGGAGAATGTGTGACCTCTGGATTTGTGAGCATGCAATTGTCTAATTCTAATGTAATACATTGTTCATGTGCCCAAACTTGCAGAAGTTGACTTCTTAGGTTCAAGTTGACTTTTTGGTCATAAATCCAATTTTGACCCAAGACAAGTGGCTCTGTAAGGTCCTCATCATGACCCACTAGCATTTTGACTTTTATTGGAACACCTTGAAGGTAGATGGGAAGTTCCACCTCGCCCAAACAAAGCCTTTCCACACCTCCCAAGCCTATGAGATAGGCTTCCATAGGCTTTATGTTCAATTGCAAGTCTTGGCAGTATGATAGTCTAACTGCACTAGTTGTGGCACCTGAGTCACTCAATGCTCTCACATTCCTTGCATTCTTACCTTGTCCTACCGCTATGGTCACAAATGGATGTTCATCAATTATTTGAGAAGCAAGTGCACTTGATGTTTTGCACATGGCCATGTGGTATCTTGGGGCCTCAAAATTGATATCTAGGCCTAGGTGTCTTAACTTATTTCTCCTAATGCGTTCTCTAGCCTCTGCCTGTGCTTCTTCTCTAACCCCTAACTCTTCTTCTTTTCGCTTCTTAGCAGTGTTGAGTCTCATTAACATATCCTCTGTAAGAGGTTCTTGATATAGCTTGACTCAATAACAACTAATATAGCTCGACAGACATTGCCTTCTAGTGTGGCCAACTGAACAGCACCACTAGTGGAAATTCTATTAATGATCATGGGTCTGTATCCTCTTTTTTCCAATTTACGGGCATGTTGCTTTAGTGTGTAAACCAACACTAGGTCTCCCTCTTTCATGCCTTTATTATTGATATGTGCATCGAAGTATGCCTTTTGCCTTTTCTTTGCAGCATAGATTCCTGGACCCACTCGTAGCCTTGTCTCACCTAAGCATTCTAGATCAAAGATCCTAGAGGATAACTCATGTCCATTCCACTCATGCTCTTGTGCTACTTTTAAAGTTGGGATTAGGAAGTCCAATGGTAGCACAACATTTTGTCGGAAGACCATCTAAAATGGGGTGGCATTGAGTACCGTTTTGTAGGCAACTCAGTAAGCCCAAACAACATGATGAAGTTGTTTGTCCCAATCAGAGCGTTTGTTATTTACTAGCTTTGTCAGTACATTACATAAGATCTTGTTTGTGCTCTCGGCTTGTCCGTTAGCTTGTGGATGATAGGGGGGAGACTTCTTATGTATCACCAAGAATTCTTGGAGAAGATTTTCAATGACTTCATTCAAGAAGTGTGTGCCTCTATCACTTACTAACTCTATTGGTAATCTATATCTCGTGAACACATTCTCAAATAAGAACTTTGTCGTTGTTTGAGCATCATTCTTTGTTGTGGCTTTCTACCCACTTTGTAAGGTAGTCGTTGGCTACAATAATGTACTCAGCATGGGAGTTTCTAGCTGGGGGATTAATAGGACCTACAAAGTCGATAACCCACTTTGAGAATGCACGTCCTCCCATCATTGGCCTCAAAGGCATCTCATGTTTTCTAATTGGGTGATGGGCACGTTGGCATGTATCACATTTCTTCACATAGGTATGTGTATCCATATGAAGAGTGGGCCACCAAAGTCCTGAGAATAGAATAGTCTTAATTACTTGGTCAGGACCAAAATGTCCACCTGCAACACTGGTATGGGCAGTTTCTAAGATTTTCAAATAGTCTAATTTGTGAACGCACAATCTTAAGTAACCATCTTCGCCTCTTCGGTATAGGTTATCTCCTATTAAGGTATAGCCTAGAGCTCTTGTTCCATGCATCATTTTCTTGCTAGACTTGCCTCGCTGGGTAGTGTTCCTGATCTCATGAATTCTACCAATGGAGCACTCCAATCTGGAATTAATGATATGTGATAAAGAGTCGCATGCTCCACAGGGAGTTTCTTTTGGCACACTGTACAATTCTTGATCCAATCATGAATTTCTTTGTCCATACTAGGCCAATACACTCCTAAACGTTTTAGATTCTGCAATGTTCATTGTTTAGAATAGTGATTTCCTTGAAATCCCTCATGGGCTTGTCGCAACCAACTACTATGTTCATCGTCCTCGACACAACAAGCTAGAACACCTTCCATATCCTGTTTGTACATGTTGCCTGCCAATATTTGATATTTTTGTGATCTTACAATTTCATCCTTGTCCGTCTTCACATTCTTTTTTGCAGGTCCAAAGGTTAGGACTGGTACCAAATTATTTGCCCATTTAGGAACAACTTCTAGATTGAACATATAAGCGTTGGGCAATTCATCAAACACTCCCTATGGGGGCTCTCCTGAAATGATGCGTGAAAGGTGATCTACTCGGAGGTGATTCTTACCTTGCCTGACAACAACTTCAAAGTCATATTCCATGAGTAAGAGGAACCATCTTACTAAGCGTCCTATGTTGCAAGGTTTATTGACCAAGTATAATAAAGCTTGATGATCAGTGAAAAACTTGAACTTGTTGGCCAATAAGTAGTGTCTGAACTGCTTTACGGCATATACCATGCCTAAGCCTTCTCTCTCAGTTGTTGTATAATTTCGTTCTGCAGTGTTTAGTTGTCTGCTCGCATATGCTATAGGCAAATCTAGATTTCCTTCTCCTGTTGGTTGTGATAACACACATCCTATTGCATAATTGGATACATTCATGTGTACATGGAATGGCTTAGTCCAATCCGGAGTGGTCAATATTGGTGTTGTGCACAAGCATCTCTTCAGCTCATTGAAGGACTTCTTGCATTCGTCGTTCCACACAAATTTTGTCAACAAGGCATAAAGAGGCTTAGCTATAATTGCATACATGTGAATAAACCTACAGTAATATCCACAATGGCCCATAAAGGCTTGTAACTCTTTGACATTCCTTGGCCTCGGCAACTCCGCTATGGCTTTTACTTTGTCCTCATCTGTTGATATTCCGTTCTTAGAAACAATATGACCTAAGATTTTACCCTGATGTACCATGAACACACACTTCTCTAGGTTCAGACACACTGGATATTCTCTACACTTGTTGAAGATCTATCTAAGCTCACGGATGTGGTATTTTCTTTGTTGGGAATGAGCACATAAATCATCCACATATACTTCTAAGATCTTTCACAAGAACTCTTTGAAGACATGACACATGAGCCTTTGGAATGTTGCAGGTGCATTGGTGATCCCAAATGGCATCACATGAAATGCAAAGACTCCCCACTCTGTGGCAAATGCCGTTTTGTGTTGATCTTCAGGGGCAATGGCTACTTGATTGTAACCTGAAAATCCATCAAGGAAGCTATAAACTTCCTTGCCCGCAACACGCTCCAATAAATGATCAGTGATTAGAAGCGGATAACTATCTCTTACCATGGCGGCATTAACTTTTTTAAGGTTAATACACACACGTAACTTCCCGTTCTTCTTGGGCACCACTACAACAAGGGACACCCATTCAGTATGCTCAATCTCATAGATGAATCTGGCTTCAATCAATCTATCTCTTTCCTCTCTTATTTTAGATGCATAGGTGTCATTATATGTGTAGGGCTTCTGTTTGGTGGGCTTGGCATCTGCTATCATGGGGATCGTATGAGAACAAACCATCAGATCTACTCCCTTCAAGTCTCTATAGTGCCACGCAAACACGTCCCTATATTCCCTTAACAAGGCTACCAACTCTGCTTCCTCTTCTTTACTTAGGTCATCTCCTATGTATGTACATCTCTCTTCGTTCTCTTCAATGGTGACTACGATTTTTTTGGTCTTTTCTTTGTTATCATACGCTTCTCCTATGGTGGCCTCTCTCTTAGGCATTCGTACCAAAATTTTTTGGTCCTCAACTTCGTATTTCTTGAAATTATTTGGTACTTCGAACAATGATTCCTTCTCTTCTTGTTTCACTCCTTGTCTTTTCTTTGTCTTTTGACCTCCTTCACTTCCTTCCTTTGAATTTACAGTGTTAATGCTTGTGGGAGGTTCTTCTTCAGGTTGGTTAAATACTCCTACATCTTCTAGATAGTGCTTCTCTGAGTCAAAACAACTATCCATTACAATGGACTCTAGATCATCATCATTTTCGCTTTCTTCTATGACATCACTAGGGTCACATTCTTCTAGAAAGGGCTGACACATGAACACTGAAATATCATAACCCTCCTCATCACAAAGAGGTGTCCATTGTTCTTCATTGATAGCAATGTCCATGGTGGCCAAGATTTTTGCCCAACCATGAGGCTCAAATTCCTCATCCGAAAAGATCATCGACGTATAGGCTGCATCTCTAACTGGTCTATCTCCTTGAGAAGTTCCTTTTTCTCTTGCCTTTAAGCATTTTTCCTCTTCCTTTGTGACCTTACACATCCACAAATGAGTATCTTCATGCATCCAGGATGTATCAGATGAACTTTTAGAATGCACAGAGATTGAATCTTCTTGCTCCTTGTGGATAGAATTCCACTGTAGGCGTGGTACATCTTTGAAGGTGTAATCCTTCATATTGACCTTGGTTGTGACCCCTAAGCACTTCAAGTACAAGGAATTGGTTCCCCAATCTTGTACAACTTGCAGTTGTCATAGGAAGGGTCTTCCTAGGATCATTTCATAGGTATTAGTTTTACAAAAATCACATATAGAAAAGGTGTGCTCAAACTCTACACCACACGTGGTTAGAGTTATCCCTTCTAGCAATCCTAGAGGTCTTTCCACATGGCCGTCACCCATCTGAAGCTTCATTCTAGTTGGTCTTAATGCGGGTTTACCCCATTGCTTCCACAAGGAGGTGGTCGCAATAGCAACACCAGCACCTGAATCTATGATCGCTTTGGTTGTGTAACCTTGGTAGGTGATCAGAAGATAAGTATTACCTTCCTCACCTTCACTCATGCCCCCTATTTTGTCTATAGGTATCTCTCGAACTTTCTCTTTAGAGCATGCATTTGGCATATTGGAATCAAGTTCTGGAACCTGATCCTTCACATGATGCCATAGCTTCGGTTTTGCTTTGAGCAGCTCTTCTACAGTAAGATGACACTGAACCTTAGTGTTCTTCACGACATCAATTTTTCTAGGAACCACTAAGTCTTCGTTTCTGATCAATATTGTGGGATCTCTGATCTGGAGAGATTCAGATTCCCATGGGCCTGTGAACTATGGCAACTCTTGTAAAGAATTGGATTCAAATCCTGAATTTTTTTCCTCTTGTTGCTCTACTTGATCTTCATAAATAGATGGAATGTCTTGTGGAGATTGATTGTGAAGGTCATCAATCTCAAGAACAGGAAGGGGATTATCCTTCTCCTTGGCCCATTTCTCTTCTTGTATTTCCCGCAAGAACTTTTGAGCATGCTGTTGAATTGAAAGAGGTTCGTCATTATCTATGGAGTCAGGAACATAGACTTTCTTTGGTGATGAGCTTTCTCTTTCAATAGTTGGTTGAGCCTCTGGAGGTAAAGAAACTTGTGGTTTATTTACCTACTGCTCTAATCTATCTAGTAAGCCCTGAAAGTGCAAACCCGATGTAATAGCATTTGTCTGATTGAACGATTGATTGGCCTCAAACATAGTTTGAGCTAGTTCCACCATTTTTATGCACATTTTTGTCCATTCAATCTCTAAATCTGCTCTAGGGTAGCTCTTGTCTAGGTTTGCAGGTGTTGGCCCTTCTTGAAGTCAAGCCTAGTATGCCTTGAACATCATGTCCAAGTCTTCTGGGGTTGGATTTGCCAGAACAGACCCTGGTTGTGGTCTATTTACAATGGGTGGTGAGTGTGGATGAGGTGGTGTGGATGGAGTTTTGACATGCGAGGGGCTTTGAGAGGCGATATCTTCTATTTTTGTTTTTGCATATTTCAGGCTTTCTTCTAGTTCAAATAACTTTTTGGTCCACTTACGATTGGGCTTCTCTCTAGTATCCTTCCATGTTCTTGTTTTTCTCTTACTAGGCTCTCCTGACTCACTTGGCTCTGATTGCTCAATTGGTTTAGCTTGTTGTAAGGCTTCTGCCCTAGTAACTGCATGTATAGGAGCCACATTATCGCTATTGGAGCTTGAATCCCCTTTTAAGCCTACCACATTAACGGGTGTAACCTTTGGTGCACTAGAGGGATGTCCGGGACAATCTCTCAAGAGTCGTTCTTTGCCACACTCAAGACAAACGAATTGTATTGTGATGTTATGCCCTTGTGTCGGAGCTAGTGATTGGGGTGCTTGTTGTCCTGGTATAGGGTGAGGTTGGCTATATCCTCCATGTTTAGTTGCTCCTCGTGGTCCTGGACATGGGTTATACCTAGGAACTTCTCTCCCTTGTTCTCTAGGAGGGTATTCGTATGGTCTACATTGGGGTGGTACAAACTGTCGTGGTTGTCTACTCATTGGATAGTTTTTAGTGTTGTAGTTGGGGTACTTCTGCTCACTATAAGAGTACATGTTAAGCTCCTGAGTTGGTGGTCTATCATAAGGGTAAGGTTGTGATAACCCTAATCCTTCTCTGGTGCAGACATGAGATGGATGATCTCCACTGCAACGTATGCAACTTTCTAACATTGGCACTCTCAAGGAAGAGTTCTGATAGTTCCTTAGTCCTTGTACCCCTAATTTCTTGGCCACTAACCCTGCCACTTCCTCCACATAACCCGAACTAGAAGCCTCACTCCTCCTTGTATCCTCTGATTTGGTAGGATCTTGTGTGATTTTGAGATCCTCAGCTAAGTTGTCCTCCAAATCTATGCACACTTGAAGACACTCGCTTAAAGTTTGCAATCGTTTTACGTACACTAAGATTCTCAACATTCCATTGGTTAGACCAACTAAAAATAGGGATATCATTTTCTATTGAGAAGGTCTCTCTGTGACAAGGCATCGGTCTACATATTGACTAAATCTTCGTGCTGCATTTTTTACTGTCTCATTAGGAGCTTGTTTGAAACTATGTAGTAAGGATGACGAATTGTGCTTGATCCCTCACTTAGTGAATTCAAATAAATTCTTGGAAGAATTGTTCGATATGGTCAAAGAAATTTGGATCCAAGGATTGAAACCAAGTTAAGGCTATTCCCATGAGGGTTAGCCCGAAGGATTCATATTGCACAAAAAAATCATCCACTTGCTCCGCTCATAACACCTGCTTGAATTCTGCAATGTGGTCATAGGGCTCTCCTGTGCCATCGTAACGATTTTGCATACATTTGGCCAATTGGATTGGTCTCAGTCTTCTGCATGGCTCTAGGGATTGAATTATGATGGGAAAAGCGAGTTTTACTAGGTGTATTCCAGCTTCTACACCTTGTCGTGGTCCTGCTCTAAAGGCGGTTCCATTCATATTTCCCATTCCCTGGCTAGTGTGGTCGTGGGAATTAATTCCTGGCATGGTGGATTGCATCTCTGGTCTGTTCGACATACTACATTGGCTTGTTTGTCCTAACATCACATTTTCCATTCTTTGCTGGGTCTCAAATGGGTTTTGTGAGGTAGTTGTCTGATCTCGAGGAGGGAATATAAGCAGATCCATGTACTTTAATCTAGACCTCTCCGCTTCATCCACAGGACAATGTCTCCTTTGATTTTGGTACAGGTATGTAGCTCTAGATGGATTTTCCGGATCCCTTAACTCGTATATAGTTGTTGGACTGATGCTTTCTCCTTGTGTCAATGAACCAGTTTGTAGGACTAGGTCAGACCCATGAATCAGGTATATGTCCAACAGGTAATCATCTTGAGGTATCAAGGTAGTCACCAGTTCTTCTTGGTTAGATTTTCTAGAAGTTCCTTGTCCCTCTAACTCTCCTCTTTCATTAATCTGATCACGTTTTCGGTTACTACATATATCTGGCCCATCTTGTCCATGTAAACTCTTCCTTCATACTTAGCAGTTGGTCTTGGAACTATTTCAGATTTTGTAGTGTTTATCATTCTTGCTACTGACCTGTGTAGGCCATCGAGGTAGATGGGTATTCCTTGTAAGTTAGTGGATATGTATTGAGGAGACATCCGATATTCCCCTTCCACTCTAGACATAAAGCCTTCCCTAGGTATTGAACTATGCATGTCCTCAGAAGCCAAGAGTCTCTCCCAGTTAAATGACATTTTTGACTCACTCGTCTGTGAACTCAGCACGTAGTGCTAACCACTGAGTTGTGAGTCCCTGACTTGGTTGTGTGGTTGACACTAGCCTCTGATGAGTTAATACTTTATCTATCTCTTCCTAAGTTTCTACTTGATCTTAGGTTCATAAGCCTTGTCTACAAGTCCAAAATTGTCCTTTGAATTGCTCAAAATCTTGTGGAACCCCTTGCTTCCAAGTCCAACTTGAGGGTCTACTTCAAAATACCATATCTAATAATCCACATATTATTTTTACCATTAGTAGTGGACACTTTTGTAGTACTCCCCATGAGCTTTCCAACAAACCCAAAATCACTCCGAACGGATTTTGTATGAGAAAGTTATGCCAGTTCAGGGTTCTGGGGTTTAAAATAGGGAAACAGGATCTCTCAGGGAGTGCCTCAGGATAGGCGATACAATACCAGATTTTCCACAATACGTGATACCTTTGTTTTACATGATACCACTATAGATGATACCACCTTTAGACGAAATGATACCATCAGGGAGACTACGATCGCGATACAAACTTCCACGATACGATACCAGAAATCACACGATACGATACCTCTGCATTTGACGATACGATACCAAGTTAGTGGACGATACGATACCAGATTGCTCACGATACAATACCAGGTTAAGGGACGATACGATACCAAAATGGTCACTATATGATACCAAGGTGACAGGCGATACGATACCAAAAATTTACACGATACGATACTGGAACTCTCATGATACGATACTAGTTCTCTGGACGATACGATACCGAAGGGTCAGATGATACGATACCACTTTTTTGCACTATATGATACCAGGGTAAGGGACGATATGATACCGTGACTAACACGATAAGATACCAGGTGCACCACGATACGATACCACCGGGACGACTGCGATCGCGATACCAACACTTGACGATACTATACTAGAATGATATCGCAATACCTCAAGCGGGCGTGCACGATACAATACCTCGACAAGTATCGTGATACTCGGGAATTCTGGTATCGCGATACTACAACTCAACCGGACACAATACTTGGAGATTTTTAAGCCCAAATTCAAATTTCTTTACAGATATGTGTACCTTGTGTCCTCCTTGTCAGTCATATGTGTCTGTATATGCAAGGTCACCCTTCCAAGTCGCGATACGACACTCACTATACCAGACGTAGCTCTTGTCATTCTGCGATACCACTGCTCAGATTTTTGATGTTTTAATGGCACAAATCTTTGTATTTCAAGGGCGCCTAAGATCTGAACCATCTCTAAACTCCTTGCATAGCCAAGAAGGAAGAAAAGAGGCAAAATAGGGAATGTACAGTCAAAAAAGCGAAAAAATCAGAGAAGGTGAAGATGAGAGGAGATGGTGGTGATGATGATGATGAAGAAGAAGGAAAACTCAGAAACTGAACTGAAAATGGTGATTTTCTTACCTTCCAACATTGCTACTCTACGTCTTACGGTCACGCGCTCGTCCTCCAAGCTCTCTCCCCAGCAACGGCGCCAAGTTTGGTGTCACTCTAGCACAATGGCGAGTACCAATGTGAGGAGCTTCACCTCCTAAATGTCAATCCGAGGAGACGTGAGGACCAGTATGAAGACCAAGACCAAGTAAAGTGCACAAGTGCGTGAGTGAAAGCATACAAACATGCACACACATACACACACACACATGCAGAAGGTAAGAGCAAAGAGTGGAACAATGGAAGGACTTCGAATACAAAAGAACTCTATTACAAAAGCTCAAATCTACATCAAGATAACTCCAAAAATGAGCTTTCCAACCCTTTTTATAGTTTTTTGAGTGTTTTTGGCCTTGTCCAGACCTAGTGTCTGGCCTAGTTAAAAATTAGGTTCCAAGGCTTATTTGGGGACTCAAATGGAATCTAAAAATTATGAAAATTGGTAGGATGATACTTCTAATACTCCTCAAACTCGAGGACTCCTCGGCTTGAACAAAATGGAGTTGTAAAAATGGAAAATGGTATTTACAATGGTTTTTAGTTACAAAAGTCACTATATTTATAGGAATTTCTTCTGAAAATTTGACATGTGCTTCTTGGAGCTCCATACATGCTCCTTCTTCTTGTGTGTCCACTTCATTGATGCACTTCGTTTCTTGTGTGTGACCTTGACTGTCAACACTATGCATGTGACGATAACCTTAAAGGAAAAGAACTAATTTTATTGCGATCAACTCCAAGTGCAAAAATTCATTCAAGTATTCCTGACGACGCAAAAATCAGACAAGATCATAAAGACGATAACAAAATAAAAAGAATTCAGTGGTTGATAAGAAAGAATCAGCAAGGAGGTTGTACTTTGGGTAAAAATTGGGATTGTTCACTCAGGCATATGAACCTTAGATCAGGATGACACCTAGGGAGAGATAGACAAAGCCTTACGTCCTCAGAGGCGAGTGTCACTCATATCGCTAGATGTTGGGCCCAATAGTTGAGTGCTTATCTGCACTACCCTAGCTCTGAAACTAGCAAATCAGAGATGTCTCATGGTATGGAGAGACCCATAGGAAGTTCAAGTGTGGCTTACGTACAAAAGGTCGAAGGTCCTTACAAGATGCAACTGGAATACCTTAGGACCAACCGATTAGGTGCTTGCATCTATGAGGATGGCCTAAGAAGATATGTGGTCCAGATCAAAAACCCAGATCATCAAGTTTGAAAATGGTGCATACCTGGACAAAGAAGGAACCATGTATGTAGTCACCAATCACCTAGATAGGATAGACGAATTTGGTAATGTGATGAAATGGACAGAGGTGACATAGAGCAAGGGAACATAGGAAGAAGCCTAGAACTCCTCGAGTGAAAAAGGAATCATCACTACAGAATGGGTTCCCTAGGACAATAAGAGTATAGATCTGCTCTTAAACCGAGAGATCGACGAGGTTTTTTGAAGGTGCAAGCCTCACCAACCTAATGAAGTAGGAATGCTCACAATCTATGAGTTCAAAGATCTTGATAGCCTAGGCAAAGTAACCTACCTAGACAATACTTCAGAGAGGATCTTTGTGGTCTTAGAGCATGGTAGGCATGCCTACACTTGGAAGGGTGAATTTGTTTTTCCCCAACCAAGATCAAATGTCTCTTATGGTCCCCAACAAGCAGGAACATCCCACGCTCATGGAGCTCAAAGGGACAGGGGTAGAGATAGGCCAGAAGTAATTTTTGCCAACCCATTCGGAAGAGAAAGAACGAGAATCGAAACGGATAGAGTGGAAACTAAAAGACCTAGAGACCCAAGGAACCCAAGGAATGCGGATGATTTTCCGTTGCCAATGCCTAGAGAACACACTAGGACCTTGAGGCCAACTCAGTTGGTTAAGTCCATGAAGAATTGCTTCGATGGCACAGGAGACCCATACGATCATGTGGTAGAATTTAGACAAGTTTTGAGAGTTGAACAAGTTGAAGACTTGTTCACTCAATTTAATGCTTTTTGCCTAACTCTCAAGAATACTTCACTAACTTGGTTTCAACCGCTCCACCAAGGTCAGTTCATAAATATTGATCAACTTCTTGAGGCATTCATCACTTAGTTTTCTAAGAGTGGCATCTGACACAACACCTCCTCATTAATACATAGCTTCAAGCAGACACCTCAAGAGATGGTTAGGCTTCCAGGAGGAAGATTTAGGCAATACCTAGAGAGATGACATATTCCTGAGTTACCCACACCAGCTAAACAAGTGGCTTTATTCTTAGATGGATTGTTGAGTACCAAATTGAGGTCATATGTGTACTTGAAGGACCCTAGAACCATAGAGGAGTGTGTACGCATGTGCATAGATATTGAGGACAACCTAGGGGAGGAATTAGAGCTCTCAAAAATCTACAGAGATTCAGATAGCTCTACTAGCCTCAACTCAAGTCCATCCACATCTATTGGGGAGCTAGCAGAGAAGGTAGCCCAAAAACTGGGAGTCTCAAGCAAACAAATACCAAGGTTTGCCCTAGTGAAAAGATGCTATACTTGTGGAGGCGACCATATGGCAAATGTATGTCCCATTATGGCTCAACCCCAAGTGAACCCTAGCAGCCAATAATGCACCATAGAGCGACGATACACTAACCACACTGCACAACACTGTCCCTATAACAAATAAACTGTCAGACAAAATTATTCTCAGCCATATCCACAACAAGGAAGATACCAAAACCAGTACCCACCACAACAGTATGGTAGGCCCCAGCAACCCTATCAACCACCCTATCAAGGGCAGTAGAGACCTCAGCCCGTGTTAGCTCAACAACCTCCAACCCCAACCAATGTGATTCTAGTGAAGTAAGCAGCCGCGGAAGGAAATCTGAGTATAGCCATAGTGCCAGTAACACCATTGCTTTGAGAGAGTGATCCAAGTGATCATAGTTTTGACTCTTCTCACATTGATAGCCCACAGGCTTACTACATGCAGTCACCTGAGCATAATGAGTCCTATTATTATGAAGACCCAAGTGAACCTAGTAGGGATCCAGAGTATGCTAATGTCATGTATGCAAATCCCAACTCTAGACCTCAACCTAGGCAGGTAAGACCCCCATTTCATAGAGGACCATGCTACCGATGTCAGGGAGATCACCTCATTCGTGATTGCCTTATGCATGCACCTACATAACCCCAATCTGTAACAATTTAGGGATTTTATCCTGAGTGTGGGAAAGAGCATCTCTTGCAAGAATGTCCTAAAAACCCCACTAATATGCCAAAAATCACTCTTATCAATGTTATTGGGTTAGTGGTAGACTCTACAGGAAGTGTGACTTCCATTGCCCCTGTGCAAGTGGTCACTAGAGCTCAAGCTTTGCAACAAAACTAGGGTTTAAGATAGGAAAAGAGTTCTTAGGTTAGTGAGAGAGTGAGAGCATAACCAAGAAGAGGACTAGAGCTTGGAAGGATAGTCGGGAGAGGATGAAAAAACAATGGTCTAAGAAGATGAGTGAACTAGAAGAAAACATAAGAGAAACAAAAGCCAAAATTGTTGAACTCACCTCTCAAACACACTCTCACATACCACCACCTACTCCACCACCTTCCAACCCACCTCATACAATTCCACCACCCCCTAGAGTAGGATCAGTACTAGCTGACCCCACTCCTGAGGACATAGACATGATGCTTAAAGCATATCAGGCCAGAATCCAAGAAGGGCCAAATGTGATAGATCATGATAAATTTTACCCTAGAGCTGATCCAAAGATAGAAAGAACCAAGCTTTGTGCTAAAATGGTCGCATTGGCTCAGACCATGTTTGAAGCCAGTCGCCTCTTCAACTACTCTTGCTCAGCTAAGACACAATTGCACTTTGATGGACTGTTAGAGAGATTAGAGAGCATAATTGCAAGATTTGGCAAGGAAACCACCTCCCAATGAAGGGACAATGCAAGTGAAAGAATAATCATTCTCCCCCAGGAAGCTTATGTGCCTAACTCCACTGAACCACACACTTCTTCTTCTATGAATCGATATTCCCCAGAGTTTCTAAGAGAGATTCAAGAAGAGAAATGGGCTAAGGAAAGTGGAGCTCCTCCTCCCATTCAACTTGTGGACGAAGTGCATGATCAATTCCCACAAGACATTCCTTCCATTTATGGAGAGCAGGAGAGTGCCCAATCTCATGAGAGATTAGACTTCGAGTCTAATTCCTTACAGGAGCTACCCCAATTCACAGGCCCATGGGAAGCTAAGTCTACTTGTATGAGAGCACCCACGGTCATGATAAGAAATGAAGACTCTATCATACCTAGGAACACAGAGGTAGTAAAGAACACTAAAGTGCAGTGCAATCTCACTTAAGAAGAATTACTCAAGGTTAGGCTAAAACTATGGAAACATGTAGTCAACCAAGTGTCTGAAATAGCTAAACCTCGTTCCTAGGTAGGATCTCATAGAACAATGCTAGAAATACCCTTGGACAAGATAGGAGACATGAGCGAAGGAGAAGAAGGAAACACCTATCTTCCAATTACCCATCAAGGTTACACAACCAAGGCAATTTTGGACTCAGGTGCAAGAGTAGCAATTTCTACCACTTCCCTATGGAAGCGTTGGGGCAAGTCAGCACTCAGGCCAATGAGAATGAAATTGCAGATGGCCGATGGTCACATTGAGAGAAGCTTAGGGCTACTAGAAGGAATAACTATCACTACATGTGGTGTAGAGTTTGAGCATACTTTTGCTATATGTGAAGTTAGCAAAAATCAGCACTATGAGATGATTTTGGGAAGACCATTTATGCGGCAGTTGCAAGTGGTACAAGATTGGGGAACCAACTCTTTGTATTTGCAACACTTAGGTGTTACAACCAAAGTCAATCTCAAGGATTACTCTCATAGAGACGTACCCCCTATTCAATGGAATCCCATCCATATAGCTAAGGATGATACAGAATCAATGCATTCCATAAGATCAGGATCCTCATGGATGCATGAAGACACCCACTTATGGATGTGCAAAGTAGTAGTAGAGGAAGAGAAGAGAGAAAACGCCAGAGAGGTAGGTGTGAAGGAAACTCATAGATCTATTCAAGACCCACCTTATGCACCTGTAGTATTTCCTAACGAAGACTTTGAACCTCATGGTTGGGTAGAAATTTTAGAAACAATGGATGTAACCATCAATGAAGAACAATGGACACCCCACTATGATGAGGATGGCTATGACATTTCATTCTTCACCATAGAGCCGATCATGTGTGATTCAGTTATTGAAGAATGTGGACCTAGCACTAATGCATTTGAGGATGCATGTGACTCCGATCTAGAGTCAATTATTATGGACCCACCTTTTGCATCAGATGAGGAATATTTCTATGAAGTAGAAGTTCACTCACAAAGACATGAAGAACTTACAAATGACGTGAGATTATCCACACAGGTAACCTCTAAGAATGAGGGCAAGAAGAGGAAGAAGAGAGAAGTCACACCAGAGGAGGAAGAATCTTTTTTTGAGGTCCCTGAAAACTTCAAAAAGTATGAGATAGACGATAGGAGGATCATGATAAGAATGCCTAAACACGATGCACGAGCAGGAGAGGCCTATGATAACAAAGAAACTACCAAGAAAATTATGGTAGCCATGGAACAAGGAGAAGAAAAGTGCACCTACATTGGACATGACTTGATGGAAGAAGAAGAGCAAGAGTTGGTAGCCTTACTAAGAGAATACAGAGATGTATTCGCTTGGAGCTACAAGGACTTGAAAGGTGTAGATTCTGACATATACTCACACACGATTCCCATGACCTCACATGCCAAACCCTCTAAGCAAAAGCCATACACCTATAATGATAACTATGCTACCAAGATGAAGGAAGAAATAGATAGGATTTTCTGGCTACAATCAAGTAGCCATTGCCCCAGAAGATCAACATAAGATGGCGTTTGCCATAGAGTGGGGCATATTTTCTTTTTGGGTAATGCCATTTGGTCTCACCAATGCGCCCGCTACCTTTCAGAGGCTAATGTGTCATGTATTTAAAGAATTCTTGAGGAAGAATTTGGAAGTCTATGTTGATGATCTTTGTGCTCATTCCAACACAAGGCAAACACATATCCCAGAGTTGAGAGCTAGCTTTGAAAAATGTAGAGAATATCAAGTCTGTTTGAGCCTAGAAAAGTGTGTTTTCATGGTCAGGCAAGGAAAGACTCTAGGACACATAGTGTCAAAGAACGGCATATCTACGGATGAGGAAAAAGTTAGAGCTATTGTAGACTACCTCAGCCAAAGAATATCAAGGAAGTACAGGCTTTCATGAGGCATTGTGGCTATTATCGCCGATTCATTCATATGTATGCGATCATTGCAAAGCCTCTGTACTCCCTTTTGACTAACTTTGAGTGGACTGATGAATGTGAGAACTCTTTCAATGAGATTAAACGGTGATTATGTTCAGCACCAATCTTGACTACCCCAGATTGGAACAAGCCATTTCATGTTCACGTGGATGCATCCAATGATGCTATTGAGTGTGTACTTGCACAACCTACAAGCGAAGGTAATAGGATCTTCCAATTGCCTATGCTCATAGACAGTTCAATGCAGCTGAATGAAACTATACTACCACTGAACGAGAAGGATTAGGCATGGTATATGTGGTTAAAAATTTTAGACACTATTTTGTTGCAAATAAGTTTAAATTTTTTACAGACCATCAAGCATTGCTATATCTAGTGAACAAGCCATGCAATACAGGTAGATTAGTGAGATGGTTCCTCTTACTAATGGAATATGACTTTGAGGTAGTGGTGAGGAAGGGCAAGACTCACTTGAGAGCAGACCATCTCTTGAGGCTCACATCCGGACAGGCCCCACAAGGAGTATCAGATGATCTCCCTGATGCTAACTTGTTCAATTTGAAAGTTGTGCCACAGTGGGCCAAGACATTAGTGTCAGTATTGACATATGGACCTAAACATCCAATAATGAACACTCAAGATAAGGAGGTAGTAAAAGCCCAAAAGTACCATATCATGGCAGGAAGTATGTACAAGCATACAGATCAAGGGATAATATCTTGTTGTGTGGAACAGGAGGAGTACGTGAAATGGTTGTAGTTAGCGCATGTGGGTGCATTAGAGCAACACTACTCAAGGGAAAGAACTCTACAGACACTAAAGAGATTGGGAGTGCATTGGCCAACTATGGAAGCAAATGTCCATAAGTTGTGTAAGGAATGCCCAGTCTGTTGTATTAGACCACCTGTGGAGCATGCTACATTGTACCAAGTGTCTCTAGTACCAGATTGGAGTGAACCATTGGTAGCCTTCCTGAGAACAAAAACATTCCCTCAAGAGATGACCCAAGCTAGGCAAAGAAGTTTAGAACAAGAAGCCCTAGATTATGCACTCATTGGTGATAATCTATACAAGCGTGGAAAAGATGGACATCAAGACTATGTGTCCATGAGAGTGAATATCTTAAAATTTTTGAAACGGCTCACCAAGGTGTAGCAGGAGGACACTTTGGACATGACCATGTGATAAAGGCAATTCTATTTGCAAGCTTATGGTGGCCAACCCTTCACATGGATGCACATACCTATGTGAAGCAGTGTGACATGTGTTAGCAAACCCAATGTCCCATACATAAAGATGAGATGCCATTGAAACCTATGATGGGTGGATCCACATTCTCTAAGTGGGGAATAGACTTTGTAGGTCCTATTAACCCCCCAGCTAAGAGTTCACATGTTGATCACATCATCGTGGCCATAGACTATCTGACCAATTGGGTAGAAGTGAAAGCCACAATGAAGAACGATGCTCAAACAACAGCTAAATTTTTATTTGAGAACGTGTTCACTAGATATGGGCTATCGATAGAGCTAGTAAGTGATACCAAGAGTTCTTGGTGATACACAAGAAGTTTGCTCCCTATCACCCACAAGCTAATGGGCAAGCCGAAAGCACCAATACGATTCTATGCAATGTGCTAACCAAACTAGTGAATAATAAACGCTGTGATTGGCACAAACAACTACACCATGTTGTTTGGGCATATAGAGTTGCCTATAAAACGGTACTCCAAGCCACTCCCTTTCAGATGGTGTTTGGCCAAAATGCAGTGCTACCATTAGATTTCCTGATACCCACACTGAAAGTAGCACAGGAACATGAGTGGACAGGTGATGAACTCTCTTCGAGGATCTTTGATCTTAAACGGTTAGATGAAACGAGACTGAGAGCAGTCGCAAGAATTTATGCAGCGAAGAAAAGACAAAGGCATACTTTGATGCCCATGTGAAGGATAAAGGCTTGAAGTTCGGAGACTTAGTTTTGGTGTATACCCTGAAACAACATGCAAGAAAGTTAGAGAAGTGTGGCTATGGGCCCATGATTATCAACAAAATATCAACTAGCGGGGCAGTCCAATTAGCCAGCCTAGAAGGTGACATCATACAAAGCTACATCAGTGGATGCCGAGTCAAGTTATATCAAGAACCCCTCATGGAGGAAATGCTTATCCGACTTAATACTGCCAAGAAACGCAAAGAGTAAAAAAAGCAAATCTGAGAAGAAGCACATGTAGAAGCCTTGGAATGCATCGAAAGAATGAAATTAAGAAGATAGGGTAGAGATCGGCCTAGGATAGATGCTTATGCAGCTCCAGGGTATCATATGGCTATGTGTGAAGTCTCAGGTGTAAGCTCCCATACAATAATTGACCGATGTCCTTTTGTGACCTTAGAGATAGGACAAGGAAATAGTGCAAGGACTATACCGACCTTGATTGACTCAGGTGCAGCCACTAGTGCAGTTAGACTTTCTTACTATCAAGAATTGAAATTAAGTGTCAATCCTATAGAAGCATACCTTATAGGATTGGGAGGTGTGGAAACCCCTTGCATGGGTGGGGTGGAACTTCCCCTCCACATTCAAGATGTTCTAATGACAGTTAAGGTACTAGTGTGTCAAGACGAGGACCTCACTGAGCCTCTTGTCTTGGGTCAAGACTGGATCTACGATCATGCAGTCAATCTAAACCTAAGAAGTGGACTTCTTCAAGTTTGGCTAAGTCAAAATTGCATTACAATTGAATTAGAAATGGAAGCACTCAAAGAATTAGGAAAGGTGCCAACTCCTAGCCCCTCTAGGAGCACTATCATGGAAAAAGATGCTTTTCTTGTCCAGCACTCTATGATGTAGAAAGCCCTCTCTCTAGATGCGGTGGTGCAAGTGGAACTCCTTGATGGTTCGACGAAAGTCTCGGACCAAAAATGTGAAGTCTCAGAGATCCAAATGAAGCAAAGAAGTAGCGGTTCTAAACCAAAGATCACCTTGGCCAAGGCATCTCGACCATTGAAGTAGATATGGGGTACGAAAGGGCAAACTTCCCCAAGCAACTCCGGTTGAAGCCCCAACCAAACCCTACTCTAGTGATCGGCATAGACTGCCTAATAAAACACTTCTCTGACAATCACCCATGAAAAGACTATCTATCTGGGTACCCAAGTAGTCAATGACAGCTGAGCCACAATCAAGACAAATTTGGGTGCCTAAGGCTTGCTTGCGGGCTCAAGTAGACACCCATAAGCTTCACAAGACAGGGTTCCATCCACACACACTCACACATGCATCAACCGGCACTAATAGATCCATAGCTCACCGACGGTCATATTGTAAAACCACACATTACATTTGGTGACAAAAAGCTTGTAATAAACCCCCCAACCCCAATTTGTAAATTCACCTCCACCTACTAACTGCATCATCCTCACACTACATCGTTCCACTTAGCTTAGAGAACTATTCGCTCACTAACTACACACACAATCACTGAGCACCAACTGACTCACTAACTTGTCACAGTGCCTCATGTTAATGTTGTAACGGGGACAAACCATCATATCTTGTCCACTACAATGTTAACATGTGCTTCTATATTCTCATAGAATCGGCAAGCAAAGCAATAGCATGGCAAAAGTGGTAGGAACCAGTTCCCAGGTGGGGTCAAGCACCCAAATAGTAGACATTGAAACTCTCCCCCTCCAGACACAACTAACAGAGAGGCCTCAGGAACTCAGGGTAGTGCGTGTCCTTCCAATTCAGGACCCTCTGCAGGGGCACAAATCGCAAGTTAGAAAGCATGCACATTGGTTCAGTGACATCGCAGGTCCACTAGGAGAGGGTACCTACTTTTGGGAAGCTAAAATAGAATTTAATGGTAAGGGGGAAAGGTACCATTTCTTTACTGGTAAGTTCAAAAAGTATCAGAATGCCGAAGTGATGAGATCTGTATGGACCAAAGTTGGCCTGGATAGCTACTTTAGACATGAAGGGTATGCACATTCAAATAGAAAAAGAAACATTGATTCCTGGATGAATGAAGCACAAAGACCTCAACAAACTGAAAGATATGGTAGCCATGACACCAACCATTTCCCTCCATTTACACACAATCATGTAGCATTTTGCCTTCCCGGCTCAAGAACGCTTCACCATGCCACCAAAGAGAATTTGGTTCTTGTATTTGGCGGAAACAAAAAATCTCACCCTCAATTTGCCCCATTGGATCATTGATCAATTTCACTTAGCACATCAGCACTGGAATAAGAAACGCAAGAATGTACTTGATCGATGTTGCACGCTTACACGGATCATTTATAGGTGCCTAGCTTATGATGTGCCCATCCAGAGAGCATTGGTGTGGTCTAGAGCCCAAGAGTTCTAGAGACAGGCATCAACAACAGGCCCGCCATCTAAGAAGATGAGAGGAGCAGTTCAAATACGTTGTGCACAAGCAAGGGGTGCCACCCTCACACCAGCTGTGACACCACCTCAAACAAGACATGTTCGCCCATTCACGATTTGCTTACCCAAGCTAAGTGCAGAGGGACCAAATCTTGTTTTCCCTCCTATTCCCTCTGACTTGGAATTCCCACAGGGCTACACTTTGGACGACTTAACAGATAAAGAAATTGCTAGGATGATTAATGAGGTGAATCTTGAGACTGAGGAAGACCAGGCCCAAGGACCGCAACCGACTACAGGGATTCCAGCCCCTACCCAACCCAAAATAGTGGAAGTGAACGAAGATGAAGAAGAGATGAATGAAGAGGATACAGACGAAGAGCACGACCAGGAGTAGGAGGACATTACAGAGCTAGTGGGCACACCAACCTATATGGCACAGATTAAAAGATTGTATGAGACCATGAAGAGAGTCCAGGAGCATCACAAATTATCATTAGAAACAGGAAAATTACTGATAAGTCAAATGTTAGGAGAAGAAGGGTTAGATGAATAGTTCATTGAGTCCTTGAACCTTCACTCGGATGCGCTTGGTCTTGATGAAGCCATTCACTCAGCCATGGCACCGCACCTACTATCCCCATTTACATGGTAACACACACTTTTGATCGCATGGAAACATCATCATCCACGGCACCACTCCCTCCCCCCTCATTACCACAATCTCCCATTCCCCCTCCACCCACATCACCTCTTAGTTCCACTTCATTCACAACCCCTTTCCCCTTCCCCATTTCCCCTGCATCCTCCTCTTTCTCTACATCCCTGAATGTAAATAATGTTTTTGCTACATTACATCAATGTATATATCAGTTGCAGAACAAATATAAAACCTTAGATGATTGTCATCGCATTCTATTTGCGGACCAACAACAACTACAAAAGCGGCTGACAAACCTAGAAGAAGAAAATGTAGAACTTATCCAACGTTATACTATGCTAGAGCACACCCATCAGACCTTATTGGATGCTCCTCAACAATCGAATTCTTTGGATGTTAAAACACTAGAAGCTTTAGTTGAGCTTTATCAGTCTGATAATCTCAAAGTCAGTCGTAATCTGACCTAACTACGAAACCATATGGCCATTGCTCTAGAAGAGAACAAACGACTTCAGAAGAAAAACGAAGAGAATCTAGAGGCAACAATGAAAGGCTCTCCTCAGGAGATAGATCCAGAAAGGTTTAAAGTTGTTCCTTCAGACACAATGAAAACCATCCTCGAATCATATGCTGATCTACTTGAGGCACATGACAATTTGGAAGGCTCTCCTCAGGAGATAGATCCAAAAAGGTTTAAAGTTGTTCCTTCAGACACAATGAAAACCATCCTCGAATCCCTGATCTACTTGAGGCACATGACAATTTGGAAAAAGAATGGGACACCCTCTGCCAACAACTAAGGACACAAGAAGAACAAAAGAAGGTCACAAATTCTACATCGACTATTGAGGAGGTGAATGCACTAAAAGAACAGGTCGCCAAATTGCAAGGTAAATTACTTTAGTACAAAAGACAGCCCTCCCCGGTCATAGAACCAGAACAGGAAGAGTTGGTGCCCATAGAAGTAGAAGAGTCATATGAGGAACTTTATGTTCCTATGCCTATGCCGGGTGGCCAACAAACAGCTGACGGGTTGGACACACTTGAAGTCAAAGCCTCATAATGGCTCCAAAAGCTTGAAAAAATGGCCAGTACACATGATGACAGAGTAGTGGTGCAAATTCAATCAATGTCTAAAATTGAGGAGACCATTATAAAATCAGAATACTTCTGAATCATGTCCCATCATCGATGGATAGGCACAAATGATGATCAATATGTGCCATATTGCGTGCTACTAGTAGATTATAATGTAGAAATTCAATGACACACCGGCAAGGTCCCAACTTTTGCCACTCAATTTGGTCCAGACGACATACGTAAGAGCGCTACACATGGGTCCATCTTCCAACCCACTTGGAGGCTTTGTCTTCTAGAAACATATCCAGAAATGGTTCGTACGTGGAACAATATACCACTCTTCATCAAATACAACCCATGTTACTTCCCAGTACTTAGAAGACGCATGTGGGACCAATTCACCATCACCGTTAAGGATGTAAAAGGTTGTGAGAAATGGCTCAACTATGTGTACCTAGCACCGCCACAGGGACTCGCCACAATAGCATATATGATATCTACCATCCGACACTGGGGTGTTAGACTACGAAACATGCCTGATGTGATGGCGCATATGTGTATGAAGATATTTGAATTGATGTTGGTCACTTTCATAACTTTCAAGAACATCCAAGATCCCCATTTCTCGGCAGTCGGTTTCAATGCATGCAATATAGATTTAGTCTACAACATGAGTACAACCCCTTCCATTAACGTGATCTATGCATGGCATGCAAGGATCAAGTACCTCCCAGCATGTTAAAAATAGACATTTGATGAGATGTTCATTATAGCGTTCTGGGAGTACCATTCAGAAATATTCGTGCCTAGACCCTCACATCTCCTCCAACTTTACGTTGTGGAGAGGACTTTACATTCCGATTAGTTGTGCCTGCCACACCTAGACGTTCCAGGGCCAATCGATTGGGATGCTTTACTAATAGATTTAGCCAGGGTAATGAGGCTAGAAGAGCATCATCTGGCTATCGACATCGTCGAATACTATGTCACACGTTCAGCCCACCAAGGGTCTGTCAGAGATGACAGACACGAGAGAGGGGGGGGATTTGGTAGCAGTCAGGGCACTCAAGGATCTACAAGACAAGGAAGCTGTAGCTCAGTGATGAGTAGCACCTCCTTTAATGTCAATCCGGGAAGACGTGAGGATGGTATGAAGACCTCGAGCACGTGGAGGCACAAGTGTGTGAGTGAGAAGCACACAAGCATGCACACACATACACGCACACGCGCACACACGGCAAGACAAAGAGTGAGAAGCAATGGAGTTCTTAGATTACTTTCAAAAAGCTCTTACAAGTTCATTTCAATTACAATCCAACCTCAAAAATGAGCTCTCTAGCTCCTTTTATAGTTTTTGACTAGCTTTGGCCCTGTTTAGACCTAGTGTCCGGCCTAGTTAAAAATTAGGTTCCAGGGCTTATTAGAGGGCTCAAACGAGATCTAAAAAATATGAAAATTGGCAGGTAGATACTTCTAAAGCTCCTCAAGCTCAAGGACTCCTTGGCTTGCACAAAATGGAGCTACAAAAATACGAAATGATATTTACAATGGTTTTTAGTGATGAAATTCACTATTTGTGTAGGGATTTTCTCTGTTGATTTGTCATACACCTCTTTGAGCTCCCTACTTGCTCTTTCTTCTTGTGTGCTCAATCCTTGATGTCTGAAAAATTAGATGGCCTACTTGCCAGATCTTCTTTGACTGCCATGTCTGCTTGTGTTGTCCCTTCGCTCTGACTCTCTTCGTCTTGTGGCTCCTTCGGTTCCCTGACTACTACCAACACCCCCCCCACTCTCGTGTCTGTCGCCCCTGACAGACCCTTGTCTAGAGGGTTTTTGAACATAATATTGGACGACATCGGAGGCTAGGTGGTGTTCTTCGAGTCGTAATCCGCGTGCTAGATCTGTGAGCAAATCATCCCAATTCACAGGTCCGGGAACATCTGGATGAGGCACCCTCAATTGTTCTGAGTGAATAATTCTCTCCACAGCAAATAATTGGAGGAGATGTGATGGTCTAGGTATAAAGATTTCGGAGTGATATTCCCAGAATCCTGTGATGAACATCTCCTCAAATGTCTGTTTAAAGCAGGCTGGGAGGTACTTGATTCTGGCGTGCCAAGCATATATTACTTCAATTGAGGGGGTGGTACTCATATCGTACACCAGATCCTGGTTTCCTGTCACGAAGCCTGCTCCTGAGAAGTGGGGGTCCTTAATATTCTTAAACGTCCTGAAAGTGATCAGCATTAATTCAAATATTTTCATACACATCTGGGCCATCACATCGGGATTATTGCGTAGCCGAATGCTCCAGTGACGGATTGTAGAAATCATGTAGTTCACCGTGGGGGGTCCTCGTGGAGGTGCTAGATAAACGTAATTTAACCATTTTGCGCAGGCTTTGATGTCTCTGACGGCAATAGTGAATTCAGGCCAGGTGCGTCTTCGAAGAACTGGAACGTAACAAGGATTATATTTAATAAACAACGGCATATTATTCCAGGTTCGGACCATTTCAGGATATGTTTCCAAAAGCCTGATCCTCCAGGTGGGTTGATGGATGGACCCACGCTTAGCACTTTCCGGTATATCGTCTGGACCAAATTGTGTAGCAAATGTGGGAGGCTTGCCACATTGTCGTTGAATCTCAGCGTTGTAATCGGCCAAAAGTATGCAGTATGGCACATATTGGTCATTATTGGTGCCGATCCATCTATGATGAGACATGCTTCTGAAATATTCTGACTTTATGACAGTTTCTTCTAGGTTTGCTAGTGATTGGATCTAAATGGCCACCCGTTCTTCGTGGGTGTTCGCTGTCTTTTCCAGTGTCTGAAGCCACTCGGGTGCTTCCACTTCCAAGGTGTCTAGTCCCTCTGAGGTTCGTTGCCCTCTTGGCATTGGCATAGGAACGTATGGTTCCTCGTACGAATCATCTACCTCAATGGGAACCAAGTCTTCTGGCTCAGGTTCAATAACTGGAGAGGGTTGTCTTTCATACTCTAGTAACTTTTTCTGGAGCTCAGCCACCTGCTCTGTCAATGCCTTCACTTCCTCTGAAGTCGAGGCCGACTCTATTACTTTGGTTGGAGCCTCCTGTTCCTTGAGCTGGCCACGCAGCTCATCACGTTCCTTTTCCAACTCATCATGAGCATCTAATAGATCTGCATAGCTTTCTAAGATGGTCTTCATTGTCTCTCAAGGTACAGCTTTAAACTGCTCTGGATCAATTTCGTGGGGAGAGCCTTCCATTGCCGCTTCCAGATTCTCTTCATTTTGTTTCTGCAGTCTCTTGTTCTCTTCAAGTGTTGTGGCCATATGTTTCCTGAGTAGCGCCAAGTTACTTCTGACTCGTAGGTTATCGGCCTGGTATACTTCGAGCAAGGCTTCTAGTTGTTTGACGCCTGATTCTTTCGATGGTTGGGGTGCCTCCAGTAGTGTTTGGTGAGCCTGCGCAAGCGTTGTATAACGTTGATTCACATCTGCATTTTCCTCTTCAAGAATTGTAAGTTGCCTTTGTAAGTTCTGGTGATTTGTTGTCAGTCGTTGATACCGGTCGTCAAGAGCTCTGTACTCATTCTGAAGTTGATATACACATTGATTTAATGCTAGAAATATACTATTTACATTAAATGATGCAGGGAGAGGTGAAGATGCAGGGGGAATGGGGGCGGGAAAGGGAGTTGTGAATGATGTGGATTCAAGTGGAGATGTGGGTGGAAGGGGTATGGGAGACGGAGGTTGCATGGGGGAAGGGAGAGGTGCTGTGGCAGGAGATGTTTCCATAGTGTCAAATGTTTGGGTGACCGTGTAGATGGGAACCGTGGGTGGGGTGGATGTGACGTTAGTGAAGAGAGTGGTGAAGGTGGGCATAGTGACTCCCCCAAATTGGATTCCTGGAGAGAGTGGAATTCCCATGACGATTGTGGTGATATTGGACGTGGTGGCAATAGTGTCACGTGGTGGAGTGAGTTGTGTAGTGAGGGGTGGGGAGGGTGGTGACAGTGGTGCTTCCTTTGGTTGAGCGCAGGGTAATTGGACTCCCCCTCTCATCTTCTTTGATGGAGGACCTGCCGCTGATAGCCTTCTCTGGAACTCCTGGGCCCGGGACCATACGAGTGCCCGCTGAATAGGCACGTCATAGGCTAGACATCGATAGATTATCTTGGTCAGAGCACAACACCCGTGGAGCACATTTTTCTGCTTCTTGTTCCACCGTTGATGGGCTAGGTGAATATGATCTATGATCCAATGTGGTACGTTGATAGGGAGGTTTTCTGTCTCTGCCAAATACAAGCTAAACCATATCTTCTTTGGGGGCATGGTGAATCTTTCCTGGGCGGGGAAAGCAAAATGCTGCATGACGGTCCGTAGGTGAAGAGCGATGGTCGGTGTCATTGCTACCATATCCTTCAGCTTATTGAGATCTTTATGCTTCATTCTGCCTGGAACCATGGTTTCCTTTTCAGTAGGAATGTGCATACCATACATGCCCAATGCTTCTCGTACCAGATTGAGGGTCAGTTTGAATCTTTTAAGTTCGTGGCCCGGAAATAGTGAGGGTAACACAAAAGTGATGTCGCCTCCCTTGGCCCTGCTAGGAGTGATGGTACTGATAAGATAAGAACAACGTAAGAAATCTGGCTTCGGTAAGTGGGCCCTGAAATAACTGTCCAGGCCAGCTTTGGTCCATACTGCACGCATTACTTCGGCATTTTGATAGCTCTCAAATTCGCGCGTGAAAAAATGGTAGCATCCCCATTTACCATTAAACTCCAATTCAGCTTCCCAAAAGTAGGTTCCATCACCCAATGGTCCTGCAACATCACTGAACCAATGAGCGTGTTTGCCCACTTGAGAGGTGTGCCCCTAGGGAGGATCCTGAACTGGGAGTACATGCACAGCTTGAAGTTCTTGCGGTCTTTCGGTGAGATGTGGTTCGAGGAGGAGTGTTTCTATATCCACAATCTGTGCGCTGGATCCGGCGTGAGAACTGGCACCTCTGGCTTCTGCCATGGCCCTGCTTGCTTGTTGGTTCTGTGAGAATATAGAACCAGGTGTTAACATCATAATGGACAGAATAAACCCGTTGTTGTCCCCGTTACAACATTAACATGAGGTAGATGATGAGTCAGTGGTCAGTGAGTGCACGATGACAGTGTGTGTAGTTAATATCTGGATAGGCGTAGGAGCTAGATGGAAAGATGCACTGTCTGACTAATGCAGTTAGTAAGTGGAGATGAATTCACAGATTGGGGTCGGGGGGTTTATTACAAGTCTTAGGTTGCCAAACACCATGGATGGCTTTTGGTCTTGGTTTTGTGGAGATTCGGAAGGGTTGCATGAGTAATTCTGCTGGGAGTTGTTGTGTCATTGGGACCCATCTACGAGTGAATCTATGCGTGCTTCTAGGTGGCAGTGTGTTCGAGTGTATCAGACAAGAGTGGGTAGCGACTGCTTGACCGAGTGAACCCTGTCGTGTATGATGTGAATTGTGTGGGGTTAGTTGAGCTCGCAAGCAAGCCTTAGGCACCCAAATTTGTCTTGATTGTGGGTCAGCCTTCATCGACTTCTTGGGTACCCAAATAGATTTTATTTTTTCCATCGAGGTTTTAGGAGTCCTCTTATTAGCATCAAGTTGTTGATTACTAATAGGAAGTTGAGACCGTTGTTGCAACTTAGTTACGGTCGGCAGCTCGTCTTTCCGCACCCACATTTGTTTCATCGGCTGAGTTGTTCTGCTTCGCGCGTTCTTTTGGTCTCTCGCCTGGAGAGTCTTCAGTGATTGATCTGCCCTTAGTTGCTGCCTCCTTCTGGCCTTTGGAAAAGAAGGGAGTTCCATTGTGGTTCTGACTCCTTCTTTGAGATCTTCATTTTTCTGTATCACATAGCCTTGGACAAGAACAGCATGGTCAACTTCATGTGTACCCCTGGAGGGACCAGGAGTCTGTGCCTTCTCTAGTTCCTTGAGTGCTCCATTATTTAACTCAATTGTAACTCTAGTTTGATTCACCCATACCTGAAGAAGTCCACTTCTTAGGTTTAAGTTGACTGCTTGGTCATAGATCCAGTCTTGACCCAAGACAAGGGGTTCAGTGAGGTCCTCATCTTGACACACTAGTACTTTAACTGTCATTGCCTCATCATGAATATAGAGGGGAAGTTCCACCTCGCCCATGCAAGGGGTTTCCACGCCTCCCAATCCTATGAGATATGCTTCCACAGGTTTGACAGTTAATTGCAACTCTTGACAGTAAGACAATTTAACAGCACTAGTGGCTGCACCTGAGTCAATCAAGGCTCTTACAGTCCTTGCACTCTTTCCTTGTCCTATATCTAAGGTTATGAAAGGACTTCGATCAGTTATCCTATGTGAGCTAACACCGGAAACTTCACACATAGCCACGTCATATTCTTGATCTGCATATGCATCTTGCCTAGGGTGCTCTCTACCTTGTCTTCTTAATTTCATTCTTCGTATGCGCTCTAGGGCTTCTGCTTGAGCTTCCTCTCGAATTCGCTTTTCTTCCTCTTTGCGTTTCTTAGCAGTATTGAGTCGACTTAGCATTTCCTCTGTGAGAGGTTCCTGATACAACTTAACTCTGCATCCGCTGATATAACTTGGGAGAACATCGCCTTCTAATGTGGCTAGTTGCACTGCTCCACTTGTTGAGATTCTGTTAATGATCATGGGTCCGTAGCCTCTTTTCTCTAGCTTCCTAGCATGTTGTTTCAAAGTGTAGACGAGCACTAGGTCTCCTGCTTTCAACCCTTTGTCCTTAACGTGGGCATCAAAGTAGGCCTTTCTGTCGTTTCTTAGCTGCATATATCCCTGCAGCTGCTCTCAGTCTTGTTTCTCCTAATCGTTCAAGGTCAAAAAGTCTAGAGGAGAGTTCATGACCCGTCCATTCATGTTCTTGTGCCACTTTCAATGTAGGTATCAAGAAGTCTAGAGGTAGCACAGCATTTTGACCAAACACCATTTGAAAGGGAGTGGCTTGGAGCACCGTTTTGTACGCAACTCGGTATGCCCAAACAGCATGGTGTAGCTGTTTGTCCCAATCAGAGCGTTTATTGTTTACTAATTTCGTCAATACATTGCATAAGATCTTATTGGTGCTCTCAGCCTGGCCATTAGCTTGAGGGTGATAGGGGGCAGACTTCTTATGTACTACCAAAAATTCGTGGAGCAGATTTTCAATAATTTCATTCAAGAAGTGAGTGCCTCTATCACTAACTAGCTCTATAGGTAGCCCGTATCTAGTGAATACATTTTCAAACAAGAATTTAGCAGTTGTTTGAGCATCGTTCTTCGTTGTGGCTTTTACCTCTACCCACTTTGTTAGATAGTCTGTCGCAACAATGATATATTCTGCATGGGAACCCTTAGCTGGGGGATTAATAGGACCTACGAGGTCTATTCCCCACTTAGAGAATGCACGTCCACCCATCATAGGTTTCAGTGGCATCTCATCTTTACGTATAGGATACTGAGTTCTCTGACAGACATCACATCGTTTCACATAGGTATGTGCATCCATGTGAAGGGTCGGCCACCAGAAGCCCGCAAATAGTATTGCCTTGATCACCCGATCTGGTCCAAAGTGTCCTCCTGCTACACCTTGGTGAGCAGTTTCCAAGATCTTAAGATATTCACTCTCATGGACACACAGTCTCAGGTAACCATCCTTACCACGCTTGTAGAGATTATCACCAATGAGTGAGTAATCCTGGGCTTCTTGTTCTAAACTCCTTTTCCTAGCCAGAGTCATGTCTGGAGGGAATGTTTTCGTCCTCAGGAAGGATACTAGTGGTTCACTCCAATCTGGCACTATGGACACTTGATAAAGAGTGGCATGTTCCACAGGTGGTTTAGTGCAGCAGATTGGGCATTCCTTGCACAACTTTTGGACATCAGCTTCCATAGTCGGCCAATGCACACCGAGTCTCCTTAGTGTCTGTAGGGTTCGTTGTTGTGAGTAGTGTTGCTCTAATGCACCTACATGTGCTAATTGCAACCACTTCGCATACTCGTCCTCTTCTACACAACAAGCCAAGATTCCTTGATCTGTGTGCTTGTACATACTTCCAGCCATGATGTGGTACTTTTGGGCTTTTACTACCTCTCTATTCTGTGTGGCTATTACTGGGTGGTTAGGTCCATATGTTAACACTAGTACCAATGGCTTAGCCCACTGCGGCACCACTTCCAAATTAAACAAGTAAGCATCAGGAAGGTCATCTGACACTCCTTGTGGGGCTTGTCCAGATGTGAGCCTAGAGAGATGATCCGCTCTCAAATGAGTCCTCCCTTTCCTTACCAAAACCTCAAAATCATATTCCATTAGTAAGAGGAACCATCTTAATAATCTTCCTGTATTGCATGGCTTGTTCACGAGATATAACAATGCTTGGTGGTCAGTAAAAAATTTAAATTTGTTTGCAAGCAAATAGTGTCTAAATTTCTTAACTGCATATACCATGCCTAAGCCTTCTCTCTCAGTAGTGGTGTAATTTCGTTCAGCAGCATTCAATTGTCTACTGGCATAGGCAATTGGAAGATCCATATTACCTTCACCAGTAGGTTGTGCAAGCACACATCCAATAGCATAATTGGATGCATCCACGTGAACATGGAATGGCTTGTTCCAATCTGGTGTGGTCAAGATTGGTGCCGAACATAATCTTCGTTTAAGCTCCTCGAAGGAGTTCTCACATTCATCAGTAAACTCAAAGTTTGTCAGAAGTCCGTACATGGGCTTTGCTATGATGGCATACATGTGTATAAATCGTCGGTAATATCCACAATGCCCCATGAAAGCTTGTACTTCCTTGACGTTCCTTGGCCTAGGTAGCTCTGCTATGGCTCTCACTTTCTCTTCGTCAGTAGATATGCCATTCTTTGACACTATGTGCCCTAGAATCTTGCCTTGTCTGACCATGAAAACGCACATTTCTGGGTTTAGGCACACTTGATATTCTCTACATTTGTCAAAGATTTGTCTCAGTTCAGGAATATGGGTTTGTCTAATGTTGGAATGAGCACAAAGATCATCAACGTAGACTTCTAAGTTTTTCCTCAGGAACTCCTTAAATACATGGCACATTAATCTCTGGAAGGTAGCTGGTGCATTGGTAAGCCCAAATGGCATTACCCGAAAGGCAAATATGCCCCACTCTGTGGCAAAAGCTGTCTTATGCTGATCTTCTGGAGCTATGGCTACTTGATTGTAGCCCGAAAATCCATCGAGGAAGCTGTACACTTCCTTGCCTGCTACTCTTTCTAAGAGATGTTCTGTGATGGGAAGCGGATAGTTATCTCGAATTGTGGCTGCATTGACCTTCTTCAAGTTAATGCATACACGCAGCTTGCCATTCTTCTTGGGCACCACTACGATGGGGGATACCCACTCAGTGTGCTCAATTTCATAGATAAATCCAACTTCGACCAGTCTATCTATTTCCTCTTTGATCTTGGCAGTGTAATTATTGTTATATGTATAGGGTTTTTGCTTAAAGGGTTTAGCATCTGAGGTCATGGGGATAGTGGGTGAGCATATGTCAGGGTCAACACCTTTCAAATCCTTGTAACTCCAAGCAAATACATCTCTGTATTCTCTTAGCAAGGCTATTAACGCATGCTCTTCTTCCTCTGTTAGGTCATAGCCTATGTACGTGCATCTCTCCTCTCCTTCTTCTAGGGCCACTACTATTTTCTTGGTGGTTTCTTTGTTATCATAGGCCTCTCCTAATTGTGCCTCTCGTTTAGGCATTCTTATCATGACTCTCCTGTCGTCTATCTCATACTTCTTAAAATTTTCTGGGACCTCAAACAAGGATTCTTCCTCTTCTGGGGAGACTTGTCTCTCCTTTCGTTTCTTTCATTCTTCATTTGGGGTCACATGTGTGGCTAATCTTACATCATTTGTAAGCTCTCCATGCCTCTGGGGTAGAAATTCTACTGCATGGAAGTATTCTTCATCTGATGCAAAAGGTGGGTCCATAATGATCGACTCTAGATCGGAGTCACTTGCATCCTCAAATGCATCAGGGCTAGGTTCGCATTCTTCTAGAACTGCCTCTCCCATGATTGGCTCTATGGAGAAGACTGAAATGTCATAGCCATCCTCATCACAGTGAGGTGTCCATTGTTCTTCATTGATGGCTACATCCATAGTTGCTAGAATTTTTGCCCAGCCGTCAGGTTCAAATTCCTCATCAGGAAAGACTACAGGTGCATAGGCTGGGTCTTGAGTTGATCTATGGTTTTCTTTTGCACCTACCTCTCTGGCTTTCTCTCTCTTCTCTTCTTCTACTGCTACCTTACACATCCATAGGTGGGTGTCTTCATGCATCCACGAGGATCCGGATTCTATGGAATGCACAGACTCAGTCTCATCTTTGGCTCTATGGATGGGATTCCATTGAATAGGTGGTACATCTCTATGAGAGTAATCCTTAAGATTGACTTTGGTCGTAACACCTAAGTGTTGTAGGTACAAAGAATTGGTTCCCCAAACCTGTACCACTTGCAACTGTCGCATAAAGGGTCGTCCCAAGATCATCTCATAGGCATGATTTTTGCTGAAGTCACATATGGCAAATGTGTGCTCAAACTCGACACCACAGGTGGTGAGAGTTATTCCTTCTAGCAATCCTAAGGGTCTCTCAATATGACCATCGGCCATGTGCAGTTTCATTCTCGTTGGCCTGAGTGCTGGCCTGCCCCAACGCTTCCATAGGGAAGTGGTGGCAATTGCAACTCCTGCACCTGAGTCCAAAATTGCCTTGGTGGTGTACTCCTGGTAGGTAATGGGAAGATAGGTGTTCCCTTCTTCACCTTCACACATATCTCCTATCTTATCCAAGGGTATCTCTGGCACTGTTCTATGTGATCCTACCTGGGAACGAGGTTTTGTTATCTCGGGCACTTGATTGGCTACATGTTTCCACACCTCTGGTCTAACCTTAAGCAGCTTTTCCAAAGTGAGATTGCACTGCACTTTGGTGTTCTTCACTACCTCTGTGTTCCTAGGTATGACTGAATCTTCGTTTCTTACCATGACTGTAGGTGCTCTCATACAGGTGGACTTTGCTTCCCATGGGCCTGTAAACTGGGGTAGTTCTTGTAAAGAATTAGACTCGAAGTCTAATCTTTCTTGAGATTGGGTGCTCTCCTGTTCTCCATAAATGGATGGGATGTCTTGTGGGAATTGGTCATGTGCCTCATCCACAAGTTCAATGGGAGGAGGGACTTCACTTTCTTTAGCCCATTTCTCTTCTTGAATCTCTCGCAAGAATTCTGGTGTGTATTGATTCATAGAAGAAGAGGTGTCTGGCTCCGTAGAGTTAGGCACGTAGGCCTCAGGCACATAGGCTTTCTGGGTAGGAAGACCTGCTCTTTCACTAACCTTATCATGGTGTTGAGGGGCGAGTTCCTTTTGTGAATGTGCCATTAGATTCTCTATTCTTTCTAGGGATGGGGGGTTGTCTGGTTCAATGGAATTGGGCACATAAGCTTTTGATGGGGGATGGGTCATGTTTTTGCTTGCTTTATCTCTTTCTTGATTTTTTTCTTCCTTGGCAGATCTTGCAATTATGCCCTCTAACTTCTCTAGAAGTCCATCCAAGTGTAATTGCGTCTTGGCTGAGCCCGAGTAATTGAAAAGGCGACTGGCTTCAAACATAGTCTGAGCCAATGCGACCATTTTCGCGCAAAGCTTGGTTCTTTCTATCTCTAGGTCAGCTCTAGGGTAGCACTTGTCATGATCCGTTACATTTGGCCCTTCTTGGATTCTGGCCTGATATGCTTTAAGCATCATGTCTATGTCTTCCGGAGTGGGATCAGCTAATACTGATCCTACTCTAGGGGGTGGTGGAATCGTATGAGGTGGGTTGGAAGGTGGCGGATTGGATGGCGATGGGAATGGTGGTGGTGAGGTAGTGTGAGAGGGAGTTTGAGATGTGAGTTCAGTTATCCTGGCTTTGGTTTCTCTTATGCTTTCCTCAAGTTCACTCATCTTTTTAGCCCATTGTCTTTTCATTCTTTCCCGACTGTCTTTCCACGCTCTAGTCCTTTTCTTTGTCACGCTCTCGGTTTCACTAGCCTCTGGGTTCTTATCCTGGTTTACCCCTTGGTTGTGCTGCAATGCCTGAGCTCTAGTCACTACCTGTACTGGTGCAGTGGATGTCACACTTCCTGTGGAGTCTACCACCAACCCAATAACGTTAATAGGAGTGATTTTTGGCATATTATTAGGATTCTTAGGGCAATCTCGTAAAAGATGCTCCTTTCCACATTCTTGGAAAAAGCCCTGAATTGTTACTGACTGGGGTTGTGTGAGTGGAGGTAAGGGACAATCACGAATGAGGTGATCTCCCTGACATCTGTAGCATGGTCCTCTAGGGAATGGGGGTCTTACCTGCCTAGGTTGAGGCCTAGGGTTGGGCTTTGCATACATGACGTTTGTGTAATCTGACTCCCAACTAGGTTCATTTGGCTCTTCACTATAGTAAGACTCACCATGCTCAGGAGACTGCATGTAGTAAGCATGGGGACTATCGACATGTGTAGAATCAAAGCTATGGTCACTGGGGTCACTTTCAGAAAGCAATGGTGTTACAGGGATTATAGCTCTATTCAGGTTTTCTTCTGTTGCTGCATATTTTACTGGGATCACATTAGCTGGGGCAGGGGGTTGTTGTGCTAGCACAGGCTGAGGCCTTTGTTGGTTTTGGTATGGTTGCTAATAAGGTTGTTGTGGCCTGCCATATGTCAGTGGAGGGTACGGGTTCTGGTATCTTCCCTGCTGAGGGTATGTCTGAGGGTAGGTTTGCCTAACTGCTTGCTTGTTGTATGGGCAATCTTGCGCTGTGTGATTTGTGTATCTCCGTTCTATGGTGCAGTATTGGCCACTAGGATTTACTTGGGGTTGAGCCATAATGGGACATACATTTGCCATATGGTCGCCTCCACAATTATAGCATCTTTTTACAGGGGCGAACCTTGGGATTTGTTTACTAGAGACACCTAGTTTCTGAGCAACTTTCTCTGCAAGTTCCTCAATCGATGTGGATTGCGTGGAAGAGAGGCTAGAGGCACTATCTGAATCTTTGTATATCTTGGAAAGCTCTAACTCCTCCTCTAGGTTATCCTCAATGTCAATACACATGCGTACATACTCTTCTATGGTCCTAGGGTCCTTCAAGTACACATATGATCTTAATTTGGTACTTAGCAATCCATCCAGGAATAAAGCCACTTGCTTAGCTGGCGTGGGTAACTCAGGGGTAGGGCATCTCTCTAAGTATTGCCTGAATCTTCTTCCTGCAAGTCTCACGGTCTCTTGAGGGGTTTGCTTGAAGCTGTGAATCAATGAGGAGGTATTATGCCTTATGCCACTCTTAGAGAATTCAATAATGAAAGCCTCTAGGAGTTGGTCTATGCTCCTGAACTGCCTCTCGTTTAGTGGCTGAAACCATGTCAGGGCAGTGTTCCTAAGGGTTAGACCAAAGGCATTGTACTGCGTGAATAGATCCTCCACTTGTTCAGCTCTCAAGACTTGCCTAAACTCAGCCACATGATCGTATGGATCTCCAGTGCCATAGAAGTAGTTCTTCATGGACTTAACTAGCTGAGTCGGTCTCAAAATCCTTGTGTGCTCTCTAGGTCGTGGTAGAGGGAAATCATCGGCCTTTCTTCGATGTCATGGGGCTCTAAGTACCTCAGGCTCTACTCTATTTGTTTCCGCCCTTGTTCTTTCTCTGCCCCCTAAATTGGCAAAGCTTACTTCTGGCCTATCTCTACTTCTATCTCTTGGAGTTCCATGAGCTTGGGATGTTCCAGCTCCAGGGTGACCATAGGACACATTCGATCTTGGTTGGGGGAAAACGAATTCACCCTTCCAAGTGTAAGCATGCCTATCATTTTCTGTCACCACAAAGATCCTCTCCGAAGCGTGATCTAAGTAGGTCACTCTGCCTGGGCTATCAGGATCCTTAAACTCATAGATCATGATTGTTCCTATATCAGTTGGCTGATCAGATTTATACCTCCAAAAGGCTTCGTCAGTTTCTCGATTGAGGAGCAAATCTATGCTCTTGTTATCCTGGGGAATCCACTCTGGTGTTATAATCTTAGTGAGAACCGATTTGCCTCGAGGGGTTCTAGGTTCTATACCCATGTTTCCTTGCTCTAGGTCCCCTAAGTCCGCTTCTGGGATCACATTTCCAAATTCGTACGTCCTATCTGGGTGACTGGTGACTACGTATATGGTTCCTTCTTTGTCCAAGTATGCTCCGTTTTCAAACTTGACAGCTGGGCGCTCTAGTCCAATGGATTGATCAGGATTCTTAATCTGTACCACAGATCTTCCTAGGCCGTCCTCATAGATGCTGGCACCTAATCGGTTGGTCCTAAGGTATTCCAACTGCGTTTTGTAAGGGCCTTCTACTCTGTGCAAGTATGGCACTCCTGAACTTCCCGTAGGTCTGTCCATGCCTTGAGACATCTCTGATTCACTGGTATCAGAGCTAGGGTAATGCGAGTGGTGACTCAGCTGCTGGGCCCAAGACCTCGCAGTATGATTAACGCTAGCTTCTGAAGACCTAAGGCTTTGTCTATCTCTTACTAGATGTCGTCCTGATCTAAGGTTCATATGCCTAACTGATTAACCCAATTTTTCCCAGGTACAACCACGTTTCTGAGTCCTTTGTATCAATTACTTAATCCCCTTTTTATGTTGATTATCGTGTTTATACTCTTGTCTGATATCACGTCATTAGGAATACTTGAGTTTACTTTCGCACTTTAGTTTGGTCGTTTCACGTTAGGTTCTTTTCCTTTAAGGTTGTCGTTCACACACAGAGGTTATCTCTTGTCTTGAACTTGATTTCTTAGATAGTCTTTGATTTATCTCGTGCCTATCGTTGCCTGGAATTACTTCTAACACTACCCGCACTTAGCCTAAACTAAGAATTGACAGAGGGTGTTGCGGGTTTTCCAACCTTGAGTTCCTTTCCTTGTGTTGTTGCCCTGGTGTGCCCAGGACGCGTGTTCACAAGCCTGCACTTACTCTTGCTTTGCGTACCCTTCGCTGCTCTCAAAGGACCTGTAAAAGGCCCACTGTTAGCTCAAGACTTAAATTCAAAAGACAGAACCAATCACTTTCATTCATGTAACACTTCACCAATTTGCACTATGACTTTTTGGACACAACTCTAGAAATCCCTGAATTTTGTTCCCCCTGGGTATGGTCAACTTCAAAATACCCTTTCTAATATCCCTGATCTTAATTTAACCGTAGCCAGTCGATGTTTTTGTTGTACTCCCCGCGAGCTTTCCAACAAAACAAAAATCACAGCAAACGGATTTCGTATGAGAAAGTTATGCCCGTTCAGGGTTTTGGGGCTAAAACAGGATTAAACTAGGTTAACAGGCAAACAGGAATTCTCGGGTTACTTGGGTCATGCCCTCGTAATGCAATACTACACCCTAGTGTTTGTCCCACACTTGGCCAAAATTTAGACCATTATTTTTGCCTCAAAAATTTGACCTAATTTGCCCTTCTAACGTGTTCGCAAAGTCTGTCGGTCGTGATTGACAGGTCAGTCGCGATTGACGTGTCGATCGCGATTGACAGGTCCGTCGTGGCTGTCAGTCGCGATTGACTGGTCAGTCGCGATTGACACGTGGCCGAAAATTCAGTCAATCGTGGTCAAAGGGTCGTTGACTCTGTCAGTCGCAATTGATGGGTCGATCACGATTGACAGGTCGGTCGCGAGGGTCTGTCCGCGTGGTCAAACAATCGTTGACTGTGTCGGTCGCGATTGACAGAGCCGTCGTGGGCTGTCAGTCGCGATTGATGGGTCGATCGCGATTGATGACTCGATCGCGATTGACACGTGTCACGCGTATAATCCGTCGGTCGTGGTCAATCGGTCGTTGACTCTGTCAGTCGCGATTGATGGGTCGATCGCGATTGACAGGTCGGTCGCGAGGGTCTGTCCGTCGTGGTCAAACAATCGTTGACTCTGTCAGTCGCGATTGACAGAGCCGTCGTGGGCTGTCAGTCGCGATTGACGTGTCGATCGCGATTGACAGGTCTGTCCGTCGTGGTTTGTCGATCGCGATTGACAGAGCGATCGCGATTGACAGAAATCTGATGAATTTCAAAAAACTAAACACATTTTTGGGAAGCTCTAGGCCTGTAGATCATGGTTTTGCACTTTGTTTGGCAATTTGAGCATTTTTTTTGTCGGTCGCGATTGACAGAGGTCGGCGACACACAGACAGTTATGGCGAATTCCGTACCTGCGCAGAGTGCTGGGGACAATGATGCGGCCTGTACCTGCAATACAGCTCAAAAACATGCAAAAACAGCACACACAATTTCGCTCTCTCGCTCTCTCTCACAAGTGAAATGAGGGAAATGAGGTGGAGAAGGTGATATGATCAAAAAACTGAAATTTCCGCGATGATGGAAATGGGGGTGGAAGATGGTGATGATGATGATGATGGTGATGATGGTGGTAAGATAAGAAAGAGAAAAATAGGAAAAGTAAAGAAATTACCTACAACGCCAACGTCTCCAATCTACGTCTTACCATCGCACGCTCGTCCTCAAAGCTCGATCCCCGGCAACGGCGCCAAAATTTGGTGTAGCTCAGTGATGAGTAGCACCTCCTTTAATGTCAATCCGGGAAGACGTGAGGATGGTATGAAGACCTCGAGCACGTGGAGGCACAAGTGCGTGAGTGAGAAGCACACAAGCATGCACACACATACACGCACACGCGCACACACGGCAAGACAAAGAGTGAGAAGCAATGGAGTTCTTAGATTACTTTCAAAAAGCTCTTACAAGTTCATTTCAATTACAATCCAACCTCAAAAATGAGCTCTCTAGCTCCTTTTATAGTTTTTGACTAGCTTTGGCCCTGTTTAGACCTAGTGTCCGGCCTAGTTAAAAATTAGGTTCCAGGGCTTATTAGAGGGCTCAAACAAGATCTAAAAAATATGAAAATTGGCAGGTAGATACTTCTAAAGCTCCTCAAGCTCAAGGACTCCTTGGCTTGCACAAAATGGAGCTACAAAAATACAAAATGATATTTATAATGGTTTTTAGTGATGAAAATCACTATTTGTGTAGGGATTTTCTTTGTTGATTTGTCATACACCTCTTTGAGCTCCCTACTTGCTCTTTCTTCTTGTGTGCTCAACTCCTTGATGTCTGAAAAATTAGATGGCCTACTTGCCAGATCTTCTTTGACTGCCATGTCTGCTTGTGCTGTCCCTTCGCTCTGACTCTCTTCGTCTTGTGGCTCCTTCGGTTCCCTGACTGCTGCCAACAGAAGCCAACAAAAGGAGTCAGAGCAGAGAGAAGGAACAAGTAGGCAAGGTAGTCAATGCAGATCCGACAAGTAGGCCAATCAATTTTTCCAACCTAATCTCTTTTCAACAATGAATTTCATCACTATATGAACATTGTAAATACCGTTTTTGGTAGATTTAGCTCCATTTTGTTCAAGCCGAAGAGTCCTCAAGCTTGAGGAGTATTAGAAGTGTTTGTGTATCAATTTTCATACTTTTTAGAGCTTGTTTGAGCCTCCAAAATAGCCTAGGAACCTAATTTTTAACTAGGTCGGACACTAGGTCTGGACAAGACCAAAGCTAGTCAGAAACTATAAAAAGGGCTAGAGAGCTCATTTTTAGTGATTTGAGCTTGTATATGAGACTTTTTGAGTAATCTAAAGAACTCCATTGTTTCTCTCTTTGTTCTTGCCTTGTGTGCGTGTGTATGTGTGTGCATGTTTGTGTACTTCTCACTCACACACTTGTGTCATGACTTGTTCGAGGTCTTCATACCATCCTCATGTCTTCCCGGATTGACATTAAAGGAGGTGCTACTCATCACTGAGCTACAAAGGATTGCACAAGTCTTTCCCCTATCGATGAAATTTTAGGAGTCAGAACTGCACCTTGCAGTTGTGCACAAGGAAGGGTTCCTCTTTTTTAATTTCGAACCATTGAAGCCTCGAACAAGCCATAGCTCTCTCGATATGGACATCATAAGATAGATACTTGTAGACAATGCATGTTATGGCACATCACCCATTCAATATAGGTTTGCAGAACCATCAACTATTCATTGCATAAAGATGTTCAATGATCCAGATAAGAAGATTGATGGTCAATCCTATAGTCTCACCCAAATAAAATGATCCTATCCAGGAAAAACAAAGTGTTGCATGCACATCCTTAGTGGCACTGAAATATTTAGCATCATGGTTGCCATATCCTTTAGCTTCGTTATATTCTTGTTCTTCATATTTTTGGTACTAGAGCCTCCTTATTTGAGGAAATATGCATACTGTTGGCAGTGGTCAAGGCAGTCAAGGACTTACGAGACAAGGAAGCCAACGAGAAGGGCCAAGTAGGCAAAGCAGTCAATGGAGATCTGGCAAATAGGCTTATCATTTTTCATGAATTAATATTTCCCAAATAGTGATTTTAGTCACTCCACACCATTGTAAATATTATATTTGATTATTCCTACTCCATTTTGTACAAGCTGAGGAGTCTTCGAGCTTGAGGAGTATTAGTAGTATTTATGCACCAATTTTCATAATTTTCAGAGCTTGTTTGAGCCTCCAAAATAGCCTTAGAACCTAATTTTTAACTAGGTCAGACACTAGATCTGGACAGGACCAAAGCTAGTCAAAAACTATAAATAGAGCTATAGAGCTCATTTTTGGGGTTAACTTCTTGTAGATTTGAACTGGTATGAGAACTCTTTTGCAATAGAAGTGACTCCATTGTCTCTCTCTTTGTTCTTGCCTTGTGTGCGTGTGTGTGTGTATGTGTGTGCATATTTGTGTGCTTCTCACTCACACATTTGTGCCATCACTTGTTCGAGGTCTTCATACCATGCTCAAGTCTTCCCGAATTGATAGTAAAGGAGGTGCTACCCATCATTGAGCTACACCAAATTTTGGCGATGTTTCCAGGGATCGAGCTTTGAGGGCGAGCATGTGATGGTAAGATTAGAGTTGAGACATTGGAGTTATAGGTATTTTCTTCACTTTTATCTATTTTCTCTTGTTTTCTTCATCCTCTTCATCACCATCATCATCACCATCTCCCACCTCCATCACACTTGCCGACGGATTGGTCAATCGTGATCGACAGAGTCAACGACCGACTGACCACGACCGACAGAGCCTATGCATGCCACGTGTTAATTGCGATCAACCCATCAATCGCGATTGACCCATCAATCACGATCGACAGTCCCGTCGAACTTGTTAATCGTGACCGACTAAGTCAACAATCCTTTGACCATGACTGACTGAATTTCTGGGCCACATGTCAATCCAGATTGACTCATCAATCGTGACTAACAACCACGATGGACCTGTCAATCATGACCCACAAGTCAATCGCGACTGACACATCTATCACGATTGACAGGCCACTCGATCGCAATTGACGGGCAAATTCGGCATATTTTTAGGGCTAAAAAAAAATAACTTATCCTTGGCCAAAATTGGGAAAATCTAGAGCATAAAGAGGCCTTAGAAAACACTGTGAGCTATTATTGAGTGCCTATTTCACCTCTTTTGACTTTTGAGTGCCTGATTGGCCATAACTTCTTCATAAGTTTTTAGGGCAAAAAGGGAAGCAGGGGTCTATACTTTTCAGTGCATGTTGAAGAGTGTTTGTCAATATATTGAGGTCAAGACCATTGCTAACTAGTAACATTTCACAGGTCTGAGGTGTGCAAGCAAGGAGTTCAAGCAACTGTAGCAAGGTGATCATTGAGCTTGGGCGAGTGTGTCCTGGACTCAACTAGCACTCAAAAGGCAAGGAGATTGAGGTTGGAAATTCTCTCAATCACTGAGTCAATTCCTAGCTTAGGCTAAGAACGCATAACATTAAAAGTAAGTTAGGGCAAGGATAAGCACGAGACAAGTTGAAGACTATCTAAGAAATCAAGTTCAAGTCAAGAGATAACCTGTGCATGTGATCGATAACTTTAAAGGAAAGAAGTTAACATGGTATGATCAACTTAAAGTGTGAAAATTGACTCAAGTATTCTTGACAACTCAAAATCAAATAAGATCATAAACACGATAACAAAATAAAAAGAATCCAGTGACTGATAAGAACGAATCAGCAGCGAGGTTGTACTTGGAAAAATTGGGGTTGTTTAATTAGGCATATGGACCTTAGATCAGGACGACATCTAGGGAGAGATAGACAAAGTCTTAGGTCCTCAGAGGCTAGTGTCAATCACACTATAGGTCTTGGGCCCAGCAGTTGAGATGTCTTAGGAATGGAGAGACCCACAAGAAGTTCAGGTGTGGCTTACTTGCAAAGGGTTGAAGGTCCTTACAAGACTCAACTGGAATACCTTAGGACCAACCGATTAGGTGCTTGCATCTATGAGGATGGCCTAAGAAGAGCCGTGGTCCAAATTAAAAACCCTGACCAACCCATGGGACTCGATCATCCAGCAGTCAAGTTTGAAAATGGTGCATACCTGGACAAAGAAGGAACCATGTATGTGGTCACCACCTACCCAGATAGGACAAATGAATTCGGTAATGTGATCCCAGAAGTGGACATAGGTGACCTAGAGCAAGGGAACATAAGTGGAGAGCCTAGAACCCCTCGAGGTAAGCTAGTCCTGACGAGAATCATCATTCCATAGTGGGTTCCCCAGGACAATAAGAGCATAGATCTACTCTTAAACCGAGAGACCAATGAAGCCTTTTGGAGGTATAAGCCTGATCAGCCGAATGAGGTAGGAACGATCACAATCTATGAGTTCAAAGATCCAGATAGCCCAGGCAAAGTGACCTATTTAGACAATACTTCAGAGAGGATCTTTGTGGTCACAGAGCATGGCAGGCATGCCTACACTTGGAAGGGTGAATTTGTTTTTCCCCAACCAAGATCTAATGTATCTTATGGTCACCAAGGAGCTGGGACATCCCAAGCTCATGGAGCTCATAGGGACAGAAGTAGAGATAGGCCAAAAGTAAGCTTTGCTAACCCCTTGGGAAGAGAAAGGATGAGAATAGAGACGGATAGAGAAGAAACAGAGAGACCTAGAGCCCCAAGAAACCAAAGAAATGCTGATGATTTTCCTTTGCCAAGCCTAGGGAACACACTAGAACCTTGAGGCCAACCCAGCTGGTTAAGTCCATGAAGAATTACTTCGATGGCACTGGAGACCCATATGATCATGTGGTCGAGTTTAGGCAAGTCTTGAGAGCTGAACAAGTTGAGGACATATTCATGCAATACAATGCCTTTGGTCTAACCCTTAGGAACACAGCCCTTACATGGTTTCAACCACTAAATGAGACAGCTCAAGAGCATAGACCAACTTCTAGAGGCTTTCATTACTGAATTCTCTAAGATTGGCATAAGGCATAATACTTCCTCATTGATTCACAGCTTCAAGCAGACTCCCCAGGAGACCGTTAGACTTGCAGGAAGAAGGTTTAGGTAGTACTTAGAGACGTGTCCTATTCCTGAGTTACCCACTCTAGCCAAAAAAGTGGCGTTATTCTTAGATGGATTACTGAGTACCAAATTGGGATCATACGTGTACTTGAAGGACCCTAGGACCATAGAAGAGTGTGTACGCATGTGCATTGACATTGAAGATAACCTAGGGGAGGAATTTGAACTTTCAAAAATCTACAAAGATTCAGATAGTTCTACTAGCCTCACATCCACGCAATCCACATCTATTGAGGAACTCGCTGAGAAAGTAGCCCAGAAGTTAGGTGTATCAAGTAAACAAATACCAAGGTTTGCCCCAGTGAAAAGATGTTATACTTGTGGAGGTGACCATATGGCTAATGTATGTCCCATTATGGCTCAACCCTAGGTGAACCCTAGTAGCCAATACTGCACCATAGAGAGAAGATACACTAATCACATCATGCAAGATTGTACATACAATAAGCAAGCAGTCATGCAAACTTACCCACAGCCATATCCACAATAGGGAAGATACCAGAACTAGTACCTACCACAGCAATATGGCAGACCCCAACAACCGTATCAGCAACCCTACCAAACCCAGCAAAGGCCTGAGCCTGTGTTAGCTAAGCCATCCCCTACTCCAGCCAATGTGATTCCAATAAAGTATGCAGCAGCAGAAGACAATCTGAATAGAGCCATAGTGCCAGTAACACCATTGCTGTCCGAAAGTGACCCTAGTGATCATAGTTTTGACTCTACTCACATTGATAGCCCACAAGCTTACTACATGCAGTCACTTGAACATAGTGAGTCCTACTATGGTGAAGAACCAAGTGAACCTAGTTGGGAGCTAGAGTATGCAAATGTCATGTATGCAAGCCCCAACCCTAGACCTCAACCTAGGCAAGTAAGACCCCCATTTCCTAGAGGACCATGCTACCGATGTCAGGGAGATCACCTCATTTGTGATTGCCCTATGCCTGCACCTACACAACCCCAATCCGTGACAATTCAAGCTTTTTGTCCAGATTGTGGGAAAGAGCATCTCTTGCGAGACTGTCCTAAGAACCCCAATAACATGCCGAAAATCACTCCTATCAACTTTATTGGGTTAGTGGTAGACTCCACATGCAGTGAGACTTCTATTGCGCCAGTGCAAATGGTCACCAGAACTCAGGCATTATAGAAAAACCAAAGTTTAGGCCAAGAAAAGAGTGCTGAGGTTAGTGAAACTGAGGGCATAACCAAAAAACAGACGAGAGCTTGGAAAGATAGTCGGGAAAGGATGAAAAGACAATGTTCTAAGAAGATGAGCGAATTAGAAGAAAGCATAAGAGAAAAAAGCCAAAATTATTGAACTCACCTCTCAAACACACTCTCACATACCACCACCACCTTCATCCCTACCACCTTCCAACCCACAGCATACAATTCCACCACCCCCTAGAGTAGGATCAGTAATTGGCTGACCCCACTCTTGAAGACATAAACATGATGCTTAAGGCATACCAAGCCAAAATCCAAGAAGGGCCAAATGTTATAGATCATGAAAAATGTTACCCTAGAGCTGATTTAGAGATAGAGAGAACCAAGCTTTGTGCTAAAATGGTAGCATTGCCTCAGACCATGTTTGAAGCCAGTCGCCTCTTCAACTACTCTTGCTCTGCTAAGGCACAGTTGCATTTTGATGGACTGTTGGAGAAGTTAGAGAGCATAATTGCAAGATCTGACAAGGAAGGAACCTCCCAAGGAAGAGGTAAAGCAAGTAAAAGAATAAGCATTCCCCCCCAGGAAGCTTATGTGCCTAACTCCATCGAACCAGACACCTCTTCTTCTATGAATAGGTATTCACCAGAGTTCTTACGAGAGATTCAAGAAGAGAAATGGGCTAAAGAGAGTGAAGTCCCTCCTCCCATTGAACTTGTGGATGACTTGCATGATCAATTCCCACAAGACATTCCTTCCATTTATGAGGAGCAGGAGAGTGACCAATCTCATGGGAGATTAGACTTTGAGTCCAATTCCTTACACGAACTACCCCATTTCACAGGCCCATGGGAAGCTAAGTCCACTTGCATGAGAGCACCCACGCTCATGGTAAGAAACAAAGACTCCCTCATCCCTAGGAACACAGAGGTTGTGAAAAACACTAGAGTGCAGTGCAATCTCACTTTAGAAGAACTACTCAAAGTTAGGCCAGAGCTATGGAAACATGTAGCCAATTTAGTGCCAGAAGTAGCAAAATCTCATTCCCAGGTAGGATCTCATAGAATAGTGCCAGAAATACCCTTGGACAAGATAGGAGACATGAGTGAAGGAGAACAAGGAAACACCTATCTTCCCATCACCCATCAAGAATACACAACCAAGGCAATTTTGGACTCAAGCGCAGGAGTTGCAATTGCTACCACTTCCCTATGGAAGCATTGGGGCAAGCCAGCACTCAAGCCAACGAGAATGAAATTGCAGATGGCCGATGGTCACATTGAGAGAACCTTATGACTACTAGAAGGAATAACTCTCACTACATGTGGTGTAGAGTTTGAGCATACTTTTGCCATATGTGACTTTAGCAAGAATCAGGCCCATGAGATGATTTTAGGAAGACCATTTATACAATAGTTGCAAGTGGTACAGGATTGGGGAACCAATTCCTTGTACTTGCAACACTTAGGTGTCACGATCAAAGTTAACCTCAAGGATTACTCTCATAGAGATGTCCCTCCCATCGAATGGAATCCCATCCATAGAGTCAAAGATGATACTGAGTCAGTGCATTCCATAGGATCATGATCCTCATGGATGCATGAAGACACTCACTTGTGGATGTGTAAAGTAGTAGTAGAAGAAGAGAAGAGAGAAAAAGCCAAAGAGATAGGTGAGAAGGAAACTCATAGATCAATTCAAGACCCAGCCTATGCACCTGTAGTATTTCCTGAAGAATTTGAACCTCATGGCTAGGCGGAAATTTTAGCAACAATGGATATAGCCATCAATGAAGAACAATGGACACCCCACTGTGATGAGGATGGCTACGACATTTCAGTCTTCTCAATGGAGCCAATCATGTGTTATTCGGTTATTGAAGAATGTGAACCTAACTCTGATGCATTCGAGGATGCAAGTGACTCTGATCTAGAGTCAATTATCATGGACCCACCATTTGCATCAGATGAAGAGTATTTCTACGAAGTAGAGGTTCACCCTCAGAGACATGAAGAACTTACAAATGATGTAAGATTAACCACACAAATAACCAATAAGAATGAAGGCAAGAAGAGGAAGAAGAGAGAAGTCACACCAAAAGAGGAAGAATCTTTGTTTGAGGTCCCTGAAAACTTTAAAAAGTATGAGATAGACGATAGGAGAGTCATGATAAGAATGCCTACACGTTGTCGAGAAGAAGGACGTCGGGCAGGAAGTCGGCGCCGGGGTTGGATCAGGCCCCTCTCTGGTGCACCGTTCCCGCTGTCCTGCGAGTGGCGTCTGCGCACTGGGCGCCTCGCCTGTGCTCTCTGGAGCGTGCGTGATCCTCGTAGGGCCCCTTGCCCCTCGGAAGTGTCGAGACGTGCGTGCATACGCGTGGGACCGTGGGCGTCGAGAAAGAGACGATCAGATATCGCAGTGAAACACGGGATGCAGACGAAGCTCGAAGATACAATCGGAAATGAAACTGAAGCCTCCAATAAAATGAATGATACAAACAGGCCGCTACAGTGCGGGCTGATGGTACAATAAAACCGCTACAGTGCGGTGCGATGATACAATATGAAAGCCGCCGCTACAGTGCGGGCCGGCTAGTATATTCTAGATCCCTCGCTACAGTGCGAGAAATCGCCCACGGGATTCCGCTTCGGTCTTCGCGGTCCAAGCTTTTCTTCAGGTCTTCGGTCCGCTCTTTACTTCAAGTATCCTCCGCAATGGCCTTCCTTCTCTTTACTTCAGATAATCAGAAACTGCATAAACCTGGAGAGATGTTCCACAGCAAAGAACCACGGGGTGGGATTGGTCTCATTTAGTAAATTTTGATGATAATTAAGAAGCACTCAAATTTTCTTTGCAGTATAAGACCTATACATAGTGACTCATTTGAAGATGTTGACATAAATTGGCTATAACAATACAACATTTGACAATACCAACAATCTCAATAAGCCCATGAAAAATTTGGAAAAGGAAAACCATAAATAGGTGAATTCTTCAATTTGATCGAGAAGACTTCAATATGAATGGACCATGTATTATCATATTTTACATGGAAAGATCAAAATTTTATGAACAATGCTAATGCATATTTTCCCCTTTGTTCAAGAATACGCATTTTATTACTCTTAAGTTCATTTACATAGAGTTTGAATTATTACAAAAATGGAAACGTTCGACTAGATGAAATGAATATTTTTCACGCACCATAATTAGATCATGGCTTCAATAATGCAGCATAGAGTTCAGCGTCAAACATGATACGCCATCAAAATTTCAATAACAAAACATGATACTGCAAGAATGGCTCTCAAACGTTTTGATCGCGCAACACTACGAAGAATGAAAGATGGTCAAAATTATATGTTCTTGACACGCACGACTCATCTTCCTATCTCTCTTCTACGTCTGAGCATAACCGCCATAGCAGTCCTCCAATCTCTCTCTCTCCAACAACCATCGTTGTATCTCTTATCTACAGTGCGCGCATCTCTATTTGCCTCTCTCTCTCTCTAGTAAATCTCTACAGTCGGTGGCGCATCCCTATTTGCCTCTCTCTCTCTAGTAAATCTCTACAGTCGGTGCCAAAGCTCCTTCCATCTATCGTCTGCAGGTATCGACTACAACACTTCGACGTAGCAGTCCGTCTGTGTCGCCATGTTGCTTTGCATCTCTCTCTCTGGATTTATCTCTTCTTATCTCGCATGTTTTCTTTTTCGAGGTTTAGGTCTGCCTTCATTTTTCTGTTGCGCATCGATCTCTAACTTTCTCCCACTCTCCCTCTCTCGACCTGCTCCATCGCTGCCTGCTGCACGCCTGCGTTTCTCTCTCTCTCTCTCTCTCTCTCTCTCTCTCTCTCTCTGTGACACATAGTCATCGACAGCAATCATCTCTCGTATCTCTCTCGACCCTCGAATTCCAACATGCCCGAACTGCTCCGTTTCTGTCTCTCTCTTGACCATCATCTCTGCGCCACGAGCATACAAGCTCTCTGTCCGTGTTCAAGTGCTGCCTCACAGCGAACTGCGCCGATCTTATCTCTCTCCCAATTCTATACATACCACCTCAGAACTCTCTCTCACATTTCTTCATGCACGAACTTCAACGTCTAGACTCTATAGTACTCCGATTTCCTCTCGATGATGAATCTCTGTGGTCTACAGCAGTCGTGCGACTTCTCTATCTCGTTCTCTATCCCGTGCATCGATACAACTCAGCAATTGAGGATTCTCTGTCGTGTCTGGAAGCGTCGTCAACAAGCCCATGCAAATCTCTCTCTTCCACAAAACTCCGGATTCTCTTGCCATCGCCGTTCTCTCTCTTCCTTTCGGACGTCAGGTTCTCTCTCTGCTAAAGCTCTCTCTCTCTCTCTCTCTCTAATCGCATCCCGCATGATCCTACAGGCGCCGACTATACACTGTCTCTATGCCAATTCGCTCTCTCCGCACAAGGACGTTAATTGTACTACGAGTCCATTATGGTCACAAGCTATTCATCAATTAATCACCATGTAGTTCTGGTGAAGACTGCCAACTTTTCTGTGAAATACTTGTGGTGCTCAATGATCGTTCTAAATTTCTCTCTTTCTGGACAAAGATCGTACTTTCATAGCTTACGATCTAAAACAAAACAGTCATGCCTGAATGAACACAACCTCTCTCTCTCTTTTCTAACATCATGCAGACTAATAAGTCAAGAACAATAAAAGAATGAACATGAAGAGGGTAAGGACCCATACCTGGAAAGAAGTTCCACACAGGAGATCCACGGGGTGGGAAAGAAACAAATGAATTTCCACTTATTTATAGGCCCCCCCTAGGACTTCCTTCTAGAACATTCTAACCTCCTCAATGAAACTTCTATTTTTGGCATCTTTTTAATTTTCCTCATAGACTATGGTTTTGGTTTCACACTATATGTACATTAATTAATTAATCTTAAGGGTTTGACCTAGGATAAACGCAAATTCCAGGGGTCCAACCTAGGATTTTTGATCGGGAAAATTAGAGGTTTGCTCACAATCAACTCAAGCTCATCAATTCAAGGTTTTATTTAAAGTTTGGACCTAAATTCCAAGGGTTTCCAAGGGTTCAGTTTCATTTCTCATGGGATAAACCCTCATTTTCAATCAGTTTCAAGGGTCAAACCTACGTTTTCATGGGTCAAATGTCAGTTATTTTCACACACGGGTCTAACATACATCTCAAACATGTTTTTGCATCACACAATCAATCAATTCTGCCAAATTATGCATGAAATATACCACTCTTTAGTCAAAACATCACACAAACACTCAAAAACAATGAACTTTTGAAAAAAATTAGTGCACACTCCCTGCGGGATTTCATCCCGACAACATGACGCACAAGCAAGAGAGGCCTATGATAACAAAGAAACCACTAAGAAAATAGTTTTAGCCTTAGAAGAAGGAGACGAAAGATGCACTTACATAGGAAATGACCTGACGAAAGAAGAAGAGCAAGAGTTGGTAGCCTTACTAAGAGAATACAGAGATGTATCCGCATGGAGTTATAAGGACTTGAAAGGTGTAGACCCTGACATATGCTCACACACGATTCCCATGACCTCAGATGCCAAACCCTCTAAACAAAAGCCATACACATATAATGATAATTATGCTGCTAAGATCAAGGAGGAGATAGATAGACCGGGGGAAGCTGGATTCATCTATGAAATCGAGCACACTGAATGGGTATCACCCATTGTAGTGGTGCCCAAGAAGAATGGAAAGTTATGTGTGTGCATTAACTTGAAGAAGGTTAATGAAGCCACTATTCGAGATAACTATCCACTTCCTATCACTGAGCATCTATTAGAAAGAGTAGTAGGCAAGGAAGTATACAGCTTCCTTTATGGATTTTATGGTTACAATCAGGTAGCCATTGCTCCAGAAGATCAGCATAAGACAACTTTTGCCACAGAGTGGGGCATATTTGCTTTTCGAGTAATGCCATTTGGGCCCGCTACCTTTCAAAGACTGATGTGTCATGTATTTAAAGAATTCCTGAGGAAGAATTTAGAGGTCTTTGTTGGTGATCTCTGTGCTCATTCCAACATTAGATAGACACCTATACCTGAACTCAAGCAAATCTTTGACAAATGTAGAGAATATCAAGTCTGCCTGAACCCAGAAAAGTGTGTTTTCATGGTCTGGCAAGGCAAGATTCTAGGACACATAGTGTCAAAGAATGGCATATCTACGAACGAAGAGAAAGTGAGAGCTATCGCGGAACTACCTAGGCCAAAGAATGTCAAGGAAGTGCAAGCTTTCATGGGGCATTGTGGCTATTATCGCCGATTCATTCATATGTATGCAATCATTGCAAAGCCCCTGTACTCCCTTTTGACTAACTTTGACTGGACTGAAGAATGTGAGAGCTCCTTCAATGAGCTTATATGGAGATTATGTTCCGCACCAATTTTGACCACACCAGATTGGAACAAGCCATTCCATGTCCATGTGGATGCATCCAATTATACTATTGGATGTGTGCTTGCACAACCTACGGGTGAAGGTAACATGGATCTTCCAATTGCCTACGCTAGTAGACATTTGAATGCAGCTGAACGAAACTATACAACCATTGAACAAGAAGGATTAGGCATGGTATACTTGGTTAAAAAGTTTAGACATTATTTGCTTGCAAATAAGTTTAAATTTTTTACTGATCATCAAGCATTGTTGTATTTGGTAAACAAGCCATGCAACACAGGCATATTAGTAAGATGGTTTCTCTTACTAATGGAATATGACTTTGAGGTGGTAGTGAGGAAAGGCAAAACTCATTTGAGAGCAAACCATCTCTCTAGGCTCACATCTGGAGAGGCCCCACAAGGAGTATCAGATGACCTTCCTGATGCTTACTTGTTTAATTTGGAAGTTGTACCTCAGTGGGCTAAGACATTAGTGCTAGTACTGACATATGGACCCAAACACCCAGTAATAAACACTCAAGATAGGGAGCTAGTAAAAGCCCAGAAGTACCATATCATGGCTGGGAGTATGTACAAGCATACGGATCAGGGAATATTAGCTTGTTGTGTGGAAGAGAATGAGTACGCAAAATGGTTGCAATTAGCACATGTGGGTGCATTAGAGCAACACTACTCAAGGCAAAGAACCTTATAGACATTGAGGAGACTTGGAGTGCACTGGCTGACTATGGAAGCAGATGTCCATAAGATGTGCAAGGAATGCCCAATCTACTGCACTAAACCACCAGTGGAACATGCCACTCTTTATCGCATGTCTTTAGTTCCATATTGGAGCGAACCATTAGTAGCCTTTCTGAGAACAAAAACATTCCCTCAAGATATGACCTTGGCAAGGCAGAGAAGCTTCGAGCAAGAAGCTTTAGACTATACTCTCATTGGTGATAATCTATACAAGCGAGGAAAAGACGAATATCTAAGACTATGTGTTCATGAGAGTGAATATCTAAAGATCTTGGAAACTGCTCACCAAGGTGTGGTAGGAGGACACTTTGGTCCAGACTGGGTGATCAAGGCAATACTATTTATAGTCCTTTGGTGCCCCACACTTCACATGGATGCACATACCTATGTGAAGAGGTGTGATGTATGCCAACGAGCTCAGTATCCTATACGCAAAGATGAGATGCCTCTGAAACCTATGATGGGTGGACGTGCATTCTCTAAGTGGGGAATAGACTTTGTAGGTCCTATTAATCCCCCAGCTAAGAGTTCCCATGCGGAGTACATCATTGTGGCCACTGATTATCTAACCAAGTGGGTAGAGGTAAAAGCTACGACAAAGAACGTTGCTCAGATAACCGCTAAGTTCTTATTTGAGAATGTGTTTACTAGATATGAATAGAGCTAGTTAGTGATAGAGGCACACACTTCTTGAATGAGGTCATTGAAAATCTTCTTCAAGAGTTCTTGGTGATACACAAGAAGTCTGCCCCCTATCATCCACAAGCTAATGGGCAAGCTGAAAGCACAAATAAGATTATATGCAATGTGCTGACCAAATTAGTGAATAATAAATGCTCTGATCGGGACAAACAGCTCCACCATGCTGTTTGGGCATACAGAGTTTCCTATAAAACGGTACTCCAAGCCACACCCTTTCAAATGGTATTTGGCCAAAACACAGTGCTACCATTGGACTTCTTGATACCTACATTGAAAGTAGCACAAGACCATGACTAGATAGGCCATGAGCTCTCCTCTAGAATCTTTGACCTTGAAGGACTAGGTGAAACAAGATTGAGAGTTGCAACAAGAATTTATGCAGCCAAGAAAAGACAAAAAGCATATTTTGATGCACATGTGAAGGATAAGGGCTTGAAAGCAGGAGACCTAGTCCTAGTCTACACTTTGAAACAACATGCACAAAAATTAGAGAAAAAGGCTATGGACCAATGATTATCAATAGGATCTCCACAAGTGGAGAAGTTCAACTAGCCACTCTAGAAGGCGACATCCTACCAAGTTACATCAGTGGATGCAGAGTCAAGTTATATCAGGATACCCTCACGGAGGAGATGTTAAATCAACTCAATATTGCAAAGAAACGTAAAGAAGAGGAAAAGCAAATTTGAGAAGAAGCACAATCAGAAGCATTGGAATGCATCTGAAGAATGAAATTGAGAAGACATGGCAGAGAGCATCCTAGGACAGATGCCTATGCAGATCCAGGATATCATATGGCTATGTGCGAAGTCTCAAGTGTAAGTTCCCATAGAATAATTGACCGGCGTCCTTTTGTAACCTTAGAGATAGGACAAGGAAAGAGTGCAAGGACTGTACAGGCCTTGATTGACTCAAGTGTAGCCACTAGCACTGTTAAAATTTCTTACTCTCAAGAATTGAACTTAAGTGTCAATCCTATAGAAGCATATCTAATAGGATTGGGAGGTGTGGAAACCCCTTGCATGGGTGAGGTGGAACTTCCCTCTACATTCAAAATGCTCTCATGACAGTTAAGGTGCTAGTGTGTCAAGACGAGGATCTCACTGAACCTCTTATCTTGGGTCAAGACTGGATCTATGATCACGCAATCAACATAAACCTAAGAAGTGGACTTCTTGAGGTCTGGGTAAGTCAGAACCGCATTACAATTGACTTAGGAAATCAGGCACCCAAGGAACTAGGAAAGGCACAAACTCCTGGTCCTTCCAGGAGTACACATGAAAATAAAGATGTTTTTCTTGTCCAAAACTCGGTGACGCAGAGAGATGATGTTTTCAACCATGAGGTTAAAGATACGATGGAACTCCCTTCTTTTCCAAAGGTGATCAAGACATGGCAACCAAAGGAGAACGGAATGCAGAGGAAGCAGGCGGCATATGCTTGAAGCCAAAAGAAAGTACGAAGCAAAGTGTCTTAGCCACTTATACAAGTATGGGTACGGAAAGGTGAGCATCCTAATGCGATCAAGTCACCACCATTGACTCAATGTCACATTAGTGATCAACGACAAGACACTAATAGGAATTCTTTCAAAAATACTTCTACGAAAGTAAAGTCCATCTGGGTACCTAAGCAGTCGATGAAGGCCGACCCACAATCAAGACACATCTGGGTGCCTAAGGCGTGCTTGAGGGCTCAAGTGGCTACCGTTCAGCTTCACGAGACCAAGCTCTATTCACACATAATTTCACATGCTCCAATCGGCACTAACTGGACCACATAGGACTATTCATTCACCAACTACACACACAATCACCAAGTACTCCCTGACATACTAACCTATCACTGTGCCTCATGTTAATGTTATAACGGGGACAAATTTTGTTCTATCTTGTCCATTACAATGTTAACACATATTTCTATATTCTCACAGAACCAGCAAACAAGAAGTAACATGGCAGAAGCAACCGGCTCTAGCTCTCAGGCGGGGTCGAGCCCCAAATAGTGGACATTGAAAATCTTCCCCTCGAGCCCCAATTAACTGAGAGACCCCAGGAACTCAGGGCAGTGCATGTGATCCCGATTCAGGACCCTCCGCAGGGGCATACCTCTCAAGTTCGTAAACATGCACATTGGTTCAGCGACGTCACAGGTCCTCTAGGAGAGGGTACCTACTTGTGGGAGGCCGAGCTTGAATATTTATGGCAAGTGGGAAAGATACCATTTCTTTACCCGTGAATTTGAAAAATATCAGAATGCAAAAGTAATGAGATCAGTGTGGACCAAGGCTAGTTTGGACAGCTACTTTCGAGCATTGTTACCAAAACTTGATTTTTTACGTTGTTTGTATCTGATCAGCACGTTAACCCCTAGCAGAGCCAAAGGGGGAGATAGCATCTTTGTACTTCCCTCCCTCACCGCAGGTCATGAGCTCAAAAGGTTTAAACTCACCATCAACCTAGTACAGGAGGCCTTGGACATGAAAGGAATGCACATTCCTATAGAAAAAGAAACTATGATTCCTGGAAGGATGAAGCATAAGGATCTCAATAAATTGAAAGACATGGTGGCCATGACACCAACCATCGCCCTCCATTTACGCATGATCATGCAAACACTTCGCCTTTCCAGCTCAAGAACGCTTCACCATGCCACCTAAAAGAATTTGGTTCAGCTTATACCTTGCAGAAACAGAGAATCTCACACTCAATATACCCCATTGGGTCATTGATCAAATCCACTTGGCACATCAATGGTGGAACAAGAAAAACAAGAATGTACTTCATGGATGTTGTGCACTTACACAAATTATTTACAGGTGCCTAGCTTATGATGTGCCCATCTAGAGGGCGTTACTGTGGACGAGAGCTCAGGAATTCTAGAGACGGGCATCAACAACGGGTCCACCACCTAAGAAGATGAGAGGAGCAGTGCAAATCCCGTGTGCCCAAGCAAGGGGTGCTACACTCACACCAAACATAACACCACCTCAAACAAGACGTATTCGACCATTTGCAATTTGCTTATCCAGGCTAAGTACAGAAGGACCTAACCTTGTTTTCCCTCTTGTCCCCTGTGACTTGGAGTTTCCCCAGGGTTACACCTTGGATGATTTAACAGATGAGGAAATCGCAAGAATGATCAATGAAGCAAGTCTTGAGACTGAAGATACCCAAGCCCGCGGACCGCAAATGACTACAGGGCAGCCAACCCCCACTCAACCTGAAGTAGTAGAGGTGAACGACGAAGAAGAAGAGATCGAGGAAGAAGAATCAGATGTGGAACACGACCAAGAGCACGAAGAAACTTCAGAACTAGCGGGTGCCCCAGCTTATATTGCGAAGATAAAAAGATTATATGAGACAATGAAAAGAGTACAGGAGCATCACAAGTTGTCACTGGAAATGGGGAAGATGCTGATAAGTCAAATGTTGAGCGAAGAAGGGGTAGACGACCAGTTTATTGAATCCTTGAACCTTCACGCAGACGCGCTTGGCTTGGATGAAGCTATTTATTCGGCTCTCGCTTACATCCATCGCTTTGAGCAACGAGTGCCTACTCATCCCCTTCACTCTGGAAAGCAGGTTCACATAGATGTCATGGCACAAGGAGACACTACTCAGATGGAAGAACACCATGAGGCACCGCCATCACCACACTCTTCACCTCTCACTTCACAATTCACTTCTCCCCATGACATGACCACCCCAACTTCCACCACCACTACATATGTTATGGGAATTCCTCTTTCTTCAAGTACCCAACTTGGAGGGGTTACTATGCCCACATTCACAACACTATTCACGAACATCACATCCACCCCACCCACTATCCCCATCTACACGGTCACACACACTTTTGACACCATGGAAACATCACCAGCCACAGCACCACTCCCTCCCCCCACACTACCACAATCTCCCATACCCCCTCCCCCCACATCCCCTCTAGTGTCCACTTCATTCACTATCCCTTTCTCCTTCCCCATTCCCCCTGCATCTGCCACTTTCCCAACATTCTTAAATGTAAATAATATGTTTTTTACATTACATCAATGTGTATATCAACTACAGAGCGAATATCAGACCCTAGAAGATCCTCATCGCCAAGTAACAACAGACCACCAGCAATTATAGAAGCGGCTTGCGGTCCTAGAAGAAGAGAATGCCGACCTGAATCAACATTATACTACACTCAAACATGCCCATCAGACCCTATTGGAAGCTCCCTAGCCATCCAAATCTTCTAAAGTTAAAAAACTAATGGCTCTACTTGAACTTTATTAGTCAGACAATGTCAAAGTCTGTCGCAACCTGACCTTACTCAGAAAACACATGGCCACTACCCTCGAAGAGAACCGGCAACTTCAAAAGCAGAACGAAGAGAATCTAGAGGCAGCCATGGAAAGCTACCCCCAGGAGATCGACCCAGAGAGGTTCAAAGTTGTCCCTTCAGAGACTATGAAGACCATCCTTGGCAGTTATGCCGATCTTCTGGAGGCACATGATGATATCGAAAAAGAACGAGATACACTGCACCGACAGCTCAGGGAGCAAGAAGAACAACCCAAGGTCACAGAGTCGGCATCGACTTTGGAGGAGGTAAAGACACTAAAAGAGCAGGTTGAAGAATTGCAAAGGAAGCTCCTTCAGTATGAAAGACAACCCTCCCCAATCATCAAACCAGAAACGGAAGAACTGGTGCCCATTGAAGTGGATGAATCATATGAGGAACCCTATGTTCCTATGCATATGCCAGGCGGCCAGCAAACATCGGAAGGAATGGACACCCTTGAAGTCGAAGCACCCAAATGGCTTCAGAAACTCGAAAAGATAGCCAAAACCCATGAGGATCGCGTCGCAGTACAAATTCAATCAATGTCTAAACTAGAGGACACTATCATAAACTCCGAGTACTTCAGGCACATGTCACATCACCGCTGGATAGGAACAAATGATGCTCAATACGTGTCTTACTGTGTGCTCTTAGCTGATTACAATGCGGAGATCCAACGAAGATGTGGCAAAGCCCCTACTTTTGCCACTCAATTTGGTCCCGACAATCTACCAGAACGTGCTAAACAAGGGTCAACCTTGCAACCCACCTGGAGGATTTGTCTTCTCAAAACCTATCCAGAAATGGTTCGTACATGGAATAACATGCCACTATTTATCAAGTACAATCCATGTTACGTTCCAGTCCTCCAATGATGCACATGGTCCGAGTTTTCCATCATAGTGAAGAACATCAAAGGCTGTGCAAAATGGTTGAATTATGTGTATCTAGCACCTCCACAAGGACAGACCTCGGTTGCATATATGATTTCCACCATCCATCACTGGATTATTAGACTACGGAAGATTATTAGACTATGGAACACCCTGATGTGATGGCACAAATGTGTATGAAGATATTTGAATTAATGTTGGTCACATTCAAAAAATTCAAAAATATTAAAGACCCACATTTCTCAGGAGTCGGCTTCACCGCAGGCAACCTAGACTTGGTGTATGACATGAGCACAACCCCCTCAATTAATGTAATATATGCCTGACACGCAAGAATAAAGTACCTCCTAGCATGCTACAAGCAAACTTTTGAGGAGATGTTCATCACAGGGTTCTGGGAATACCACTCTAAAATATTCGTACCCAGACCCTCACATCTCCTCCAACTTTTCATTGTAGAGAGGACCTTACACTCCGAGCAATTGCGGTTGCCACATCCGGACGTCCCAGGGCCAGTAGATTGGGATGCTTTATTAACAGACTTAGCACGGGGGTTGGGACTAGAAGAACATCACCTAGCTTCAGATGTGGTTGAATACTATGTCAAACGCTCAGCCAAACAAAGGTCTGTCAGAGACGACAGACGCAAGAGAAGGGGGAGTGTTGGCAATGGTCAGGGCAGTCAAGGACTTACGAGACAAGGAAGCCAATGAGAAGGGCCAAGTAGGCAAATCAGTCAACGGAGATCTGGCAAATAGGCCTATCATTTTTCATGAATTAATATTTCCCAAATGGTGATTTTAGTCACTCCACACCATTGTAAATATCATTTTTTATTATTCCTACTCCATTTTGTACAAGCCAAGGAGTCCTCAATCTTGAGGAGTATTAGTAGTATTTATGCACCAATTTTCATAATTTTCACAGCTCGTTTGAGCCTCCAAAATAGCCTTAGAACCTAATTTTTAACTAGGCCGGACACTAGGTCTGGACAGGACCAAAGCTAGTCAATAACTATACATAGAGCTAGAGACCTCATTTTTGGGGTTAACCTGCTGTAGATTTGCACTGGTATGAGAACTCTTTTGCAATAGAAGTGACTCCATTGTCTCTCTTTGTTCTTGCCTTGTGTGCGCGTATGTGTGTATGTGTGTGCATATTTGTGTGCTTCTCACTCACACGTTTGTGCCATCACTTGTTCGAGGTCTTCATACCATCCTCACGTCTTCTTGGATTGACATTAAAGGAGGTGCTACTCATCACTGAGATACACATACCTTGCATGTTGAGGGTCTCTCGTACTAAGTTCAAGGTGAGTTTGAATCGTTTCATCTCATTGTTACATAACATAGAAGGAATCACAAAGGTGGCTCATACATCTTTAACTATACATGGTTCTAGAGTGTAAATCAAATAGTAGCACCGCATGAAGTCTAGCTTGGGCAAATGTTCACCAAAATAGTCTTTGACCACCTTTCGTAGCATTTGTACACTTACAACTCATCATGGTTGGAATGTACATCAGTTGTACATTAGAACTCCATATCTAAATGGTGACTTACATGAAGACATGTATGTATTTCAACCTCGTGGTTTTATACAAAAAGGGCATGAGCACAAGGTATGCAAGTTGAAAAAGGCATTATATGGTTTGAAACAAGCACCACATGCTTAGTATGAAAAGATACATGCCTACTTGATTGCACATGGTTTTGAGAACCATTCGACTCGGAGCACCTTATATGTTAAGTGTGCAAATTATGTGATTCTGATCATTTTGTCTATGTTGATGACATGTTGCTCACTAGCTAATGAGAAGCATATTGTTGATTTTAAGCTGACTTTCATGCCTCTTTTGAGACATCAGATTTAGGGTGTTTGCATCATTATTTGGGCATTCATTTTATGCAAGTTGATGGTGGAAAAGATTGGTGTTTAGGTTTATACATGGTTCTTGTTGATGACTCTTCTTGGTTATGGGACATTTTAGGTACCCATTTCCAAGTTGTTCTAGGAAAAACTTCACATGAGGACTCAATACACCATCTTTTTGTGTATGTTTCAAGGGGGTTGGGATGGAATATGATTGACTAGAACCTAAGAGCCCACATGTAGAGATCTTAGATTGTAAGCAAGTCTTAGGCACTCAAATTTGTGTGTTATTGTGGTCAGCCTTCATCGATCACTTTGGTACCCAAATATGGAGTACACTTGGAGATAGAGATCTTTGTTGATCTATTGCTCGATTCTTTGGCTTTCTCATCTACTCCTCAGATATTGGTTTTGATCACAAAGCAGAAATTGTTTGCTCACCCTTTTGTCCTAAATCTTCTTCATGCCATGAACAACTTTTCTCTTAGATTTTGTTGGTATGCTCGATGCACCAATTTGCTTGCGTTGTTTGGCTTGCCTATTTGGTTGAGCTATTGCTACCACATTCATCTTTAAAATAGAAGGGAGATCCACCCGCTCTAGAGCCTTGTCTTCAATGCTCACATCACACACATCCACATCTGATGCTACATAGGCATATCGCGGTCGTTTGAGTTTAGGATTCTCTCACTCCATCATGGAAGACTATAAGTTCTTGGATTCTAAGATCGAAGGCAAAGTATGGCTTATATTGTTGGTTATGCAAATGTGGTGGAACATAATTGGTTGAGGATTCCATAATCTCCTGCACTACTACATTAACTAATAACTGTTTGTGCATTTTTCCCTTGTAAGGATATCCTTCAGTGGAATGATCAATACTTTGATAGATCGCACAATATATTTGATTTAGAGCACAATTTGCAACAATATGCCCCTCATTTTTACATTGTGATTTTGTGGAAAATATTTGTTTCATTAGATTGTTGTTGCTAGACTTGGGTGTCTTAAAAGGTGATCATTCTAGATCTTTAGCAAAACCGACCACTTTATGTTCTAGTTGTAGGGCCATATCTATGACTACATCTAAGTGCATCGTTCCCACATCTAATAACCATAATATGTCAAAGTTGTGGATTTAATCCATTGATGAACCACTAAGAGATTGTTGGATGTGTGTAGAAGTGTGAGAGACACACAAGAAGCACACACAAGGAGCACAAACGTAGCAAGACACATGAAGAAGATGGATGTTTGGAATAGCTCTCTCTATTGACGATGAACTAAAATTGAAGTAAGAGCTGAATAATATCCCTAAGTACAAAGTACCACCACATATGAGTGAATCATGTATGTGGTGACATGGGGAAAAAACCTCTAGCCAACACAGGAGTAAAAAGTGCCCATGTATAGGGAAAAGGTTCACACCAAAGCTACTCGTGGAACACATAAGTGTAACAAATCCCCCTAGAGCGAATGATATGAACACATGCAGGGGGTGAAAGATCAGACCCCACAAGGTAATAAGCCTAAAGCTTTGCAAAAAGCTTCAAACTTTTCCCGTGGAAAAGCTTTGGTGAACATGTCTTCCACATTATCTTGTGTAGGCACATAGCACTCTCACATAGTGATAATGCACCTCAATATAATTGGTCCGTGCATGAAACACTAGGTTTTGTGCAACAGCCAAAGCACTCTGACTATCAGTGAGAATATGCGTAGCAGCATCAACCTACATGCAAAGATCCATCAAAGGGAGTCTCAACCATATACACTCCACTATGGCTGTGAAAATTGCCCTGTACTCAGCTTCACAACTCGATGTCGCCACTATGGGTTGCTTCTTAGTCAACCAAGATATGCATGAGTCTCCAAGGAAAAAGCAATTACCACTAGTGGACATGCGAGTATCATAACAACGAGCCCAATCACTATATGTAAAAGCATGCAAGCATGGCTGATTATCTCTTCCATAAAAGAGACCTAAGCTCAAAGTGCCTTTGAGATATCTAAACACATGTTTCACCGCTTGCCAATGCTTAGTGCCAGGGCTATGCATGAATCGATTCAATTGGGAAACTGCATATTATATGTCTGGCTTGTGTTGCATGCATATATAAGACATCCCACAACTTGCTAATAAAGAGAAGTGTCAAATGCATCATTGGAATCCTCAACTAGGAATCTAAATCCTATCTCAACTGGTGTGGAAACTGGCTTTCAATCCTCAAAGTCAAAACACTGAAGTAGTTTTTCAACATACTTTGCTTGATGCATAACAATTCCCGCCTCAACGGATACAAATTGGATGCCAAGGTAGTAGCTCAAAAGACCAAGATAAGTGACATCAAAAGTATGCTGCAAATCAGCTATAAGAATGTCAAGTTTTGCATCACATGACCCATTCAAGAGAATGTCATCAACATAAAGAACAAACACTGTAAGATCAGCCCCATCTTTGCGTACATAGAGTGTTCTCTCAATTGGACTACATGTGAAGCCAAGATCAATCAAGTGCTTATGGATTTTGTCATACCATGCACGCGGAGCTTGCTTGAGACTTTCATAGAAAATCCAAGAGGTTGCTTCACATAGACCTCTTCTTGCAAATCACCATTCAAGAAGGATATTTTTATGTCCAACTGATGCACTTTCCAACCGCAATGGGTAGCCAATGCAACCACAGTACGAATGGTAGTCATGCGTGAAGTAGGTGCAAACTTTTCCTCATAGTGAATGCCATATTGTTATGCATATCCTTTGGCAACCAATCTAGCTTTGTAACAATCAATGCTACCATCAGACTTTCTCTTAATCTTGTAAACCCACTTTGTACCAATGGCATTATTTCCTTTTGGTAATTCACATAACTCCCAAGTACCATTCCTATGTATGGAATCCATTTCTGATTGCATAGCACTCATCCATTGTGGATCATCACATGCATCTTCAAAAGAAAGTGGCTCTTCATTACATGTTATTGCAATAAGAGAATAATCCACAAACTTACTTGATGCATGGTGAGAGCTTGATCTTGTTCTACCAAGTAAAGGTGCACTCAATTTGCTATCCTGCAAAGTTTGTTTCAGCCACTTTGGCATACTTTGTGCACTCTTGATAGACGTGCGTTCATTATGCAATACATCGTCAACATGTACATCATGTATGGGCTGAATTTCATGCTCATTTTCAGCCATATTTTGATGCAAATGTTCAACCATATGTGGATGGAAATTTCCAACAGTTTCAACATTTTTTGGCTGAAAAAATTTCAGCCATGTTTGGCTGGAAATTCTCTACATTTTCAGCTCTATTTTGCTGGAATTTTTTGACCCTTTGCATTAGGGGAAAAAATGAACCCTGCATGGGCCTTGTAAGGATCCCTAATTTTTAGGGATTAAGCTTAATTATGTTCTTGTTTAAGGGGACAAAGTGCATTTAATAGGGCACTTTTTAGTAGGCTGGAGTAGGCTTTTTTTTAGGCTTCAGTAGGCCTCTCTCTTTCTTCTTCTAGAGAGAGAGAAATAGAATGTACTTTCCACATCATCAAACTCGTACATGTATTTGAATAAGAAAATGAATTTTTTTTTAAAGTCTCATTTTCAATGTATATTAACTCGCCTATTTTTTAATATATATGTCAGAAGTCACTTTTTTGGGCCCATTTTTTGAAGTTTCTTTTAGAAAAAGTATAATTCTCAAACTCCCTCCAAAAGTAAGTGGCACATCATCAAATCCGTGACTATGCTTCCCCCAAAAAATGGCTTTTTTCAAATTTCATCATTTTTAGCCATACACAGTGGAAAAACACACTTTAACCCATACACATACAAGAAAACACATTTTTTGAGCAAAACATATGCTTTAGAGTCCCTTCCAACCAGTTTTTCATCTTTGTTTTTGATATTACTGGTCATTAGCAAAGATGGTGTTGACATGTATCACAAAGTTCACAGTAGAACGTCCGCATGCTCCTGCATCAACAAGTATCCATGTTCGTGTGCCTAGAGAGTTTGCTCCAAATACACGATGCAATAATGATGCCAATTCTCAAAATGAATGTCGTGCAGCTGGAGAAAAAAGTATTGATCTTTGGGCTCATGGTTCACTATATCCTCTTGATCCAATATCTTCTTACCATCCAACATTCCATAACCTCTCAACTTTACTTCAGTTCATTGGTACGGGTGAAGCTGGACTATTAGGTTACTGCAAGTGATTATCTACACATTCACTTGCTACTGCTAGGTATTGGTTCCAACTATATCACATCCATCATATGAGGGTGGTCACTTTAGAAAGCACAATCATATCTTTACAAAAATAACTTGCAAATTTGGAACAGGATATTGAAGCAAAACAAAGCACAATTTCAAAGTTAACTGCCAATCTCCAGCAGCTGAAAGAGACTCCACTTGGTATGAGACATAGGAAAAGAGCATTGTCATCCTTTGACGCTCTTTCAAAAGATGGTGGAGCACGCAAACGACATATATATGCAACAAGGTGAGTGTTTGTTTTACTTTTATATGTTTTAATGAAGATTTGTAATGGAATCTTTCATTGTGTAGGTCGTTTATTCAAGACATAACTGCTTCATCAACAACACAAGACCAATTCAAGCTGATGAATAGCTGTATAAACACCAAAGAAATCACTTTTGCTTTAGACTCACACATAGGAAAGTGTATTAGAGTTGTTGTTGAAGCTGAGTTTTCAAAGAAGTTAAAAAACCTTATCACAGTGCAAGATGTGCAGGCAATATGTGACGAAGCAGGCATTAGTAGAAATGGGTATACTGCAATGTACACCCTTCTCAAGCAAGCCTTACAATCACAAGGTATTTCTCAAAGTATATTTCCATGCCCATATAAAGTGTCTATCAAAAAAAAAACTTCAAATGAGGATGTGACTTGTACTATTGGACAATATTTATTCATAGAAGAAACTATGCCTGCCTCTGTTTATCATCCAAATATTCCCAAGAAGCAATCAAAAATCCTATCTACACAAGGATTTACTTAGACTAAATTCAAAAATATATTTGTGGATCTTCAGAAGCTTCAACAAGCAATGGTTCACTTTTATAGTTCAACAATCAAAGGTACCCCTACTACATTTTATTTGGTGTTGAAGTTTTATTGCATTCAAGTATCATATTAAGATAATGTTTTCTCTTTTGTGCAGACTGTAATGTTAAGTTAAAGTTCATATCATAAAGGGTCAAATCATAAAGGGTGAGTGTCAAATCATAAAGGGTCGGCGACTAGAAAGGTTGAGTGTGATGCTAATGAATGAAATTATGGACCATGCAATGAGTGATGAAACTTTAGGAGGGAGGGACCATTTGACTTACAGTGTGCAATCAGAGAGAGATATCTAGTGGTTAGGTGCTATAGAAGTTCCCAAAGAAACAAAAAATGTTATTTCGTGGATTTTTAGTAGGACTCCAAGGATTACGAAAGTAATATCTTCTCAAATACATGGGCAAAAGCTTTTTGTAGATGATATAGGTGATTTTGAGGTAGAATGGCATTTGGGTGGAGACCTTAAGAGTATAAAATGCATGTTAGGTTGTAAACAAGGAGCATCTTCTCTCTATCCTTGCCCATATTGTACACAAGGTTACAAAGGATCTAAGAGACAGTCTAAACCTGCAAGGGCATTGATAAGAGTTGATGACTCTGAAGAAATTGATGAAACAGACTCATCGAATCACAGGGAATGGGAGATATCACTTTTGAGGTGTCCAATGTTACAGGAACCGACTCGTGATAAAATAAGCAATGATTGGAACCCCATTATCACATTTCCATTAGTCAATGTTCACTTTTGTACTTTGCATGCATTCATGAGGATCTTTGATAGGCTTTTGAAGCTCCATGTTGAATATGCATTTGCAATGAAACCACTAGAGAGGTCTACAATAGCAATCCAAAAAATAGAAGATCTTTTGAATTCTATAGGTTGTCATGGTGGCCACGTATCTTTAGTTGTTAAGAAGTATGGTGAGTCTCAAGAGATTTTACAGCAAGTTTCAATGACTGGGAAGAAGGCAAAACGTTTCTTTAAAAGAGATGTGAATAGTCAAGATGATGGGAAATGGGAGCTTTGGAAGGGCCTCTGTTCAATTACAACAGACAATGATAGTCAAGTTGATCTCATTAACAAGCGAAAGAAGGTTTGGTCATCGTTCGATCAATTGTTACATTTGATGTGTTTGGTTTCCACTAATGCTTCACAACGAGAATTATTCCAAGTGACTTTGAAGGAGTTTACACAGTCATTCATCTTATCTTGGGGAGAAAGCAACATTACACATTACATAGTAAGTTTCACTTACATTTTTTTATGTGGTCTCAAACACTATGTGTATATCTTTTTGACCAGATCATAGCATATTCTTTTTGCACATGGAGCATATTTTATGAATCGATATGGGTCACTGGACATTTTTAGTACACAAGGAATGGGGAAGCCACATTACAAGGCTAGAGGTGTTTACTTTAAAAACACTCATCATGGGGGTGGTCTACTCCAATCAAACTATTTAGAGGAAATGTTCAATTGGTTTTTTCGTGCGGCATTCGCTAGAAAATATGTAATGGAACGAGCATGTGAGTCAAGAATAGCAAAGATTACACGAAAGCTACAACATGATATTGCAAGAGAGAAGTGGATGTCATCGTCAGGACCCGTACATCATGCCCAATGGCGTGCACAAAGAGTCCGCGAGGGTTCTGCTTGGAAATAGTTTCCAAACTCTTAAAATGCATTATTCTTTTCAAGGTTTTTATAACCCCTTTCACTTCAAATTAAATTTTACTGTTTTTGTGAATATACTTTTAATTTCTTAAAACTAATTTTTATCCATTTAAATGTGAACAGGACAATTCTTAAGTGAAAGCCTCTAAATAGAGGTGTCCTTCCTCATTTTACCACTTTACAACCTAAGAGAATGGCATGCACAAAGCAGACTGCTAGGAAGGATCATGTCGTCTACCCTAGCCATGTGCAAGGTACTCAGCGCCCAACATGGATGACACCCCACAAGAAGCGTTGAACCACAAGCAACTCTTCCAGACAAAACTCGGGTGCAGGGACACAGTCCGGTAGCATTCCATCGCGGGGGGATGAAGCTTCACCAGAGAGAGATGTATCCCAAGAAATAAATTATTCCCCTCCCGCATCTGATGATGAGCCCCAAGTTAGGACACCAATCAAGGCAAGGCCCAAACAACGAGTACATAGGCAAGTTGTGATTGAGACATCAAATTTATCGAGTTCCTTAGATGAAGAAAGTATAAATGAGCCACCATGGAACAATGATGATATCCCCGTGAAACATCGAATAACACAAGGAGGCAAGACACTCCCCCCAGGACAAGGACAAAGACCAACCCATGAAGAAAGAGAGCAAGGTCAGGCAGAGGAAGTAAATGATGAGGCAGGACCATCTAGGCGTCCTCCAAGAAGAAAGAAGAACTATCAACCACGTCATAGACCACAACGACCACAACGCAACATCCCCCCAAATGCAAGAGCACCACAAAGGCGCAGAAAGCAAACCAAAGCTTTTGCAGAGATTCGACACTATCAAAAGTCTGTGGAGCCCCTTATTCCACGAAGGTCATTTGCAAGAGTTGTGAAGGAAGAGATCCAATGCTATTGCGCTGGACTTCGTATCCAAGGGATAGCCATTCAGGCTCTCCAAGAAGCTGCAGAGGCGTATCTTATATCAATGTTGGAGGACCCTAACCTATGTGCCATCCATGCAAAGAGAGTGACAATACAACCTAAAGATTTGCATCTAGCTAGGAGAATTAGAGGAAATAACCCTTAAAAAAAATTTGTACTCCCTTGTTTGGAGAGCCTTTTGTATATCCCATATGATGAATATTTTGTAAATCCCAAATGATGAATATAATCTTTGTCTTCTCATATTTGCTCTCCCAAGTGTTTATCTCTTAGTGTACATCTTTTGAAGTTTATTTCTCCTATGTTTCTAGGTGTCTTTCTCCAGTACTTCTTTGAAGTGTTTTTCATGGTTGTATCATTCATTTTTCTGTACAAAATGCCAAAAAGCGAGGATGGGCCTTGCAAAAGTTTTGCAGGGCCTATCCTCGCGTTTCTGTGGCAAGCCTTTTTTTGGCATTTCCAAGCCATCAAAACACATGCCATGCACATTGGGGCATATGATTGGCCTTGGCTACAGTGCAATGCATGCTAACCCCCTGACCAATACCTAAACAATGTTTATGAACATACATGTGCTTATTTACTGTTGCATGCTTATATGCACCCAGAGGAGTCTTAACTTTCTCTAATTATTGCACATAAGAAGAATTCCACAATTCCCCAAGTGAAGGTGCTAGTTGAGGGAGTGTTAAATGTGCGTTGCCGTCAGAGATGCGTTTAAGCTCTTTTCGGGTTCTTGGGAGTGGAAGGGGTCTGAATAAACAGAGGCCCTATACTTGATTTTCCCAATTAATCACTCACACCACAGTACCTTAATGTTTAAATCTCTGTTAATACGAATTAGTCTCCAGACTCTGGTTCGTTCTCTCACCGTTTAACTATTTGTACTCAGACTATTGCTAGTTCTTCCACAACCTTACCGATTATGCTCTGGTCGATAAGTTCTCAACACACAGTGCCGAAACTATTCATTACCGTAATACAGACTCACAAATCTTACTTACTGGAACAGCATTAAACACAATTGAAGATAATCAAACAAAAGCGGAATAACACAATACTACTCAGAATTCTCCAACATAACACAATGGAACTCCATAGAACGTCTCGCCCAGACAGACAGTCTGGCGATTCTTCTGGTCGTCGCCAAAGCGTCCTTTCATTAGATTATAAATGGTTACATCTCTTCGTAGCGACCTTTCGGTTCGTGCAAAATACGAAAATGGAAAGATTTACAATTGCCAATCCGGCGGCTTACACTGGCACGCACGGTGGACTTGAACCCGCAGGTATACAAAATTTTATGGCTCATCTATTATACCCTGTAGATACATTGTTCTAGCTAATTTAAACGTTTTGGCAATTTTCTGCTTCATGCCATCCAGCATTTTCTTCAAAATGTCTGGTTCGACTAACTGAGCATCAGTACGAACAGAGCTAGCTGTAATTACTTGTGTCATCAAAAGTTCTGCCTGTGTTTGCAGAAAGGCTTCCTGCAGATAAAAGTCATTTGCCAAAGCTGCATCCCGGTTCACTTTCATGTCTTGAATGTGTTTATCAACTCTAGATAATCTTTCTGCTTGAGCACCCAATTGGTTCTCTCTTCTCTCCAATTCTTGATTCTGAAATTGGATGGTCCGGTAATAAGCATCGCGCTCTCTTCGAATTGCTGGAATTTCTTTCTGGAGCTGAGCGACCAATGTCATCTGCGTTTTAAGAGCAGAATTTGATTCAGTCAGGGTTGCATTTGCGAACTGGAGCTCTGTAATAGTCTGCTTTAGTAAATTTGTCAGTTCCTGTTCTTTCTGCACGGCTTCATCCAAGTGTACTCTAGTTTCTTCTAACAAGTTTCCCAATGCTATACGAGCATCCTCTTTATCTTTATTCTAATTGGTGTAACTGAAGAATTTCTGCATCAGCAGCACATAATAAATCATCTTTGGCTGTTACTTTAGCCAATGCAGCATCTCTTTGTCTGATCATTGATTCCTGTTCAGCAAGGTGTGCTTGAAGTTGTTTAATCTGGAAGTGCAGATTATGATTCTCTGCCTTCACTGCATCTACCTCTTCCTGCAACAGAATGATATCCGCTTCTAAAACATCAACTTTATGTTGTAGTTCGTGTTTGAGATTATCAGTAATCTCCTTCATCTGTGCTGGTAGTTGCTGCGATAGTTGGATCAACATATGACCCATAGATGCTAACTCTATAAACATAGGTATTGAAGGAAACAGAAGAGGAGGACATGGTTGAGATGAAGAAGTTGTCAGAAGTTGATGGGAATTGGGTGGAGAATAGTTAGGTGAAGAAGATGATGAATCTAGTGCTTCAGGTACAATCGGTGGAATGGGGACAATGGGTTTAAGTGGAGGTTCGGGTGGAGGAGTGGGTTGCAGATTGTGAGCTGCTTCGGTAAGTTGCTGTGTAGTTACTTCAGGTTGGGCAATTGCAAACTCTACTGCCGTAATCAATAACCTGTGCATCTACTTGCACATCTTGTTTGGATTGCTGTTGAGAGTCTTCCTTAGAAGATCTGTCTTCAGAATTGGCAGTAACACTTTGATTTTGTTGCTGGTTTGGAGATGACTAAGCGAATGAATCATGGTGAATCGATGTAGCAGTGTCGTGGAAAATCTCTTCTTCATTTTTGTCTACTTTATTTCCAGTGGCAGACCCTTGCACTTGACTGTCAGACGAACTTATCCGGATTCGTTTTCGGCAGAGGAGCTGGAAGATTTCTTCATCATCTTCTTCGTCGTCTTCAAGTATTTGAGCAGATTCCTCATGATATAAAATTGGAGCTCATGGAGGCGGTTGCGCTGCTTGGAGGGCCGGAAACAAAAAAGAGAGTATATGCGGTAAACGTGAACGTGGGAGATCACCTTTGTTAACGTGTTTTATGACCGTAACGCATTCACGGTGAATGCGTCGGAAATAGTAAGAAGCAAAATTGATAGGCTCTCTAGCAGCCATATCAATCACTGAGTAGAATGGGTGAGAAATCCCATAAGTGCGTTTTTGTAAGTTCAGGATGGCTACTAAAAATTGCAAAGCTGTTCGTTCAGGCTCAGGGCGACATAGTATGGCATACTCATTCAAAGAGTGCCTGGGAAACAATTGATTCATCGTAGCGATTGGAAGGTTGGGACCATTCTCTCGTCCTTCCGGAGAGAGTCGGAAAGCGTCAGCAAATGACTGCAAGGTGATTACGACATGAGAGGGGAAACATGTAATAGGCCAACTCTGCTCCGTAGCAAGTGTGGCGGCAATAGCAGCAATTATCTGAGCATAGTGTGGATGGCACTCCACTGAATGCCAAGGCAATTCAGCAAAGTTGGATAAACCTTGGACCCGCAAGAATTCACTCACATCCGGAGGGATCCCATCACAGAAGGTAGCAAAGTTTGCCAGGGCTTCCATGATTGCACACGAAATAGCACGAATACACAGGGATTATAGAAAGCACAAAGCACACAGTACACGGAGACACAATAGCGATTAACAGTGGTAAACTGAAGAATAAGTAGATACTTGGTAACGGGAGGTGATAAAAAATGCTAATCATCGCGCCATGTTGAGATGATAACTTTCATAACTACAGTGTGCATGCATGAGAAGAATCAATAACAAAAGGTGGCGATTATTCATGGTAATGTAGCAAAACGAGGAGTTATTGTTTTTATTCAACTAACACGCAAAAAGGAAAAGAAAAGAAAAGAAAAAAAAAAATACGCGGGCAACTGCAAAACACTTCAGTGCGAATCAGGCGCTTGATGATACGGCCGCAACTTTGAACCATTTATCACTTTAGGAAGAGGAATTCCGGTCAAAGTAGTCAACCGAAAAGTAGCTGGGCCCACTTGTTCACTAATCCGGTAAGGACCAAACCATCGTAATTTGAATTTTCTAGCCGCATGATTTGATTTAGCATTATAAAATAACACAAGCTGTCCCATTGTAAAAACTGGAGTTTTTAGATATCTATCATGAGTACGAGCTTGCCTCAACTGAACTTCTTGAAGGGTCAGAAAACTTTCCCAGCGATGTTCATCCAGTTCTCTGAGTACTTCCAACCGAAATGACATAGAGTCTTAAGGTAACAGTTTCTGAGTGATAGCCACGCGTAGCTTGATACTACAAGTTCCATTGGAGCAATTGCCTCCAGTCCATATGCAAGCTTGAAAGGAGTCAGTCCAGTTGCTACTTTGTATGTAGTCCGGTATGCCCATAATACTACAGGCAGTAACTGATCCCATCTTTCTAATGATTCCACAATCAATTTTCGAAGCATACTAAGCAAGGTCTTGTTGGTACTTTCAGCTAAGCCATTAGCACGAGGATAATACGATGAACTGAATTTATGCAAAATTTGAAAAGTATGCATTAACACTCGAATTAAACTGTTAGTAAAGTGCGTTCCTTGATCTGTTACAAGTTCCAAAGGTAATCCATATCGTGGGAATACGTCCTTCATCAGACATTTTACTACTGAAATAGTTGTAGCGGACCGTACAGCCCAAGCTTCTGCCCATCTGGTAGCATAATTTGTACATGTCAGAATGTAGCGATTGTTGCTAAGGATTGTTGGAGGTGTGATTGGTCCAATAAAATCAAGACCCCATTTTTGAAAAGGTTCCAAAGGTAATACAGGTTGTAGAGGGAAAAAGTGGCATTGTAAAGGCTGTCCAGATCGTTGACAATTGTCACACTGCTGCACAAACTGAGATACATCTTTGTACATAGTAGGCCACCAGAGCCCACTTTGCATAATTTTTCGGTGCGTTAAATCTGTTGCAAAATGTCCACCGAAAAGTATTGAATGTACTAGAGCGATTACTGAGTTTACTTCATGTGGAGGAATACAACGAAGTAAAACCCCAGTGTGATCCATATAATACAATTGTCCAGCAATCAACCAGTAATCAACCGAAAAGTATTGAATGTACCAGAGCGATTACTGAGTTTACTTCATGTGGAGGAATACAACGAAGTAAAACCCCAGTGTGATCCATATAATACAACCGGGTCGAATCACTTCGTAATCAAACTCTTGTAACAATAAAACCCATCGTGCCAAGCGACCACCTAAATGCTGCTGCCTAACCACATACACCAGCGCAGCATGATCTACATGAAAGATGAATTTTCGGCCTAGCAAATAATGCTGGAATTTCTTTACAAAATACACCAAACCAAGACATTCTCTTTCAGTCACTGAATAATTCTTTTCAGCAAGAGCAAGACGTCAACTTGCATAATAGACAGGTCTAAACCACTTATCAATTTGTTGCATTAAAACACTTCCAATGGCTATATCTGATGCGTCTACAAAAACATGGAATGGGCGTTCCCAATCAGGAGGTTGTAGAATTGGAACCTGCGTTAATAATCCTTTTAGATGATCAAATGCACTTTGACATTCCGGTCCAATCAAACTGTTGAGGAGTACTAGTTATTAGCCGATTTAGGGGTATTGCCAAATGGGCAAGCCACCGTAAATGTCGACCATGCCACCTGACTTGACCCATGAAGCGCATCACTTCTTTCGGCGTAGTAGGCACAGGTGCTTCTAACACGGCTGCAACTTTGTCTGGATCAACTTGTATGCCTTGTGCAGATACAATATGGCCAAGGAGTTTACCACAAGGAACCGCAAAGACAGATTTGGTGGGGTTCAGGTAGAGTCGGTATTCACGACATTTCTCAAAGCAACACCGTAAATGATACAGGTGTGCTACCATCTTACCGAATAAAGAGAAGTCATCTAGATATACTTGCATAAAAGAAGTGAGATAGGGTGAGAAGATTTCCTGCATACACCGCTGAAAGGTACTAGGAGCATTCCTTAATCCAAACCACATGACTGTACAAGCAAAAACACCCCAATTCGTAATAAATGTTGTTTTCGGTATATCTTGCTCAGCCATTCGGACCTGGTTATAACCACTATAACCATCGAGAAATGAATACATCTCATGGCCAGCCACTCTGTCCAGCATTGTATCAAGAAATGGAAGAGGAAATGGATCAGGTACGGTGGCTGCATTCAATTTCCGGTAATCGACACATATTTTGAGCTGCTTGTTTTTCTTTGGTACGATCACGATCGGGGAGATCCATTTAGCGTGCTCAATGGGTACAATGAATACTACCTTTAATAGGTGATCAAGTTCTGCTTTGACTTGTGTTGCATAGTTGGGATTCATTCGGTAACTGGGTTGTTTAATTGGTTTTGCTTCTGGTTTGAGCACGACCCGATGCTGATAGATGCGAGGATCCAGACCTTTCATATCACGATAATCCCATGCAAAAACATCAGAGAACTCACGAAGAAGCTGGATCAAATCTGCTTGAAACGCCTCAGGCAATCCTTCCTTTATCTTGACAGGTCGCGGATTTACTTCATCTCCCAAATTATAGGTGATTAACTAATCTTCGGGAACATAGAATTGATGAAGTTTCCCTGGATCGTCAGCTGACTGTAAAAGTTGTTGGAGAGCGGCTTCATCCATAGCAACGGTATCTTCTGTCTCCACTTCTTCGGTCAAAGGCACCACCGTACAAGCTGCCGGACTCCAGTTGTCCACAATAGATTGCAGATCTACAGTGCCTAAGGAAATCAGATCTTCATTGTTCTTCAAAAATGCTTCTTCTTCATCGTCAGATAAGCCATCCAACATGTGGACCGGCTCTGCTACATATGGTCTGGCATGGAGTTCACAGGGCTGAATAGCATCCAATTTGACAACATATTTACGGTGGTTATCTTTGAAAGTTAGTTCCTGTGCTGACCAATCCTGTATGACTTTAGCTTGTTTTAACCAGGGTCGTCCGAAAAGAAGATTATAGTCAAGACTGGACTCCGGTAGTTCTAAGACTACAAAATTCATCTTAAACATTGTACCCTGCAAAGTTATCGGGACATTCCGTACGAGTCCTACCGGATGAACTCGGGATTGATCTGCCATTCTAACGAAAAATTGAACAGGCTCAATTTGCGTCCATCCCAACTTCTTACAAAGCGCTGCAGTGGCTATGTTTACACCAGATCCACCATCAATTAGTACTTGAGTAATCTTGGGGTTTTTGTACCATACTGTAATTAAGGGGACCGAATGATCCACCATACAATCAGCTTCCGGTTGTATCGTTGTCGTTGCTGGAATGCAGGAAGACCCAGGACTGAGTTGTTGCTGGAATTGCTGCCGAACTCCCGGCACTAATGCAAGTAACTGTCTAAGAGGGAGAGTAATGGATGCCTTAGATAAAATTTCCCATGCCTGATCTGCTTGAATTGTACTTTTTACCGATTCAAAAGATGATGCGCCTGTTACTGGGGTAGAATCTTGTTCCTACGATCCTTCCTTTGGCAGCAGAACTTGGGTCACCGAAATTGGATCTGGGAACAATGTAGGCTCTTTGGTGGTCCATTGGCTAGCTTTGTTATACATTCTCTACTGTTCATGGACGCTAGGTTCAAACACTTCTGCTACTGGTTGTAACTGTTTACTAGATCTTGTTTGAATCACTGCTTCTTGAGTTTCCACTGTTGAGATATAGACCATATTGGTCATCAGGTTCTGACACTCTTTCTTCCTCTGATCATATTCGGCTGCATCTTTACAGAATCGTCGGATGCGTCCCAACTCATCGCAAAAATGACAGCGAGGGGGTGGCAAAGAAGTACCTTCCTGTGATGTTCCCGTCTGCCAGCGATTTGTATTGTAATTTGTATTCCGCTGTCCTCGATAATTTCTGTATCCTTGCTGTTGATTATTTCTCATCTGAGGTGCAATATAATGGGTGGCCGGCTGTCCTGGTTCTTGTATAATAGCATTTACAATTGCTGGTCCCTGCACTTTGGCGTTATAAGCACAATTTTTAGTGGAATGTCCAGTGGTATTGCAGATAGCGCAATACATCTGATTAAGTGCACATGTGGTACTAGTATGCCCTGGATTCTTGCACTTGGTGTAGTATATCTGTCTAGCCGAATCTTCTGCAACAGTTTTACTGGCTTTCAACCACTCTAGGTCTTTGGTAAAGCCTCCAACCTTATGTTCGAGCTGCAAAGCCATTGCAATAACCGCATCTAGTGTCATGGCTCCCACACAACGGATGATCATAATCTGTTTGAGCTGCGGAGTCAATCCATTAATGAACCACTGAGTGATGACATCATCCGATAAATTAGCATGTGCCGGAGGTAGTTGTCTCAAATGAGTTCTAAACAGGGTGGCATATTCCTGCACTGTTTGGTTCAACTTCTGTCTATTGTTCTGTAAGTAATCAAAAATTTTGGAAGGGTTCTTCTTCAGCCAGAACCTCTGCAAAAACGCATCCCTTACCACTTCATAGGTGCCGAAATGGTTGATATCATACTCTGTAAGCTACCTCGCTGCTTCATTAACTAATGTTGACTGGAATACTATGGCCTTGTATGTCGGATCAGGTGGATGGTTTAGTACTACATAACTTATTTCAAAGGTGCGTACATGAGCATCAGGATCATCACCTGGAAATCCACCGAATTTGGTGTATGTTACTCCTGTTGGAACCGGTAGGGGTGGAAGTAGCTATTGCTGTTGTTGTTGTTGTTGTTGCCTACTCATGGTGCTAGTGGTGGTACTGTTACTATTTCCTGAGTTCTGAGGATGTGTTTCCGGTCCTTCAGAGTCTGTATGATCAGACTGCTCACCTTCCAAGTTCAAAAATAGCACTCAACCTCTTACGAATTTCTAATTCGAATAGCCCATCCTCTTCTATGGTATCAAACGTAGGCAAACTTGCCTCGAACAGTGGTGTCCAGAATGAAGATTCACCGGGAAGTATCACACTGTCACCGGAAACTTGTAAATTCTCTGCAACTGAGACCGAACTGCCACCGGAATTAGTGGAACTTTCTCCAATCCAGGGTATTCTTTCACCTTCAATGACCTCTCTGGGTAAGACACCTCTTTCCTCAGACGGGTTCGAATCCTGACCAGACGGTGTCGGATCAACTACACATTGCGTCCTTGTAGACTCCGAAGTTATTGTATCTTCTGCAGACTGTGCCGAAATTTCACTGGAATCTATCGAAATTGCAGTATGTTCCATCGGAATGCTACCGGAATCACTGCTAACGTGCTTCGTTTCTTCGACGACTGGTCTTAACCGATCTATGCTTCTGCCTCCTGGGGGAGTCGTTAACAAATTTGATACCACCCAAGGTTGTCGGTCTCTCCTGTACTTTGGATACGACTCGCTGAACCGAGTAACCAGCATATATCACCTTTGCAACACTTACGTACTATTTCACCTTACTGTCGATTCACAATCTATGGTCACCTTCCTACAATCACTTTGCAACACTCTATTGCCACATTTCCACAATCACTTTGCAACAATCGGTTGCCACCGCCCCATGGCCGGTGCCAGTGTTAAACGCGCATTGCTGTCAGAGAAGCGTTTAAGCTCTTTTGGGATATTAACTGAGGGTCTGTCAATCCAAGACCTAAAGTTATTCCTATTTGACCTAATACTTTTCCTCTAAAGTTAACTCCTAGGATAGTAAGGGCAAGGGACTTCCTAACTAGAAATATACAATTGGTCCCTTGCATTATTGTAGATAGGCACAAAACTTTGCTCAAGGCCTTCAGGCACCAAGTCATGAAGTGTCCTTGAGGGGAAAAGTCCTTGTGGATTATGAGAAAAACTTCCTTTGGCAATTTTCCAATGTATTGTGTCAAGGAAGAGCCATGGCCCCGAAAAACACGGTCACCACCACTCCTTGCTGCAAATTTATCCACTTCAATTGTTTCATGCACATAGACAATCATAACATTAAATAGATACATCTTGTATGAATATGAGACAACCATAAATGTCAGTAGAGACTTACATCTTGAAGCCTATCTTCATCCTCTCCTCTTCCCATTGCATCTAGTGGAATCGATGAATGGGCCATGCCACTTTGCTCCACAATAGGGGATGTTGGAATCTTCTTCTCCAAAATTCTTTCCCTTGCTGCGGTCAGATCTTCTTCAGTGGCATCTTGGTTGGCATGGCTCAAAATCTCCTCACACACAAATGCAATGGTGTCCGCAACTAAATCACCAAGTGGAATTGTTGCCTTTTCGATAATGTCAGAAGTGTTGTCCATGGAGACATCCGAGGTTGAGCAGAAAATACTAAGGCATTCGTCAAGGCGTAGACCGAATGCCTTCTCAATATCATGCAGGAACAAAAATTCCTCCCCGTCGACAAGTACAACTGAAAACATTTCCATCTCCACCTCTGGTAGAGTGGGTTCCACGGGGTCTAAGTTGGAGGGTGGATTGTTCTGTGTTCCTTTAATTTGTCCACTACTCCTTGAGGAAATTCTCTGGAAATTTTTTGACTCTCTTCTACTAAGTTGAGAGCTTCGGTCTGGGTTCCTTCTTATCATCTACAAAACCCCCACTAACAAGATGGGGTAGGTCCATGGGTGAAGGTTCGGGCTCCTCATTGACAAAAAAGATGGTTGTTGCTACGTAGGAAATATATTTTCTTCCCATTTTCCTTTTCTTATTTATTTGTTTAATTAAAGGCACTGTGTCATCTAACAGGTGCCCTAAAGCCTCAGCAATAGCCATGAAACGCTTTAAGCGCTTCACAAACACCTCATCTTCTTTATGAATGTAGAAAAGCAGGTCACAAGGGACCCATTTACACTCATATGCTGGAATATCTATGGCATATCTTAATATATAGAATTCCATAAAATTTGTGATCTCATCGATCACATCAGAGTTCATGGCTATTGTCCCTTCAAGATTAGGGACTCTACAGACTAGCTCATACAAATCCGTACAACCATTGTAGTATGTAGTATCTAAAAACTCCATGAATAGATCTCGAGGAGATTTCATGGGAGTGGAAGTGCTAGCAGCCATTGCTTGCGCGCAAGAATTCTAGAGGCTCGTAGCCTATGCTTTCTAGCTCTTTGAGAGTGCAAATGTGAGAAATGAGCACATAGAACCATTTTTATAGCAGTTTCAAGTTTTTAAACTGACTGGGCCCACTTTTAAAAGTATAGAATAAAGAAGTGCAATTTCAAAAAATGTGTTTCTGATGACAAAATAATGCACAGAAAAAAACACGAGCAACCACAATTCAAAGTAGTGAACATACTTTTTGACATTCCAAAAGTTTTGAAATTACCATTCAAAGAAGAAGGTATACACAATATCAAACATGAATCAATTTTCCTACTTTTTACAAGGTTCTTGAAAGTGCAAAAACCATGAGATACAATGACTAGGGCCCAAGAAGTGACATTATCAGGTTGCAAAAGAACTATGACAATGAGAGTTTTGTTCCATCTTTGCTCCAATCTACAGGGACTTTCATTTTGTATTCCATTCTTCTGCCCACTTGTAATCAATTTGCAAGAATATGAAGTCATTAAAGTAAAATAAACAATAATGAAAAGATTACTTTAACAAAAGCATGAAACATTTCTCACCTTATGTCCTTGAATTTTGAATTTGGATTGAGTTAGTCCTTCAAACCCCATAATCATCAAGTGTTCTCTCAGATTAGCCAAGGTCCAATGATTATTCACTAAAATAGTTTCTGTTTCATTGTTGGGCAATCTAAGCTTTATTTCAAATGAATGCAAAGATCCCTCTGAACTTTGAAATGGTATCCATTTGCAAAGTTTGCACATCCAACGATCATAGTAGAATCTGATGTATAATGAAGTACGGTGTTTCAAATATCGAAATCCTATACCTGTTCCACCTATTTTACAAAATATTTATCACCTTTTGCAATTCCTTCCATCAAACCCCAATTTTCACCAAGAAGACTTTCAACTTGCTCATATGTGATATCTTTACACATGAACATGGTGGAAGTCTCTTGGAATGAGAATCCTTGGAATAAATATACAAAACAATGAATGGGAAAAGACCAGTGCAAACCTACAGACCTAGACACTTTTGTGAATTTCAAAGAGTTATGTATATCCATTACCATCTTTTGCTTCAAAAATGATACAGACCATATATCAGGTTTTGGCCACTCCAAGCTAAGAAGAGAATGTACTTCAATTCTCTCTAACCTTCCAAAACCATTCATTATAAAGGGTACAACATATCTATGTGTGTAAAAGAAAACTCTATCATGGTAAAGTTGAGCAGGATATATATTTGGAAAGACTAGTGCACCAACATCTGCATGCAATGCCTGGAAAGTACCTGTAAGACTATGAAGTGGTTGCTCTTCCACCAAAGTAGAAGGAAATATATCTGAAACAAACAAAAACATATCTAAATAGTTTAGAAATATATCCGACACAAGAAAACATAAAATATTGTAGAGTAATACTTGCAATTCACAAGATATCTCATACTACTAGAGTTTCCAAGTTTCAGGTATGTTGTACAATAGCAACCATCCCATTGTCTATGTGCTTCTTGAAGCCAAGTAACTTTCCCTTCCAATGAAAATCTAAGTTTCCACGATCTCTAACTCGATGAGGCCCAACTCTAGAGGGTTGCATGTACACCCATGCACCTTTGGAGTACTCATGTGATAGCCACTGTCCATCTGTGGCTTTGATATTGTGACATCTTAATGTGAGGATTTCATCTTTCGGTCGCCTAGAAGCTTTAGATGTTGCCATTGAAGCTAAAGGTCTTCAAGCTACAACAGTAATTAGAGATAGGAGATGCAGGTAGGTTGGAGTGTAGAAACAGGAGCTTCAATGGTGTGCTACAGAGTGAAAGTAGTGGGAAAAGATGACTTTTTGGGACCTAGGTATGAAAATGTGAGGTTTAGGAGGGAAATAACTCTTTTTTGAGTATTTGAAAAAACCCATTTTTTCAGCTCAAAACATGCAGGGATTTTGAATTTGGGGTCAAAAAGAGTACTTTTGACCCTAAAAAGTAATGGGGGTCCATTTTCAGGTGTTATGATGAGTTTCTTAACTTTTTAGAAATTTTGAATTTTTGGGCCCAACTGAGTTACGAGATTCCTTCTCTCTCTAGAGGAAGCTCATTAAATAAGGGAGAAATATGTGCCCTCTCCCCCCTTCAGCCTAGTATTTTATAGGGCATAGATTGTGACCATCACCCTCTTCTGATTGGTCCATCACTAATCACTCCTTAATCTAAAAGGCCCATTCAGGGTTTATTTTTTCCCCTAATGGAGCCTCAATTGACTGATCTACATGGTCATAGTCAACTGCACCATTTTGGAACAAAGGCATGAGTGTATGGAACACAACTTGTGAGCTAACTATTTGGCTATTTTTTGCATTCAAGTAGAGGAAAAACTGAATTTTCAGCAAATACCACATCTCGACTCACAATATTTGTGTTCATCAATGGATGGTACAAAAGATATCCCTTACTTTCAGCACTATAACCAACAAATATACATTTCTTTGCTTTGTCATCAAATGTGATGTTTTTTTGATGGCATAAGAGCATATGCCAAACAACCAAACACACACATATGACTGTAAGAAATAAAAACAGCACAGCGGAATAGACCTGTAGACAGAGTTGAGAGAAAAACGCAAACAAAGATAGACGCAGACTGAGAGATAGAGAACTCAAATTCTCAGATTGTCGAGCGTAAATGCAGTTACAATGATGGTGTTGTCCACCCATGCGCTCCCACTATGGAGCTTAGATGGCGATCTAGACAGACTCTAGATGAAGGGCTTACTAGTGCGCAATGCTCTATAAAGCTCAACCTGGGCCGTGCTTATATAGCTTTTACAAGGCGGTTCGGTATAGATAAACATAGTCGAGAGATACAAAGTAGTCAGTAAAATATATGATCTGACAATATCTCCACGACCAGAAGTCCTACCGTCTCAGCCCTATGGGCTGGGGGGATAGGCCCCCCGGAACCCGCAGAAGGGGGCAAGCCCCCCTCTGCACTCCCCCCATTAAGGTTCTATGGGGAAACCATGCGACACCACAGGGCCTTTATTTTCACCTTAAATGGCAACCCAATGGCCTGGAAGTTTATGCCCTACCTAACCTAATGGCTAGGCTCACAAAGATCATCTTCAACCATCAACGGTCACACATAGACCTCATCTAACTTGGAAGTTAGGGTTCCATAAATGTCCGGGCTCTCATAATGGCTTCTCCTCATAATGGGGGCCTTACAACTTAGAGCACCATGGATCAGTTGTGGTCACATGAGGGTGGAGTATTGAGCATATCTAACACCCCCCCCTCAATGTCCACCTGATGGTGAACTACCTCCTTGGTCCACTCCCAAGCTTTGGAAAGTGTCGAAGAAGTTGCTCTCTCCCAAGAGCCTTGGTGAAGATGTCTGCCCCATTTTCTTCAGTAGGGCAATAGGTTATCTCCACGACCGCATCCTCAATCAACTCACACACATAGTGATACTGGATTTCTATGTGCTTGGTATGTGCATGGAAAACAGGATTTTTGGCGATGGCCATGCAACTTTGGTTGTCACATTTCAACTCTGTAGCCTTCTGTCCTTGTATTCCTATGTGCCATAGGATCCTCCTCAACCATACTGCTTCACATGCTGCAACGCATGCAGCTTTGTACTCAGCTTCAGTAGAAGATAATGCTACAGTCGGTTGCTTCTTACTGATCCAAGAGAAAATCCCTGATCCTAAAGAAAAGCAATATCCAGAAACTGATTTTCTGGTATCAATATCTCCTGCCCAATCTGAGTCACAATATCCGACTAGAGATGATCCTTCTTCATAAAGAGTACCATAATCAGTGGTTCATTTCACATACCTGAGTATCCGCATGCTTGCCTTCCAATGAGTTTGGCAAGGCTTATTAGAGAACCTGCTTACTACTCCAACAACATAAGAGATGTCTGGTATGCTATTGCACAAGTAGATGAGACTTCCAACTAATTTCTTGTATCTTCCAATGTCCACTAGAGGTGAAGTATCTTCAATAGATAATTTTGTGTTGACCTCCATAGGTATAGAAATTTCCTTGCAATCCTCCATGTCGAATGCCTTCAATGTCTGCCTTGCATACTTTTGTTGAGAGATGAAAATCTTCTCTGGTTCCTACCAAACTTCAAGACCTAAGCAATAATGCATTAAGCCCAAGTTTGTCATTTCAAATTCTGAACTCAAGGCATCTTTTGTTTGTTGAAGAAGAGCATCATCATTTCCTGTAATCACAAGGTCATCTACATAGAGTACAAGCACAATTGTCTTCCCTCCTTTCTTTAGAACATACAAGTTAGCATCAGAAGCACATCTTTTGAACCCTAGATCCAAGAGATACTTATCTATCCGTTGGTACCATGCTCTAGGGGCTTGTTTTAGCCCATATAATGCCTTCTTCAGCTTACATACCTTGTTCTCTGAGTGGGGAGCCTCAAACCCTCATGGCTGAGACACATATACCTCCTCCTTGAGGTCTCCATTCAGGAACGCTAACTTGACATCCATGTGATAGACTGGCCAACGCTTATGTGCAGCCACAGCTAGTACTACTTGGATAGTAGTCATTCTTGCAGTCAGGGCAAATGATTCACAAAATTCAATGCCTTCAACTTGTGAGTAGCCCTGTGCAACAAGTCTTGCTTTATACTTTTCTAGAGTACCATCAGCCTTGTACTTTAGCTTCCAAACCCATTTGGTGCCAATGACTTTACGCTTAGGGGGTCGATCCACTAGCTCCCAAGTTCCATTCTTCATGATATTGTTGTAATCTGTTTGCATGGTAGCCCTCCAATTCGGATCATGGAGTGCCTCTTCCACATTGGTTGGCTCCTTTGCTTCTTCTTCAATGAGATCAGCCATCAAGGCTGTGTTTACAATATGGGCGCTTGCCCGTCTCTGTTCCTCTATTCTCTGTGATGGCCTCGGTCCATCTGCAACCTATTCTAGTGACTGTGGGATGGGGTTTGCAGAATCATAGAGCTGCCTCACCCAACGTGGCAATGGCTTTTCCACTTGGGTCTCGGCAAGTTGGCGACTTTCAGACTCATCATCTGAAGATGATGCTTCCTTCTCTTGTGTAGAAGGGATAGCTCTTGGGCCAGTTTCATAGTGGATTGCCCCTTCGCCTGATGATAAAGTGGAAGCTCTCTTTTCCTCCTCCACTGCATGTGGTTGCTCCTCCTTAAACACCACATCACGACTCGCCATGATCTTCTTAGCCTCATGGTCATAAAGCTTATAAGCCTTCTTATCTTCACTCTACCCTAGGAAGATACATTTGATGCTTTTTGGTTGAAGCTTGTTTCTCTCTCTATCTGGAACATGTACATAACATTCACTTCCAAATACTTTGAAATGGGAAACAGAAGGATTTTTACCAGTGTAGGCTTCTTGTGGAGTCTTTCCATCAAATGCCTTGGTGTAGCTGTGATTCAAGATGTAGACAGCAGTGTTGACAGCCTCTGCCCAAAACTGATTAGGCAGACCCTTTCCTTTCAACATGCACCTTGCCATCTCCATGATGGTTCGATTCCGACGTTCTGCAACACCGTTCTGTTGAGGACTATGTGCCATTGTGAGTTGATGCTTGATTCCCTTACTCTTGCAGAAATCTTCAAACTCTGTTGATGTGAACTCACCACCACCGTCTGTCCTAAATTTCTTCATCTTCTTCCCTGTTTCAGTTTCAACAAGCTGAAGCCATTCTTTAAACTTACCAAAAGCTTGAGCCTTATCGCGAAGGAAGTACACCCACATCTTCCTGCTATAGTCATTGACAAGTAACATGAAGTAGGAAGATCCGCCCAAGGCCTGTGTAGGCATTTTTCCGCACAAGTCAGCATGCACCAACTCTAGAGGATAGCTTGCCATGTTCTTGCTTTCTTGTGGAAACGCCTTCCTCTATTGCTTGCCCATCATGCAAGCTTCACATGGTTCCTTCATTTCTGCAATCGATGGTAGGTCTGCAACCATACCTCTGCGATGCATCTCCTTCAGTACAGGGTATCCAATGTGGTCGAATCTCTCATGCCATAGCTTACTTGTGCCCACGTTTGTAGTGGTTGTAAGAGCACACAACTCATACAGGTTGTTCCTCCTTATGCCAGTCCCAACGATGTTGTTGTTACCATCCATAATCTTAGCTCCTGTCTTACTGAAAGATACTTGGTGACTGATAAGTTATAGAAGCTATTGAAAATAGATTTCGTTTTATTTGTGGAACATACAACACATTTAAAAGCTTTCTGATATCACCATTAGAGTTAATGAAAGAAGTCGTACCTTCGCCCTCTGCAGGACATCTTGCATTGTTCCCTACCTTTACTGTGATGGGTTCCTTTAGAGGCTGTAGGGAACTGTAAAGGTCTTTTCTACTCTTCATGTGACGAGATGCACCACTGTCCAACACCCATGAGTCATGTGTTCCTGAATCTTCAGCCAAGGAGCACACCTCCTCTACCGTAACAAATAACACAAGCTTTGTTTCTGCTGTGTTGGCAGACTCCTTGCCCTTGCCACCTTTTGAAGAGCCACTCTTCTCTTCTGCCTTCTTGATGCGACAATCTTGGATTCTGTGTCCCTTCTTCTTGCAGTGGAAACACTCTCCCTTGAACTTCTTTTTGTCGTTCTTCTTTTTGTCTCCATCTTTTGAAGAGTCTGTTTTGCCTCCTTTGGCATTTGCTGTGAATGCAGCATCTCCTTTGCTACCACCACTCCTTGCCTTGAGCCGCAGCTCCTCCTCCATGAGTAAGGCACTGAATTCTTCAAAAGTTAGTGGTTGAGGTCTGATTTGAGTCTTAAGAGCAGTTACTAAACCATCAAACTTAGGTGGACAGATTCAAAGACAATGTCGAGCTAGCTCCTTACTTGACTTTTGAACACCTGCTCTCGGCATTTGATCTCGTAGATTCTTTATGCGAGTGATAAACACCTCTGCAATCTCCCCATCAACAAACCGTTCTGCTGCAAGTTGATTCTCCAAGTTCTGAATCCGTGTCTGATTATGAGTTTCATATTGATTTCTCAATATGTTCCATGCTTCACATGCCTTCGTAGTATGCTGAATGAGAGTCAAAACACTATCAGAAGTACTTGTAACAAGAGCACAGAGTGCATCTGCATTTCTACGTTTCCAAGCACATAGAAGATCAGCATTAGGAGGAATCATTCGACCAGGATTATTTGGATCAGGTCTTTCTTGGGGCTCATGATCAGTCCCAAGAACAGTCTCCAAAAGCTCATACGAATCAAGAATAGAAGTGATTTTGAACTTCCACAGGGTGTAGTTCGTACCATCAAATTTACCTTCTGTGAAGGCTAGTGGCCGTATCCGCAACGTTGGAATGACCAGCATCATTGCTGCTCTTGCTTGTGCACCACCTACTCCTGCTGATGAGCTGCCTTGGCCCCCAGTCATAGATGATGATGCACTGCTTGACATCTCTCTTTTGTTGTTATGACCTCTGCAACCTCTGTGTTTCTACTTCTGCACCACTCAGAGCCTCCTGAGCTTTGATACCATGTAAGAAATAAAAACAGCACAGCGGAATGGACCTGTAGACAGAGTTGAGAGAAAAACACAGACAAAGATAGACACAGACTGAGAGATAGAGAACTCAAATTCTCAGATTGCCAAGCGTAATGCAGTTACAATGATGGTGTTGTCCACCCGTGCTCTCCCACTATGGAGCTTAGATGGCGATCTAGACAGACTCTAGATGAAGGGCTTACTAGTGCACAATGCTCTATAAAGCTCAACTTGGGCCATGCTTATATAGCTTTTACAAGGCGGTTCGGTATAGATAAACATAGTCAGGAGATACAAAACAGTCGGTAAAATATATGATCCGACAATATCTCCACGACCAGAAGTCCTACCGTCTTGGCCCTACAGGCCGGGTGGATTTAGGGTTCCACAAATGTCTGGGCTCTCATAATGGCTTCTCCTCATAATGGGGGCCTTACAACTTAGAGCACCATGGATCATTTGTGGTCACATGAGGGTGGAGTATTGAGCATATCTAACAATGACTAACCATGGGCTTATGTCCATTCCAAGCCTCATAAGGAGTAATGACTCTCAATGCTTTTGTAGGGTCGTGATTCAACACATAGTTTGCACACATGAGTGCTTCCATCCAAAACTTATCAAGAAGGTGCTTTCCTTTAACCATACATCGTGCCATTTCAAGTAGAGTTCTATTTTTACATTCAGCAACACCATTTTGTTGAGGTGTATATAGCACCGTACATTGGTGTGAAATACCTCTTTCATGAAGAAAAGCACTAAAGTCATGTGACATGTATTCACCACCGTGATCCGTGCATAGAGTCAAAAGCTTTTGTGAAGAAAAATGTTCAGCCATAGCTAAAAAATGCTTTGAAGCAAGAAAATACCTCATTCTTTGTTTTCATAGGATACACCCATGTATGATGAGTAGCATCATCAATGAAGGTAACAAAATATACATGCTTCCTAAAAGATGGAGTCTTGATGGGACCACATACATCACTATGACCAAGTTGTAATTTTTTTGTAGTGTGTGTATGACTATGTTTTGGAAAAGAAGCACGATGCATTTTTCCAAGAATGCAACCTTCACATGCATGCTTTTCAATGGACTCAAGTGTTGGCAAACCAATAACCATGTCCTTCTTTTGCAAGTAAAGCAAACTATTGAAGTTCAAGTGACCAAAATGAGCATGCCAGAGCTCCATTTCAGCCATGGAAGAAGGATGAGCAACCAAGGCATTCGAGTCAGCCCTCTTGTATGTATCCATGCGATACAAATCATTACATAATGTACCAGACATCACGATAATATCACCATTGCTGAAATTATGAACCATACTACTTATCATCAACAAAGTGTACATGAAGCCCAACTTTGGCAATCAACGGAACTGAAATTAAGTTCTTCTTGATACTGGGTACATACAATGCATTTTTCAAGAGAATCACACCTCCATTTGCAGCCGTAAGCTCAATTTCTCCTACTCCAATGATAGAATAAGAGGCATTGTTTGCACACACCACATGTTCTCCTTTGGGCACATCTTTCAAAGATAAAAAAAAAACTTTTGCATGAAGTTATGTGCTTTGAAGCACCACTATCAAAGAACCAATTCGAATCAGCCTCACTCACAACCATTTCAAAGGTGCATCATAATGACATGTAACAACACAAGCCCAAAAATCTTGAGCCATGTTAGATTCATCATTCTTTGCATTTGCTGAATTTTCAACAATAGACATGCCAGATTCCTTCTTCTTTTCATTACATTTAGCAAGCATTCTACACTCATCAATAGTATGATCAGCCTTACGGCAATATTTGCATCTCTTCTTCTTTTGCAAATCACCATCATTAGAGGAATGAGTGGAAGAGGAAGGTTGAGGCTTTTGTTTTGATGAATCGAAAGCTGAACCATACTTGCTTTTCCCTTTTTGTGAGATAGCAAGTGCTTGCGTTCCCTCAATCAAACCACTCCTATTCACTCTAGATTGCTCTTCTTCCGAAAGAAAAGAGATGCGACCTCATCAAATGCATACATATTGGGATTCTCTTTTGCAACCAAATGGAGTGTAGTAGCAAAGCTTTGAAAAGATTTTGATAATCCTTTCAACAATGTAGAAATGAGTGATGCATCTGGAATAATCTCGTCTATGTTTGCCAATTGATCTTTCAAGTCCTTGATGTGTGTCACATACACATCTATAGACTCATTTTCATCCATACATTCCTCAAGTTGCTTCCTCAAGTATGCAACACATGCTTCATTACGCACGGCATACAAAGAAGCAAGAGTGTCCCATGCCTGTCTTGATGTAGAACATGATTGAATGTGTGGAACTATATGATGCTTCACAAAAAGCGCAATCAATGCATGAGCTTGAGCATCTTTTCCATCCCATCTAAGCTTCTCCTGTGTAGGCGGAGAAGGAGAAACCATTGTACTTGAAGAAGAAGCTACATCTATGATAGTAGACTATGAAGCAGAAGAACCTGGGGGTCTTTGATCTACATCTGCCACTATGTTCCAAAGTTGTTTTGCAACAAGAACATGCTTCATCATGTAAGACCACATTGGATAGTTGGTCCCATCAAGATTATCTTCAGCTTGAAGCATATCAAACAAATCATTGCTGCCTGCCATTTCACGAAGGAACAAGATCTTTACTTCAACGACAGCTGAAATGAATGTTGAAATTTCAACTAAAAAATCATCACTCTGATGGTGATTTTGACTGCACAAATGACTTCAAAATGGGGGTAAAACTCTAGTGTAACTGATGGAAATGTTTCTTGGTTGTTGAAATTCATTGTTCTATGCTCTGAAGTCGATTTGCACTGTTAAAAGTGCATATGCACCGCGATGCGAAAAACCAAAACTTCAGAAGGATCTGAACCTATATGATACCACTGTTGGTTGTGTGTAGAAGTGAAAGAGACACACAAGAAGCACACACAAGGAGCACAAATGTAGCAAGACACATGGAGAAGATGGATAGCTGGAATAGCTCTCTCTATTGACGATGAACTAAAATTGAAGTAAGAGCTGAATAACATCCCTAAGTATAAAGTACCACCACATATGAGTGAATCATGTATGTGGTAATATGGGAAAAAAACCTGTAGCCAGCACTAGAGTAAAAAATGCCCATGTATAGGGAAAAGGTTCACATCAAAGCTACTAGAGGAACACATTAGTGTAACAGAGATTACATCCATGGGCAATGCATTTTCCACGAAAATTCGATGAAGGTGCATACAAAATGTAGTGACATATTCTTGCACTGTTTGCTAGGGTTTCTATTTATATTATTCTATAAAAATAAAAAACCTAGGCTTGCATCTTCTTTAATCCAAATCATTGTAAAAAGGAAGTTTTAACTGCAGTATATGTGTGAAAATGGTTGAGTTCAAATTCTGTTTACCACTTGGCTTCCTCGTTCACTAAGGTCGATTGAAACACTCTGGCCTTATATTTCTCATCAACTAGTGCATTCATGTGGGTTTTCTGAAACTCCGGAACTAATCTCAAAGGCTCAAATGTGAGTGTCAGTGTCATCTCCTAGAAACCCTACAAACTTTGCATATGACATTCCACCTAGGAATTTTCTTCTCAAAGGCAATTCTTCTCTCTCCATGGTTGTAGGACTAAACTGTTCTGCAACTTCCACGAATTCGTTTGAGTCAGAACTTGTTGCAAATAATTCAGTTTGAATTTTGGGAAAGGGTGTAAATATATAGTCTGAATGAGATGAATGCTCAGAAGGTGGTTCAGAGTAGGAATGGTTAATATCTTCCACTTCTACTTTGTCAGATGATTTCCTAAAAGTCCAAAGGTTACAAAGAAATCCACTATCTCATAATTCCGACATTTGAAGGTTGATGGCTTTGTTGGTCTCCGATAGAATAGTTTGTGTGGAAGATATTGAAATTGTTAAAGGGTCAGTAGGTGGAGTAGATTGGGCTTGCTCATTGCACACCACCGATGTTTGATTGGGCACATCTAGAAAGGATTTTGGTTCAACACCTATTGCTGTTTCTTGAGTCGTAATATCACTAAAGACACTAGAATTACTTCTAGTTCAACTGTGCTCTTCGGTACGGAGTCTGCACTTAATCGAGCTATCTGTTCCTCTGATGTATTTATAGGTTTCAGAGCACCAAAGTGACTTTTCATCGTTCTTAGTTTCTTATATTTTGTGTACTTAGGGTAATGCTCTCCTGGCTGAAATACATGCATACATTCGTCTATATTGCTGATTTGTGCAAGTCCTAAGTGAGATCACTAGTGTTAAACTCTTGCCCGATATCTTCTAAACTCTAACTTAACTAGAAAATAGAATCTACTGTTATTATCAACACATAGTCACTACTTGCAGATTGGACAGGTTGACAAGGTCCTTACATGGAGGGGCTCCTATTGCGGGACCCTAAAGTTTTACTCTTAGTACAATATGGATTATGCTTCCCTTAACAAAATACTGAGCTTATCATTCACTCTTACACACCTATCCACCAAAATCGCAGATAACAAGAGAATACAATTGATCATTCACAATAGAATTAACAATCAATCATTACTAGCAACATAGTAGAAATGATAAGAGGGTATCAACACAACATATGCAAAGACGCTGTGCTTCTATGCCCAAAAGCACCATCGATGGGATTGTGTTCGTCGCTTCACCAATTGTTATATTAGTTATAACACTTTGAAGAAGTTGCATCCCTACTTACAACGGTTCAGAGACTATTATCTTGGCTAACATTAAGTATACAAAATAATAATTCGTAGCAGCCCTAACAGAAGTTATGACAAGGGCCGACTCAATCGTTTTGATCTCTTTGTAAAACTTCCAACATAAGAGGAAGTAAGTCATCATTAGAATAATAAGAAATCGGTTGATCACCATGATCTTTCCCATCCGTTTTGATCTCTTTGTCAAACTTGCAACATAAGAGGAAGTATTTCATCATTAGAATAATAAGAAAGCTGTTGATCACCATGCTTTTTCCCATCCTCTTAGGCTTCATACCCTTTTTGGTACCGGGTTTGGCTTCAAGTATTTTCAAGAACCACTCCCATCAATGACCCATCAATATGTGGAATCCCGTTGGAGTTCCCACGAATTCCACCTCAATTAAAATAAAAAAATTATTAAAGGAGGTTCGATCTTTTGATCTACTCTTCATGATAGTTTGAATTAATGGAATGTACAAAGTGAATGGCATAGCGTCCATGGGACAACTCGAATCCCACATAAGTAAGGGTTGAAGTGCTAGCATCTACTAGGAATGATAGGGCCCAAAGGCCCACTAAGAGTAGGAACTCGAATGGGATGACCTTAAGGTCAAACGAGGAGACTAATTAGAACTGAAGCCGACCCTATTGTATGTTGTAGTGCTTGCCATCGTCGACGTTTTCCAGCGAAAATGCCTTAAGGCCAATGATTCCCCGAAGGATGTTGGTTTAACATCTAATCATATCATGATGAGAGTGTACTCCAATGCAATCAATGGGAATTGAACCATGGGCCATACTTCCTCATGAGAGGCGAAAGGCCCACCCTGCTGGAGAAACCACTTCGGAATCTTTTTCACGGATGTTTGATAAACTTATTTTTCAAAGGCCAAAGCCAAAGCATCATTCATGTCAACCATCATACATGTCAACCCGACACCTGTTAACCACAATGGCATAAATGGCTTTTTAGAGAGTCGGTACCGACAGTAGTTTGGCTACGGCGTGCTGATGGAAGTCCAGCTAAGTTAATAGCGATGGCTACTAACTTATCCAGTACGGTAGTCTGAACTAAGGACTTCAGCTTCACGTCGAAGTTCATTTCTCTTATTCCTGCACATGAGAACATGGAAGAGTTCAATGCCACAGTCAAGCTCAAGGTAGATTCAAGGATCTTTCGGTTGTGTATTGGTCCAGAAAACAGAATCTCTCCCTCCTTGTGGCTTCTGAACTTCTTGTTCACGTGAATCATCAGTTACATAGATTATTTCAGTTACGGCAGCCTCGACCTGCCTTTTTTATGTTACTAAGAACCTGCGATTGTTGTCCCAAACTCTCTCATTATGGTAGAGGCGTCGTCTCCGGGAAAGGAGAAGAAAGGAGCAGGCGGATCTATCCTCAGCACAAACAACAGCAGCAATGGCAATCCGTTGCTTCCTCAATCTCTGGGAAGGAGCGACAAAAACTCGAGCAGGTTTTTCACTGGCAGTTTGATTGCAGGATGGTACTGCTCCAACATAGGTGTTCTTCTGCTAAACAAGTTCCTTCTGTCCAACTATGGCTTTAAGTACCCTGTCTTTCTCACAATGTGCCATATGATAGCCTGTGCATTACTATGCTACATAGCCATAGTCTGGATGAAGTTGGTGCCTTTGCAAACCATACGGTCACGTGTCCAATTTTTCAAGATAACTGCTCTTAGTGTCATCTTCTGCGCATCTGTTGTGAGTGGCAATATATCATTAAGGTTTCTGCCAGTTTCCTTCACTCAGGCTGTAGGAGCTACTACTCCCTTTTTTACTGCAGTCTTTGCATATCTGATGACATTTAAGAAGGAGGCTTGGCAAACTTATGCTACACTTGTGCCCGTTGTTGCTGGAGTCGTCATCGCAAGTGGGGTATGTATATGATATATCCACATTTAAATGCTTTTGCATTATGGATCGTACATTCATAGCATTTTTGCGTTGGCTTACATGAAACTTAAGATCTTTAGTTTTAATGCTGAAGGCGTGCATTGATCATATAACTCACGTGTGGTTTTGGCAACCAAATCATCAGTTGACATATTTGTCTCCGATCGATGGTATGTTATCCATGGATGCTCAATTTTTTGATTCATTTCAAGAAGGGAAAAATCTTACATATATCTCGAGCTCACGAACTATATTTTGAAGTTGATGCATTTTATGCCCATCAAAGTCTTTCTTTCGATACATCCACCAATAAAGCTGCAATGTTGTATAGATCTACATGATTAGATGTTGTTGATATATTTAGGTAGTGATGTGTGTGAACACATTAGGACCGGGGGGCACTTTTTTCTCTCTTTAGGAGTTTTTTTTCCCCGGCTTGTGTATACGCCTAAAACCCTCATGGCTCAGTTATCTTTGTGCATTCTCTTGGTAATGCATTCAGTATTGTGTGTAGTGCTCCAAGCTTCTTTTTCTTCCTTGTGCTGTTTGCGTGCTTCTGCATACCTCAAACTCCAACAAATGGTATCAAACTATGTTGCCACTTCATTTAGGGTGTCTTCGATAGGCCTCCGGTCATAGTTTCAGAATTGCACAAAAATTGGTGAGCATACTCAAGGCCTATGCAGACAATTTCGTCTCTTTGTGCCAAAGATATATACAGGTTTCGGTTCGTCAGTATAAACTCCTCGAAGTCCGCAACAAGTTTAGCGGAACTCGACAAGGTAGTTTTGTTCAACTTTTTGAGATACACTCATCTTTTTGCATTAAGGTATTTTAGTAAGTGGCCATGGCTAAAAGGAGTAATGTATTCCGTATGTTGGGGGTTGAGGATAAGTTGGATGGTACCAATTACCCATTATGGGCTTATATGATGAGTCATGTATTGGTTGCAAAAGGATTGTGGAATATTGTGCAGTGTATTGAAAAACATCCTATTAGACCTGCTGCACATATTATGATATTCTTCAGGTTTCGTTCGTGCTGTAGTTCCTTCTTCACCTATTGAAGAGAAACTTCTTTGGGATGGAAGAGCTTCTTTGGGATGGAAGAGATGCTCAGGCACATGTATTAATAACTTTGTCTGTCACGTGCCATTATTCCTCACATTCGCTCCTAGAACAGCAAAGGATGCTTTGGATAGACTTACCACTTTATATCAAGCAAAGAATGAGGCTCGTGTTGCTTACCTTCGAAAACATTTCGAGATTGAGCACATGAATGAAGGAGATTCCATTGATAGTTTTGTGACAAAGATCAAGGATTTGAAGGAGGAGTTGATTTATGCTGATGAAGTCATTCTTGACCGTCAACCTTTGACTGCAATTCACTTGTGCATACGGTACTTGTGCATACGGTTCTGAATGGTCCCTCGAATTCACTTTTGAAGGAGTTGATTTCTGTTGATGAAGTCTGGCTTGACAGTTCACTTGTGGAGACCGTTCTGAATGGTTTTCCAAATTTATTAGAGTTTTGCTTCTACTCTTTGATTGATGATGAAAGAAAATCCAAATGCCTTAACATTTGAGGAGTTAGTCTCTATTTTGTTGCAGAAAGATCAGTCTAGGCAGAATGAGTCCATTATGAGTGTTGCAAATAAAGCTTTCATGGTTAGTTAGAAGGGCAAAGGTAAATGGAACTCATCTACTAGTAAGCCATTTGCTAATTTTGCACAATCAAAGAAGGATGACAGAGACTAGAAGAAAACAGAAGTGCAAAAATTGTTTTGCAAGTGCTGTAAAGAAAATGATCGTGTCATAAAGAGTTGTCCAAAACTGATTGCAAAAGAGGCAAAGAAAAAAGAGGCCGGAGTGGTTGTTGAAGAAGCCTCTACACCCAAATCAGAGTTTGCAAATCTTGATGACACAGACGAGAAGAAAACAGAAACTCATAAATTATTTTGCAAGTACTATAAAGAAAATGATCATGCCATAAAGAGTTTTCCAAAACTGACCTCAAAAGAGGCAAAGAAAAAAAAGGCCGGAATGGTTGTTGCAGAAGCCTCTACACCCAAATTAGAGTTTGCAAATCTTGTGCAAAATGAAGAATGGGCGTTTACTACTGTTTTTAGTTATGGCTCATCTTCTCGTGAACAGTGTATGTCTGTAATAGACTCAGATGTTTGGTACTTTGACAGTGAGGAAACGAAACATATTACCTTGTAGTGCAATTTCGTCTCACTCTGAAGCATGTCTCTACAGGAATACTGTTAGATGCATCAACAACTACTCTTATCCTGTCATGGGAGTCGGCAAGATCATTCTAACTAATGTTAATGGTAGTTCTTTTACATTGTTCGATCCTTTATTTGTGCAAGGGATCAAGAAATATTTGTTATCAATTTTAGCATTAGTCAAGATCGGCTTGGTTATGAAATTTGTTGATGAGAGATGTACAATTCATGGTCTGTCAAATGGAGATGTCATTATTGCTTCTGGCATTTTATGTCGTGGGTTGTATAAGCTCATGGATTATGCAAAATTTGTGAATGATTCAGCATGAGCAGTTCAAGATTCTCAGGCTATGTCAGATGCAAAGCTTTAGCACGCACGCTTTGGTCATCTGAATTTTGCTAGTTTGCTACGCTTGTAGAAATCTAAAATGGTGTCCTTTTTGCCCAAACTTGAGGCACTTGGTAAACATGTTTCTGAAGGTTGTATTTTGGATAAAATGGAGAGTTCCTCCTTCCCAAAAGATGGTTTAGTACGAAGTACTCAGAAATTGCAACTTGTTCACGATGATGTTTGTGGTACTATGCAAACACCTTTTTTTGGGGAATTATCTTTACCATAGTACAAATGAGAGAATTAATTCGTGAGAATTGATTCGGGAATTATTCGTTTAATTCGTTTAGTATGTTGAGGCCTAAAATAAAATTCGAGAATTTTATCCATCTCAAGAGAATTTTATTTTTTTACATATAAAGTATATATCTCTCTTTAATCCCATGTATGAAATCATGAATATATTGCATAACCTAACAAAATACTTACATAAGAACATCTTAGTGCTCAAAATAACTAAATGATATGTTGAGGATCAATATATGAAGAGTTTAGAACAATTAAAAAAAAACGTATAAAATTCGTGCAGGACGAATTAATTCGCTAACGAATAATTCGAATTTTATACCCACCTAAAAATTCGCGAATTTTTTGCACTATGATCTTTATTTAGTGACTTTCATTGATAATTTTTCCAGACATGCATGGTATATCCACTAAAAGCAAAGTCCAAAGTGTTTATATGGTTCAAACAGTTTTTGGTTTTAGTTGAAAGTCTATTAGCATGTAAAATGGGCACCTCTCGTTTTGATCGAGGGGGGAATATATTCAGTGTACAGTGCCGTATACACCTCAAGAGAATGGAGTTGCTGAAAGGATGAACAGGTAACTCATGGAGATGACGAGGTCTATGATCAAGAGTTAGGCTTTACCACATAGTTTCTGGCTTGAGGTTGTTATGTGTGCAACATATGTACTTAACATGTGTTCCACTAAAGCTATGCAGTCCATCACTCCATATGAGGCTTGGCATGGTCGTAAACTATCTGTTGCTAACATGCATGTCTTTGGTTGTCTGATATATGCATTAGTGCTTGAACAACAATGCAAGACATTGGATAATAAAGCAGTGAAATGTATTTTTGTAGGGTGAAGTTCTAAAAGCAAAGGCTATCATCCCTTGACTAAATGCTTTTTGGTTAGCCATGATGTTGTTTTTGTGGAAGATGCTATTCAACCATTACTTTTAATGTACTAAGGAGACATCTATTATCTCCAAAGATGTGTATGATACTTTGCTACCTCTTTTTAAAAGTGGATAGTCTAGTGCTTGTCCAAATGAGGCAATTGCTCAACCTTTATAGTTTTCACATGATGATGTAGATCATTTCATTTTTGATGTAGATTTACATGATGCACTTATTGATGAGAGAACTGATATAGAGGAGGTAAAAACTATGCCTAAATGGTTGGTACAGACTTTATGAGATTGCAAATTAGATGCACCTGTGTCATATTGTACTCGTTTAGGCTCTCACAATGCTTCTTTTGCATCAGATTGCTATGCTATGGCTGCCTCTAGTCTTTGAGATGAGAATGAGCCCGTTTCGTTTGATGAAGCACAAAATTATGAAAATTGGATGGTTGCTATCAATCAGAATATGATGCTATTATGAAAAATAGTACCTGGTCTTTATGGGACTTGCCTTCTAGAAAGAAGGCCATTGGCACTAAGTGGGTATACAAGATAAAATAGTACCTGGTCTTTATGTGACTTGCCTCCTGAAAAGAAGGCCATTGGCACTAAGTGGGTATACAAGATGAAGCGTATGCCAGATGGAACAGTTGATAGGCATAAGGCTAGGTTTGTTGCAAAAGGTTATGCAAAAAAAAGAGGCATTGATTTTGATGAGACCTTTGCACCTACATGCCGAATGACTATTGTTCGTAGCATCTATGCACTTGCAACTCATCATGGTTGGAATGTACATCAGATGGACATTAAAACTGCATTTTTGAATGGTGGCTTGCATGAAGAAATGTAATGCATAGATTTTTCACTTTCTCAAGCCTTGAAATCAATGCTTTCCAAGAATGATTTTCATTTTCAATCATCCTATTCGTAAGCTCATAAGCAAGGCCCATTGCGGCCCCTTCTGTAGCCCAATATTTTAAGAATAGGACACCATATATTAAGCATCTCTTGCATTCTCCAAAATAAAAAAAGCACTCAAGACAATTGCTGATATTTTTCAGCTTTTTGAGTTTTAACAACTTTTTTCTTGTAAATTATAGAGGTAGTCCATTATACACCTTCTCATCAAGAAGGTTTGCAAGCATAATAAACATGTAAGCAAATTGTGTTTGTATAGTTTTTATCAAATCTTAAGTGTTGAATTTTTTAAATAAAGCTAGAATAGTTGGCTTCATAGTCACAAATGTGACAATTTTTCACAACATTATTTATTATTGGCATGACTCATGCAAGTTTTCCAATATCCTCGAATAAGAGATCTAAGCAATGACACGTGCAGTTTGTGTAGAAAGTATGTGGCCATTGTTGCTCTACCAAATAGGCTATAGCCAACTTTGACACAATTTTAGGCATTGTCCAGATTTGCACTACGTTCTCAATGCCGACATCTAAGATAGCATCTTTAAGTATCTCAAAAATGTATTCTTCTGACTTCATCTTAAGAACATCGTGCCATATATGCAACACACCATTGCATCAATAATTGGTCTGTGTCTTGTATTAGACCAACCATCACACACAATGGTACAACCGAAAGTATTCTATTTTTCTCTTATCTTGAAGAGTTCATCTTCAATGCGAGGCCTGACTCCCGACTGATGTGTGAGCTCCTGAAGACTGAGGGTGTGGGCCTGAGGCACAAGATTCAAGCAATTGGACATGGGTGTTGCTCTGTATATTGTAGTGCTGCAGAGAATGCGAACCAGAGACTGTACTTTAGACTTACCGTATGCATGCCAGACAATGGGCTATCCCGCGCGGCTGCCGTCTCCCGCATGCGAAAATGTTACCCTCCCAAGGGATGGAGGCATTTGGATAAAGTAAGGGTTCTTACTTTCCAAAAAGGGATGTTCTCTACAAAGAAGAAATGATGAAGGGCTTTGTATGCATCATCTCTAACCTGATTATCCCAAAGTTTGCCCAATGGGCCCTTTGCTTCTCTTGGCCTTTTAGAAACATGGCCACTGGAACTGTCTCCAAGCTCCCCAATACCTTCCACATTTCCAAATACATGGGATTCTCCCTACGATTGCTTTGATAATGGTACTTCAGCATGTATTCCTCTACATGCATCTTTGGCATTGTGAGGTGCATGGTCCCACTTTCCTACACCATAGTCCTTGAGGCTAGGTGTATGTGCCCTTATTCAATTTGCTCCTCCATCCCATGTATGAGCACAAAATTTACACTATAATGTATAATAACCTTTCGGTAAAGTGTTCACTTTGTTTACAAATTTACATTATCCTCCTGCCTTGCGAGGCATCCACATAACACCCAAGAAATAATTCCAATGATAATTTATTTAATGTGTGCTGTAAACTTTTATGTGTATAATGTACATAAAAAATAATCGATAATTCAATCATGTGCTGAAGCCATGCGAACAGTGAATGATGAATCAATGCCAAATGGTTATACTGTCATGATATATCAGTAATAAGTATTGTTACCTGTATAGATTGTACAATTGTCAAACAAATTTCAATGTGAATGTTCTCACATGATACATCAATTTGGTCACAATGCACATCAATTGACAATAACAACAGCCTAAAGTCCTAGATACTATATTATATAGATAATACTAAATAGTACTGTGGTAAGTGGTCTATATTCATGTTACATATATGTATTTACTCTAGAATCTAGTGACTACCTCTGTAGGCTGTGACTGAGGATTGTGTACAGACAGTCCGAACTCCTAAGCCCAGACTCCACTGTCGAACTGTGGACCTTACTGCTGAGCATGTGCTGCGAGGCCTGACTCCCGACTGATGTGTGAGCTCCTGAAGACTGAGAATGTGGGCCTGAGGCACAAGATTCAAGCAATTGGACATGGGTGTTGCTCTGTATATTGTAGTGCTGCAGAGAATGCGAACTAGAGACTGTACTTTAGACTTACTGTATGCATGCCAGACAATGGGCTATCCCGCACGGCCCCCCTGCCGTCTCCCGCATGTGAAATTGTTTCCTGCAAAAGTCACATCAGTTACATGTTTCTGACGCCAATGTAAAGAATGCTACAACTAACATCAGGAAAAAGATTCCTGATGCATCAGGTTACAAGCATGGCCAACAATGGAGCTTGTGGATCGTTTTTGCCAAAGATGGCCTTTAGAGATAAAATAACTGGCCATTATGAAGTTTTAGACGAGTCTAGGAAGGGCATGTAAAACAGAATTTGTGGCTGTAAAATACTCTGGATAATGTTTACCCAAAATGAAAGGGTCAATCATGTGCTCTCTATCGAGTTACTTTTGGAATCATTCTTTGTAGAACCCATTTAGTGTACTGAGGTATTGTAAGGTTCATGCCAAATTCCAATCGGATATCGTAGCTTACAGGTGCGTAATACAAAATAAATTTATGAGAGGTAGACTCTGGTCATATAGTAATCTGATATACCTTTTGTAGAGCTGAAGATAAGTCAAAGGTCGGTGCCCAGGTTTATTGTCTTTCTTTATGTACTTGTCTCCCAATGATAAGTCCTTTACCATTACTTTCGACACATACTGCATGCGAATGATGGGCTGATTCAGATGCTTGACTAACTTTGATATTAGATCCTATGGTGTATGTATGATTCAAGAAATGTGCTTCTTTTTCAGGATAAAATATTATTTTCAGAAGCCCAACCACAAAAGCTGTTGAAAGCTTGTATTATCAACTCTAAATACTCTCTCCACTGACCTTATATAGTCATATAATTCACTTCACTAACCATATTCTTTGAGCTTTTGAAGGCTATTGTATATTATTTCATGGTGACTGTTCACCTTCAATTATTAATAAAGGAACATGTGTTTTCCCTCAAAACAAGTGTTGATAGAATGTTCTTGTGGTCTCTGATGATTATATGCCAGAGTTGACTTGTGTACTGTAGAATGTAATTGTGGAAACTGCTGTCATGTTGTTAGATCAGCTACTGTACTATCTGGTGAAAAAACAAAGTTGTCTGGTAGTTTGTTTTGGTTTTAATTTGGGTCTACAAAGTGGTAAGCGGCAAGATGTAATTTAGCTTGGAATAAAATTATTGAATGTCATTGTTTCTTTGCCTGATTGAGACTGATATTGTTGAATGACAACAACAAGTGCATAAAAGGGTGATTGATGCTTATCCATATAGGCTTTATAAAAATGCGAATATGGAGGGTGCATGCATGTGGGACTCTTTTAGTTTGCTTCTCATACATCCTTCTTCCTTTTCTCATTCGGTTTGCTTTGGAGCAGGGAGAGCCCAGCTTTCATCTTTATGGTTTTATAATGTGTCTTGCTGCAACTGCGGCGAGAGCTTTGAAATCAGTTTTGCAAGGAATACTTCTATCTTCTGAAGGGTAAATTTTAAAAACGTATCTGCAGAAAATATCACGCAATAATTGAGTCCTTGAATTCTGATTCTGAATATATAATTTATTTTGATATTTTTCTGTTTTGGAGCAGGGAAAAGTTGAACTCTATGAATCTGCTACTCTATATGGCACCGATTGCAATCTTTGTGTTGCTTCCTGCAACTTTATTAATGGAGCCAAATGTTCTAAGCATAACCATTGCATTGGCCAGAGAAGATCAGAAAATGATTTTTTATCTTATCGCTAATTCAATTGTAGCTTATTGTGTCAACTTAACAAATTTCTTGGTTACCAAACACACAAGTGCACTGACATTACAGGTGGGTAGTCTCCTTGTCCTTGTTTGATTGAATCTTTTAGTTTTGGAATATCAATGAGATGCCTTTATATTTTTCATCACTAAAAGCAAGGTTTGAAAAAAAGGGGACCTAGTTATGCACTTGAAATTGGCCGTTTGTATGTAGAAAGCTGTTTGAGGTATTTTATTGGAATCCTTTGCTTCGAGTATTTGAGATTAATTGCATCTTGTGTGCTTTTGGTTCATTTGCTTTATATTACGTAGTTGCACAATGTCAAAACTGCTAAATTTGAACCTTTGGGGTAGAACTATTTATTTAACTGCTTGATGATTAAATATCATTATTTGGCAATTGCAATTTATCCATATTTGCTTATGGGTCATCCATAATTCCAACTTTTAAAGAGGAATCAATGTCGATTAAAATGTATATTCTTCTTCCTTATCTCCATCTTGAACGCCAGGTGCTTCATACTATTGATTTCTTTGAGATTTTCTAGGGAGAATGGCAAAAGGATGGATGTTATAACAACCTTCTTGCATGGTGATCTTGATGAAGAGTTGTTTATGAAGCAACCAAAAGGAATTTTTATTCCAGAAAAAGAACAAACTTAAACACAGCTTATATAGCCACTAGCCAATGGGATTGAAAGTTTGACAGATTCAAGATCTTTGAAGCATTTACACAGCCTATTAGTCACTGTTTATTTACCAGCAAAGAGACTGATGGCACCGGAGTCATACTTGCCTTCTAGACTGATGACATGCTATTTGTTGTGAACATAACAGTATTTTGGATGCTCTTAAAAATGATCTAAATTCTACTTTTTCAATGAAAGATTTGGATTCAACTTAGAGTATATTGGGCATGAGAATGAAGAGTGATAGGTAGCAGTTACTGCTCTATATAATTCAAGAAAAGTACATTGAAAAAAGTACTTGAACAATTTACTAAAATTGATGCAAAAGCACTTGGAGTGCCATTCCAGCCATATGTGAAATTATTTAAAGACGTCGGCTCAAAAGATGAACAAACAAGCCATGAAATGAAGGCTGTATCATATGCTTCAGTTTGAGGTTCTTTGGTGTATGCCATGGTTGCTACAAAGTTGGACATCATTCATGTAGTGAAAGATCCTAGTAGATTTGTGGCTGATCTTGATAGGGCACATTGGGATACATCAATGTACTAAAGTTCACTATGTGATATTTCAAAGAAACAAAAAATAAATTCCTATGTTATGGAAAGCTCTTGTTCAAATCACAAAGATTTTGTGATTTAAATAGTAGAAGTGATGTTGATACCCTACAAATTCACTAGTGGAAATGTATTTCGAAGAGGTTATCTGAATCGCACAAACTAGTTGCTTTATTTACTACTACTGATTTAATATGTTTGAACCCATAAGACTTCGAGAGGCCATAGGGTTAGCATGTCTTTGCAATGGTCTTGGTACATGTGAGAACACCAATCCTACATTGCAGCAGCTAGAATGCCATTTTTTGGGCTAAGAATGCCATGTTTCATGCACACACCAAGAACATTGATACTTGGTACGACCTCATCAAAGATATTATTGAGGGTGGACTCATCTCATCGCAAAAGGTAAACACTAGACAAATCTTCTAGATGCTCTCACTAAGTCTCTTTCAAAGGCACAACATCATCATCATGTACAAGTGGTGGGAGTTACATAGCTTAAAGTAGCACCCTTGGCATTTTAAATAGGAGGTTATGTTGGCCTAGATACACAGATTATACCACACATAAGAGGAAAATACACATGAATAAGAGAAGAAGAGAACAAAATACTCAAAGTATGGTTAAAAAAGAAAAAGCTCCAAATAATGATAATACATGTACAAGATAATGATATGCTCCAATTAACTACAATGGAACATAAGGAAACGTACTCACAACTCGAGAATACCAAAAGGAGCAAGTGAAGGGTAAGGGAGTAAGGTATGAAGAGGCTTGGGCTGAATTAGAATTCCAAAGCAACCATAGTTGCTGCTCCTCGCGAACCGGATGGGTTTTCCCATTCGGTTCGAACCTTACGATCCGGTTCGTTCAAGGTAGTTGATTGACTTTTTAGGTATTTCACGGATATAATACATTGGCCATATTAAATGTTTTGATGTATAATGCTGTCAATGTACATACATATACACATACATATCGCACGTATATACTATATAGTAGATATATAAGTTCCCTCAACATTGTAATATATATGTGTAATTTTTTCATGTATCTAGAAACCCTAAGGTACCTTACGAACCTTACCTTGGAGGTAAGATTCGGTTCATGTATCTTACCCGTACCAAACCGTACGAATCTAACCACCTTGAAAGCAACCTCACAATAGAGTGTGAGAGTCCTCCCAAAGTGTATTGAGCATACAAATACTCCAAGCACTCCATAACCTCCAAGGGTATGAGCTACTTGTACTCCAAGAAATAACACCTCCAAGTGTGTGCAAGAGAGACACTTCTCCTCACTCACAAGAGGACATGTGAGAGAAGCACCCTTAGGTGTAGATGTAAGTGTGAAGGATAACTTATAAGCATGAACTTATATAGAAGAGCTAGGTGATTAGCTTTCTTGGAAAGAAGTTCCACAAAGAAGCTTTTAAAGTATGATGTGACATTATGAGAGCATCACTAAGGTTTTACGCAAATTCACTTTTGACTTTTCACAAGGTGATGTGGGTAATAATAGAGACTAGACCAAATTTGTAGGTGTGGAACTTTGATTAGTCTTATGTCCAAGTTTGGTTCACATGGCTTAAATGTGGACATAATTAGAACATGATGTACGTGGGTTGACTTTTTAAGTGGGTTTGACCAAAATTAGTGTTTGATATATGATGGGTGAAATGGTGGGATTGGGATGAACGTTATATATGATTGGATTGTTCTCCTTGAGTACTTCAAGAATATGTCACTCATTTCTCATGCATGAAATGATCATTTTTGACCATTTTTGACAAAGTCTTTGATCTATTTGAACTTTTGTTATATGACCAATCTAATCATAATTGTCTTGAATATCTACAATGATTGGAATATTCTATCATAAAATCATATTAATTAGAATTTCAATGTCCTAATAGCTAAATATCCAACGATTTCCCCCCTAAATTTCGATTGTCTTCGGTTCAAATGATAGAGATTTCTCTCTCCATTGAAAGTAGAAGAAAGAATTGTTGGTTTTTAGGCAGACAATCAATATTGAGGCAGAGAGAAAATAGAGACAAGATGGAGGATAGACAAAATGATGAGAGAGATAAAGGAGCATAGCTTCGCATATTTGCCATACATTCCAAATATGAACTACATGAAATCACAAAGAAGCATATGAATATGCATGATAAAATGTTCTTGCTTCTTCCCTTTTTCATAACTTCACAATCTCCATAACATAAAGATGATCTCCTCCTAGAATTGGTAAGCTTCAAATTGCTGTCCTTCTTGAGATTGATGAAGAACCTCAACCCTAGCTGCATCCCTCGTTGTGGAAGATGAAGTAAACAGAGCTTCACAATGCTTACTTTGCCCTTTCGATTTTGACCAATTTTGATCATTTTGTTGGCCTGATTTGACCAAGGTTGACTTTATATATCTCTGAAATTTTCATGACGAGTTTCAAGCCCCTTGTGGAGGGTTGCAATTTCCAACAATCCCCTCCTAATTTGACAAAAGGACTATATTGTGTTGCGGATAAAGATCCCAAGGACTCTCCTTTTGTATATTTCGACCCTTCTTGGAGATAGCTCTCTTTTAGAGCTTTTCAGACATATTTTTGTTATATTTCTTGGATCCCAAATAGGAGATTTATAGGCATTCACATTATTTTTATGACTTCTGGTCATTGGCCATGTGTGAAAATGCCCAAATGACCTAAAAGTCACTTTTCAATAAAACTTGGTCCCAAAATCTCATAGCTTGAATGGGACTTCTTCAATTTTAGCTTCTCCATCTTCTCCAAATTTTTGCATAGGTTTCTCTCTCTACTTTCTCTCTCCTCAAGTGGGAGCTCACCCCCTTGGTGTTTGGAGTAACTTAGCACACCATCACATAGCTCTCCATAGTCTCTTTCAATGCGTATCAGAGCCTTGAGCTATTCCATCGTGACAAAGTTGCTTCAAACACTTTTCTACTTCAGCTTATGCTAAATTGAAGGCATTTTAGACAAATTTTATTGCGGAGGATTTTTTTGGATTTTGGTTTTTTTTTTATAAATTTCAAAAATGATTAATTTTTGAAATAAATTAATAATTTTTTCTAGTTTTTTCATTTGACATCCTTAGAATGCAAGGATCTCTTCCTCCTCAAACGTGAAAAATCTCTTCGAGATTAAGATGTTTGAGTATATAGGCTTTGATTTGTGGAAAGAATATATTCGGGGCATTCTTTTCCTCGAGGATTATGTAGGTGCCCTTGTGGAGGTGAAGCTAGAGAGCATGGTAGATGATGCATGGACCACTTTGAATAAGAAAGCCATTACATACATTAAAATGGTTGTCTCTAATGAAATTCTTGTGGATGTGAAGGGCTTGATTATTGCTTATGAGCTATGGGAGAAGCTCAAAGACACTTGTGATAACACCACTCTTGTAAATGAGGTACATTTAATCAGGAAACCCCTTAGCATGGAGCTAGATGAGTCAAAATGTGCAGCAAAGCACTTATCATTATTTACAGGTACCCTCTTTCAACTACAGGTTTCAGGTCTACTAGCTTTTGAAGATAAATTGAAAGCCATTTTCTTGCTTATAAAATTGCCGGTCTCTTGCAATTTGCAAAAAATTAGTTGTTTCAATGTCAAACAACCCCAACTTGACCTTTGATGGTATGATGGTCTACTAGCTTTTGAAGACAAACTAAAAGCCATTTTCTTTCTTATAAAATTGCCGATTTCCAGCAATTTGCAAAAAATTAGTTGTTTCATTGTCAAACAACCCCAACTTGATCTTTGATGGTGTGAGGTGTTCTATTTTCAATGAAGAGATTAGAAGGAAAGCAACTCGAGAGGGAAGTGGTTCAACAAATATGGCTAGAGGTAGAATAGAGAAGTGGAAATGCACAAAGAAACAAAAGCAAAAGCAAAGGCAAAGGTGGTGTGACTTGCTACCAATGTGGTAGAAAAGGTCACAAGAAGCTAGATTATGGGTACTACAAATTATAGTTAAAAAGAAAGAAAAACACAGGTGACAAAAAGAAGAAGGACACTGAGAATCAGGCACAAGATAACTATAAGGACAAAGAAAAAGAGAAGGCCGATGTGGCTTCTAGTGCAATCATTGAGGAGTTATTTGATATGGATAATGGAGGACAGTCTATGTGCGACCATATGCATGCTTTCACTCTATGCCATTCACAAGATATATAGATCACTAAGTGATCTTATTGATGCCCTCCTTACTTTGAATGATGTACTTTTAGAGACGTGGACTATGGATTAAGGGGCATCGTTTCATGTGACTCCTATCAAGGAGTGCTTTATGTCCTTCACATGGAAGACATTCTTTGTGTGACCATATCAGCTCATGATGCGTATGTACATGATGCTTCTGTAAGAAAATAAATGCACAACGGAATATAGTAGACAAACTTGAGAGAAAAACGAAGACAAAGATAGACGAAGACTGAGAGATAGATAAATCAAAATCTCAGATTACCAAGAGTAATGCAATTACAACGATGGTGGAGTCCACTTGTGTGCTCCCAATGTGGAGCTTAGATGGCGATCTAGACAAACTCTAGATGAAGGGCTTACTAGTGCGCAATGCTCTGTAAAACTCAACATGGGCCATGCTTATATAGCTTTTACAAGGGGAGTCGGTATAGTTAAATGTAGTTGGGAGATATGAAATAGTCGGCAAAATATATAATTCGATAAGATCTCCATGACGAGAAGTCCTACGGTCTTGGCCCTACAAGCCAGGGGGATAGGGACCCCATAGAAAGGGGCAAGCCCACCTTTGCACTCCCCCCATGAAGTTGGCTCGGAAGTTTATGCCTAACCTAACCTAATGGCTAGGCTCACAAAGATCGTCTATTACCATCAACGGTCACACATAGACATCATTGAACTTTGAATTTAGGGTTCCACAAATGTTCGGGCTGTCACAATGGCTTCTCCTCATAATGGGGGCCTTACAACTTAGAGCACCATGGATCATTTGTGGTCACTTGAGGGTGGAGTATTGAGTATATCTAACAGCTTCTACTTTATTTCATGCACAAGATCTACAAATCACTAAAGATGATCTTATTGATGCTCTACTTACTTTGAATGATGCACTTTCACAAACATGGATTGTGGATTCAGGTTCATCATTTCATGTGACACTTATCAAGGAGTGTTTTGTCAAGAAATCATGGTCATGTTTACTTTGGGAACAATCATGCATGTTCCATTGAAGGTGTCAACAATGTTTGCACTTGTCTTTGGTGATGCAAGCGAGCTGAGTTTGTATAATGTGTGTTATGAATCATGCATAAAAACGAACTTATTATCAGTTGGGCAGATGGATATATATGGATATAGCATTGCCTTTGAAAAAGGCTCTTGGGAGCTAGTGAAAGGCCCAAGGCTGATTGTAAATGGCACTAAGAAATGCACACCTTATTGCTTGCATCGGAAAGCCTTGCTTGGAAATTTTATTGCTTTGGCTTAGACTAATTCTCACATGGAGTTATGGCATAAAAGGCTTGGCCACATGAGCCAAAAGGGGCTTGCCAATATATGTAATTTTGACAAGTTTGATGCGAAAGACATAAAACTTGACTTTTGTAATGCATGTCAATATGGTAAGCAAATAAAGAATTTCTACTACTCTTGGTGTCTCTCGTAAGTATGTTGTGCTTGATCTTGTTCACTCTGATGTTTGTAGCCACCAAATCTATGGGGAGTGCTCTTTACTTTGTTTCTTTTGTTGATGAGCAAGAATGGCCTCACGGATTTTACATTAGATGCTCATGCCATTGTCTTGATGTTCTCTTTGAAGACATTGGTGCTTTAGCATGGGTGAAGCTGATTTTGGCTCAAGTAATGAAGATTGTAACTTTTATGACAATGAAGCCATCCATACTTGCACTTCTTGGGAAATTTAGTGTCATGGACAAAGGAAACCATCCTGAACCTTAGATTCCATGTGAATCCTATATCTCATGATTGGTTCAAAATTAGGAGAAAGCAATGCTTCCATTGCGTCTGAAACGTGCCAAAACCCTAAGATCGACTATCTATTTGTTAAATTCTGACATTCTGAGGTCCTGATCGATTTGCTGACATCATTGATGACATCATCAACTCGCAACCACCCTTGAAAACCTATATAAGGAGGGGTTGGCCACATTCATAATCAGGCTTGCCAATACCAGTCTTGGGAGCTCAAGGAGTCATGATCGCCAAGTAAGTACTCTCCAAGTTCCAGTTCCTGTTCTTGTCTTGTTCCTTGTTCCAGTCTTGTCTAGTCTAGTTTTTGGACAGGATGTCTTGTCCTCTTGTAATCTCGTAGTATGAGATCTTGTCGAGTCCTTTCTTGTATCTAGTTCATCTCGCAGAAGAAAGTTCTTTTAATCAAGATATCTTGTTTCATACTTACGATCCCCGGTTGTGGGATCTCCTGTACCATCTCTAGTTGAGTTACTCATACCTATCAGTCTCGGGTTGTGGGACGTCTTGTATAAATCACATATTCTTGTATCATTTTCCCTATGTGGGTGTTCTTGCAATGAGAAGTATATTTCGGAAATCTTGTCTAGTGTAGCCAGAGAGCACAATCTAGTGCTCTCCTGATATTTAGTGCCAAAGATTTGATAAAATCTGCACAAACTAGATTTGCCTACATGTTTATTATGCTCTCTAATCTACTTGATGAAAGAGTATACAATGGCTTGCGGTCTATGATTGTGTCTCTTGAATACACTATGAAGAAAGTATCTAGGATACAAAAGAAAGAGGATGTTTCTTCCATAGTGTTAAGTGCTTTTTTTTGGAGGAGTGCACGTGAAATTGTTAATGTTTTTGCTCCTATCTTGCATGTTTTGCACTTGGCTGATCGAGAAGGGGCCATTGTGGGGTTCATATATGAGCTCAAAGATAGAATGATAGAGAAAATTGGAAAATTGGATGGTATTGACAATCTGAGACTTAGGAAGTCAAAGCATTATGCTTTGAGAGGTGGAATATGCTATATTCTCCCCTTCATGCTGAAGCATATATTTTGCATCCTATTTGGAGAGAGAGGCATCTTGAGAAGGATGGGGAAGTAAATGATGGTTGGATGGATGTAATTGAAAGATGTACACATAATGATATTGATAAACAAGGTGACGAGTCACATATTTTTAAGACTATGTCTGGCACATTTGGAAGACAACTTGCTAAAGATCCAAAAAGAATGCATCATGGTGTGATGTGGTGGGAGTCCGTTGGGGTGCATACACTCAATTTGCAAGCATTGGCTCTTCGTATTCTCTCACAAGGTACTTGTGCTTCCCCTTGTGAGAGAAATTGGAGCACATTTTCTTTGATTCATGCTAAAAGGAGGATTAAGTTTCTCCCAAAAAATACAAAAAAACTGGTTTATATTCATTGCAAGCTTCTACCAAAAAATCTTTAGCTTGCAATGAAGATAAAAGAGAAGGCTTCTGAAATGCAAGAAGTTACTTTGAAGATGACTGAAAAAGACCAAGACGATGAAAGATTGCTTAAAATGAAAGAGTGTAGAGGGTGAGGAAATTCCCCTCAATTTTATAATCTCTATTACTAAGAGATATGTACATGCAAACGAGGGTCCTTTGTCTACACATGATGGTGATGATGATGATGATTATGATGCTCATGTTGATATTGATATTGATATTGATATTGATATTGATATTGATATTGATATCGATATCGATATCGATATCGATATCGATATCGATATTGATGATGATGATGATGAGGATGATAATGATGATGATGATGATGATGAGGAGGAGGAGGAGGTTGATGATTGATCACTCTCATGTTTTCATCTCTAAGTTAAAAGTTCTAACTCTATTTTCATGATCCCATGGTATGCAACATGCTCTACATAATATGAAATGGTATTTTGGAGTTTGCACTTGTTTTCATATCCTGGTTGTTGCGAACATTTGTTTTATGTATGGTACAAGTTTCAAATTATGTAAATACTTTTGGGAAGTCTTCAAATACTTCAAGAAGGCTCATATTATTAATAAAAGATAGCCAAAATACCACGTGAGTTCTAGAACATGGTGAGTCAAATTAGTGAGTCATAAGGGAGCTATTGTCCTAGTTGAAGGTCGATGTGGCTAGTTTTCAAAGTCCATCAATACTTTGCTTATTTGAGCACTTGAGTCATGTAATATCTCCACCCAAGTGTCTACCACGAATTTAGATGTATTAGGAAGGTTTTAGATTAGGTTCCCATGCTATAAAAGAGGAGAGAAGTCGTGATCTTGTGGGAAGTCCAAGAGAGTCATATGTGTAGCTCTACACTGCTGTAATTTTGTATGCAGAGATTGCAGAGCTTGTATCTCCCTCATTATATATCCAAATTACATGTTTGATAGCTCATTTGAAAGCGCTTAGTGTCTACTTTCATACTATCAATTTTCATAATCATTGGATTTGTGAGCTGAGAGCAGTACTCTCTGCAAGTAGTGTGTTCTCGGGTTCACCCCTGCTGAAGGTCTCCATTAAACCTCAAACTTGCAGAGGTCATATCTCTTTGTGTTTATCCAAATTGAGTGTTCTTTGGCTCATTAGAAAGCTCTTGGCCTCTAGTATATGTGATTAAAACAGTTTTAAAAATTCTGAGTTAATGGAGAAGAGTAAGCTCTGCAAGCATGACTAGTTTTCTATGATGAAGTTTGTGAGAAGGTCAACTTGTTCCTAGGGGGTTCCACCTACTTCCAGCTATATTTTGGAGGTCAATAAACTCCAACATTGGTATCAAAGCAAAGAATTGAAGCTTGGAGAAGGTTATAATACCTTGATGAAGAATTTGAAGCTATGGAGCAGCGATTCATCATCGACACTACACAAAGGTAGAAGGAGATAGCAACGAAGAATCTCAAGCAACATCCAAGCAAAGAAAGGTGCATAAACTTTATTACAAAGGTAAATCTCATACTTCTTCTTATCACACATATCCAAAAGGAGGGTTAAAGGAGGAATTTTAGTATCTACACAATGGGCGATCAACATGCACAAATAGAGAAGCTTGATAAGAACAACTATCAAGCATGGCGATTTAGAATCACAACATACTTGCAAGGTAGAGGCTTGTATGATTTGATTGATGGAACAGATATCAAACCTATGTTACCAGAGGATCCAAATCAACAACAATTCAAGGATTTTAGACTTTGGAATGAAAGAGACAAAAGGGTTATATTCATTTTATCACAAAATATTCAAGATTCAATGGTAGGACATATACAAGATCTAGACACAAATAGAGATGTTTGGCTTGCATTGGAAAGGTTGTATGCTACAGGTACAAGAGCAAGGAAGATTCAACTAAAAAATGAGTTGAATAACATAAAGAAAGATACAAGGACATCGGTCAATGATTACTTGTTGAAGGTTAAAGAGATTGCAGATCAACTAGGATCAATTCAAGCTCATGTGGAGGACGACGACTTGGTTGCAGATACTCTCAACGGACTCAAGGATGATGAGAGATGGAAACCATTCATTACTTGAGTTTATGTTAGAGGAGAATTACCAGACTTTGATCAGCTTGTTGCTCTTACTCACTGTAATGAAATAAAACTTAAGAAAATCTCATCATGATCTAAACTATGAATCCAAGATGATAATCTATCAATGATCCAGACTATGGAACAAGATGTCAATCTGTCAATAATCCAAACTATGGACTAAGATCTCGATGTGTCATATATAATAATCCAAACTATGGATCAAAAGCTCGATCTATCATATATGATAATCCAAACTATGGATCAAAAGCTCGATCTTTCATATATAATATAAAAACTATGAATGAAAATCTCGATCTATCATATATGATAATCCAAACTATGGATCTAAATATTTCCCATACAAAGTAAATCCCAATCCACTATGTGGAACTAAGTCCATCATGCCAAGTAAAGACTTGCTAAGAAAGTATAGCAACTAGTGGAACTACCACCGCCTTCTCAATAATAACATGTAAGATGTTCCAAGTGGATGAAACTTGCTTTATCTTTGACCACCATCTGATCATCACTATGATCAAATCATTCCTAACTAGGAGTGAGGTGTCTCAAGTAAAGTACTATAATAATCTGGCACTCCCAGATATAATGAGAACCATAATGTGAGTCCACTAAATATACTGAAAAATGGTAAGTAGATGTGTGCACACTCATAGCCTACTAGGCTAAGCATCTAGCTCACCTCATACACACTATGTATGAACCATGGCCTATTCTCAAGCATATCAAATAAAGTAGTACGTACTCTATAAATTTCTTCTGAATGCAATTGCCTATTCATAGTTCTTATGTGCAAACCTTGCCTTTCCGCTTCTAGGCTACTTGCCTGCAGACTTGCCTTGTTTGCGATCACATATAGAGTGACTGTCTCAACTGCCCCTCTGTTGTCTAATAATAAGATGATACTAGAAGATCTCTGAACTCCAAATCATATAAAAAATACAATCTCAGAGACTTCTCTCTCATACTATCTGTCCTATACCATCTGTCCTACACCTAGGTAGAATACAAAGTTTGATGTCCCATACCACCAACTTTATACTCCACATAGATGCGTGTATGAAATTAAAGTCGAACACTTCTCTTAAAAATGACAAGAATAACTCGGTGAGTACTCACAACCATAAATAATGTAATAAAAATCATCCAGTGTACTCACAACCATAAATAATGTAATGAAATCATGAAGTGTTCCTGAAGTGTTTCCTTCCCTCGATGGAAAGAAAAGAGTCATTCCTATGACTCTATCACTCATAACTATCTGCAATATCAACTCATCTTGAGTTAAGAATTGAGAAACTATTTAGTAAATGAACTCAACTAGCTTGCATCCAATATCAACTCATGCATCTTGAATCAAATATTGACTCACAATAAATTGGAATTTATACAACTTGTATGAATCCAATTATTTGAAATGAGAACAACTAGCAAAGTTCTCTTGATCCATGCTCTCATGGCACTATAATTATTCTTGAAAATTTTGACAGAGTCTCCTCTGTCCTACTGAGAATGGTCACCAAAAACCAATGCTCAATAAACACATATCTAAGGCATATCTAGCCCATGGTGATCACACCACCTAAAAAAAAAAAATCATAAAAAACCCTGTGAAAAGTCTTTTCCTTTCAACAATGCCTCCTGCATAAACAATTTTCAACAGCAGCAGATTAAATCTGAATTTTAACTAACTTCTACTCATCCAAAATCTATGAAATTCTCGAGTCTGTTGTAGCTTTTCTCAAGCTTTCATTAGGCACAAAAATCACTTGATTTGGATATTTTCTCAGAGTTTTGTGACCATCTTACTAAAATGGTCGAACACTTGACGAGCAACTCTGAGAATGTACAGGGTCATCTTCTTGAAGCCCTTAGACTGATCAAACAAATTTCAAATTTCATTTTCTTTGTGCCCAAATCTAGATCACCTCATCTAGCTTGGTCTCACAAAATTTCAATTCAAAATGACATCAAATACTCATTCAAAAGTATAATTATATCTCTGCTACACCTACGCTTAGATGAGCCTAGAAACACTACTGCTACACTTTTATAATATCTTCTAACTATGAAGATGACTTCCAAAATCCTTGAATTTTGGTTATAGCATATGGTCTATACTAGAGTAGCTTCTCCAACAAAAATTTTTGAAATTAGAGTTTCCAATATGAAAATATCATGTGCTCATCAGTCACATGTACCACTCTTTGAAAAATCCTCGCCAAAGATTAGTCTGAGAAGAATAGATCCTTTGACCTATCAAATGATGTCCAATTACTACCAAATTTTAATAGAATATATCTACTACTATCTACTTTTATTGATATAAGTTTCATAGTATTTGGACATTTGGATCTTCCACAATAACCAAAATACTAAGCCTCTATACCTGCAAAAGTTTAAAAATTTGCAGAGGCTAACTTTTACTCTTTTATTTATATCTCCTAAATGGAGAAACATTTCATCTTGAAATTTTATATACACTATCTGGAAGTATGTAGCTAATGTTAGAAACAAAAATCATTCAATTTGAGTAAATGAGCTAAGAGAACCAATCACCTCTAGGTGATATGGTCTCTGATCATTTCATAAATTCCAAAGACTGTACTTTTATTTGCAGAGATTATTTGACCTTCATATGATCTCTAAAAATAATGAAACTTGGTATGCATAAAGTGCATCTATCAAGCTTTTATTTCCAACAAAAATCATTCCATTTGGATCTACCAATTAAGAGAAATGCCCTTTGTAACAGGCCTATGTCACTTGTTTCAGGCCTCTACATCTACTAACAGCATTTTTAGTGCAGAGGTCATTTGACCTATTTAAAATTCTTCAAATTACTTAAAACTTGGTCAGCTTAAAGAAAAGCCTAAGAGCTACTTGCCATCCAAATTTCAATAAATTTGGGCATTCCCTCAAAGAGTAGCATCCAAATCTCTATGAGGCTGCTACCTCACTAACTATTTGCTCGATCATTTTTTTAAACTTAAAAATGACGAGACATGTTAATCTTTATGATTAAACAAACTTATTCATTATCTTGGATGGATTATGTCATGGAGATATATCCATGCATATAATGATCAACTAGATCAATGCAAACCAAATAATCATCCAAATCATCTCGTTGAAAAATCAACTCTTTACATAGTATCCATCTTTTGGTGAAAGTGAATATCTATGGATTTCATTCTAATTATTGTGCTTCTTGCATATTCATTAACCTCACTGCAAACAATCATATACAAGCACTTAATACTTGTATTGATTATCATAATCATAGCATTCTTGTGCCGACTCGAGATAAGTGTCTATATCAAGTACATATACTCGCATGAAAAACAGTTTATGTGCTCATGCGTTACTAGTCGACAACACATCTTAGTTGCTCTTGATATATATACCTTATCTTTTACTTTCTAAAGGCATAATTAGCCTATGCTTGGTACCTCAATCACATACCTCATGCTCACCCTAACCAGTCGTGGTGATACATAAAAGTGATCTTCTATAAAGAGAAAATGCATCATGCATTTCAACTTTCTAACAATCATATCGTCTATGCATACATGCATTCACTCATGCATTTTATTCTCTACTTCAATAAAATTATATGCTTTTAGCTATGCTAACAGAAGACTTTCTCTCTCGCACAACACAACATCACTCTAGTTCTCACATGGCATATAACGCCATGTGGCTACAAAATTTCCGGCAGCATTTCACCAAGAAAATGAAGCCTGAAAAAAATAATAATAGTCTTTACAATGATAGGCATTCGCCTAGTGGTTGGCAAACCACTCTCTCTCTCTACTCCAAAAACCTGCAAATAAGAAACTTTGCCAAAATGTGTTGTTGGGCATTACACGCCCTCATAACCATGTCTTTTTTTCTGCTTTCAATACCTGCAAAAGATTCTAAAACACACAAACAAGATCTACGCACGCTTTTATGAATTAACATTGGTTAATGTAACTTTATGTGCATAGATAAACTCATGTGAAAACTAGCTTTCATGCACATTCCAATATTGATTTCTTAAAACTGGAAGAGAATACGATGCAAAATTGTAAACTTTGATGCGAGAGACATTCAAATGAATGTATATGAGAGCAAAAATTTAATGCAAATGTATGAAAAACAATTCTTTTCTATCCAAAATGGTTCAAAATATTACTAAAAACCCCTAATTATCATAATTGGAAACTCAATTCACTCCAAAAAGAGTTTCTCGATAGTCAACAGCCATCTAAAAGCTTGTGCAGAGATGGCTTCCAATGGTCCAAATATGGATTATGACCGGTCAAAAGAAAGGTCTTGAAGTGTAGAATCTATACTAAGTTGAATTTCTTGATTTGGATCTTCCATTATGAAGTTATGGCCAAAACAAGGAAGCTAGGTGAGTGGACAGCATACCTCCTTGAAGAAGTATGCAGATAATTAAATGCTCTCTACAGGTGGTTTTTGATTATCTAATGATAGCTTCCAACCACTCATTGGAAAGCTCTTGAAGTCTACTTCCTATAGCAAGTGAAATCATCCAATTTGGATATCATATGAGAGAGTTATGGCCATTTAAATGGAGGTAGGTATACTAATCTTGCTTTTTCTCTCTTTCTTTACTTTTCTCTCTCTTTCTAATCTTCTTAGTCTCTCTTTAATCTTCATTTTAATCTTCTCTCTTCCTCTTTGCTCATCCATTTCTTGCTCCTTCATATTCATTTATCACTTTCTCTCTACCTCTCTTTTTTCTTTTCTGTCATCTCTTTCTCTATCTTTCTCTCTCTCTCTCTCCATCTCTTTCTTTTGTTTTTTCTCTCTCTCTCTTGGCTTCTCTCTTTCTATCTCTCTCTTTGTTTCTTTTATCTTTCTTATCCTCTCTTCTTCATTCTCTTCTTCTCTCTCTATCTCTTTCTTTAATTCTTTATTTTTTTTCTTTTCTTCTTCTCCTTCTCCTTCTCTCTCTTTCCTTCTTCTCTTTCTCCTTCTCTTTCTTTCTTTCTCTCTCTTTCCTTATTCTTTTTTTCCTTCTCTCTTTCTTTCTTCTCTTTATTTCTACTTCTCTCTATTTATTTATCTCTTTTTTTATCTCTTTTTCTCTTTACTCTCCGTCGTTCTGATCCACAGCAGCGCGTCATATCATACTATGCGTCTGCGAACTGTTCTACATCAAGGAATATAGATGGGTTGGCTGGAGTACTCACCTCTCAACTTGAGGTCGAAGGTTCAAAACCTCCCTCTTGCAGCCCATAGTCGAAGTACATGTTTGGTCGATTGCTTGTGAAAATCGCCATCTCCGTGGCCTTCACATAAAGTTGTTCTCTCCCTTTTTGTTCCGCGATCTCCACCATGCAAGGTTGCTCACAGTTTGAGCTCCATGCGAACGTCCCTCCATGGCTGCTCGTATTCTTTTTTTCACCGACGATGAAGATGCCCAAAATTAGCATTGAATCTTGCCATAAGTCACCAAAAGAAGCTCTTTCTTCCATCTCTCGAAGGTCTCTCTCCCACAGGCTCTGATACCAAATGTGAGAAGTGGAGAATGACATGTCTGGGACTCACCTCCCAGCCTATTTATAGCCCTTGCCTAGTCACCATCTAGAGTTCTCTCTAAGGCCCCTCTACTCATCTGGTCATCATGAGTAGGCACCTCGTATGAACTCTCTGAATTTTGGCCTTGGCTATTCCCCGAGCAAGGAACTTCTCGTTCTTCCAAGCATGTACATCTCTGGAATATAACAAGATGAATCTAAATGGCTCTACTTCAAATAAAAAAGGATCTCAAGGACAAGCTCTTTATGTAGGATCATCAAGAGATGGAAACAGAGGAAGAAGAGGTTCAAATAGAGGTCGAGGAAGAAGGAGCGATGATCAAGGGACTTCAAGTGGCTTCTTCAACACAAGAGGAAGAGGAAAATCAAGCGCTAGAGGTACGAGAGGCTACTACAACTATAATCAAAGACAAAGGAGTGAAGATAACAACAATTGCTATATATGTGCAAGGTATGGACACTATGCCAAAGATTGCTATCAAAATGAAAATAATCAAAGTGGTAATCGAAGAGGAGGCTATTCAAGAAGAGGTAAACAATAAGGAAATTATGCAGTTGAAGGTAAAAGTGATGATTATGATTCTATTCTTATGATGAATGTAGAAACTAAGATGAATTGCAATAGTGATGTATGGTATGTAGATAGTGGTTGCTCTAACCATATGTCACATGATGCTTCATGGTTTTCTAATATGCATAATCCTTAATGTAAAGGTCATGTTGATGTAAGAAAATAACAGCATAGCGGAATAGACCTGTAGACAGAGTTGAGAAGGGGGGGAAAAAAAAAAAAAAAAAAAAAAAAAAAAAAAAACGCAGACAAAGATAGATGCAGACGGAGAGATAGAGAACTCAAATTCTCAGATTGCCGAGCGTAATGCAGTTACAATGATGGTGCTGTCCACCCGTGCGCTCCCACTGTGGAGCTTAGATGGCGATCTAGACAGACTCTAGATGAAGGGCTTACTAATGCGCAATGCTATGTAAAGCTCAACCTGGGCCGTGCTTATATAGCTTTTACAAGGCGGTTCGGTATAGATAAACATAGTCGGGAGTTACAAAATAGTCAGTAAAATATATGATCCGACAGTATCTCCACGACCAGAAGTCCTACCATCTCGGCCCTACGGGCCGGGGGGATAGGCCCCCCGGACCTCGTAGAAGGGGGCAAGCCCCCCTCTGCACTCCCCCCATTAAGGTTCTATGGGGAAACCGCGCGACGCCACATGGCCTTTATTTTCACCTTAAATGCCAACCCAATGGCCTGGAAGTTTATGCCCTACCTAACCTAATGGCTAGGCTCACAAAGATCATCTATAACCATCAATGGTCACACATAGACCTCATCTAACTTGGAAGTTAGGGTTCCACAAATGTCCGGGCTCTCATAATGGCTTCTCCTCATAATGGGGGCCTTACAACTTAGAGCACCATGGATCATTTGTGGTCACATGCGGGTGGAGTATTGAGCATATCTAACACCCCCCTCAATGTCCACCCGATGGTGAACTACCTCCTTGGTCCAATCCCAAGCTTTGGAAAGCGTCGAAGAAGTTGCTCTCTCCCAAGAGCCTTGGTGAAGACGTTTGCTCCATTTTCTTCAGTATGACAATAAGTTATCTCCACAATCCCGTCCTCAATCAACTCACGCACATAGTGATACTGGATTTCTATGTGCTTGGTACGTGCATGGAAAACAAGATTTTTGGCGATGGCCATGTAACTTTGGTTTTCACACTTCAACTCTGTAGCCTCCTGTCCTTGTATTCCTATGTGCCATAGGATCCTCCTCAACCATACTGCTTCATATGCTTCAACGCATGCAGCTTTGTACTCAGCTTCAGTAGAAGATAATGCTAGAGTCGGTTGCTTCTTACTGATCCAAGAGAAAATCCCTGATCCTAAAGAAAAGCAATATCTAGAAACTGATTTTTTGGTATCAATATCTCCTTCCCAATTTGAGTCACAGTATCCAACCAGAGATGATCCTTCTTCATAAAGAATACCATAATCAGTAGTTCCTTTCACATACCTGAGTATCCGCATGCTTGCCTTCCAATGAGTTTGGCAAGGCTTATTAGAGAACCTGCTTACTACTCCAACAACATAAGAGATGTCTGATCTGCTATTGCACAAGTAGATTAGACTTCCAACTAATTTCCTGTATCTTCCAATATCCACTGGAGGTGAAGTATCTTCGATAGATAATTTTGTGTTGACCTCCATAGGTGTAGAAATTTCCTTGCAATCTTCCATGTCGAATGCCTTCAATATTTGTCTTGCATACTTTTGTTGAGAGATGAAAATCTTCCCTGGTTCCTGCCAAACTTCCAAGACCTAAGCAATAATGCATTAAGCCCAAGTCTTCCATTTCAAATTCTGAACTCAGGGCAACTTTTGTTTGTTGAAGAAGAGCATCATCATTTCCTGTAATCACAAGGTCATCTACATAGAGTACAAGCACAATTGTCTTCCCTCCTCTCTTTAGAACATACAAGTTAGCATCAGAAGCACATCTTTTGAAACCTAAGTCCAAGAGATACTTATCTATCCGCTGGTACCATGCTCTAGGGGCTTGTTTTAGCCCATATAATGCCTTCTTCAGCTTACATACCTTGTTTTCTGAATCGAGAGCCTCAAACCCTGGTGGCTGAGACACATATACCTCCTCCTTGAGGTCTCCATTCAGGAACGCTGACTTGACGTCCATGTGATAGACTGGCCAACGCTTATGTGCAGCCACAGCTAGTACTACTCAGATAGTAGTCATTCTTGCAGTTGGGGCAAATGATTCACAAAAGTCAATGCCTTCAACTTGTGAGTAGCCCTGTGCAACAAGTCTTGCTTTTATTTTTCTAGAGTACCATCAGCCTTGTACTTAGCTTCCAAACCCACTTGGTGCGAATGACTTTACGCTTAGGGGGTCGATCCACTAGCTCCCAAGTTCCATTCTTCATGATATTGTTGTATTCTGTTTGCATGGCAGCCCTCCAATTCGGATCAGGGAGTGCCTCTTCCACATTGCTTGGTTCCTTTGCTTCTTCTTGAATGAGATCAGCCATCAAGGCTGTGTTTACAATATGGGCGCTTGCCCGTCTCTGTTCCTCTATTCTCTGTGATGGCCTCGGTCCATTTGCAACCTGTTCTAGTGACTGTGGGATGGGGTTTGCAGAATCATAGAGCTGCCTCACCCAACGTGGCAATGGCTTTTCCACTTGGGTGTCCGCAGGTTGGTGACTTTGAGACTCATCATCTGAAGATGATGCTTCCTTCTCTTGTGTAGAAGGGATAGCTCTTGGGCCAGGTTCATAGTGGATTGCCCCTTCGCCTGATGATAAAGTGGAAGCTCTTTTTTCCTCCTCCACTGCATGTGGTTGCTCCTCCTTGAACACCACATCACGACTCGCCATGATCTTCTTAGCCTCAGGGTCATAAAGCTTATAAGCCTTCTTATCTTCGCTGTATCCCAGGAAGATACATTTGATGCTTTTTGGTTGAAGCTTGTTTCTCTCCCTATCTGGAACATGTACATAACATTCACTTCCAAATACTTTGAAATGGGAAACAGAAGGCTTTTTACTAGTGTAGGCTTCTTGTGGAGTCTTTCCATCAAGTGCCTTGGTGTAGCTTCGATTCAAGATGTAGACAGCAATGTTGACAGCCTCTGCCCAAAATTGATTAGGCAAACCCTTTCCTTTCAACATGCACCTTGCCATCTCCATGATGGTTCAATTCCGGCGTTCTGCAACACCATTCTGTTGAGGACTATGTGCGACTGTGAGTTGATGCTTGATTCCCTTACTCTTGCAGAAATCTTCAAACTCTATTGATGTGAACTCACCACCACCGTCTGTCCTGAATTTCTTCATCTTCTTCCCTGTTTCAGTTTCAACAAACTGAAGCCATTCTTTAAACTTACCAAAAGCTTGAGCCTTATCGCGAAGGAAGTACACCCACATCTTCTTGCTATAGTCATCGACAAGTAACATGAAGTAGGAAGATCCGCCCAAGGCCTGTGTAGGCATTTTTCCGCACAAGTCAGCATGCACCAACTCTAGAGGATAGCTTGCCCTGTTCTTGCTTTCTTGTGGAAATGCCTTCCTCTGTTGTTTGCCCATCATGCAAGCTTCACATGGTTCCTTCATTTTTGCAATCGATGGTAGGTGTGCAACCATACCTCTGCGTTGCATCTCCTTCAGTACAGGGTATCCAATGTGGCCGAATCTCTCATGCCATAGCTTACTTGTGCCCACGTTTGTAGTGGCTGTAAGAGCACACAACTCATATAGGTTGTTCCTCCTTATGCCGGTCCCAACAATGTTGTTGTTACCGTCCATAATCTTAGCTGCTGTCTTACTGAAAGATACTTGATGACCTTGATCAGTTATAGAGGCTATTGAAAGTAGATTTCCTTTTATTTGTGGAACATACAACACATTTGAAAGCTTTCTGATATCACCATTAGAGTTAATGAAAGAAACCGTATCTTCGCCCTCTGCAAGACATCTTGCATTGTTTCCTACCTTTACTGTGATGGGTTCCTTTAGAGGCTGTAAGGAACTGTAAAGGTCTTTTTTACTCGTCATGTGACGAGATGCACCACTGTCCAACACCCATGAGTCATCTGTTCCTGAATCTTCAGCCGAGGAGCACACCTCCTCTATCGTAACAAACAACTCAAGCTCTTTTTCTGCTGTGTTGGAAGACTCCTTGCCCTTGCCACCTTTTGAAGAGCCACTCTTCTCTTCTGCCTTCTTGATGCGACAGTCTTGGATTCTGTGTCCCTTCTTCTTGCAGTGGAAACACTCTCCCTTGAACTTCTTTTTGTCGTTCTTCTTTTTGTCTCCATCTTTTGAAGAGTCTGTTTTGCCTCCTTTGGCATTTGCTGTGAATGCAGCATCTCCTTTGCTACCACCACTCCTTGCCTCGAGCCGCAGCTCATCCTCCATGAGTAAGGCATTGAATTCTTCAAAAGTTAGTGGTTGAGGTCTGATTTGAGTGTTAAGAGCAATTACTATACCATCAAACTTAGGTGGACAGATTCGAAGACAACGTCGAGCTAGCTCTTCACTTGACTTTTGAACACCTTCTCCTTCCATTGATCTCGTAGATTCTTTATGCGAGTGATAAACACCTCTGTAGTCTCCCCATCAGCAAACCGTTCTGCTCCAAGCTGATTCTCCAAGTTCTGAATCCGTGTCTGATTACGAGTTTCATATTGATTTCTCAATATGTTCCATGCTTCACATGCCTTCGTAGTATGCTGAATGAGAGTCAGAACACTATCAGAAGTACTTGTAACAAGAGCACAGAGTGCATCTGCATTTCTACGTTTCCAAGCACGTAGAAGATCAACATCAGGAGGAATCATTCGATCAGGATTATTTGGATCAGGTCTTTCTTGGGGCTCATGATCAGTCCCAAGAACAGTCTCCAAAAGCTCATACAAATCAAGAATAGAAGTGATTTTGAACTTCCACAGGGTGTAGTTCGTACCATCAAGTTTACCTTCTGTGAAGGCTGGTGGCCGTATCCGCAACGTTGGGATGACCGGCATCACTGCTGCTCCTGCTTGTGCGCCACCTACTCTTGTTGATGAACCACCTTGGCCCCCAGTCGTAGATGATGACGCACCGCTTGACATCTCTCTTTTGTTGTTCAGACCTCTGCAACCTCTGCGTTTCTGCTTCTGCACCACTCAGAGCCTCCTGAGCTCTGATACCATGTAAGAAAATAACAGCACAACGGAATAGACCTGTAGACAGAGTTGAGAGAGAGAAAAAAAAAAAAAAAAAAAAAAACGCAGACAAAGATAGACGTAGACGGAGAGATAGAGAACTCAAATTCTCAGATTGCCGAGCGTAATGCAGTTACAATGATGGTGCTGTCCACCCGTGCGCTCCCACTGTGGAGCTTAGATGGAGATCTAGACAGACTCTAGATGAAGGGCTTACTAGTGCACAATGCTATGTAAAGCTCAATCTGGGCCGTGCTTATATAGCTTTTACAAGGCGGTTCGGTATAGATAAACATAGTCGGGAGATACAAAATAGTCAGTAAAATATATGATCCGACAGTATCTCCACGACCAGAAGTCCTACCGTCTCCGCCCTACGGGCCGGGGGGATAGGCCCCCCGGACCCCGAAGAAGGGGGCAAGCCTCCCTCTGCACTCCCCCCATTAAGGTTCTATGGGGAAACCGCACGACGCCATAGGGCCTTTATTTTCACCTTAAATGCCAACCCAATGGCCTGGAAGTTTATGCCCTACCTAACCTAATGGCTAGGCTCACAAAGATCATCTATAACCATCAATGGTCACACATAGACCTCATCTAACTTGGAAGTTAGGGTTCCACAAATGTCCGGGCTCTCATAATGGCTTCTCCTCATAATGGGGGCCTTACAACTTAGAGCACCATGGATCATTTGTGGTCACATGAGGGTGGAGTATTGAGCATATCTAACAGTTGAAACAGGAGATGATACAACACATAAGATTATGCAAGTTTGAGATGTTTTTATGCAGGATAAGAGGAAGACAAATTGCTTGAAGGATGTACTTTATGTGCCAATGATCACTAAGAATTTGATGTCAGTTGGCCAAATGGTAGAAAAAGGTTTGCAAATAAGATTTAATTATGCAGGTTGCTTCATTGAGGATCCAAAGCAAAGGAGGTTAATTGCTAGAGGTAAAAAACAAGGTAGATTGTTTACATTCAAGGTAAACCCAAATCATACAAACTATTTCTCTTATGGTATGCATAGAATAGCAGAGCTTGATCTATGGCACAAAAGGATTGGACACATGAATGTACACAGGTTAAAGGAGCTATCAAAGAAGAGGATTATTGAAGGATTACTTGATCTTACTAAGCAACATATGGTGCATCTTTGTGAAGCATGTCAAATGGGTAAGCAGAGTAGACATCCTTTCAAGCATTCAAGCTATGTAAGCTATGTAAGTAGTGGATTGCTAGATCTTATACACATGGATGTATGGGGTCCTACTAAAGAGGAATCCTTGGTTGGTAATAAGTACTATGTATCATTCATTGATGATCATAGTAGAATGACATTTGTGTATTTCATTAAACATAAGAGTGAAGTATTTGATTGTTTCAAAAATTTTAAATCATTTGTCGAGAAGCAAACAGGAAGATATGTTAAGAAGCTAAGATCTGATGAAGGAGGAGAGTATTTCTCTCAAGCTTTTACTAATTTTTTGTATGATGAAGGTATCAAAAGAGAAGTTACATGCAGGTATACTCCACGACAAAATGGAGTCGCAGAAAGAAGAAACAGAATCATAGCAAAAGCATCTAGAAGCATGCTAAATGATATGTGTTTGCCTAATTTTTTTTGGGCTTAAGCTGTTAGCATAAGTGTGTACATTATGAATAGAGTACCTACTGCTTGAGTTCATCATTTAACACCATATGAGGTATGGCATGGAAGGAAACCAAGTGTAAGTCATTTGAAAGTATTTGGTTGTGTATGTTATGTACATGTACCTAGTGAAGTGAGATCAAAACTTGATGTGAAATCAGAAAAGTGTATATTTATTGGTAATACAGATACTCAAAGAGGATATAGATGTTATAATCCTCATACCAATAAGGTGGTTGTTACAAGAGATGTAAACTTTGATGAATCACTTTCATGGTATGTAGATAAGAAAAGTTTGCAGGTCATAAATGGAGATGAAGAAGATACAGATGAAGGAGATGAGCACTCACCTCAGCCTATAAGAAGTTTTAAGTGATGAGAAAAGTGGTTTGGATGAAAAAAGAGAGCTACCTTTCAATGGAAGATTAAGGCAAGAGTCACCTCCAAGTGTTAAAAGTAAAGGTAAACTCAAACTTGTTGAAGTTAATGATGAAGGAGAGGAAATTAGTGATGTATGTGAGTATGGAGAATCATCAAAGGTTCCTAATAAGAAAGGAAGAGCATCTGCATTGGAGGTAAGAAGAACTTTAAGAGTGAGTAAGCAACCTCAAAGGTATGCTTATGAATCTTTTATGAATACTCATTATGCTTTTATGACAAAAGTTGAGCAGGAAAATGAACCCACATGTTATGATGAGGCAAAGGGAGATGAAAAGTGGGAGAAAGCAATGAGAGAAGAAATGGAAGCACTACAGGATAACAAGACTTGGAATTTAGTTCCAAAGACACCAAAACAAAAGGTAATTGGTTATAAGTGGTTTTTTAAGATTAAAAGAAATAGTGATGGTAGTGTGTCAAGATATAAGGCTAACCTTGTAGCAAAAGGATATAATCAAACTCAAGGATTGGACTATGAGGAAACATTTAGTCAAGTAGCAAACATGGCAACAGTGAGAACTTTGTTGGCTTTAGCTGCAAGTAAAAGGTGGAATATATATCAACTCGATATAAAGAATGCCTTTCTTAATGGTGAGTTAAGTGAAGAAGTGTATATGTCACAACCAGATGGTTATGTGGATGCAAAATGTCCTAATCATGTATGCAGGTTAAAGAAGGCATTGTATGGTCTTAAACAGACACCAAGGGCATGGAATGCAAGGTTGGTAAAGTATCTTATGCTGCAAGGATACAAAGCGAGTCATGCTGATCCTTCACTTTATGTAAAACATGTAGATGACATGTGTGTCTATGTATGCATTTATGTGGATGACTTGTTGATTACAGGGAATGATGCAAAAGCAATTGAAGAGATAAAAGGTAATTTGGGAAAGGAATTTAAAATTTCAGATATGATGGATGATCCTGTTCCTCTCTGAACGAGAGAGGGTAATGTAGGGGGAAGAGAGGTCATATTGAAAAGGGGGGAGATCAATAATGCTCATGCCATGATCTTCCAACCATCGGTAGCTCTGTGCATACCATACTCTCTCATGCCCTGTCTCTGCCAAATGTCTAGAGCTCTCAAATGCAAGCCTGGTGAGTGGACTGGTGGGGAGCTTGCTGACTCTCAGAATAAAGGTCACCAGCTCGAAGAGGGCCTCCACTAGCATCGGAGGTGTGCCAAGCTCGGCTCGTATAATGTCATGTGGAACGGAGGGCTTGCTGCGGAGCAAACGTGAGATCATGGTGACCTGCTGCCCCTCATTCCGCGTCCACATTGCCTTCGTGATTCCTGGTGCCCATACTGCCGTTGCATACATCAATGCGGGTGTCACTACAGTATCAAAGAGCCACCCCTTAGTCCAGGGCTCTAGAAAATGTGTTTGAAAGCATCCCCTCTCCAGTCCAGCAAGCGCCGCATAGCCTCGCGTCAATCTATATGTCGCTCCATGTGCCATGGAGAATACCTCTATCCTGCCCAAGAAGGTGACACCTAAATAGACGTAGGAGTCCACTACCTCTATGAGTCCTCTGGCTTCGGTGAAGGAGGCGCGATGGCGTAGTGTCCTCGAGGTGTGGAAGATCATGACCTTTGTCTTGCCAAGGTTCACTATGAGTCCTCTCTCCATGCAGAAGGTATCGAGCGCCTGTAAATGTGATTGTAGCCCCTCCTGTGACTCTAAAAGCAAGACAATGTCATCACATATAATAGGATGTGTACTGGCATACCTCTGAGGTCTCCTCCTAGCCCTCCTGCTCGTTGTATATACTCCGTGATCTCGTCGATGTAGAGATCGAAGAGAGTGGGTGAGAGAGGGCAACCTTGTTTCACACCAATGGTGCTAACAAGGCTGTCTGATAGGCCCCCATGGAAGCGCACCTTGCCTGTGACTCGTGTATACAAAGCATGGATGGCCCATAGCATGTCTGATGCTAGTTGTAACTCCTGGAGTCTTTGTAATAGTCTCTCTTGAGGGACCATGTCGAAGGCTTTGCGGAAATCTACAAAGCAACAGTATAGTCTCCGCTTCCTCGCCTTCGCGCTTTCAATCAAGCAACGAAGTACGAAGATGTGGTCGATGGTGGAGAAAGTGCGGCGGAAGCTTGCCTTGCCGGGTGCTCTGATCCGAGCTTCCTCAGCGTGTGGACTGAGCTCTGCCTCTAGTACTGCCCCATAGATCTTGGCTAGGATGTGGCCTATCATAATAGTCCTATAGTTCCCCGGGTCCTTCATATCGCTGGACTTATGGATAGGCACAATTGTATGCATAGTCCACAAGTCATGTAACCCCTCAACCACAACACGGTTGAATAGGTGGGTCATCAGGTGGGAAACTACATCGATTGCGTATATGAAGTGCTCGCCTTGTAGTCTCGTGTGGTCTGCTGAACGGCCATGCTGTAGCCTATGGATGGCTTGTCGTACCATGCCTTCCGTGAATAGGGTGGATGTCAGAGGACGCGGTGTGGCAGGGGTTGGCAATGGGGGCTGTCCTTGGACGTCATATAACCTCTGGGCATAGGTGTGCCAAGTCTGAGGGTTTGCTGTGGGTGTAGGTGGGTGTGGCTCACGTAGGGCCCTCCATGCGGTGGCACTATCCCTACTCGTGAGAAGGTCAAACATCTCTGCCTCTTGTCGCTTCTCGAAATCTCGCCGCTTCCGGTGTGTGAGAGCTCGCATCTGTCGATGTGCCTCCCTCGCCGTGATGGATCCCAGGATACTCTCTGCTCTGAAATGTTGGTATAGTCGTCTACACTTCTCATCGTATCATCTATTCTGGGGTGTATGCCCCAGCTCTGTCGAATGTGCGGTGCTGTGGGCGGTGTATGGGAAGCTGGGCGGTGATGGTGTCCAATGGGCAGAGGGGTCGAGGGAGTAGATGCGCTCTCGAACATGGGAGCTATAAATATGTGCTAGCTCATGTCTAAAGTGAATGGTTGTATGGGCATGTGGATGTATGGTGGCTGGGTGGGATATGCATGGTGAGCCGCGTATGGATAGGGCGAGATATGTATGATCAGCTCCAATCGGTATGGGTGGGATGGTGAATGAGGTGATGGGATGTGTCTCCTCTGGGGGTCTAATAACATAGTCTACCACGTCGCCTCCATGCGGTGACGTGGGTGGAATATAGGTGAGACCACCCGAGGTGGGCTAGGTCGCCATCCCATTATAGATAATGAGACGGTGTGCTTCTCCCATCTGGAGTAGGTGTCGGCCGTATAAGGTGGGTATGGCGGTGTTGGTTGAGGCTCTGAGTGTAGACATATCCTCCATGGTGCGGAGCATCTCGGGGTCGTCAAAGTCGTAGATATCACACTGGTGGCTCTGAGTGCGGGCATTGAAGTCTCCTACAAGGAAGGCTTCGCCCATCCTGATATACTCCATAATGGTATCACTGAGGTAGTCATATGGTGATGGGGTGTCTGGTCCCTCCCCCTCTGAGGGTGTGTCGGGGGTATGTGTGAAGCGCGAGCCGATGGGTGCAATATAGCATACGACGAAATACGTTGCTCTCCTCTAATAGCTGGAGGCGTATCCACATGAAACCTTCCTCTAGGTCTCCGGCTACCACTTGTACCCTCTGTTGTAGCGACTGTCTATAGAGCACTGAAACTCCTCCCGATCCTCGTGTGGTGTGCTGTCGCATCTGTCCACGGTGAGCTGACTCCCACCTATAGCCCTCAATCCTCGGTAGGCTCCTCCCCGGGCTCTCGTGTGTCCCTGTCAAGAAGATCATGTTTCTGCCCTCCATCACCTCCTCGAGGCGCCCTGGATGTGTCCACAAAGATCCATTGCAGTTCTAGACTGCAAAGCGCACCTCCTGCTGGGATGTCTCATAGGCCGCGAATCTCTAGTCAATGGGTCATCCATTGATGATGACATGACCGTCTCTATATAGGGCACAATGTCCCTCCCGTCAGGCCTGGAGGACACGCGGCATGCATGCACGTTTATGCTCTACCTGCATCCGTGTGAGGTCGTCATCCAAATAGATTAGGGTGCCTAGTGTACTGCGTAGTACAACTCGTGGTCTGAGGAAGTCTCTCCTCTCTGCCTCATCCGAGAATTGAAGGATAAGTGCTCTTCTCCGTGTGGTGTCTCGTCCTGCTCTCTAGGCTCTGGTGAAAGGGAGAGGCTCATCCGTGCTGTATCCAAGTAGTGTGCACAAGCGACGGCTGTCCTGCTCTGGTGATCCATCTGTCTTTGTGGTGGTGTGTACTATGTGGATCTCCTCATGGTGGTTGTTCTTCTTTGCCTCTTGTCGTAGTTTTTTTTCGAAACCCTTGACCCATCCATCTTTTTTAGTCTCAAGCTCGCTCTGAACCACCTCTATGCACTCCTTGATAGTCACACGGATGTCCTCTAGCTGTGGGGCGATCTCCGCCTCCTCACGTATGTTGTCCAATTTCGTCCTCGTATTAATAAGCCCAACATGCATCTCCTGATCCCGTGAGTGCTTCTTGTGGATAGCAAGAAGCTCTTCCCGGAGGGACTCGTTTTCCTTCTCCAAGGTTGCTACCTTGGCTTTGAGGGCGATGATTCTGCAGGTAACCCTGTGCAGGCTAGAATCTCCTTTCTTATGTTTCCCTATCAACTTTCGGAGGTTATGCTCTAAAGTGGCCAGCTGTTCTTCCAACTTGGGAGCCATGGGGGGGGGAGAGAGAGAGAGAAAGAAAGAAAGAAAGGCTTTAACCTCTATTAGAGGCGAAAATCGGCCTATGAAACAAAACATATACATCAATATGATCTAATCCACTGTGGTCCCAAAAGGAAAATAAAGTATGAGTACAAAAAACGGGTATATAAGGAGTGGATAATAACTGGCAGAGAGAGAGAGAGAGAGAGAGAGAGAGAGAGAGAGAGAGAGAGAGAGAGAGAGAGAGAGAGAGAGAGAGAGAGAGAGAGAGAGAGAGAGAGAGAGAGAGAGAGAGAGAGAGAGAGAGAGAGAGAGAAAGAAAGAAAGGTATATTAACGTCTTCCAAAGGCCAAACTTGGCCTATGAGACAAAATCCTATACAACTGTGGTAATCTCTGTGTAGCAATGGAAAGGAAAAAAAATACTCGCTACACAAAACTGTGTAGGCGGAAAACAGCAAAGGATGGTGGTACCTGTAACGAGGAGGTAGTGGGAATAAAATAATGGTGCTGGTGCCTGGGGGGGGGGAGAGAGAGAGAGAGAGAGAGAGAGAGAGAGAGAGAGAGAGAGAGAGAGAGAGAGAGAGAGAGAGAGAGAGAGAGAGAGAGAGAGAGAGAGAGAGAGAGAGAGAGAGAGAGAGAGAGAGAGAGAGAGAGAGAGAGAGAGAGAGAGAGAGAGAGAGAGAGAGAGAGAGAGAGAGAGAGTGTGCTTTTACGTCTATTAGGAGGCCGAACTAGGCCTATGAGACAAAACGATGTACATGGGTGTATCTTCTATCTATCAGAGAAGATAAAAGTGCTGAAAAAAAAAAAAAAACTGGTAAAGCTGATACATATCTCCGTGATATGCATGTGGAGATACCCATGAAAGTTGGGGGGGGGGGGGGGGTGTATGGAGTGCGATATCTATGATAGTCTATATGCAAAGGGGTAGTACAACAAGCATGAGAATGCATCTGAAAAAGACTAACTAGCTCTATCCTCTGCTAGTGGGCGGGTGTAAGATGTGATACATAGGTGGAGGTGGAGTCAGGGCCATCGTGATAGCTGTAGCGGGATCAGCCATCATCTGGAATCGTCTCTCCTCTATGGTGCGATGGTGACGAGCCTGGATCTCTGCAATCTGATGTCGGTGAAGTCTCGGGGTCCGATATCCTCTAGCACGGGGTCGTCTCCTAGCTCGAGAAGTCTGAGCCTGCTGAAGAGTCACCCCTCTCGGTGTGTGGGCTGAAGGGGGGAGGGCTGCACCATGTCGTGGAATAAAGAACTCAGTGAGCTGACTCTGTCTCCCTCCTGTATGGGCTGCTACAGTGGGCTGGAGTAGGGAATCTCTGTGACTCTGTATCTCTAGTAGGAATCGCCCGAGCTGTCGCTGGTCTGATCTCTCGGAGGGTGGGCTGCCCTGTAAATAGAGTCCTGTATCTGCCTCTGATGCCATCATATGCACTACATCTGCATACAAAGTGCTCCTTATCCTCCATCTCTACTCTGCAAACCTTGCATATCCGCTCCTCTCTAGGAATGTCTGCAGCTCTGCCCGTCTCAATCTCTAGTCTATGTGATGAGACTCTCAACTGGCCAATCGCTACCCTCGAGCTATGAGGCATGTAAGTATCCATGTAACGTGGCCGCCGGATGAAATCGTCCGCTAGTATGTCTAAGAAATGGTCTCGATAGTGCGATAGTCTCAATCCCATGTGTGGTGTGTGCCATGTCTGACTAATGTAGAGCTGCCAAAGATCCTGTCTCAACACAACATTCCTCTCATGACGAGAGAGGTGGATGTGAGGTGAGTATGGGTCGTACTGAAAAGGCGGCAATCTGTCCATATCAAGCCCATGACTATCAAACCAGACTCTAACTTGAGTGTACCAAGCTCTCTCATATCCTGACTCTGATATCTGTATAGATGCCTCAAAAGCTCTGCGTGTGAGTCTGTCTGTAGGGAGCTCCCTCATCCTCTGAATAAAGCAGATAGTCTGGAATAGTGCATCTACTACCATGGGTGGTGAAGCTAGCTCTGCCCTGATGATATGTGGTACCGACTGTTTCCCGCGAAATAGTCGCGAGATCATACGTACCTGTGGCCTCTCGATCGCACTCCACTGGGTGACTGTGAGGCCTGGGGCCCAAACTGTTGCAGCATACATCATAGCTGGTCTGACTAGTGTGTCAAATAGCCACCCCTTCGTGCGAGGCTCCTGGAAGTGTGCCTGGTGACATCTCCGCTCTAACATGGCTAAAGCTGCATATCCTCGTGTGAGTCTATTGGTGGCTGCCTGTCGCATGAACTCATCCAGGGCATCCAAGTGGCGCTGTAATCCCTCGGGTGACTCTGAAATCAATACAATGTCATCGGCATATAATAAAATGTGGACATGTGTACCTGCGAGGTCTCCACCCTCTCCTCCAGCTCGGAGAATGTAGTCCTCAATCTCGTTGATGTAGAGACCAAATAGAGTGGGGGAGAGTGGGCAGCCTTGCTTAACACCGATGGTGCTAGCGATGGCCTCAGACATACCTCGTGGACACTTTACCCTCCCAGACACCCGCTCATAGAGTGCATAGATGGCCCAAATCATCCCTGATGGTACTCCCAAGCTCTGGAGGCATCGGAAGAGTCTCTCTCGTGGCACAGTATCAAACTCTTCTTCCGCACCCTTGCCCCATCAATGAGGCAACGCAAAACGAAGATGTGATCAATAGTAGAGAAAGCTCGACGAAAACGTGCCTGGCCTCGTGCTCGTAGCCCCTCAGTCTCTGCATATAAGCTGAGCTCTGCCTCAAGTATAGCACCGTATAGTTTGGCCATGGTATGGCCAATCATGATGGTTCTGTAGTTCCCTGGGTCCAGGGTGTCGCCATATTTGTGGATAGGCACAATGGTGTGCATAGTCCACTCCTCTGGGAAGCCCTCCCTTATAGCCCGGTTGAAGACATGTGCAATCAACGGGGCTATAGTGGAGGCTGCGTATATGAGATGCTCGCTCTGCAATCCCGTGTGGTCTGTCGAACGTCCATGTCGTAGTCGTCCTATGGCCCTCTCAACCATCTTTGCTGTGAAGAGAGAAGAACTAGTAGGGCGAGGCTCAAGTGGCTCGGCAATGGGCCCCAGGTACCTCATATAATCTCTCAACATAATCATGCCAGTAGGTCCCCAATAGGTGTGGTCAAGCGTGGCTGTCGTAGGGTACTCCATGCTGAAGCACTGTCCATACTCATAAAGAGATTATATAGCTCAAGCTCCTGCGCCTCCTCAAAGGCTCACCTCTTCTGACGTGTGAGGGTCTTCATCCATCCCCTTGCCTCTCTCTCTGTGATCTCTCCCAATGCTCGCTGAGCTTGTAGTCTGTGGTAAAGGTCTTTGCATTCTTCATCATACCAGCGATGTTGTGGCATAGTCCCAGGAGGAGGTGTGTGACCGGAATGGATGCTGTGTGGGAAGGAGCTGATGGCTGATGTATGTATGGATGGTGGTGTGTGGGATGCGTGCTGTAGGTGTGGGTGAAGGGATGTCTCCCTTTGAGGGAGACATCCCTTGAGAGTGCGAGGTACATGTGATCGGCCCCAATGGGTATGGGTGGGATGGTGAATGAGGTAAGAAGGTGGATGGCCTCTCTGGATCCCATGACGTAATCTACTTTACTCCCCCTGTCATCTGCGACTGAGTGTGGTATGCATGTCAATCCTCCTGATGTAGGCCACTGAGCCTTCCCATTATAGATAACGAGGTTATGTCGAGAGCCTAGTCTGAGTAGATGAGTGCCATAGTGAGTGTGTGTAGAGTCAGCTGAAGCTCCAGCTGTAGACTCATCCTCTATGGTATGCAGTATCTGTGGGTCTTTTGGGTCAAATATCTCACACTGATGACTTCCTGTCCTGGCATTGAAGTCTCCCATAAGGAAGACTTCCCCTAGTGCAGAGCACTCTGTAATCTCTTCTGACAAACAAGTGTATGGTGAGTCCTCCTCTCGATCTATGATAGCGAACTGCGAGCTAGAAGGAGCAAAGTAGCATAACACTATGAAGATAATCTGCTCCTTTGAGAGCTGGAGTCGAAAACAAAGATATCTGGCCTGTGAGTTATGTGCGACTATCTGTATCCTGCTCTGAAGTGCATCTCTGAAGAGTATGGCTACTCCTCTTGACCCTCTGGTGTTGTGCTGACGTGTACACCCTCTGTATGTGGACTCCCAATGGAAACCGTGGACTCGAGGTAGGATCCGGTCTGGGCTCTCATGTGTCTGTGTCAGCATAATGATGTCTCTATGTCTCACATGCCGCGAATCCCTATGGGATGACCTTGCCATCAATGATGACACGACCATCTCTGTATGAAGCCTTTTTTCCTTCTCGGCATGCATGCACGACGATGTGCTACTTGCATGGGTGTGAGATCATCATCAAGGTAGATGGGGGGGCCATCAAGTGCTCTCAAAATCACCCTCTTGCGAAGGAAAGTAGATCTTACATTTTCGGAGGGGAAGTGTAGAATGAGAGCTCTCTTTTTCGTGGGGTCTCGCCTTGTTCTCCAAGACTTGATGAATGGGGGGGGCTCCTCCTTATAGCCGAGCATCTTGCAGAGTGTCTTCCCATCGGATTCGGGTGTAGAGCCCTCTTTTTCTACAATGCCCGTGATGCGTACATTGAGACGACGGGCTTGTCTCATCTTTTCTTCCTCAATGGTGGTGTGCACGATGAGGGCTTCTTCCTTTTGTGCTTCCTCTTTGGCTTCTTTTTTGATGTTCTTCTTCACTATGCCGATCCATCCTTCTTTGGTAGCTTCTAGTTTGTTTTCCATGCTCGCGGTCAAGGCTTTGGTGAGTTCTTCTTTGAGAGCTTCTGTCTTGTTCATATTATTCTCTCCCTCTTCGGGTGTGAGAGAGACCATTGAAGCTTTGAGGAGCTCCAATTCCTCTTTCATGGTTGCTCTCTCCTTAGCCCATTCTTCTTTTTCTTTCTTGCTCTCCCTCTCCCACTCTTCTTTCTCTTTCTTCCATGTTTCCCTCTCCTTATGATATGTTTCGACTTCTTTCTCGAGCTTTGAGAGGCGGTTGATGATGGTTGTGATAGTGGAGTCAACTATCTTCTTGTTTTCTTTGATAGCTATGGTCAATTTGTCCTCCATTTTTGTCAAATCCTCCTTAGCCATAGCGGTCATTGCGTTAGGAGATGGAAAAATGCTCAGTGTGCTTAGCCCAAAGACTTGCGATGAAGACGGGAGCGCGCTTGATGCGCGATGGAGCAAGGGTGGGAGTGGCTAATAACTGTAGGCAACAGTTGTTGGTCCGGGGTAGGGACACTCCATTTCCATGCTAGGGTTAGAAGGTTCGATTTTCGATTGTCCGGGGTAGGGACACTCCATTTCCATGCTAGGGTTAGAAGATTCGATTTTTGATTGTCCGGGGTAGGGACACTCCATTTCCATGCTAGAGTTAGAAGATTCGATTTTCAATTGTCCGAGGTAGGGACACTCCATTTCCATGCTAGGGTTAGAAGATTCGATTTTTGATTGTCCGGGGTAGGGACACTCCATTTCCATGCTAGGGTTAGAAGATTCGATTTTCGATTGTCCGGGGTAGGGACACTCCATTTCCATGCTAGGGTTAGAAGATTCGATTGTCCGGGGTAGGGGCACTCCATTTCCATGCTAGGGTGAGAAGATTCGATTGTCCGGGGTAGGGACACTCCATTTCCATGCTAGGGTTAGAAGATTCGATTGTCCGGGGTAGGACACTCCATTTCCATGCTAGGGTTAGAAGATTCGATTGTTCGGGGTAGGGACACTCCATTTCCATGCTAGGGTTAGAAGATTCGATTAGGGTTAGGGTTAGTTTAGGGTTAGGGTTTTCTTCATCTTAGGGGTGGGTCGGATGGGTGGCAGTGTGAATCTAGGGCACAGCTATGGGGGGTGTTCGAGAAGTCGAGCTTAGGGCTGATATGAACGACGGGCCCGAGATAAGTCTTGGCGAGGCTGTGCACAAGAGGTGATGGAGGAGGCATGCTCTTAGGGTTCGGACGGGAGACACTTGCTGCGTGGGCTCCAAGCTGATGGGCGTTGAGAGATGAGTGACGCTGACGGGGCGGAGCAGATGACGGCTGATAGGGAAGAGCCGATGACGCTTAGGGTTTCTGACGGCTGACGGACGGGGCACAGCATACGACGCTTAGGGTTTCTGATGGCCGACGGATGGGGCAGAGCATACAGACGGGGCCGAACTCTGACGGCCGACGGACGTGGCAGAGCGAGAGAGAGAGAGAGAGAGAGAGAGCGAGAGAGAGAGAGAGAGAGAGAGAGAGAGAGAGAGAGAGAGAGAGAGAGAGAGAGAGAGAGAGAGAGAGAGAGAGAGAGAGAGAGAGAGAGAGAGAGAGAGAGAGAGAGAGAGAGAGAGAGAGAGAGAGAGAGAGAGAGAGAGAGAGAGAGAGAGAGAGAGAGAGTCATATTAACGTCTTCTGGAGGCCAAACTTGGCCTATGAGAAAAAAATCATGTACAAGTGTAGTAACCCTGTGTAGAAGATGAAATGAAATAACAAGTATATTGCTGCACAAAGCTATATAAGGCTGGAAAAGGCTGGGGAGATGTGGCTCTGACTCTGCAGATAGTGGCCACCTAATACATGGGGGATCCATAATGTGAATAAAAGTGTGAGTTAAACACCCTAGCTACTGGTGATGGGTGGAGGTGGGTGTACTATGTGGTATTTGGGGGTGGTTTGAGTGCCTCCTAAAGGAAGACAACCCAGGGGGTGGTGGTACACCTATGCTCCATCATGTGGTCGTAGGCTGTCATGATGCGTGAGATGTCCTCCTGATATAGTCGTGGTCGACGATATCCGCCCATGCGTGGTCGGCACCGTGCTCTCTGTGCTGCGGCCTGGTGGAGCGTGAGCCCTATAGATGGACCTCTCTGATGTAGCTCAGCTCGCTGAAAGAACTGGGTAATGGTCTCCTGAGTACTCACCCGTGGCTGATGTGTGGGTTGTAGTGACTGCTCTTGCCTCTTGTATGCTGTTGTGAGGAAGAGTCCCAAGCGTCGCTTGTCTCCCATAGTCATGCACAATGGGAGTGACTCTATCTGGAACTGTGCTCGTAGGTCTAAGTATACTGAGCATCTGATAACAAAATGCTCCTCACTCTCTCTCTCTCTATCTATCTATCTATCTATGTATATATATATATATATATATATATATATATATATATATATATATATATATATATATATATATATATATATATATATAGATAGATAGATAGATAGATAGATAGATAGATAGATAGATAGATAGATAGATAGATAGAGAGAGAGAGAGAGAGAGAGAGAGAGAGAGAGAGAGAGAGAGAGAGAGAGAGAGAGAGAGAGAGAGAGAGAGAGAGAGAGAGAGAGAGAGAGAGAGAGAGAGAGAGAGAGAGAGAGAGAGAGAGAGAGAGAGAGAGACTTTTTAACGTCTATTAGAGGCCAAAATCGGCCTATGAGACAAAACATATACATTAGTATGATCCAATCCACTGTGATCCCAAAAGGAAAATAAAGTGTGAGTACAAAAAACGGGTATAAAAGGAGTGGATAATAACTGGCATCAAGGGTGTGGGGTGCTATGGGTATGCACTCTATATGCTCAATGGGTGTGATACAAATATGATATGCATAGGAAGGGGAGGCTCGATGGTATCACAACCGTCCAAATGCCTTGAGTGGTGTAGGATATAATGCATCGGTGGGTAAGGCATCATGGCGATCCTCAAAATGCTCTGAACGTCCAGATCGACAGGGGTGCGCTGCTGACATCTCCGTATCTCCATGTCATGTCGTGCGTGAATCGCCTGAATCTCTCTCTGGTGTGGACAGGCTCTCCGGAGTGGGGGTCTCGGTCATCGACGCTGTCACCTAAGCTCCTCTGCTGTGTAATGTGACACCCCGCATCGAGCTGGGTCCTTGAGTGGGTGTGGGTCTGAAAAAAATCTGTAATATAAGTCTTAGGGGGGGGGCAGGTGTATCTCCATCTGCTGCTGGAGGAGTGATGTACGACGGTGCTGGAGCTCTACTAGGAAACGACCTAGAGGGTGTTGGTCCTCTGTCCCCAATAAAGCCCTGATCTCTCTGCCCCCCTGAAGAGCTGTGGGTAGCGGTCTCTGATGTCCTCATATGCCTAGCATCTACATGTGTAGTGCTCCTCGTCCTCCACCTCCTCTCTACATATCCTGCATAATCTCTCGTCCCTCGGGGTATGTGTCGCTCGCCCAACCTCAATCTCGAGCTTGTGTGATGATACTCTGAGCTTCCCAATGGCCACTCTCTCAGCTCGTGCCATGTATGTATCCATGTATCGTGGTCTCTGAATGAAACCATCCGCTGTCACAGTCAGGAAGTGCTCTCTGTAGTATTGCCTCTTTGTGGGAAGAGGCTCCCGTGGTGCTATCCATATCTCCCTGACGTGTATCTGTAGTAGGTCCTGACGGATGATCCTATTCCTCTCCGAACGAGAGAGGGTAATGTGGGGGGAAGAGAGGTCATACTGAAAAGGGGGAAGATCGGTAATGCTCATGCCATGGTCTGCTAACCATCGGCAAGTCTGTGCATACCATACTCTCTCATGCCCTGTCTCTGCCAAATGTCTAGAGCTCTCAAATGCAAGCCTGGTGAGTCGGCTGGTGGGGAGCTCTCTGACCCTCAGAATAAAGGTCACCAACGGGAAGAGGGCCTCCACTAGCATCGGTGGTGTGCCAAGCTGAGCTCGTATAATGTCATGTGGAACGGAGGGCTTGCTGCGCAGAAAACGTGTGATCATGGTGACATGGGGCCTCTCAATCTGCGTCCACATCGCCTCTGTGATCCTAGGTGCCCAAATTGCTGCTGCGCACATCAATGCGGGTGTCACTAGAGTGTCAAAGAGCCACCCCTTAGTCCGGGGCTCCTGAAAATGTGTCTGAAAGCAACGTCTCTCCAATCCTGCAAGTGCCGCATAGCCTCGCGTCAATCTATCTCTCGCTGCCTGTGCCATGGAGAATACCCTTGTGCTACCTGAGAAGGTGACACCTAGGTAGACGTAGGAGTCCACTACCTCTATCTGTCCTCGAGCTGCAGTGAAAGAGGCACGATGGCGTACTGTCATGGAGGTATGGAAGATCATGACCTTGGTCTTGCCAAGGTTCATAGTGAGTCCGCTCTCCATGCAGAAGGTATCGAGCGCCTGTACATGTGACTGCAACCCCTCCTGTGACTCTGAAAGCAAGACAATGTCATCAATATATAATAGGATGTGTACTGGCGTACCTCCGAGGTCTCCTCCTGGCCCTCCTGCTCGTTCTATATACTCAGTGATCACGTCGATGTAGAGACCGAAGAGAGTGGGTGAGAGAGGGCAACCTTGTTTCACACCAATGGTGCTAACACGACTGTTTGATAGGCCGCCAGGGCAGCATACCCTGTCTGTGTCTCGTGCATACAAAGCATGGATGGCCCATAGCATGTGTGATGGTAGCTGTAACTCCTGGAGCCTCTGTAGTAGTCTCTCTCGAGGAACCATGTCGAAGGCTTTGCGGAAATCCACAAAGCAACAGTATAGTCTCTGCTTCCTCGCCTTCGTGCTCTGAATCAAGCAAGGAAGCACGAAGATGTGGTCGATGGTGGAGAAAGTGCGGCGGAAGCCTGCCCGGCCGGGTGCTCTGATCCCGGCTGCCTCAGCGTGTGTACTGAGCTCTGCCTCTAGTACTGCCCCATAGATCTTGGCCAGGATATGGCCTATCATAATACTCATGTAGTTCCCTGGATCCATCATATCGTCGGACTTATGGATAGGCGTAATGGTAATCATAGTCCACGAGTCAGGTAATCCCTCAACCAAAGCACGGTTGAAGAGATGGGCGATCAGGTGCGAAACTACATCTGCTGCGTATATACAGTGCTCGCCCTGTAGCCCCGTGTGGTCGGCTGAACGGCCATTCTGTAGCCTATGGATGGCCTATCGTACCATGCCTGCCATGAAGAGGGTGGATATCACATGACGCGGCGTGGGAGGGATCGGCAATGGTGTCTGTCTTGGGACGTCATATAACCTCTTGGCGTATGTGTGCCAAGTCTGAGGATCTGCTATGGGTGTAGGTGGGCGTGGCTCACGTAGTGCCCTCCACGCGGTGGCACAATCCCTACTCATGAGAAGGTCGAACAACTCTTCCTTTTGTCTCTCCTCGAAAGCTCGTCGCTTCCGGCGTGTGAGGGCTCGCATTTGTTGTCGTGCCTCCCTCTCTGTGATGGATCCCAAGATACTCTGTGCTCTGAGATGTCTGTATAGTCACCTACACTCTTCATCGTACCATCTATTCTGGGGTGTATGCCCCAGCCGTGTCGAATGTGCGGTGCTGTGGGTGGTGTATGGGAAGCTGAGAGTAGCGGATGTGTATCGAGGAGAAGTGGGCGGTGAGGGTGTCCAATGAGGTAGAGGGATCAAGGGAGTAGATGCGCTCTCGAACATGGGAGCTATAGATATATGCTAGCTCATGTCTAAAGTGAATGGTGGTATAGGCATGTGGCTGTATGGTGACGGGGTGTGATATGCATGGTGAGCCCCGTATGGATAGGGTAAGATATGCGTGGTCAGCTCCAATCGGTATGGGTGGGATAGTGAATGAGGTGATGAGATGTGTCGCCTCTGGGGGTCCGATAACATAGTCTACCACACTACCCCCATGTGGTGTCGTGGGTGGAATGCAGGTGAGACCACCCGAGGTGGGCCAGGTCGCCATCCCATTATATATAATGAGACGATGTGCTGCTCCCATCTGGAGTAGGTGTATGCCGTATGAGGTGGGTGTTGCAGTGTCGGTTGAGGCTCTGAGTGTAGACATATCCTCTATGGTACGAAGCATCTCAGGGTCGTCAAAGTCGTAGATATCACACTGGTGGCTTTGAGTGCGGGCATTGAAGTCTCCTACAAGGAAGACTTTGCCCATCCCGGTATACTCCATAATGGTGTCACTGAGGCAGTCATATGGAGATGTGGTGTCCGTTCCCTCCCCCCCAAGGGCTGCTCGGGGGAATGTGTGAAGCGCGAGCCGGTGGGTGCAATATAGCATACGGCAAAATACGCTGCTCTCTCTGATAGCTGGAGGCGTATCCCCATGAAATGTGCCTCTGGGTCTCTGGCTACCACCTGTACCTTGTGCTGTAGCGGCTGTCTGTAGAGCACGGCTACTCCTCCTGATCCTCATGTGGTGTGATGTCTCATCTGTCGGCGGTGAGCTGACTCCCACATATAGCCCTCAATCCTCGGTAGGCTCCTCCCCGGGCTCTGGTGTGTCTCTGTCAAGAAGATCATGTCTCTGCCCTCCATCACCTCCTCGAGGCTCCCTGGATGTGTCCACAAAGATCCATTGCAATTCGAGACTGCAATGTGCACCTCTTGTTGTGCTGTCCCATAGGCCGAATCCCTAGTCAATGGGCTGTCCATCAATGATGACATGACCGTCTCTGTATAGGGCACGATGTCCCTCTCGTCGGGCCTGGAGGACACGCGGCATGCATGCACGTCTGTGCTCTACCTGCATCTGTGTGAGATCGTCATCTAAATAGATGGGGGTGCCCGGTGTAGTGCGTAGTACCGCTCGTCGTCCGAGGAAGTCTCTCCTCCCGGCCTCATCTGAGAACTGAATGATAAGTGCTCCGCTCCGTGTGGTGTCCCGTCGTGCTCTCCAGGCTTTGGTGAAAGGGAGAGGCTCATCCGCGCGGTATCCAAGTAGTGTGTACAAGCGATGCCCGTCCTTCTTTGGTGATCCGTCTGTCTCTGTGAGGCCGGAGACGCGAACATTGAACCTGCGAGCCTGTCGCATCCTCTCCTCCTCAATGGTGGTGTGTACTATGTGGATCTCCTCATGGTTGTTGTTCTTCTTTGCCTCCTGTCGAAGGTTCTTCATTACAATCTCGACCCATCCATCTTTCTTAGTCTCAAGCTCGCTCTGAACCACCTCCATGTTATGTTTAGAGAGAGAGAGAGAGAGAGAGAGAGAGAGAGAGAGAGAGAGAGAGAGAGAGAGAGAGAGAGAGAGAGAGAGAGAGAGAGAGAGAGAGAGAGAGAGAGAGAGAGAGAGAGAGAGAGAGAGAGAGAGAGAGAGAGAGAGAGAGAGAGAGAGAGAGAGAGAGAGAGAAGTGTAGATACTTGTGGCTGTTGGCACAGCAGGCAGATGACAGAGAACCTTAAAATCAGATCTTCGGGGGAAGAGGTGCTGAACCCTAAATCAGAGCTTTGAAACCCTAAAATCAGAGATTTGGAACCCTAAAATCAGTGCAGCACCTAAGAACAGAGAGAGATTCGATCCCATTGCTTAGAGAGGAAGGCTGCAGAACCCTAAAAAGAGAGTTTCGAAACCCTATTGGGCATTACCTCCTTCAAAGCCCTAAAATCAGAGCTGTGCATGTTCAAAACCCTGAAAATCAGAGCTGAATTTCTTCAGAACCCTTAAAACAGAGTTTCACCTCTTCAAAACCCTAAAAATCAGATCTGCTCCAGCTTCGAAACCCCAAAAAACCAGATCTGCGCCTGTTCAAAACCCTAAAAGAAGGCGCTGCACCTCTTCAGAACCCTAAAAAACAGAGTTTCGCCTCTTCAAAACCCTAAAAATCAGATCTGCGTCAGTTTCAAAACCCTAAAAATCAGAATAGGCAGAGGAATTAGTCCTGCACACAAGAATAGGCAGAGGGGGAGAGAGAGAGAGAGAGAGAAAGAAAGAAAGACTTTTTAATGTCTATTAGAGGCCAAAATCGACCTATGAGAAAACATATACATCAGTATGATCCAATCCAGTGTGATCCCAAAAGGAAAAAAAATTGTGAGTACAAAACAGAGTATAAAAGGAGTGGATAATAGCTAGCGTCAAGGGTGTGGGGTGCTATGGGTATGCACTCTATGCTCAATAGGTGATACAAATATGATATGCATAGAGAGGGGAGGCTCGGTGGTGTCATAATGCTCTAAATGCTTGGAGTGGTGTCATAATGCTCTAAATGCTTGGAGTGGGTGTAAGATATAATGCATCGGTGGGTAAGGCATCTTGGCGATCCTCAAAATGCTCTGTAATGTGACACCTTGCATCGAGCTGGGTCCTCGGGTGGCTGTGGGTCTCAAAAAATCTATAATATAAGTCTGGGGGGCCAGGTGTATCTCCATCTGCGGCTGGAGAGGTGATGCACGGAAGGCTCTACTAGGAAACGACCTAGAGGGCACTGGTCCTCTGTCTCCAATAAAGTCTTGATCTCTCTGGGTCCCCTAAAGAGCTTTGGGTAGTGGTCTCTGATGTCCTCATATGCCTGGCATCTACATGTGTAGTGCTCCTCATCCTCAACCTCCTCTCGGCATATCCTACATAATCTCTCGTCCCTCGGGATATGTGTCGCTCGCCCAACCTCAATCTCGAGCTGGTGTGATGATACTCTGAGCTGCCCAATGGCCACTCTTTGCTGGTGCCAGGTATGTATCCATGTATCGTGGTCTTTGAATGAAACCATCTGCTGTCACTGTCAGGAAGTGCTCTCTGTAGTGTTGCCTCTTTGTGGGAAGAGGCTCCCGTGGTGCTATCCATGTCTCCCTGACGTGTATCTGTAGTAGGTCCTGACAGATGATCCTATTCCTCTCTGAACGAGAGAGGGTAATATAAGGGGAAGAGAGGTCATACTCAAAAGGGGGGAGATCGGTAATGCTCATGCCATGGTTTGCTAACCATTGGTAGGTCTCTGCATACCATACTCTCTCATGCCCTGTCTTTGCCAAATGGCTAGAGCTCTCAAATGCAAGCCTGGTGAGGCGGCTGGTGGGGAGCTCTGACTCTCAGAATAAAGGTCACCAGTTGAAAGAGGGCCTCCACTAGCATCGGTGGTGTGCCAAGCTGAGCTCGTATAATGTTATGTGGAATGGAGGGCTTCCTGCGGGGCAAGCGTGAGATCATGGTGACCTCGGGCCTCTCAATCCACGTTCACATCCCCTTTGTGATCTCTGGTGCCCATACTGCCGCTGCATACATCAAAGAGCCACCCCTTAGTCCTGGGCTCTTGAAAATGTGCCTGAAAGCGGCATCTCTCCAATCTTGCAAGTGCCGCATAGCCTCGCGTCAGTCTATCTCTCGCTGCCTATGCCATGGAGAATACCCTTGTGCCACCTGAGAAGGTGGCACCTAAGTAGACGTAGGAGTCCACTACCTCTATCTGTCCTCGAGCTGCGGTGAGAGAGGCGCGATGGCATATTGTACTAGAGGTATGGAAGATCATGATTCATGACCTTGGTCTTGCCAAGGTTCACTGTGAGTCCTCTCCCATGCAGAAGGTATCGAGCGCCTGTAAATGTGACTCCAACCCCTCCTCAGACTCTGAAAGAAGGACAATGTCATCAGCATATAATAGGATGTGTACTAGTGTACCTTTGAGGTCTCCTCCTAGCCCTCCTTCTCGCTGTATATACTCTGTGATCTCGTTGATGTAGAGGCCAAAGAGAGCGGGTGAGAGAGGGCAACCTTGTTGCCCAACAATGGTGCTAATAAGGGTGTCTGATAGGCCGCCGGGGCAGTGCACCTTGCCTGTGACTCGTGCATACAAAGCATAGATGGCCCATAGCATGTCTGACGGTAGCTGTAACTCTTGGAGTCTCCGTAGTAGTCTCTCTCGAGGGACCATCCAAGTCGTTTGTATATAGCTGAGCCGTATCTCTTGTGAGATGGTCTTGTTCCTCTCTTGTCTAGAGAGTGAGTAGGTAGAAGCTGGAGTGTCATACTGTATCGGTGGTAATTGTTCTATGTCTAATCCATATCTTGCCACCCAATCTCAAGATGAGCGTACCAAGAGGAGGTGTCCCCTTAAAGTGCAAGATCCGGTGATGTCTTAAAGGTTCTGTGTACTATGCGCTTATTGCCCATATCCGCAAATCTATGTAGCAAACAAATTGTCTAGAAGAGTGCCTCAACTAGTGTTGGTGGTATGGTTAACTCCACTATGATAATATCATATGGTACCGAGGACTTACTACGAACATAGTTAGTAAGGTACGATCCGTACGATTAGTACGGTACGTATTAGTACGGTACTACGTACGTACCCTAAGATTTGGGGCTTGTCGTACGGTATTCGTACGTCCATAAGGTACGAGTATTTTTTTTGGGCTAAAAATTATATATTTCATCTTTAACACGATAAACATCATGTTTATGAGCAAAATGCATCAAAATGTTTATGAGAACCGAAGCTCTTGGCATGCGACAATTAAGGAAATGAGGATCCATTGAGGTCTGGTTGGGTTTTGAAAGTAAAAAAAAAAATCGTACGAAATTGTACGGTACGTACGGATTGGCAGGTACGTACGGATATATCCGTACGAGTATGATTACCAACTATGACTACGAATGAGCCTGGCTATCATGAGTATATGGTGTTGTTGGCTTTTAGGCCACTATCAATATAGAGTAAGAGAAAAAAATAGAGACAAGATGGAGAGTAGACAAGACATGAGAGAGAAAAAGGAGCCAAGCTCCACATATATTCCATACATAACAACAATCTAAGATAACATGTAAGATATGCTCGAGAAACTTGCTGCTTATAACTCCACAATCACCATAGCTGAGAATAACCTCCTCCAATAGAGAGAAGCAATAAGGCTGCTGCATACCATGTTGAAGATGAAGAAAGCACAACTCCTCTTCTCCAAGTGGATGGTTGGTTATCTCCTCCAAATGCTTGAAGTAGCTCTTCTCCAAGTGATGATACACAAATTAATCTATGATATGCTGTTTATATAGTTTTTCAACAGTGCAACGAAAACTCTAAAGCTGCCAACATAAAAGCTAAAATCTGAATATGTTTTTGTGAAAAAAATCCATGACCACCCAGTGGAACATGCCAGCTCCCACATACATGGATGAGTGACAAACCCCCAAGGATCGCTTAGCAGGCTGACTAGTAGGTTGAACATCACTTCATAAGTACACAGTGAAGCAATGCTCTCCAATCGCAAACTTATCTGCATCTTTTACAAACTCATCTGCTCTATCTGCAATCCAGCATATCAGCACATAGAACATAGAATATCATTTGCTGCTATGACATATACTAAATTTAATGTTGATGATTGCTTCTGCAATGCTTTCGACTTAATATGAACCCTCCTGGAGTTGAGTCTCCTGTTATTTTGTACTCAGCAAGTGCATGAAGATAGGCCTGCTGGATCATATGCTGCCTTGTGCTGAATATCTCTTTTACATGTAGCAGTATTCTCTATATACACTATTTTTCACCTGTTCTGATACCAATTGTTGGTTTTTAGGCCCACAATCAATATAGATAAATAGAAAAGAAAGAGACAAGATGGAGAATAGATAAGACGTGAGAGAAAAAAGAGGAAGTTCCACATATATTCCGTACATCACAATAATGATGAAGTACATGAAGTTACAAGATAGCATGCAAGATATGCTTGCGAAAGCTGCTGCTGCTTATAATTTCACATATCTTCATGCCTTGTTGAAGATGAAGAAAGCACTTCTTCTCTTCTCCAAGTGGATGAATGCACTAGGACCGTTGGCTATGCAGGTAGTGTGTCATGTGACTTCGTGAATATGCTGCTGAACATCAATTTTTTGTTGGACATGAGTATTTGTAGCATGCTATTCATGCTTTTGTGAGACAGAAGTTGGAAATGCTCTTATCTAATAAAATAAAATTTGGCTGTTGTAGCTTATGGATCCACTTTCCAGCATGAAATTGGATGGTCTTCATTGTTTTTCATCTTCAACAATACGTCTGCATGACATATCCAAGGGAGAAGGGTTAAAGAGAGGGAGGAGGAGGCTTAGGCTAAATATCAAACATTGGTGTTATTTTTTAGCACGATCACTAAGTCTTTATATTGTTAAGCTTTTGGAAAGACATGTATTTGTGGTTGATCTAATGCCATGTCAGTCTTAAGTGCTGGTGTTTTATCATGAGACAGTTTATTCTTACATTTCTGGATTCAGGTTCTTGGAAATGCCAAAGGGGCTGTGGCTGTGGTTGTCTCAATCCTTATCTTCCGCAACCCAGTGTCTATTACTGGCATGCTTGGCTACACATTGACAGTATTTGGTGTGGTACTTTACAGTGAATCAAAGAAGAGATTCAGGTAATTGTGAGAATCAAATACGACGTGGCTAACCATACAAGCAGGATTATTTTCCTGAATCAGGATTATTTCTTCAGTGTAAAATGTGTACTATTAGACTGGACTGGATTTTCACGTTATAAGTGAGGTTTGTTGATCCAAAAGTGGAATGTTGTGTTACATCATTGGTTTGAATAAATTGTAAACGCCCTATGATATAAGAAATATAATCGTGCACTGTGAGACCCAACATTTTACAAAGACAGTCTACTGTAAACAGAGATAAGTACCTGAATATTTGTTACTAATCATCTGGGGAAGATGCAGGCTAAAATATTGCCTTTTGTACATCTGAAGGGAAACCCAATACTAATTGGAGGGCTTTCCTATGGTGTATATGTTCAGGAATATTTGAATCATGTTGGGCGTACACTAAAGTTGAGGTAATGAATGGCTGAAGTACTTAAGCAGACCAGCTACTACATATAACAAGAAACTTAGGGAAATCATCTCTCTCTCTCTCTTTCTCTCTCTCTCTCTCTCTCTCTCTCTCTCTTTCTTTCAGAATCGGTGTGTTCACGTTTATTGATATATAAGTCACTGCAAGAATGTGCATTCCACTACTGAAATGAAATAAATTATCTGACAGTGCTATATGGGCATGTACATTATGTTTTGCCTAAACATTTTAAATGCATAATTAATTGCCATCTTTCTTTTTGAGCACTCTTTGATCACTAGTTGCCTTTTTTTGCTGCTGCTAAGGACAGCTATATCATGGCTTGTAGGATCATCCATTAGATATCATAGCTACTCGTTGGTATGTTCTTGGAACCGTTAAAAATCAAAACAAAATTTATGGCTATGCTTTTGAGGTGCAAAAATATTTTTCTCAAATGGACTATGCAATGATTTTATTTGTATTGTTATTTATTGATGCTGATACCTGTTTGTCCAGATCATTGAAGATTACTAACCTTCGAATGGGCACGAACATATGAAATGGGTGGATTCTAATTACTAGTCCATTTCTGGGCATGACTTTTGCATGGACATAGTAAGTAAGGTGAGATTCTGATCCCTTACAAGCCATTGAGAACTCTTGATTCACTTGGATTTGAATCGAAAAACTTGAAGTTTGATTGGTCCAAACATCGAACTTCGATGTTTGTACAATGGTTTATTGCCAATCAACTTGATTTTTTTCACCCGATTAAAGGACAACTTTGTCCTAATGGATTAGAAAATGCTATGTAAACTATAGGAGAAAGTATCCCATTTACATGTGGTCAATCATACTTCGATTGGGCCAAGTTAAATCCAAAATGAAAATTGTCTAACTTAGAACACTATTCTCAAAAGATTGTAGCTAAAAAGTTTTCGGGAATTGTCAATTTGATGAGTAATTCATAACTTTTCTGTTCTAGGGTGTATTGAACTCTAGAAAGTCATTAGGGTTATGCTAGATAACTAGAAACAAACTCAAATGAATAAATGAACTTAGACTTAACACTTTTGAAGATAGAAATGGTTCTTGTACAAAACATCTCTTTTGAAGATTGAAAGGGTTCTTGTACAAAACATCTATTTGAGATGTCTAATTTAGTTATGTTGTTTCAACTGGCTAACCCTAGACTTTTGCGAAAAGAATTAGATATCGTATCTGAGTCAAATCCAAAAGATTTGAAAAGCAGAAAGAAAGAGCTAAAACTTTGTACAACCAATTCAAACTTCGAAGATACATAAACTTACGATGAGTCAAATTCTAGATGATTTAAGACTTCAATTACTCAAAGATCTATTTCAACAAGGTATTGAAAATTTTTTTCCATCGTTAAGAGAAATAAACTGGATTCTCAAAAAGGTTCATAGAGTAAATCTAAAACATTATCCAACCATAAGATACTAGTGTGGTATCCAATATCAATGTGTTGATCCATTGAGGTTCTATTGAAGAGTTTTTACTCAAATAATACTTGACTTGAGATTAAGTTCATGACTAAATTCAATCTTTATGACTTCTTATTAGGAATGCAATTCTTGTGCATTGCTTTGAGTCAAAGGATTAAATTTACTGAGTTACATTAGGAACTTGGTACGCTTGACTTTGTTAGTCTATTCGTTAGTTGAAAGGATCATTTCAATATCAAAGTTCTACTTCTTTAGAAATTTATCAAATATTTTTGAATCAACAATACTTTATCTTGAAGTGTTCCATAATTCAAATAAGAAAAAGTCTTTGCCCTATTTGGGAAAGAAGATCTTGGAAATTACTTACGTCTTATGTTCTTACTTGATCTTAAAGTATCTTTAGATAATGTTTTTATCCTCCTTTTCTTTAAACTTATCCTTTGAAGTTTTAATCCCTTTGAGGATCAAACCTAACTTCAAGATTCTTTCTAGGATTAAAAGATAATTATCATCCCACATTTCGATGTTCCATACCATATTTCCCACACCAAGGTGAGTATAAAATGTGGTGTTTCATACCATCTTATATTATATTCACATTGATGTGTGAGTGATACTTATCTTGAAGTTTAAACATCTCTTAATAGAGTATCTTCTCACTTCAAATTTTAAAAAAAATTTTGAAGTTTTAGGCACTATCTCTAACTAGATTTTTTAGGTTTTGACTCCTTCACATGATCATTTCACGATCTTTTGCTTTTACTTTGGAAATTTTAGAATCCTTGGATGAAACATCCATCCTTCTTTTCTAGGTTTTCAATAGAAAACCACTTAAATTTCTCAAACTCAAGTCCAATTAGTTATACACAACCAATTTGTAGTGATAAGAGATTTTTTACTTCTTTTCTTTAGATTCCTTTCTTACTGAAGATTTAAGTAGCCACCTTGAGGACCTTACGGGAATTACTCTATTACTTAAGTCTAAGCATCCACTCATGCTTTTGGATTTCACCTTTAAGAAATCCCTTTAAGGATAGGTAAACATTATGTTGTACCTTCCATATACTTAATGACCATTATCATGGTTGCAGATTACATACTTGGAATATTTTATTGAGTTCAGACTTAGAACAACTTACTCTATTTGCACTTTTTCAGTGGATCAGTGGAACTTGGATGAAAAATTCCTAAAAGGGATTTTATTGCCAATACATGGGAAAACTTTGGAGTAGTTCTAATCACAAGTTCTTGGATGAACATTGCGAAGCTTGATCAAGTCTGATTGATATCGTGATAAGAATAAAGACTTAATCTTTATCATTAAGATCTCTTGAACTATCGAAAGTGTCTTTGTTTACTTGCGAGATTTTAGAGATCTTTTTCTCAACTCAAGACGAAGCATATGCTAATGCATTTCATGTTCTAAAGCTAAGAATCTCATCAAGTTTGATACATTGCTAGGTTATATCAATTATTAGACTTTAAATACCACTGCTGGTGGTTTGAAACTTCTTGAGAACTACTTCCTGTTTAATTAGCTTAAAGAAATTCCATGCTCACTACTCGCGAGCAATTTATTCTTCCAATACTTGAGATTCCTTCTAAGGAATCAACAACATGCGCAAATGATTCATCTTAGAATCTTTTGCACCATTGGAAGAATATTTGAAAGGAATTCTAGAATTTTAGATAATATTTAGAAGTTTTATTGCGTCAGTTATGTTCATTTCTTGAGTATCAAACTTAAGGATAAATATCATCTTTAGGATATGATCTCCCATTCCATTATGAAAGTTTGACTTGAACTTTTGTTTATGTGATATGTATTCCTATTCTTGAGTTTGAAACAGAAATTATTATCATTGCTCAATCTTTCGTTGTTACCAGAGTACTTTAAATATATTGTGACAATCCACTGTGATTGCATAGTTTAAAGTACAAACATCTTATAATGATTGAAGCAATGCTATGAATATATCATTATCTTCGTTTCCTAATCATCATAATGATTTTATGAACACATCATTATCTTCGTTTTCTAATCATCAGTTAGTCTTAATGATTTTGTCCTTTTTTTTAGAAATTTACTTGAAAAGAAATCGAAGCTTTCATCATGGAGATCTTCTATCTTTATAATATTTTCCAAAAAAGGACATCTTCATTGTTTATGACCTTTTATGGCTTATTTTTGGGAAAAAATTCATGGATCAATGAAGATCCCTTTCTTGGAACTTCTTGTATTCGCAAAAGAAAAGTTCATCTTGAACATGATAGGAAGAGCACACTACTCATGAAATAGAAGACTAGACTATTTTATTTAATGCCATCAGGTGTGATGAAGAAAGTGGCATTGGCAGTGCAAAGGTCTACACTCATGCTAGACTTCATGGGCGTTTGATTGTCTCATGTATGTGGAAGCTTCCCCATGCTAATCGCATGCCTTGACTTGCAAAGATTATCCATGACTCAAGAAAGGACTCAATTTGGGTGCAATAGAATAAGGCAATGATGCAAGTATATCTAGAAAGTGGACTAGACTGGAACATCACATTCCATAGTAATACTAAAAGTGGATGACTACTTTTCCCTAATATGTAATATGGATCATGAAATTGAATTATTCAAATGGATGGGGTGTGGAATCCTCTCATGCTACTTGGAGTGCCAATAGTGCCCTTTGCACCAAAGTTGTTGATGCACCTTTGGTTGGCATAGTGGAGCAAGGCATCTTAGAAAATGATCCATAGAATCTTATAATTGCAAACAATGTAGGGGGGGCCATGTTGAAGACATTATAGGAATGGATCCTAAATTGTTTTTTGATTCATCATGTTTTGCATTAGTTAAGATATCACATTTTGCATTAATTGTGGCCTCCAACTCTTCATTCATGACTAATCCTGACCTCCTTACCATGTGCTTTCCACTTTTGATTAAATGAATAGGCATTATAGTTTTCCTCCTAAGTACGTAGTTTACAATTGAATGGGATGAAATCCTTGAAGGTATTCATTTTGGGCCTACATGAAGGGACAATTACTCCTCTCCATACTAATGACTCTTGGCATGCACCTTGTTTTCTATCTTGTAGTTCCGTAAACTATTATCATCCATAAACTTCGCAAGATGCCAAAAGAGTTCCAAGTGCTAATGGTTGTTCTTCCATATTGCAATTGGACATTTGGTTGGTCTGAATGTGGGATATGCCACCACATATTTCACAAACAATGCATATTCCATGAGCATTGGTGATATTTCACGAGCAATGTTTCCTCCCATATAATAGGAGCTCCCACCAATGGTTGGTCTAATTGTGGGATACACCACCACATATTTCATGAGCAATGCATATTACATGAGCATTGTATATTTCATGAGCAATGTTTACTCCCATAGAATAGGAGCTCCAACCAATGTTTTAGCATTCGGTTACAAGTTTTTCATCATTCTTCTTTTTGCAACAAGGATTGCTCTTTGTGTCGTCTTTACCTTGACCATTTCTTGTGGCATCGAAAATATTTTGCCCATTGCAATTGGCCTTGCTATTGATGTATATGGGAAAAGTGGTGATAATACTAGTGGAAGAAGCTATTGCATTCAAGAGCACATATGATGATTGACAATCGCAAGGTGGAATGCATGACAAATGAAGAGTATTGAACTAATTTCTAACTATTTCGCGAACTCTTGGGGATGTCTACTCCACTCTCTTCTCAAAGGTGTTACATTGTTGCCATCTCTATAGAGCGAGAACCAAAAACATTCTACAAAATATGGTACATCTTCTTGATGCCCCATCAATGACACAAATTAATGAAGCTCTTTAGTCTTTACCCAATGGTAAAAAGCTCAAGTCTGGACACCCTCACCAATGAGTTCTTCAATACATTCAAGAGTGCTTTAATGAACTCATTATGTCTGTCCTGGCAAGAATCCCTTCACTTCAACGCTTTTCCCAAATTTCTCAATGAAGGTGTGATCACAAAAAAATAAAATAAATAAATATAACTGGCAGGCTATCTCTATGTTGCAAAGTGCCTATAAAACCTTTGTAGCCAATCGTATTGCCTTATATCTTCGCTCATGGATCCATGAGGATAAAAAAGGGTTCATTAAGGGTAGATACATCCAAAAGGCTATTATTGATGTGTGGAAAAGCCTTGAATTTGCTAAGGAGTCTTCTCAAGATGTCCTCTTCATCAAGGTTAGTTTTGATAAAGCTTATGGTCGCCTTGAGTGGTAGTTCATTCTCCAATCCTTGGAAGATATGGGGGGGGGGTGTCTCTAAATTCACCAAGATGATTGCAACGCTAATGGGAAATGCCTCGACTCGAATAAATATCAGTGGATAACTTTCTCACACGATCAAATTAAAATGCTCTATTAAACATCATTGCCCCCTAGCTCCTCTTCTCTTTGATATTGCACCGATGCCCTCGTCTCCTTGGTTAACCATTATGCCCATCTTGGGCAGATCCATGTTATGTTGCTTCCCCATAGCCAAAATCTAATGATTATGAGACTCTTTGTCGAGAACATGAATGCTTTTGTGAATAATGATATCAATAGTACTTCCACCTTTTGGAAATGTCGAAACACTTTCATTATTGCTTGAAGCTCTTGAATAAATCACTTAGAAACACCTTTCAAGGCTATTTCGAGGCCCCCTCCATAGTTTTTGGTTGACCAAGAGCTCCCCAATGCACATATCTCCATATGCTCCAAATTCCAATGGGTTTTGATGTTTCCATGAGTCAATAGTGGAACTAGGTTTTTGCCAAGCTTATAATAAACTTACTTATTGAAAGGACATGCAGCTCAACCTAGCACGGTGTGCCATGGTGATTAACACCTTTTGACTTTCATCAGTTATCTATTTCTTAGCATGTTGGAGACCAAAAGACAATGATTTAGTGAAATTAGAAAGAACTTGCAAAAATTTCCTGCAAAACGGTGATCCCAACAAGAGACGTGTGCCCATAATAAAAAATCGGGTTGGGTATTCTGGACATGGGAGGTATGGGAGATAAGATGGCTACAAAGTGGATGATCAAAGAACAATCCAAATAAAAAACTTCTAGGGTGAAGGTGATTCTCAGAAAGAAATCTTCTCTTACGCTTATGGGACTTCCTAGGTCGAAGGAGCATGCTGTGCTTATTTTATTGTTTTCTCCTTTTCCAATGACTGCCAAGGGTTTGAACTTCGGTTGCTCCTTGTGGAAGAGTTGGAACAAGATCAAATTGTACATCAAGGTCAATGAGGATTGAAAGTGGGCTACTAGGATTAGATAGAACTATTCTGTTTGGTTTCCTATTAGGTAATCCAAGAAATTGGCTCAAAGAACCTCAAAAAGGTGCTATGGAACAAAGGGTTTTGTATATGGACATATCTCTGGAATCAAGAAAGAAGACATTGGATTAGATTTGAGACATAGACCTGGCTAGGAGAGTTGACTGTGCAGACTAGTGCTTATTAAGACACAAAATCAATTCTTGGGAGATCTCAAAGAGTCGTCTCCTTCTCGAGCATGATCCCCCTATAGATTGAAGGGTTAAGATGAATTAACAATAACAAATTGGATAAGGTGATGAGTGTCAAGAAGCACTTGTACTTGCATATCTCCCTTAACAGAAGATGGTGCATGAATTGGACATGTATCAAATTACAATTTAAAGAGCCCTCTCCTTCTCGAGCATGATCCCCCTACATATTGAAGGGTTAAGATGGATTAATAGAAACAAATTGGATAATGTGATGAGTGTCAAGAAGCACCTAAACTTGCATATCTTCCTTAACAGAAGATGATGCATGAATTGGACATGTATCAAATATCAATTTAAGTTTGTGGACTTGTGTCATCCTCTCATTGAGAATACAAAGTCGGTTCTTATGTGGCAAATTCTCCATAGGATAATTTGGACTAGTTTCAAAGATAATAAAATAGGTGTGGGCTCTCAGTGGTGTACGTGTTGTATCCATGGTAGATAAGACATTGATCACCTCTTCCATTCGTGCCCTAAGAGTCACTTGGTCTAGTAAGCTCTTACTAGAATTTTTGTTTAAAAAATCAAATCAACTAGAAGAAAACATTACTTGGAGAAGATATGATGCTCTTCTACCTTATGGAATGCTATCAAGGGAGGAGGGCTTTGGAAGATATAGAAAAGAAAGATGTGTGGTCAACTTCGATGACCATTTGAAAGAATGGTCGATCAATAAATCCCTAGCACAATTAGGTAGAAGAATGTGTAATTATAAGAAGTCCTTGGCCTTTAGACATCATATGATTTTTAGTTTTGGATAATAACATGATAAAAAATTAAATGGACTGCCCATGAGGACGACAAAAATATCATTAACCTTCTTTGTGACTCCCACTAAAACTTAGTTTCTGTCGATTCTTGACCAATGCCACTGTGCCTTTAGACATTCCTACCACTAGTTTGTGGGATATGGGGAATCCCATGGGCACTATGCCCCTTCATTGTAGAATTGTTTTTTTAATCAATTCAAGCAAGGAAGTCTAAGCTTTGGTCGAACTTCCTCTTTAAGAAAAATAAAAATAAGATGACTCCTCCCCCTCTCTTTCTCATGAAGTGTGTAATATCAAGGGAGATCTTTCTCAATGCATCATGATGGAAGGACAAAGCAATGCCCATGAGTATTAGAGCAAGAAGCTCAAGGAAGAAAGTTCGAGGAAGCTCTTTCTCTCTCTATTTAAGGGAGAGGAAGCAAACATAAAGGGTCTCCTTACATGCTCTCTTGTATCTCATGCATGCAATAATGCTCTCTCCCAAGCTCTCTCACTCTATGATAGGCTTGGATGTACTTGCTCACATTCTTTCCTTTGACTTACACTCAAATATTTATGCACTTCACCACAATACCTGCACTCCACATTCATCCTTGTGGGAGGGCACTCCAAGCAGTAGAGGCGTGGAGGACCAACAAGAAGGAAATCTTCAACAAAGTAGCGGTTTGACTCAAGGAGGATTGGTGCCAGCAAGTGGAGCAAATGCCTTTGTGCTGAAGGATTCTTCCTGTTGTTTGCTCCAAAGTCCTCTATGCATGGGGGATCCATCTTTTATGCCTCCTCCACGTCCTCTTGGATTATCATTTTTCGATGATTGGTGTAGTCGGTTCCTTGAAATTGCTCCCTTCCCTTCCCCTCTATCCTATCACATTACGAAATAGCCCATTTTGTAATTGGCTTCCTCCCTTTTCCCTCCATATCCTCTTGTATTTTCAACAAAGCAATGAATGCTTAGTCTTGATGTCTTGTTGTAATATTTAATAATTGTTATATTCTTGTCCTATCAAAATTATTTTACCTTAATAAAACCAAAAACAAAAAATTGAAGTGCAAACCCAAACGATGAGATCTAATAAAATCACTTGGAAAGGGACTCATAAATACTTCAACGCAAAAAGCACAAATAATTAATAATAATAATAATAATAATAATAATAATAATAATAATAATGATAATAATAATAAGAATAATAATAATAAGAAGAATAATAATAAGAATAATAATAATAAGTAATTACAATAACAATAATAATAATAACAATACTACTAATACTATCACTAATAATAATAATAATAATAATAATAATAATAATAATAATAATAATAATAATAATAATAATAATGTAATAAAGTAAGTCTATGATCAAAGGGTCTAAGCAGTTTAGACAAATCTAAAATCGAACATTGTTTGATCACTCATGTGTATGGCTACAAAAAATCTTCAAAGAGCATCAATCAAGGTTCTTCAATTCCATAAAAAGAATCCAATGAAACCCAATCAACGGAGCATGGTGGCCACTCCTTGTAAAACTTATCACTTTAAGGGAAGATGATGTCATAGACACAAATGAAAACATCCTGAATCTTACATTTCATATGGCTTTCTATATCTCATGATTGGTTCAGAATTTAGATAAATAGATATTATGATTGGGTTTGGAACATGATGAAACCCTAAGATTGACGATCTACTTGCTTGATTCTGGCATCTAGAGGTCTTGTTTTAGATTGTCGATATCATCCATGACATCATCAATTTGTAACTTCCGTTAAACATGTATATAAGGAAGGCTTGGTCACATACATCCTCATTTTTGCCAATACTAATCTTAGCAGCTCAAGGAGTTACCAAATAAGAACTCAATTCCAGTTCCAGTGTTATTCCTTGTTCTAGTCTTGTCTAGTCTAGTATTTTGGACATCCTATCTTGTCCTTGTGTAATCTCTTAGTACAAGATCTTGTCCGGTTATTTCTTGTACCTAGTCCATCTCCCTCAAGGGATTTCTTTTAATTCATTTATCATGTTTCATACCTAGAATCTCAGGGTTTGGGATCTCTTCTATCCTGTGTAGTCTAGTTATCCATACCTGCAGGTTATGGGACTTCGTGTAACAACTATATATTCTTGCATTATTTCCCATGTGTTGATGATCCTTTAATTAGAAGCATATTACTGAAATCTTGTTCAAATCTAATTAGAGGGCACAATCTAAGGCTCCATTGACAAGGAGTGCTACTACTTGATGGGGTTTTAAGTGGCTCAACTTGCTCAACCCGCTATATATTAGGGGCATCTTAAAACTCCAATGGAGAAATATTCTCTTAGAATACACATCCAGTGCTCCCATGGTTTTTTATTCTACTCCAAGAGGTATCATACAAGGATAATATGGTGATAAGGGAGTGATTCTCTATCAAGTTCTTCACCTATACTCATAATTTCCGGAAGATTTATTGAAAATTATGGATAACTTCAACCTCCAAGCCTACATTAACAACAAGGAAGGCGCTTATCTCTTAGGTAGGTAGCCCCACTAACTGATTATCAAAGCCCTTGTTTGACTATAGTGATATTGGGGTAGCAATGTTTTGGATTCATAGTGGATGGAGGTTCACTAGTCAACCTCTAGCCATAGCACACCATGTTGCAATTGCACTTGCAACCTTCAAAAGAATCCCACTTCACTGTAACTCTTGCATACGAAATTAAGGTCCACTTGAGAAGGGTAAAAGCTGAGACCAATCATTTTGATGATAGTTGATGGTGCAATAGAGATACTGTTCTAGGACTTGATTCATCCATTCTATTTGTCAATCATTCTATGGATGATTGGCTATAGACAATTTAACTTGAACACAATGGATCTTACAAAGACTATTCCAAAAGTTGGATATTAACTTTGGATCTTGATCATTGACAATATCATTAGGCAATCCATGAAGCCCAAAGATATACATGAGAAAAGATATAGCAGTGGTTGCACCTGTTATTGCATGTGAATCTATCCATTATAATAAGAATGACACCATACTTATGAGAACTTGGTAGATGTGTGATGAAATCCATAGACAATGAAGAGCATGGCCTATTTGGAATAGGTAAAGGTTGTAAGAGGCCATGAGGTTTATGGGGAGGTATGTTAGATCTCTTGCAAGTGTCACATGTTTGTATATATTCTTTAACTTCCTTCAACATTTTAGGCCACCAATAATCTCTTGATATAAGTTCTATTATTCTATTCACTCTAAAATGTCCTATTGCAAGGTTATCATGACATTTTTGAAGTACTTGGATTATGGAATTTCTTGCATGGATATATAATATGTTCTTAAAATATATTAACTCATCATTTTCATGAAACTCATTTACTTCATGATTTTTCTCTTGAATTGTTTGCTTGACATTACAAAACAATTCATAGTGTGGTAGAGACTCACGTATTGGATGAACCAAGATTGAATCTTCTTGATGGATCGAGGAGATAGCTACTAACTAGAGATGTTTTGGTTTGAATAGGGTAAGCTCTTCTTGACAAGGCATTGGACTGACATCGCTTCCATCCTCGGAGGTATGTGATGACAAAGTCAAACCTAGATAAAATGTTACTCCATCAAGATTGTTTTTAGTTCAAAACACAAGTGTTCATAAAGTACTCTAGGGTCTTATGGTCTATATATAGATTACCTTTATGGGCTTCCACCTCTAAATGATGTTTCTATGTTCTTTATGAAAGAACTTTGAGAAGTTTGTAGGAGGTAGAAAAGTGAGTTGCGAAGCAATGAAGTTTGGTCTAGCCAACTAGCACAAGACCAGCCCTTGAGCTTATGGAGACTCAAATAGACCTTATAGGCATGGGATAAGTACAATAAAATTAAATATGTACTTTGGAGCATCAAGGAGAACGAGTCAGTACAAAACAGATAGGTTTGGGCATTGACTAGCTCAAAAAACTTACTTTCTTTGGAGGAGACAATGAACTTCAAATACTCATAGTGAACACTGTGATTACAATTAAAAAAAATCCTTTTATGGGAGTGATACACATAGGGTTGAGTGTATAGAATGCACAAGAGTATAAAGAATAAGAAAAATATGCTATTGGAATGAATCAGACACTTAACGGTGGTACTTCCTATTTTTCAAGAATAGACAAAGATTGATCTCGAGACACAAAAATTGAGATTTCTCCCAATCTACTAGACCAAACACTATGAAAATTTATACGAATAATAAAGTTCCAATGAGATATCTTGCATCCAATTTGGAGCTCTGTAGAGAGAGAAGAAGACTCTGCAAGCTTACTGTTGGTGAAGAAGATGATGCAAAAAAATGAAGGAGCAAGACAATGATGGTGACAAGTGTATGTATATTGCTTCCATGTATTTTAAAAGTGATTTAAAGTATTTACATAGACTCTAGAAGTGATCCAAGACTTCTACAAGTGGAGTTTGAATTCAAATGAAGGTGGTAAGAGTTGTTGAAAAGAAGCAATTCACTTTCCTACAATCTAGGAGAAGTGAGAACTAGTTTGATCTACTTTTAGGTGATTGATTGATTTGATTTGATTGCAATTGAACCAACACAAATTCGTGGAATTTTAGCTGTCCCTTTCTACTTTTACATATGTAAAGCTCTAGGCTTTTACAATGGTAAATGAACCATAAAAAATCTCTCAAAAAAATACAATAAATGAGCATAGGTAAAAGAACTCTCCAATAGATATTCTTTCGATGTAATCCAAGCGATAGATTTTGATGTTGATCAAATCCACCTCAAGCATAGTGTAAGTGTGATATTCCAATAGCTCCCCCTCAAGCTAAAGTATGCTTGAGTCTTTATTCTCTAATAGGTTGAATACTTGCCATAGCTTTGAATCTACAAAGCTTTATTCCATTAAGTGCCTTCGTCATCATATCTGCTACTTGGTTTTCAGTTGGAACAAAAGAAATGTCATCTCCATTGCCATGAGCGTCTCCCTCATGAAGTGGTAATGAACCTCTATGTGTTTGGTTCTTGCATGGAAAATAGGATTTGTTGCTAGATGCATGGAACTTACATTATCTCCAAATATGTGAGGTTTGGAACTCACAAGTCCCAAATTTATATAGAATGCCTTTAACCATATTGCCTCTTGAGTTGCTATGGTTAAACCTCTATACTCTGCTTCTATTGAGGATAAAGCAACTGTAGGTTGCTTCTTGGAACTCCATGAAACTAGCTTTGAACCTGCAAATGCTAAGTTACTAGAGGTACTTCTTCTATCATCCTTAGCTCTTGCCCAATCTGCATCTGAATAGATTTTGATATCCAAATCTGAAGAGTAAGGATAGAATATACCTTCATTGATTGTACCTTTGAGGTATTTAAGTACTCTCTTAGCTACATCCATGTGTGGTCTTCTAGGTGAGTGCATGAATGGACTAAGCACTGCGACACTATACGAGATGTCCGCCCTTGTATGAGTAGCATATATCAAGCTACCTACCAAGCTTTGACATTCTTTCATGTCTTCAATTTTCTCTACTTCATAAACACTAAGTTGATGATTCATCTCCAAAGGTGCACCTACATGTTTAGCATTCTCCATTTTGAACTTGAGAAGTAGATCCTCAATGTATCATCTCTAAGTCAAATACATTCCTTCATCTGTGTATATCACCTACATACCTAGGAAATATGTGAACTCATCTAAGTCACCAATTTTGAACTCGTCTTGCATGTGTCTCTTGATCCTTTGAATGCCATTCGAATCATCACCTCTCACAATAATATCATCTACATATACACATAGATATATAACCTCATTGTGATCCCTTTTGATGAATAGAGAAGGATTTGAGTTTCTAGCTTTGAACCCTTGATCTTGAAGATATGTAACCAACCTATAATTCCAAGATCTAGAGGCTTGATACCTCTTCACTTATCCAACCATTTAGAAATGCATTTTTCACATCAACTTGGAGGAGTCTCCAATTACTTGCAGCGGCTACACTTATCAATGTTGTGATTGTAGGCATCTTTGCAATTGGTAAGAATGTTTTCTCATAGTCTCTACCATGAGTTTTTGAGCATCCTTTGGCAACTAATCTTGCCTTGTACCTGCAAACTGATCCATCTGATTTCTTTTAACTTTATATACCCATTTGCAGCCAATTACCTTTTGATTTGGCAACACTGGAACCAAATCCCAAGCGTCCATCTCCTTCAATGCATCTATTTCTTCTTTCATGGTCTTTTCCCAATTAGGGTTTCCCTTTGCCTCTTTATAGGTTGAGGCTTTCTTTGAAATTGAGTCCTTTGCCAAGTAGATTGAATGCTTTGTAACAAATGTGGAATCATATCCATACCTTTCTAGTTGTTTCTTCTCTCTTATTGATCTTCTAGGTGCTTGCTTGCAGCATTCTCCACACTCTTGCATCTTTTCTTTGCCTCTTGACTTCCATAATTTGTAAACCTTTTCCCCTTTATCTTGGTCATTTTCTGTATCACTTCTTAGATCCTGGACCTGTGTATTATGCTTGCTTCCTAATTGATGAGGATCAGAATCAAGATCATATGGTAGAGTTACCTTTTGTTTGTTTTCATCATACCAAGACCTGTGTTCTTCAAACACAACATCTCTACTTGTAGTGAATTGCTTGGTTGAAGGATTATAAAACTTGTAACCCATTTGAATTGAATCATATCCAATAAACACTTCCTTTGTTGCCCTTTCATCTAGCTTACCTCTTATTTGTGATGGTACATGAACATAATCCAAACAACCAAATAGCTTGCAATGTCCAAGAGTAGGTTTTCTTCCATGCCATGCTTCATAAGGAGTCATACCTTGAAGTGATTTGGATGGTAGTATATTGACAATGTACACAACAATTGAAATAGCTTCTGCCCATAGATAATGTGGCAACTTATTCTCTTCAAGCATTGTTCGGGATGATCCAACCAATGTCTTGTTTCTCCTCTCTGCAATTCCATTCAGTTGAGGAGAGTACCTGGTAGTCACTTCCTTTTCGATACCTTTATCCTGCAAGAACTCATCAAACTCTTTGGAGAAGTATTATTCCCCTCCATCATATCTGAGCTTCTTGACTGATCTACTTGTATGGTTCTCCACATGTGCTAGATACTTTTTGAAGCAATAAAACACTTCATTCTTACTTTTGATGAAGTATAGAATAGTCCATCTACTATGGTCGTCAATAAATGAGACATAATACCCTGATCCTGCCAATGAAGGTTCTTGAATTGGTCCCCATACATCTGTATGTATTAAGTCCAATAAGTCATTGTGGATGTAGCCTTTGTGGTTGAATGGCTGTCTTTGTGCCTTCCCCATCTAACATGCATCACACCTGTTGATCATGTGTTGCTTTGATATGTTTGGCAGTTCTAGAACACTTTGATTCCTACATCTATCCTTCAAGGTTCTTTCATTACTTCAAAAGTAAAGAGCCTATCATGCTTCTCACCTCTGGCTATCTTCTTGAAGCCTTGACATGGATCTTCCATAAAAGCTCCATGTTGGGTGAACCTGACTTGCAAGCCTTTTTCAACTATTTGGCGTACAGTTATTAGGTTTTTAGTGATAGTGGGTACATAGAGAACCTTACTTAGAATGTTTATCCTACCATTGGAAGATTTGACATTACCAATCTTCTCCATATTGTGCTTTGTATCATCCCCTGTTTGAACTTCATGTCTGTGCTTTGGACTTTCCAAATCAGATGGAAGCGCAATGTTGCCTGTAACATGATTCGAATCTTGGATCTATGTAGAACAAATGATCATCTTCTTTACCTTCTTTGTGGCTTAGATTCATAAGAAGCAATGAGTCTCTATGTGGTTGATCTTCTGAATAATTGTTGAAGTCCCTTCTATTATAGCCTCTATTGTTATTGTTGAAGTTGTGTCCACCTCTACTTCTATGGCTGCCATATCCACCTCTTCCACTTCCTTTCTGGGTCTTCCCATTGAATCAGCAATTCTGAGTGGTGTGATTGGTCTTATCGCAGATGGCATAATGTTGAACATTGTGACCTTTGGATTTGTCATGCTTTGGTCCTTTCTTCTTCCCTTTCCACTTGCTCTTACTTGCGAAGTTGGCTTGGGAAGTCTCCTCTTCATCTTCTTCCTTCTTTGTGCCTTTCAGCTTCTTATCCTTCTTCTCTACATATAAAGCACTAGTTGAATTACCATGATAGGAGTTACCTTCCTTTATGCTATTGTTGGCCTCATGGTTGAAGAGTTTGTTCAAGAAAGATGTTGAAGTCTAGAGTTTGCACATCCATGATGAGATCATAAGCCATCGGGAAAGATTGCCATTGCTTATCACTTCGAATCCTGATGAGAATTTGCCTCATGATAGCCTTTTCTTCAATCAGCTCTCCAATGGATGCTAACTGATCCGTAACCTCCTTGACCTTGGTAACAAAATTTGTGATGGTTTGTTTAGGTGCCTTCTTCATTTGGTTGAACTCATTCCAAAGATTATTCTTTCTTGTTTTGGTCCTAGCAGAAAAGAAAGTCTCGAGGGCATCCCAAGTCTCTTGAAATGTCTTGCATCCTATAATATATGGTAATAGAAAGTCAGAGATAGAGTTTAGCATGTACGACCTTGCGTGATTATCCCTTGCATACCAAAGTGTGAGCTTATTTGTCTCCTCTTGTGTTAGTCCTCCTTTGGATCTTGGAATAGACATAGCTTCAACACTTGCTACAATTCCATAAAGATTTCTACCTTGCAAATAGGCCTCCATTCTGATTTTCCAAGTCGCATAGTTGTGTCGATCAAGCTTCTTGATCATTGAAGGAAAGTCATCACCCATCTTGATCTAGCTTTGATACCACTAAAATAACTTGGAGAAGCTTGTAGGAGGTAGGAAAGTGAGTTGCGAAGCGACAAAGTTTGGTCCAGCCAACCGGCACAAGGCCAGCCTTGAGTTTATGGAGACTCAAATAGATCTTATAGGAATGCAATAAGTACAATAAAATGCACTATGTACTTTGGCGCATCAAGGAGAGAGATGCAATACAAAACAGATAGGTTTGTGCATCAAATCTAAAAAAACTTACTATCTTTGGAAGAGATAATGAACTTCAAATGCTCATAGCGACCAGCGTGATTACAATTAGAAAAAATCCTTTTATGGGAGTGATACACATAGGGTTGAGTGTATAGAATGCATGAGAGTACAAGGAATAAGCAAAATATGCTATTGGAATGAATCAGACACTCAACGGTGGTACCTCCTATTTTTTCGGAATACACGGAGATGGACGCAGAGACAAAAAAACTATGATTTCTCCCATTCTACTAAAACAAATGTTATGAAAATGTACAAGCATAAAATAAACCTAATACCTTTCCAATGAGCCATGTAACATCCAATTCGGATCTATGTAGAGAGAGCAGTAGCCTCTACAGACATACTGTTGGTGAAAAAGATGATGTAGAAAAATGAAGGAGCAAGACAATGATGGTCAAAAATGTATGTATATTCATTCCATGTATTGTAAAAGTGATTTGAAGTATTTATATAGTCTCTAGAAGTGATCCACAAATTTTTCAAGTGAATTTTGGATTCAAATGAAGGGGGTAAGAGTTTTTGAAAAGAATCAACTCACTTTCCTACAATCTAAGTGAGAACTAGTTTGATCTATTTTTAGGTGATTGATTGATTTGATTTGATTGCAACTCAACCACCAAAAATTCGTGGAATTTTAGCTCTCTCTTTCTACGTTTAACATATGTAAAGCTTTAGGCTTTTACAATGGTAAATGAACCATCAAAAATCTCTCAAAAAAATACAATAAATGAGCATAGGTAAAAGAACTCTCCAATGGATATTCTTTCAATGTAATCCAAGTGATAGCTTTTGATGGAGATAAAATCCACCTCAAGCATAGTGTAAGGTTGATGTTCCAACACTTTGTAGTGAATTTCATAATTTATATCGAGAGGGGAGATTTCTTTTAATGTTATGTAGCTAGATGTAAGCATCCATCATCCCCATGCTGAGATAGAAGGGATCCTAAGGCAAATTCTGATGCATATGTCTCCAACAAAGAAGGTCTAATAGGATCAAGATGAACTAGAATCGAAGTAGTGGTGAATTTTGATTTTAGGATATAAAAGGATTTTTTTTTTTGCTTTTTTGTCCAAAGAGAATTTTGTATTTCCTATAAGCTTGGTAAGTGCTGCCACTATCTTGAAATAATCAATATTTTATAGAAGTTGGCAAAGCCTAAAAAACATTGTATGTCTCTAAGACATGAAGATGTTTTCCAATTAAGGATTGTCCCAATCTTCTTAGGGTCCATTCCTATTCTTTTCTCTGAGACACTGTACCTTAAGAATTCCACTTTTGTCTGATGGAAAGAGCATTTCTCCAATTTGGCATATAATATTTTTTCTCTCGGATTTTAGAGAACTATCTTTACATGAAGTTCATGATCCTCTAAATCTTCAAAGAATATCAATATATCATCCAGGTATATTATTGAAAAATCATCTAAATGTTCTTAAAATATATCATTCATCATTATATTGAAAGACCGCTGAAGCATTTATGAGACCAAGTGACATTACTACATATTCAAAATACCCATATCTTCTTTGAAATCTTGTCTTCCATTCATCTCCTTCTATGATCCTGAAAAGGTGCAATGTATGTTTATATGGGTGTTGCAAGAATTACGAGATCCTTCCTTATATCATGGTCCAACTGTACAATCTCCTTTACAATTGGACTTATTTGTTTCCTTGCTCTACAAGGGTGGCTGTGACTCTAGAGTTTGTTCTTTTGCTTAGGCAATTCAGTGCAGTATGCCAAGAGTTTTAAAAATAGAGGTATGACTTGTTATTTCTACCTCTCTGCTTCTCTTGTGGGAATAGGGGTTGGAACTTAGTTACACTTGTCTACATGGAGGCATACTCACCTTCTCTGCTTCTCCTGTGAGGTTATGATTAGAACCTACTTAGATCTATCTGCATAGGTTGAGGCATAGGCTCCTCTTTAGGAGTGGAAAGATCTTCTACTTATTTTTTTTGTTCCCTTTCAAAAAGGAAGTTATCACATTGAATGGATTTGGTGATGCATTCATTCAACGTTTTGACGTTTGGCATCATGAGTAGAAGGTCCTTCACATAATCTCTTAGGCCCCATCTAAATTGTTGTATAAAATAATCCTCATGCCAAGTGAAATCACATATCAATCGCCTATTTGATGCATAGCTAGAGGCAAGGCAGCTACATTGACATAGATTCCAAAGTTTTGCTTTTGCCACTTATTTGGTGTCTACATCTCCAAATTTGGTGGTGAGTTCTTAGAGAGACTTCTCATAGTATCAGAAAGAATTTCCATGTTATTTTGGAAGATTGGAGCAAGCCACAAAAATGCTTGACCAAGAGCTAGGTTCGAATAAAATTGAACTTGGATGCATCATCTTGGTATCTATTAGGTTGCATGGGAATATACCATTTTTACTTGTTGTAAGGATCCTCAGAACTTTGTATGATCAACATCAATTTTGTTTTGGCATACAAATCTTAGGATCCTTCATGAAAGAAAAAATAGGACATGAATTTTTTTGATTACTTTCATGATTTTTTTGAAGATTCCCCATTTGTTACTGCAATTCTTAGATTAGTATGTCTAGGTGCAAGGGATGTCCCATATCAACTTGATTCTGATGATGAGTTAGAGCTTGGAATTGCTAGAGATTCTGAAGTGATATGATAATATGCTCAATTGTATTCTCTATGATGCCTAGTCTTGGATAGGAGATAGTATTGCCAAAATTTTAGGGGAGCACTACATTGTTTCCTATGACTAGACTTGAATAAGATTTTAGAAATATGCTTTTGGTTTCAGGATCATCAACACGAGGAAGATAATACAAGAATATATAAGTGTTACAAGAAGTCCCACAACATAGGACTGATAGGTATTGATAAATGGAATAGATAGGGTATACGAGATCCCACACCTCAGGGTTGTATGTCTAAAATAGGATATGTGAATGACAAGAAATCCCTTGAGGGAGATGGACTAAGTACAAGAAAGAGCTAGATAGGATCTCGTACTATGAGATTACAAGAGGACAAGATTGGATGTCCAAAATACTAGACTAGACAACACTAGAACAAGGAACAAGGATGGAACTAGAACTTGGGAACTAGAACTTCGAAAGTACTTGCTTGGAGATCCCATCTCCTTGAGCTCCCAAGATTGGTTTTGGCAAGATTGAGGATGCATGTGGCCAAGCACCCCTTATGTTGGTGTTCAAGAGTAGTTATGAATTGATGATGTAAACAATCCCAAAAAGGACTTTCAAATGTTGGAATCAAGGATGGGGGCAATCAATCTTAGCTTTTTGGCATATTTTAGGCATGATAGTATGGCACTCTAGCACAATGGCAAGTACCAATGTGAGGAGCTTCATCTCATAAATGTCAATCCACGGAGACGTGAGGACCAGTATGAAGGCCAAGAGCAAGTGAAGTGCACATGTGCATGAGTGAAAGCATACAAACATGCACACACATACACACACACACACACAAGGTAAGAGCAAAGAGTGGAACAATGGAAGGACTTCGATTACAAAAGAACTCTCTTACAAAGCTGAAATCTACAACAAGCTAACCCCTAAAATGAGCTCTCCAGCCCTTTTTATAGTTTTTTGAGTGGTTTTGGCCTTGCCTAGACCTAGGGTGTGGCCTAGTTAAAAATTAGGTTCTAGGACTTATTTGGGGCCTCAAACGGAGTCTAAAAATTATGAAAATTGGTATGATGATACTTCTAATACTCCTCAAGCTCAAGAACTCCTTGGCTTGAACAAAATGGAGTTGTAAAAATAGAAAATGGTATTTACAATGGTTTTTATTTTTATAGGGATTTCTTATGAAAATTTGACATGTGCTTCTTGGAGCTCTCTACATGCTCCTTCTTCTTGTGTGTCCCCTTCATTGATGCGCTTCCATGCTTGTGCATGACTTTGACTGTTAACACTCCCCCCCTCTAGAGTCTGTCGTCCCTGATAGACCCTTGTTGTAGTGGTTGTTCCACGTAGTACTTTGAGAGCTAGAGTTCCTCCTGCCTTCACCAGAGTGGTCTGTCTTCCACCTGTAGCAGGATCCATGGTCCTTTGCTTCAGTTTGTAACATCTAGCTCATGGAAGTGTTTTTCCCTTTGCATGTAGCTCTTCCTTGGATTCCAGCATAAATATGTCGTTGTGAGCTTCCAAAAAATGCTAGTTGCTCAAAGGAGGTTTGCAATGTTGATTTTGAGCAACTGTTGATGGTGAATTACTTCGTAGGTATCGATGTTGTGGCGTGGATACCCTTTGGATCTTCCAATCCTACATTGATAATTTTTTGCCCAGTACTTGTAACCCATAAATAATGATGGGTTAAGTGCATTAGTGCATGGGTTGAAGAAAATATGTGCCTTGTGCATGGCCTTGTAATGTGGCCCTATGTATGCGTACTTGGGGAATGCATTGGAAGAAATATGGTGCAAGAAATTGGGTCTTGAGCAAAGTGCGCAAGGGTATGGTGATGAAGAGGTTTCCTACTCGAACATGGTTATCGTGTCGTCAAAGTAGGTAGTTCTTACCATGGTCAAATGTCCATCGATATTCATCTCTTTGTGGTGTGCTCCAGCATGGTGATTGACCATCAACTTATCTTCCGTTGTTGGTGGACGTCCTTGTTGATGGTTCCTGTCGAAGATGCTTTAAGCACACAACCTTGCCCTTTCTCTCTCTCTCTCTCTTTTTGGAACAATGTCACAAAAGAAGAAGAAAGATCTTAGTATCAATAAAATATTTTACATATGTCAAGTGTATCTCATGTGCCTAGGATTCTCGATTGTGTCTATGCATGGCCGTGTAATGTGGCCCTATATTGATGCATACTTTGGAAGTGCATGACCAAAATGGTGCAAAGGACAAGGTTATGCCAAAGGCACATGGTTGTTGTTCGTCGAGGCTTCTGATGTTACTTGCAGACTTGATGCACTCTCTGTTTGGAGGTGTCAATTGGATCTTGAAATGATGTAATCCTCCTTAAAGGATCCATTTGAGAATAGTGTTTGACTACGTAGAGATCAACTTTGGCTTCTTCATATGTGGATGGTTGCTTGAATTTTTATCCCTCGTGGTTGGTTCTTTGGTTTTGTGGGTGCTATTGGTGCTTTTGGCTTCCAAACCCATATCCTTGATGGTTGTCCTTTTATTACTGATGAGGAGATGAATTTATCTTCTTTTGGTCTCTGTCCATGGTTTCGACTCTTGCTTCTCCGTGGTTTCTTTGCTGAGATTTTTCTCGTGAGGGAGATCATATGGTTTTGTGCATGTAAGAGTGCCTTGGGTACACACATTTGTAATCGCCCTTGTTGAGCTGCAGCTAATTTCTTTGGCACCCAAATTCGTACATTATTATGGTCGGCCTTCATCGATTGCTTTGGTACCGAGATTTGTCGAAGACCGTAGGATTGAGCTGGTCCTCGTTTCTTGGTGCTTCTTTTTGCATGGTTGGCTTGCCTCAATGGGAAGGGTTGTGGCAAAGGTGGTGGTTGTTCTCCTTTTCGTACCCAAATTTGCTTCATTCCTTGAGCTTCTTTCTTCTTGACTTTTGTCTGTCTAGTTGATATAGCAGATGTCTTTTTTGCTTGCCTCTTTGGTCGAGTTACGATTGCATTAGTTTGTGAAGAAGAAGAGAGGTTTGCTGGCCTTTGAGCTTGTGCTTCCATGATTGAGTCCTTTTGCTTCGTAGGGTTATTGACACACACAACATTTTCTTTGCGAAGATTAGTTTCAGAAGAACTAAGAGAATGTGTGACCTCTGGATTTGTGAGCATGCAATTGTCTAATTCTAATGTAATACATTGTTCATGTGCCCACACTTGAAGGATTTGACTTCTTAGGTTCAAGTTGACTGCATGGTCGTAAATCCAATCTTGATCCAGGACAAGTGGCTCTATAATGTCCTCATCGTGACATACTAGCATTTTGACTTTCATTGGAACAACTTGAAGGTAGATGGGAAGTTCCACCTCGCCCAAACAAGGGGTTTCCACACCTCCCAATCCTATGAGATAGGCTTCAATGGAATTGATGTTCAACTATAGATCTTGGTAGTATGAAAGTCTAACTGCACTAGTTGTTGCACCTGAGTCAATCAATGCTCTCACAGTCCTTGCATTCTTCCCTCGTCCTACCGCTATGGTCACAAATGGATGTCGATCAATTATTTGAGAAGCAATTGCACTTGATGTTTGACACATGGCCATGTGGTATCTTGGGGCCTTAAGATTGACATCTAGGTCGAGGTGTCTTAACTTATTTCTCCTAATGCATTCTCTCGCCTTTGCCTATGCTTCTTCTCTAACCCTTAGCTCTTCTTCTTTTTGCTTCTTAGCAGTGTTGAGTCTCTTTAGCATATCCTCTTTAAGAGCTTCTTGATATAGCTTGACTCAATAACCACTAATATAGCTTGACTCGATAACCACTAATATAGATCGCCGATTGAACAACACTGCTAGTGGAAATTCTATTAATGATCATGGGTCCGTATCCTCTTTTTTCCAATTTACGGACATGTTGCTTTAGGGTATAGACCAACACTAGGTTTCCCTCTTTCAAGCCTTTATCTTTGATATGGGCATCAAAGTATGCCTTTTGCCTTTTCTTTGCATCATAGATGCCTGCAGCCATGCGTAGCCTTGTCTCACCTAAGCGTTCTAGATCAAAGATCCTTGAGGATAACTCGTGTCCATTCCATTCATGCTCTTGTGCTACTTTTAAAGTTGGGATTAGGAAATCCAAAGGTAGCACAACATTTTGTCCGAAGACCATCTGAAATGGGGTGGCATTGAGTACTGTTTTATAGGCAACTTGGTAAGCCCAAACAACATGATGAAGCTGTTTGTTCCAATCAGAGCGTTTATTATTTACCAGTTTTGTCATGCATTACATAGGATCTTGTTTGTGCTCTCCGCTTGTCCGTTAGCCTGTGGATGATAGGGGGTAGACTTCTTATGTATCACCCGAATTCTTGGAGAAGATTTTCAATGACTTCATTCAACAAGTGTGTTCCTCTATCACTTACTAACTCTATTGGAAGTCCATATCTTGTGAACACGTTCTCAAATAAGAACCTTGCCATCGTTTGAGCATCATTCTTTGTTGTGGCCTTGACTTCTACCCACTTTGTGAGATAATCTATGGCTACAATAATGTATTTAGCATGGAAGTTTCTAGCTAGGGGATTCATAGGACCTACAAAGTCTATACCCCATTTCAAAAATGCACGTCCTCCCATCATTGGCCTCAAAGGCATCTCATCCTTTCTAAGGGGGTACTGGGCACGTTGGCATGTGTCACATTTCTTCACATAGGTATGTGCACCCATATGAAGAGTGGGCCACCAAAGTCCTGAGAATAGAATAGTCTTAATTACTCGATCACGACCAAAATGTCCGCTTGCGACACTGCTATGGGCAGTTTCTAAGATTTTCAAATAGTCTGATTCGTGAATGCACAATCTTAAGTAGCCATCTTTGCCTCTTCGGTATAGGTTATCTCCTATGAGGACGTAGTCTTGAGCTTCTTGCTCTATGCTTCGTTTCCTTGCTAGACTAGCCTCATTGGGTAATGTTCCTAATCTCATGAATTCTACCAATGGAGCACTCCGATCTGGAACCAATGATATGTGATAAAGAGTCGCATGCTCCACTGGGGGTTTTTCCTGGCACACTGGACAATTCTTGATCCACTCATGAATTTCTTTGTCCATGCTAGGCCAATACACTCCTAAACGTTGTAGATTCTGCAGTGTTCGTTGTTTAGAATAGTGATTTCCTAGAAATCCTTCATGGGATTGTTGCAGCCAACTACTATGTTCATCGTCCTCAACACAACAAGCTAGAGCACCTTCCGTGTCTTGTTTATACATGCTTCCTGCCAATATTTGATATTTTTGTGATTTTACAATTTCATCTTTGTTTGTTTTTACATTTTTATTTGTGGGTCCAAAGGCTAGGACAGGTACTAATTTATTTGCCCATTTAGGAACAACTTCTAGATTGAATAGATAATCGTCAGGCAATTCATCAGACACTTCTTGCAGTGGCTCGCCTGAAGTGATGCAAGAAAGGTGATCCGCTCTCAGGTGGGTCTTACCTTTCTTAACAACCACTTCAAAGTCATATTCCATTAGTAAGAGGAACCATCTTACTAAGCGTCTTGTATTGCAAGGTTTATTGACCAAATATAATAAAGCTTGATGATCACTGAAAAACTTAAACTTGTTGACCAATAAGTAATGTCTAAACTTATTCACAGAAAATACCATGCCTAAACCTTCTCGTTCGATTGTGGTGTAGTTTCGTTCAGCAACGTTCAATTGCCTACTAGCATAGGCTATAGGCAAATCTAAATTCCCTTCACCTGTTGGTTGTGACATCACACATCCTATTGCATAATTGGATGCATCTACATGGACATGGAATGGTTTATTCCAATCAAGAGTGGTCAGTATTGGTGCTGTGCACAAGTGTCTCTTCAGCTCATTGAAGGAATTTTCACATTCGTCATTCCACTCAAAATTTTTCAACAAGGCATAAAGAGGCTTAGCTATAATTGCATACATATGAATAAACCTTCGGTAATATCCACAATGGCCCATAAAGGCTTGTACCTCTTTAACATTCCTAAGCCTCAGTAACTCAGCTATGGCTCTTACTTTGTCTTCATCGGTTGATATTCCATTCTTCGAAATAATATGACCTAAGATTTTACCTTGACATACCATGAACACACACTTTTCTGGGTTCAGACACACTCGATATTCTCTACACTTGTTGAAGATCTGTCTGAGCTCAAGAATGTGGTATCTTCTTTGTTGGGAATGAGCACATAAATCATCCACATATACTTCTAAGCTCTTGCACAAGAACTCCTTGAAGACATGACACATGAGCCTTTGGAATGTTGTAGGTGCATTGGTGAGCCCAAATGGCATCACACGAAATGCAAAGACTCCGCACTCTGTGGCAAAGGCCATTTTATGTTGATCTTTTGGGGCAATAGCTACTTGGTTGTAGTCTGAAAACCCATGAAGGAAGCTATAAACTTCCTTGCCTGCAACACACTCCAATAAATGATCAGTGATTGGAAGCGAAAAACTATCTCTTACCATGACGGCATTAAATTTTTTAAGGCTAATACACACACATAATTTCCCATTCTTCTTGGGCACCACTACAATGGGGGACACCCATTCAGTATGCTCGACCTCATAGATGAATCCAACTTCAATCAGCCTATCGATTTCTTCTTTTATTTTAGCTGCATAAGTGTCATTATATGTGTAGGGCTTTTGTTTGGTGGGTTTGGCATCAACAGTCATAGGGATTGTATGAGAGAAAATTTTTAGATCTACTCCCTTCAAATCTCTTTAGTGCCATGCAAACACATCCCTATATTCCCTTAATAAGGCTACCAACTCTACTTCCTCTTCTTTACTTAGGTCAGCTCCTATGTACGTACATCTCTCTTCGTTCTCTTCAATGGTGACTACAATTTTTTTGGTCTTTTCCTTATCATATGCTTCTCCTGTTGTGGCCTCTCTCTTAGGCATTTGTACCAAAATTTTGTGGCCCTCAACTTCATATTTCTTGAAATTCTCTGGTACTTCAAACAATGATTCCTCCTCTCCTTGTTTCACTACTTATCTTTTCTTTTTCTTTTGAATACCTTCACTCCCATCCTTTGAATTTACCGTTTTGATGCTTGTGAGAGGTTCTTCCTCTTTTTGTGTAAATATGCCTATGTCTTCTAGATAGTGCTCCTCTGAATTAAAACAACTATCCATCACAATGGACTCTAGATCATCATCATTTTCTTCTTCTTCTATGACATCACTAGGGTCACATTCTTCTAGCAAGGGTTGACACATGAACACTGAAATATCATATCCCTCCTCATCACAATGACGTGTCCATTGTTCTTCATTGACAGCAATGTCCATGGTGGCCAAGATTTCTGCCCAACCATGAGGCTCAAATTCCTCATCCGGAAAGATCATCGGCATATAGGCTGGGTCTCTAACTGGTCTATCTCCATGAGAAGTTCCTTTTTCTCTTGCTTTTAAGTGTTTTTCCTCTTCCTTTGTGACCTTGCACATCCACAAATGAGTATCTTCATGCATCTAGGAGGTATCAGATGAACTTTTAGAATGCACAGAGATTGAATCTTCTTGCTCCTTGTGGATAGGATTCCACTGTAGGGGTGGTACATCTCTGAAGGTGTAATCCTTCAAATTGACCTTGGTTGTGACCCCTAAGCGTTGCAAGTATAAGGAATTGGTTCCCCAATCTTGTACAACTTGCAATTGTTGTAGGAAGGGTCTTCCTAGGATCATTTTGTAGGTATTAGTTTTACCAAAGTCACATATGGCAAAGGTGTGCTCAAACTCCACACCACAAGTGGTTAGAGTTATCCCTTCTAGCAATCCTAGAGGTCTTTCCACATGGCCATCAACCATCTGAAGCTTCATTCTAGTTGGTCTTAATGTAGGTTTACCCCATTGATTCCATAAGGAGGTGGTTGCAATAGCAACACCGACACCTGAATCTATGATTGCTTTGGTTGTGTAACCTTGGTAGGTGATAGGAAGATAAGTATTACCTTCCTCACCTTCGCTCATGTCCCCTATTTTGTCTAGAGGTATCTATGGAACTTCTTGCTTAGAGCCTGCTTTGGGCATACTGGAATCAAGTTTTGGAACCTGATCTTTCACATGATTCCATAGCTCAGGTTTTTCTTTGAGTAGCTCCTCTACAGTGAGATGACACTGAACCTTAGTGTTCCTCACGACATCAGTGTTTCTTGGAACCACTGAGTCTTCATTTCTGATCAATATTGTGGGAGCTCTGATTTGGAGAGATTTAGATTCCCATGGGCCTGTGAACTGTGGCAACTCTTGTAAAGAATTGGATTCAAATCCTGAACTTTCTTCCTCTTGTTGCGCTACTTGGTCTCCATAAATAGATGGAATGTCTTGTGGAAACTGATCATGAAGGTCATCAATCTCAAGAATAGGAGGGGGATTATCTTTCTCCTTGGCCCATTTCTCTTCTTGTATTTCCCGCAAGAACTTTTGAGAGTGTTGTTGAATTGAAAGAGGTTCTCCATCATCTATGGAGTCAAGAACATAGACTTTCTTTGGTGATGAGATTTCTCTTTCAATAGTTGGTTGAGCGTGTGGAGGTAAAGAAACTTGTGGTTTATTTACCAATTGCTCTAATCTATCTAGTAAGCTCTGGAAGTGCAAACCCGGTGTAATAGCATTTGTCTGATTGAATGATTGATTGGCCTCGAACATAGCTTGAGCTAGTTCCACCATTTTTATGCACATTTTTGTCCATTCAATCTCTAAATCTGCTCTAGCGTAGCTCTTGTCTAGGTTTGTAGGTGTTGGCCCTTCTTGAAGTCGAGCCTTGTATGCCTTGAACATCATGTCCAAGTCTTCTGGGGTTGGATATGCAAGAATAGATACTAGTTGTGGTTTATTTATAGTGGTTGGTGGGTGGGGATGAGGTTGGGGATGAGGTGGTGTGGATGGAGTTTCAACATGCGAGCAGTTTTGAGAGGCAATATCTTCTATTTTTGTTTTTGCATCTTTCATGCTTTCTTCTAGTTTGAATAACTTTTTGGTCACTTACGATTGGCCTTCTCTCTAGTATCCTTCCATGTTCTTGTTTTTCTCTTACTAGGCTCTCTTGAATCACTTGGCTCTGATTGATCATCTAGTTTAGCTTTTTGTAAGGCTTGTGCCCTAGTAACTTCATGTATAGGAGCCACATTATCGCCATTGGAACTTGAGTCCCCTACTAAGCCTACTACATTAACGGGTGTAACCTTTGGTGCACTAGAGGGGTGTCCAGAACAATCTCTCAAGAGTTGTTCTTTGCCACACTCAAGACAAACAACTTGTATTGTGATGTTCTGCCCTTGTGTCGAAGCTAGTGGGTGGGGTGGTTGTTGTCCTGGTACATGTTGAGGTTGGCTATATCCTCCATGTTCATGTGGTCTCGTTGCTCCTCGTGGTCCTGGACATTGGTTATACCTAGGAACTTCTCTGCCTCGTTCGCTAGGAGGGTACCCGTATGGTCTACATTGGGTTGGTACAAATAGTCGTGGCTGCCTATTTGTTGGATAGTTTGCGGTGTTGTAGTTGATGTACTTTTGCTCACTGTAAGGGTACATGTTAGGCTCTTGAGTGGTTGTCTATCGTAAGGGTAAGGTTGTGATAACCCTAATCCTTCTCTGGTGCAGGCATGAGCTGGAAGATCTCCACCGCAAAGTGTGCAACTTTCTAACATTGGCACTCTCAAGGAGGAGTTCTAGTAGTTCCTTTGTCCTTGTACCCCTAATTTCTTGACCACTAACTCTACCACTTCCTCCACATAACTCGAACTAGAAGTTTCATTGCTCCTTGTATCCTCTGATTGGGTAGGAGCTTGTGTGGGCTTGAGATCCTCAGCTAAGTTGTCTTCCAGATCTATGCCCTCCTGAAGACACTCACTTAGGGTTTGTAGTTGTTTTCCATATACTAAGATTCTCAATGTTCCATTCGTTAGAACTTCTAAAAATAGGGATATCATTTTTTGCTGAGAAGGTCTCTCTATCACAAGGCATCGGGCTATGTATTGATTAAAACTTTGTGCTGCATTTTTTACTCTCTCGTTAGAAGCTTGTTTGAAACTATGTAGTAAGGATGACGAATTGTGCTTGATCCCTCGCTTAGTGAATTCCCAAATAAATTCTTGGAAGAATTGTTTGATATGGTCAAAGCAATTTGGATCCAAGGATTCCCATGAGGGTTAGCCCAAAGGATTCATATTGCATGAAAAAGTCATCCACTTGCTCCGCTCGCAACACCTGCTTGAATTTTGCAATGTGGTCATAGGGCTCTCCTGTGCCATCATAACGATCTTGCATGCATTTGGCCAATTGGATTGGTCTCAATCTTCTGCCTGGCTCTGGGGATCGAATTATGATGGGAACACCTTGGGACAGTTCTATCCTAAAGGTAGGTCTATTCATATTTCCCATTCCCTGGCTAGTGTGGCCATGGGGGTTAATTCCTAGCATGGTGGATTGCACATGAGGTCTGTTCGACATACTACATTGGTTCGTTTGTTCTGACATCACATTTTTTGTTCTTTGCTGGGTCTCGAATGGGTTTTGTGAGGTAGTTGCCTGATCTCGAGGAGGGAATATAGGCATATCCATGTACTTTGATCTAGAACCCTCCACTTCATCTATAGGCCAATATCTCCTTTGATTTTGGTCTAGATATGTAACTCTAGATGGATTTTTTGGATCCCTTAAGTCGTAAATAGTTGTTGGGCTGATGCTCTCTCCTTGTGTCAGTGAATCAGTTTGTAGGAGTAGGTCTGATCCATGTACTAAGTACACATCCATCAGATAGTCATCTTGGGGTATCTTGTCTGCTTGAAATACTTGGGTCTTTACTAACTTTCCCCTAGGGGTAGTCACCATATCTCCACTGTTGGTTCTCCCAGAAGTTCCTTTTCCCTCTAACTTTCCTCTTTCATTAATTTGATCAGCGTTTTCGGTTACTACATATATCTGGCCCATCTTCTCCATGTAAACTCCACCATTATACTTAACAGTTGGTCTTGGAAGTATTTCATATTTTGTAGTGTTTATCATTCTTGCTACTGACCTGTGTAGGCCATCGAGGTAGATGGGTATTCCTTGGAAGTTAGTGGATATGTATTGAAGAGACATCTGATATTCCCCTTCCACTCTGGACATAAAACCTTCCCTAGGTATTGAACTATGCATGTCTTCAGAGGCCAAGAGTCTCACCAAGTTAAAAGACATTTCTGACTCACTCGTCTGTGAACTCAGCATGTAGTGCTAAGCAATGAGTTGTGAGTCCCCGAGAGAACTTTCATTTGGAAAGCTACAATTCTTGTTACTTCAAGATGAAGATAAAAAAAAGGCATGGAAGAGAATGATGAAGCCATGTTATTATCCTCGAAGGGAAAGAAGAAGAAGGAGACAAAGAAGGAGAAGAAGAGTCAGCAATCCAAGAAGGAAAGTAAGTCTTCTAATCTTAAGTTTTCAAGTCCTTTCCCTAATGATTCCTCTACACCCAAAGAAAAGTATTTGACTATATCTGATATGAGTATGCCATTATTTAATAGGTAGCTTAAATAAACTTCTAAACTCACTTCCATCTTTATATCATGCTTTTGTTACTTCTCTTACTCTTACTACAAGAGATAGAGAACTTTCATTTGGAGAGCTACAATTCTTGTTACTTCAAGATGAAGATTAAAAAAAAAGGCATGGAAGAGAATGATGAAGCCATGTTATTATCCTCGAAGGGAAAGAAGAAGAAGGAGACAAAGAAGGAGAAGAAGAGTCAGCAATCCAAGAAGGAAAGTAAGTCTTCTAATCTTAAGTCTTCCAGTCCTTTCCCCAATGATTCCTCTACACCCAAAGAAAAGTATTTGACTATATCTGATTCAAAGAAATGAGTATGCCATTATTTAATAGGTAGCTTTTGATAAGGAAACATTAAATGCAATCTCAGATAATCCTTGGATTTTTGATTCTAGAGCTCCTAAGCATATGATAGGTTGTAGAAAGGTATTTCCTTCCCTTTCTAATTCTTCAGGAAGAAGAGTGACCATTGCAGATGGTCATGATTAGGATGTTGTAGGTGTTGGAGAAGTGAAAAATGCCAATGTCATTATTGATTCTGGCATTTTATGTCGTGGGCTGTATAAGCTCATAGACTATGAAAAATCTGTGAATGATTCAGCATGTTAGTACATGATTCTCAGACTATGTAAGATGCAAAGCTTTGGCATGCATGCTTTGGTCATCTGAATTTTACTAATTTGCTATGCCTGTAGAAATTTGAAATGGTGTCTTCTCACCCAAACTTGAGGAACCTGGCAAACGTGTTTATGAAGGCTGTATTTTGGGAAAAATGTATCATTCCGCATTCCCAAAAGATGGTTCAGTTCGAGCTACTAAAAAATTGCAGCTTGTTTATAGTGATGTCTGTACTCCTATGTAGACACCCTCCTTTGGGAAGTATCTTTACTTCCTGACTTTCATTGATGATTTTTCTAGGCATGCATGGGTATATCCTGTTAAACATGCGTTTGCCATCAGAAAACGTTTAAGCTCTTTTCAGGTTCTTGGGAGTGGAAGGGCTCTGAATAATCAGAGGCCCTATACTTGATTTCCCCAATTTAACACTCACACCACAGTACCTTAATATTTAAATCTCTGTTAATACAAATTACTCTCCAGATGGGAATTAGGTGGAGAATAATTAGGTGAAGAGGATGATGAATCCGGTGCTTCAGGTACAATCGGTGGAATGGGAACAATGGGTTTAAGTGGAGGTTCGGGTGGAGGAGTGGGTTGCAGATTGTTAGCTGCTTCGATAAGTTGCTGCATAGTTACTTCAGGTTGGGCAATGGTAGACTCTACTGCCGTAATTAATTCCTGGAAAATTTATGCAACAATAAGCTGTGCATCTTCTTGCATATCTTGTTTGGACTGCTGCTGAGATTCTTCCTTAGAAGATCTGTCTTCAGAATCAGTAGTAACACTCTGATCTTGTTGCTGGTTTGGAGATGACTGAGCGGATGAATCATGGTGAATCGATGTAGCTGTGTCGTGGAAAATTTCTTCTTCATTTTTGTCTGCTTTATTTCCAGCTGTAGACCCTTGCACTTGACTGCCAGATGAACTTATCCGGATGCGTTTGCGGCGAAGGAGCTGAAAGAGTTCTTCATCATCTTCTTCATCGTCTTCAAGTATCTGAGCAGATTCCTCATGATATAAAATTGGACCTCTGGGTGGTGGTTGCGCTGCTTGGAGGGTTGGAAACAAAAAAGTGAGTATGTGCGGAAGACGGGAACATGGCAGATCGCCTTTGTTAACCTGCTTAATGATCGCAACGCATTCACGGTGAATGCGCCGGAAATAATAGGAAGCAAAATTGATAGGCTCTCTAACAGCCATATCAATCACCGAGTAGAATGGGCGAGAAATCCCATAAGTGCGTTTTTGTAAGTTTAATATGGCTACTTAAAATTGTAAAGCTATTCTTTCAGGCTCAGGATGACAGAGTATGGAATACTCATTCAAAGAGTGCCTTGGAAACAATTGATTCATCATAGCGATTGGAAGGTTGGGACCATTCTCTCGTCCTTCCGGAGAGAGTCGAAAAGCGGCAGCAAATGACTGCATGGTGATTACGATAGGAGAGGGGAAACACGTAATAGGCCAACTCTGCTCGGTAGCAGGTTTGGCAGCAATAGCAGCAATTATCTAAGCATAGTATGGATGGGACTCCACTGAATGCCAGTGCAATTCAGCGAAGTTGGACAAACCTCGGACCAGCAAGAATTCACTTATATCCTAAGGAAGTCCGTCATGGAAGGTAGCAGAGTTTGCTAGGGCTTCCATGATGCACACGCAAAGTAGCACGAATACACAGGGTTTACAGAGAGCACAAAGCACACAGAACACGCAGACACAAGAGCGATTAACAATGGAAAGAAGAAGATTAAGTAGGTACTTGGCAACTGGAGGCAATCGAAATTGTTAATCATCGCGCGATGTTGAGATGATAACCTTCATAACTACGGTATGCATTCATGAACATAATCGATAATGCAGGGCGGCTGTTGATCATAATTAGATATCAAAACGAGGATATTTACAGGCTTATTTAATAAATCAAAAACAAAAAGAAAGTAAATAACACGCGAAGAACACGTCAGCGAGAATCTGGTGCTTGATGATACGGCCACAACTTTGAACCATTGATCACTTTAGGAAGAGGAATTCCGGTCAAGGTAGTCAACCAAAAAGTAGCTGGCCCACTTGTTCACTAATCTGGTAAGGACCAAACCACCGTAATTTGAATTTTCCAGCCGCACGATTTGATTTAGCATTATAAAATAACACAAGCTGTCCCACCGAAAAAACTGGAGTTTTTAGATATCTATCATGAGTACGAGCTTGCCGCAACTGAACTTCTTGAAGGGTCAGAAAACTTTCCCAGCGATGTTCATCCAAGTCTCTGAGTGTATCCAACCGAAATGAGAGAGAGTTTTCAGGTAACAATTTCTGAGAGATGGCCACACGTAAGCTTGATACTACAAGTTCCATTGGTGCTATTGCTTCTAGCCCATAAGCCAGCTTGAAAGGAGTCAGTTCGGTTGCTACTTTGTATGTAGTCCGATATGCCCATAATACTGCAGGTAGTAATTGATCCCATCTTTCTAGTGATTCCACAATCAATTTTCGAAGCATAGTCAATAACGTTTTGTTTGTACTCTCAGCTAAGCCATTAGCACGAGGATAATACAGTGAACTGAATTTATGCAGAATCTGAAAAGTGTGTGTGAGCACTCGCATTAAATTGTTGACAAAGTGTGTCCCTTGATCTGTGACAAGTTCTAATGGTAATCCATATCGAGGGAATACGTCCTTCATCAGACACTTTGCTACCGAAATAGCTGTAGCGGACCGTAAAGCCCAAGCCTCTGCCCATCTGGTAGCATAATCTGTACATGTCAGAATGTAGTGATTATTGCTAAGGATTGCTGGAGGTGTGATTGGTCCAATAAAATCAAGACCCCATTCTGAAAAGGTTCTAAAGGTAATACAGGTTGTAGAGGGAAGAAGTGGCGTTGTAAAGGCTGTCCAGATCGTTGACAATTGTCACACTGTTGCACAAACTGAGATACATCTTTGTACATAGTAGGCCACCAAAGCCCACTTTGCAGAATTTTTCGGTGCGTTAAATCTGCTGCAAAATGCCCATCGGAGGGTATTGAATGTGCCAGAGTGATAACCGAGTTTACTTCATGTGGAGGAATACATCGAAGCAAGATCCCAATGTGATCCATATAATACAACTGTCCAGCAATCAACCGAAATCTGCGACTGTAAACTGCAATTTTCCGACGCATAGCAGGAGAAGTTTGAGGGGGAAGACATCCATCAGTAAGAAAGGTTAATAACTGATCATAGTAGGTCGATGTCACAGGAGGTTCTTCAGATTCATCACTAGTTGTTTCAGTAACATAAATTGCTGGTGTGGTGTCATCAACACCGACCGGAGCTTCATCGGAATCTAATCGAGAGAGAAAATTTGCTAATGCATGTGCAGTGCCGGGTCGATGAATCACTTCATAATCGAATTCTTGTAACAATAGAACCCATCGTGCCAAGCGACCACCTAAATGCTGCTGCCGGACTAAATACACCAGTGCAACATGGTCTACATGAAAGATGAATTTTCGGCCTAGCAAATAATGCCAAAATTTCTTTACAGAATACACCAAACCAGGACATTCTCTTTCAGTCACTGAATAATTCTTTTCAGCAGGAGCAAGCCGTCGACTTGCATAATATACAGGCCTGAACCACTTATCAGTTTGCTGCATTAAAACACTTCCAATGGCTATATCCGATGCGTCTACAAAAACATGGAATGGGGGTGCCCAATCAGGAGGTTGTAGGATTGGAACCTGTGTTAATAATCTTTTTAGACGATCAAATGCAGTTTGACATTCCGGAGTCCAATCAAACTATCGAGGAGTACTAGTTATTAGCCCATTTAGGGGTATTGCCAAATGGGCAAGCCACCGTAAATGTCGACCATGCCACCTGACTTGACCCATGAATCGCATCACTTCTTTCGGCGTAGGAGGCACAAGTGCTTCTAACACGGCTGCAACTTTGTCTGGATCAACTTGTATGCCCTGTGCAGATACAATGTGGCCAAGGAGCTTCCCACAAGAAACCGCAAAGACAGATTTGGTTGGGTTTAAATAGAGTCGGTATTCACGACATTTATCAAAGCAACACCGTAAATGATACAGGTGTGCTACCATCTTACTGAATAAAGAGAAATCATCTAGATATACTTGCATAAAAGAAGTAAGGTAAGGGGAGAAGATTTCCTGCATACAACACTGAAAGGTACTAGGAGCATTCCTTAACCCAAACCACATGATTGTACAAGCAAAAACACCCCAATTCATAATAAATGCTATTTTCGGTATATCTTGCTCAGCCATTCAGACTTGGTTATAACCACTATAACCATCAAGAAATGAATACGTCTCATGTCCAGCCACTCTGTCCAGCATTGTATCAAGAAATGGAAGTGGAAATGGATCATGTACGGTGGCTGCATTCAATTTCCGGTAATTGACACATATTCAGAGCTGCTTGTTTTTCTTTGGTACGATCACGATCGGGGAGATGCATTCAGCGTGCTCAATGGGTACAATGAATCCTACCTTTAATAGGCGATCAAGTTCTACTTTGACCTGTGCTGCATAGTTGGGATTCATGCAGTAGCTGGGTTGTTTAATTGGTTTTGCTTCTGGTTTGAGCACGACCCGATGCTGATAGATTCGAGGATCTAGACCTTTCATATCATGATAGTCCCATGCAAAAATATCAGAATACTCATGCAAGAGTCTGATCAAATCTTTTTGAAATTCCTCAGACAATCCTTCCTTTATCTTGACAGGTCGTGGATTTACTTCATCTCCCAAATTATAGGTGATTAACTGATCTCTGGGAACATAGAATTGACGAGGTTTCCCTGGATCGTCAGCTATCTATAAAAGTTGTTGTAGAGCGGCTTCATCCATAGCAACAGTATCTTCTGTCTCCACTTCTTCGGTCACAGGAACCACCGTATAGGCTGCCGGACTCCAGTTGTCTACAACAGATTGTAGATCTACAGTACCTAAGGAAATCAGATCTTCATTGTTCTTCAGAAATGCTTCTTCTTCATCGTCAGATAAGAAATCCAACATGTGGACCGGCTCTGCTACATATGGCCTGACATGGAGTTCGCAAGGCTGAATGGCATCAAGTTTGACAACATATTTATGATGATTATCCTTAAATGTTAGTTCTTGTGCTGACCAATCCTGGATAACCTTAGCCTGTTTTAACCACGGTCGTCCGAAACGAAGATTATAGTCAAGACTAGACTCCGGTAGTTCTAAGACTACAAAAGTCATCTTAAACGTTGTACCCTGCAAAGTTATCGGGACATTCTGTATGAGTCCTACCAGATGAACTCGGGATTGATCTACCATTCTAACGAAAAATTGAACAGGCTCAATTTGCATCCATCCCAACTTTTTACAAAGCGCTGCAGTGGCTATGTTTACACTAGACCCACCATCAATTAGTACTTGGGTAATCTTGTGATTTTTGTACCATACCGTAATTAAGGGGACCGAATGATCCACCGTAGAATCAGCTTCCGGTTGTATCGTTGCTGTCGCTGGAATGCAGGAAGACCCAAGACTGAGCTGTTGCTGAAATTGCTACCGAACTCCCGACACTAGTGCAAGTAACTGTCCAAGAGGGAGAGTAATGGATGCCTTAGATAAAATTTTCCATGCCTGATCTACTTGAATTGTACTTTTCACCGATTTTGAAGATGATGCGCCTGTTACTGGGGTAGAATCTTGTTCCTGCGATCCTTTGACAGTGGAACTTGTGTCACCGGAATTGGATCTGGGAACACTGTAGGCTCTTTGGTGGTCCATTGGCTAGCTTTGTTATACATTCTCTACTGTTCATGGATGCCAGGTTCAAACACTTCTGCTGCTGGTTGTAACTGCTTACCATATCTTGTTTGAATCACTGCTGCTTGAGTTTCTACTGGTGAGATATAGAACATATTGGTCATTGGGTTTTGACGCTCTTTCTTCCTCTGATCATATTCAGCTGCATCTTTACAGAATCTTCGGATGTGACCCAACTCACCACAAAAATGAAAGCGAGGGGGTGGCAAAGAAGTACCTTCCTATGATGTTCCTATTTGCCAACGATTTGTATTGTAATTTGTATTCTGCTGTCCTCGATAATTCCTGTATCCTTGTTGCTGATTATTTCTCATCTGAGGTGGAATTTAATGAGTGGCCGACTGCCCTGGTTCTTGTATAATGGCATTGACAGTTGCTGGTCCCTGCACTTTGGCGTTATATGCACAATTTTCGGTGGAATGTCCGTTGCTATTGCAGATAGCGCAATACATCTGATTAAGGGCACATGTGGCACTGATATGCCCTGGATTCTTGCACTTAGTGCAGTACATTTGTCTAGCTGGGTCCTCTGCAACAATTTTACTGGCTTTCAACCACTCTAGGTCTTCGATAAAGCCTCCAACCTTATGCTCGAGCTGCAAGGCCATTGCAATAACTGCATCTAGTGTCATAGCTCCTACACAACGGATGATCATAATCTGTCTGAGCTGCGGAGTCAAACCATTAATAAACCACTGAGTGATGACATCATCCGACAGGTTGGCATGGGCCGGCGGTAGTTGTCTCAAATGAGTTCTAAACAGGGTGGCATATTCCTACACAATCTGGTTCAGCTTCTGTCTATTGTTTTGCAAGTAATCAAAAATTTCGGCAAGGTTCTTTTTCAATCGGAATCTCTGCAAAAACGCATCCTTTACCGCTTCATAGGTGCCGAAATGGTTGATATCATACTCGGTAAGCCACCTTGCTGCTTCATTAACTAATGTTGACTGGAATACTATGGCCTTGTATGCCAGATCAGGTGGATGGTTTAGTACTGCATAACTTATTTCAAAGGTACGTACATGAGCATCATGATCATCACCTAGAAATCCACCGAATTCGGTGTAGGTTACTCCTGTTGGAACCGGTCGAGGTGGTAGTGGCTGTAGCTGTTGTTGTTGTTGTTGTTGTTGTTGTTGCTGTTGTTGTTGCCCACTCATGGTGCTAGTGGCAGTATTGTTACTATTTCCTGAGTTCTGAGAATGTGTTTCCGATCCTTCAGAGTTTGTATGATCAGACTGCTCACCTTCCGGTTCGAAAATAGCGCTCAACCTCTTACAAATTTCTAATTCAAATAGCCTATCATCTTCTTTGGTATCAAACGTAGGCAAACTTGCCCCAAATAGTGGTGTCCGGAATGAAGATTCACCAGGAAATATCACACTATCACCGAAAACTTGTAAGTTTTCTGCAACTGGGGCCGAACTGCCATCGGAATTAGTGGAACTTTCCCCAACCCAGAGTATTCTTTCACCTTCAATGACCTCTCTGGGCAAGACACCTCTATCCTCAGACGGGTTTGAATTTTGACTAGACGGTGTCGGATCAACTACACACTGCGTCCTTGTAGACTCCAAAGTTACTGTATCTTCTGCAGAATGTGCTGAAATTACACCGAAATCTATCGGAATTGCAGTATGTTCTACCAGAATGCTACCAGAATCACTGCTAATGTGCTTCGTTTCTTCTACTACTGGGCTTAACCGATCTGTGCTTCTGCTTCCTGGGGGTGTCCTTAACAAATTTGATACCACCCAAGGCTGTCGGTCTCGCCTATACTTCGGATACGACTCGCTGGACCGAGTAACCGGCATATATCACCTTTGCAACACTTACGTACTATTTCACCTTACTGTCGATTCACAATCTATGGTTACTTTCCCACAATCACTTTGTAACAATCTGTTGCCACCTTCCCACAGACGGCACAAGTGTTAAACGCGCGTTTGCCATCAAAAACGTGTTTAAGCTCTTTTTGGGTTCTTGGGAGTGGAAGGGGTCTGAATAATCAGAGGCCCTATACTTGATTTCCCCAATTTAACACTCACACCACAGTACCTTAATATTTAAATCTCTGTTAATACAAATTACTCTCCACACTCTAGTTCGTTCTCTCACAGTTTCACTATCTGTACTCAGACTATTACTAACTCTTCCACAACCTTACCGATTCGCTCTGATTATTACATCCTCAACACACAGCGCTGAAACTATTCATTACCATAATACAGACTCACAAGTCGTTCTTAATGGAACATCGTTAACACAAGTGAAGGTAATCAGCAAAAGCGAAATAACACAGTACTACTCAGAATTCTCAAAACACCACACAACGGAACTACACAGTTGTATCGCCCAGACAGACAGTCTAGCGATCCTTCTGGTTGTCACCGAAGCGTCCTTTCATTGATTTATAAGAGATTACAGTTCTTCGCAACGACCTTTCGGTTCGTGCGGAATATGAAAAAGAGACAAGTCTACAATTGCCAATCCGGCGGCTTACAATCCACTCAAAGAAAACTCTGAAGTGTTTATGTGCTTCAAACAGTTTTTGCTTTTGGTTGAAAATCTTCTAGGATGTAAAATGGGCACCCTCCATTTTGATCGAGGGGTGGAATATATGTCCTCTAACTTTAATGCATTTCTACGTGAACATGGGATAAAACATCAGTGTATAGTGACATATACACCTCAATAGAATGGAGTAGCTAAACAGACGAACATGTCACTCATGAAGATGGTGAGGTGTATGGTCAAGGGTCATAATTTACCACATAGTTTTTGGCTTGAGGCTGTTATGTGTGTAACATATGTACTTAACAGATGTCCCAATAAATTATTGTAGTCTGTCACTCCATATGAGGCTTGGCATGCTCGCGAGCCATCTATTGCTCACTTGCATGTTTTTTGTTGTCTGGCATATGCATTAGTGACTAAACAACAACACATAAAATTGGATGATAAAGTAGTGAAATGTATTTTTGTTGGATACAGTTATGAAAGCAAAGGCTATCATTTGTATCGTCCACAGAATAAATGCATTTTGGTTATCTGTGATGTTTTTGTGGAAGATACTATATAGCCATTGCTTTCATGTACTAAGGAGACATTAGCTAGCTCCAAAGACATGTATGCACCTTGTTGCCTCTTTTTACAAGTGGAAAATCTAGGGCTAGTCCTAATGAGGCAACTCCTCAACCTTTAGAGGTTTCATGTGATGATGAAGATCATTCCATTTCTAATGTAGATTTACATGATGCACTTGTTGATGAGAGAGCTCATATTGAGGAGGCAAAAACTATGCCAAAATGGTTGGTGCAGACTTTGTGTGATATCAAATTAGATGTTTTTCTATCATATCGTACTCGTTCAAGCTCTCATAGTGCCTCTTTTGCATTAGATTGCTATACTATGGATGCCTCTAGTCTCTGTGATGAGAATGAGGCTGTTTTGTTTGATGGAGCACAAAATTTTGAATGGCTGCTATGCAATCAAAATATGATGCTATTATGAAAAATGATACATGGTCTCAATGTGTTTTGCCTCTTGGAAAGAAGGCCATTAGCACTAAGTGGGTATACAAGTTGAAGCATAAGCCTAATGCAACAGTTGACAGGTATAAGGCTAGGCTTGTTGCAAAGGGTTATACTCAAAAAAGAGGCATTGATTTTGATGAGACCTTTGCTCCTACTTGCCGAATGACTAGTATTTGTAGCATTTGTGTACTTGTAACTCATTATGGAGAATGTACATCGCTTGGACATCAAAATTGCATTTTTGAATGGTGACTTGCATGAAGAAATGTATGTTTTCAAGCCCTGTAGCTTTGTGAAGAAAGGGCATGAAAACCAAGTGTGTAGGCTGAAAAAGGCATTATATGGTTTAAAGCAAGCACCACGTGCTTGCTATGAAAAGATACATGCCTACGTGATTGCATATGGTTTTTAGAACATTCCAAATGATAAAATCTTATATGTTAAGCACGCAAATGATGTGGTTTTGATCATTTTTGTTTATGTTGATGACATGCTACTCACTTGTCCTCATGAGAAGCATATTGATAATTTTAAAGCTGATCTGCATGCCTCATTTGAGATGTCAGATTTGGGGCATTTGCATCATTATTTGGGAATTTGGTTTATACAAGTTGATGGTAGAATAGCTTTGTCCAAATCAAGTATATTGACACATTATTGCAGCATTTTGTCCTTGAAGACTGCAATCCTATTGCCACTCCTTGTTAAAAAAACAATGAAGCAAGGTCGTATATATTTTTTACAAAAAGGATTTTCTTCGAATAGAAGTAAAATATAAAAATGAAAAATGGAAGCATTTACTTCAGCAAGTAGTGGAGGCCAAAAGAGAATCAATCAAATGAGAATCGAATCCAAAAACTGAACCGGAAGAGAAGAGTGGCTGCTCAAAATAGTTGAGGAGTTATGGAGAAGAGCTCTCAAACTCATCATCAGAGCTCGTGGTCACTTGGCTATAAAAGAGCCAAGAGAGGAAACTCAAGAATAGAGGAAGAAGGCACTGATGTCCCCTTGTAGGTAGTGCATTTGGTTTCAATCATTTCGTTTTCTTCAGTCTTATAGACTATGTCCAGCTACATACCATTTTCTAGGTAGCCTAATTGTGCGAGTCACATCATATCTCTCAATTGTGTATCCATTTTTAGAAGTTTAAATATTTCTTGGAAAGATTATCTTGTGTACTTTCTCTATCCAAAATCGTTTTGTGAGATTCCCCATGTTTTGTGAGTTACTTAGTCTTCGGTGACGTCTAGTTTTTAGCCTAACTGAGTGGATAGGCAACCTGTTTTGAGGCAAAGTGTTTCCAAACCAAGACTACTCCAAATTGTGTGTTTGATAGCTCACTTCAAAGCTATTTGTGTCTAGTTTGAGTGACCAAATTCTCAAGTTCATTGTTCTTTAAGTTCACACTAGTTTTCATTTTAAGGTTCAGCTATAGGTGAAGGCCTTTATCCTGAGAAGGTCTTCTACACTTTCTACTGTGCAAAATTCTCCAATAGTTGGTATCAGAGCATTGGAGTTTGAAGAGGCAAAACATTGGAATTGAAGTAAAGTAAAGGAGAAGCTACAAATCAAGGGGGAGCCTCGTAAAGTCAAGAGAGAGCACCACAACATATTGAGGTAAACTTTAAACTTGGAAGTTTTCAATGGCTGATTTAGGATAGCAAGTTGAGAAGTTAGATAAAGATAATTTTCAGTCTTGGAGGTATAGAATGACAAATTACCTCAAAGGTAAAGGTTTATGGAGTCTAGTTACTGAAGATGATCCATAACTAGTGGACCTTCAAGATCCCAACATCACTCCATCAGAAAGGGGACAATTTACAGATTGGGAAGAGAGGAATCAAAGGGTGATGTTCCTCATTTCACAAGTTATTTCTAACACTATGATTGGTCATGTGCAAAGCCTAGAGACAGCCAAGGAAGTTTGGGAAACATAGGAGAACGTATATGCTACCTCAACAAGGTCTCAAAAGATGTGACTCAAGAACGAGCTCAAAAACATGAAGAAAAGCTCAAACCAAAGCATTAGTGAGTATACATTGAAGATTAAAGAGCTTTGAGATAATCTAGCATTAGTTGGATGCAATATTGAAGAGGAAGACATCATCAAAATAGCCCTCAATGGCTTGAAGAGTGAAGAAAAGTGGAAGCCCCTCATCACAAACATTCCTTATAGAGATCCTCTACCAATGTTTGACGAGATTATACCAAATCTTGTGGATGAAGAGGCTGCTCAACAAGGATAAGGCAACAAAGGTAAGGACATCCATAAGAGGAAGGAACTCAAGAGGAGGCTGAAGAGGAGGCTCAAGAGGAAGAGGAATAAGCTACAACAACACAAATTCCACCCAACACAACTCGGAGGACAACAAGGACAATTCAAATGACAACACACATGGAAGAGGTTGAGGAAGAAATAGAGGAAGAGGTCGAGGTTCATACAATCCTCATAAAGGTATAACATGTTATCATTGTGGTAAAATAGGACATTATGCAAATGATTGTTGGCAAGAGAATGGAAAGTTGAATGGATGCAACCAAAGGAGCCAAAATAAAGCGAAGGAGACAATCAAACCATGCTTGCCATGAAGCATGAGTACAACAGCCCGAGAAGTGATGACCAAAAATGGTTTATAGATTCAGGTTGCAGCAACCATATGACATGCCACGGAGATCTATTCACAAATCTACAAGCTCCAAGTGGAAAAGGATGTGTGGAGACCGGTGATGAAACTCAACACACAATTGAGCATGTTGGAGAAATCAAGCTTGGAGACAAGAAGGTATTGGATGATGTTCTTCATGTTCCTACTATTGCAAAGAATTTGATTTCAGTAGGACAAATGGTAGAGAAAGGATATCATGTTATCTTCAATGAAAAAGGCTGCTTTATAAAGAATCCAAAAGAAGGATTCAAGGTCATGTTATCTTCAATGAAAAAGGCTGCTTTATAAAGAATCCAAAAGAAGGATTCAAGGTCATTGCTCAAGGGAGGAAAGAAGGTAGGATGTTAACTTCGGACATTCAACAACAACATGGAAAGGTGATGTATATTCAGTTTGGAAACAAGAGAATTGCTGAAATCGATTTGTGGCACAAAAGGTTTGGGCATATCAACATTCCCAAGCTCAATGACATGAGCAACCATGAAGTGGAAAGAGGTCTTCCAAGATTCAATGATGCTGGACTGCATGAGTTTTGTGAAGCATGCCAACTACGAAAGCAAACTTGATAACCGTTCAAGAAGAGCAAATATGTGGCAAGGAATGTTCTCGACTTGATACACACGGATGTATGGGGACCATCACAACAACCGTCGATGACTTGTAATAGATATTTTGTCACTTTTATTGATGATCATTCAAGAAAAGTATGGATGTTTTGCATAAAACAAAATTTGGATGTGTTCTCTATGTTCAAGATCTAAAGCACAAGTAGAAAAGGAAACACAATGTTACATAAAGAACTTGAGGCTTGATGGAGAAGGAGAATATTTCTCCAAAGAATTTTTAGATTTTTTTATGAAAATGGCATCAAACGACAATTTATATGTAGGTACAAACCTCAACAAAATGGAATAGCTGAAAGGAAAAATAGACATATGAGTGAAGTTGCAAGATGCATGCTCAACGAGATGAAGGTTCCACTAAACTATTGGGCTGATGCAGCTAGTATAACTATTTATTTGATGAACAAGTGCACAACAGCTGGATTACACAAAAAGAATGGCAGCGAGCTATGCAAGAAGCGATAAAAGCTCTCAAGGACTACATTACAGACCTTTTCATAAAGGCTTTTCCTAGGGAGATGTTTGAAGCTTTTCGCAAAGCTTTGGGCTTACTTCCTTTTGTGGATTGATTCCACATAGCTTGCCACTTCCTTATGCATGAGTGCTAGCTCCTTGTTCACTACAACACTCTTAAGGGGGGATTTGTTGATATATTTAGGTAGTGATGTGTGTGAACACACTAGGACTGTCGGGGAAAATGTTTCCCTCTTTAAGAGGTTTTTTAAGCTTCTTCTTCTTCCTTGTGCTGTTCGCATGCTTTCGTAGACCTCAAACTCCAACATTGGCTATTGATGACAAGTTGGATGGTACCAATTACCAATTATGGGAATATATGATGCATCATGTATTGGTTGCAAAAGGATTGTGGAATATCGTGTAGGGTGTTGAAAAAATGACCTATTACATGTGCAAATATAGTTATTGAAGGTGATGCAGATGGCCTTGAAGATGAAGATCTTAAAATTCCTCTTTGTGCTACAATTCCTATTGCATTTAATGTAGAGAAACTTTATTGGGATAGCAGAGATGCTGAGACATGCATTGATAGATTTGTTTGTCAAACATGCCATTACCCCTCATATTTGCTCTTGCAAAATAGCAAAGGATGCTTGTGATAAACTTACCACTTTGTACTAGGCAAGAAATCAGGTTCACATTGCTTACCTCCAAAAACAATTGGAGAGTGAGCATATGAATGAATAAGATTCTATGGATAGTTTTTTGACAAAGATCAAAGATTTGATGGAGCAATTGATTTCTCTAGATGAAGTCTTGCCAGATATTTTGCTTATCTAGACCATTCTTAGTGGTCTTCTAGATTCATATTAGAGTTTTGATTCTACTCTTCAATTGATGATGAAAGAAAATCCAAATGCCTTAACATTTGAGGATTTACTCTCTATTTTCTTGCAAGAAGACCAGTCTAGGCAGAAGAGGTCCATTATGCATGCTGTAGTAGACTTTGACAGTGGGGCAACCAGACATAGTAGCTCGCAGTGTACTTTCTTCAATTCACTTGAGCCTTCCCCTATAGGAAATACTATCACATGCAGCAACAATGCCTCTTATTGATGGTAGTTATTTCATGAGAGTTAGCAAGACCATTCTGACTACTATTGATGGTAGTTATTTCACATTGTGAGATGCTTTGTTGTGCCAAGAATTAGGAAAATTTGTGGTCAATTTTAGCATTAGTCAAGATCATCTTGGTTGTCAAATTTGTTGATGAAAGATGACAATTCATGATCTATCAAATGGTGATGTTATTATTGCTTCTGACATTTTATGTCATGGGCTGTATAAGCTCATATACTATGCAAAATCTGTGAATGATTCAACATGTGGAGTCCAAGATTCTTAGGCTATCTCAGATGCAAAGCTTTGGCATGCATGCTTTGGTCATCTGAATCTTTCTAGTTTGCTATGCTTGTAGAAATTTGAAATGGTGTCCTCTCTGCCCAAACGTGAGGCACTTGATAAACATGTTTGTGAAGGCTGTATTTTGGGCAAAATGCAGCATTCCTCCTTCCCAAAATATGGTTCAATATAAGCTACTCAAAAGTTACAACTTGTTCACTATGTGTCTATGGTCCTATGTAGACACCTTCTTTTGGGAGCTACCTTTACTTTGTGACTTTTATTGATGATGTTCCGAGGCATGCAGAGGCGTATCCATTGAAAGAGAAGTCCAAAGTGTTTATGTGCTTCAAATAATTTTTGGTATTGGTTGAAAATATGTTAGCATGTAAAATGGGCACCCTCTATTTTGATTGGGGGGGATACATGTCATCTGATTTTAATGCATTTATGGCTGAATGTGGGATAAAACATTAGTGTATAGTGCCATATACACCTCAACAGAATGGAGTTTCTAAAAGAAAGAATAGGTCTCTCATGGAGGTGGCCAGATCTATGATCAAAACTCAAGTTTTACCACATAGCATTTGTCTTGAGGATGTTATGAGTGCAACATGTGTACTGTAGCTCAGTGATGAGTAGCACCTCCTTTAATGTCAATCCGGGAAGACGTGAGGATGGTATGATGACCTCAAGCAAGTGATGGCACAAGTGCGTGAGTGAGAAGCACACTGACATGCACACACATACACACACACGCGCACATACGGCAAGACAAAGAGTGAGAAGCAATGGAGTTCTTTGATTACTTTCAAAAAGCTCATACAAGTTCAAATCAATTACAAGCTAGCCTCCAAAAAATGAGCTCTCTAGCTCTATTTATAGTTTTTGACTAGGTTTTGGCCTTGTCCAGACCTAGTGTCCGGCCTAGTTAAAAATTAGGTTCTCTATCCTATTTGGAGGTTCAAACGGAGTCTAAAAAATGTGAAAACTGATAGGTAGGTACTTCTAAAGCTCCTCAAGCTCAAGGACTCCTTGGCTTGCACAAAATGGAGCTACAAAATGTGAAATGGCATTTACAATGGTTTTTAGTGATGAAAATCACTATTTCTGTAGGGATTTCTTCTAGCATTTTGACATACATTCCCTGGAGCTCCCTACTTGCTCCTTCTTCTTGTGTGCCCAACTCTTTAATGCCTGAAAAATTGAAATGGCCTACTTGCCAGATCTTCTTTGACTACTGTGTCTGCCTCTGCTTTCTCTTCGTTCCGACTCCCTTCGTAGGCTTCCTTGTCTTGCAACTCCTTCAGTTCCTTGACTACTACCAACACCCCCCCCCTCTCTCGCATCTGTCGTCTCTGATAGACCCTTGTCTAGCAGTGCGTTGGACATAATATTGGACAACATCGGCAGCGAGGTGGTGTTCTTCTAATCATAGCCCCCTTGCTAGATCTGTTAACAATGCATCCCAATTCATTGGTCCTGGTACGTCCGGATGTGGCACCCGCAATTGTTCTGAATGGATGGTTCTCTCCACAGCAAATAAGTGGAGGAGATGTGAGGGCCTAGGTACAAATATTTCTGAGTGATATTCCCATAACCCTGTTACGAACATCTCCTCGAATGTCTGTTTAAAGCAAGCTGGGAGGTACCTTATTCTGGCGTGCCAAGCATATATTACCTCTATTGATGGGGTGGTACTCATGTCGTATACCAAATCTTGGTTTCCTGTAAGAAAGCCAACACCTGAGAAGTGGGGGTCTTTAATATTCTTGAATGTCCTGAATGTGATTAGCATTAGTTCAAAGATTTTCATGCACATTTGGGCCATCACATCGGGGGTATTTCGTAGTCGAATGCTCCAGTGACGGATGGTAGAAATCATGTAATTCACAGTGGGAGGTCCTTGAGGAGGTGCTAGATAAACATAGTTTAACCACTTTGCGCAACCTTTGATGTTCTTGACAGCAATTTTAAACTCTGGCCAGGTGCACCTGCGGAAGACTGGAACATAACAAGGATTGTATTTAATAAAAAGTGGCATGTTAGTCCAAGTACGAACCATCTCTGGGTAGGTCTCGAGAAGACGGATCCTCCAGGTGGGTTGATGAATAGATCCTTTCTTAGCACTTTCTGGGATATCATCGGGCCCAAATTGTGTGGCGAAAGTTGGAGGTTTGCCACATCTGCGTTGAATCTCTGCGTTGTAATTTGCAAGGAGTACACAATATGGCACATATTGATCGTCGTTGGTGCCGATCCATCTATGGTGAGACATGCTGCAGAAATATTCTGACTTATGATGGTGTCTTCTAACTTTTCCATTGATTGGATTTGAATTGCCACTCAATCTTCATGGGTTGTTGCTGTTTTCTCTAGTGTCTGGAGCCATTCAGGTACTTCCACTTCTAAGGTGTCCATTCCTTCTGAGGTCTGTGCACCACCTGGCATCGGCATAGGAACATATGGTTCCTCATACGTTTCGTCCACCTCAATGGGTACCAAATCCTCAGGCTCTGGTTCTACCACTAGAGAGGGCTGCCTTTCATATTCCAGTAGCTTTTTCTGCAGCTCCGCCACCTGCACTGTCAATGCCTTCACTTCCTCTAAAGTCAAGGTCGTTTCTATGACTTTGGGTTGAGCCTCCTGTTCCCTGAGCTGGATACGTAGTTCATCCCTTTCCCTCTCCAAATCATCATGTGCTTCTAATAAATCCGCATAGCTTTCCAAGATGGTTTTCATGGTCTCTGAGGGAACTGCTTTGAATTGTTCTGGGTCGATTTCATGGGGAGAGCCTTCCATGGCAGCTTCCAGGTTTTCTTCGTTTTGTTTCTGCAAACGTTTGTTTTCTTCAAGGGCTGTAGCCATATGTTTTCGGAGTAGAGTTAGATTTCGTCGGACTCTCAGGTTGTCTGTTTGGTAAATCTCCAGTAAGGCTTCGAGTTGTTAGGAGGGTTTGATGAGCTTGCTCGAGAGTGCTGTAGCATTGATTGAGTTCTGCATTTTCTTCTTCTATACTGGTAAGCCATCTTTGTAGTTGTTGATGATTCGTCGTCAGCTGATGATGAAGGTCTTCTAGAGCCTGGTACTCACTCTGAAGTTGATACACGCATTGATGTAAAGCTATGAATATACTATTTACATTAAACAATGCAGGGAACGATGAAGATGCAGGGGGGATGGGGAAGGGGAAGGGAGTTGTGAATGCTGTGGAGTCAAGTGGTGAGGTAGGTGGAGGGGGTATGGGAGATTGAGGTTGTGTGGGGGGTGGGAGTGGTGCTGTGGCTGGTGATGTTTCCATTGTGTCAAATGTGTGTGTGACTGTAAAGATGGGAACAGTGGGTGGGGTGGATGTGATATTTGTGAAGAGTGTTGTGTAGGTGGGCATGGTAACTCCTCCGACTTGGATTCCAGGAGAGAGAGGAATTCCCATGACGACTGTGGTAATGGCAGAAATGGGTGTGGTGGTGCTAGGTGGTGAGGGGACATGTGTAGTGAGAGGTGAGGTGGGTGGTGAGAGTGGTTCCTCTTGATGTTCTTCTGTTTGTATGTTGCCTCCTGGTTCTGATACATTGATGTGTATTTGTTTGCGAGATCGCATGGGACGGGTAGGCACATGTTTCTCAAATCGATTAATATAAGTCATGGCTGCATGAACAACCTCATCTAAGCCCACTGCATCAGCGTGCAGGTTCATTGATTCGATGAACATGTCATCCACACCTTCCTCGGCTAACATTTGACTCATGATCATCTTTCCTGTTTCGAGCGACAGCTTGTGTTGCTCCTGGACTCGCTTCATAGTTTCGTATAATCTTTTTATTTGGGCCGAGTATGCCAGGGCACTTGCTAGTTCTGAAAGTTCTTCATATTCTTGATCATACTCCTCGTGTGCCTCTTGTTCTTCTGTCTCTTCTTCATTGTCTTCTACTTCTACTACTCCCGGTTGGGTCAGGGCTGAAGTTGTAGTCGTGGGTTGTTGTTCTTGGGTCTGCTCCGCTTCTATCTCCAGGTTAGATTCATTGATCAAACAGGCGATTTCTTCATCTGTTAGATCAACAAGGGTGTAACCTTGAGGGAATTCCAAGTCTGCTGGAATAGGAGGAAACACCAGGTTGGGTCCTTCTGCACTTGGTTTGGGTAGACGAATGGTGAATGGTCGGACACGCCTCGTTTGGGGAGGAGTCACCTCGGGTGTGGTAGTGGCTCCTCTTGGTTGAGCGCATGGTAATTGAACTCCCCCTCTCATCTTCTTCGATGGAGGACCCGCTGTTGATAACCGTCTTTGGAACTCTTGAGCCCTAGACCATACTAGTGCTATTTGAATGGGCATGTCGTACACTAAGCACCTGTAAATTATTCTTGTGAGTGCACAACATCCATGAAGTACATTTTTCTGTTTCTTATTCCACTGTTAATGGGCTAGGTCTATTTGATCGATGATCCAGTGCGGTATGTTGATGGTGAGGTTCTCTATCTCCGCCAAGTACAAGCTGAACCATATCTTTTTTGGTGGCATAGTGAATCGTTCTTGGGCGGGAAAAGCAAAATGTTGCATGATAGTTCGTAAGTGTAAAGCAATGGTAGGTGTCATTGCCACCATGTCCTTCAATTTGTTGAGGTCTTTATGCTTCATCCTGCCTGGAACCATTAGTTCTTTCTCAGTGGGAATATGCATTCCTTGCATGTTCAATGCTGCTCGTACCAAATTGAGGGTCAGTTTGAATCTCTTGAGTTCGTGGCCTGGCAATAGTGAGGGTAGCACAAAAGTACTATCACCTCCCTTGGCCCTGCTAGGAGTGATGGTACTGATAAAGTAGGAGCAGCGAAGAAAATCTGGCTTAGGCAAATGTGCTCTGAAGTAGCTATCCAATCCCGCTTTGGTCCAAACCGATCGCATTACTTCTGCATTCTGATAGTTTTCAAATTCGCGAGTGAAAAAATGATAACGTCCCCATTTTCCATTGAATTCAATTTTTGCCTCCCAGAAATAGGTGCCATCACCCAATGGCCCTGCGACATCGCTAAACCAATGAGCATGTTTAACCACTTGAGAGGTGTGTCCCTGAGGAGGGTCCTGAATCGGGAGAACATGCACAGCTTGAAGTTCTTGAGGCCTTTCGGTGAGTGGTGGTTCCAGGAGGAGGGTTTCAATGTCCACAATCTGTGCGCTAGACCCTGCCTGGGAACTGGTGCCTCCTGCTTCTGCCATTGTTATTGCTTGCTTGCTAGTTCTGTGAGAATATAGATCATGCGTTAATATTGTAAAGGACAAGATAGAACACTTTTTTTGTCCCCGTTACAACATTATCATGAAGTGAGTAATGGGTTAGTGGGTCAGTGAGTGCTCGATGACTGTGTGTGTAGTTAATGAATGGATAGTCCTAGGAGCTAGATGGAAAGATGCAGTGTATGAGTGATGTAGTTAGCAAGTGGAGATGGATTTACAAATTGGGGTCGGGGGGGTTTATTACAAGTCTTAGGTTGCCAAACACAATGGATGGCTTTCGGTTTTGGTTTTGTGGAGACTCTGGAGGGTTTTATGAGTAATTCTGCTTGGGGATGATGCGTTTTTGGGACCCATTTACAAGTGAGTTTGTGCGTGCTTCTGGGCGATTGTGTGTTCGTGCGTATTAAACAAGAGTGGGTACCGGCTCCTTGAGTGAGTGAACCCTGTCGTGTATGATGTGATTCGTGCGGGACTAGTTGAGCCCGCAAGCAAGCCTTAGACACCCAAATTTGTCTTGATTGTGGGCCAGCCTTCATTGACTTCTTGGGTACCCAGATAGTTTTTACTTTCTCAAAAGAAGTTTTGGAAGTATTCTTATTAGTATCATGTCGCTGATTACTAATAGGAAGTTGAGATGATTGTTGTTGCTTGATGGTCATAGGCCGCTCTCCTTTTCGCACCCACAATTGTTTCAGTGGCTGAGTCATTCTGCTTCGCACGTTCTTTTGGCCTCCCGCATAGGTAGTCTTTAGTAATTGATCTGCCTTTGGTTGCTGCCTCCCTCTGGCCTTTGGAAAAGAAGAGAGTTCCGTCGAGGCCTTGACTTCTTTATTGAGATCTCCATTCCTTCGCATCACATAGCTTTGGACAAGAACAACATGGTCAACTTCATGTGTACCCCTGGAAGGACCAAGAGTCTGTGCCTTTTCTAGTTCCTTGAGTGCTCCATTATCTAACTCAACTGTAATTCTACTCTGATTCACCCATACCTGAAGAAGTCCACTCCTTAGGTTTAAGTTGACTGCATGGTCATAGATCCAGTCTTGACCCAAGACCAGAGGCTCAGTGAGATCCTCATCTTGACACACTAGTACCTTAACTGTCATTGGAGCATCTTGAATGGAGAGGGGAAGTTCCACCTTGCCCATGCAAGGGGTTTCCACACCTCCCAATCCTATTAGATATGCTTCTATAGGATTGACTTTTAATTTCAATTCTCGACAGTAAGAAAGTCTCACCGCACTAGTGGCTGCACCTGAGTCAATCAATGCTCGCACAGTTTTTGCACCAAATCCTTGTCCTATTTCTAAAGTCACAAAAGGACGTCGATCTATTATCCTTTGGGAACTTATTCCTGAGACTTCACACATTGCCACATGATATCCTGGATCCTCATAGGCACCTGTCCTAGGTTGATCCCTACCTTGCCGTCTCAACTTCATCTTTCTGATGCGTTCTAAAGCTTCTGCTTGAGCTTCCTCTTGAACTTGTTTTTCTTCTTCTTTGCGTTTCTTAGCAGTGTTGAGTCGACTGAGCATTTCTTCTGTGCGAGGTTCCTGATACAGCTTGACTCTGCACCCGCTGATGTAGCTAGGGAGAATATCGCCTTCTAAAGTGGTCAGTTGTACTGCTCCACTAGTCGAAATCCTGTTTATGATCATGGGTCCATAACCACGTTTTTCTAGCTTCCTTGCATGTTGTTTCAGAGTATATACCAACACTAAGTCTCCGGCCTTTAATCCTTTATCCTTAACATGGGCATCAAAGTACGCCTTCTGTCGTTTCTTGGCTGCATATATTCCGGCTGCAGCTCTTAGTCTGGTCCCACCTAATCGTTCAAGGTCAAAAATTCTCGAAGAGAGTTCATGACCCGTCCACTCATGCTCCTGTGCTACTTTCAATGTAGGTATTAAGAAGTCCAACGGTAGCACTGCGTTTTGGCCAAATACCATCTGAAAGCGTGTGGCTTGGAGTACCGTTTTGTAGGCGACTCGGTATGCCCAAACAACATGGTGTAGCTGTTTGTCCCAATCAGAGCATTTATTATTTACCAATTTGGTAAGCACATTGCATAGAATCTTGTTGGTGCTTTCGACCTGGCCATTAGCTTGTGGGTGATAAGGGGCAGACTTCTTATGTACTACCAAGAACTCTTGGAGCAGATTTTCAATAACTTCATTTAAGAAGTGAGTGCCTCTATCACTTACTAGCTCTATAGGTAGCCCGTATCTTGTGAACACATTCTCAAATAGGAACTTAGCAGTTGTCTGAGCATTGTTCTTTGTCGTAGCTTTTACCTCAACCCATTTTGTTAGATAGTCTGTGGCCACGATGATGTATTCAGCATGTGAACCCTTGGCTGGGGGATTAATAGGACCTACAAAGTCTATTCCCCACTTAGAGAAGGCACGTCCACCCATCATAGGTTTCAGTGGCATCTCATCCTTGCGTATAGGATACTGAGTTCTCTGACAGACATCACACTGTTTCACATAGGTATGAGCATCCATGTGAAGGGTCGGCCACCAGAAGCCCGCAAATAGTATTGCCTTGATCACCCTATCTGGACCGAAGTGTCCTCCTGCTACACCTTGGTGAGCAGTCTCTAATATCTTGAGGTATTTGCTCTCATGAACACATAGTCTCAGGTAACCATCTTTACCACGCTTGTATAGATTATCACCAATGAGTGAGTAATCCAGGGCTTCTTGTTCTAGACTTCTTTGCCTCGTCATAGTCATGTCTGGAGGGAATGTTTTCGTCTTCAAGAAGGCTACTAATGGTTCACTCTAATCTAGCACTATGGACACTTGATAAAGAGTGGCATGTTCCACAGGTGGTTTAGTGCAACAGATTGGGCATTCTTTACACATCTTATGTACATCAGATTCCATAGTCGGCCAATGCACTCCGAGTCTCCTTAGTGTCTGTAGGGTTCGTTGTTTTGAGTAGTGTTGCTCTAATGCACCTACATGTGCTAATTGCAACCATTTAGCGTACTCATCCTCTTCCACACAACAAGCCAATATCCGTTGGTCTGTCTGTTTGTACATGCTTCCTGCCATGATATGGTACTTCTAGGCTCTTACTACCTCTCTGCCTTGAGTGTTTATGACTGTGTGGTTAGGCCCGTATGTCAATACTGGCACTAATGGCTTAGCCCACCGAGGTACAACTTCCAAATTAAACAAGTAAGCATCAGGAAGGTCATCTGATACTCCTTGTGCAGCTTCTCCCGATGTGAGCCTAGAGAGATGGTCTGCTCTCAAGTGAGTCCTCCCCTTCCTTACCACAACCTCAAAGTCATATTCCATTAGTAAGAGAAACCATCTTACTAACCTACCTGTATTGCATGGCTTGTTCACAAGATATAGCAGTGCTTGATGATCAGTAAAAAATTTAAACTTATTTGCAAGCAAGCAATGTCTAAACTTTTTAACCGCGTAGACCATGCCTAGTCCTTCTCTCTCAGTAGTGGTATAATTTCGTTCAGCTGCATTCAATTGTCTACTAGCATAGGCAATTGGAAGATCCATATTACCTTCACCCGTAGGTTGTGCAAGTACACATCCAATCGCATAATTGGAGGCATCCACATGAACATGGAAAGGCTTATTCCAATCTGGTGTGGTCAAGATTGGTGCTGAACATAATCTTCGTTTAAGCTCCTCGAAGGAATTCTCACATTCATCAGACCACTCAAAGTTAGCCAGAAGTCCGTACATGGGCTTTGCAATGACAGCATACATGTGGATGAACCGGCGGTAGTAACCACAATGCCCCATGAAAGCCTGTACTTCCTTGATGTTCTTTGGCCTAGGTAGTTCTGCGATGGCTCTCACTTTCTCTTCGTCAGTGGATATGCCGTTCTTAGACACTATGTGTCCCAGAATCTTGCCTTGCCTGACCATAAAGACGCACTTTTCTGGGTTCAGGCAAACTTGATATTCTCTACATTTGTCAAAGATTTGTCTGAGTTCTGGTATATGTGTCTGTCTAATGTTGGAATGAGCACAGAGGTCATCAACATAGACTTCCAAATTCTTCCTCAAGAACTCTTTAAACACGTGGCACATCAGTCTCTGAAAGGTTGCAGGAGCATTGGTAAGCCCAAATGGCATTACTCTAAAGGAAAAAATGCCCCATTCAGTGGCAAAAGCTGTCTTATGCTGATCTTCTGGAGCTATGGCTACTTGATTGTAGCCCGAAAATCCATCAAGGAAGCTGTACACTTCCTTGCCTGCTACTCTTTCTAAGAGATGCTCAGTAATAGGAAGCGGATAGTTATCTCGAATTCTGGCTGCATTAACCTTCTTCAAGTTAATGCACACACGTAGTTTGCCATTCTTCTTGGGCACCACTACAATGGGGGATACCCATTCAGTGTGCTCAATTTCATAGATAAATCCAGCTTCTACCAGACGATCTATCTCCTCTTTGATCTTAGCAACATAGTTATCATATCATTATATGTGTATGGCTTTTGCTTAGAAGGTTTGGCATCTGAGGTCATGGGGATAGTGTGTGAGCATATGTCAGGGTCCACGCCTTTCAAATCCTTGTAACTCCAAGCGAATACATCTCTGTATTCTCTTAGCAAGGCTATTAACGCATGCTCTTCTTCCTTTGTTAGGTCATGGCCTATGTACGTGCATCTCTCCTCTCCTTCTAGGGCCACTACTACTTTCTTGGTGGTTTCTTTGTTATCATAGGCTTCTCTTGATTGTGCCTCTCATTTAGGCATTCTTATCATGACTCTCCTGTCATCTATCTCATATTTCTTAAAATTTTCCGGGACCTCAAACGAGGATTCTTCCTCTTCTGGTGTGACTTCTTTCTTCTTTCTTTTCTTTCCTTCTTCCTTCGGGGTCACATGTGTGGCTAGCCTTACATCAGTTGTAAGTTCTCCATACCTCTGGGATAGAAATTCTACTTCATAGAAGTATTCTTCATCTGATGCAAAAGGTGGGTCCATAATGATTGACTCTAGATCGGAGTCACTTGCATCCTCAAATGCACCAGGGCTAGGTTCACACTCTTCTAACACTGCCTCTCCCATGATCGGCTCTATGGAGAAGACTGAAATGTCATAGCCATCCTCATCACAGTGGGGTGGCCATTGTTCTTCATTGATGGCTACATCCATGGTTGCTAGGATTTCTGCCCAGCCGTGGGGTTCAAATTCTTCGTCAGGAAAAACTATAGGTGCATAGGCTGGGTCTTGAATTGATCTATGTGTTTCTTTTGCACCTACCTCTCTGGCTTTTTCCCTCTTCTCTTCTTCTACTGCTACTTTGCACATCCATAAGTGGGTATCTTCATGCATCCATGAGGATCCTGATCCTATGGAATGCACAGACTCAATATCATCTTTGGCTCTATGGATGGGATTCCATTGGATGGGGGGTACATCTCTATGAGAGTAATCCTTGAGATTCACTTTGGTCGTAACACCTAAGTGTTGCAGGTACAAGGAGTTGGTTCCCCAGTCCTGTACCACTTGCAACTGTCGCATAAATGGTCTTCCCAAGATCATTTCATAGGCATGATTTTTGCTAAAATCACATATAGCAAATGTATGCTCGAACTCAACACCACATGTAGTGAGAGTTATGCCTTCTAGCAATCCCAAGGGCCTCTCAATATGGCCATTGACCATCTGCAATTTCATTCTCGTGGGTCGGAGTGCGGGCTTGCCCCAACGCTTCCATAGGGAAGTGGTAGCAATAGCAACTCCTACACCTAAGTCCATAATTGCCTTGGTGGTGTACCCCTGATGGGTAATGGGAAGATAGGTGTTTCCTTCTTCACCTTCACTCATATCTCCTATCTTGTCTAGAGGAATTTCTGGCACTGTCCTATGAGAACCTACCTAGGAACGAGGTTTTGCTATCTCTGGTACTTGTTTGGCTACATGTTTCCATAACTCTGGCCTAACTTTGAGTAGCTCTTCTAAAGTGAGGTTGCACTGCACTTTAGTGTTTTTCACTACTTCCGTATTCCTAGGTATGACTGAGTCTTTGTTTCTTACCATGACTGTGGGTGCTCTCATACAGGTCGACTTGGCTTCCCATGGGCCTGTGAAGTGGGGTAATTCATGTAAAGAATTAGACTCAAAGTCTAATCTCGCTTGGGACTGGGTGCTCTCCTGCTCTCCATAAATGGATGGAATATCTTGTGGGAATTGATCCTGCGTGTCATCCACAAGTTCAATGGGAGGAGGGACTTCACTTTCTTTAGCCCATTTGTCTTCTTGTATCTCTCGTAGGAATTTTGGAGTGAACCTATTCATAGAAGAGGAAGTGTCTGGTCTAGTGGAATTGGGCACATAAGCTTCCTGTGGGGGATGGCTTATGTTTTTGCTTGCCTCATCTCTTTCTTGATTTTTTTCTTCCTTGGCAGACCTTGCCATTATACTCTCTAACTTCTCTAGGAGTCCATCCAAGTGCAATTGTGCCTTAGCTGATCCTGAGTAGTTGAAAAGGCGACTGGCTTCAAACATGGTCTGAGCCAATGCGACCATTTTCGCACATAGCTTGGTTCTCTCTATCTCTAGGTTAGCTCTAGGGTAGCACTTGTCATGATCCGTCACATTTGGCCCTTCTTGGATTCTGGCCTGATATGCCTTAAGCATCATGTCTATGTCTTCAGGAGTGGGGTCAACTAACACTGATCCTACTCTAGGGGGTGGTGGGATGTTCTGAGGTAGGGGGGCAGATGGTGGGTTAGATGGTGTTGGAAATGAGGGTGGTGGTGGTAGGTGAGAGTTTGTTTGAGAGGTGAGCTCAACAATTTTGGCTTTTGTTTCTCTTATGCTTTCTTCTAAGTCACTCATCTTTTTAGACCATTGTCTTTTCATTCTTTCTTGACTATCCCTCCAGGCTCTCGACCGTTTCTTGGCTATGCTCTCAGTTTCACTAACCTCTGCACTCTTCTCTTGACCTATCCCTGGGTTCTGTTGCAAATCCTGGGCTCTAGTGACTACCTGTACTGGTGCAGTGGATGTCACACTTCCTCTAGAGTCTACTACTAACCCAATAACATTAATTGGAGTTATTTTTGGCATATTATTAGGATTCTTAGGGCAATCTCGTAAGAGATGCTGTTTCCCACAATCTTGGCAAAAGCCTTGAATCGTCAATGACTGGGGTTGTGTAGGTGGAGGTAAGGGGCAATCACGAATGAGGTGATCTCCCTGACATCTATAGCATGGTCCTCTAGGGAATGGGGGTCTTACCTGCCTAGGTTGGGGCCTAGAGTTAGGGTTTGTGTACATTACATTTATGTACTATGGCTCCCAACTAGTTCGCCTGGTTCTTCACTGTAGTAGGACTCACCATGTTCAGGAGATTGCATGTAGTAAGCCTGTGGACTATCAATATGTGTAGAGTCAAAGCTATGATCACTTGGGTCACTTTCTGAGAGCAGTGGTGTTACTGGCACTATAGCTCTATTCAAATTTTCCTCAGCTGCTGCATACTTTACAGGAATCACATTAGCTGGGGTTGGAGGTTGTTGAGCTAACACAGGTTGTGGCCTTTGTTGGTTTTGGTAGGGTTGTTGATAGGGTTGTTGATAGGGTTGCTGCGGTTTACCATATTGTTGTGGGGGGTACTGGTTCTGGTATCTTCCCTGTTGTGGATAGGGTTGAGGGTAGGTTTGTCTAACTGCTTGCTTATTGTATGGGCAATCTTGTGCTGTGTGATTTGTGTATCTCCGCTCTATGGTGCAATATTGGCTGCTAGGATTCACTTGGGGTTGAGCCATGATGGGGCATGCATTCGCCATATGGTCACCTCCGCAAGTATAGCACCTCTTTACTGGGGCAAATCTAGGAATTTGTTTACTAGAGACACCTAGTTTTTGAGCTACTTTCTCCACAAGTTCCTCAATTGATGTGGATTGTGAGGAAGAGAGGCTAGAGGCACTATCCGAATCTTTGTAGATTTTGGAAAGTTCTAACTCCTCCCCTAGGTTATCCTCAATCTCGATGCACATGCGTACACACTCTTCTATGGTCCTAGGGTCCTTCAAGTACACATAGGACCTCAATTTGGTACTTAGCAATCCATCCAAGAATAAAGCCACTTGTTTGGCTGGTGTGGGTAACTCAGGAATAGGGCATCTCTCAAGATATTGCCTAAATCTTCTTCCTGCAAGTCTCACAGTCTCTTGAGGGGTCTGCTTGAAGCTGTATATCAATGAGGAAGTATTATGCCTTATGCCACTTTTAGAGAACTCGGTGATGAAAGCCTCTAAGAGTTGGTCGATGCTCCTAAACTGTCTCTCGTTCAATGGTTGAAACCATGTAAGGGCTGTGTTCCTAAGTGTTAGAACAAAGGCATTATATTGCGTGAATAGGTCCTCAACTTGTTCTGCTCTCAAGACTTGCCTAAACTCGGCCACATGATCATATGGGTCTCCTGGGCCATCGAAGTAATTCTTCATGGACTTAACTAACTGAGTCGGTCTCAAAATCCTGGTGTGTTCCCTAGGCCTTGGCAGAGGGAAGTCATCCGTATTCCTTTGATTCCTCGGGGCTCTAAATCCTTCAGGTTCCGCTCTATTTGTTTCTGTTCTCGTTATGTCTCTTCCCACTAGGTTGGCAAAGCTTACCTCCGGTCTATCTCTATGTCTGTCTCTTTGAGTTCCATGAGTGTGGGAGGTTCCAGCTCCTTGGTGACCAAATGACACATTCGATCTTGGTTGGGGGAAAATGAATTCACCTTTCCAAGTGTAAGCATGTCTATCATTTTTTGTAACCACAAAGACCCTTTCTGAAGAGTGATCTAAGTAAGTCACTCTACCTAGAGTATCAGGATCTTTGAACTCATATATCATGATTGTTCCTACCTCACTCGGCTGATTAGGTCTATATCTCCAAAAGGCTTCATCCGTCTCTCGGTTCAGGAGTAGATCTGTGCTCTTATTATCTTGGGGAATCCACTCTGGTGTGATAATCCTAGTGAGAACAGATTTGCCTCGGGGGGTTCTAGGTTCTTCGCCCATGTTTCCTTGCTCTAGGTCACCTAAGTCCGTTTCTGGAACTACATTCCCAAATTCATCTGTCCTATCTGGATGACTGGTGACTACATATATTGTCCCTTCTTTGTCCAAGTATGCTCCATTTTCAAACTTGACAGCTGGGCGCTCTAGTCCAATGGATTGGTCATGGTTTTTAATCTGTACTACCGATCTTCCTAGGCCGTCCTCATAGATGCTAGCACCTAATCGGTTGGTCCTGAGGTATTCGAGTTGCGTCTTGTAAGGGCCTTCTACCCTATGTAAATATGGCACCCCAGAACTTCCTGTAGGTCTCTCCATACCGTGGGACATCTCAGACTTGCTCGTCTCAGAGCTAGGGTAGTACGAATGATGGCTCAACTGCTGGGCCCAAGACCTAGCAGTATGATTGATACTAGCCTCTGAAGACCTAAGACTTTGTCTATCTCTCCCTAGATGTCGACTTGATCTAAGGTTCATAAGCCCAATTGAATAATCCCAAATTTCCCCAAGTACACTTGCGTTGCTGAATTCTTTTGTATTAGTCACTTGTTCTTTTTTAATCCCTTTAGGGTGTCATTTCTTGTCCAATTAATCTTCGTCACAAGGAACACTTAAGTTTTTATCGTACTTTAAGTGTGGTCGCTTGATTTAAATTCTTTTCCCTTAGGTTGTTTCGCAATTGTAATCTCCTAACACTTGCACTTGAGTGATTAGAGTTCTTGGACTTGGTAGTTCTTAACATGTTCCTAATTAACCAAAACCTCTATCCGTACTTAGCCTATGCTAGGGATTGATAGAGGGTATTGAGAATTTCCAACCTTAAGTTCTTCCCTTGGCTGCCCTTGTATGCCCAGGAAGCGTGTTCCCAAACTCGCACTTACTCTTGCTTCGAGTACCCTTCGATGCTCTCAAGTTACCTGAAAAAGTCCACAATTAGCTCAAGAATTGAATTCAGTTGACAGACATATCACTTTCATGCATGTAATTCACAGACCCAATTGCCTTTTGCCTTAATGGAAGACAATCCCAAGGGACCCTCAATTTTTCCTACCCCGAGATATGGTCAACTTCAAATTATCCTATCTAATAATCCTGACATTAATTCTACCGTAACCAGTGGAAGTTTTGGTTGTATTCCCCACGAGCTTTCCAACAAAACAAAAATCACCGCAATCAGATTTTGTATGAGGAAGTTATGTCCACTCAGGGTGTTGGGGCTAAAACAGGATTTAAAACAGTCTAGTCAGGCAGACAGGAATTCTTGAACTACTTGGGTTGCGGCCTCACAATGCAATGCTAACCCCTAGTGTTTGTCCCACAAATTGACCAAAATAGCCCACTACTTTTTGCCCTAAAAAATTGGCCAAATTTGCCCATCTATCGCGTTCGCAAGCTTTGTCAGTCGCGATTGATAGGTCAATCGCGATCGACATGTCGGTTGCGATTGACAGGTCCGTCGTGGCTGTCAGTCGCGATTGATGGGTCAATCGCGATTGACACGTGGCCTGGATATTCAGTCGGTCGTGGTCAAAGGGTTGTTGACTCTGTCAGTCGTGATTGATGGGTTGATCGCGATTGACAGGTCCTTCGCGAGGGTCTGTCTGTCGTGGTCAATCAATCGTTGACTGTGTCGGTCGCGATTGATAGAGCCGTCGGGGGCTGTCAATCGCGATTGACTGGTCGATCGCGATTGTCTGGTCGATCGCGATTGATGGCTCGATCGCGATTGACACGTGTCACGCGTATGGTCTGTCAGTCATGGTCAGTCGGTCGTTGACTCTGTCAGTCGCGATTGACAGAGCCGTCGACAGGTGTCTGTCGTGGTTTGTCGATCGCGATTGACAGAGCGATCGCGATTGACAGAAATCTGAGGAATTTCAAAAATTTAAACACATTTTGGGAAGCTCTAGGCCTGTAGATCATGGTTATGTACTTTGTTTAGCAAATAGAGCATTTTTTCTGTCGATCGCGATTGACAGAGGTCAACGCCTCGGGACCTGCACAGTCAAATTTTTACTTGTTGGAGCTGGTGCAGCTGCTGGGGATGCTGATTCCTGCAGAAAATCTCAAAAAACACAGAAAATCACAAGCACACAAACGCTCTCTCGCTCTCTCTCACAAGTGAAATGAGGGAAATGGTATGGGTGGGATGATATGACCAAAAACTAAAATTTTTCGCGATGATGGAGATGGATGTGGGAGATGGTGAGGATGATGATGGTGATGAGAAAAACAAAAGAAACTAGGAAAAAGGTGAAGAAAATACCTATAACTCCAACGCGTCAACTCTACGTCTTACCATCACACGCTCGTCCTCAAAGCTCGATCCCCGGCAACGTTGCCAAAATTTGGTGTAGCTCAGTGATGAGTAGCACCTCCTTTAATGTCAATCCGGGAAGACGTGAGGATGGTATGATGACCTCAAGCAAGTGATGGCACAAGTGCGTGAGTGAGAAGCACACTGACATGCACACACATACACACACACGCGCACATACGACAAGGCAAAGAGTGAGAAGCAATGGACTTCTTTGATTACTTTCAAAAAGCTCATACAAGTTCAAATCAATTACAAGCTAGCCTCCAAAAAATGAGCTCTCTAGCTCTATTTATAGTTTTTGACTAGGTTTTGGCCTTGTCCAGACCTAGTGTCCGGCCTAGTTAAAAATTAGGTTCTCTACCCTATTTGGAGGTTCAAACGGAGTCTAAAAAATGTGAAAACTGATAGGTAGATACTTCTAAAGCTCGTCAAGCTCAAGGACTCCTTGGCTTGCACAAAATGGAGCTACAAAAATGTGAAATGGCATTTACAATGGTTTTTAGTGATGAAAATCACTATTTCTGTAGGGATTTCTTCTAGCATTTTGACATACATTCCCTGGAGCTCCCTACTTGCTCCTTCTTCTTGTGTGCCCAACTCTTTAATGCCTGAAAAATTGAAATGGCCTACTTGCCAGATCTTCTTTGACTACTGTGTCTGCCTGTGCTTTCTCTTCGTTCCGACTCCCTTCGTAGGCTTCCTTGTCTTGCAACTCCTTCAGTTCCTTGACTACTGCCAACATGTACTCAACACGTGTCCCATGAAAGCACTACTATCTATCACTCCATATGAGGCTTGACATGGTTGCAAGTTATCTGTTGCTAATTTGCATTTCTTTGGTTCTTTGGCATATGCATTAGAATTAGAACAACAACACAAAAAATTAGATGATAAATCAATAGAATGTGTTTTTTTGGGTACAATTCAAAAAGCAAAGGTTATCATCTATATCATCCACGTACTAAAAACATATTGCTTAGTCATGATGTTGTTTTTATGGAAGATGCAATTCAACCATATTAAGGAGACATGAGTTAGCTCCAAAGATGTGTATGGCACTTTGCTTTTTTCACGTGGACAATCAAGTGCTCGTCCAAATGAGGCAATTTCATAGAATTTATAGGTTTCACATGATTATGTAGATCATTCCATTTTTGATGCAGATTTACATAGAGGGGACAAAAAATATGCCTAAATGCTTGGTGCAAACTTTTTGAGATAGAGAATTAGATGCACCTCTATCATATCGTACTTGTTTAGGAACTCATAGTGCTTCTTTTGCATCAGATTGCTATGCTATGGCTACCTGTAGTCTCTGTGATGAGAATGAGCTTGTTTCTTTTGATGAAGCACAAAATTTAAAAAATCGGATGCCTAGTATGCAATCAAAATATGATGCTATTACAAAGAACGGTACTTAGTATTTATGTGATTTGCATCTTGACAAAAAAGGCCATTGGCACAAAATGGGTATACAAGTTGAAACATAGAACTAATGGAACACTTGACAAGTACAAGGCTAGGCTTGTTGCAAAAGGCTATGCTCAAGAAAGAGGCATTGATTTTGATGAAACCTTTGCACCCACATGTCGAATGACTACTATTCATAGCATCTATGCACTTGCAACCCATCATGTTTGAATGTACATGAGTTTGACATTAAAACTACATTTCTGAATGTTGATTTACATGAAGAAGTGTATGTTATTCAGTCGTAGTTTTGTGCAAAAAGGGGCATGAAAAGAAAGTGTGTAGGTTGAAAAGTAAGCAATTTCCACGTGCTTGGTATGCAAAGATACATGCCTACTTGATTGCACATGGTTTTGAGAACAATCCAACTTAGAGAACCTTATATGTTAAGAATGCAAATGATGTTTTTCTGATCATTGTTGTTTATGTTGATGACATGCTACTCAATGGTCTAATGAGAAGCATACTGATGACTTTAAGGCTGACTTGCATGCCTCATTTGACATGTCAGATTTGGGCATTTGCATCATTATTTTGTCATTCAATTTATGCAAGTTGATGGTAGAATAGCTTTGTGTGAAGCAAAATATATTGACACATTATTGTAATGTTTTGGCCTTGAAGACTATAGACCAAGTGTCACTCCTATGGAAATAGGTTTATGGTTGAGTCTTCATGATGCTAGAAGTTGAGCTAGTCTAAGTCAAAGTGGTCAAAGTCAAGTTGGTCAAAGTCAAGTTGGTGAAAGTCAAAATGGTCAACTATAGAAGTGGTTAAAGGTCAAAGTGATGACTATGCAAGTGATGCACAGGTGGTGCATGAGTGACCGCAAACAAGATGCTCAGGTAGTGCACAAACAATTTATTGACAATGGTTATGGTTTTGTAGAAAGTTGAATGGAGGTTGTAGATTATGTTTCTATAGGGTTTTCAAGGGTTTTAAAATGTTCGGAAGGTTCAAGTGAACCATCCCTTAGGCACACATATTGAACAAATGAAGGCAAAAGTGACGTCATGTGAAGAGGAAGTGGTACACAAAAGTGTATGCATGGCTTCCCCATTTAAGATTTTATTTTCTCCTAAAGTCACTACAAGACAAAATAGGGAGTCATTGGTTGTACACATTTTTAGACATTCTTGGGACATCAAAGTGAACACCAAGATACTCCATCAGTTAGGAGTGGTGTACATAAGTAAATCGACACACAAGGAATGGAAATTATTATTCTTGGAGTTAGAACAGGCAAAGTGAGAGATAGTCTACACTAGGAGAGAAGAGCAAGAGACATTGACCAGTGCGATGCAGAGAAACAAGTAAGAGCAAAGTGTGAAATAAGTGTTATCTAGTGTGTAGAGAAGAAGTTTAGAGAACTAGTGAGGATAGAAAACAAGGCACAATGTACCATTGAGGAGGTGTGAGTGTTGACAAAAGGCATCCCTTCCTCCTTCCCTAGTGGAAGCTTGAGTGCAAGGTGTGCACAAGAGCAAGCTACTAGAGAGAGTGGAGGTTTGGTGCAGAGAAGATTGGTGGCATAAGGAAATTTGGGTATCTTGTAACCTTGTGTGTTGATTAATCTCCAAAAGACAAGCTATACTTGAGTTTAGAATACCTCTATGTCAAGCATAGCTCAAGACTTTCACCAATTTTTGAAGTTTTTATCAAAACATGAAAGATTAACTCTTCTGTGAGACATAGCTTCACTCAGGAAAGTCTACTTCAAAAAATGCACTCATTGTTTAAGTAAATGATTAAAGTTTTCTATGAAATTTTGATACAACACTCTTCTAGTGTTTCCACAACTACTCCAAGTTAAAGTTCTTCAAAAGAACTTACAAAATGTAAGATTTACCTCAATAAGTAAACCTATGTCTAAAATAAGCTTTCTCTATAGGCAACTTCACATATACAACTTTAAACACTTGGTTCTCTCAATCTACAACCTATTTAATCAAATGCTTTTAGAAATAGATGGTTTACCTTCAAAATTAGATTTTGAATGCTTAATTGTGTAAAACATTACACCCTACACTCAGATCTCATTAATTCTTTGACCATTAGGATTACACCTATTTTAGAAGTCTCTCATCAACTTTCATACATATGAATGGTCCTACTTACAATTCTCTCAACCTGATTACAATTAGACTCTCAAATCTTGACCATAGATACATTAACTATGGAATTAGACACTTACAAAAGGATTTGTCAATTGATTAGGAACAGATGGAGAAATTGGAGAAAGATCGAGATGCCATTTTCAGAAAACTTCTTCTATTCTCTTGAAAGATACATCTCATAGATAATTCTCATACTCAAACTCACTTATAGATCATCTACTCATATTCTATTCACCTATATTTCTTCTCTCCTATATGATAGGTCTGTATACAAGTATACATAGGCATATATATCTGGATTTGTCACTATCACAAGATGTATATGAACTATTTACAAGATTAATGTACATGTGTCTACAAATCTTCTGTCTCTGAATCTTCACTTTACTTTATCTTCACGCTTTATTCTTTTCTTCATTGTTTTTTCTTCATTTGTCCATCTAATCATCAATTAGTGATTGTCTTGCTGCAAAAGCGCCCCCTCAATCATTAATTGTGATTACCTGCCTCTTCTTTATACCTGCCATTTCTTTAAACCTCTACAACTTAGGTCCATCTAAGCTCTTTGTTAACATATCTACAACTTGATCTTTTGTAGGAGTATACATGATTTCTATTTCTTTTTCAATCACCTTTTCTATCAAGAAATGATATTGAATCTCAATATGTTTAGTCTTGGCATGAAATATAGGGTTAGCTACCAAATACAAAGAACTCATATTGTCTCCATAAATGATAGGAACACTCTGATTGACGTAAAAACTCTTCATTAGAGTTCTCAACCATATGACCTCCTTTGCAGCTTCCACCATACCTTTATACTCTACTTTTGTAGATGATAAAGCAATTCTTTGTTGCATCTTAAAACACCAAGAGATGGATCGATATGTGTTTGAAGATGAAGTGGTACTGCAAAATCCTTGATCTACACTAGCCAAATGAACTCCAGGAGTATGTGGTGGGCCCTTTTATCTTGCCAATGGATGTGTTAGACACCCTATGTACCTTGGAAGATCAATCTCAAAAAGATAGATCAAAATAGATGAGCTAGAATTAATTCAGAGGTGAAAAACTTGCTATTTTGATTCATACACCTGTCCATTGTTTTGAATAATTCTCTAAGCACAACAACAATTAGCTTAATTACTTTTGGGGAACTCTAATAATCTTAGAGAGCTAACTTTCAAGAGTAATTTCATTAGAAATGATAAGCCACACAATGGGAATAAAGTTTAACAAGTAAGAGCATCATCCCGATTTTCATGGGCTTCAACAGTACTCAGACCAATGAGCAGTAAAATGCAAATAACTCAAGATTCAAGAATTTAATGATTATGAAATCTTTTATGCTTATACTAGACAGTAAGCTGAATCTAAAACGCTTTAAATCACTGAATTTCATCAAGTACACACTGAGAAACAACTCTGACAAGATGAGTGAAAAAATCGGGTACCTGATAGAGGAGTGAAAATGAACAGACAGGGTTGACTTCAAATGCACATAACTGAAGATTGAAAACTCCAATAGCAATGAAAATTTGTGCATTTATATTAGACTTATCGAACAAACTTTAGCAACTTAAATCGTAAAAAAAGATGCACTACATGTAGAGAAACCATCTCTGCAATCTGATAGCAAAAATGTGAAAGGTATAGCAGTGAACAGTAGACTCACAATGACATGAAGATATAGACTTGAATGATCCTAGATTGGAAGGTATGATAATTGTAGAATACAAAGGACTTACAAATAAAAATGTGTGCCTTGAGTCCACACTCTGATATGGCATAAAGCTCATCTGATCCATGCCTAAAAAGTGCAACTAATCTGCCATGTATTTATAGGGAGTTTTGGAGCCAAGATTTGAATTTGAATCTTGCTCACCTAAAAGTGATCTCCTAACTTTTAGAGATTGATTGATTCTCCAACCACCAAATCATGAATTCGTGGCTTCTCTCTCTATTTTTGTCAAGTGGACTCAACCACTTCTAGATTCCTTTACTTTTACATCAAGTAAAGTCTTAAAAAATTACAAGAGTGAGTTCTCACATGAGCTCATGCATAGACTTCAATTCAAGACTTCTTCTAACTATTTTTGTGAGACCCAAGCCAATACTTAGGCTTGTAGTTGATTTGTTCCAACAACTCTCCCTGAAGCCAAATATGCTTGAGGTCTTCAATCTTCACGAATAACGTGCAATCCAATCATAGCTTTGAATTTGCAAAGCTTTGTACCATCCATTGCTTTGGTCAAAATATTTGCACATTGTTGATGAGTGGACACATATGATATCTGAATCTCTTTGCTTAGAACCTTTTCTCTTACATAGTCATAATGAACTTCAATGTGTTTAGTCCTTGCATAAAAAATAGGGTTAGCAGCTAAATGAATAGAACTCATGTTGTCACCAAAAATAGTTAGAGTTCCAAACTCCAATCCAAGATCTTTGAATAATGTCTTCATCCACATAGATTCTTATGTAGCTATTGCAAGACCTCTGTATTCAACTTCAGTAGAAGAGATAGCAACTGTGGCTTGCTTCTTGGATGACCATGAAACAAGCTTTGAACCTACAAAGGTAAGATAACCTGAAGTGCTCCTTCTATCTTCCTTAGAGCTAGCCCAATCTGCATCAGAAAATAGCTTCAACCCTAAATCAGATACATAAGGATAATAAACTCCTTCATTTATGGTTCATTTGAGATATTTGAGTATCCTCTAGCAACATCCATGTGTGGTTTCCTTGGTGTGTGCATGAACTGACTTAGCACACTCACACTATAACATATATCCACCCTTGTCAATGTGGCATACTTGAGACTACCCACAAGTCTTTGATATGATGTGATGTCCTCTATGAGTTCACCTTCATGTGAGCTCAATTTATGGTTGACCTCCATTGGAGTACCTGCAATTTTTCCTCCATCTTGAATTTTGCTAACATATCCTTGATATACTTCCTTTGAGTGAGAATAAACCATGATCTTTGTAAAAAACTTCCAAACCAAGGAAGTAGGTAAGTGAACCTAAATCACTTATCTTGAATTCTTCTCTCATCTAATCTTTGATCTTCTTCATACCATCTGCATCATTTCCTATCAATATAATATCATCTACATATACACATAGGTAGATGACTTTAGAATTACTCTTTTAATAAAGAGTGAAGGATCTGCTTTGCTTGGTTGAAAGCCTTTGTCCTGCAAGAATGAAACAAGCCTGAAATTCCAAGCTCTTGGGGCTTGCTTGAGACCATACAATGCTTTGTTAAGTTTACACACATAATCAGGATAAACGTGATTCTCAAAACCAGGTGGTTGTGCCATATATACCTCTTCTGTTATCCAACCATTCAAGAATGCATTCTTTATATCTAGTTGAAGTATCTTCCAATTCTTGGAAGAGGCAATACTGAGCAAAAGCCTAATAATAGGCATCTTTGCCACAGGAGAGAAGGTCTCCTCATAATCAATTCCCTGAGTTTGTGCAAAGCCTTTAGCTACAAGCCTTGCCTTATACCTATTTATGGAACCATCAGAATTCTTCTTGAGTTTATAGACCCATCTTGAGCCTATTACCTTCATGGATGAAGTCGTGGGCACCTTTTGGTAGGGTTGTATAACCTATAACCCTTTTGATTGTTGTCATATCCAATGAATACACACCTTTTTCCCTTTGGATCCATCTTGCCTCTAACGTGTGAAGGAACATGAGCAAAAGCAATACATCCAAAAATTTTACAATGATCTAAGCTAGTTCTTCTTCCATTCCAAGCCTCATGTGGAGTCATCCCATCAAGGGATTTGGAAGGCAACCTATTAATCAAGTAAGTGGTTGTAGGTACAACCTCAACCCATATATAATTCGGCAAATGCTTTTCATTTAACATGGACCTTGCAACTTCAACAATATTCCTATTCTACCTTTCTGCCACTCCATTTTGCTCAGGAGTGTACCTTGTAGTTACCTCTAATTTGATTCCTCTTTCTTGAAGAAAAGAATCAAATTCATGGGAGAAGTATTCTCCCCCTCCATTTGACCTTATCCTTTTTAGTGATTTACCTGTTTGATTCTCCACAAGAGCCAAAAATCTTTTGAAGCATGAAAAAACTTCATCTTTGTGTTTCATAAAGAATAGGATAGTCCATCTGCTGCAATCATCAATAAAAGAGACATAATACCTTGATCTAGATGTTGAAGCATCCTTGCTAGGTCCCCATACATCTGTATGAACCAACTCCAAGAGATCTCCATGCATATAACCTTTCTTCATGAATGGTAACCTGTGAGATTTTCCAAATTGACATGCACTACACTTATAAATCATGTGTTGTTTTGACAAGTTAGGGAGTCCAAGTACACTTTTGTCATTGCAAATTTGTTTTAATGACCTTTCACCAATATGTGCCAATCTCTTGTGCCATACCTGTAGTTCTATGAGTGTTTGATTAGCATAGTTGAAGGGAGCTATGTTCCTTGTGTCTTGCAACTCGAAATTGAATAATGTACCTATTTTTCTCCCTTTGCTATTCTTCTGAACCCTTGACTAGGGTCTTCCACATATGCTCCTCCTCTTGTGAACCTGACTTGCAACCCCTTCTCTACTATCTGCCCAACACTTATCAAATTCTTTGTAATGCTAGGGACATAGAGTACCTTACTGAGTAAGTTGATGTTTCAATCAGGTGCTTTGACATTTCCTATTTTCTCCACAAGATGTCTGTTTGTTGTTAACCTTTGGAGTTGTCCTCTCCAATCATTATAGCACAAAAGATCAAATACACATCTTTAAGTTGTCAACCCAGGAAGTATGCAAAGACCACAACCCCTTCTAGTTAATGGAATCCAAGAATAAGGGTTGGAATGACTGATTTTCTGAGAGATTCATGGAAAAGGAAGGTAATAACTAGGGTTTTGATTATCTAGAGTTCTATAACAACATTTTCAATGATTCTTGTGCCTAAAGTGTGCCATTTTCTCTGTAGAATAGAATTATGAAGTCAAATTTAAAAAATAGTACTTGTATCACATAGACAAGACAATCATGATTCTGTTAAAATGATATTTTCCGATTTCAACTTCATTCTTCTGCTTATTCTTGCTTAGAACAATAAGATTCACCTATCCTTCTTCATCTCACTCAGAAATACACAACTAAAGCTCACAAATTCCATGGATCACACAAAGAATAGACTCAACAAATCAAGAGAAAGAGCATGAAAGGAGAAAACACGATTTTCTGCAGGAGAGCTCTTCTCATTACTTGGATAGCATTAATAATACAACCGAACCTCTCAAAATAGAGGAAATTATCTTTTATACTTTTTCAAGTGTCCTCTTTCACACTTGAATTTTTGTCCTTTTCACCTTCTATTCTAAAAATATGCTATCAAAGAGCTTCCAAAAATTCCAGGAAAAATACATATGATCCTATTTTACATGAGGAAGACTCTTCCTCAATTTTTACATCATTTGTATAAACATTTCTACAAATTTTTGACATTTTACAAATAATTTTCCTTCAAAAATTGCTTCTTCTAACATCCTTCCCCTCCTAGTCTTTTTGGCTCCTAACAAAAAATATTCTTACAGATAAGTAATGAGAGCTTCCTTCATTTCTTTTTTCTTTGATAAACTTGTGATAATAGATCATGACTCCTCCTTTCTGTAATGTTCAAATTATTCACCATCTCAAATAAAGCTTTCCTCCGTTGTACTGCTGCCTCTGGTCTGTCTATCACATCTTTCTTCAAGTATTCTGTATAAGCAGTCTCATATGCAGTGAGTCTTGATTTTGTGATTATTGATAAATTTCCAAAAATTCTTGACTCCCTTTCAAAAAATCCGTAGTCGAAGGCATCCTAAAAAATTTGAAGATAATGGCTTCCCAAAAATACTATTCTGCTGTAATATGCCATTAAGAAAATTCTGTCTGGAGTTTCACTTAGATAAAAAAGTAAAGCATCTGTGGGTGAATTGAATCCAATATAATTGAGGGTCCTGACATCTGTATCTGTGAATGTTTCTATACATGCCACTATGAGTCACATCACTCTTATAAATAAAATGCAAGCTGGATCATTTATATCTTTGTATGTAGTTATAACAGACTCTGCTGTATCAATCATATTCTTCTTGGTTGGCCATGTTCCTGCTTTACGTCCTGTTATTTTTGGAAAATTCAGCCATTTTGCTGGAATCTACCTTGCATTTCTTCTTTCCCAAAACATTGTCCATTCCCTTCTTCTTGCTACTGGACAATAAGTTGGATTTATCTTTAGCTGCAAAGGTGCCTCTTTCCAGATCTTCCTGCACTCCTTGTTAGCATCCAACCATCTATTCCACCATTTTGGGTTAGCTTTTTCGAACAACTCCCTAGTGACATTAATATCTTCATATTCCAAATATCTGTTTAGTGGTAGTACTACCCTTGCAATCTGATAATTTCTAATACTTTCCATAATCATACAAAAGGGTATTCCTAGACCATCTGCTGCCCAATGGTGTTGATCTGGGTTTACTCCTTTGTTGAGAGCAAAATTCACAATCTGTTCTTCATATTTATTATGCATTTTTCTGATGAATTCCATTCTTGATTCCCTGTCTGTTAGAAGCTTTTGAACAAATTCATCTGAATATTCTTCAACAGCTTTGTCTTCTGGTTCATCAAAATTTTGAATTCTGTTATCTTCATCTCCTTCATGTTCCTCTGCTTGTGTAGTCACTACCTATTCTTCAACCTGCTTTTGTGAATCTTCTTAGTTTTTTTGTAGCTTCTCCACCATCAACATTAATCCTTGATTCTGGAATATCAATAACTCTTTCTCTAATTTCCATTCACTTCTTTCTTTTTCCTTATCCAAATGTAATTCACTCCTTTCTTCTGCTATATCCAAATGTAATTTGTTGTATCCTCTCATTGCACTAGCAGCATGCACACTAGCTTGCTTCTCCAATTCCTTGAGTTCCTTCGATTCTGTTTGTAACCTTAGAATTTCTTTGTTCAAGTCCTCCCTCTCATCCTGGGTTATTTGTACAATCTTACTTTCTTCTTGCATTTGGCCTTCCTCCATCAACAATCTATTTATGTCTTCATAAGCTTTGACCATGATATGATATGAGCTTTGAAGAGTTCTAAATCTTCCTTCCATTTTCTTTAATTCCAATTCCATCTTACTACTATGCTCCAACTGCTTAGCACATTTGTTCTCAAGAAATTGAATTTTATTTTGTTGTTGAACCTCCAGTTCTTCCAATGAAATTATCCTTTAAAAAAAATCTTCATTTCTTTCATGAACAACCCTCAGCTATTCCTCTAAATGTTCCTTTTCTTTCTTTTGCTCAGTAATAATTCTACTGCCTTTCACAAACTCTAATTCAACCACCATTCCTGATATAATCATATTTCTACTAGATGGTCTGAATTGCTTTATATTACTCATAATAACTTTACAGGCAGACCTGATATCCTTGGGTATCCTTTCTAGACCAGTTTCCAATTCTATATGTTTTACTTCTATCTGCTTCTCCTCCTTTAGTTCTTCTTTGTCTACATCTTGTTCCTCATACTCTGGTGTCTCTTTCATTATCTCCATCTCTTTTTCATCACTTTGCTTTTGCCTTTCCTGAATATCATGTAATTCTTCTTCCTGGATTTTAGTTCTTGATTGGTCCTGTAGTTGTTGCTTTGTGACTTCCATCTCCTGTTCATCTAAGTCCATAAGATATGTTTCTATTTCCACCTCCTGTGTATATGTGAAATCTTCATTATCTCCTAGATCACAAAGTACTTCTTCTATTCTCTGATTTACATCTCTTTCTGTATTCCCCTCTTTAATCTCTTTGAAATCCATCTTTTCCAATACTTCCTCTATTTCTTCAATCTGACCTTTATCTTCTTTATTGTGCACTGGGCTGCATATCTGAGCTTCCTTTTCCACTTCTAGCTTTTCCTCATTTAGTTGGGAATAAGGTTGCTGAGATGGTTTTGACCATATTGCTTTGAATCTTGTGTCCACCAATCCATTACTAAGTTCCTTCCTTGCTTCACCTACTTCTTCTTCCATTACTTCTTTACCTTTCAATTTCCTTGTTGCTTCCTCAATACTCACTTGTTCCGTTGGCTCTTCACAGAGGTATATTCCCTTTGATTTTTGGCTTAACTCCTCTGGTGTTACATTCTTTCTTGAGGCTTGAATTATTTTGATTGGTGTACTGGGAACTGAAAGATTTAAACTTTTCAAGAGAAATTTCTCAATGCCACTTTCTGAATTTGAAGAAAATTGAGAAAGAGCAGCCACCCCCTATTTGTCCATTTTGTGTTCTTCCTTTTCTATCGTATTTTTTTGATTCTTTTCTTCTAATGAGTTGTTTGTTGGCCCTGCAACTTGTACATGTTCTACTGCCTTACCCTTATCTTTTTTGGTTAACTTCCTTTTTTGAACAAGTTTCTTCTGAACTTTCTTCTTCACTACCACTATAGTTCTGGTTTCTGGAGGACCTTGTAATTCCTTAAAATATGCCAACAATTCCACTTCCTTTTTGACAAACACTTCTTCAGTTTTTGCAGCCATCATCTGATCATGTAGCTCTTCGTAATGTTCCACTTCTTCTTGTATCCAATCAGTTGCTTTACACGAATAATTCTCTAACATCTTCTGATACTGAGCTTCATAGATTGCCCTTTTATCATTTCCTTGAGTTAGATAAGCATACAACTGTTCCTTACTCGTTTGAGGTGGATGAGGTTCCTTTGAGGACTGTACTTCCTTCTGAGCCGCTTCATACTCTTCTTTTGTTGCTTCTTCATGTTCCAATACCACTTTCCTAGGATTCAATCTTCTCTTCTTTACTGGAACAACTTCTTCTGATGCCCCTTTCCTTTTCCTTTCTGATCCCCTCATGCTTGTCTGGGCTTCTACTTCTCTTATGGTCATCAGCTTAGAAGGACTTTTAACTCCTGACATCAAACTCCTGAAATATTGAGCTTCTGAAGCCAATTTCAGCTGATCCTCCATTCCTAAAATATGATATATAATTCTAGTTAAAAACTGTGCTCCATTCATAAACTTCCTCTGTTCCCAATGCTTTGCTGCTTCCTTCAACTGGTCATGAATGTAAGGGGTTACATCCATTACTTCAAATGGTTTTGTCTTGTCCTTATTATTGTATATGTGGCATTATTATTGTTACTGGCTTATGTGGCATTGTATATCTTGGAAACTTTGGAAAACACAACTACTGAAGAAACATTATGATGGTAAATTCTTCATTTTCCTTTCCTTTGAAATCCAAAAACTTTGAATATCCAACATAAGTTGCTTTGTTCTTTTTGACAAAACTGCAATCCAATTTAGTTCCATGGAATAAAATTGAAGAGATGCCCTGATGTGTTCTGCTTTTAAAGTCATCTATACCTCTTTGTTCTCTTTGTCCTTGACTGAACATCTGAAATATGCATCATTGCCTTTGCCAACTTCCAACAGACTATTCATAACTTGTGATACTCTTTCAAAATCTATAAAGAAGAGAGGTTCATCCAATAGTCTGTGTAACCCCACTGCTTTCCATCTTTTATAATTGGCTGCAACTTTCTGAAATTTGTAGAATTCTTGACATAGCATTGTGTATTTATGCCCTCCAATTCCTACTGTAAAGATGTGCTGACCAATGATATTGAGAGTTTCCTTCAACTCCTTAGCTATCTTTTCTTCTTCTGGGATATTCTGTTCTTCATCAGATTCCAGCTCCACACTTTCCACTGTTGCTTCACTGTCTAAAAACCAATGTCCTCTTGACAAAGTTACAAAGTCAACTTTGAAATCATGAATGGGTAGTTCCTTTGGATTCACCATTCTGGATAAAGTATAACATAAAAAAAATAAACTCCACCCACATCAGTCACAAGAAATATAAAAAGAAATCACATTTATCTTTGAGGTAAAAATTACATTTGATAAAAAACCAAAGAGAAACATTTGTTTTACAGGTACTACACAATTGAAGTGATCATCACACGTGTTAGCAAGATATCTAGTGCTCTCCCCTTCTTTTTTAAATAATAAAATAATGAAGGTAAATTTAAAAGAATTTAGATAGATACAAGAAAAATATCAAAAGAAAAAAAAAACAAATAAATACATAGTGACTACTTAGTTTTGCTAACTTATAACCTAAATCTTGCTGGTGCTTTATAACTTATGAAAGAAATATTTTTAATGATTTTCTCCAATTTCCAATAATTTTCTCTTTTATCTTCTTCTTCTCTTCCCCTCCTATTCTTTTTCTTAGTGTTTTTTCTCCATTGAAGAAAGTCTGTTTTTTTCACCCAGAAATACTTAATTCCCGTTGACTTTATTTTCGGAGTAAAACAATCTATTTTTGATAAATTGTGCTGGGATGTCTTCACTTTTTCCTTCCATTTGGTGTTAATGAATCTCTGTGATGAACAACACTTGGATTTCTTTGGTTTCCACAACCTTTCTGAATTGGTGCCTAGATTTTTCTGATTATTCCTTGTTTTCCACCTTTCTATTTGTTGGGAAAGATGGATGGATGATTCAAGAGATTGAGTAGGTACTGCTAAAACCTGCTTTGTACCAGCCCTTTTTAGCTTCAGACTTGATTAGTAGACTCCCTTAGCTTTCCAATGACACCAAGAAATGGCCTATGTCCTTTGGAAATGAAGTGTGTAATGATTGAATCAAAACAGATAACTTTGGAAGTCACAAACACAAGAAAACCTTCTATTTTGGTCTAGACACCTGCTCAATGTTTTGCTCAGTGTGACCAGCACAGTAGCAATTGATAAAATTCCTTCTAGGGGTATTCAATTAGCTTAGTAAGCTACCATTTGGAAGTAGAATGATGTAAAATAATGAACTATGCTAAGAGAAATTAATTTAGCAAGATTTGGTATACCCCCGACTTTTTAGGACTGTAGCAGAGATAGACCAGTGAGCACCTCGACGACGATTTCTCTGAATTGGCTGAATGAAATCACTTCAAACTTTGTAAGCATGTAGATTACTTTGAGCTAAATCCAAAAAGCTTTGAATCACTGAATTTGATGGAGTATTGACTGAGATATGCCCTTGACAAGTTGACAGACTTTGGAGTAGACAATCAGTGAGCACAGAGATGAATGATGTAAAATGTATCTATACATTAACACTTGTGTACAATCCCATTGGCATGACTAGCATTGCCTAATGGTGTAGAGAGGTGTAGGCTATGGAGTAGTCCTCACACACACTCAATGACAGTAGAATGAAGCTCAGGAGTGATGTCTCTAACCGCGACTTTTCTTGATCACTTTTATATGTGATGACTAAGAATTTGAATTCAAATTCAAATTCTTGGCTCCTTCTAATCAAGATTCTAAAAACTTGGAGATATTCTCTCAGTCAAGTGAGCTACTTTTTTCCACGAGTCACTTAGGTAGGTGATTACAAAGATTCTAAGCCAAAATGACTTTTACAATAAGATAAAGTGGTAAGTAATCACTAGCATATGTTCCTATGGTTCTTCATGCATGTAGAGTCTTCATGATATCTTCCAAGCCAAATGTGTAGGCTTGTGGTTTACACCAACAGCTCCCCCTCAAGCCAAACATTTTGGCTTAAGTCTTCATCTTCAATCTTCAAGTACATCCTACAATCCAATCATAGATTTGAACCTGCAAAGTTTGGTCCCATCCAAAGCTTTAGTCAACAAATCTGCACATTACATGTTGGTTGACACATAGGTCATCTGAATGTCCTTGCTTAGCAACTTCTCCTCACATAATGATAATGAACTTCTATGTGTTTGGTCTTGGCATGATAGATAGGATTAGCTACAAGGTGAAGAGAACGTGTATTATCTCCAAAGATAATTGGAAGCCTAGTATATAAGCCCAATTCTGTATACAAAAGCTTAATCCAAATTGGTTCTTGAGTGGCATTAGCTAGCCCTCTATACTCTGCTTCTGTAGAAGACAATGCAACAGTTGGTTGCTTCTTTGCAGACCATGAAATTGGTTTGTCACCTGCAAAAGAAATGTATCCTGAAGTGCTTCTCCTATCATCCTTGCATCCTGCCCAATCTGCATCTGAATAAACTTTTATATCAATATCTGAAGTGTAAGGAAAGTACAAACCATGGTTCTGTGTACCCTTGAGATACTTCAATATTCTCTTGGCAGCCTCTAAGTGAGGTATCCTTGGCTTGTGCATAAATTGACTTAGCACACTAACTCCATATGCAATGTCAATTCTAGTTAAGGTAGCATAGTTCAAGCTACCCACCATACTTTGATAACCTGTAATGTCTTGGACTTCATCCCCTTCATGGGCACTTAGCTTTAGATTCACCTCCATTGGAGTGCTAGCTGCTTTAGCATCCTGCAAGTGAAATTTCTTTAACATGTCCTGTACATACTTCTTCTGAGTAATGTATATCCCTGAATTAGTGTAGACTAATTCAAGTCCTAAGAAATATTTCAATAATCCAAGATCATTGATCTTGAATTCCTTCATCATCTGGCTTTTGATGCTTCTAATTCCATTGACATCATTGCTTGTAATGATGATGTCATCAACATAAACACAAAGATAGATTACCTCTGAATTACTTCTCTTAATGAACAGAGAAGTGTCAGCCTTACTCATGACAAAACCTTGGTCTTGGAGGTATGTAGTTAGCCTGTAATTCCATGCCCTAGGTGCCTGCTTCAATCCATATAAAGCCTTCTTTAATTTGCAAACATAAGTTACCTTCTTAGGGTCTTCATAGCCAGGAGGTTGTGACATATAAACCTCTTTTGAGATCCATCCATTCAAGAAAGCATTCTTGACATCCAATTGGTACATATTCCAATTCTTTGATGCAGCCACACTCACCAACACTCTGATTGTTGGCATCTCGGCCACAGGAGAAAATGTTTCTTCATAGTCAATGCCTTGGGTTTGTGCAAAACCCTTGGCTACCAATCTGGCCTTGTACCTGTTAATTGTGCCATCAGAATTTCTTTTCAATTTATAGATCCATCTGGATCCTATTACCTTCATGGAGTCCTTCTTGGGTACTAACTCCCATGTATCACTCTCCTTGAGTGCTTCAATCTCCTCATCCATAGCCTCTTTCCATTCTGATTTTGTGATTGCTTCTTCATATGATCCTGGTTCTTCATTTGACAAATCCTTTGCAAGATAAATTGAATGTTTAGTAACAAGAGATGTATCATACCCATATCTGATAGGTTTTTTGCTTTCTCTTTGAGACCTTCTGATTGATTGAGTTGAAGATTCTGGTATGTCCTCAAGCTTCTTCATCTTCATTTTGCCTTTGGACTTCCATGCCTTGAACTCTTCAAGGTTGATTGTATCTTCATCATCTGAACTTGACTCTCCATTCTGAGTAGGTTCCTCCTTTGTAAGTTTTGGAAATTCTTCTTCCAAATCATAGGGTTGTTTGACCTTCCTGCATTCATTCTCATACCAAGAATCATTTTCATCAAAGATCACATCTCTGCTTACCATAAATCCCTTATTGGTAGGGTTATAAAACCTGTAACCTTTTTTATTTAAATCATACCCAATGAAAATGCATTTTTTAGCCTTTGGATCTAGCTTTCCTCTTACCTGTGAAGGAATGTGTACATATGCTACACATCCAAAAATTTTGCAGTGATCCAATGATGGTCTCTTACCATGCCATGCTTCATATGGTGTCATACCATCAAGTGACTTTGATGGTAACCTATTTATGAGATAGGTGGCAGTAGAAACACTCTCTGCCCATAGATAGTTAGGTAATTTCTTCTCATTAAGCATAGATCTAGCTGTCTCAACAATTAACCTATTTCTTCTTTCTGCTACCCCATTCTGTTCAGGAGAGTACCTTGTGGTTATTTCCCTTTTGATGCCTCTGTCCTACAAGAAGTCCTCAAATTCATTGGAGAAGTACTCACCTCCTCCATCTGACCTTAGCCTCTTCAAATTCCTTCCTGTTTGATTTTCAACTAGTGCAAGATATTTCTTAAAACAATTAAACACCTCATCCTTGTGCTTCATAAAGTATAATACAGTCCATCTGCTATAGTATCAATAAAAGACACATAGTACCTTGAACCTGAAACTGATGGGTCTTTGCTAGGTCCCCATACATCTGTGTGTACAAGCTCTAGATAGTCTTCATGCATAAATCCTTTCTAGGAGAAGGGTAACCTGTGAGACTTACCAAATTGACAAGCACCACACTTGTAAATCATATGTTGCTTGGATACATTAGGTATCCCAAGTGTAAAATAATGAACTATGCTAAGAGAAATTAATTTAGCAAGATTTGGTATACCCCAGACTTTTTAGGACTCTAGCAGAGATAGACCAGTGAGCACCTCGACGATGCTTTCTCTGAATTGGCTGAATGAAATCACTTCAAACTTTGTAAGCATGTAGATTACTTTGAGATGAATCCAACAAGCTTTGAATCACTGAATTTGATGGAGTATTGACTGAGATATGCCCTTGACAAGTTGACAGACTTTGGAGTAGACAATCAGTGAGCACAGAGATGAATGATGTAAAATGTATCTATACATTAACACTTGTGTACAATCCCATTGGCATGACTAGCATTGCCTAATGGTGTAGAGAGGTGTAGGCTATGGAGTAGTCCTCACACACACTCAATGACAGTAGAATGAAGCTCAGGAGTGATGTCTCTAACTGTGACTTTTCTTGATCACTTTTATATGTGATGACTAAGAATTTGAATTCAAATTCAAATTCTTGGCTCCTTCTAATCAAGCTTCTAAAAACTTGGAGATATTCTCTCAGTCAAGTGAGCTAATTTTTTCCATGAGTCACTTAGGTAGGTGATTACAAAGACATACCAATGAGTTTGGTGTGATTCAATTAGAGACGGAAGAGAGATCCCAAGGAAAAGAACCATTAGAAGAACCTAGAACACCTAGAGGAAAATCTATACTGACACGAGTACTAGTTCCGGATTGGACCCCTCAGGATAACAGAAGCATAGAGTTGTTTGTAAATAAAGAAACAGACAAAGCATTTTGGAGGTACAGAACACAACAACCTAGTGAGGTAGGCTCCATCATAATCTACGAATTTAAGGACCCGGATACACCTGGAAAGGTTGTATACTTGGATGAGACTTCAGAAAGAGTCTTTGTGGTGCCTGACCACACTAGAAACACATACACATGGAGAGGTGATTTGGTCTTCCCTCCATCTAGAACAAACGTAAACGTGAACCAACAAGGGGTAGGAACATCATCAGCCCATGCTAATCAAAGAGAGAAAAACAAAGAAAGACCAGAAGTAAGCTTCAATCACCCCATAGGGAGAGATAGAACCACCATAGACATCGATAGAATGGAAAGACAAAGAATGCCAGGTGGTAGAGATGATTTTCCTCTACCTAGACCTCGTGAACACGCAAGAATACTGAGACCCACTCAACTAGTGAAATCCATGAAAAATTTCTTTGATGGGACAGGAGATCCCTACGATCACGTCGCAGAATTTAAGCAAGTGCTGAGAGCAGAGCAAGTTGAAGACATGTTCACGCAATACAATGCTTTTGGACTAACGTTAAAGAATACCGCTTTAACTTGGTTCCAACCATTGCAACAAGGGCAATTTAGAGACATCCATCACTTTTTAGAGTCATTCATCACTGAATTCTCTAGAAGTGGGATTAGACATGACACGTCTTCATTGATTCATAGCTTCAAACAGACCCCTCAGGAAACAATAAGATTGGCAAGACGTAGGTTTAGACAATATGTTGAAAGATGTCTAGTACAAGAGTTACCTTCACAGGCCAAGCAAGTGTCATTGTTTCTAGATGGCCTGTTGAGCTCTAAACTATGCTCCTATGTATACTTGAAGGAACCCAGAACGCTAGAGCAATGTGTAAGAATTTGTATAGACATTGAGGGCAACTTAGGAGACGAGTTGGAACTCTAAAAGGTCTATAAGGACTCAGATTGTTCTTCTCTAGCATCCACAAAATTGTCTAGCTCAAAAGAAGCTCTAGCAGAAAAAGTGGCCCAGAAACTAGGAGTTTCTAGTAAACAGATGCCTAGGGTAACAACAAACAAGCATTGTTACACCTATGGTGGTGATCATATGGAAAATGTGTGTCCGAATGCAACACAACCGCAAGCCAATCCTAGTGGCCAATACTGCACAATTGAGAGAAGATACACAAATCACACGGCTCAAGACTGCCCATATAACAAACAAGCAGTGAGACAGAACTACCCGCAAGCATACGCACAACCAGGTAGGTATCAAGGCCAATACAATGCTCAACCTTATTACTATAGGCCTCCACACAACTACCCATATCAGGCTCAACAGAGACCTCAACCTGTTTTAGCTCAGCAGCCACCCCCACCAGCGAATGTCATCTCGGTCAAATACGCTGTTGCAGAAGAGAACCTAAGTAGGGCCTTAGTGCCTTCTTCACCTTTGATCACAAAGAGTGACCCAAACTCAAACAGTTTTGACTCTACTCATGTAGATAGTCCACCCGCATACTACACAGAGTCACCAGAACACGTAGAAACATATCATTATGATAGTCCACCAGTGGAACCGAGTTGGGAGCCCGACTATGCTAATGTGTACACAAACCCGAATCCGCGGCCCCAATTGAGACAACAAAGACCACAGGGCCCTAGAGGACCATGCTTCAGGTGCCAAGGAGATCATTTCATAAAGGATTGTCCACATCCTCCAATAGCAGGACAATCACAGTACTATAACATACAAGGTTTTTGTGCCGATTGTGGTAAAGAGCACATAATCAAAGATTGTCCTAAGAATCCAGTTAGTGCTTCAAATGTGACACCGATCAACGTGATAGGTATTCTAAACAAGGTAGATGGATCCAACCCTACATACGTGCTTATCCAAGCTATAACAAGAGCCCAGGTGCTCTTACAGAACCAACAACTTAATCAGGAGAAAATAGCCGGAAGTAGTGAAGTTGCAAAATCTAGCAGTAAAAAGACAAAATCTTGGAAAGATTCTAGAGAAAGAATCAAGAGAAAATGGAGTAAAAAGATAACTGGGTTGGAAGGAAGTTTAAAGGAATCTAGAGCCAAAATCCTAGAATTGACTTCACAGGAATTGAACCAAGAGAACCTAGTGCAAAAATCAGGATCAGTTTTAGCAGAACTCGTACCGGAAAACCTAGACATGATGTTCCGTGCATATCAGGCTAGAATAAAAGAAGGACCTCAGGTAGTTGAAATGAGCAAAAACTACCCTCGAGCAGACTTAGAAATTGAGAGGACTAAACTTTGCATGAAGATGGTAGAATTAGCACAAGCTTTGTTCAAAGCCTCTAGATATCTTAAGTGGAATAACATGGCAAAACCTGAACTACACTTTCAAGGTCTAATGGAGAGGCTAGAATACTTGATAGAAAGCAAAGAGAAAAAGGATCAGCATAGGAATCTTAGTGTCCTAGAGACACAAGAAAGGAATGCACCATCCCTATCTCAAGTGCCAGATACAGAAGGGGAAGACAACCTGTCTTCTATACATAGATATTCACATGAATTTTTGAGAGAAATCCAAGAAGAGAAATGGAGAAAAGAACAAGGAACCCATCCTCCTATTCAAGAAATAGACGACTTGCAGGAACAATTTCCCCAAGACATCCCCTCTATTTACGATGACGTAGAGGAAGAGCAACTGAGTGAACACACGATTTGAATCCAATTCTTTGCAAGAATTACCTCAGTTCACAGGACCTTGGGAAGACAAGTCTATTAGCATGAGCACCCACGATAATAGTGAGGAATGAAGAATCAGTAATCCCTAGAAACACGAAAGTGATCAAGAACACTAAAGTACAGTGTAACCTCACTCTAGAGGAGTTGTTAAAGGTTAAACCAGAACTGTGGAAGCATGTAGCAAAGCAATTCCCTGAGCTTGCTATTACTCCCTCACATATAGGAACACACAAAAAGGTACCAGAGATACCCGTAGAAAATATTGGAGATGTAAGTGAAGGAGAGGAAGGTAACACTTATCTTCCAATAACCCATCAGGGCTACACCACGAAAGCCATCTTAGATTTAGGAGCCGGAGTAGCCATTGCTACCACCGCTTTATGGAAACGTTGGGGTAAGCCAGCACTCATACCTACCATGATGAAACTACAAATGGCTGATGGACACATAGAAAAACCATTAGGCTTACTAGAAGGCATATCTCTCACCACTTGTGGTGTGGAGTTTGAGCATACCTTTGCCATTTGTGATTTTAGTAAAAATCATGCTTATGAGATGATATTGGGATGACCATTCATGCGTCAGTTGCAAATTGTACAAGATTGGGGAACTAATTCTTTGTACTTGCAACATTTAGGAGTGACTACTAAAGTCAATCTTAAAGACTATTCACATCGAGATGTACCCCCAATACAATGGAATACCATCCATAAGACACCAGTAGAAACGGAATCAGTACACTCGTTGGAATCAGACCCCTCATGGTTACACGAGGACACTCACTTATGGATGTGTAAAGTAGCAAAACAAGAGGAAGAACGGTTATTATAGACGATTCATACACATGTATGCAATCATAGACAAGCCTTTGTACTCTCTTTTGACCCATTTTGAATGGACAGATGAATGTGAGAATTCATTCAATGAACTTAAACGACCTTTGTGCTCAGCACCTATATTGACAACCCCAGATTGGAGTAAGCCATTCCATGTACATGTGGATGCATCCAACTACGCCATAGGATGTGTGTTAGCACAACCCACGAATGAAGGTAATATAGATCTCCCCATAGCTTATGCAAGCAGACAATTGAACGCAGCAGAAAGAAATTACACCACTACGGAACGAGAAGGATTAGGAATGATCTACGCAGTAAAGAAATTCAAGCACTATTTGTTGGCAAATAAGTTCAAATTCTTTACAGATCACCAAGCATTGTTGTACTTAGTCAACAATCCATGTAATACGGGAAGACTGATACGTTGGTTTCTATTACTCATGGAGTACGATTTTGAAGTAGTAGTCAGGAAAGGAAAGACACATCTTAGAGCTGACCACCTTTCAAGACTAACCTCAGGAGAAGCTCCTCAAGGGATAACGGATGAATTACCAGATGCATATTTGTTTAACCTTGAGATAGCACTAGAATGGGCCAAGCCTATAGTCCCTATTCTCACATATGGACCCAAGAATCCTAAGATAAGGATCAAGGAAGGAGAGATTATCAAGTCTCAGAGATATCAAATCATGGCAGGAAGTATATATAAACAGGATAATCAAAAGATTCTTGCTTGTTGTGTAGATGAATCAGAACATGCAAATTGGTTGCAATTAGCACACATAGGTGCATTAAAGCAACATCATTCGAAACATCGTACGTTGCAGAATCTGCATAGACTAGGAGTATATTGGCCTTCTATGGAAGCAGATGTCTACAAATTGTGTAAAGAATGCCCTGTTTGTTGTGAAAGACAACCAGTAGAACATGCTACATTATATCACGTGTCTCTCACACCAGACTGGAGTGAACCTTTAGTAACATATTTGAGGATGAAAACATTCCCTCAAGGAATGACTTTAGCATGACAACGCAGTCTAGAGCAGGAAGCTCAGGACTATTCACATATTGGCGATAATCTATACAAAAGAGGAAGAGACGGATACTTAAGACAGTGTGTTCATGAAGGCGATTATCTGAGCATACTAGAGACTGCACACCAAGGTGTTGCAGGAGGTCATTTTGGACCCGATAGGATAATCAAAGCCATCCTCTTTGCAGGATTATGGTGGCCCACTCTTCACATGGATGCACATACCTATGTAAAGAGATGTGATGTGTGCCAAAGAACTCAGTTTCCTACTCACAGAGATGAAATGCCATTGAAACCCATGATGGGCGGACGTGCATTTTCTAAATGGGGTATAGACTTTGTAGGACCCATTAACCCCCTTGCAAAAGGTACACATGCGGAATACATTATTGTTGCCACATATTATCTCACCAAATGGGTAGAGGCAAAAGCCACGAAAAAGAATGATGCACACACGACTGCAAAATTCTTATTTGAAAATGTCTTTACAAGATATGGATTGCCTATAGAGTTAGTGAGCGATCGAGGAACTCACTTTCTAAACCAAGTCATTGAATATTTGTTACAGGATTTTATGGTGATTCACAAGAAATCCGCACCATATCATCCTTAGGCCAATGGTCAAGTTGAAAGCACTAACAAGATTCTATGTAATGTACTGACGAAACTCATGAACAACAAACGTTCAGATTGGGGCAAACAGTTACACCACGTTGTTTGGGCATATCGAGTGGCCTGCAAGACCGTACTCAATGCAACTCCCTTTCAGATGGTTTTTGGTCAGAATGTTGTGCTTCCTTTGGACTTCGTGATACCGACCCTTAAGGTTGCACAAGAACATCAGTGGAACGGACATGAATTATTAGCAAGAATAATGGACTTGGAACGATTAGGAGAAACCAGGCTGAAAGCAGCAGCAGGAATATACACGGCAAAGAAGCGACAGAAAGCATATTTTGATGCACATGTGAAAGATAAAGGCTTGAAAGAAGGAGATTTAGTTCTAGTATATACTCTGAAACAACACGCACGGAAATTAGAAAAGCGAGGTTATGGACCTATGATCATTAACAGACTCTCAACAAGTGGAGCAGTATAATTAGCCACCTTAGAAGGAGACATAATGCCTAATTACATTAGTGGCTGTAGAGTCAAGTTATATCAGGAACCTCTTATTGAGGACATGCTTAGACGACTCACGTTGGCAAAGAAGCGTAAGGAGGAAGAAAATAGAATAAGGGCTGAAGCTCACGCAGAAGCTATAGAACACATTAAGCGCATGAAGTTAAGAAGACAAGGACTAGGGAGAGAACGTTATAACCATCTAGAAACATCACCCAGATACCCCATGGCCATGTGTCAAGTAAAGTCAACCACTCATCCTAGCATAGTGGACAGGAGACCATTCATTACAGTCAGGCTAGAGCACGGCAACCATTGCCAAGAGCTCAGGGCTTTAATCGATTCAGGTGCTGCGACTAGTGCGATTAGATGGTCCGACTATAAGGATTCAAGAATAGAAATGCGGCCAATTGAGGCATACCTCATAGGGCTAGGAGGCATGGAAACCCCTTGCATGGGTGAGGTGGACCTTCCTATCCTCATAAACAAAGTGACCTTGACAGTAAAACTACTAGTGTGCCATGACGACGACCTGATAGAACCCCTAATCCTTGGCCAAGATTGGCTATACGATCACTCAGTGGACCTAAATCTTAGACAAGGCTCCTTGCAGATTGGAACCTTAGATCAGAAGTGAGTGATACCGCTTGACTTCCCTAATGGCATCCCGACTGAGGTTTGTGGCCCTAGACCCTATGAAATGCATGCGACGGAAGACCGGAAGATCTTTGGTCAGATCAGTCACGTTACGTCTACACCAACCCATGCGGGCTTGGCGATGGAAAATTGTCAATCTAAAGGACGTCAGGAGATTTTCCCTTGGGCTTCCTGCAAACTAGAAGGGGTAACCACCCAACAGATGGGTCAGGAGGGTTACATCAGCGGACAAATGGACACTATCACCTGCGGTGCCCATCCTTCCATACTTAATGCGGACTGACCTAGATTAAAAGTACAAAACGGAGCACTTCCTAATGGGTAGGTTTCACAAGTGTTGGACCTCCCTTCTTTTCCAAAGCAGAGTGTCCCTCCGACCTCTCAACCTCAACCACAAAAGAGTCAACCACGACAGAGGAACCGAGACCGACGACAACATCAGACGACACAAGGAGGAAAGCTGCAGCCTCAGTATCATAAAGCAAGAGGCACAAGACAAATATGGGTGCCAAAAGGACAGAAACCACCAACAGATTTCAACAATGCAGACAATGATAAGAAGAAGTCAAGGCAAAAGCAGAAACAGTATCCAACATCTCCTCGACCTTCTTCTACGACTACAAACATTCGACAAATTTGGATCGCCAAGAAGTACCTTATGAACCGACCCACAACCACACAGATTTGGGTACCCAAAGAGTGTATTATAACTCAACCCTCAAGCCTTGTAATATACACCCCTCAGAAATCTCTTCAACCCTCAATCCCACCACGTCCGATCTCAACTTTTGTCCCTCCGCACCGACCTATCACCCGATCACAAACTCTTAGGAAGTGGATACCGAAACGTATCCAAGAGTCTTCTCCTAACCCTTTGTCTAACATAACTACCACCCTGACTAATCTACAACCATGTAATAACTCATTCACGTATGAACCTTGTATAAATCCTCACACTATAACCCAACATCACCTGTAATAACATCTCATCAAAGAACTGCATGCAATATCTGAAAACATATAGGTGTCTAGAGACCTGCACTAGTTCTGCAAGAAGCATTGCATCAATCACATCACAACACTTGGCTACACGGGTTACACATCGGCTATGGAAAGGGATTGCGGTCTCACCTTAATGGGATCATAATTAATTTCCATACTAATGTGCTAATCTTTTGTAGCAGATCTTTTCCATTAGCACGTCAATCATCATGCAAACCGAAGAAGGACCATCTGAAGCTGGAACCAGTATACCCAGGGCTACTATTAGTGATTTACTCGTTGAGCCCCATCCGACGGCTCCACCGCCAGAATTTCAAGGTTTCCCAGGACCGATGCCTATTGACGATCCTCCTAGAGGGTATACTGAGAAGATTCATCGTAATTCTCACTAGTTTCAAGGGCTAGCAGGACTCTTGGCAGATGTTGAGTTTATATTTGAGGTTGTAGCTCAGTGATGAGTAGCACCTCCTTTAATGTCAATCCGGGAAGACATGAGGATGGTATGAAGACCTCGAGCAAGTGAAGGCACAAATGTGTGAGTGAGAAGCACACTAACATGCACACACCTACACACACACGCGCACACACGGCAAGAACAAAGAGAGTAAGACAATGGAATCACTTCTATTGCAACAAAGTTCTCATACAAGCTCAAAACTACAAGAAGCTACTCCAAAAATGAGCTCTCTAGCTCTATTTATAGTTTTTGACTAGCTTTGGCCCTGTCCAGACCTAGTGTCCGGCCTAGTTAAAAATTAGATTCCAGGGCTTATTTGAGGACTCAAACGAGATCTAAAAATTATGAAAATTGGTAGGCAACTACTTCTAAGGCTCCCCAAGCTCGAGGACTCCCTGACTTGTACAAAATGGAGCTACAAAAAGGTGAAACAATATTTACAAGGGTTTTTAGTGATGAGAATCACTTTTAACATGGTGTAAGGTTTGGAAAAATTAATGGGTTTCCTTAGTGCTAGATCTTCATGTATGCTCGTACTTGCTTCATCTACCAACACTCTCCCCCCCTAGGGTCTGTCGCCTCTGACAGACCTTTGCTCCGCGGTCTGATCAATGTAGTGTTGCAGTATGTCCATTGCCACTTCTCGTTCTTTTATCCGCAGTCCCTTGACCAAGTCTCTTTGCAGGGCCTCCCAGTCAACTGCTCCTGGTATGTCCAGTTGTGGCGTTGTGTAGAGCTCTGAATGCATCGTTTGTTCGCACGTTAAGAGCTGTAGCAAATGAGTGGGACGTGGCACGAATACTTCTAAGTGTGCTTCCCAGAGCCCCGTGGTGAACATATCATCAAAAGTTTGCTTATAGCAGGCAGGGAGATATCTGATTCGTGCGTGCCATGCATAAGCAACTCGTATGCTCGGGGTTGTGCTCATATCATATAGTAGATCATAATTACCATTAACGAAGCCCGGGATTGGTGGCTGAATATTACGTACATTTCAGAAGGTCTTTAACACCACTTGCATCATGTCAAGTATCTTGAGCATCATCTGTGCAGCGACGTCGGGCATGGGGTGGAGACGTGGCATCCAATGTCTGATGGTAGCCATCATGTAGGCGACAATAGGTGTGCCGATTGGGGGTGCAATGGAAAGGTAATTGAGCCATTCTTTGCAATTGGCATTGTTCTTGACTTTTATGGCAAATGCCTTCCATGATCTTCTCCGTTGCACTGGCCCGTAGCAATTGTTATACTTCAAGTGCATGGGCGCGTGATCCCATGTTCGTAGCATCTCTGGATAGGTTTCCAGTAACTTTGCCTCCAAGTGGGTTGGTGTATGTTCCCTTTGCGGGCGTCCTCTGGAATGTCCTCAGGTTCAAATTGGGTCGCGAAAGTAGGGTACTTGTTGGTCTTACGTTTGATCTCGGCGTTGTAGTTTGCCAACAGTACAAAGTATGGTTTATACTGTAACTCTAAACTAGTTATCAGTCTTCTAGGGGCCAGATGTCTGAAGTATTCTGATTGAAGTATGGTTTCTTCAATGGTCTTCATGGCCAACATCTGGTAGGAGATACGTTCTTCATGAGTCCACCCCATTTCTTCTACCTGTTTCATCCATGCCGATGGGGGTTCCTCATATGTATCTTGTCTCTCATCAGTGATTGTGCCTCCTGGAAAAGGTTGAGGCTCATACGTATCGTCAAATGTTTCCTCCACTAGGATGATTACCACTTCTTCTTCTAGTGGCTGATCGGGTGGAGAAGGGGGTCGTTCATACTATGACAATTTGATCTTTAATTCAGCCACCTACTGTCGTAGCTCAAGTACCTCATTCGTCATTGATGATTCGGGCTCTGGTGAGGTTGCAGCATTGTCCATCTCTTTAGGTTCTCGTTGGTGTGGTGTAGGCACTTGGGATCTCTATAGGTCCTTTACTTGGTCGGCAAGCTAATCATGTGCTTCTAAGAGATTGGCATAGATTTCCAGTATTTGTTGTATGCTTTCTGAGGGGATGGCTTGGAATTTGGGAGGGTCGATGGGTGCCCCTAGAGTATTTTCCATGGCTGCTTCTAGATTCTCTTGGTTTTGCTGCTGTAGCCTTCGGTTTTCTTCTTGAGCTGCTGCTAAGTGGCGACGAAGTAGAGTCATGTTTCTTTGTAATTTAGCATTGCGGCCCAATTGATCTCTGAGTTGTTCCTCCATAGCTTTACCTGTCTCTGTATACTTAGCTTCCAGTTCTGCCTTCGATTGTTGGAGGGTAGTCACTTGGTGTTGTAGTGTTGTATTACCTAGTTCCAAGGCATCGACGCGTGCCTGGAGTTGAGTCGAGAGATTGCACAGCTCTAAGTTATTTTCTTCCAATAACTTATACTCTTGCTTAAGCTGAGTGGCCACTTCAACCATGGTGTCTAGTGCATTACTAAATGATGTGGGTGCATGGGTAGAGGTGGAACATGCAAAGGGTCGGGAAATGGGAAAGGGAAAAGTGGATGATGTGCCTATGAGTGAAGTGAAATGTGATGATGGTGGAACAGACGTGGTGGTGGGTGCTCTTGTTCCTGAGTCCAAAATTGCCTTGGTTGTGTATCCCTGATGGGTAACTGGGAGATAGGTATTTCCTTCTTCTCCTTCACTCATGTCTCCTATCTTATCCAATGGTATTTCAGGTACTGTTCTATGAGATCCTACTTGGGAGCGCGATTTCGCTATGTCTGGCACTTGTTTGGCTACATGTTTCCACACTTCTGGCTTAACTTTGAGTAGCTCTTCTAAAGTGAGATTGCACTGCTGTTTAGTGTTCTTTACTACCTCTGTATTCCTAGGTATGATAGAGTCTTCATTTCTTATCATGACTGTGGGCGCTCTCAGACAAGTAGACTTGGTTTCCCATGGGCCTGTGAAATGTGGTAATTCTTGTAGAGAATTAGACTCAAAGTCTAATCTCTCTTGAGAGTGGGTGCTCTCATGCTCCTCATAAATGGATGGGATGTCCTGTGGGAATTGATCGTGTGCATCATCCACAAGTTCAATGGGAGGAGGGACTTCACTTTCTTTAGCCCATTTGTCTTCTTGAATCTCTCGTAGGAATTCTGGTGTGAACCGATTCATAGAAGATGATGTGTCTGGCTCCGTAGAGTTAGGCACGTAGGCTTCCTGGGGAGGTAGGCTCACGATCTCACTTGCCTTGCCCTTATTTTGAGAGGCGGGTTCCTTTTCTGATTGTGCAATTAGCCTCTCTATTCGTTCTAGCAGTCCATCAAAGTGTAACTGCGTCTTAGCTGAACTAGAGATGTTAAAAAGGCGACTGACTTCAAACATAGTCTGAGCCAATTCCACCATCTTAGCACAAATTTTGGTTCGTTCTAGCTCTAGTTCTGCTCTAGGGTAACACTTTTCATGATCAGTTACATTTGGCCCTTCTTGGATTCTGGCCTGATATGCTCTAAGCATCATGTTTAGGTCCTCGGGAGTGGGATCGGCTAGGACAGATCCTACTCTGGGTGGTGGGTGGGTTAAGGGTGGTGTATTGAAAGGTTGGGGAATGGAAGAAGGTGGATTGGCAGTTAAAGGGAGAGGTGGTGGAGGGGTGGTGTGAGAGTGGTTTTGAGATGCGAGTTCACTTATCTTTGCTTTGGTTTCTCTCAAGCTTTCTTCAAGTTCGCTCATCTTTTTTGTCCATTGCCTTTTCATTCTTTCACGACTATCCTTCCAGGCTCTAGTCCTCTTTTTGGTTATGCTCTCTGTTTCACTCACCTCGGGGCTCTTTTCCTGACTAACACCTTGGTTTTGCTGTAGTGCTTGGGCTCTTGTGATCACTTGCACAGGTGCGGTGGAAGTCACACTCCCTGTGGAGTCTACTACTAACCCAACGACATTGATAGGAGTGATTTTAGGCATGTTATTAGGGTTCTTTGGGCAATCTCGTAGGAGATGCTCTTTTCTGCAGTCTTGACAAAAACCCTAAATTGTCACTGGTTGGGGTTGTGTAGGGGCAGGCAATGGACAATCACGTATAAGGTGATCTCCCTGACATCTGAAGCATGGTCCTCTAGGAAATGGGGGTCGTACCTACCTAGGTTGAGGTCTAGAGTTGGGGTTTGTGTACATGACATTGGCATACTCAGGCTCCCCACTATTTTCACTTGGGTCCTCATAATAGTATGGCTCGTTATGCTCGGCTGACTGCATGTAGTAAGCCTGTGGGCTATCAATATGTGTGGAGTCAAAACTATGGTCACTTGGATCACTGTCTGATAGCAATGGGGTGATTGGAACTATGGCTCTGTTCGGATTTTCTTCAGCAGATGCATATTTCACTGGGATCACATTGGTTGGAGCTGGGGGTTGCTGCACAAGGACTGGTTGAGGTCTCTGCTGCCCTTGATAAGGTGGCTGATAAGGTTGCTGTGGTCTGTTGTATTGTTGTGGAGGGTACTGATTCTGGTATCTACCCTGTTGTGGATATGGCTGAGGGTAATTTTGCCTAACAGTTTGTTTGTTGTATGGGCAGTCCTGTGCAGTGTGGTTGGTGTACCTTCGCTCTATGGTGCAGTACTAGCTACTAGGATTCACCTGGGGTTGGGCCATAATGGGACATACATTTGCCATATGGTCACCACCACAAGTATAGCACCTCTTTACTGGGGCAAATCTAGGAATTTGTTTGCTAGAGACACCTAGTTTCTGAGCTACCTTCTCGGCAAGTTCCTCAATGGATGTGGACTGACCAGATGTGAGATTGCTAGAGCTATCCAAATCCTTATAGATTTTTGATAGCTCAAACTCCTCGCCTAGATTATCCTCAATGTCTATGCATATGCGCACGCATTCTTCTATAGTTCTGGGGTCCTTTAAATACACATATGACCTAAGCTTGGTGCTCAACAAGCCATCTAAGAACAAAGCCACTTGCTTGGCTGGTGTGGGCAACTCAGGCATCGGGCACCTCTCTAGGTATTGCCTAAACCGTCTTCCTGCTAGTCTAACCGTCTCTTGAGGTGTTTGCTTGAAGCTATGAATTAGTGAGGAAGTGTTGTGCCTTATACCACTCTTGGAAAACTCAATGATAAATGCTTCTAGGAGCTGGTCTATGTTTCTGAAATGCCTCTCGTTCAGTGGTTGAAACCACGTAAGGGCAGTGTTCCTAAGGGTTAGACCAAAAGCATTATATTGTGTGAACAGATCCTCTACCTGTTCAGCTTTCAAGACTTGCCTAAATTCTACCACATGGTCATAAGGGTCTCCATTGCCATCGAAGTAATTCTTCATGGACTTCACCAGTTGAGTTGGCCTCAGGGTCTTAGTGTGTTCTCTCGGCCTTGGCAAAGGAAAATCGTCAGCATTCCTTTGATTCCATGGGGCTCTATGTCCCTCAGGTTCCCCTCTATTTCTTTCCGTTCCCGTTCTTTCTCTTCCCAGGGAGTTGGCAAAACTTACCTCAGGTTTGTCTCTACTTCTATCTCTTTGAGCTCCATGAGCTTGGGAGGTGCCAGCTCCTTGGTGACTGTAGGACATATTGGACCGTGGTTGGGGAAAAACAAATTCACCCTTCCATGTGTAGGCATGTCTGCCATGCTCGGTGACCACGAAGATTCTCTCCGATGTATTGTCTAGGTATGTTACTTTGCCTGGGCTGTCAGGGTCTTTAAACTCATAGATTGTGAGAGCACTCACTTCTTGAGGGTGAGCAGGTTTATATCTCCAAAAGGCCTCATCGGTTTCTCAGTTTAAAAGCAAATCTATGCTTTTATTATCTTGTGGAATCCACTCTGGAGTCATGATTCTGGTCAAGACAGATTTACCCCGGGGAGTTCTTGGCTCTCTCTCTAAATTCCCTTGCTCTATATCACCCATGTCGGTTTCCGCAATCACATTTCCAAACTCATCAATTCTATCAGGAAGAGTGGTGACTACATATATAGTCCCCTCTTTATCTAGGTATGCTCCATTCTCAAACTTGACTACCGGGTGTTCTAGTCCATGGGGTTGATCGGGGTTCTTAATCTGGACCACAGATCTTCTCAGTCCGTCTTCGTAGATGCGAGCACCTAGACGATTAGTCCTGATGTATTCCAATTGAGTCTTGTAAGGTCCCTTTGGCCTTTCTAGATAAGCCACCCCAGAACTACCTACTGGTCTCTCCATGTGATAGGACATTTCAGAATCACTTGTTTCTGATTGTGGAGTGTATGGGTAATCACTCAACGGCTGGGCCCAAGACCTAGCAGTGTGATTGACACTAGCCTCAGAAGATCTGAGGCTTTGTCTGTCTCGGCCTAAGTGTCTGCCTGACCTAAGGTTCATATGCCTGGTTTATCTACCCTCTTTGGTCCCAAATACACTCTCGTTGCAGGTTATTTTGCACCAATCACTTTGTTCTTTTTAGTTGATTATTATGTTTATGAACTTGTCTGATATCTCGGCGTCAGGAATACTTAAGTGAATTTCACACTTGATAAGTGATCGATTCAAGTTTACTTTTGTCCCTTATGGTTTTCGCACTTAAGACTTACTTAATGCTTGCACTTAGTTGATTAGTTCTCTTGGACTTGATTCGTGCCTAACGTTGCCCTAATTAATTGCCACACCTAAGTCGTGCTTAGCCTAGGCTAGGAATTGACAAAGGAGGGTTGAGAGAACTTCCAACCTCAATTCTCTGGTTGCTCAGACTGCTGCACAAGCCCAGGAAGCCTTCTCCCAAGCTTGGTACTCACCCTTGGTAGCTTGCCTTGGAATGCCTTGCTTGCACACAATGTTCCTGCAAAAGTTCACAAGTCAATATGGCTCTATTACCACAAGGGATTGACTAACACACATCAACAATTACAGGTCCCCCTTGGAGTAACTCACTGTACCCCCCAAAATCTTATGACCACCTAGTCCCACCTAATGGTCAACTTAAAAATACATGTTCTAAATACCTAGCCCATGTAGGATTCTCAACAAGCTTTCCAACGAGACCAAAATCTCCTCAATCGGAGTTCGTATGGCAAAGTTATGACCATTCAGGCACTTAGGGGTCAAAACAGGCTCTCAGGGTTCAGGAATTTCCTCCCTAGTTTCTAGGTCTTTTGCCCACTCCTAAGGCTCTAATATCATCCCAATGTGTCCCAAAACTAAGCCCAATTGTACCTCAATTCACTCATTTAATTCACTTCAAATTTTATGCATTAAGCCCATGTATCGCGATAGGTCGGGTCGAGGTGTCGTGATAGGTGGAAGTGTCGCGATAGGTCAAGGTGTCGCGATAAGTCGGAGTGTCACGATAGGTCGGGGTGTCGCGATACTTGGGAGTGTCGTGATACTTCGGAGTGTCGTGATAGGTCGAGGTGTCGCGATAGGTGGAAGTGTCGCGATAGGTGGAAGTGTTGCGATACTTGGGAGTGTCGCGATACTTCGGAGTGTCGCGATACTTGGGAGTGTCGCGATACTTGGGAGTGTCGCGATACTCCGAGGTGTCGTGATAGGTGGGGTCGGTGTGTTGCGATACTCCGAGGTGTCGCGATAAGTCGTGAGTGTCGCGATACCTCGAGGTGTCGCGATAGGTCGAGCTATGGTGAATTTTGTGGTTCTGTCTTGTGATCCTAGGTGCTCTCGGCCTGCGCAGTGTCGTGGTGCACTCAAAAACGTGATTAGTCGAAGTTTTCAAAGTGTCGCAATAGCTCGAGCTCGACGCCTCGGGGCCTGTGCAGAAAGATTCTGTACCTGCTGAGCTTGCTGGAGATGGTGATGGAGCTGGTACCTGCAAGAAACATGCAAAAAACACACAACACAAATGCACGTTGTGGTCGTGATCCGAAGCAAAGTCTTGTAAATCAAATCACAAGCACCAACTTAAATCTCTATTAAAGATGACTCTTATGTGTGTCTCGTCCAAGATCGAGACTAGCAACTCATCTAATACTGGTGAGCTCTACCCTTGACTATAGGTCCATTGCATGTGTCTAGTATTCTTTTTGATTGCTTCACTAGGCTAAGTACCTGCAAAACCCTTAGTATAAGTATGTATGTATTCACTTATGTGCATTTTAAAGAAGGTGATTATGTGCTAATAAATGTATATGAATGTATACAATATGTGTGTATGGCAAGAGACTACTCTAACGAGGGGACTTTATATGGAAATGAAGTAGTGCCAGTATACGTGGAAGGATGTGCTTGCTTTTTTTCCGTTTTCCTTTTAGTAATGAAGGAGAGCTAGAAAGAGGAGGCACGAGAGAGTTCTCGGTGGATGTTCGAAGGGAGAAAAGGAGTGGAATATGGAAAAAACAAATCGGGAATAGGAGGGGATCTTCAAGGAGGGAGTAGACGATCTCTGTCAGAGCATTCTAGCAGGAGATAGTTCGTGTGATGAGATGATGATAACAGATGACTTCCAGATGCGCAATTAGTTACACTATATTGTTCGAATCATAGCACGATTGGTGACCCTAGAATTAATATCATGTTTTCTGTTGTGGTTTGCTGACAACTTGACTTAGAGAGCAGTTCTGAAAATTCTCGCGCGCAAGTAAAAGGGAGAAATTGTCTGGTGTGAGAAGCAAGGCTTCAGACCGTACAACTATCATTTTCAAACTCCAGCAATGTCGCTCAACACAAATGTGATGCATCCCAGAATCTGTGATCGATGACGGTTTGAATATGTTATCTGAGGAATACGAATTGGAGAAGCTGTTTTCGCATGAACCGAGGAGCTTGATTACCAAATTGAAGAGGATTGTACAGAATCTGAACCAATGAACATCATACAGAGATTGCGCAATGGAGTCTTGAAACCAACGATCTAGATAGAATACGATACAAGGTTGATGACTGCGCTCATCGTCTGATGCCGAGACAAATTGGAAGCAAGAAATCACTGATGCCTCCACGAATCCATCAACAACACACTGAGATTTGAAGATGATTCTACCTTAGGAACTCTGAGGAGCGGACATGAGATTCATGCTAGCAGCTTGATGGTTGCATTCTAGCGGAACAGAACTTTGGCGGCAGCCTGACCGTGGCTCATGATCATTGTGTTTGCAGTTAACGGTACATTGTATAAAGTGCACAATAACCATGGTCTGCGTAAAAGAACATATCGTGGCAATGGCGTCTGCTCTGTCCTGAAACTACCATCTCCGCCATATCTTCCTGTTTTCGGACAATGGTTGAGCCGAAATTTATGTAGTGCATCTACGCACCAATACCTGTCCTACATATGCAATTAGAGTGGCCAGATTATGGCATACCAAGCTCCACGGAATCAGTTCGAGAGATGGTTAGAACAAATTACAGAATTCCATCCAATTTTGGCCCTTTTGTAGTTCATTGCAGGTATGATTTTGCAGTCTTTGATCCCTGTTATGACCTGGATGTTTTTTTTCCTTCCCATCTTCTTATTCCACTGATTGTTTTCATTCATTTTCCTTCAGTGTTGCGTTTAGAATTGCTATATGCTGTTGCAATCATCAATATTCTTTCGATGAGTTTTTGTTTCATTCGTCGACAATCTTCATGTTACATAGTACAGGGAATGGAGTCAGTGAAATATCTGGACCTCTCAAACTCATGGTTCAAGCTGCAATGAACTGTGACGTCCTCTGTGTGTGTGCAGAGTTTTAATGTGGTTTTACTTTGTTTCTATGTGCTTTTCCTTGAAGTTTGGAAGTCCAGTTTTATAAGATTATATCAAATAGTTCATGTGCTGTGAATTGTTTAAATGTGTCGTCGTTCTTGGTTTTAGTTTTCGATCACTGAATATTGCTGAATTGATCATTTTGTCTTCTTGAATAAAGTAACAGGATATGTAAAGTATCTTTATTTGTATAATGTATTTGGAGCGGAGGACCATATACTTCATGTATTTCTGTCACATCTGATGTAGTGTACATGAGCATTATTTATTGTTTACAAGAAAAATTTCTGCTTTTTCTTGACAATATCCCAAGTATGTAAGCACATCAGCTGTGTATTTATCTTCCCTAAGAAGGAATTATTTCCCCATGCCAAATCACCCATTTGTGGGCAACTCAGATTCTTTCTGTCTTGGTTTCCATCATGTTTAAGTGGTTTTCCCGTTGATGCCAAATCATGTACAACCATGATAGATTAAATCATGCACAGCCATGATAGATTCAATCGACTTGAGACTGTTCTTTCCTAGTGCCATTATCATGTTAAGCATGCATACTTTGCTGCTCTTGAAGGCATGCACTCCCGATAGATGCTTTGATAGGTTATCCAACAGCATTGCTAGTGCTGTGATTGTCGTTTTTACTTTAGGAAAAGATGAAAAGAAAATGTTGAGTGTCAATGTTGCCTATGGTGAAGGTGTATAAATTCAATGTCCATAGCTTTAAGGATCTAGTGAGAAAATTAATTAAGTACTTCTATGCCGACTTATCGAAAGACCGAGAATTACATTACGAATAAATGCTTATGGAGAAGCAGAACTAAATTGAATTGAATTTGGAAGTAATATCACTATTCTCGACCCTCCTTTGGCGAACCTGACGACAACGCGCTCGCTCTCTCTCAAACTCGCACAAAGCAAATGAGGGAAATGTTTTGGAAATGAGAATATAAGGTGGAGAAGGAGATGAAGGTGGAGATGAAGATGGAGATGGAGATAGAGAAAAATCAGAAATTCACCTACTACTTACCATTCCAACGCGTCCTCTCTATGTCTTACCATCACACGCTCGTCCACAAAGCTCGAATCCCCGGCAACGGCGCCAAAATTTGGTGTAGCTCAGTGATGAGTAGCACCTCCTTTAATGTCAATCCGGGAAGACATGAGGATGATATGAAGACGTCAAGCAAGTGAAGGCACAAATGTGTAAGTGAGAAGCACACTAACATGCACACACCTACACACACACGCGCACACATGGCAAGAACAAAGAGAGTAAGACAATGGAATCACTTCTATTGCAACAAAGTTCTCATACAAGCTCAAAACTACAAGAAGCTACTCCAAAAATGAGCTCTCTAGCTCTATTTATAGTTTTTGACTAGCTTTGGCCCTGTCCAGACCTAGTGTCCGGCCTAGTTAAAAATTAGGTTCCAGGGCTTATTTGAAGACTCAAACGAGATCTAAAAATTATGAAAATTGGCAGGCAACTACTTCTAAGGCTCCCCAAGCTCGAGGACTCCCCGGCTTGTACAAAATGGAGCTACAAAAAGGTGAAAAAATATTTACAAGGGTTTTTAGTGATGAGAATCACTTTTAACATGGTGTAAGGTTTGGAAAAATTTAATGGGTTGCCTTAGTGCTAGATCTTCATGTATGCTCGTACTTGTTTCATCTGCCAACAGAGGCTAATTTGACTTTTGATGACCGTACATGGGGCAAATATCAGTTTCTCTCAAGAGAGTTCGAAGGGCTACAGAACACACAAGACTTAACACATGTTTGGGCAAGAGCCGGCTTCACAGAGTATTTCAGTGACCCTTTGCCTAAACCTGACTTCTACAGATGCTATTACTTTGGAGAACAAGGATCTGTCAGGCACCTTCATCCTGCCATCCTTAGTGAACGATCCACCATATAAAAGATTTTATCTTTCTAAAGACTTGATTCGAGCTGCCATCAAGATTCATGGAACCCACACGCCCACAGAGCGAGAAAGGTTAGTTCCAGACCCTATGAAACCTGGGGATGTTTCAAACTGGGAAGAGATTTCGGCGATCACACCTGAGCTTTAAAAACCACTGCGGATATGTATGCAACATTTTGCTTTCCCCGCTCAGGACAGATTCACAATGCCTCACAAACGAATATGGTTTGGTTTGTATTTATCTTGTATTGGACCTAGAGAGTTGATCTAGCTAGCTGGATCATTGATCAGATGTATTTAGCACAACATAGATGGGAAAGAAAGAAAGTCATCAATGGATGTTGCGCACTGACTAGAATTGTATATATATGCTTATCATATGACTTGCCGATCGAGCGAGCATTGACAAGTGAGGAGCTGAAAGCATTTAAAGGGACAACGAAGAAAGCTAGGAAGCCCAGCAAAGGAAGAAAAGGAAAGCGAATGAGAGGAACTATCCCCTGCCTTCAGGTGCCAGAATCACCCTCACCACAACACTCTCCTGAACAGTCTCCTACTGAACCCCCTGTACAACCCATTCGCAAAAGGTTATCAAGACCAGTTACAACGGAGTGCACTACCAGCACAGTCACTACTCAAGCAGCCACAATCCCAGGACCTACCACCACTACAGCAGAAGTTCCCACCACTATTGGTGCGGAAGCTTTCTCTTTTCCGATACCTCATTTAGAAGTAGAACAAGCAGACACCACATTTGATTTTGAGATGCAGGATATATTTTCAAATGAATTTCAGTTTTCAGAAGGCCAGATCTTCTCTCAGGAATATGAAAGGCCCAGCTACCCTACCACACCGCGAGATCAACCACAAGGACAAGTAGTGTCTAGTTCCGAGGAAGAAAGAACAGAAACCAACGAAGATGAAGGCGATGATGAAGCCAGTCAGGGAACTCATGAATCCCAAGAACATGTGCAAACAGATGAACAAGGACAACAAACCGACACCCAAGGTGACACGAGCACACACGAAGAAGAAACCTTTGAAGCAGCAGCTTATACACTAGCCATCAAAAAGTTATACCGTACTATGGAAAAGGTTTGGGCGCGTAAGAAGTTGACTGACGAAGAGAGCCAAACACTCATAGAACAAGAGCTTGCCTCGGGCGGGTTCGAAGAAGTATACATCAAAGGCTTCAGAGAGCTTGTCAAATCAGTTGGGCCCACCGAAGCCTTAAGCTATTTGCAGAGAAAACCGCTACCACAGTATGACCCCCGCAGAATCCGCTTACTAACCAAACCTGGTGGATATATTCGTGTACCCACCGACAGACAATCTTCAGAACAGGCCAGGGAAGCACATCTTGTCCCTGAAGGCTCTTTGGTAGAAGAAGCCATCCTCGTAGACTCCCCACCCCATACTACCGCTGTACATACCACCACAGTCGTCGAAGTACCGACCACCCCAACCGCTCCTCCATCACTTTCGATCCATCGAGTCTCTCCCATACACCCCCCTTCTCCCAGAACAACATCCTCCTTCTCCGGTGGAGTAGCAGAAGTCGTCCTTACTCCCATTCATCCCACAATTCCCGCACCCACTCAACCTAGTCTACCCTCTAACACATCCACCTTTCTATCCAACCCATTTCTCCATCCATCTTTTCCATCCTTCCCCACACCTCCAAGACCCCTCTTCCCATTCCTACCTCCATTAACATTCTCCCCAGTCTCACCTCCCCGACCCACCGTAACCCCTCTTTCCCCTTTCCACCAAGCCGTCCAAGACAACCCCTCTGTAAATTACTCCTTAACCTTTGTAAATCTTGTATTTACACCCACACACTTACCCACGATCACACCACTATTCACAGTCACCGCACTCGACACCACATCCAGCGATATGGATATATCACCCCCCACTGCACCTCCACTCACTTCATTTGTGGCACCACAATATTTAAGCACACCACAATTTTCCACAATCACCACAACATCCACTTTCCCACCCCCATTCCCCATTCCCTTTGCATCTACACCCACTGCATCTTCACTTAGCACACCATTAATATTATCACCCACCATAGACACAGCATTTCGACAGATGTTCACGTGTATGACGCAAGTAAGAGATGAGTTCACATCTCTTGGAAATAAGTATCAGCAGCTGCAGAGTACAACCAATGACTTACAATCGCAGCTTAATTCATTGTCGATTGAGAATGCCTCATTGAATACTCGATACCAAGAATTACGCGAGGCATACCACAAACTGGAAGTAGAAAGTGAAGAGAAAGCCAAAGACGCCACTGCTGATCTTGATAATTTGTTAAGGTCCCAGACAGTTCGCAATGCGACGCTAACTCGAAACATGGGCTTACTCAGAAGACATCTAGCAGCAGCAAAGGAAGAGAACCAGCGGCTACAAGAGCAGAACAGAGAAAATTTAGAAGCTGCTCTCGATCATCCAGACCAACCATTAAGTCCTAGCCGATTCAAAGCAATGCCCTCCAAATCAATGAAAATGTTGCTCGATGATCACATCAGATTGCTCGATGAATATGATCGAATGAACGAAGAATATCAGAAGCTAAAAGATGATCATAAGCTACTCCAGCTCAGAGCACCTGCAACACAAGGACTACTAGCTCCTGCGGACCCATCTCTTGACATCCTAGAGGAACTCAACGCATTACGGGCCTAGGTATCAACTCTTGAATCAAGGATAGCTATATATGAAGCACCACCAAGGCCAGATTCCCCACCAGAGCTCCCAGCTGATGAAGAAAATGTAACTATTCCGGTGGAGGAAACCTTTGAAGAAGCCTATGAGCCACAACCCATCCCAGGCGGACGCATCACGGCTGAAGGCCAGATGACTTACAAACTTCCTACTCCTGCATGGATGAAGACAATTGAAGAGCTTGGAACCACCCACTCAGCACGAGTAGAGGTGCAGTTGCACGCAATGGCAATGATTGAGGAAAGAATTCTACAGTCGCCCTACTTTGCTCATTTGGCCCCGCGCAGATATATATCAGGGCATGAGTTACAGTACAAACCGTATTTCATGTTGATGGCAAAATATCAGTTTAGCCATAGAGAAAGAAACAGGCAAGAAATCATCTCACGCTACTCAATTTGAACCTGAGGATTTGCCACTGGATGCGTAGCAAGGCGAGATCTATCAACCCGTAAAGATCTTTTACAAGAATATCCTGAGATGATGAGTACTTGGGTTAAGGCACCACTACACTTAAAATACAACCCATGTTGGGGACCAGTGCCATGTCGCCATTCCTGGAAGGCATTTGCGATTAAGATACAAAACAACAAGCAATGCCAGGATTGGCTAAACTACCCATACTTCAGGCCACCTACAGGACCACCCACAATTGGATACATGATGGCCACGATTCGACACTGGATCCCTCGCTTGAAACACATGGACGATATAGCAGGGCACATGACTGTCAAAATCTTTGACATGATGCAGATGGTTTTCAAAGTCTTCAAATGCGTCAAGACACCACATGTAAACACCCCGAGCTTTGAGCATGGCAATCTAGATCTTGCATATGACATGAGTACAACGCCATCGCTACGGGTGTGTTATGCCTGGCATTGCCGAATTAAATACCTACCGGTGTGCTACAAGCAGACCTTCGAAGAAATGTCCACAATAGGTTTCTGGGAATACCATTCAGAAGTCTTCATCAGCAGGCCCACCCACTTGCTTCAATTATTCGCCTGTGAACAAATGGTTTATTCCACACATTATCGACTCCCACCACCTGATGAACCACAACCAATTGATTGGGAGAAACTTGAGGCAGATTTGGCCCGAGGCATTTGAATATCAAAACACACCCTCGCTCAGGAACTACTACAGAACTACATCCGACAGACCACACAACAAGGTTCTGCCGCGGACGACAGAAGCGAGAGGGAGGGGGGTGTTGGCAGCAGCCAGAGGCATAGAAGATGTGGAAGCATGTAAAGATAGAGTAGGGAGCCAGTCGAATCAAGTTTTCAAAGATTATGTTTTATAAATATTCTTCAAAAACCTCCAATAGTGATTTTCATTACTATTATAACATATGTAACATAGAAAAACCCCTTTTGTAATTTATAGCTCCATTTTGTGCAAGCCGAGGAGTCCTCGAGCTTGAGGAGCTTAGGTAGAATGAGCGTATCAATTTTGGTTATTTTTAGATGCCGTTTACCCTCTCAAATAGCGCATAGGACCTATTTTTTAACTATGCCGGTCACTAGATGTGAAACCGGTCAAAACTAGTCTAGAAACTATAAAAAGAGCTAGAGAGCTCATTTTTGGTTACTTAGTGTGAGCTTGTTGAGTAGAGAAGAGTTTAGAGCTACTTTGAGTTGTAAGAGTGTTCTTGAGCAATAGAGTTGATTTCTCACCTTCCATTGTGTCTTGCTTGTCTCTTCGTAGTGTGTGTGTATGTGTGTGTGCATCTCTATGCTTCTCACCTTCAGTCTCACTTCATCTCACATTCACGATCTTCATATCACTCTTATCTCTTCCGCGGATTGACATTAAGGAGGTGGAGCTTCTTAACGTGGTTTTCACCATTATGCTAGAGCAACACTGACATAGCCAAACCCTTATATGCCCTAATTACAAAGTTTGAGTGGACCAAGGAGTGTGACCAAGCCTTTGAAACTCTAAAAACTTGTTTGGTAACAGCCCCAATTCTGAAAACACCTCAATGGGATAAAATTTTTCATGTCCATGTGGATGCTTCAAATTATGCTTTAGGCTGTGTGCTAGCACAACCAATAGAAGGAAGCAAGTTAGATTTCCCAGTGGCTTATGCTAGTAGGCAATTGAATCTAGCAGAGAAAAATTACACAACCACTGAGAGAGAAGGGTTGGGAATGATATTTGCTGTAAAAAAATATAGACATTATCTTTTGGCCAACAAGTTTAAGTTCTTTGTGGACCATCAAGCTTTACTATATTTGGTAAATAAGCCTTGTCACACTGGTAGAATAGTCAGATGGTTTCTTTTACTGATGGAATTTGAGTTTGAAGCGGTGGTCAGACAAGGGAAAACACACTTAAGAGTAGATCATTTGTCTAGAATTCAATCTAAAGAACCCAGTTCACCTATAGATGATGACCTGCCAGATACTTATTTGTTCAAAGTAGAAAGCGTTCCTGAGTGGGCTATGACTTTATCACCATTGTTAACCATGGGACCTTGCAGAACATTTGGAAACAATACACACTTAGTATTACAAAGCAGAAATTTTATGCTACTAGCTGGGCACCTGTATCATCTCAACCATACAGGCATATTGGAATATTGTACCCCTGAGGAAGTGCAACAGGAATATCTGAAAAGAGCTCATTGTTGGAACCCTTGCACTCATGCTTCCAGGGTAGTCACCCTAAGTAATCTCAATAGAATGGGGGTACATTGGCCTAATAAGATTCAAGATGTAACAAAATACATTGCTAATTGTTGAAAGTGTCAATCATTGCAAGATTTAGAATTCATAACTCTATATTGGTTTCAGAAAAATCCTGATTGGAGTGAAAATATTATTAAAGAATTGAAAAGGAAGAAGAAAGGGAAACAAGTAATAGTTGGTGCATATTCAAAAAATCTACAAGTAATATCTGAAGAATATCAATTGATAGGAGAACAATTGTATAAGAGACAGATGGATGGATACTTAAGAATTTGTGTTCCTGAGGATAAGTATCTGGACATGTTGGAAATGGCACATTCTGGAGTGGCAGGAGGACATTTCTCAAGTGACAGAATAGCTAAACTCATATTATACTCTCGTTTTTGGTGGCCAACTCTATTTCCTGATGCAAGAACCTATGTAAAAAGATGTGACATCTGTGAGAGGGTGAGTCAACCAAAAAGAAGAGATAATATGCCATTAGTTCCATTAATTTCAGCCAGAGCTTTTAGTAAATGGGGATTAGATTTTATTGGACCTATACATCTCCAACAAAACAATCCCATGCTGAATACATAATAGTGGCTACAGATTACCTGACAAAGTGGGTTGAGGCCAAAGCCACAAGAAGGAATGATGCTCATACTACTGCCAGATTCCTTTATGAAAATATCATCACCAGATTTGGACTTCCAATTGAATTGGTAAGTGATAGGGGGACCCATTTTCTGAACCAAATCATAGAAAACATAACTGAATATTTCCTGATCAGTCATAGAAAGTCAGCCCCATATCACGCACAAGCCAATGGGTTAGCAGAAAGTACTAATAAAGTACTTTGTACTATACTGTCAAAATTAGTAAACACAAATAGGAATGATTGGGATTTACAACTTAATCATGTCCTATGGGCTTATAGAGTGGCTTACAAGACTGCAATAGGAAACACACCATTCAATCTAGTATATGGACAAAATGCAGTTCTAACTATGGAATTCCTCATTCCAACATTAAAAGTAGGTAGTCACTACAATTGGACTGGACATGAACTTTTAGAGAGAGTAATAGAATTGGAAAAATTGGGAGCTTTTAGACTCCAAGCCATTATGAGTTTATATGTGGACAAGAGAAGGCAAAAGGCCTATCATGATGTTCATATAAAAGAAAAATATCTACAAGAAGGAGATTTAGTTTTGGCTTACACAGTCAAAGAACATCAGAAAAAGTTTCAGAAAAAAGCCCATGGGCCATATATTATACATCAGATAAGTAACAGTGGAGCTATCCAATTAGCTAACATAGATGGAGAGATCATGCCAAATTTCATAAGTGGATGTAGAGTTAAAAGATATGATCTCCCATTAACCGCTTCTGAATGGAGAAGATTGCAACAAGCTCAAAATAGGAAAAAAGAAGAAGAAACCATTAGAAAAGAGGCTCAACAGGAAGCAAAGGAGAGGATAAGAAAAACCAAAAATCATAGGGAAGTCTGCTTGTGTGAAACACCTCTAAGACAAAAAGAACATTTGCCTATGATAATAATGGATTATCAGAATGAAAAAATTAGGGTTTTGATAGATTCTGGAGCTCAAGTGAATCTGATTAGTTCAGCTTTGGTAAATAAATTTAGCCTAAAAAGAACTAAAAGCAGAACCTTTATCAAAACTCTAGAAGGACAAATGATACAAAGCATGTCTTCACTATCTATTAAAGTTAGGTTCAATGATGAATATATGAAAATAGATTGTGAAGAATGGCCAGATTATTTGATGACTGAAAACTTGATTTTGGGACAACCATGGCTCAAAAAAGGTAAAGTAATTTTGAATTTTGAAAAAATGAAGCTTAACTTGATCATAAATGACAAAAGGTTTTTAATATTTTTACTGAGTAATGAAGAACAGGAAGGTAATCAGGATGTTCATGACCCAGACATGGAAGAATTTATTTTTCCAATAAAAGACATACAAACATTACCAATACAAACACCAAATGATCAAGCCTCATTTAATCAAATTCTGCAAAAAGTTGAGAAGGCAAAGGAGGATGGACACCAAGAAGCAAGGTGGCGACCATGGTATAATCTGAAGCATCAAAGCATTAGAACAAGAAGGATATGGAACCAAAGCATACCCAAGGTCTGCTCATCAAAACAAAATTCAAGAACAAAATGGATATGGAGGCCAAAACATTCTAAAAACTACTTATCAGAAGGAGCTGGATTTCTTCCTAAAACAAGGGCAACTAAGGTTAAATATTATTGGGTAAAGAAATCAGAACTGATTCAATGGAAAAAGACCGTCTGTACTTGATCTAGAGTTTTTTCAGAATCAAATCAAAAGGTCAGAATAACAGAAAATCATAACATATGGAAAGCCAGGAAAAAAATCTTTTACCTTATCCTTTTTCTAAGGAGAGAATTAGGAGGGAAAAAAGAAATAGAAGAAATCATTATTAAAAAAAAAGGAGAAGAAAGAAAGAAAGAAAGAGAAAAATTGAGAAAAATTGTCTATTTTTTCCTTTTTTCTTTTCATAAGTAATATAGCACAAAGCAAGATATAGGAAGAAGGGTAGCAGATTCCTATTTATTATTTTGTATTGTCTATTCTATTTCTTAGGATTTTTTATTTTTTTGGTAATTTTTTATTGTTTATTTTTCATTTCATTCTTTTTCTTCTAAAAACATCTTCTTCTTGGATGAGAGCTATTAGAAGAGGGAAGTGCACTAGACATCTTGCTACACATGTAATGGTCACTTTAATTGAGTTTTCTAAAGAAGTCAGAGTTTAAATTCCTTCTTCATTTCATCTCAAAATAACTATTATTTTCTGATTTTATGTGACTCATGTGGGTGGAGTTCTTTTCTTTTTTATGTGTTATATTTACTCTAGAATGGTGAATGCAAAGGAGCTGCCTATTCATGATTTCAAAGCAGAATCAGTCACCTTGTCAAGGGGACATTGGTTCTTGGATAGTGAAGCTGTGGTAGAGAAAGTAGACCTGGAGTCAGATGAAGAGCCAGAGATTCCAGAGTCAGAAAAGGTGGTGAAGGAGCTCAAAGAAACCCTAAGCATAATAGGACAACATATATTCACAGTAGGAGTAGGGGGTTACAAATATACAATGTTGTGTCAGGAGTTCTACAGATTTCAAAGAGTAGCAGTTAATCAGAAAAGATGGAAGGCAGTAGGGTTGCATAAATTACTGGAAGAACCCATCTTTTTCATAGACTTTGAGAGAGTGGTACAAGTAATGAACAGTTTGTTGGAAGTGGGAAACGGTAATGATGCTTATTTTTGGTGCAAAGTCAAGAACAAAGACAATCAAGAGGTGAATATCACTATCAAAGCAGAGCATATCAGAGCAGCTTTGCAGTTTTACCCAATGGGAACCAAGCTTGACCATAGCTTTGTGAAGAAGAATAAAGAAACCTATACAGGATATTCAAAATTTCCTAACTTCAAGGGGAGAGAGAATGAGGAATATGCCATTAGGATGTTTCTACAATATTTCTGTTTCCCAAAGCTACCAAGGTATACCATGCCACATAAATCTATTACACTGCTTATGTTTAACAATAAGGACAGAAATAAACCCTTCGGAGTCATGGATGTAACCCCTTACATACATGAACAGCTGAAAGAAGCAGCCAAACACTGGGAGCAGAAAAAATATATGAATGGAGCTCAGTTTCTCACCAGGATCATATATCATGTATTGGGAATGGAAGATCAATTGAAGCTGGCTCCAGAGGCACAATATTTCAGAAGTCTTATGTCAGGAATCAAGAGCCCTCCCAAGAAGATGTCTATGAGAGAAGCAGAAGGACAAACTAGCATGAGGGGGGTAGGAATGAAGAGAAAGGTAATATCTGAGGAAGTGGTTCCTGTAAAGAAAAGGAGGTTGGATCCAAGGAAGGTTGAATTGGAGCAGGATGAAGTAACCAAAGAGGAGCATGAAGCTGCTCAAAAACAAGTCCAATCTTCTAGTGATCCTCATCCACCTCAAACAAGCAAAGAGCAGTTATATACTTATCTTACTCAAGGTAATAACAAAAGAGCAATATATGAGGCACAATATCAAAAGATGTTGGAAGATTATTCTTGCAAGGCAATAGATTGGGTTGAGGAGGAGGTAGAGCATTATGAAGAGCTTCATGATCAAATGATGGCAGCCGAGACAGAGGAAATATTTGTTAAGAAAGAAGTAGAACTGCTAGCATACTTCAAAGAACTACAAGGACCTCCAGAAACCAAAACCACAATTGTAGTAAAAAAGAAGGTTCAAAAGAAACCAGTGCAAAAGAAGAAGTTGACCAAGAAGGGGAAGGGAAAATCAGTAGTTGAAACTGTAACTATAAAAGAGACAGAAGAAGTGACAGTAGGAGAAAATCAGAAGGAATCTACTGTTGAAGAAGAGTCAAAAGTGGAAAAACCAGGAATAGGAGGATCTTCACATTTTTCTTCAAACTCTGAAAGTGACATTGAAAATTTCTTATTAAAAAGTTTGAATTTTTCAGTACCTAGTACTCCTAATGTGGTTACACAGGCCACTGAGAAACATAAAACATCTGAAGAGTTGAGAGAGAAGCCTCAAGAGAAGCAAGTCCAGGAAGAAGCAGTAAAGCAACTTAGTCCTGAAGAAGAAAGAAGGATGATGAAAGGAAAAGCAGTAATGTCAGAAGAAGAAAGTGAAGTAAGAAAGGAATTCAGTTGTGGGCTGGTGCATTCAGGACTAAAGTCAATGTGGACAAAACCTTCCCAACAAACTTATGTTAAATTTGATGAAAGGAAAGCAGAAGCAGAAAAAGGGGTACATATAAGCAGTTCAGTCATAAAACAGAAGGGTGCAGACCAAATTCAGGAAATAAAGGAAACAATGGAAAAGAAGAATGCTGAAGAATTAGAAGAAGGATTTATAGAAAAGGAAATCAAACAAAGCATAGAGGATGTACTTTATGATTTGAACAATAATGAGGAGATTACAATCACAAAAGATCAAGGACAAGAGGAGGAGCTGGACCTAATGGACATAGATGAACAGGAGGAGGAACAAAAAAACCAGACTAGTAATGATCAGATAAAATTCACTGAGGAAACTGGATCAACATTAATTCAGGAAACCCTAATTCAGGAAAAAGAGATACAGGAGAAAAAAACACAGTTCTCTGAAAAAGAACAACTAGAATTGGAGAGTAATGAGGTAGAAGAAGCAAAGGTAGTTGAAGATAGATCAAGACATGAAGACCAGGATGATCAGACATTGGAACTTGAAGAAGATGTTGCATACCAAGAAACATTGGAAGTTGATCAAAGCTATGAAGAACACAAGACTAAGGTCATAGAGTATGAAGTAGAAGAAGAGGAGAATGAGTGCAAAGAAGATAAACAGATAGAAATCAAACAACTGGAAATGGAAGTTGGGTTGGAAAGAATACCCAAAATATAAGATCTGCTTGCCAAATCATTATGAGCAACATAGAGCAGTTCAGACCTTCAAGCAGGAATATGATCATTTCAGGAATGGTAGCAGAGTCCGAATTTGAAAAAAGTAGTAATATCATTAAGGAGCACATAAGGGAAAAGGAACAAATGACAGAACAGTTGAAGATTGTGCAGGAGAAGAATGAAGAACTAACACAGAGAATAATTTCTTTGGAAGAATTAGAAGTATAGAAACAAAATAGAATCCAATATCTTGAAGAGAAGAGTGTAAAACTAACATAGCAGAATAATAAATTGGAGATGGAGTTGAGAAAAGTTGAAGGAAGATACAGAACCTTGCAGACTTCTTATCAAATTTTGACTAAAGCAAATGAGGAAATAAACAGACTATTATTAGAAGAAGGCCAGTTAAAGGATGAAAGCATGAATGCTCAGATGACAGAGGAAGAAAAGGAAGAATTGCACAAGGAGATCAAGAGATTACAAACAGAGTTAAAAGAAGCCAAGGAGCTGGAGAAACAGGCCAGTACACATGCTGCTACATCAATGAGAGGTTATAACAAGTTGCATATGGATATGGAAAAAGAAAGAAGTGATTGGCAATCAAAAATAGAAAAGGAAAGGAGTGAATGGAATCGCGATTCTGTACAAACAGACGATTTTCATCTCCAGCACCATTTTTCATCAATTTCTCACTCAATACATCAGCAATCAGCTCTCTTCGTACATATTCAACAGAAACACACAATAGAAGCTCACAAATCTCCATGGATACACAAAGAATAGACTCACAACTCAAAGAAATCACACAAAGAGGAGAAAACACGATTTCAGCAGGAAAACTCTCTCTTCACTTGGATAGCATGTCATACAAAATAACCAACCCTCTCATAATAGAGGAAATTGTCTTATATACATTTTCAAGTGTCCCTTTTCACACTTGAATTTTGGTCCTTTCCTCTATTATTCTAAAAATATGCTATCTAGGAGTTTCCAAAAATTCTAGAAAAATTACATAAGATTCTATTCTACATAAGGAAGACTCTTCCTTATTTTTACATCAGTTACATAAATATTTTTACAAGTTTTTGACATTTTACAATTGTTTCTTATCAAAAAATACTACAAAAAATATTTCTTCTAACATTCTTCCCCTCCTAGACCTTTTGGCTCCTGACAAAAGACTTTCGTGCTCTTATATCCTGAATGCTCTCTTCACTTCTTCTTTTGTTGATAGACCTGTGACAGTAGGTCATGACTTTTTCATTCTGTAATGTTCAAGTTATTTACCATTTCAAACAGTGCTTTCCTCCATTGTATAACAGCCTCTGGTTTATCAATGACATCCTTTTTCAAATACTCTGTGTAAGCAGCTTCATATGCAGTAAGACGAGATTTTGTGACCACTGACAAGTTTCCAAATATCTCTGATTCTCTTTCAAAAAACCCATAATCAAATGCATCTTCAAAGATCTGTAAATAATGACTGCCCAAAAATATTATTATGCTATAATAGGCCATCAAGCATATTCTATCAGGTGTTTCACTCGTAAATATATTTATGTAACTGATGTAAAAATAAGGAAGAGTCTTCCTTATGTAGAATAGAATCTTATGTAATTTTTCTAGAATTTTGGAAACTCCTAGATAGCATATTTTTAGAATAATAGAGGAAAGGACCAAAATTCAAGTGTGAAAAGGGACACTTGAAAATGTATATAAGACAATTTCCTCTATTATGAGAGGGTTGGTTATTTTGTATGACATGCTATCCAAGTGAAGAGAGAGTTTTCCTGCTGAAATCGTGTTTTCTCCTCTTTGTGTGATTTCTTTGAGTTGTGAGTCTATTCTTTGTGTATCCATGGAGATTTGTGAGCTTCTATTGTGTGTTTCTATTGAATATGTATGAAGAGAGCTGATTGCTGATGTATTGAGTGAGAAATTGATGAAAAATGGTGCTGGAGATGAAAATCGTCTGTTTGTACAGAATGGCGATTGTCTCGTCTGGAGGGTACAGGTAACATTTTTGAGTTTTGACTTCATGGATGTATTCTCCTGCAGAAATAACATACTTTAGACACCAAGATTGTGGAAAATGATGGAGATTTGCTCAAGATAATCCAAACCCTAGAAATTCCTCTTCATCTTCATTATTCTCAGAAATTCAGCCATTTACCTCTTATTTCTTGGATTCTATCATGTAGAAGGGGCTGTGGTCTCATGTATACTTCCAGGATTGACAAAATAAAGATGTATTGTTAATTCTTTAAGCTAAATGATTGGAGAGGACAACTCCAAAGATCAATAACAAACAAGAGTAAAGTGCAGGTGTGTGAGAAACTGAATCAAGAAAGCTGAAGATAAGGTAAAATGTGTCTATCTTTGCATTTGTAGAGTGCTTTTTGACCAAGTACTAAGCAAAATTGTTGATCTTGGGATAGATAACATGATTGCATTGAGGAAAGTCAAGAAAAGTAGCTATATGCAGGTAGATAAGATCCATTTATTAAACAAGGCAAAGCAATAATCTTGAGAAAAAGTTTATTTGCATCTTGAAAAGAAAAAAAATGTGTGAGTTTATCTTTGCATAAATTGATATTTGCACTTCTTAGCACATTTTTCTTTGCGAAGTTTTGCTCATGAACTGATTAGATAGCAAAGCATAAAAGAGCATAACCAATCAGGAAACCAAGATCAATAGATCACTAAACAAGAGACCCTAAGTGAAGTGTTTACCTTAATTTAGGGCAAAATAGTAAAAAAATTCATAAAATATTAAAACATTCAAACAAATTTCTTTTTTCCTTAGGAAGCTTGACTGAAGGGTCGTTGATAAGAGTAAAGGGAAACAAGTGGAAAGAAAAGTTAAAAAACTGAAAAAAACTAGAAGTTCAAAAAACACGATTCTCTTCACAAAATCGCTAACTTTTCTTAATGATGTAAAATTGCAGGTGACAAGTGATTTGGAGTGGGTGAAGAATCTTGAAGAGGATTAAGAGGAAAGAAGACTCAAAATTGCAAAAAACAGGAAGTACTGAAAAAATACGATTCTTTGCACAGGATCGCGATTTTCTGTAAGAGGAAAAAATTTTGATTTTATTGTGCATATTTGGGTTTTAAGGTAGGTAATTGTAAAAGGCTTCACTAAGTTGAGTAAGTGAAGGAAATCAAATTCTAAAATTCAGTGAGGATTGAGCATCAAGTGGGTAAAGTGGGACAGAAGTACAGAATCGTGATTTTTACCAGTAGGATCAAGGGAGAAATTTGTGATGAAAAGTTAGAAATTGGGACTTAACATCATAAAATTGTGAAGGATAAAAACTTGAACAAGTGAAAAGTGAAGATTTTGAAAATATTGAACAAAATCGCAATTGTGTGGAATCTATAAAACCCTGGAATTTTAGAAGAAAACTCATTTCAGTAAGGAAGAGAGAGAGAGTGAAAGTGGACAGAATCGCGACTTTCTGCAAACACGAGCTTTTGGACATTTTCTGATCAAGTAAGCAAGGTAAGGATTTCCTAATAAAATTTTGTATTCTCTCAAGTTCTTATGTCATGTTTAGAACACAAAAACTCAGAGAACAGTAAAATCACAAAATCGCGACTTTTAGGATTTTGAATTTTACAGAGAAATAATAATAATTTTCTGATCAAGTAACCAAGGTAAGGATTTCCTAATAAAATTTTGTATTCTCTCAAGTCTTATGTCATGTTTAGAACACAAAAACTCAAAGAACAGTAAAATCACGGAATCCCAACTTTGACGATTTTGAATTTTACACAGAAATAATAATAATTTTGTTGAAATCTTTCATTGCATGATAAAAGTTTAATAAAGCGACTCTATTGAAGGAATAAAAACTTAAAAAACAAGAAACTCAAAAATTTCAAAATCTGCACAGAATTGCGATTCTGTAGTCAGATACAAAATCGCGATTCTCTAAAACAAAACACAAAATCGCGATTCCTAGAGCATGATTTTCATAAGAAAATCGTGTTTTCTAACGATTGTGAGCAATCATGATTGTCTGGGAACAAAATCGTGGAAAACACGATTCTCTTCTCAAAATCGTGGAAAACACGATTCTCTTCTCAGAATCGTGAAGAACACGATTCTAATCACAGAATCGTGAAAAACACGATTCTCATTACATAATCATGAAAAACACGATTCTCATCATAGAATTGTGAAAAACACGATTCTCATCACAGAATAGTGAAAAACACGATTCTCATCACAGAATCGTGAAAAACGCGATTCTCACTACAGAATCATCAAAAACACGATTCTCATCACAGAATCGTGAAAAACACGATTCTCATCACAGAATCGTGAAAAACACGATTCTCACCATAGAGTCGTGAAAAACACGATTCTCTCCACAAAATTGTGAAATTAATTGAGTGATCCTTAGGTCTGGTAATAAATTGTACACACATTTTAAGCAAGAGCTAGGAAGGAAAGAGGTAGAGTCAGTAATAGGAGAATTGCAAGAAAAAGATTTAGGGCAAGAAATTAATATGGAGAATTTAAATGAAACCAATGAATCCTCTGAAGCTGGTGATTATAGAAACATTCTCAAATACATGTATACAAACAGGTTTGGAACTTATGTATATCAGGATGGAATGCATAAGTTTCTCATCAGATTGAGAAACTTAGAGGCTCCCCTAAATATAACACCAGTAGCACAATTCAAGGATGGTAGATATGAGGATAGACAGGGATGTGTATACATCTTCTCACAAGACCCAAAAAATTCTAATGACCTAGGGCAATTGTAGACAAGAGACCTTGGGAACAGAACCTAGGGCAATCAGACTTGCCAAGACCACATGAAACTCACAATAATAGTGAACAACAACAAGGTAGGAAAACACATACTTCCCCGAATGCTTTTGAAAAAGAAGTAGAAGGATTTAATGATTTTCCATTGAGAAGAAGACATCATTGGCAAAATCAGGGCAGAATGCTTAGACCCTATCAAGTAGCCAAATGCATGAAAAATCAATATGAAGGATATTCTGATCCTCATGCCCATGCTGCAGAATTTAGACAATTAATTAGAGCAGAAGAAGTGGAGGATTACAAAGTCCAATTTGAGGCATTTGGTCTAACCCTAATAGGACCTGCATTATCCTGGTTCATTCCCTTGAGAAAGGAAATGTACTCAGAGATTGAATCCTTCCTTGAAGCCTTCATAGGGGAATTCTCAAAAATTGGAATAAAACATAGCACAACTACCTTGATACATAGCTTTAAACAGCAAAAAGATGAAAATATTGGAGAGGCAGCCAAGAGATTCAAGCAGTATATTGATAGATGTCCCAGAGAGGAGGTACCATCCATGGCAAGACAAGTATCCCTATTCATAGAAGGATTGAGAAGTGCCCAATTGAGAACCTTGGTGTATTATAGAAGGTGTCCAGACCTAGGAGCATGTGTTAAAGAAGCAATAGACTTAGAGGATAACCGGGGACAAGATCTATTAGCATTTGATCAATCAAGAACAAATGAAGATAAAATCCCACCAACAGAAGAATTAGCACAAGCAATTGGCAAAGCTCTAGAAGTTAGCACCAAGACAAATCTGATAAACACTAGGATAGCTACAAATAAGAAATGCTATAACTGTGGAGAAAATCATTTGGTACAACAATGTCCCTATCAAAAACCACAACATTTACAAGATAGGAAAACACTCAAATACTGTACACTAGAAAGAAAATGGACAAATCATACCAGAGAAGAATGCTTTTACAATAAACAACCCATTAAGGAGAGAGAATATGCAAACCAAAGAGAATCTGGATTTATTGAGCAACCAAGACCTGTACTTGGGCAACAACCTCCATTACCAACAAATGTGGTACCAGTCAAATACACACCAATAGAAGAAGGAAACTCAAGAATAAGATCACCGTACAAAGAAGATTATCATTGGAATGAAGGATATCAGGAAGAGTGGGAAGCATATGAGACGAGAGAACCAGAATTACAAGCCCTAGATTTGGGGAATGGGAGAATTGAGATGGATACAGCCACATTCATGTATATAACCAATAATTATATGTCCAATTAGAAATCTCAGTTCAAAGGGAGCCAAAAGATAATTTGTTATAGATGTGGGGGAGAACATTTCATTAGAGACTGTCCACAACCTCCTACACTAAGAGTAGAAGGAGCCTATTGCAAGGATTGTGGCAGGGAACATTTAATAAAGGATTGTCCAAGAAATCCTCAAAATCAACCAAACACATCTAATAACATACCATTAAAAACAGTCAACATCATGGAGCAAGAAGAATTGAGTGATCTTGACCAAGTAAATGTAAATGCTATAACAAGGGCACAAGCTAAACAACAGGAAACAACTAAGGAACAAAATAAGAATTCAATTTCAAAGGAGAAGAAAAACAGACAAAAAGGGATATGGGAAAGGAAAATGAAAAGGGGTAAAAGTCTGGAAGAAGAGAATATGGAACAGTCAAACCATAGTCCACCTCAAAAGACACAAACCCAGCCAGAGATAGGAAATTCACAGAGTTTAGACACCTTGATAAAAGCATACAAGGGGAGACTTCAAGAGGGACCAAATCCTACACACCATGTAATGGCTTATCCTATGCCGGATATAGAGCATGAAAGGATGCAAAAATGCAAACAAATCATACAAGAAGCACAACTCAAAATGGTGGAATTAGACAATTCTCAAAGACCAGTTGGGGATACAAAGGCAACAATTGATCAAGAAGATAACTCACAAATTACATTCCAGGTAAATATAGACAAACAATGTACAATCTTATACCACACTACAATGGAGGAATTGGTATAACAGAATCCTCACTTACAATACACAATGAAAAAATGGGAAGCAATACCAGAGAATTTTGATCCACAGCCACAAGAACTGGAGGAATTGTGGTACATTCCTATTGATAAAATAGGAGGATATTGTGAAGGAGAAGAAGGAAATTCAACCCTAAAAATACAATTTGGTAAAAATCATGCCAAAGATATATTGGATAGTGGATTAGGTGTGGCCATCATGACTAAGCAAACTTGGGAAAGATGGGGAAAAAATAAATTAATACCCACTAAAATGAGATTGCAATTGGCAGATGGACATATAGAAAAACCCCTAGGAATATGGGAAAAGGTGATTGTGGATATATGTGGAATAGAAATAGAGCATACTTTTGCCATAGTTGAATTTCCACAATCCAGTTCATATGAAATTATCCTGGGAAGATCATTTATGAGACAAATGCAAATTGTGCAAGATTGGGGTAATGATTGCCTATATCTTCAGAGCAAAGGAAGGATAACCAGAGAATCTAAGAAATGGTCATTATTGTGACATCCCCTCAAGAATGGTTCAAAATACATCAAAATCAGGAATTGAGTGAAGAATCAAAGTTGGAAGATCAGAATGAAACAGAATCATCAATATGGAAGTGCAATGTGTTAAGAAACCTTACAAATGGAAAAGGAAGATTAAGAAGAGAAGATTGTATAGAAGGGAGAAAATTACAAGATGAGAGCTATATATCACAAAAATTCAAAGATGAAGAATTTGAGCCTTATGGTTGGAACCAGATTTTGGCCACCATGGATCTAGCCAAAGATGAGTATGTGGGAGTGAGATTCCAAAATGAAGAAGGATATGATGTTTTTCACATAGGAATACAAATGATAAAGGTATCAGAAACAGAAGAGGACAAGGAAAAAGATATGATATTGAAAAATGGAAAAACACAATATTTGGAAGAGGTAAAAGCTGCAAATGCAATAAAAGATAAAATCTCAGGCAAATATAGAAAAAACAAACACAAAGAAATAGAAGAAAATCAAGAGGATGGAAAAACTAAGAAAATGACAAACAAGGATCAACAATTTGATGTACCTGCAAATTTCAAGACTTATGAAGTAGAAGACAGACTACTCTTAAAAATGAAACCAAAGAGGGAAAAGAAAAGAGGAGAGGCATATGACAATGAGGAATAAACTAAAAAGGTAATGATCACCCAGGAAGAAGGGGAAGAAAGACATATTGTAATAGCTGATGACATGACAAATCAAGAAGAGGAAGCATTAAGAGAACTGGCTAAGAACTATAGGGATGTGTTTGCTTATAGCTACAAGGATTTCAAAGGTATTGATCCTAAAATATGTGAGCATAAGATTCCTATTACACCTGAGGCAAAGCCTAGCAAACAAAGACATTACACATGCAATGATAAATACTCTGCTAAAATAAAGGAAGAAATTGACAAGCTACTGGCTGCCAATTTCATCTATGAGATTGAATACACAGAATGGATATCTCCTATACTTGTAGTACCAAAAAAGAATGGGAAACTTAGGGTATGCATTAACTTGAAAAAAGTGAATGCTGCAACTGTAAGGGATAGCTACCCATTGCCTATAACAGACCATCTTCTAGAAAGAGTTGCAAGGAAGGAGGTTTATAATTTTTTGGATGGTTTTTCAGGATACAATCAGGTACCTATAGCTTTGGAAGATCAACATAAAACTGCCTTTTCCACAGAATGGGGAATTTATGCTTTTAGGGTTATGCCCTTTGGGTTAACTAATGCCCCAACAACTTTTCAAAGATTGATGTGTCATATCTTCAAAGAATTCCTAAGGAATATAATGGAAATTTATGTGGATGATCTGTGTACTTTTTCATTAAAAAGACAGGATCATTTGGAAGATCTAGAAAATATATTCAGGAAATGTAGAACATACAGAGTATGTTTAAATCCAGAGAAGTGTGTGTTCTTTGTAAGACAAGGGAGAATGTTAGGTCACATAGTCTCCAAAAATGGAATTTCAACTGATGAAAGGAAAATTAAGGCCATAGTAGAACTTCCAAAACCAACAAATGTAAAGGAACTTCAAACCTTCATGGGACATTACGGATATTATAGAAAATTTGTACACAAGTTTGCTGACATTGCAAAACTTTTGTATACCTTAATCACAAAATTTGAGTGGACCAAAGAGTGTGACCAAGCTTTTGAGACTCTAAAAACTTGTTTGGTAACAGCACCAATTCTAAAAACCCCACAGTGGGATAAAATTTTTCATGTCCATGTGGATGCCGCAAATTATGCTTTGGGATGTGTGTTAGCACAACCAATAGAAGGGAGCAAATTAGATTTCCCAGTTGCTTATGCTAGTAGGCAACTGAATTCAGCAGAGAAAAATTACATAACCACTGAGAGGGAAGGGTTGGGAATGATATTTGCTGTGAAAAAATATAGACATACTTTTTGGCCAACAAGTTTAAATTCTTTGTGGATCACCAAGCCTTACTCTATCTAGTAAACAAGCCTTGTCATACTGGTAGAATAGTCAGATGGTTTCTTCTACTAATGGAGTTTGAGTTTGAGGTTGTGGTCAGACAAGGAAAAACACATTTGAGAGCAGATCATTTGTCTAGGATCCAGGCTAAAGAACCAAGTTCACCTTTAGATGATGACCTGCCAGATACATATCTGTTCAAAGTAGAAAGTATTCCTGAATGGGCCATGACTCTAGTACCTTTGCTAACCATGGGACCTTGCAAAACATTTGGAAATAACACCCATTTAGTATTACAAAGCAGGAATTTTATGTTGCTAGCTGGGCACTTGTATCACCTCAACCCTACAGGCATATTGGAATATTGTACTCCAGAAGAGGAGCAACAGGTATATCTAAAAAGAGCTCATTGTTGGAACCCTTGTACTCATGCTTCCATAATCGTCACCTTAAGTAATCTCAATAGGATGGAGTACATTGGCCTAATAAGATTCAAGATGTAACAAAATATATTGCTAACTGCTGGGAATGCCAATCCTTGCAAAATTCAAAACTTGTAACTCTATATTGGTTTCAGAAAAACCCAAAATGGAGTGAGGACATCATTGAAGAATTAAAAAGAAACAAGAAAGAGAAAGTGCAGATTCAAAGAATCTACAAGTGATTTCTGAAGAGTATCAATTAATAGGAGATCAATTGTATAAAAGAGGGATTGACGGATATTTAAGAATTTGTGTTCTTGAAGATAAATATGTTGAAATGTTAGAAATGGCACATTCTGGAGTGGCAGGAGGTCATTTCTCAAGTGAAAGGACTGCTAAACTCATATTATATTCTAGCTTTTGGTGGCCAACCCTATTTCCTGATGCAAGAACATATGTGAAAAGATGTGACATTTGTCAGAGGTTGAGTCAACCAAATAAAAGAGACAATATGCCATTAGTTCCATTGATTTCAGCAAGAGCATTTAGTAAATGGGGGTTGGATTTCATTGAACCCATACATCCTCCAGCAAGACCATCCCATGCTGAATATATAATAGTGGCCACAGATTACCTGACAAAATGGGCAGAGGCCAAGGCTACAAAAAGAAATGATGCTCAGACTACTGCAAGATTTCTCTATGAGTATATCATCACCAGATTTTGACTACCAATTGAATTGGTAAGTGATAGGGGGACTCATTTTTTGAACCAAACCATAGAAAACATAACTGAATATTTCATGATTAGTCATAGAAAGTCATCCCCATATCACCCACAAGCCAATGGGTTAGCAGAGAGTACTAATAAAGTACTTTGTACTGTATTGTCAAAATTGGTAAACACAAACAGGAATGATTGGGATTTACAACTTAATCATGTCCTATGGGCCTATAGAGTGGCATACAAAACTGCATTAGGAACCACACCATTTAATTTGGTATATGGACAAAATGCAGTTCTACCTTTGGAATTCCTCATTCCAACACTAAAGGTGGGTAGTCAATACAATTGGACTGGACATGAATTATCTAAGAGAGTAATGGAATTAGAAAAACTGGGAGCTTCTAGAATCCAAGCAATTATGAGTATATATGCAGACAAGAAAAGGCAAAAAGCTTATCATGATGTTCACATAAAAGAAAAAGATCTATAAGAAGGAGATTTAGTTTTGGCATACACAGTAAAGGAACATCAAAAGAAATTTTAGAAGAAAGGGCATGGACCATATATTATCAATCAGATCAATAATAGTGGAGCTATTCAATTAGCTAAATATAGATGGAGAAATCATGCCAAACTTCATAAGTGGTTGTAGAGTTAAAAGGTATGATCTTCCATTAACTACTTCTGAATGGAGAAGATTACATCAAGCTCAAAACAGGAATAAAGAAGAGGAAAACATTAGGAGGAAGGCTCAACAGGAGGCAAAAGAAAGGATAAGAAAAATAAAAAATATTAGAGAAGTCCTTTTTTGTGACACGTCTCTAAAAGAAAAAGAACATTTGCCTGTTATCACAATGAATTTTCAGGATGAAAAAATTAAAGTCTTGATAGACTCAGGAGCACAGGTAAATTTGATCAGTTCAGCTTTGTTGAATAAGTTTAACATAAAAAGGACTAAAAGCAAAACCTTTATCAAAACCTTGGAAGGACAAATAATACAAAGCATGTCTTCACCTTCTATTGAGGTCAAGTTCAATAAAGAATATATGAGAATAGATTGTGAAGAATGGCTAGATCACTTGATGACTGAAAAATTGATTTTGAGACAACCATGGCTAAAACAAGGTAAAGTAATTTTGGATTTTGAAAAAATGAAGCCCAAGTTGACAATAAATGACAAAAGTTTTTTAATGTTTTTATTGAGTAATGAAGAATAGGAAGATCAACAGGATATTCATGACCTAGACTTAGAAGGGTTTACTTTTTCATTAGAAGATACACAAACATTACCAATACAATCACTGTATGATCAAGCCTCATTTAATCAAAATCAGAAAAAAATTGAAGGAGCAAAAGTTGGTGAAGAGACAGAAGAAAGGTGGCAACTATGGCATAGTCAGAAGTATCAAGACATCAGAACAAAAAGGATGTGGAAACAAAGTGCCCACAAACCCTGCTCATCAAAACAAATTCCCAGAACAAAATGGATATGGAAGCCAAAAAATTTCAAGAACAGCTTATCAAAAGAAGAGGGGTGTATTCCTAGAACAGGGTCAGCAAGGATTAAATATTATTGGGTAAAAAAATCAGATTTGATTCAATGGAAAAGAACATGAGTGTCTGATATGCAGTTAGGATCTTGGATAAGAGAATCAGAGAGTTACAGGGAAGAAATTTTGACATTTTGGACATAATGGCAATTTGTTCTACTTTATCCTTTTTCTGAGAAAAGAAATAGGAGGGGAAGAAAGGAAGTTGAAAATAATTATTAAGAAAAAAGAGAGAGAGAAATATTATCCATTTCATTTTTTTTACGAGAAAAGAGAGAAAAAATTATCCATTTTTCTTTTATTAGTTATACAGCACAAAGCAAGATATAGATAGAAGTATAGCATGTTGCTATTTTTTATTTTTTTATTTTATTTTTAATTTATTTTTAATATTCAATTTTCTTCAACTAATTATAGTTTAAAACTCTTTCCTTTCTTTATAAAAGTTGTCAGAAGAGAAGAGAACACTAGACATCTTGCTACACATGTAATGATCACTTTAATTAAGTTGTTTGAGGAAGACAAGATTTAATTGAGATTTTATTTTCATTCTTTTTTTTCATTTCATACTCAAAACAAATGTCATTTTTTATTTTTTGGTGACTCATGTGGGTGGAGTTTTTTTTCTTTTTGTGTGATGTGATATTTTCTCCAAAATGGCGAATTCAAAGGAACTACCAATCCATGATTTCAAAGCAGACTCAATCACTCTATCTAGAGGAAATTGGTTTCTGGACAGTGAAGCTGCAGTAGAGGAGGTGGATCTGGAATCTGATGAAGAGCAAGAAATTCCAGAAGCAGAGAAGGTAGTTAAGGAGCTCAATGAAACTCTGGGTATTATTGGCCAGCACATATTTACAGTAGGAGTTGGAGGTTACAAGTACACTATGCTGTGTCAAGAGTTTTACAAATTCCAAAGAATTGCAGTCAATTACAAAAGATGGAAAGCAATAGGATTACACAAGTTGTTGGATGAACCCATATTCTTTATAGATTTTGAAAGAGTGGCACAGGTGATGAACAACCTGTTGGAAGTTGGAAAGGGCAATGAGGCATATTTCAGGTGTGCTGTCAAGAACAAAGAAAATCAGGAAGTGAACATCACAATAAAAGCAGAGCATATCAGGGCAGCCCTTCAGTTTTACCCAATGGGAACTAAGTTGGATAACAACTTTGTCAAGAAGAATAAAGAAACATATACAGGATATTCTAAGTTCCCTGATTTTAGGGGAAGGGAAAATGAGGAGTATGCTATCAGAATGTTTTTACAATACTTTTGTTTTCCAAAACTACCTAGATACACTATGCCACACAAATCAGTAACATTGATTATGTTCAATAATAAGGATAGAACTAAGCCCTTTGGAATAATGGATGTATCACCATACATACATGAGCAATTGAAGGAAGCAGCCAAACATTGGGAGCAAAAGAAGTACATGAATGGAGCCCAATTCTTAACTAGAATTATATATCATGTTCTAGGGATGGAGGATCAATTACAACTGGCTCTAGAAGCTCAATACTTCAGAAGTCTGATGACAGGAATCAAAAGTCCTTCCAGGAAGATGTCTGTAAGAGAAGTAGAAGTTCAACCAAGCATGAGGGGAGCATAAAGGAAAAGAAAAGGAATTTCAAAAGAAGTCATTCCAGTAAAGAAAAGAAGATTGGATCCAAGAAAAGTGGAGTTGGAATAGGTGGAAGTAACTAAGGAAGAGCATGAAGCTGCTCAGAAGCAGGTACAGTCTTAAGATGTCTGTAAGAGAAGTAGAAGTTCAACCAAGCATGAGGGGAGCATAAAGGAAAAGAAAAGGAATTTCAAAAGAAGTCATTCCAGTAAAGAAAAGAAGATTGGATCCAAGAAAAGTGGAGTTGGAATAGGTGGAAGTAACTAAGGAAGAGCATGAAGCTGCTCAGAAGCAGGTACAGTCTTCAAATGACCCTCACCCACCTCAGACAAGTAAAGAGCAGTTATATATCTATTTGACCCAAGGAAATAATAAAAGGGCAGTATATGAAGCTCAATATCAAAAGATGTTGGAGGACTACTCTTGCAAAGCAACTGATTGGATTCAAGAGGAAGTAGAACACTATGAACAGCTGCATGATCAGATGATGGCAGGAGAGACAGAGTAAGTTTTTGTCAAAAAAGAAGTAGAACTGTTAGCATATTTCAAAGAGCTACAAGGACCTCTTGAAACCAGAACTATAGTTGTAGTAAAGAAGAAGGTTCAGAAGAAACCTGTACAGAAGAGGAAGTTGACCAAGAAAAGTAAAGGGAAATCAGTAGCAGAACCTATATCAAGGATGGAGACAGAAGAAGTAATAGTAGAAGAAAATAAGCAGGAGGAATCCATTACTGAGAAAGAACCAAGATTGGATAAATCAGGAATAGCAGGCTCTTCACAATTTTCTTCAGACTCTGAAAGCGATATTGAAAACTTTTTGTTAAAAAGTTTGAACTTATCAGTTCCTAGTACACCAAATGTGATAACACAAGCCTCTGAAAAAAATAAAACACCAGAAGACTTGAGTGAGAAGTTACAAGGAAAGAAAGTCCAAGAAGAAGCAGCAAAGCAGGTTAGTCCTGAAGAAGAGAGAAGGATATTGAAAGGCAAAGCAGTGATGATGGAAGAAGAGAGTGACGTAAGGAAGGAATTCAGCTGTGGATAAGTGGATTCAGGATTAAAGACAATATGGACAAAACCTTTACATCAAACCTATTTCAAATTGGATGAAGGGAAAGTAGAAGCAGAAAAAGAAGTTCAGTTATGTAGTTCAGCACATAAACAAAAAGATACAGATCAAATCAAGGAAACAGAAGAAGTAGGGGAAAAGAAGAATGCTCAAGAAGTAGAAGAAAGAATTACAGAAAAAGAGATCAACCAAAGCATAGAAGACATACTATATGATTTGAATCACAATGAAGAGTTCACAACTACAGAAAATCTAGGACAAGAGGAAGATTTGGATCTCATGGATATAGATGAGCAAGAGGAAGGACAAAAGGAGCAGATAATTGATGATCAAACAAAGCTTTGTGTGGAGACTTATTCGACTCTAAATCAGGAAAAGGAAGGACATCTTCTAGAAGAAGAACAACAAGGATTGGAGAAACAGAAGGCGGAAGAAGTGGAGACAATTAAAGACACATCAGGATATGAGAAGAAGGAGCAGATATTGGAACATGAGGAAAATATTGCAGACAAAGAAGAAATGAAAGCAGAGAAGAGCTATGAAGAACAAAAGAATCAGGTCATAGAGTATGAGGAAGAAGATGAAGATGAGAATGACTGCAAAGAAGAAAAGCAGATAGAAGTGAAACAAATGGAATTAGAAGCTGGGTTGGAAAGAATACCTAAAGATATAAGATCTGCCTGCAAGGTTATTATGAGCAATATAGAACAATTCAGACCATCAAGTAGGAACATGATCATATCAGGCATGGTAGCTGAATCTGAGTTTGTAAGAGGCAGCAGAATCATTAATGAGCACAGGAAAGAAAAGGAGCAGTTAGTAGAACAGTTAAAGATTATTCAAGAAAGGAATGAGGATTTGATCAATAGAGTGATTTCCTTGGAAGAATTGGAAGTTCAACAACAGAACAAAATTCAATTTCTTGAAGAGAAATGTGCAAAACAGACAGAGCATAGCAACAAAATGGAGATGGAGCTGAAGAAAACTGAAGGAAGATACAGAACCATGCAGAGTTCATATCAAATTATGGTCAAAGACAATGAGGAAATAAACAAGTTATTAATGGAAGAAGGTCAATTGAAGGAGGACAGCAAGACTGTACAGGTGACACAGGATGAGAAGGAAGATCTGAACAAAGAAATTATGAGATTGCAAACAGAGTTGAAAGAAGCCAAGGAGTTGGAAAAACAAGCCAGTATACATGCTGCTACTTCTATGAGGGGATATAATAAGTTGCATATGGATATAGAAAAAGAGAGAAGTGATTGGCAGTTAAGTAGGAGATGATGATAGAACCCAACATGGTGGTAAACAAGAAAACAAAGCACCAGTGGAAGAGTACTTAGAAGAGTTTGTCCAGAAACTTTTGACAGATAGAGAATCCAGAATGGAATTTATTAGAAAAATGCATAATGAATATGAGGAACAAATTGTTAATTTCGCTCTGAATAAAGGAATAAATCCGGATCAACACCATTGGGCTACAGATGGCTTAGGTATACCCTTTTGCATGATCATGGAAAGCATTAAAAACTATCAGTTGGCAAGGGTGGGATTACCTCCAAACAAGTATTTAGAATATGAAGAGGATATCAATGTGACAAAGGAGTTATTTGAAAAAGCCAATCCCAAATGGAGAAATAGGTGGTTGGATGCTAATAAAGAATGCAGAAAAATATGGAAAGAAGCACCAATACAGTTAAAAATCAATCTAGCATATTGTACAATAGCAAGGAGAAGGGATTGGACAGTCTTTTGGGAAAGAAGGAAGGAAGGACAGATTCCATCTAAATGGTTGAATTTTCCAAAGATAGCAGGCCCAAGGGCAGGAACATGGCCAACAAAGAAGTATATGGTTGACACAACAGAGTCTGTCATATCCACATATAAAGATGTCAATGATCCTGCATGTATTTTATTAATCAGAGTAATGAGACTCATATTGGCATGCATAGAGACCTTTACAGATACAGATGTCAGAATTCTCAATTACATTGGCTTTAATTCACCAACTGATGCTTTATTATTTGATCTCAGTGAAACTTTAGACAGGATATGTTTGATGGCTTATTATAGCAAAATAATATTTTTGGGTAGCAATTATCTTCAGATTTTTGAGGATGCATTTGATTATGGATTTTTTGAAAGAGAATCAGAGATATTTGGAAACTTGTCAGTTGTAACAAAGTCTTGACTCACTGCTTATGAAGCCGCATACACAGAATATTTGAAGAAAGATGTGATAGATAAACCAGAGGTTGTTGTGCAATGGAGAAAAGCATTAATTGAGATGGTAAACAACTTAAACATTACAGAAAGAAAAAGCCATGACCTATTGTCACAGGTCTATCAAAGAAAAAAGAAGTGAAGGAAGCATTCATGATATATCAGCAAGAATGTCTTTTGTCAGGAGCCAAAAGGTTTAGGAGGGGAAGAATGTTAGAAGTAGTATTTTTTATGGAAAGATAATTGTAAAAATGCCAAAGAATTGTAAAAATATTTATGAAAATGATGTAAAAATGAGGAAGAGTCTTCCTTATGTAGATTAGAATCATATGAATTTTTTCTAGAATTTTTGGAAACTCCTAGATAGCATATTTTTAGATTAGAAGAGAAAAGGACGAAAATTCAAGTGTGAAAAGGGACACTTGAAAATGCATAAAAGACAATTTCCTCTATTTTGAGAGGGTTGGTTATTTGTATTTGATGCTATCCAAGCAAAGAGAGAGTTTCCTGTAGAAAATTGTGATTCTTCCTTTTGTGTGAATTTCTTTGATTTGTTGAGTCTATTCTATGTGTATCCATGGAATTTGTAAGCTTCTATTGTGCATTTCTGATGAATGTGTATGAAGAGAGTTGATTCATGATGTGTTGAGTGAGAAATTGCTGAAGAATGATGTTGAAGATGGAAATCATCAAATTTCACAGAATCACGATTGTCTCGTCTAAGGGTTACAGGTATCATTTTTGAGATTTGACTTCATGATTGTGTTCTGTTGAGAAAATAACACACTTTAGACACCAAGATCATTGGAAATGGTGTAGTATTGCTCAAGATAATCAGAACCCTAGAAATTCCTCTTCATATTCATTATTTCTCAGAAATCCAGCCAATTTCCTCTTATTTCTTGGATTCTATCATCTAGAAGGGGTTGTGGTCTCTTGTATACTTCCAGGATTGACAAATATAAGGTGCACGGTTGATTCTTTATGCTAAATGATTGGAGAGGACAACTCCAAAGGTTAACAACACATAGTAGGAAAGTGAATTGATTCCCTTCAACAACCATTCCCACCTTCATTTGAATTCAAAATCCACTTGTAGAAGTCGTGGAACACTCCAAGAGTCTATATAAAGACATCAAATCACTTGTACAATACATGGAAGCAATATACATACACTTGTGACCATCATTGTCTTGCTCCTTCAATTTTTTGCATCATCTTCTTTGCCAATAATAATCTTGAAGATGCTACTGATCTCTTTTTAGAGCTCCAAATTTGATGAAAGATGGCTCATTGGAAAGGTATTAGTGTCTAATTTATGACTGTCAATGTGCATAGCATTTAAATTAGTAGATTAGGAGAAATCTTAGCTTTTCTCTTTCGGGGTCAATGTCTATGTATTCCTGGAAAATTGAAGGTACCACCGTTGAGTGTGTGACTCATTCCTATAGCATATTTTGCTTATACCTTATATTTTTCTACATTATATACACTCAACCCTATGTGTAACACTCCCATAAAAGGATTTTTTCTAATTGTAATCACGCTGGTTGCTATGGGCATTTGAAGTTCATTGTCTCTTCCATAGATAGTAAGTTTTTTGAGCTAGTCGATGTGCAAACCTATTTGTTTTGTATCGACTCTTCTCCTTGATGCTCCAAAGTACATAGTGCAATTACTTGCACTTATCGCATGAATATAAGGTCTATTTGAGTCTCCATAAGCTTAAGGGCTGGTCTTCTGCCCATTGACTAGACCAAACTTTGTCGCTTCGAAACGCACTTTTCTACCTCCTACAAGCTTCTCCAAGTTCTTTAAGTGGTATCGAAGCTAGATCAAGATGGGTGATGGCTTTCCCTCAATGATTGAGAAGTTTGATCGACACAACTATGTGGCTTGGAAAATCAGAATGGAGGCCTATTTGCAAGGTAGAAATCTTTATGGAATTGTAGTAGGTGATGAAGCTATGCTTATTCCAAGCTCCAAAGGAGGACCTACACAAGAGAGGACAGATAAGCTCACACTTTGGTGCGCAAGGTATGCTCAAGAAAGGTCGTACATACTAAAATCTATCTCTAACTTTCCATTACAACATATTAGAGGATACAAGACATCTCAAGAGACTTGGGATGCCCTTGAGACTTTCTTTTCTACTAGTAACAAAGCAAGAAAGAATCATCTTTGGAACGAGTTCAACAAAATAAAGAAGACACCTAAATAAACCATCACAGAGTTTGTTACCAAGGTCAAGGACGTTGCAGATCAGTTAGCATCCATTGGATAGGTGATTGAAGAAGAGGCTATCATGAGGCAAATTCTCAATGGCATTCGAAGTGATAAGCAATGGCAATCCTTCACAAAGGCTTATGATCTCATCATAGATGTGCACACTCCAGACTTCAACATCTTTCTTGGACAACTCTTCAATCAAGAAGCCAACAATAGCATAAAGGAAGGTAACTCCTATCATGGTAATTCAACTAGTGCTCTATATGTACATAAGAATGATAAGAAGTTGAAAGGCAAGAAGAAGGAAGAAGATGAAGAAGAGACTTCCCAAGCCAACTTCGCAAGCAAGAGCAAGTGGAAAGTGAAGACGAAAGGACCAAAGAAAGACAACGCCAAGGGTTAGAATGTTCAACCTTGTGCCATTTGTGATAAGACCAACCACACCACTTAGAATTGTTGGTTCAATGGGAAGACCCAGAAAGGAAGTGGAAGAGATGGATATGGCAACAATAGAGACAGAGGTGGATAGAATTTGAATAATAACAATAGAAGCTATAATAGAAGGGACTACAACAATTATTCAGAAGATCAACCACATGAAGACTCATTGCTTCTCATGAATCTAAGCCACAAAGAATGGAAAGAAGATGATCATTTTTTCTACATAGATTCAGGATGTTTGAATCATGTTGTAGGCAACATTGCTCTTCTATCTGACTTGGAAAGTCCAAAGCATAGACATTAAGTACAAATAGGGGATGATACAAAGCACAATGTAGAGAAGATTGGTAATGTCAAAACTTCCAATGGTAGGACAAACATTATGAGTAAGGTTCTCTATGTACCCACTATCACTAAAAGCCGAATAAGTGTAGGCCAAATAGTTCAAAAAGGCTTGCAAGTTAGGTTCACCCAACATGGAGCTTTTGTGGAAGATCCATGTCAAGGCTTCAAGAAGATAGCCAGAGGTGAGAAGCATGGTAGGCTCTTTACTTTTGAAGTAGGAGAAACCAGCAACATAGCTCTATTCACTTTTGGGTCTCAAACCCTAAGTGAGCTTGAAGTGTGGCATAAGAGACTTGCTCATGTGAATGAAAGAACCTTGAAGGATATATGCAAGGATCAAAGTGTTATAGGACTGCCGAACATATCAAAGCAAGAGACACATGCTAGAGGAGTTCAAAATCAGTAACCTAGGTGATCTCACATATTTCCTAGGTATGCAGGTGATATACACAGATGAAGGAATGTATTTTCCTAGTTCAAAATAGCATTCAAAGGATCAAGAGACACATGTGAGAGGAGTTCAAAATCAGTGACCTAGGTGATCTCACATATTTCCTAGGTATGCAGGTGATATACACAGATGAAGGAATGTATTTGTCTCAAAGAAGATACATTCAGAATCAGCTTCTCAAGTTCAAAATGGAGAACACTAAACCTGTAGGTACACCTTTGGAGATGAATCATAAACTTAGTGTTTATGAATGTGAGAAAATTGAAGACATTAAAGAGTATCAAAGCTTGGTAGGTAGCTTCATATATGCTACTCATACAAGGGCCGACATCTCATATAGTGTGGGAGTGCTTAGTCAATTCATGTACTCACCGAGAAGACCACACATGGATGCAGCTAAGAGAATACTTAAGTATCTCAAAGGTAAAATCAACAAAGGTATATTCTATCCTTACTCTTCAGATTTGGATATCAAAATCTATTGAGATGCAGATTGGACATGAGCTAAAGATGATAGAAGAAGTACTTTTGGTTACTTAGCATTTGCACGTTTGAAGCTAGTGTGATGGAGTTCCAAGAAGCAACCTACAATTGTTTTATCCTCAATTGAGTTAGAGTACAAAGGTTTGACCATAGCAAGTCAAGAAGCAATACGATTAAAAGCATTGTATATAGATTTGGGACTTGTAAGTTCCAAACCTCACATATTTGGAGATAATGTAAGCTCCACGCATCTAGTGGCAAACCCTATTTTCCATGCAAGAACCAAACACATAGAGGTTCATTACCACTTCATCAGAGAGAAGCTCATGGCAAAGCAAATTGACATTTCATTTGTTCCTACTAAAAATCAAGTAGCAAATATGATGATAAAGGCACTTGATGGAATAAAGATTTATAGATTCAAAGCTATGGTAGGTATTCAACCTATCAGAGAATGAAAACTCAAGCATAATTTAGCTTGAGGGGGAGTTTTTGGAACATCAAGCTTAAACTATGCTTGAGGTGGATTTGATCTACATCAAAAACTATCGCTTGGATTACAACAAAAGGATATCCATTGGAGAGTTCTTTTACCTATGCTCATGTATTGTATTTTTTTGAGAGATTTTTGATGGTTCCTTTATCATTGTAAAAGCATTGACCTTTACACATGTAAATGTAGAAAACAAGAGCCTAAATCCCACGAATTTATGGTCTTTGATTTGTAATCAATCATGCAATCAATCACCTAAAAGTAGATCAAACTAGATCGTCACTTTTCCTAGATTGTAGGAAAGTGAATTGATTCCCTCCAACAACCATTCCCACCTTCATTTGTAGAAGTCGTGGAACACTCCTAGAGTCTATATAAAGACTTCAAATCACTTGTACAATACATGGAAGCAATGTACGTACACCTGTGACCATCATTGTCTTACCCCAATTTTTTGCATCGTCTTCTTCACCAACAGTAATCTTGCAGAGGTTGCTACTCTCTGCCAGAAATCTAAATTTGATGAACGATGGCTCATTGGAAAGGTATTAGTGTCTAGTTTATGCATATAGACGTTCATAGCATTTGAGGCATTATATTGGGAGAAATTGTAGTTTTTCTATCTGAGGGTCAATCTCTATGTATTCTTGAAAAATAGGAGGTACCACTGTTGAGTGTGTGATTCATTCCTATAGGATATTTTGCTTATTCCTTATACTTTTGTGCATTAAATACACGTAATCCTATGTGTATCACTCCCATAAAATTATGCTTTCTAATTTTAATCACGCTGGTTGCTATGGGCATTTGAAGTTCATTGTCTCTTCCATAGATAGTAAGTTTTTTGAGATAGACGATGCATGAACCTATCTGTTTTGTATCAACTCTTTCTCCTTGATGCTCCAAAGTACATCATGCATTTTTTTGCACTTATCACATGAACATAAGGTGTATTTAAGTCTCCATAATCTCAAGGGCTAGTCTTGTGCCGGTTGGCTCGACCAAACTTTTTCGCTGTGAAATGCACTTTTCTACCTCCTACAAGCTTCTCCAATTTCTTTCATTGGGCACCCATATTTGAGTGGTGTTGGGCTTGAACATCAAAGACTTCTTAGGTACGGAGACTTATGGAATTTGCATTGGAGGAGAATGTCTTGACAATGATGAGTGTCGAGGTTCACTCATCATTGTCCTTGGTCCGTGCGATGAACTATTGAAAGTCGTAAAGGTTGACTTGCCTTTGGCTACCCACATTTGCTTTTTGTTGGTCATGTCTGGACACTTGCACTCATCCATGGAGTAGTCTAGATTGGCCTTTTGTTGAGGTGTCTAGATCGTGGTTGAATTTTCCATGGTGGTTTTTCAGAGGTCGAGTGGACACTCTACTTTGGCACAGAAGGGAGGTCCAGCATTTGCATGTCGTGCCCATTAGTAAATGAGGCATTATGTACAATAGATCTACACAAGCATGCAAGAAGTGTGAAGGGTATGCTCCAGGGGTTGATGGTCCGCATTTGTCCATTGATAGTGCCCATCTCGCTGAAGAAGGGGAGGAAGATTTCCTGAGTGCTCCTCTATCCAAAGATAGCCCCCATCTGCACAGAGAGGGTTTTCATTGATGGGAGTATTTGTCCAAAAATCTTTTCGTCTACCTTCTCTTCCATTATGTGGGGGCAAGGGTTGCCTTTCTCTAAGTGTGGGTGGTTGGGGATCTCGAGCGGTATCAACCTCTGTTATCTTGCTATCCCAAACTAAAGCAAGCATTATCTAATATTTAACTCCACTAAGTGATCATATATCCAATCTTGGCCGAGAGTCATTGGTTCTATTGAAGTATGTTGATGGTGATGCACCACAGTGGGCTCTCCTTCTTGAGAGCTCCATGAGGATATCCTCAGAGTAGAAAAATGAGTTCCTAGGGCTGCACACAGTACTCCACATAGAGGCTACAGAATACACAGAAAAACATAGTACACAGGGAGCATGAACACAGACTTTTTAGGTGTTACAAATGCAATCCAACTTATGGTCTATGACTGACCAGGTCACTATATGTTTTATTAAAGAACATATACAAAGAAGTTTCTAGTGGCCATTTGGCCTTTCACATGGACACTAATAGTAAAAATCTCCCACTAAAGGCCAATGTGGCCAAAGTAAGTATGGGAGAAAAATAATGAACGATAAAGAATACCTGAGTGTAATTATACAAACTATACCTCCCACTTGATGGGCATGTTATACAGTGTACAAGTGACTCTATAAGATCATGAATCACGTAACCCCCATCCAGTGACAACAGTGTTGAAAGCTATCTTGTGGTAGAGCTTTTGTCAAAGCATCTGCAGAATTATCTCAAGTGTGAACCTTCTTAAGAATAATGTGCTTAGTGGCTAAGCAATCTGTAATGAAGTGATACCTCACCTCAATGTGCTTGGCCTTTGCATGATAGACGAGATTCTTAGCCAAAGCAATGGCACTCTGACTATCATTGAGAAAACCAGGTACATGCTGAGGTAAAACAGTTGCTGACCCATCCGCTATTATTTGAGCACTTCTCAAAAGTTCTCTCGGTGAAAACCCATATCACAAGCAAGACAAGAAAGCTAGAATTCTTCCTTACATGCCTCACTTGCTGCAACATACTCTGCTTCTGTGGTGCAAACAGTTGTACATTCTTGAAGATGAGATATCCAAGAGATAGCACCTCCATCAAAATGAAAAATGTATCGTGATGTAGATTTACGATTTTCTACACAACCAGCATAGTCAAAATATGTGTAACCAATAATGGATGCTTTCCCTCTACCTAAGCATAATCATGTTTCCCTAGTGCCACTCATATATCTCAAAATCATCTAGACCGCTTCCCAATGTTTCTTGCTAGGATTAGACATATATCTTCTCACAACTCTTATTGCAAATGAAATGTCTAGTCTCATAGCTACCATAGCATACATGAGACTACCAACAGCAGATTGATATTTTGGTCATGAATTCCTTTTCCTCATCTAATTTGGGTAAATCATCCTTGCTCAATTTCACATATGCGGGTAAAGGTGTACTCAATGCCTTTCCACCCTGCATATTGAATCAGTGAAGTACTTTCGATATGTACTCACTTTGAGACAAGTATATGCATCTTTTACTCCTATCACAAGTAATGTGCATGCCAAGAATATGTTTGGCATCCCCCAAATCCTTCATATCAAATGTCTGACTCAACTTCTTTTTGAGAATTGACAAGTTATAAGAGGACTTCCCAACAATCAACATATCATTGACATAAAGTATCAAGCATATCAAGCTGCCATCTGAGCATCTCTTTGTGTGGAGACAATGATTCTGATTGCTTTGAGAATAGCCTTGAGACTTCATAAAAGCATCAAAATTTTGGTACCATTGTCTAGGGAACTATTTAAGTCCATATGAGCTCTTCGTGAGCTTACAAACTAGACTTTCCTAGCGAAGAACTACATAACCCTTTGGTTGTTCCATATAGATCTCATCTATAAGATCTCCATGCAATAAAGCAATTTTCACATCCATCAAAGACTAGGTCTAAGTCCTCCATTGCAATGAATCCAAGCAACATGCGCATGGTAGTCATGTTGATCACTGGAGAGAAGATTTCCTCGAAATCAACACCATGTTGTAGCTTAAAACCCTTTGCAACAAGTCATGCTTTATACTTTGGAGAGCACTATCCAATGTGAATTTCAACTTATATACCCATTTACATGGTAAAGATTTCTTGCCCTTTGGCAAGGGTACTAAATCCCAAGTACCATTCTTGTGAATGGAATCCAACTCACTCTTCATGGCATGCTCCCGCTTGACATGATCTTCTATCTACATAGCCTCTTTATAGCAAGAAGGCTCACCGGCATCTGTTAGCATAACAAAATCTAAACCTGGAACATATCTATCAGGTGGATGTGAGACATGTGCAGAGCATCTCAATGGTTGTTGGATAGGAACATGTGTAGACTGATCTGATCGGACATTCTCTTGAATGTCCCTATGTGCAACATTTTTATGCATGCTAATTGGAGGACTAGTATCCTCAAAGACCACTCTTCTCACTTCAATCTTCTTAATGGGTCGTTTATGCATCTTAGACTCATTGAAAATGACATCACTACTTTTGATCACTATTCATGTTTCAGGATCCCATAAGCAATATCCAAATTGTCCTTCTCGATCATATCCAAGAAAAATGCATTTCTTTGACTTATGGTCCAACTTTTGTCTAAGATTCTTGGGTATATGAACATATGCTTCACACCTAAAAACTCGAAGATGATCATAATATGGTGGTCTCCCTGTCCATAACTCTTGTGCCACTTTCAAACCTTTGGCAGTACTGGGTGAAAGGTTAATCACATGAACTATAGTCAATACTACTTCTCCCCAAAAGCCTTGTGAGAGGTTTGTATGATGCAACATAGAAACTACTCTGTCTTGAATAGTTCTATTCATCCTTTCAGCTACACTATTCTGTACTAGGGTATAAGGAGCTGTAAACTCTCTACAAATCCCTCTAGATTGATAGAAAAGTTTGAATTCAGGTGAAGTATACTCATCCCCATTATTTGAATGTAAAGCCTTAAGCTTAGTTCCTTTTCTAGTATGGACTGAAGCAAGACATTTTGTGAAAGTAGGGAATACCTCATCCTTTGATTTGATAGGATATACCCAAACGTTTCTAGTAGCATCATCTATGAAAGTGACAAAGTAAAGAGAATCACCTAAGGACCTAGTGTGCATAGGACCACACACATCTATGTTAACGAGCTCTAAAGGCTGAATTGAAGAGTCAGCCTGCATTCTATGCACATTTTTGGTTTGCTTTCCATATTGAAAATGCCCACAAAATGAAAAATCAGAGAAAGATAACACAAGTAAGTAGCAAGAAAAAGAAAGATTTTCCATTCCACTATGAGATATATGGCCCAAACGACCATGCCAAATACAAGCACTAGGTTGTTCAATAATAGCTAACAAGTGTTCTTTCTGTGATACAAATAAAGGATAAAGTGAGAAAACTTTGCTTGCTTTTGCAATAACTATATTTCCCTTTGATATACGAAAGGACTGAGCATAGAAGACCACCTTGTAACCAAGTTCATCAAGTTGACCAACAGACATCAAAGTGCGTGATAACTAAGGTACATGGTTTATGTTATGCATAGTCAATTTTGAACCATCAATGAGCTACACAACCACATCTCCAATCCCCACAATGTCACACTCGTAATAGGCACCAAGTCTCACGGTACTAAGAGACTTTGTTGCATAATTAGAGAACCATTCTCTATGTGGTGTCACATGGGAAGAAGCACCAGAATCTAGCAGCCATGTGTGGGAAAGAGAATCAACCATAAGAGCCTCAGTTGGCACAGTACTATCAAGTGTCAACACATCAGCATCAAAAGAAATAGCATTACTTTCTTCAATCTTCAGAGTCGAAGTAGATGGTGCAGGTGATTGTTTAACATGCCCATCAACATTCTATCCTTTGTCTTTAGCATTCTTTAATGCATAAGAGTCTTTCTTCATGTGTCCTTTCTTATGACAATAATGGCATTCGATATCCCTCTTCCTTAATTTACTTCTACTCTTATTCCATTGACCATTCTTTTCCTTGTTCTTGCTCTTGCCATGTTGTTGATTCTTTCCTTGGTAAGAATCACGAACATTATATGGATCTCCACTCTGAGTGCCAACCATAGATTTTCTACAAATCTCCTCACTCAAGAGTGCTCCACATATGTCGTCATAGATGAGTTTACCACCAGGTGCACTATTGCTAATAGTTGTGCAAGACATATCCCATGATGATGGAAAGGTGCATAAAATAATATTGTTTTCATTTCATTATCCATATCCATTTTCTAAGCTTGTAACTGGGAGAATATAGCATCAAACACATTTAGATGAGTAGCAACACTATCTGTGTCCTTCATGCAAAGGTCATATAATTTTCTCATCAGATACACTTTATTTGATGCCATCTCTTTCTCATATGTATTGCATAACGTCTTCCAAAGTTCCTTTACACTTTCATAGTCTAATACTATAAACTAAACATATCTTCCAAGTGCAAGGGAATGGTAGACCTACCCATTTCATCTAACTCATACCAATCATCTTCATCCATGTCATCAGGCTTCTTTGAAATCCCATTTAGTGGCTTCCATTGCCTCCTTTAAATCAGCACATCTTTAATGTGATTCTTCCATAGAGCAAAGTTTGTGCCATCAAATTCTTGGATCTCAAAATGGTCTTTGCCTTGCAAGTTATAGCTCCTCTTTGGAACACTGGCACTAGACCGTGATCCACAAGATGTGTCTCAGATCTCTGATGCCATGATGGTACATAACTGAATAGAATGATAATGGAGCTAGAAAAGTCCAAACACCAATGAATAAGTGTATCAAGGATTAAATTGACCACTATATAGTTGACGAAACCAAACAATTTGGAAACATTTTGCTAGAGTATCCTCTACAAAATGAGCATATGATGAGTGCCAAAATATCATAAAACTGCAAGTAATGACATGTTTACTTGCATAGTGAATCACTGACTCCACTACATATAATTAGTTACCCAATAGATGCCAAGTAGGCATATCGAGCACCTATGAAAAACTATCATACATCTCCTATGGCGAGGCTGGGTAAGTCTTCCACGTGCATCATCGAAGAGACCCCGACATCTAGGTGTTGCCTAGTTACGAAAACCTCACCATGACCCTCTTTATCAAATGTAAAACATATAATGAATGGTCTCCTATCCACTATGCTAGGCTGAGAAGTTGACTTTGTTTGATACATTTCCATAGGATATCTGGGGGCTTCTCTATTGGTACAAGGGGTGTCATGGGGCCCTTCTAATTGATTATCACATTCCTTCTAGGTTCCTTTTCTTCTTAATTTCATATGTTTGATGCATTCTAGGGTTTCTACCTGAGCTTCCTATTTGATTCTTTTTTCTTCATCCTTGTGCTTCTTTGCCAAAGTGAGTGGTCTAAGCCCTCAATTAGAGGCTCTTGGTAAAGCTTGGCTATATAGCCACTATAATAATTACACATTATCTCACCTTCCATGGTGGCTAACTATACCATTCCATTCGTTCAAAGCCAAGCCTTTGAACTATACATGTGCATCGAAATAGGATTTTTGTCTCTTCTTGGCTGCATATATTCTAGTTGTTGCTCTTAACCTAGTCTCCCCTAATTGTGTTAAGTTCATGATCCTTGATGATAAATCATGGCCAATCCATTGATGCTCTTGTGCAACCGTAAGGGTGGGTATAAAAAATCCAATGGGAGCACTAAATTTGACCAAAAACCATCTGAAAGGGAATTGCATTGAGCATTATCTTGTATGTCACTTGATATTCCCAAATAGCATGGTGTAATTGTTTGTCCCAATCTAAACATTTTTTGTTTAGGTGTTTAGTCAATACATTGCAAAGGCTCTTGTTAGTACTTTCTACTTGTCCATTGGCCTGGGAGTGATATGGTGCGGGCTTCTTGTGAATCATCATAAAATCCTGTAACAAATATTCAATGACTTTGTTTAGAAAGTGAGTCCCTCTGTTGCTCAATAGTTCCCTAGGCAATCCATACCTAGTAAAGACATTCTCAAATAAGAATTTTGTTGTCAAATGTGCATCATTCTTTTTGGTAGCATTACTTCATGCCCATTTGGGGAGATAATCTACCACTAAAATGATGTATTTAGCATGAACGCCTTTAGCAGGGGGTTAATGGGTCAAACAAATTTTTTGCCACACTTAGAGAATGCATATCCTCCCATCATGGGATTTAGTGGCATCTTATTTGTGCATGTTGGAAATTGAGCTCTTTGACAAGCATCACATCTATCTACATATGTGTGCATCCATATGAAGAGTAGGCTACCATAATCCCAAAACTAGTATGGCCTTAATTATCCAATCGGGCCACAAATATCCACCTCTGACACCTTGGTGTGGAGCTTCTAGTATTCTCAAGTAGTCACTCTTTTGAAAATACTGTCTTAGATATCCATCTCTTTCCCTTTTGTAGAGATTATCATCAATGGGTTTGTAGTCTTGAGCTTCCTACTCTAGACTTCTTTGTCTTGCTAAAATAATTTTTCAACATAATGTTTTTGTCCTCAAGTAAGTTATCATTGGTTTGCTCCATTCTAGTATTAGAGCCACATGATATAAGGTAGTGTGCTCGATAGGTGGTCTAACACAACAAGTTGGGCATTCCTTGCATATCCTATGGACATCTGTTTCTATCACAGACCAATAAACTCTTAATCTATGTAGAGTCTGTAGGGTGCAATATCTCAAGTGGTGTTTCTCTAATGCACCTACATGTGCTAATTGCGACCATTTATCATACTCTATTTCTTGTACACAACAAACAAGAATTCTCTAATTGTTCTCCTTGTAAGTACTTCTTGCCAGTATTGGAAATTTTTGTGACTTAGTTACATTCCTTTCCTTGGTCCTGACTCTAGGATTCTTGGGTCCAAAGGTAAGAATGGGGACAATTGTCTTGGCCCATTCAGGCATTACTTCAAGATTAAACAAATATGCCTCTGGCAATTCATTAGCTATTACTTGAGGGGCTTCTCTAGTGGTATTCATGAGAGATGGTTGGCTCTAAGATGGGTCTTCTCTTTTCTGACTAGGAGTTCAAAATCATACTCAAGTAATAGGAGAAACCATTGTACCAATCTTCCTATGTTACAAGCCTTTTTGACTAGGTATAACAATGCTTGATGGTCTTTGGAGAATTTGAATTTGTTTGCCACTAAGTAATGTTTGAATTTCTTTATTGTGTAAACCATTCCTAATATTTCCATCTCATTGTTGGTGTAGTTTCTCTCAACTGCATTCAACTACCTACTTGCATATGCTATATGACGGTCTATATTGCTCTCACCTATGGGTTGTGCTAGCACACACCCAATAGCATCATTGGATGCATCCACATGTACATGGAATGGCTTACTCCAATCTGGTGTCCTTTGAATTGGTGTTGAACACAAGTGCTATTTGATTTCATTAAATGATCTTTCACATTCATTTGTCCACTCAAACATAGTCACAAGGGCATGCAAAGACTTCACAATGATTGCATACATGTGTATAAAACATTGATAGTAACCACAATGCCCCATGAAAGCCCATATTTCCTTGGCATTTTTTGGCCTAGGGACTTCTGCAATCACTCTAACTTTCTCTTCATCAGTAGAGATTCCGTTCTTTGACACTATGTGTCTTAGAATCTTGCCATTCCTAACCATGAAAACACACGTTTTTGGGTTCAGACAAACCTGATATTCTCTACATTTGTCAAAGATTTGTTTCAATTCAGGAGTGTGTGTTTGCCTAATGTTGGAATGAGCACATAAATCATCAACATAGATTTCCAAGTTCTTATGCAAGAACGCCTTAAAGACATTACACATTAGCCATTGAAATGTACTAGGCACATTTGTAAGCCCAAATGGCATTAACGAAAATGCAAATATGCCTCATTTTGTGGAAAAAGTCATTTTATGCTGGTCTTCAAGGGCAATGCCTACCTATTTGTAGCCCAAAAATCCATCAAGGAATCTATATACTTCCTTGATTGCTACACGCTCTAATAGGTGTTCAATGATAGGGAGCTAAAAACTATCTCTGAGAGTGGTTGAATTGACTTTTTTCAAGTTAATCCACACACATAGCTTTCGATTATTTTTGGAAACTGCCACAATGGGTGATACCAATTGAGTGTGCTCAATTTCATAGATAAATCTAACTTCTATCAAGCCATCTATCTCCTCTTTATTCTTGCTTGCATAATTATCATTATAGGTGCATGGTTTCTATTTGGAAGGATTGGCTTCTTGAGTCATGGGAATTCTATGGGAGCATATGTCAAGGTCTAATCCTTTCCAATCCTTGTAGCTCCAAGCAAACACATCTCTATATTCCCTAAACAAGGCAACCAACTCTTCTCCTTCCTCTTCTGTCAAGTCATGACCGATATATGGGCATTTTTCTTCTCCTTCCTCAATTGTGACTACAATCTTCTTAGTTTTTTCTTCATTGTTGTATGCTTCTCCTATGCTAGTTTCTCTCTTGGGCATTCTTACCATTATTCTTCAATCTTTGATTTCACATTTCTTAATTTTTTTTTGGTACTTACAATAGGGGTTCCTCTTCTCCTTGGGTAGGGGATTTCTCTTGTCTTTCTTCCTTTCGAGCTTGGTCTTGCTTGTAAGTTCCTTTTCTTGCCTTAGCTCGGCTTGATAAGAAAGGGTGGCTTCCACTACATAGAGATATTCCTCTTTTCAAGAACATAATGGAGGTAGATTCTATCATGAAGATAGAGATATCATAGCCATCCTCATCACAGTGTGGAGTCCATTGTTCTTCGTTCATCACTATGTCCATGGTGGCTAAGATTTTTGCCCATTTGTAAGGCTCGAATTTCTCATCTAGGAATACTATATGTGCATAGGTAGGATCTTGGTGGGTACGCTGGTGTTGTTCTGAGCCTAAGGTTCTGGCTTTTGATCGCTCCTCCTCATCGGGGAAAAAAAAGAACCCTTCATGGGCCTTTTAGATTAAGGGGTGATTAAGGATGGACCAATGAGAGGAGGGTGGTGGCCATAGTCTAGTACTAGACTAGGCTTCCCTTGGTTTCTCCTAGTCAAAGCCTCCAAAACTACTACCAACTCATGCTTTTTGTGAGAAGAGTGGTTTATAATTTCAATAATCTGATTTACAACCATTGGATGGTCCAAAGGATCCAAGGGATGGTATTCTTTTGCAAAAGGCAAGGGTTGATGAAACATAGACCATTGGATCATTAAAGGATCATGTGGTTCTTCTTTGCAAGACAACAAAACTACACCTTTTTTTGGTAGCCGTGGATCAACCCATCATCCAGTGGACAAGGATGACTATGCAAAAGACTATAATGATGGATACCTCATCGATCAACATGAAATGAGGAGAACTATTTGATTTTGGTTTCATCCAAAAAATGGAGTGACTCAGATGCAGCATTCATTTAAGATATTTTTTCTCTTATAATTTATTAGAGAAAACCACCGATGGTTTTTCGTGTCCCCTTCACCCCTTACAATCTTAATCTTAATGCCTAAAAATTAGGGATCCTTACAAGGCCCATGCAAGGCTCGCTTTTTCCCCTTATGTCTCATATTACTACTTTACACATCCATAAATGAGTGTCCTCATGCAACCATGAAGGTGATGATGCCAAGTATTGTACTAACATAGTTTATTCAGGTGCTGTATGGATGGTATTCCACTATAGTGGGGGTATGTCACGATGGGAATAGTCTTTGAGATTGACTTCGGTAGCCACTCCCAGATGTTGCAAGCAAAAAGAGTTGGTTCTTGAGTCTTGTACAATTTGCAATTGCAGCATGAATGGATGTCCCAAAATCATCTCGTAAACATGATTGTTTCCAACCTCACAAATGGAAAAGGTGTGCTCAAACTCCACACCACAGGTGGTGAGGGTGATTCCTTCCAACAAGCCTAAGGGTTTCTCGATATGACCATCTGCTATTTGCAGCATCATTTTCTTGGGTCTTAGGGCTGGCTTACCCCATCATTTCCATACGAAAGTTGTGGTGATGGCCACACCAACACTTGTGTCTAGGATTGCTTTGATGGTGTAGCCTTGTTAAGAGATAGGCAAAAAAAGTATTTCCCTCTTCTCCTTTGCTCATATCTCTATTCCTATCAATGGGTATTTTTGGCACTTTTCTATGTGACTCTTTCTAAGAGTGGGTAGTAGTTGTCTCTGGTAACTGCTTTGTTACATGCTTCCACAACTCAGGTTTAACCTTCAAGATCTCTTCTAAAGTGGGATAACACTGCACTTTTGTGTTCTTTATTACATCTATGGTCCTAGGAAGAATTGATTCTTCATTTCTTACTAGTATGTTGGGTAACCTCATATTGATCAACTTTGCTTCCAAAGGACCAGTGAGTTGAGGTAATTCATGCAAAGAACTAGATTCAAAATTTGATTGTTCACTAGGTTGTTCCTCCTCTTGTTCACCATATATAGAGGATATGTCTTGTGGGAATTGTTCCTGGAGATCATCTATCTCCTGAATCAATCAGTGAGTTTCTTGCTCCAACTTCCATTTCCCTTCTTGAATTTCTCTCAAAATCCTTTTGAGTACTTATGTATCAAAGAAAGGCTCTCCCTCTCCATACTACTAGACGCTTGTCACGAGAGGGGTGGAGTATCGTCTTGTGTCTTCGGGATAGAATAGTTCCTCTTAGAATCAACCTTCTATGTTAGGAATTAGGTGTTCTAGTCTCTCTAGTAGTCCTTGAATGTGTAGGTCTAGTTTCTTTAGGTTGCTCCAATTGACATATTCAAATGCTTCAAACATGGTTTGAACTAGTTTGACCATTTTCATGCAAAGCTTGGTGCTTTCTATCTCTAGGTATACTCTTGAATAGATCTTGCTTAATTCTCCCACTTGGGGTCCTCCTCTCAGTCTTACTTGATACGCTCTGAATCATATCCACGCCCTCAGGTATAGGTTCAACTAGAACATATCCTAGTCTCGGTGTCGGAGTTACCTTATTTGACTCTTGAGATGCTTATTCTAAGGTATTGGCTCTATTTTCCTTTAAGCTTCCTTCTAATTCATTTACATTCTTATTTTATTTTCTCTTAAGCCTTTATCACAAACCCTTCCAAGATTTGTCTTTCCTTCCATTCGGTTCTCCAACTTCACTACTCCAAGCTTTCTTGTCAGGGTTTATTTTTTACTTTGTTGTAGTGCTTGGGCTCTAGTTACTCCTTGGATGGGCACGTATGTTGGTGCAGATCCATTTGAAGTATGCACAATTCCTATCACATTAATGGGGGTTACTTTAGAGACATTGGCCAGGTTTTTAAGAAATCCATGTATGACATGTTCTTTATCGGAGTCAGATCAAAATCCTTGAATTTTGTAATATTATTTTCTTTCCTCTCATGGAGTATGTAGGAACTGCCATATGATATGGTCTCCTTGGCATCTAAAACATGGTCCTTTAGGGCCTGTGGTTTTGTCTGTCTCAACTAGGGCCACAGGTTGGGATTGGCATACATGATGTTAGCATAGTTCGACTCCCAACTAGGTTCTATCGATGGATTCTCATAGTAGTATGCTTCCAAATTTTTGGGAGACTTGGTGTAGTATGTAGGGGGGCTATCTTATGGGTGGAGTTAAAGATGTTGGCAATAGTTATGCTTTTAGTGATAAATGGAGATGCAGGTACTAATGTCCTGTTGAGATTATCTTCTATCGTCACATACTTTAGAGATATTACATTTGTTGGGGGTGGTTGATGTTGGCCTTGCACAGGTTGGGGTCTAGGTTGTGCTTGGTAGGGTACCTGGTAGTTCTATTGTGTTCGATTATAATAAGGCTGAGTGTTATATTGGCTAGGATATATATTGGGTTGTTGATATGCATGTGGGTAATTATGTCTAACCACTTTCTTGTTGTATGGAAAATCTTGTGTAGTGCTATTAGTTTACCACCTTTCTATTCCGCACTACTCACTACTAGGGTTTACTTGGGGTTGTGTCATGTTCAGGCAAACGTTCGCCATATGGTACCCTCTGCATGTGTTGCAATGCTTGACTAAGGTTATCCTTGGTGCTTGTTTGCTTGAGAGACCTAGCTTCTAAGCTAGCTTCTCTGCCAAGTCCTCTATGGAAATAGAGTGCTTGGAAGAAATATTTGAGGAGCAATCAGAATCCTTATAGACCTTTGAGTGCTCCAACTCATCTCTGAATTTGTCCTTTATATCTATATAGATTCTCACACACTACTCTAGTGTTCGGGGCTCCTTGAGATAAACATATGATCGTAACTTAGAGCTTAATAAGCCATCCAAGAATACATACACTTGTTTGGCTTGAGTGGGAAACTCTGGGATGGGGCATCTTTTGATATATTGTCTGAAACTATGTCCAACAAGCCTGACTATTTCTTGTGGAGTATATTTGAAGTTGTGAATTAGAGATGATGTGTTGTGCCTAATCACACTCTTTGAAAACTTAGTAATGATGGTTGAGGTGCTCATTCAAGATTATTTAGAACAGTGATACAGCAAAAAAAAGGCCTTAACTCATGCTTATGTAGATGTTTGTGGATTGCTCGGATTAATGCAATAGCATGGAGGTAGAAATTCCTATGATATTTGCTGAAGGAGCATCAGTTAAGGACCGGCTCAAAAAACCTTCCTTGCGAGCTTTATCTAAATAATATTGAACGATTTGTTCCAAGGTTTTATCTATCGCTTGAAGTCCGACTCTTTAGGTTTTAATAAGATTGGACTTGAATCAATTTGAATAGATTGATTTGCTAATAGGCGATGGATATGCCTAAATTGTCTATTGTAGGGGTTGAAACCAGGTTAGGGCAGTGTTATTTAAGGTCAATCTGAATGCATTGTATTGAGTGAACATATCATCTACTTGTTTTGCTCCCAATACTTGCTTGAACTCAACCACATGATCCTAGGGATCACCTATTCCATCAAAGTAATTTTTCATGGACTTCACTAATTAGGTGGGTCTCAATATTCTAAGGTCCTCTCTTTGTCTAGGTAGGGGAAAGCCTTATCTACCCAATTGAGGCTTGGGTTCTCTCATTCTCTCATGTTCCAATCTATTAGTCCCTATTCCAGATTGATCTTGACCTCTTCCAGATCGATCTTGGCCTATAGGGTCAAATAATCTTACTTTGGGTCTTTCTCTAGCCATTTCCTTTATTGGACCATGTGCTTAGGATGTTCTCGCTCCTTGATTCCCCATGGAGATATTTGATCGAGGTTGAGGAAAGACAAAATATCCCCTCCATGTGTATGCATGCTTACCATGTTCTGATACCACAAATACACTCTAAGACATACTATCCAAGTACACCGCATTTCTTGGGGTATCAAGCTCCTTGAATTCTTAAATGGTGACTACTCTTATCTCAGTGGTTTGTTCAAGTTTGTACCTCGAGAATGCCTCGTCTATCTCCTTGTTCAAGAACAATACTATACTCCTATTGTCTTGGGGATTCCACTCTGGGGTGAGTACTCTGGTCAAGAAAAATTAGCCTCTAAGTCTTCTAGGTTCTTCCTCTTGATGTTCGTGTTCTAAATCTCCCATTTTTGTTTCTGGGATCATTACCTTGAATTCATTGTTATTGTTAGGTTGATTGGTCACTATGTACATGGCCGCTTCTTTATCTATGTATGCATCTTCTTCAAGCTTAACCACAAGATGTTCCAATCCCATAGGTTGTTCTAGGTTTCGCAATCAAGCCATCAACGTCCTCAAACATTCCTCATAGATGCGAGCACCTAATCGGATGGTTTGAACATATTCCAATTGAGTATTGTAGGGACCTTTTGGCCTTTCTAGGTAAGCTACCCCTGAGCTTTCCCCTAGTCTCTTCATGTTGTAAGACATCTTCAAATTGCTAGTTTTTGGGCTTGATACATAGGGGGGAACATTTCATTAGAGACTGCCCACAACCTCTTCATGTTGTAAGACATCTTCAAATTGCAACAAAAACTAGGAAACATCTTGATCAGAAAGATAATTCACAAATAACCTTCCAAATCAATCTAGACAAACACTGTACAATTTTATACCACGCCACAATGGAGGAGATAGTAAAACAAAATCCTCACTTACAACACAATATGAAAAATTGTGAAACAAAGTCAAAGAACCTAGATCCACAGCAACAAGAATTGGAAGAGTTGTTGTACATACCTATTGATAAAATAGGAGGATACTCTGAAGGAGAAGAAGGAAACTCAACTTTGAAGATACAATTTAATGAGAATCATGCCAAGGCCATATTAGATAGTGGATCACGAGTGGCTATCATGACTAAACAAACCTGGGAGAAATGGGGAAAAAATGAGTTAATACCCACTAAAATGAGATTACAACTTGCAGATGGACACATAGAAAAACCCCTAGGAATATGGGATAAGGTGATTGTGGAAATATGTGGAATAGAGATAGAGCATACTTTTGCCATAGTCGAATTCCCACAATCAACTTCATACGAAATCATCTTAGGAAGACCATTTATTAGACAAATGCAAATTGTGCAAGATTGGGGTAATGATTGCCTATATCTTGAAAGCAAAGGAAGGATAACTAGAGTAAATTTAAGAAATGGTCAATATTGTGATATGTCCCCTCAGGAATGGTTCAAAGTACATAAAAATCAAGAATTAAGTGAAGAATCTAGGAATGAGGGCCATAATGGCACAGAACCATCAATTTGGAAATGTAATGCCATAAGGAATCACACATATAAAAAAAAAGATGTTAAAGAAAGAAGATTGTCTAGAGGAACAGAAATCACAAGATGGAAGTTACATACCACAGAAATTTAAAGATGAAGAGTTTGAGCCTTATGGTTGGAATCAGATTTTGACCACAATGGATTTGGCCAATGATGAATATGTAGGAATGAAATTTCAAAATGAATAAGGATATGATATTTTTCATATAGGAATACAAATGATCAAGGTGTCAAAAACAGAGGAAGATCAAGAGGAAAGAATAATTTTAAAAACTAGAAAAACACAATTCCTGGAAGAAGTTGAAGCTACAGATGCTATAAAAGACAAAATCTCAGGAACATATAAAAAAAATAAACACAAAGAAAAAGAAAAAGAACAAGAAGTTGAAAAAAATAAAAAAAATAACAAAAGAAGATCAACAATTTGATGTTCCTTCAAATTTCAAGACCTATGAAGTAGAAGACAGATTACTTCTAAAAATGAAACCAAAAAGAGAAAAGAAAAAGGGGGAGGCATATGGCAATGAGGAACAAACTAAGAAGGTGGTGATCACTCAAGAAGAGGAGGAAGATAGACACATTGTCATAGCTGATGACATGACAAGTTAGGAAGAGGAAGCATTGAGAAAATTGGCAAAAACACAAAGAGGTGTGTTTGCTTACAGTTATAAAGATTTGAAAGGAATTGATCCTAACATTTGTGAACATAAGATTCCTATGACTCCTGATGAAAAACCTAGCAAACAAAGACACTATACATTTAATGACAAATACTCTGCTAAAATAAAGGAAGAAATTGACAAGCTGCTGGCTGCCAATTTCATCTATGAGATTGAGTATACGGAGTGGATATCTCCTATAGTTGTGGTACCTAAGAAGAATGGAAAACTCAGGGTATGTATTAACTTGAAAAAATTTAATGCTGCAACTATAAGGGATAGCTATCCATTACCAATAACAGACCATCTTTTGGAAAGAGTTGCAGGTAAAGAGGTCTATAGTTTTTTGGATGGTTTTTCAGGATATAATCAGGTGCCAATAGCTTTGGAAGACCAACATAAAACTGCTTTCTCCACAGAATGGGGAATGTATGCATTTAGGGTTATGCCTTTTGGATTAACAACCTTTCAAAGATTGATGTGTCACATATTCAAAGAATTCCTTAGAAATATAATGGAAATCTATGTTGATGATCTTTGCACTTTTTCATTAAAAAGAAAAGATCATTTGAAAGATTTGGAAAATATATTTAAAAAATGTAGAACATACAGAGTATGTTTAAATCCAGAGAAATGTGTGTTCTTTGTGAGACAAGGGAGAATGCTAGGTCACATAGTTTCTAGAAATGGAATATCCACTGATGAAAGAAAAATCAAGGCCATAGTGGATCTTCCAAAACCAATAAACATAAAAGAACTTCAAAATTTCATGGGACATTGTGGATATTATAGAAAGTTTGTACACAAGTTTGCAGACATTGCAAAACCTTTGTATGCATTGATTACAAGCTTTGAATGGACCATAGAATGTGATCAAGCCTTTGAGACTTTTAAAAATTGTTTGGTAACAGCACCAATTCTAAAAACCCCACAATGGAATAAAATTTTTCATGTTCATGTGGATGCTTCAAATTATGCTTTGGGATGTGTGTTAGCACAACCAATAGAAGGGAGCAAATTAGACTTTCCAATTGCTTATGCCAGTAGGCAATTGAATTCAGCAGAAAAGACTTATACAACAACTGAGAGGGAAGGTTTGGGAATGATTTTTTCTGTAAAAAAATATAGACATTATCTTTTAGCTAACAAGTTTAAATTCTTTGTGGATCACCAAGCCTTACTCTACTTGGTAAACAAACCATGTCACACAGGTAGGATAGTCAGATGGTTCCTCCTACTGATGGAATCTGAATTTGAGGTAGTGGTCAGACAAGGAATCCACTACAATATGTCTTTCTTCTCCCTCTTCCTGAGTGATCATGACCTTTTCTGTTTGTTCTCATTATCATAAGCTTCCCCTTTCTTCTTTTCTCTCTTTGGTTTCATCTTTAGAAGTAATCTATCTTCTACTTCATAAGTCTTGAAATTTGCCGGTTCATCAAACTGTTGATCTTTGTTTGTTTCCTTTTTCTTCTTCTCATCCTCTTGGTTTTCTTCTATTTCTTTGTGTTTGTTTTTCTTATACTTGCCTGAGATTTTATCTTTTATTGCATCTTCAACTTTTACTTCTTCCAAAAACTGTGTTTTCCCTTTTTCTAATATCATTTCTTCTATCTGGTCCTCTTTTGTTTTTGATACCTTTATCATTTGTATTCCTATGTGAAAAACATCATACCCTTCTTCATTTTGAAATTCCACTCCTACATACTCATCACTAGCCAGATCCATGGTAGCCAATATTTGGTTCCACCCATAGGGCTCAAATTCTTCATCTTTGAATTGTTGTGGTACATAGTTCTCATCTTGTAACTTTCTTCCTTCCACACAATCTTCTCTTCTCAATCTCCTTTTTCTATTGGTGAGGTTTCTTATCATATTGCACTTCCATATTGATGATTCAGTTTCATCCTGGTCTTCCATCTCTGATTCTTCACTTAATTCTTGATTTTGATGTATTTTATACCATTCTTGAGGAGAGATGTCACAGTAGTGCCCATTTCTTAGATTTACTCTCATTATTCTTCCTTTGCTCTGAAGGTATAAACAATCATTACCCCAATCTTGCACAATTTGCATTTGTCTCATAAATGGTCTTCCTAGGATAATTGCATATGAAGTAGATTGTGGGAATTCAACTATGGCAAAAGTATGTTTTATCTCTATTCCACATATATCCACAATCACTTTTTCCCATATTCCTAGGGGTTTTTCTATGTGTCCATCTGCAAGTTGCAATCTCATTTTGGTGGGTATTAATTCATTTTTTCCCCATTTTTCCCAGGTTTGTTTAGTCATGATGGCTACTCCTGATCCACTATCCAGAATAGCTTTGGCCTGATTTTTTCCAAATTGTATTTTTAGGGTTGAGTTTCCCTCTTCTCCTTCACAATATCCTCCTATCTTATCAATGGGAATATACCATAATTCCTCCAATTCCTATTGTTGTGGATGAAGATTTTCTGGTATTGTTTCCCCTTTTTTCATTTTGTTTTGTAAGTGAGGATTCTGTTTCATCAATTCTTCCAATGTTGTGTGATATAGAATTGTACATTTTTTTATCTATATTTACCTGGAATGTTATTTGTGGATTTTGTTCCTGATTAGTATTTCCTCTTGTTCTTGTTGCCTGTGATTCCTCAACTATTTTTTGAGAATTATCTAATTCTTCTAATTTGAGTTGTGCTTCTTGTATGATTTGTTTGCATTTTTGCATCCTTTCATTTTCTATTTCTGGCATAGGATAAGCCATTCCTTGGTCTGTAGGATTTGGTCCCTCTTGAATTCTTCCCTTATATGCTTTGATCAATGTTTCTAGACTCTGTGAATTTCCTATCTCAGACTGAGTTTGTGTCTTCTGAGAAGGAGTACTGTTTGATTGTTCCCTATTCTCTTCTTCCAAATTTTTACCCATTCTTTTTTTCCTTTCCCAATTCCCTTTTTGTCTATTTTTCTTTCCCTTTGAAACTGATCCTTCATTTTGTTCCTTAGTTGTTTCTTGTTGTTTAGCTTGTGCCCTTGTTATAGCATTTATATTCACTTGGTCAATGTCACTCAATTCTTCTTGCTCCATGATGTTGACTGTTTTCAATGGTATGTTATTAGGTTTATTTTATGGTTTTTGAGGATTTTTTGGACAATCCTTTATTAAATGATCCCTGCCACAATCCTTACAATAAGCTCCCTCTATTCTTAATGTAAGAGGTTGTGGACAGTCTCTAATGAAATGTTCTCCCCCACACCTATAACAAGTTATCTTTGGTCCCCCTTTGAACTGAGGTTTTTTATTGGACATATAATTATTGGTTATATACATGAATGTGGCTGTATCCATCTCAATTCTCCCATTTCCCAAGTCTAGGGCTTGTAGTTCTGGTTCTCTCAATTCATATCCTTCCCATTCTTCTTGATATCCTTCATTCCATTGATAATCTTCCTTGTATGGTGACCTTGTTCTTGAGTTTCCCTCCTCTATTGGTGTGTATTTAATTGGTACCACATTTGTTGGTACAGGAGGTTGTTGCCCAAGTACAGGTCTTGGTTGCTCAATATATGCTGATTCCCTTTGACTCACATAATCTCTCTCTTTTATGGGTTGTTTATTATAGAAGCATTCCTCCCTGGTATGATTTGTCCATTTTCTCTCTAGTGTACAATATTTGAGTGTTTTCCTATCTTGCAAATGTGGTGGCTTTTGATATGGGCATTGTTGTACCAAATGATTTTCTCCACAATTGTAGCATTTTTTATTTGTGTTTATCCTAGAGTTTATCAAATTGGTTTTGGTGCTTACCTCTAGGGCTTTAGCTATGGCTTGAGCCAATTCTTCTGCTGGTGGGATTTTATCTTCATTTGTTCTAGATTGATCAAATGCTAACAAGTCTTGGCCTCTGTTATCTTCCAAATCTATTGCTTCTTTTACACAAGCTCCTAGGTCAGGGCATCTCCTATAGTACACTAGGGTTCTTAATTGGGCACTTCTTAATCCTTCTATGAATAGGGATACTTGTCTTGCCATGGAAGGTACTTCTTCTCTGGGACATCTGTCAATGTACTGCTTGAATCTCCTGGCTGCATCTCTGACATTTTCATCTTTTTGTTGTTTAAAGCTATGTATCAATGTGGCTGTGCTATGTTTTATTCCAGTCTTTGAGAATTCCCCAATGAAAGCTTCTAGGAAGGATTCAATATCTAGGTACATTTCCTTTCTCAAAGGAATGAACCAAGATAATGCAGGTCCTGTTAGGGTTAGACCAAATGCCTCAAATTGAACTTTGTAATCCTCCACCTCTTCAGCTCTAATCGACTGCCTAAATTCTGCAGCATGAGCATGAGGATCAGAATATCCTTCATATTGGTTTTTCATGCATTTGGCTAGCCGATATGGTCTAAGCATTCTACCCTGATTTTGTCAATGATATCTTCTCCTTAGAGGAAAATCATTAAATGCTTCTGGTTCCTTTTCAAAAGGATTTGGAGAAGTATGTGTTCTTCTACCTTTTTGTTGCTCACCATTACTGTGAATTTCATGTGGTCTTGGCAAGTCTGATTGCCCTAGGTTCTGTTCCCAAGGTCTCTTGTTAGCACATTGCCCTAAGTCATTTGAATTTTCTGGGTCTTGTGAAAAGATGTATACACATCCTTGCCTATCCTCATATCTACCATCTTTGAATTGAGCTACTGGTGTTATGTTCAGGGGAACTTCTAAGTTTCTCAGTCTAATGAGAAACTTATGCATTCCATCTTGATATACATAGGTTCCAAACCTATTTGTGTACATATATTTGAGGATATCTCTATAATCGTGTTTTCCATGATTTCCTGATCAAAATCGTGTTTTCCACGATGTTGTGGTCAAAATCGTGTTTTTCACGATTTTGTGACCAAAATCGTGTTTTCCACAATGTTGTGGTCAAAATCGTGTTTTTCACGATTTTGTGACCAAAATCGTGTTCTCCACGATTTTGAGTTCAAAATCATGTTTTTTTACGATTTTGTGTTCAAAATCATGTTTTCCACGATTTTGTTCCCAGACAATCGTGATTGCTCACAATTGTAAATAACACGATTTTCTTATGAAAATCGTGTTTTGGAAATCGCGATTTTGTTCTTAGTTTCAGAGAATCGCGATTTTGTGTCTGACTACAGAATCGCGATTCTGTTAATTTTTTTGAAAATTTTTCAAGTGTTGATTTTCAAATTTTTATTTCTTCTATAGAATCGCCTTAACTATTTTTTGACATGCAATAAAAGGGTTTTGTAAAGTCTATCAATTTTTCTCAGAAAATTCAAAAATTAAAAAATTCGCGATTCCGTGTTTTAGGTGTTTTTTCTTGTTTTTGTGCTTATTTGTGCTTAATGACCATGTAAATGTAAAGAAAAACAAAGAAATTTAGGTCATGGCTCCTTACCTTTCTTGCTTTGTCCCAGAAATCTCAAAACACTTTGCTCTGCAGAAGATCGCGATTCTGATCCTGCTCTCACTCTCTCTCTTACTCAAAAAATGACTTTTCTATGAAATTCCAAACTTTTATAGTGTTCACAAAATCGTGATTTTGTGCAGTTTCCACTAATTTTCACTTTGTCACTTGTCCAATTTCATTTTTCAACAACTTTATGGTTTTAATTCTCAATTGTTAATTCTTTCATGATTGGTCACTCTCATTAGCTCTTGGTGAAAGTCGCGATTTTGTATTTTTCCACCTCTCTCACTTAATACTCAATCTTCACTGAGTCTTTGGAATTTAACTTTCTTCACTTTCTCAGTGTAAATGAAATCTCTTACACTTACCTTTCTCCAAAAAACCCAATTATACTCAAATTTCCCCAAAAATTCTTCTCTTACAGAAAATCGCGAATTTGTGCAGAGAATCGTGATTCTTCTGTATTTCCTATTTTTTGCAATTTTGAGTATTCTTTTCTCTTGTCTCCTTTTAATCCCCTTTTCTAATTCTAGTTCAACTGTCAATGACAATTTTACATCAAAATCACAAAATTATCCAAAAAATCGCGATCCTGTGCAGAGAATCGTGGTTTTTCTGTTTTTCTAGTTTTTGGCAAATTTTTTGCTTTCTTACCACCTGGTCTCTTCCACACTTGTCAACAAAACTTCAGTCCATCTTCCCAAGGAGAAAAGAAATTTGTTTGATTGTTTTAGTGAATTTTATGAAATTTTTTTAGTATTTTGCCCTAAATTAAGGTAAACACTTCACTTAGGGTTTCTTGTTTTGTGATCTATTGATCTGGTGTTCCTTGATTGGTTATACTCTCCTATGCTTTGGCTATCAAAACAGTTTATGAGCAAAATCTCCCAAAGAAAATTGTGTTAAGAAATGCAAATGTCAATTTTTGCAAAGATAAACTCAAATATTTCTCTTTTCAAGATGCAATTCAGCTTTTCTCAAGAATATTACTTTGACTTGGTTACAAATGGATCTTATCTACTTGCATCTAGCTACTTAACTTGACTTTTCCTCAATGCAATCTTTTCATCTTCCCAAGATCAACAATTTTGCTTAGTATTTGATCAAAAAGCAATCTACAAATGCAAGAATAGACACATTTTACCTTATCATCAGCTTTCTTGATTCAGTTTTTCACACACCTGCACTTTACTTCAAGAAAATGTCATGAGCAACTATCAATTTGCAAAAATTTCAACACTTCTTATTCTCAAAAGATTATCTAATGCTTTCTTTTCCCAAAAGACAAACAAAGAAATCTACCTTTTCATGTTTTACATTTCTTGATTAAGGAGTATTACCTTTTCCATGTGTGCAATACCATCACATTAGAAGATCCAGCAAGGTCCAACTTCAATGAAGCTTTTGATATACTCCCCGGCAACGGCGCCAAAAAATGTTTGCTATTGATCTTTGGAGTTGTCCTCTCCAATCATTTAGCATAAAGAATTAACAATACATCTTTCTTTTGTCAATCCTAGAAGTATACATGAGACCACAGCCCCTTCTACATGATAGAATCCAAGAAATAAGAGGTAAATGGCTGAATTTTTGAGAATAATGAAGATGAAGAGGAATTTCTAGGGTTTGGATTATCTTGAGCAAATCTCCATCATTTTCCACAATCTTGGTGTCTAAAGTATGTTATTTCTTCAACAGAATACATCCATAAAGTCAAAACTCAAAAATGTTACCTATACCCTCCAGACGAGACAATCGTGATTCTGTACAAACAGACGATTTTCATCTCCAGCACCATTTTTCATCAATTTCTCACTCAATACATCAACAATCAGCTCTCTTCATACATATTCAACAGAAACACACAATAGAAGCTCACAAATCTCCATGGATACACAAAGAATAGACTCACAACTCAAAGAAATCACACAAAGAGGAGAAAACACGATTTCAGTAGGAAAACTCTCTCTTCACTTGGATAGCATGTCATACAAAATAACCAACCCTCTCATAATACAGGAAATTGTCTTATATACATTTTCAAGTGTCCCTTTTCACACTTGAATTTTGGTCCTTTCCTCTATTATTCTAAAAATATGCTATCTAGGAGTTTCCAAAATTCTAGAAAAATTACATAAGATTCTATTCTACATAAGGAAGACTCTTCCTTATTTTTACATCAGTTACATAAATATATTTACGAGTTTTTGACATTTTACAATTGTTTCTTACCAAAATATACTACAAAAAATACTTCTTCTAACAACTCTCAAAAATGATATGAGCAACTATCAATTTGCAAGAATTTCATCACTTCTTATTCTCAAAAGATTATCTATTGCTTTCTTTTCCCAAAAGAAAAACAAAGAAACCTACCTTTTCATGTTTCCATTTCTTGATTAAAGAGTATTACCTTTTCAATGTGTTCAATACCATCAACATTAGAAGATCCAGCAAGGTCCAACTTCAATGAAGCTTTTGCTATACTCCCCGGCAACGGTGCCAAAAAATGTTTGTTGTTAACCTTTGGAGTTGTCCTCTCCAATCATTTAGCATAAAGAATCAACAATATATCTTATATTTGTCAATCTTGGAAGTATACAAGAGACCACAACCCCTTCTAGATGATAGAATCCAAGAAATAAGAGGAAACTAAGTGGATTTCTGAGAAATAATGAAGATGAAGAGGAATTTGTAGGGTTTTGATTATCTTGAGCAATACTACACCATTTCCAATGATCTTGGTGTCTAAAGTGTGTTATTTTCTCAACAGAACACAATCATGAAGTCAAATCTCAAAAGTAATACCTGTAACCCTCAGATGAGACAATCACGATTCTGTGAAATTTGATGATTTCCATCTTCAGCATCTTTCTTTAGCAATTCCTCACTCAACACATCATGAATCAACTCTCTTCATACACATTCATCAGAAATGCACAATAGAAGCTTACAAATTCCATGGATACACATAGAATAGACTCAACAAATCAAAGAAATTCACACAAAAGGAAGAATCACAATTTTTTGCAGGAAACTCTCTCTTTGCTTGGATAGCATCAAATACAAATAACCAACCCTCTCAAAATAGAGGAAATTGTCTTTTATACATTTTCAAGTGTCCCTTTTCACACTTGAATTTTGGTCCTTTTCTCTTCTAATCTAAAAATATGCTATCTAGAATTTTCCAAAAATTCTAGAAAAAATACATATGATTCTAATCTACATAAGGAAGACTCTTCTTCATTTTTACATCATTTGCATAAATATTTTTACAATTCTTTGGCATTTTTACAATTATCTTTCCATCAAAAATACTACTTCTAACACCTACAATCTAGGAAAAGTGAAGATCTAGTTTGATCTACTTTTAGGTGATTGATTGCATGATTGATTACAACTCAACCACCAAAATTCATGGGATTTGGGCTCTCTTTTTCTACTTTTACATGTGTAAAGCTCAAGGCTTTTACAATGGTAAATGAACCATCAAAAATCTCTCAAGGCTTTTACAATGGTAAATGAACCATCAAAATACAATAAATGAGCATAGGTAAAAGAACTCTCCAATGGATATCCTTTGTCGTAATGCAAGCGATAGTTTTTTATGTAGATCAATCCACCTCAAGCATAGTGTAAGCTTGATGTTCCAACACCCAAGGCCTGTTTAGTAGCTCAGAAACTAAGCCATGTAATAATAGTCCCTCCAAAATCACACCGATTATCCATCTCTACATTTCCCAATCCATCTTTTGTATCTCAGCCCAGAACCATTTCCCTTCATCAATCATTAGGAAATGGGTGCCCAAACAGCCCCAAAATCCTCAATCCCATCTACTGTACAATGTGACACTACATGGAACTAACCTTTCTCTTTGTAATAATTTAGTAACACCCAAGCTTACTTATCAGCCTTGTAAAAATCAACCCTTACGGATTAGCCCATAGCTAATGACATCTCTCATCAACAGATATGTATGCATTATTCAGCGCGTGTATGAAGAGTAAACTCTGGTCACTTATTATCTATGTGTTTTCAAGCATCAGAATCAGCAAGCACTCACATTACACCTACAGACCTTCTCTTTACATGCCATGACATTAATTGAGCTATGAATTTGCATGTGAACATGCTCTTAATTCTTGGAATGATAAGAAAGTGGCGAAGAACCTTTGCGGGGATTGCTTCACCCACAAGGTCTTCTCTAAACCTATTCTCTCCACACTTTGGAAATATGTGGAGATGCTCATACTCATTCCGAAAGCAAACACAATCATTCATATAAGCATGAATCTTGGTATAGTCCATTCCAATGGACTGTAAACATTTTTGTACATCTCCACGTGTTGGAGACATGTAATCATCATGTGATTAGAAACTAATCTTTCAAAACTCTACAAGCAAGAAGCAATTACAATGCTATTAGTAAATGAACTTATTTTGAGACAATAATGAAAGTTTATTTCAAATCAACTTACCTAAGCAATTCAGAGATACTACTATCTAACCATCCATAAATGGATTGAAGATTGAGCATCACAAGATACACATGTAGTACAAATATCTCTGCCCTATTGTATAGTGGTAAATGGGCTAGTTTTCACATGTTCTCGTATTCTTTATCAACTTCTGGGCATGGAAATTTTGGCATGTCTATGGAAACTATGACATCTTCTCCACCATCTTGATCTTCTTCCATCTCATAAAATGCCTCGAGCATTTATTCCATATGTTTATTCTGTGTTATGCTACCAATATCTTGTACTTCTATCTCGCTCTTCATTCTCTTCTTTCCACAAAAGGTAGATGGTGCAATGTCGTTTGGATCGACCTGCTCACCAGGGGAACCATGCGAATGGTAGCATAGGTTTTCTTTTCAACTTTTATCAAAGGATCCAGATTCTCTAACATGTGCAATAGTTATCCGTCATTTTTGAAAAATTTAATACTTGCACCAAGTGCAAGGACATGCCATTCTCTCCTCCGGATCCAAAGATACCATCTGATACCATGTGGAGAGGTTAGGACATTTAATATATGATTCATTTAATTATATATTCTAATTTTAAATCTAAAACCCTAATTTTTACTTTCAAACATAAAATCCTATTTTTTATATATTTGAATATATTCCTTAATATTAATCCTTAAAACCTATTTTTTCCTTATATATATATATATATATATATATATATATATATATATATATATATATATATATATATATATATATATATATATATAGAGAGAGAGAGAGAGAGAGAGAGAGAGAGGAAGAGAGAGAGAGATTAATATTAATTAATTATAAATATTTAATCATATTTAAAATATTTAATTATATATATGTAAAAACTCCAAAAACTCTAAAGACCTATTTTTACATATTCAATCATATATATTTAACATATTTTTATTTTTTCCTAATTCTTATTTATTCTAATTTACATATATTAATATTAATCCTAAAACTTTATATATGTATATGCTTATATGTAAAAATCCTAAAACCTTATTTCTTATATATTTAATTATAGATATATAAAACCATAAAAATCCTATAGAAATAATTTTTATATATTTTATTATTTTACATATTCTAATATTTTCCTTAATTTTTACATACATTTAATTAAATTATTTACATATTCTAATTTGCTCTCTAATTTTTACATCTATTTGATTATATATATTATTATGATATGTAAAACTATATGTATATGTTTTTATGTGAAAATCCTAAAACGTTATTTTTCCTTAATTTTTATATATTTGCACATATTTGTTTCGCTAATTTTTAGATATTTAATTATATATATTTTACATATTTTAATTTTTCCCCTAATTTTTATATCATTACACATATTTTTTCCCTACTTTTTAGATATTTAAATATATATATTTTAGATATTCTATTTTTTCTTAATTTTTACATACATTTAATTACAATATTTACAAATTCTAATTTATTTACCCTTGTTTTTTTTACATATATGCAAGTTTAAAAATCTAAAACCCGAATCCTAAAGACCTAGACCTAAAACATGTATATGCGTGTCTGCATGTGTATATTATGTGTATGTGTATATGTATTATGTGTGCATATGTGTATATGCAAGTGTAAAAGTCATAAAACCCTAATCCTAAAGACCTAAACCTAAAACATGTGTATGTGTGTCTGCATCTATATATATGTGTATGTATATATGTATTATGTGTATATGTGTGTATGCAAGTGTAAAAACCCTAGAACCCTAATGCTAAAGACCTAGATCTAAAACATGTATATGTGTGTATGCATGTGTATATTTATGTATATGTGTATATGTATTATGTGTGTTTATGTGTATATGTGTGTATGCATGTGTAAAAATTATAAAACCCTAATCCTAAAGACCTAGACCTAAAACATGTATATGTGTGTACGCATGTGTATATATTTGTGTATCTGTATATCTATTATGTGTGTTTATGTGTGTATGCATGTGTATATATTTGTGTATGTGTATATCTATTATGTGTGCATATGTGTATATGTGTGTGTGCATGTAAAAACCCAAAACTCTAATCCTAAGACCTCAAACCCTAAAACATCTATATGTGTGTATATGTATGTATGCATGTCTATAAATCTATGTATGTGTATATTTGTGCATGTGTGTATGACATGTGTGTATGTATATGTAAAGACCTAGACGTAAAACATGTATTTGTGTGTATGCATATGCATGTGTGTGTGTACATGACACACGTATGTATGTATATGTGTGTATGCATATGTGTGTGTATGTATGTATGCATATGCATATGTGTATGCATACATGTGTGTGTACATGTATATATGTATATGTGTGTATGCATATGTATGTGTCTGTATGTATGCATATGCATGTGTGTATGCATATGTGTGTGTACATTATGCATGTGTGTATGTAATATGTATGTGAGTGCATATCTGTATATGTGAGTGTGTGTGTATATATATGTGAGTGTGTATGTATATGTATATATGAATGCATGCATGCATATGCATGAATATGAATGTGTGTATGTAATATGTATGTGAACATGTGTATGCATATGTGTTTGTATTTGTGTGTACACATATGTGTCTATGTGTATGCATGTGAGAGTGTATATGATGTATACATATCTATGTGTATGTATATGTGTGTACATATGTGTGTGAATGTATGTATGCATATGTGTGTATGTGTGTGTGTATGAATGCATGTGCATGTGTGTATGTATATATGCATGCATATACATGAGTATGTGTGTGTATCTCTCTTTCTCTCTCTTTCCCTCTCTCTCTCTCTCTCCCTCATCTCTCTCTTTCTCTCTCTTTCTTTTATCTCTCTCTCTCTCTGTCTCTCTAATAAAGAACAAAACAATCATTTACATCTATGTGTGTGTATGTATCTCTATCTTTTTTTCTTTCTCTCTCTCATTCTCTCTCTTTCATCTCTTTATCTCTGTCTCTCATTCTCTCTCTCTCTCTCTCTCTCTCTTTCATCTCTCTCTCTCTCTCTCTCTCTCTCTCTCTCTCTCTCTCTCTCTCTCTCTCTCTCTCTCTCTCTCTCTCTCTCTCTCTCTCTCCCCCCCCCCTCTCTCTTTCTTTCTCTTTCATCTCTCTCTCTCTCTCTCTTTCTCACTCTATGTCAAAAGAGAACAAAACAATCACTTACATTGATGTAATTCTTTGGATCATTGTCATCAAAACTCACATAACATTTTCCTCATCGAATTCCAAAGAACCAAAGCCAAAAAGCTCCTTGCAAAACTAAGGAGAAGAGAAATTAGAAAAGAGAAAACATAAAGAAAGAGAAAGCACACAAGAGTATGTGTGATACTTACCAAAATTCAAGGTCTAGAGACAGAGAGGTGTGTGTAAAGAGAGGTATGTGTGTGTGTACACAATATGATCACAATGCGGGTCACGTGTGCAAATGCAACAATAGCAAAACTGAGTTCAAAATGTGAGCGAATGTCAAAATTTTGCTCTCGGGTTTGGTTATGTTAAATATGTCATTGGTATACGCATTGATATGCGCATTAGTATGAGCATCCATATGAGTGCTAGTATTTCTAGGAAATTACTCGCACTCATACCAATGCTCATACTGATTCTCATACCAATGCATATACCGACGGCCATCGTTTTCGACATGCATAGAGGCCATTTATTTGTAATGGCTATAAGGACGATCAAACGACTGTCAGTATGGTCTGTGTGCTTTTTTGAACCATTTTCAATGGTCATACAAATGCAGAAGGATGACCATCAATATGGACAATGTCGGTATGCCCCTAATGTGTTGTACTACACCGGGTCATATGTTGGTAATTCAACTCACAACCTCCTAGCTAGGAGTATGATGGGCTAACCACTAGCCCCAAAATCCATGGATGAGGAATACCTCGTAATCCTCTCTCTTTAGGTATGGTTCAACCATCCTCTGCTAGGATTATGTGACATTCCTTTTCCCTTGAACTGCGCATTGCCCTCAATGCTCACTTGTGGACCCTTCTGACTCATCTCTCCATGCATCCATTTTCCATGTATGAGTGCTTCCACTAGCCTCAAACGCTAGCACTTGGACCTATTTTGGACATATCCCATCCTTTATGGGTGCTTGAATACCCAAGGACCTTCATCCAAGGCCAGTTTCATACCCAATATGGATAAGCACCTTTGCAAATGCCAACGAATTGAGGCACATTCAACTCCATCTTGACCAAGTTCCTAACTTGGCTCTAATATCAATGTTGGGAATTAAACTCACAACCTACTAGCTAGGATTATGATGGGCTAAACACTAGACCCAAAAGCCATGGATGAGGATCACTTCCTAATCCTCTCTCTTAAGGTATGGTTCAACCATCCCCTGCAAGGATTATGTGACATTATATTTACAAAGGTACAAATAGTCCAACATTTTGTGGCTAACAGTGGCATGCACTTGAACCAAAAAAGATTAGTTACAAAAAGAAGAACTTTATTCAACATCTTCTAGTTCTTCATCGGATAGAGTGAAAACTATGGATTTAAAAGAATCCCGCACTTCTCTGAAGGTAGCCTGAATCATTTTGGTGAGAGTTTTAAGTAACCTCTAGACTTTATCTAATTGCAAAATGATAGTACCATCAAGAGTGGCAGCAAACATTGAAGCCATAGACAAAATGGCTTTACTCTAAGCTTCTGCCAACTACAAGCCAAACTCTTCTTGAAGGTAAAAAACCTATTGAAAGATATGTTTTTGGTGTTGCATTTCAGTATGAGCACTCTTCAGAGCTTACTCCTTGAGTTGCTTTTCCTAGTCTAAACTTTTATGCAAGGTAGAAACTTGTTACTGTGTAGCAAGGACCTCTTGTTCCTTAGCAGATAACTACTCGTTGGTTTCGTTCATGGCTATTGCAGTTTGTGGAAGAAGTTGTACTCTTGAGCCTGCTCTCTAAGTGAAACTTCATCTCATTGATGTAGCATCTTGGATCATTGTCCATTTTTCCAACTCTTGTATCCACAGAAGATGCTGAGAATTGTCTTCTCACAAACTGGATAGTTTTTTCTTCTAGCTCTTTGTTTCTCATCATGATTCTTTAAAAAAATATTTAAAGAACCGAGTTTGTTGGGTCCTGGTACAATGCATCTCCTAGCTGACAATTAGTGAATACTTGATGATTGATCTTGTCTTGTAGCTATTGAGTTTGTAGTTGTAGACACTCTTGTGTTCACATAAACGAATGCAAGTTTGTTGGTAATTATCCATATCTTGAGCAGTAAGGGATGACATGTGCATGCGCTAGGTGCTAAGGTGACCAAACTCATGGAGACAAATTGTGCATTTACACGAAATTTCTAGAATTCTTCATTAGGGACAGGAAGGGGTGGCAATTCAAGGAAACTGGCCATCTTTGAGGGCGATTCTGTCAGAATCCCATGGAGAGACTCACAAGGAAGGGGTGGACCATCCTATGCTCGGAGGAGTGCTTGGTGGTGAATAGGATGGTGAGGAAGGAGGGGTAGCAGTGGCATGACTCGATCAAGGGGAGGAATCATGGTGGCATCAACAAGATTTGGGGAATGGGAGAGAGGAGAATGGGGAGCAGGCAAGGCTACTACTTTGGCAAATGGAGAATGGAGTGGGGGTGAAGGTGGAGAAACATCATGCATGTTCTCATCAACTAGGGATATGGAAGGTGGTGAGGAGGGTGGGGCCAGAGTGGATGAAGAAGAAGCCTATTGCACCGAAGAAGAAGGAAGAGTGGGTGAAAGAAATGCAACCATGGTGGGTCCATAAATATTCACATAAGAGGATGAGGAGCTTATCACCACCCTCGATTGGTGAGAATTTCACAGGATTGGATTGATGCTCTCGTCCTCTTCTCTCATGGGCAAAGCGGGTCAGGTGAACCTTCCCAAACTCAATAGGGCACACGTTGAAATTGGGAATTTGCCAGGGCAGAGGATAGATAATTTGTAGGGTCATGGGTTCTTGACTGGTGGCGAAGGTCTAACCGAAAAAACTTGGAGAAGCTTGTAGGAGGTAGAAAAGTACGTTTCTAAGTGACGAAGTTTGGTCGAGCTGATTGGCACAAGACTCGGTTCTCTTTTTCTACTTTTACATGTGTAAAGCTTAAGGGCTTTACAATGGTAAATGAACCATAAAAAATATCTCAAAAAAATACACTAAATGAGCATAGATAAAAGAACTCTCCAATGGATATTGTTTTGCTGTAATCCAAGTGATAGTTTTTGATGTAGATCAAATCCACCTCAAGCATAGTGTAAGCTTGATGTTCCAATAAATCTCGCTCAAGATAAAGTATGTTTGAGACTTAATTCTTTGATAGGTTGAATACCTCCCATAGCTTTGAATCTACAAAGCTTTATTCCATCAAGTGCATTTGTCATCATATCTGCTTTTTAGTCAGAACAAACAAAATGTCAATCTCCTTTGCCATGAGCTTATCTCTAATGAACTCGTAATGAAACTCTATGTGTTTGGTTCTTGCATGGAAAATAGGGTTTGCATAGAATATACCTTCGTTGATTGTACCTTTGAGATACTTAGGTACTCTCTTAGCCACATCCATGTGTGGTCTTGTTGGTGAGTGCATGAATTGACTAAGCACTCCCATGCTATATGAGATGTGTGCCCTTGTATGTGTAGCATATATCAAGCTACCTACCAAGCTTTGATACTCTTTAATGTCTTCAATTTTGTCACATTATAAAAACTTAGTTTATTATTCATCTCCAACAGTGTGCTTGCAGGTTTAGTGTTCTCCATTTTGAACTTGAGAAGTAGATCCTTAATGTATCCTCTCTGATTCAAATACATTCCTTCATCTGTGTATATCACTTGCATACCTAGGAAATATGTGAGCTCACCTAGGTCACTGATTTTGAACTCCTCTTGCATGCGTCTCTTGATCCTTTGAATGCCATTTAGATCATCACCTATCACAATAATATCATCTACATATACACATAGATAGATTACCTCATCTTGATCCCTTTTATGGAATAGAGAAGGATCTCAGCTGCTAGGTTTGAACCCTTGATCTTGAAGATATGTAACCAACCTCTAATTCCAAGCTCTAGGAGCTTGTTTCAATCCATACAATTCTTTCTTAAGTCTACAAACATAAGATGGATGATTATGGTTTTCAAAACCTAGTGGTTGTGACATGTATACCTCTTCACTTATCCAACCATTTAAGAATGCATTTTTCACATGAAGTTGGAGGAGTCTCCAATTTCTTGCAGCAACTACACTTATGAATGTCCTAATTGTAGTCATCTTTGCAACTGGTGAGAATGTTTCCCCATAGTCTATACCATGTGTTTGTGAGCATCCTTTGGCAAGTAATCTTTCCTTGTAACTAGAAACTGATCCATTTGAATTTTGTTTAACTTTATATACCCATCTACAACCGCTTTCCTTTTGATTCGGTGACATTGGAACCAAATCCCAAGTGTCCATCTCCTTCAATCCATCTATTTCTTCTTTCATGGCCTTTTCCCAATTAGGGTTTCCCTTTGCCTCTTCATAGGTTGAGGGTTCCTCTAAAATATAGTCTTTTGCCAAGTAGATTGAATGCTTCTTAACAAATGTGGAATCATATCCATACCTTTTTGGTTGTTTCTTCTCTCTTGTTGATCTTCTAGGTGCTTGTTTGGAGCATTCTCCAACCTCTTGCATCTTTGCTTTGCCTCTTGACTTCCATAGCTTGTAATCCTTTTCCCTTTCATCTTGGTCATTGTCTGTATCACTTCTTGGATCCTCGACCTGTATATCATGCTTGCTTCCTAATTGATGAGAATCAGAATCAAGACCATATGGTACAGTTACTTTTCATTTTTCTTCATCATACCAAGACCTCTGTTCTTCAAACACAACACCTCTACTTGTAGTGAGTTGCTTGGTTGAAGGATAAACACTGCCTTTGTTGCCCTTTCATCTAGCTTACCTCTTATTTGTGATGGTACATGAACGTAAGCTAAACAATGAAAGACCTTGCAATGTCCAAGACTAAGTTTTCTTCCATGTCATGCTTCATAAGGAGTCATAACTTGAAGTGATTTGGATGGTAGTCTATTGACAAGGTACACAACAGTTGAAATAGCCTCTGCCCATAGATAATGTGGCAACTTCTTCTCTTCAAGCATTATTCGGGCTGATCCAACCAATGTCTTGTTTCTCCTCTCTGTAGTTCCATTTAGTTGAGGAGAATACCTGGTAGTCACTTCCCTTTTGATACGTTTGCCCTGCAAAAACTCATCAAACTCTTTGGAGAAGTATTCTCCCCCTCCATCTAATCTGAGCTTCTTGAGTGATCTACCTATATGGTTCTCCACATGTGGGAGATACTTTTTGAAGCAATCAAACACTTCATTCTTACTCTTGATAAAGTATAGAACAGTCCATCTACTATGATCGTCAATAAATGAGACATTATACCTTGATCCTGCCAGGCCCCATACTTCTATATGTACTAAGCCCAATAAGTTGTTGTGGATGTAGCCTTTGTGGTTGAATGGTTGTCTTTGTGGCTTCCCAATCCGACATGCATCACAACTATTGATCATGTGTTGCTTTGATATGTTTGATAGTCTTGGAACACTTTGATTCTTGCATATATCCTTCAAGGTTCTTTCATTCACATGAGCAAGTCTCTTATGCCACACTTCAAGCTCACTTAGGGTTTGAGACCCAGAAGTGAATAGAGCTATGTTTTTGGTTTCTCCTACTTCAAAAGTAAAGAGCCCACCATGCTTCTCACCTCTGGCTATCTTCTTGAAGCCTTGACATGGATCTTCCACAAAAGCTCCATGTTGGGTGAACCTAACTTGCAAGCCTTTTTCAACTATTTGGCCTACACTTAATAGGTTTTTAGTGATAGTGGGTACATAGAGAATATTACTCAGAATGTTTGTCCACCCATTGGAGGCTTTGGCATTACAAATTGGCCCCACATTGTGCTTTGTGTCATCCCTTGTTTGCACTTCATGTTTATGCTTTGGACTTTCCAAATCAGATAGAAGAGCAATGTTACCTGCAATTCAAACATCCTAAATCTATGTAGAACAAATGATCATCTTCTTTACCTTCTTTGTGGCTTAGATTCATGAGAAGCAATGAGTCTTCATGTGGTTGATCTTCTAAATAATTGTTGTAGTCCCTTCTATTATAGCCTCTATTGTTATTATTGAAGTTGTGTCCACTTCTGCCTCTATTGCTGCCATATCCACCTCTTCCACTTCCTTTCTGGATCTTCCCATTGAACCAACAATTTTGAGTGGTGTGCTTGGTCTTATTGCAGATGGCACAAGGTTGAACATTCTGACCTTTGGCTTTGTCGTGCTTTGGTCCTTTATTCTTCCCTTTCCACTTGCTTTTGCTTGTGTTTGCTTGGGAAGTCTCTTCTTCATCTTCTTCCTTCTTCTTGCCTTTCTCCTTCTTATCCTTCTTATATGCATATAGAGCACTAGTTGAATTACCATGATGGGAGTTACCTTCCTTTATGCTATTGTTGGCCTCTTGATTGAAGAGTTTTCCAAGAAAGATGTTGACGTCTGGAGTTTGCACATCCATGATGAGATCATAAGCCGTCGTGAAGGATTGCCATTGCTTATCACTTCAAATGCCATTGAGAATTTGCCTCATGATAGCCTCGTCTTCAATCACCTCTCCAATGGATGCTAACTGATCCGCAACCTTCTTGACCTCGGTAACAAACTCTGTGATGGTTTGTTTAGGTGTCTTCTTCATTTGGTTGAACTCATTCCAAAGATGACTCTCTCTTACTTTAGTACTAGCAAAAAAGAAAGTCTCGAGGGCATCCCAGGTCCCTTGAGATGTCTTGCATCCTCTAAGTAATCTTGCCTATGCATTTAGTAACCTTACCTCCTATTCCAATCAAGTGTGCTTGGGTTGAATGTAATTGGACTTTGAGCTGATGAGTCAAAGAGGATCTGATGCAGCTGATAGCTTCTCGTATGTCAATGAGGGCATCCACCAAATGGTACTCCTCTGTTCCCACTCCTAGGTTCAAATATGGTTGCCTCACTTGATGTCCTAGGTTTTTTGAGACTCTAAAATTAGCCATTGGGATGGTCTCCTCTCCTAGCCGATGTCTTCCATCCCTCTCTCTCATCCATTCCTTATGTTTCCTTATTCATTCTAGGGCTTCCCGTCATGCTTCCTTGCGTATTTTTTTGTCTTCTTCTCGTCTATTTCTTGCTGCTAGAAGTCTTGACAACATCTCCTCTATTAATCGCTCTAAATACTTCTTCACTCGACAACCAGTTATATAGTTTGGTAGTACTTCTCCATCTAGGGTTGCTAAATTGATGGCTCCACTAGTTGATATGTGATTGATCACCAAGGGGCCATATCCTCTTTTTTGCAGCTTCTTTACATGTTGCTTTAAAGTATATACTAGGACTAAATCTCCTTCCTTCAATTTTTATCCTTAATATGAGCATCAAAGTATGCCTTTTGTCACCTTTTTGCAGCATAAATGCCTAGCACCGCTTGTAATCTAGTTTCATGTAGCTTCTCGATTTGGTCCAATTGACTAGATTACTCATGTCCAATCCATTCATAGGTCGATGCTACTCTAAGAGTAGGAACTAGGAAATCAATTGGCAAGATTGCATTCTGGCCATACATTAGATTAAAAGGAGTAGTTTCTATAGCTGTTTTGTATGCTACTCAGAATGCCCATAAAGCGTGATGTAACTCCTTCTCCCAATCAGATCTTCCATTGTTAACAATCTTTGTGAGAACTATACACAAGATCTTGTTTGAAATTTTAGCTTGTCCATTGGCTTGTAGGTGATAGGGATCTGATTTCTTGTGAATCACTAGGAATTCATTCAAGGATTCTCTCACTTCATTGACGAAGTGTGTGCCTCTATCACTCACGATTTCTATTGGCAATCCAAATCTAGTGAATATGTTCTCAAAGAGAAACTTAGTCGTGGTCCTTGCATCGTTCTTCTTAGTTGCCTTGGCTTCTACCCATTTGGTCAAGTAGTCCATTGCTACAATTATGTATTCTGCATGGGAACCTTTTGTTGGTGGGCTAATAGGTCCTACAAAATCTATTCCCCATTTGGTAAATGCTTTGGCACTTATCATAGGTCTTAATGGCATTTCATCTCTTCTAATAGGATACTTTGTTTGTTGACAAGTATCACATCTTTGGACATATATGGCTGCATCATGATATAGAGTTGGCCACCACAATCCACCAAAGAGAATCATTTTTGCAGTTTTATCTGCAGAAAAGTGTCCTCCTACAGCTCTTGTATGCATCATTTCCAAGACTACAATATACTTGTCTTCATGGATGCACGTTCTTAATTGGTTATCCCTTCCTCTCTTGAAAAGGTGTTTACCTACGAATACATAGTCTTTGCTTTATTCTTCAAGGGCACGTTTTCTTGCCAAACTAGCTCCTTCTAGGTACTCTTGTGTTTTCAAGAATTTCACTAGGGGCATACTCCATCTCGGTGCTACTATAGAGTAACATAGAGTAGAGTTCTCTTCAGGTGCTCTTTCTTGACAAATGGGGCATGTAGAGACATAATTATGTGTATCCCCCTGCATGGTTGGCCAATATATGCATAATCTCTTAAGCTCCTGCCAAGTTCCATTAATACTTTGATGGTTTTTCCATTGATTCATGTGTGATTTTTGAAGCCACATTTCTTTCTCGTCTTCCTCTACACATCTCATAAGTAATCCACTTGACTCTTGGTGGTATAAGCTTCCAGCTAGGATATGGAGATTTTTAGTTTTCCATAACTCCTGGCTCTTTTCTAAATTGATCTTATGTTGAGGTCCATGTGTGAGTATGGTGTTGAGGTTGTAGCAAGGAATGACCAAGAACCCTCACTACCTTGCATGGAAGCAAGAAGGAAAGCTCAAGAGTGACTCTCCTCTCATCCACCCCTACCTCCCACATGTTCAAGCCATTGGCATCAGCCCCATGCTATGCCACATGCTTGAAAACAAGGAGAATAGAGAGTCAAGGATCCTAGTCCATGAGGAAAATACAAGCAAATACAATTATCCTACTCACACAAAGGAGAGACATGCATAGGCACACACACACCACTCTCATACACTCACAAAGACACAATACATGTAAATGTAAATAGTCTTGTGGGAGTAAAGAGAGCATCTTCCATTGATAAATGATCTTACATGAGATCACATCGACCAAAAGCTCCTCTTCTTTACAAAAATGAGCTTCTATTTATGAACTAAGCTCTATTCCTCATGTGCTCCTTTGAAAAGTCAAAAAGTGAATCTCTCTCTAGCTAACATATCTTCTAGGATATTCCAAGATCAAATATGTAACAAACAAATCCCAAAGAAGGGCATGCGTGGGTTTTTTACGTGGGGAGTTTTCTAGAAGAGCCATAAAGTGAGAGATTCTCAAGTCCACAATACTATAGTATGACGAAATATTAATAGTGCTATTAGGAGAGTGTTCACATGTGACACTCAAATATATAAAAAAGGGTTATTCTCATGGTCTAGGGAGGGTTCTCATGCACAATTGAGGATGTGTGCATACCCTACAACCCAACAGTCTCTCTGTCATAGTACTGTGAATAGCATTTTGTACTGCTCATATCTTAGTCATTTCTTCACCATTTTCAGTGTTCTATAGCTTGCTAGAATCAAATCCAAGTTCTCTACATGCTCAAAAAGTTTGAAGATGATAGATTCAGCCAATTTGGAGAAAAGCATGTCAAAGTACCTAGTGGCCAAACTCTATAGAGATCCTAAAACATTGGGGGTAATGATTGTTGGAGATAGATGTCTACGGAAGCACGTGAACATCACAAGGAAGAAGAAGAAGCTTGGACCACAACACACAATACTGAATGTATTACTAGAGAATGTAGAAAGATAAGTAGCCCATTAGGGCAATAGGGGTATATACAAGCCAGGGGAAACCCAAGCATCCTTAGCTATTCTGCAAGAGCGAATGTGAGGAATAATGGCACGTTTGATAGACAAACCTATCAATGCATGTGCATGGGCATCATTGCCATCCTAGTGAATCTACTCTACAGTAGGTGTAGCAAAAACTGTAGCATGAAGAGGAATATGAAAAATATCATCATCTTCGACACCTTCTGCATCAACTTCAATACCTACAGTTGTAACAATTACAGGTGTGATAGGACATTTTTCGACACCTTGCACAATGTTCCACAATCCTTTTGCAACCAAGACATGTCACATCATATAAGCCCATAACGGGTAGTTGGTACCATCCAACTTATGCTCAATAGCCAACACACGGAATACATCACTGCTTTCAGCCATGGCCGATGACTAAAATACCTTGATGTAGAAAATTCACTGTATCTCAAAAAGTAGAATAGAACACCTAGATGAATTCTGCTAGACTTGTAGCAGACTTTGAGATGCTTATACTGGCGAATAGAAACTAGTGTATACCTTTGTCACAAAAAGACGAAATAGCTTGCACAAGCATTACGATAGTGCGTTCAAAGGTAGAAATGAGCTTAGATCGCAATTTCTGCACCATAGATCGAAGGTGTTTTGATTTGGAAAACATGCTGAGTATGCTCACCATAATTCAAGTGATTCTTAGAATACAAACAGAGGAGTGTCGACAACACCCTAGATGAAGCGACGACCGGACCATGTACCATTCTTCATTATAGCATCATATTCAGATTGCATAGCAGCCATCCAATTTTCTGAATTATGTGCTTCATCAAAAGAAACAGGCTCATTCTCATCACAGAGACTAGATGCATCCATAGCATAGCAATCTGATGCAAAGGAGGCACTATGAGAGCCTGAACGAGTACGATATGACAAAGGTGCATCTAATTTGCTGTCACGCAAAGTCTGCACCAGCCATTTTGGCATAGTTTTTGCCTGCTCAATATCAGCTCTCTCATCAGCAAGTGCATCATGTAAATCTGCATCAGAAATGGAATGATCTGCATCATCATACGAAACCTGCAAAGGCTGAGAAGTTGCCTCATTAGGACCAGCACTAGCCTGTCCACCTGTAAAAAGAGGCATCAAAGTATCATACATGTCTTTGGAGCTAACAGATGTCTCCTTAGTACATGAAAGCAATGGCTGAATAGCATCTTCCACAAAGACAACATCACGGCTAACCAGAATGCATTTAGTCTGTGGATGATACAGATGATAGCCTTTACTTTCAGAGCTGTACCCAACAAAAATACATTTTACTGCCTTATCATCCAATTTTCTGCGATGTTGTTCAGGCACTAATGCATATGCCAAACAACCAAAAACACGCAGATGAGCAACAGATGGCTTGCGGTCATGCCAAGCCTCATATGGAGTGATAGACTACAACGCTTTAGTGGGACACCTGTTCAGTACATATGCTGCACACATGACAGCCTCAAGCCAGAAACTATGTGGTAAAGCCTGACTTTTGACCATGCACCTAGCCATCTCCATGAGTGACCTGTTCTTTTGTTCAGCAACTCCATTCTGTTGAGGTGTATACGGTACTGTACACTGGTGTTTTATCCCACGTTCAACCAAAAATGCATTAAAATCTGAAGACATATATTCCCCCCCTCGATCAGAACGGAGGGTGCCCATTTTACATGTTGACAGATTTTCAGCCAAAACCAAAAACTGTTTGAAGCACATGAACACTTCAGACTTTGCTTTGAGTGGATATACCCATGCATGCCTGGAAAAATCATCAATGAAAGTCACAAAGTAAAGGTAATTTCCAAAAGAGGGTGTCTGCATAGGACCACAGACATCACTATGTACAAGCTGCAATTTCTGCGTAGCCCGAACTGAACCATCTTTTGGAAAGGAAGAATGCTGCATTTTTCCCAAAATACAGCCTTCACAAACATGTTTTCCAGGTGCCTCAAGTTTGCGCAAAGAGGACACCATTTCAGATTTCTGTAGGCGTAACAAACTAGCAAAATTCAGATGACCAAAGCGTGCATGCCAAAGCTTTGCATCTGACATAGCCTGAGAATCATGAACTGCACATGCCGAATCATTCACAGATCTTTCATAGTCTATGAGCTTATATAGCCCACGACATAAGATGCCAGAAGCAATAATCACATCACCATTTGAGAGATCATGGACTGTACACCTGTCATCAACGAATTTCACAACCAAGCCAATCTTGGCTAATGCAGAAACTGATAACAGGTTCTTTTTGATCCCTGGCACAAATAAAGCATCTGACAAAGTGAAAGAACTACCATCAGCAGTAGTCAGAATGATCTTACCAACTCCCATAACAAGATAAGAGGAGTTATTGGCGCATGTGACAGTATTCCCTGTAGGGGCAGGCTCGAGTGAAGAGAAGAAACTGCGCTGTGAGGTAATATGTTTGGTCGCCCCACTGTCAAAGTACCAAACATCTGAGTCTACTGCAGACATGCACTGATCATGAGAAGATGGGTCAAAACTGCAAACAGTAGTAAACGCCCATTCTTCTTCCTGCACAAGATTTGCGGACTCTGTTTTTGGTGTAGAGGCCTCTGCAACAACCATTCCAGCCTCTTTCTTCTTTGCCTCTTTAGCAGCCAGTTTTGGACAGTTCTTTATAATATGATCATTTCCTTTACAGTACTTGTAGAACAATTTCTGCTTTTCTGATTTCTTTTCATCTTTATCCTGGTTCTTCGATTGTGCAGCATTTGCAGATTTTTGCTTACTAGTAGAAGAGCTCCATTTTCCTTTGCCCTTTTGACTAGCCAGGAAAGCTTGATCTGCAACACGCATAATGGACCTGTTTTGCCTGGACTGATCTTCCTGCAACAGAACAGAGACTAATTCCTCAAATGACAAGGCATTCGGATTGCCTTTCATCATCAACCGAAGAGTAGAGGCAAAACTCTGATATGAATCAGGAAGACCATTCAGAACGGTCTGCACAAGTGAGCTATCTGGTATAACCTCATCAGCAGAAATCAATTGTTCCTTCAGGTCTTTGATCTTTGTAAGAAAACTGTCCATAGAATCACCTTCATTCATGTGCTCACTCTCCAACTGTTTTCGGAGGTAAGCAACACGAGCCTCATTCCTAGCCTGGTACAAAGTGGTAAGTGTATCCCAAGCATCCTTTGCTGTTCTGCAAGAGCGAATGTGAGGAATAATGGCACGTTTGACAGACAAGGCTATCAATGCATGTGCCTGGGCATCTCTGCCATCCCAACGAATCTGCTCTGCAGTATGTGCAACAAAAACAGCAGCACGAATAGGAATCTGTGGAATATCATCTTCGACACCATCTTCATCAGCTCCAGTACCTCCAGCACCTATATTTGTAGTACCTATAGTCGTAGGTGTAACAGGACGTCTTTCAACACCCTGCACAATGTTCCATAGTCCTTTTGCAACCAGTACATGTCGCATCATATAAGCCCATAATGGGTAGTTGGTACCATCCCAATTATCCTCAACAGCCAACATACGGAATACATCACTGCTTTCAGCCATGGCCGGTGACTAAAATACCTTGATGCAGAAAATTGACTGTATCTCAAAAAGTTGAACGGAACTAACCAGACGGGTTCTGCTAGACACCCTGAGTATGCTCACCAAATTTCGTGCGAATCTGAGACTGCAAACGGAGGAGTGTCGACGGCGCCCAAGAAGAAGCGACGACCTGCTCTGATACCAATTGTTGGAGATAGACGTCTGCGGAAGCACGCGAACAACACAAGGAAGAAGAAGAAGCTCGGAGCACAAACACACAATACTGAATGTATTACTAGAGAATGTACAAAGATAAGTAGCCCATTAGGGCAATAGGCGTATATACAAGCCGGGGGAAAAAAACCTCCTAAAGAGGAAAAAAAGTGCCCCGGCGGTCCTAGAGTGTTCACACATATCACTACCTAAATATATTAACATCAAACACATAAATGTTGCAGGAGCATTTGTTAATCCAAAAGGCAAAACTGTGAACTCGTAATGACCATATTGTGTTCTAAAAGCGGTTTTGGGTATGTCCTCAGACTTTACTCTAATTTGATGATATCCCGATCTTAAGTCAATTTTAGTGAATATTGTGGCACCACTCAATTGACTCAGCAGTTCATCTATGTGTGGCAGTGGATACTTGTTCTTAATGGTTTTCTTGTTCAATCCCCTATAGTCAATACAAAGTCTGTATGAATCATCTTTCTTTTTCTGAAACAAAACAGGTGCTCCCCAAGGTGAAACACTAGGTCTTATCAACTCCTTCTTCAATAGATCATCCAATTGGAGCTTCAACTCTTTCAATTCATCAATATTGAACCTATAAGGTGCTCTAGAATAAGGCTCACTTCTTGGATAAAGGTCTATAGCATGGTCAATTTTCCTAGGAGGAGGCATGCCCGGTAGATCATCAGGAAATACATCTGCGTACTCATCTAAAAGTTTTTTAACATATTCCGGTATTTCCTCTTCTTTCTTCTTCTCCTGAAGGTCATGCACATAAACCAAATATGTCTCACAACCCTGTCGAATACCCCTAATCAACTTTATTGCAGAAATAGGAGAAAAACTTGAATTACACTTGCCTGCAAGACGATGTTCCTTCCCTTCTATTTTCAAAGTAAGGATCCCGCTTTCACAATCAATCACGACACCGTTGTGAACTAACCAGTCCATTCCGATGATTACATCACATTCTCTCATTTCAATTACATGGAAAATACCCAAAAACTTATGTTCTCCTAACATAAAATCAAGATTCTCAATACAGCCTCGAGTATAGTGTATCCTACCATTAGCCATCTGTACAGGTCTTTTAGTCTGCATCTCAATATGCAACCCTAAAGCTTCTGCCATCTTAAGTGAAAGGAAACAATTTGTACTACCCGAATCAATCAAGAAACTAACCTTACGTGAGGATATGTCCCCCATAATCCTAATCACCGATGCCCTTGAATGAAAATAAGTTTTCATGCATTGAAGTCTAGGGCTAGAACACTTACCTTGATCATCCGCTTCCTCAATTATCATGTTTTCTTCTTGTAGATGAGCTATCTTCGCTTGCATAGAACGGTTGATGGCCTTGTTTGGACATTCAAAAGTGCGATGTCCTTGTTCTCCAGATCGAAAACAAAGTCCCAGCCTCTTAGCCCGCTCCAGGAAATCAGAATCATGTTGCCAGTGCATAACTTCTTGCTTCTTAGGTGTATCCGTTTGCTTTGGCTTTGGTCTTCCTCCTTGACCGTTAATAGAGTTAGTCGATCTCTGTCCCTTTTGATTTATTGAAATAGGTCTTGGGGGTCGATGTCCTGTTGAGATAAACCTTGATTTGAATGCCTTTTTTGTGGTAAACTTCTCCATCTTCTCAAAGTTTTCTGCTTTTGCAACCGCATCAAGAAAATCTACACATCCGGACCCCTTTACTTGATAGCGAAGCTCTTCCTGCAAACCCTCAATAAACTTGCTTTTCAGCGCATCTCCAGAAACTTCTAGTGCATACTTATGTAAACGCAAAAATTTCTCCGTATATTCTTCAACAGACAAGTTATATCTATCATCCTCATGCTGCTTGAAAGAGTAGAATTCCGTTTTCTTTTCCATCCGATAATGTGGAGAACAATAACGATTCTCTGCTTGCTCTCGAAATTCTTTCCAGAGGATCGGACCTTCACGTGTTCTTGTCTGTATATAAGATTTCCACCACAGTTTTGTGACTCCTCACAGATGCAGAATTGCCACCTTTGCTTTTGATTCCTCACTAAATACGTGCAAGTCAAAGAAATCTTCAAGCTCCTCAATCCATGCTTCAAGATCCTCTCCAGTTTTCTTCTCACCATCAAGTTCATTTAATTTTGCTCTTTTGAACACTTGCTTGAGTGCAAATTCACCTGCATCATCGTCCTCTTCAGGTTCACGTTGCCGTCTAGCTCTACGTGGGTTTGATGTGCCCGCACCATTACCACCTTCAGCATTGAGGTCCATGAAAGCATTTGCAGTAGCCTCTGTTTGTTTGTTGGATCTTTCTTTATGTAATTCTGCATTCAATCTACGGATAAGCTCCTCTTGTTCTTCTATCTTCTTCTTCAAAGCCTGCATCTTGTCCCGGAATCCAACTCTGCTGTGATACCACTTGTAACAAGTCTCCCAAACTTGAGTCACAATCTCACACAGAATAATGGGTTTCGATACCATAAGATATAAAGAAGGCAAACAGAGTATACGCAGAACAAGAAGAGAGAGAATTTTATTATCTGTGCAGATTTATGAGTAGTTCTGATCTGCGTTACAAAATCTATCAGATTGCTTCAATGTGAAGCCTCATCCACTCGACCACCCCCAAGCTGATCGCAATCCCAATCTCAATCACAATCACAATCTCAATCCCAATCTCAATCACAATCACAATCTCAATCTCAATCTCAATCGCAATTCCAGAAGCCGAAAAACGATCGTAATGACTGTACGACCATCATCCTTTTCTATCTCTCAGTCTTCGTCTTTTTGGGATCTCCGCCTTTCGCCAGAGCATGACCAATCATGCCTTCCTAGACCCGCACTTTTAGAATCTGCATGCTCCAAGATAGCGTCTTTTCGCATGTCTCATGCAAGACTTCAGATTCTGAAGAAATACATAAACGAGAATTACAATACAAATCATTATTTCTCAAATGAAATTTTCCCTGAAACATAGAACCTGGATTCATACCCAAAAATTCCAAGATTGCTGCATAAAATAAATCTTCTTTTAGTTCTTTTCCAATATCAAAATCAGAGGATAAAATAGAAATTGAACTGCATAGGGGTTTACGACTCAAAGCATCGGCCACCTTGTTTTCTTGTCCTGCTAAGTATTTAATATCAAAATCATATTCACTTAGCAATTGGATCCATCGTTTTTGTCTATTGTTAAGTAATGGTTGAGTAAATATGTATTTAAGGCTCTGATGATCTGTTGTTAATTCAAACTTTACTCCTAGCAATAAGTGTCTCCAATGTTTAAGTGCATGAACAACTGCAAGCATTTCTAAGTCATGTGTTGTATAATTTAATTCATGTTTCCTTAATTTCCTTGACTCATAAGCCACTACCCTCCCTTCTTGTGAAAGAACGCATCCGATTTGGCTTCCACTAGCATCACATGCAACAATAAAAGGCTTCCCTAACTCAGGTATCTTTAGCACACAATTTTTGATAACTTTCTGTTTTAATTCGTCAAACGCCTTTTGACACTCATCGTTCCATGTGAACTCTCTATTTTTCTTTGTCAATTCTGTAAGAGGATTTGCAATTCGAGAAAACTCCCTAATGTGTGCCGTCTCATATTGTGCCAAACCAAGGAAGCTTCTCACATCCCTCACACATTTGGATGTAGGCCAGTCAACTATGCTTTTAACTTTCTCAGGATCTACATGAATCCCTTCCTTAGAAACAACTCTCCCCAAATAAGTCACTTACCCTTTTGCAAAAAAACATTTACTCATCTTACCATATAGTTTATGCTCTCTTAGTTTTTGTAAAGTATTGCTGAGATTCAATGCATGTTCATCATCATCCTTAGAATACACAAAAATATCGTCAAGAAAAACTAATATAAATTCATCGAGATATTCATAAAACACATTATTCATCAAACACATAAATGTTGGGAGAGCATTTGTTAATCCAAAAGGCAAAACTTTGAACTCGTAATGACCATATCGTGTTCTAAGAGCGGTTTTGGGTATGTCCTCAGACTTTACTCTGATTTATTGATATCCCGATCTTAAGTCAATTTTAGTGAATACTGTGGCACCACTCAATTGACTCAACAGTTCATCTATGTGTGGCAGTGGATACTTGTTCTTAATGGTTTTCTTGTTCAATCCCCTATAGTCAATACAAAGTCTGTATGAACCATCTTTCTTTTTCTGAAACAAAACAGGTGCTCCCCAAGGTGAAACACTAGGTCTTATCAACTCCTTCTTCAATAGATCATCCAATTGGAGCTTTAACTCTTTCAATTCATCAATATTGAACCTATAAGGTGCTCTAGAATAAGGCTCACTTCGTGGATAAAGGTCTATAGCATGGTCAATTTTCCTAGGAGGAGGCATGCCCGGCAGATCATCAGGAAATACATCTGCGTATTCATCTAAAAGCTTTTTTAACATATTCCGGTATTTCCTCTTCTTTCTTCTTCTCCTGAAGATCATGCACATAAACCAAATATGTCTCACAACCCTGTCGAATACCCCTAATCAAGTTTATTGCAGAAATAGGAGAAAAACTTGAATTACACTTGTTTGCAAGACGATGTTCCTTCCCTTCTATTTTCAAAGTAAGGAACCCGCTTTCACAATCAATCACAACACCGTTATGAACTAACCAGTCCATTCCGATGATTACATCACATTCTCTCATTTCAATTACATGGAAGGTACCCAAAAACTGATGTTCTCCTAACATAAAATCAAGATTCTCAATACAGCCTCGAGTATAGTGTATCCTACCATTAGCCATCTGTACATGTCTTTTAGTCTGCATCTCAATATGCAACCCTAAAGCTTCTGCCATCTTAAGTGAAAGGAAACAATTTGTACTACCCGAATCAATCAAGAAATTAACCTTACGTGAGGATATGTCCCCCATAATCCTAATCACCGATGCCCTTGAATGAGAAGTTTTCATGCATTGAAGTCTAGGGCTAGAACACTTACCTTGATCATCCGCTTCCTCAATTGTCATGTTTTCTTCTTGTAGATGAGCTATCTTCGCTTGCATAGAACGGTTGATGGCCTTGTTTGGACATTCAAAAGTGCGATGTCCTTGTTCTCCACATCGAAAACAAAGTCCCAGCCTCTTAGCCCGCTCCAGGAAATCAGAATCACGTTGCGAGTGCATAACTTCTTGCTTCTTAGGTGTATCTCTTTGCTTCGGCTTTGGTCTGCCTCCTTGACCGTTAATAGAGTTAGTCGATCTCTGTCCATTTTGATTTATTGAAATAGGTCTTGGGGGTCGATGTCCTGTTGAGATAAACCTTGATTTGAATGCCTTTTTCGTGGTAAACTTCTCCATCTTCTCAAAGTTTTCCGCTTTTGCAACCGCATCAAGAAAATCTACACATCCGGACCCCTTTACTTGATAGCGAAGCTCTTCCCGCAAACCCTCAAAAAACTTGCTTTTCAGTGCATCTCCAAAAACTACTAGTGCATACTTATGTAAACGCAAAAATTTCTCCTTATATTCTTCAACAGAGAAGTTATATCTATCATCCTCATGTTGCTTGAAAGTGTAGAATTCCATTTTCTTTTCCATCCGATAATGTGGAGAACAATAACAATTCTCTGCTTGCTCTCGAAATTCTTTCTAGAGGATCGGACCTTCACGTGTTCTTGTCTGTATATAAGATTTCCACCATAGTTTTGCGACTCCTCGCAGATGCAGAATTGCCACCTTTCCTTTTGATTCCTCACTAAATACGCGGAGGTCAAAGAAATCTTCAAGTTCCTCAATCCATGCTTCAAGATCCTCTCCAGTTTTCTTCTCACCATCAAATTCATTTAAATTTGCTCTTTTGAACACTTGCTTGAGTGCAGATTCACCTGCATCATCGTCCTCTTCAGGTTCACGTTGCCGTCTAGCTCTATGTGCGTTTGATGTGCCCGCACCATTACCACCTTCAACATTGAGATCCATGAAAGCATTTGCAGTAGCCTCTTTTTGTTTGTTGGATCTTTCTTTATGTAATTTTGCATTCAATCTACGGATAAGCTCCTCTTGTTCTTCTATCTTCTTCTTCAAAGCCTGCATCTTGTCCCGGAATCCAACTCTGCTCTAATACCACTTGTAACAAGTCTCCTAAACTTGAGTCACAATCTCATACAGAATAATGGGTTTCGATACCACAAGATATAAAGAAGGCAAACAGAGTATACGCAGAACAAGAAGAGAGAGAATTTTATTATCTGTGCAGATTTACGAGTAGTTCTGATCTGCGTTACAAAATATATCAGATTGCTTCAATGTGAAGCCTCATCCACCCGACCACCCCGAGCTGATCTCAATCCCAATCTCAATCACAATCACAATCTCAATCCCAATCTCAATCACAATCACAATCTCAATCTCAATCTCAATCTCAATCTCAATCGCAATTCCAGAAGCCGAAAAACGATCGTAATGACTGTATGACCATCATCCTTTTCTATCTCTCAGTCGTCGTCTTTTTGGGATCTCCGCCTTTCGCCAACGCACGACCAATCACGCCTTCCTAGACCGGCACTTTTAGAATCTGCATGCTCCAAGATAGCGTCTTTTCGCATGTCTCATGCAAGACTTGCGGACCACCCATGCATCTACTTTTCATGTCCACCATCAAGAATCGTACCTGCAAAAATAGAGGTAATCCCTGCAACGCACTCACACACACGTCAATCACCCAAAAATAACCCATATACCCATGTGCGTTTTCTAAATCCGCGAACATGAATAAGATGAATGAATGAAGGCTTCTCTTTTTTTTTTCCTTTTTTTTTAAGTGTTGGAAAAAGGAACTTTTCAAAACCCTATAACTCAAAAATAGTGAGGAATCAGCTTGAGCTTGTGAGAGACAAAAATATTCAGTTCTTAAATCTGTACAATAATGTTAGAGATGCCTCAGGTCCAAATCTGCTTCTAGATATCACTTTTGGGCCCTGTGAAATCGAAAATTCTAGAGAGAGATGAAAAAACATAAAAAATCTCTTCATTAACCTATCTTCATGGAACCAAATGAGACATAAAACATAGGAACTACAAAAAATTCAATCAGGTAAAGTTCTTCTACTAAGAATACTCTACCTTTCTCTCATACAACACATTTTCAGATTCCTTCATCTTCATGCTCGAAATTAACATACAAATTTCATGCGACAACTTTCTAGAGAGAGAATGTAAAAACTTATTGCTACAGAATTTTGCAGACATGATCAAAATATCGTAAACATAAAATTTCATTATTACCTACACATCTTTTTTTTTTTCTCCAAGTGGAAAATCAACGTGGCATCTTACAATTCTCCCCCTCTTTAAAGAAGTCTGTCCTCAGAGTTGGAAAGAAGGATAATGTTCCATAAACTCATCTAAACCAACCCATGTTGAATCTTCAATAGGATATGCAAACCACTTTACTAAAATTTCCGCTATTTCGCGATTCCTAAGATGTCTAACTCTCCTATCCAATATAGCTTCTGGTTCAAGTTCAAAAGTGGCATCTTCCTTCAACTTAGATTTGTCTTGCAAAACATGATCAGCATTAGGAACATACTTTTTAAGTAATCCAACATGGAAGACTGGATGAATTTTCAAAGTATTAGGTAGGTCAAGTAAATATGCAACAGAACCAATTTTCTTTAAGATTTTGAAAGGACCAGCATAACGAGGAGACAATCGACGATCTTTGCCTAAAACCAGATTTGATTTAGAAGGACTCACTTTCAAAAAAACCAGATCATTTGTTCTAAATTCCAAGGGCCTCTTTTTGAGATCATAATATAATTTCTGACGTTTCTGTGCATCTTTCATGTTTTTCCTTACCTTATTTAGCTCCAAATCCATGTTTTCAAGCATCTGTTTGGATATTTCAACCTGATTCTGTGAATTAAAAAGTGAATGCGGCAGCAAGCAATTATAACCATACATTGCGTCAAAAGGTGTCATCTTAATAGAGGAATGCCATGCACTATTATATGCATACTCAACCAAGGGCAAATATTCAGTCCAATTGTTTTGCTTATCATTCACATACATGTGTAACATATCCTCAAGCACCTTGTTAACCCTCTCGGTCTCACCATCGGTTTGAGGATGAAATGCAGTACTCATGCGTAATTATGTTCCTATGGATTGAAATGTTGCTTTCCAAAAATTAGATGTGAACCTTGCATCCCTATTAGAAATTATACTTTTGGGTATACCATGTAACCTAAAAATTTCTTTTAATAAAAGTTTAGCAACGTGCAAAGCTGTATTAGTTTTCCTCATGGGAAGAAAATGTGCCATCTTTGTAAGACGGTCCACGACAACAAAGATGGTATCATGCCCACTTCTGGTCACAGGCAACTTTGTTATGAAATCCATAGAGATGGATTCCCATTTTTTATCAGGCACATCTAATGGTTGTAACATGCCAGGACACCTTTTAAATTCGGCCTTAACCTGTTGACATTTTAGACATTTTAGACATTCTTCGACATACCTCTTAATATCATATTTCATACGTGGCCAGTAATATGAAGCTTTCACTTTTGCATAAGTTCTAGAAAAACCACGGTGTGCAGAGAAAGGTGCATCATGACAGTCATGCATGATCTTTTCTTTCAAAACAAATTCTGAAGAAATACATAAACGAGAATTACAATACAAATCATTATTTCTCAAATGAAATTTTCCCCGAAACATAGAACCTGGATTCATACCCAAAAATTCCAAGATTGTTGCATAAAATAAATCTTCTTTTAGTTCTTTTCCAATATCAAAATCAGAGGATAAAATAGAAATTGAACTGCATAGGGGTTTACGACTCAAAGCATCGGCCACCTTGTTTTCTTTTCCTGCTAAGTATTTAATATCAAAATCATATTCACTTAGCAATTGGATCCATCGTTTTTGTCTATTGTTAAGTAAAGGTTGAGTAAATATGTATTTAAGGCTCTGATGATCTGTTCTTAATTCAAACTTTACTCCTAGAAATAAGTGTCTCCAATGTTTAAGTGCATGAACAACTGCAAGCATTTCTAAGTCATGTGTTGTATAATTTAATTCATGTTTCCTTAATTTCCTTGACTCATAAGCCACTACCCTCCCTTCTTGTGAAAGAACGCATCCGATTTGGCTTCCACTAGCATCACATGCAACAATAAAAGGCTTCCCTAACTCAGGTATCTTTAGCACACAATTTTCGATAACTTTCTGTTTTAATTCGTCAAACGCCTTTTGACACTCATCATTCCATGTGAACCCTCTAATTTTCTTTGTCAAGTCTGTAAGAGGATTTGCAGTTCGAGAAAACTCCCTAATGTGTGCCCTCTCATATTGTGCCAAACCAAGAAAGCTTCTCACATCCCTCACACATTTGGGTGTAGGCCAGTCAACTATCCTTTTAACTTTCTCAGGATCTATATGAATTCCTTCCTTAGAAACAACTCTCCCCAAATAAGTCACTTACCCTTTTGCAAAAAAACATTTACTCATCTTACCATATAGTTTATGTTCTCTTAGTTTTTGTAAAGTCTTCCTGAGATGCAATGCATGTTCATCATCATCCTTAGAATACACAAAAATATCGTCAAGAAAAACTAATATAAATTCATCGAGAAATTCATGAAACACATTATTCATCAAACACATAAATGTTGTTGGAGCATTTGTTAATCCAAAAGGCAAAACTGTGAACTCGTAATGACCATATCGTGTTCTAAAAGCGGTTTTGGGTATGTCCTCAGACTTTACTCTAATTCGATGATATCCCGATCTTAAGTCAATTTTAGTGAATACTGTGGCACCACTCAATTGACTCAGCAGTTCATCTATGTGTGTTAGTGGATACTTGTTCTTAATGGTTTTCTTGTTCAATCCCCTACAGTCAATACAAAGTCTGTATGAACCATCTTTCTTTTTCTGAAACAAAACAGGTGCTCCCCAAGGTGAAACACTAGGTCTTATCAACTCCTTCTTCAATAGATCATCCAATTGGAGCTTCAACTCTTTCAATTCATCAATATTGAACCTATAAGGTGCTCTAGAATAAGGCTCACTTCCTGGATAAAGGTCTATAGCATGGTCAATTTTCCTAGGAGGAGGCATGCCCGGTAGATCATCAAGAAATACATCTGCGTACTCATCTAAAAGTTTTTTTAACATATTCCGGTATTTCCTCTTCTTTCTTCTTCTCCTAAAGGTCATGCACATAAACCAAATATGTCTCACAACCCTGTCGAATACCCCTAATCAACTTTATTGCAGAAATAGGAGAAAAACTTGAATTACACTTTCTTGCAAGTCGATGTTCCTTCCCTTCTATTTTCAAAGTAAGGATCTCGCTTTCACAATCAATCACGACACGGTTATGAACTAACCAGTCCATTCCGATGATTACATCACATTCTCCCATTTCAATTACATGGAAGGTACCCAAAAACTTATGTTCTCCTAACATAAAATCAAGATTCTCAATACAGCCTCGAGTATAGTGTATCCTACCATTAGCCATCTGTACAGGTCTTTTAGTCTGCATCTCAATATCCAATCCTAAAGCTTCTGCCATCTTAAGTGAAAGGAAACAATTTTTACTACCCGAATCAATCAAGAAACTAACCTTACGTGAGGATATGTCCCCCATAATCCTAATCACCGATGCCCTTGAATGAGAATAAGTTTTCATGCATTGATGTCTAGGGCTAGAACACTTACCTTGATCATCCGCTTCCTCAATTGTCATGTTTTCTTCTTGTAGATGAGCTATCTTCGCTTGCATAGAACGGTTGATGGCCTTGTTTGGACATTCAAAAGTGCGATGTGCTTTTTCTCCACATCGAAAACAAAGTCCCAGCCTCTTAGCCCGCTCCAGGAAATCAGAATCAGGTTGCCAGTGCATAACTTCTTGCTTCTTAGGTGTATCCGTTTGCTTCGGCTTTGGTCTTCCTCCTTGACCGTTAATAGAGTTAGTCGATCTCTGTCCATTTTGATTTATTGAGATAGGTGTTGGGGGTCGATGTCCTGTTGAGATAAACCTTGATTTGAATGCCTTTTTTGTGGTAAACTTCTCCATCTTCTCAAATTTTTCTGCTTTTGCAACCACATCAAGAAAATCTACACATCCAGACCCCTTTACTTGATAGCGAAGCTCTTCTGCAAACCCTCAATAAACTTGCTTTTCAGCACATCTCCAGAAACTTCTAGTGCATACTTATGTAAACGCAAAAATTTCTCCTTATATTCTTCAACAGACAAGTTATATCTATCATCCTCATGCTACTTGAAAGAGTAGAATTCCATTTTCTTTTCCATCCGATAATGTGGAGAACAATAACGATTCTCTGCTTGCTCTCGAAATTCTTTCCAGAGGATCGGACCTTCACGTGTTCTTGTCTGTATATAAGATTTCCACCACAGTTTTGCGACGCCTCGCAGATGCAGAATTGCCACCTTTGCTTTTGATTCCTCACTAAATACGCGCAGGTCAAAGAAATCTTTAAGTTCCTCAATCCATGCTTCAAGATCCTCTCCAGTTTTCTTCTCACCATCAAATTCATTTAATTTTGCTCTTTTGAACACTTGCTTGAGTGCAGATTCACGTGCATCATCGTCCTCTTCATGTTCACGTTGTCGTCTATCTCTACGTGCGTTTGATGTGCCCGCACCATTACCACCTTCAGCATTGAGGTCCATGAAAGCATTTGCAGTAGCCTCTTTTTGTTTGTTGGATCTTTCTTTATGTAATTCTGCATTCAATCTACGGATAAGCTCCTCTTGCTCTTCTATCTTCTTCTTCAAAGCCTGCATCTTGTCCCGGAATCCAACTCTGCTCTGATACCACTTGTAACAAGTCTACTAAACTTGAGTCACAATCTCACACAGAATAATGGGTTTCGATACCACAAGATATAAAGAAGGCAAACAGAGTATACGCAGAACAAGAAGAGAGAGAATTTTATTATCTGTGCAGATTTACGAGTAGTTCTGATCTGCGTTACAAAATCTATCAGATTGCTTCAATGTGAAGCCTCATCCACCCGACCACCCCCGAGCTGATCTCAATCCCAATCTCAATCACAATCACAATCTCAATCCCAATCTCAATCACAATCACAATCAATCTCAATCTCAATCTCAATCTCAATCTCAATCGCAATTCCAGAAGCCGAAAAACGATTGTAATGACTGTACGACCATCATCCTTTTCTATCTCTCAGTCTTCGTCTTTTTGGGATCTCCACCTTTCGCCAGAGCACGACCAATCACGCCTTCTTAGACCCGCACTTTTAGAATCTGCGTACTCCAAGATAGCATCTTTTCGCATGTCTCATGCAAGACTTCCGGACCACCCATGCATCTACTTTTCATGTCCACCATCAAGAATCGTACCTGCAAAAATAGAGGTAATCCCTGCAACGCACTCACACACACGTCAATCACCCAAAAATAACCCATATACCCATGTGCGTTTTCTAAATCCGTGAACATGAATAAATGAATGAATGAAGGCTTCTCTTTTTTTTTTTTTTGAAGTGTTGGAAAACGGCACTTTTCAAAACTCTGTAACTCAAAAACAGTGAGGAATCAGCTTGAGCTTGTGAGAGACAAAAATATTCAGTTCTTAAATCTGTACAATAATATTAGAGATGCCTTAGGTCCAAATCTGCTTCCAGATATCACTTTTGGGCCCTCCAAAATCGAAAATTCTAGAGAGATGAAAAAACATAAAAAATCTCTTCATTAACCTATCTTCATGGAACCAAATGAGACATAAAACATAGGAACTACAAAAAATTCAATCAGGTAAAGTTTTTCTACTAAGAATACTCTACCTTTCTCTCATACAACACTTTTTCAGATTCCTTCATCTTCATGCTCGAAATTAACATACAAATTTCATGCGACAACTTTCTAGAGAGAGAATATAAAAACTTATTGCTACAAAATTTTGGAGACATGATCAAAATATCCTAAACATAAAATTTCATTATTACCTACACATCTTTTTTTTTTCCAGGTGGAAAATCAACGTGGCATCTTACAAATCTCCCCCTCTTTAAAGAACTATGTCCTCAGAGTTGGAAAGAAGGATAATGTTCCATAAACTCATCTAAACCAACCCATGTTGAATCTTCAATAGGATATGCAAACCACTTTACTAAAATTTCCGCTATTTCGCGATTCCTAAGATGTCTAACTCTCCTATCCAATATAACTTCTGGTTCAAGTTCAAAAGTGGCATCTTCCTTCAACTTAGATTTGTCCTGCAAAACATGATCAGCATTAGAAACATACTTTTTAAGTAATCCAACATGGAAGACTGGATGAATTTTCAAAGAATTAGGTAGGTCAAGTAAATATGCAACAGAACCAATTTTCTTAAAGATTTTGAAAGGACCAGCATAACGAGGAAACAATCAACGATCTTTGCCTAAAACCAGATTTGATTTAGAAGGACTCACTTTCAAAAAAACTAGATCATTTGTTCTAAATTCCAAGGGCCTCTTTTTGAGATCATGATATAATTTCTGACGTTTCTATGCATCTTTTATGTTTTTCCTTACCTTATTTAGTTCCAAATCCATGTTTTCAAGCATCTGTTTGGATATTTCAACCTGATTCTGTGAATTAAAAAGTGAATGCGACAGCAAGCAATTATAACCATACATTGCTTCAAAAGGGGTCATCTTAGTAGAGGAATGCCATGCACTATTATATGCATACTCAACCAAGGGCAAATATTCAGTCCAATTGTTTTGCTTATCATTCACATACATGTGTAACATATCCTCAAGCACCCTGTTAACCCTCTCGGTCTCACCATCCGTTTGAGGATGAAATGCAGTACTCATGCGTAATTATGTTCCTATGGATTGAAATGTTGCTTTCCAAAAATTAGATGTGAACCTTGCACCCCTATTAGAAATTATACTTTTGGGTATACCATGTAACCTAAAAATTTCTTTTATTAAAAGTTTAGCAACGTGCAAAGCTGTATCAGTTTTCCTCATGGGAAGAAAATGTGCCATCTTTGTAAGATAGTCCACGACAACAAAGATGGTATCATGCCCACTTCTGGTCACAGGCAACTTTGTTATGAAATCCATAGAGATGGATTCCCATTTTTTATCAGGCACATCTAATGGTTGTAACATGCCAGGACACCTTTTAAATTCGGCATTAACCTGTTGACATTTTAGACATTCTTCGACATACCTCTTAATATCATATTTCATATGTGGCCAATAATATGAAGCTTTCACTTTTGCATAAGTTCTAGAAAAACCAGGGTGTGCAGAGAAAGGTGCATCATGACAGTCATGCAGGATCTTTTCTTTCAAAACAGATTTTGAAGAAATACATAAACGAGAATTACAATACAAATCATTATTTCTCAAATGAAATTTTCCCTGAAACATAGAACCTGGATTCATACACAAAAATTCCAAGATTGTTGCATAAAATAAATCTTCTTTTAGTTCTTTTCCAATATCAAAATCAGAGGATAAAATAGAAATTGAACTGCATAGGGGTTTACGACTCAAAGCATCGGCCACCTTGTTTTCTTTTCTTGCTAAGTAGTTAATATCAAAATCATATTCACTTAGCAATTGGATCCATCGTTTCTGTCTATTGTTAAGTAAAGGTTGAGTAAATATGTATTTAAGGCTCTGATGATCTGTTCTTAATTCAAACTTTACTCCTAGCAATAAGTGTCTCCAATGTTTAAGTGCATGAGCAACTGCAAGTATTTCTAAGTCATGTGTTGTATAATTTAATTCATGTTTCCTTAATTTCCTTGACTCATAAGCCACTACCCTCCCTGCTTGTGAAAGAACGCATCCGATTTGGCTTCCACTAGCATCACATGCAACAATAAAAGGCTTCCCTAACTCAGGTATCTTTAGCATACAATTTTCGATAACTTTCTGTTTTAATTCGTCAAACGCCTCTTGACACTTATCGTTCCATGTGAACTCTCTATTTTTCTATGTCAATTCTGTAAGAGGCTTTGCAGTTCGAGAAAACTCCCTAATGTGTGCCCTCTCATATTGTGCCAAACCAAGGAAGCTTCTCACATCCCTCACACATTTGGGTGTAGGCCAGTCAACTATGCTTTTAACTTTCTTAGGATCTATATGAATCCCTTCCTTAGAAACAACTCTACCCAAATAAGTCACTTACCCTTTTGCAAAAAAACATTTACTCATCTTACCATATAGTTCATGCTCTCTTAGTTTTTGTAAAGTCTTCCTGAGATGCAATGCATGTTCATCATCATCCTTAGAATGCACAAAAATATCGTCAAGAAAAACTAATATAAATTCATCGAGATATTCATGAAACACATTATTCATCAAACACATAAATGTTGTTGGAGCATTTGTTAATCCCAAGGCAAAACTGTGAACTCGTAATGACCATTTCGTGTTCTAAACGCGGTTTTGGGTATGTCCTCAGACTTTACTGTGATTTGATGATATCCCGATCTTAAGTCAATTTTAGTGAATATTGTGGCACCACTCAATTGACTCAGCAGTTCATCTATGTGTGGCAGTGGATACTTGTTCTCACTGGTTTTCTTGTTCAATCCCCTATAGTCAATACAAAGTCTGTATGAACCATCTTTCTTTTTCTGAAACAAAACAGATGCTCCCCAAGGTGAAACACTAGGTCTTATCAACTCCTTCTTCAATAGATCATCCAATTGGAGCTTCAACTCTTTCAATTCATCAATATTGAACCTATAAGGTGCTCTAGAATAAGGCTCACTTCTTGGATAAAGGTCTATAGCATGGTCAATTTTCCTAGGAGGAGGCATGCCCGGTAGATCATCAGGAAATACATCTGCGTACTCATCTAAAAGTTTTCTTAACATATTCCGGTATTTCCTCTTCTTTCTTCTTCTCCTGAAGGTCATGCACATAAACCACATATGTCTCACAACCCTGTCGAATACCCCTAATCAACTTTATTGCAGAAATAGGAGAAAAACTTGAATTACACTTGCCTGCAAGACGATGTTCCTTCCCTTCTATTTTCAAAGTAAGGATCCCGCTTTCACAATCAATCACGACACTGTTATGTTTTAACCAGTCTCATTCCGATGATTACATCACATTCTCTCATTTCAATTACATGGAAGGTACCCAAAAACTTATGTTCTATTAACATAAAATCAAGATTCTCAATAGAGCCTCGAGTATAGTGTATCCTACCATTAGCCATCTGTACAGGTCTTTTAGTCTGCATCTCAATATGCAAGCCTAAAACTTCTGCCATCTTAAGTGAAAGGAAACAATTTGTACTACCCGAATCAATCAAGAAACTAACCTTGCGTGAGGATATGTCCCCCATAATCCTAATCACCGATGCCCTTGAATGAGAAGAAGTTTTCATGCATTGAAGTCTAGGGCTAGAACACTTACCTTGATCATCCGCTTCCTGAATTGTCATGTTTTCTTCTTGTAGATGAGCTATCTTCGCTTGCATAGAACAGTTGATGGCCTTGTTTGGACATTCAAAAGTGCGATGCGCTTGTTCTCCACAAGGAAAACAAAGTCCCAGCCTCTTAGCCCGCTCCAGGAAATCAGAATCAGGTTGCCAGTGCATAACTTCTTGCTTCTTAGGTGTATCCGTTTGCTTCGGCTTTGGTCTTCCTCCTTGACCATTAATAGAGTTAGTTGATCTCTGTCCATTTTGATTTATTGAAATAGGTGTTGGGGGTTGATGTCTTGTTGAGATAAACCTTGATTTGAATGCCTTTTTCATGGTAAACTTCTCCATCTTCTCAAAGTTTTCTGCTTTTCAACCACATCAAGAAAATCTACACATCCGGACCCCTTTACTTGATAGCGAAGCTCTTCCCGCAAACCCTCAATAAACTTGCTTTTCAGCGCATCTCCAGAAACTTCTAGTGCATACTTATGTAAACGCAAAAATTTCTCCTTATATTCTTCAACAAACAAGTTATATCTATCATCCTCATGTTGCTTGAAAGAGTAGAATTCCATTTTCTTTTCCTGTAACTCAAAAACAGTGAGGAATCAGCTTGAGCTTGTGAGCGACAAAAATATTCAGTTCTTAAATCTGTACAATAATGTTAGAGATGCCTTAGGTCCAAATTTGCTTCCAGATATCACTTTTGGGCCCTGTAAAATCAAAAATTCTAGAGAGAGATGAAAAAACATAAAAAATCTCTTCATTAACCTATCTTCATGGAACCAAATGAGACATAAAACATAGGAACTACAAAAAATTCAATCAGGTAAAGTTTTTCTACTAAGAATACTCTACCTTTCTCTCATACAACACTTTTTCAGATTCCTTCATCTTCATGCTCGAAATTAACATACAAATTTCATGCGACAACTTTCTAGAGAGAGAATATAAAAACTTATTGCTACAAAATTTTGCAGATATGATCAAAATATCCTAAACATAAAATTTTATTATTACCTACACATTTTTTTTTTCCAGGTGGAAAATCAACGTGGCATCTTACAATTCTCCCCCTCTTTAAAGAACTCTGTCCTCAGAGTTGGAAAGAAGGATAATGTTCCATAAACTCATCTAAACCAACCCATGTTGAATCTTCAATAGGATATGCAAACCACTTTACTAAAATTTCCGCTATTTCGCGATTCCTAAGATGTCTAACTCTCCTATCCAATATAACTTCTGGTTCAAGTTCAAAAGTGGCATCTTCCTTCAACTTAGATTTGTCCTGCAAAACATGATCAGCATTAGGAACATACTTTTTAAGTAATCCAACATGGAAGACTGGATGAATTTTCAAAGTATTAGGTAGGTCAAGTAAATATGCAACAGAACCAATTTTCTTTAAGATTTTGAAAGGACCAGCATAACGAGGAGATCTTTGCCTAAAACCAGATTTGATTTAGAAGGACTCACTTTCAAAAAAGCCAGATCATTTGTTCTAAATTCCAAGGGCCTCTTTTTGAGATCATGATATAATTTCTGACGTTTATGTGCATCTTTCATGTTTTCCCTTACCTTATTTAGCTCCAAATCCATGTTTTCAAGCATCTGTTTGGATATTTCAACCTGATTCTGTGAATTAAAAAGTGAATGCGGAAGCAAGCAATTATAACCATACATTGCTTCAAAAGGTGTCATCTTAATAGAGGAATGCCATGCACTATTATATGCATACTCAACCAAGGGCAAATATTCAGTCCAATTGTTTTGCTTATCATTCACATACATGCGTAACATATCCTCAAGCACCCTGTTAATCCTCTCGGTCTCACCATCGGTTTGAGGATGAAATGCAGTACTCATGTGTAATTCTGTTCCTATGGATTGAAATGTTGCTTTCCAAAAACTAGATGTGAACCTTACATCCCTATCAGAAATTATACTTTTGGGTATACCATGTAACCTAAAAATTTCTTTTATTAAAAGTTTAGCAACATGCAAAGCTGTATCAGTTTTCCTCATGGGAACAAAATGTGCCATCTTTGTAAGACAGTCCACGACAACAAAGATGGTATCATGCCCACTTCTGGTCACAGGCAACTTTGTTATGAAATCCATAGAGATGGATTCCCATTTTTTATCAGGCACATCTAATGGTTGTGACATGCCAGGACTCCTTTTAAATTCGGCCTTAACCTGTTGACATCTCAAACATTCTTTGACATACCTCTTAATTCATATTTCATACGTGGCCAGTAATATGAAGCTTTCACTTTTGCATAAGTTCTAGAAAAACCAGGGTGTGCAGAGAAAGGTGCATCATGACAGTCATGCAGGATCTTTTCTTTCAAAACAGATTCTGAAGAAATACATAAACGAGAATTACAATACAAATCATTATTTCTCAAATGAAATTTTCCCTGAAACATAGAACCTGGATTCATACCCAAAAATTCCAAGATTGCTGCATAAAATAAATCTTCTTTTAATTCTTTTCCAATATCAAAATCAAAGGATAAAATAGAAATTGAACTGCATAGGGGTTTACGACTCAAAGCATCGGCCACCTTGTTTTCTTTTCCTGCTAAGTATTTAATATCAAAATCATATTCACTTAGCAATTGGATCCATCGTTTTTGTCTATTGTTAAGTAAAGGTTGAGTAAATATGTATTTAAGGCTCTGATGATCTGTTCTTAATTCAAACTTTACTCCTAGTAATAAGTGTCTCCAATTTTTAAGTGCATGAACAACTGCAAGCATTTCTAAGTCATGTGTTGTATAATTTAGTTCATGTTTCCTTAATTTACTTGACTCATAAGCCACTACCCTCCCTTCTTGTGAAAGAATGCATCCGATTTGACTTCCACTAGCATCACATGCAACAATTAAAGGCTTCCCTAACTCAGGTATCTTTAGCACACAACTTTCGATAACTTTTTGTTTTAATTTGTCAAACGCCTTTTGACACTCATTGTTCCATGTGAACTCTCTATTTTTCTTTGTCAATTCTGTAAGAGGATTTGCAATTCGAGAAAACTCCCTAATGTGTGCCCTCTCATATTGTGCCAAACCAAGGAAGCTTCTCACATCCCTCACACATTTGGGTGTAGGCCAGTCAACTATGCTTTTAACTTTCTCAGGATCTATATTAATCCCTTCCTTAGAAACAACTCTCCCCAAATAAGTCACTTCCCCTTTTGCAAAAAAACATTTATTCATCTTACAACCGCACCAAAGTTTTTTGCTTTTGCAACCGCATCAAGAAAATCTACACATCCGGACCCCTTTACTTGGTAGCGAAGCTCTTCCCGCAAACCCTCAATAAACTTGCTTTTCAGCGCATCTCCAGAAACTTCTAGTGCATACTTATGTAAACGCAAAAATTTCTCCTTATATTCTTCAACGGAGAAGTTATATCTATCATCCTCATGCTGCTTGAAAGAGTAGAATTCCATTTTCTTTTCCATCCGATAATGTGGAGAACAATAACGATTCTCTGCTTGCTCTCAAAATTCTTTCCAGAGGATCGGACCTTCACGTGTTCTTGTCTGTATATAAGATTTCCACCACAGTTTTGCGACTCCTCGCAGATGCAGAGTTGCCACCTTTGCTTTTGATTCCTCACTAAACCCGCGCAGGTCAAAGAAATCTTCAAGTTCCTCAATCGATGCTTCAAGATCCTCTCCAGTTTTCTTCTCACCATCAAATTCATTTAATTTTGCTCTTTTGAACACTTGCTTGAGTGCAGATTCACCTGCATCATCGTCCTCTTCAGGTTCACGTTGCCGTCTAGCTCTACGTGCGTTTGATATGCCCGCACCATTACCACCTTCAGCATTGAGGTCCATGAAAGCATTTGAAGTAGCCTCTTTTTGTTTGTTGGATCTTTTTTTATGTAATTCTCCATTCAATCTACGGATAAGCTCCTCTTGTTCTTCTATCTTCTTCTTCAAAGCCTGCATCTTGTCCCGGAATCCAACTCTGCTCTTATACCACTTGTAACAAGTCTCCTAAACTTGAGTCATAATCTCACACAGAATAATGGGTTTCGATACCACAAGATATAAAGAAGGCAAACAGAGTATACGCAGAACAAGAAGAGAGAGAATTTTATTATTTATGCAGATTTATGAGTAGTTCTGATCTGCGTTACAAACTCTATCAGATTGCTTCAATGTGAAGCCTCATCCACCCGACCACCCCCGAGCTGATCTCAATCCCAATCTCAATCACAATCACAATCTCAATCCCAATCTCAATCACAATCACAATCTCAATCTCAATCTCAATCTCAATCGCAATTCCAGAAGCCGAAAAATGATCGTAATGACTGTACGACCATCATCCTTTTCTATCTCTCAGTCTTTGTCTTTTTGGGATCTCCGCCTTTCGCCACCGCACGACCAATCATGCCTTCCTAGACCCGCACTTTTAGAATCTGCATGCTCCAAGATAGCGTCTTTTCGCATGTCTCATGCAAGACTTCCGGACCACCCATGCATCTACTTTTCATGTCCACCATCAAGAATCGTACCTGCAAAAATAGAGGTAATCCGTGCAACGCACTCACACACACGTCAATCACCCAAAAATAACCCATATACCCATGTGCGTTTTCTAAATCCGCGAACATGAATAAGATGAATGAATGAAGGCTTCTCTTGTTTTTTTTTTTAAGTGTTGGAAAACGGCACTTTTCAAAACCCTGTGACTCAAAAATAGTGAGGAATCAGCTTGAGCTTGTGAGAGACAAAAATATTCAGTTCTTAAATCTGTACAATAATGTTAGAGACGCCTTAGGTCCAAATCTGCTTCCAGATATCACTTTTGGGCCCTGCAAAATCGAAAATTCTAGAGAGATGAAAAAACATGAAAAATCTCTTCATTAACCTATCTTCATTGAACCAAATGAGACATAAAACATAGGAACTACAAAGAATTCAATCAGGTAAAGTTTTTCTACTAAGAATACTCTACCTTTCTCTCATACAACACTTTTTCAGATTCCTTCATCTTAATGAAAGCATTTCCAGTAGCCTCTTTTTGTTTGTATGCTCCAAGATAGCGTCTTTTCGCATGTCTGATGCAAAACTTCCAGACCACCCATGCATCTACTTTTCATGTCCACCATCAAGAATTGTACCTGCAAAAATAGAGGTAATCCCTGCAACACACTCACACACACATCAATCACCCAAAAATAACCCATATACCCATGTGCGTTTTCTAAATCCGCGAACATGAATAAGATGAATGAATGAAGGCTTCTCTTTTTTTTTTTTAAGTGTTGGAAAACGGGCACTTTTCAAAACCTTGTAACTCAAAAACAGTGAAGAATCAGCTTGAGCTTGTGAGAGACAAAAATATTCAGTTCTTAAATCTGTACAATAATGTTAGAGACGCCTCGGGTCCAAATCTGCTTCCAGATATCACTTTTGGGCCTTGCAAAATCGAAAATTCTAGAGAGAGATGAAAAACATAAAAAATCTCTTCATTAACCTATCTTCATGGAACCAAATGAGACATAAAACATAGGAACTACAAAAAGTTCAATCAGGTAAAGTTTTTCTACTAAGAATACTCTACCTTTCTCTCATACAACACTTTTTCAGATTCCTTCATCTTCATGCTCGAAATTAACATACAAATTTCATGCGACAACTTTCTAGAGACAGAATGTAAAAACTTATTGGTACAAAATTTTGTAGACATGATCAAAATATCCTAAACATAAAATTTCATTATTACCTACACATCTTTTTTTTTTCCAAGTGGAAAATCAACGTGGCATCTTACAATTCTCCCCCTCTTTAAAGAACTCTGTCCTCAGAGTTGGAAAGAAGGATAATGTTCCATAAACTCATCTAAACCATCCCATGTTGAATCTTCAATAGGATATGCAAACCACTTTACTAAAATTTCCGCTATTTTGCGATTCCTAAGATGTCTAACTCTCCTATCCAATATAACTGCTGGTTCAAGTTCAAAAGTGGCATCTTCCTTCAACTTAGATTTGTCCTGCAAAACATGATGAACATTAGGAACATACTTTTTTAGTAATCCAACATGGAAGACTGGATGAATTTTCAAAGTATTAGGTAGGTCAAGTAAATATGCAACAGAACCAATTTTCTTTAAGATTTTGAAAGGACCAGCATAACGAGGAGACAATCGACGATCTTTGCCTAAAACCAGATTTGATTTAGAAGGACTCACTTTCAAAAAAAGCAGATCATTTGTTCTAAATTCCAAGGGCCTCTTTTTGAGATCATGATATAATTTTTGACGTTTCTGTGCATCTTTCATGTTTTTCCTTACCTTATTTAGCTCCAAATCCATGTTTTCAAGCATCTGTTTGGATATTTCAACCTGATTCTGTGAATTAAAAAGTGAATGCGGCAGCAAGCAATTATAACCATACATTGCTTCAAAAGGTGTCATCTTAATATAGAAATGCCATGCACTATTATATGCATACTCAACCAAGGGAAAATATTCAGTCCAATTGTTTTGCTTATCATTCACATACATGCGTAACATATCCTCAAGCACCCTGTTAAACCTCTCGGTCTCACCATCGGTTTGAGGATGAAATGCAGTACTCATACGTAATTCTATTCCGCAACCACATCAAGAAAATCTACACATCGGGACCCCTTTACTTGATAGTGAAGCTATTCCCGCAAACCATCAATAAACTTGCTTTTCAGCGCATCTCCAGAAACGTCTAGTGCATACTTATGTAAACACAAAAATTTCTCCTTATATTCTTCAACAGACAAGTTATATCTATCATCCTCATGGTGCTTGAAAGAGTAGAATTCCATTTTCTTTTCCATCCAATAATGTGGAGAACAATAACGATTCTCTGCTTGCTCTCGAAATTCTTTCCAGAGGATCGGACCTTCACGTGTTCTTGTCTGTATATAAGATTTCCACCACAGTTTTGCGACTCCTTGCAGATGCAGAATTGCCACCTTTGCTTTTGATTCCTCACTAAATACACGCAGGTCAAAGAAATCTTCAAGTTCCTCAATCCATGCTTCAAGATCCTCTCCAGGTTTCTTCTCACCATCAAATTCATTTAATTTTGCTCTTTTGAACACTTTCTTGAGTGTAGATTCACCTGCATCATCGTCCTCTTCAGGTTCATGTTTCCGTCTAGCTCTACGTGTGTTTGATGTGCCCGCACCATTACCATCTTCAGCATTGAGTTCCATGAAAGCATTTGCAGTAGCCTCTTTTTGTTTGTTGGATCTTTCTTTATGTAATTCTGCATTCAATCTACAGATAAGCTCCTCTTGTTCTTCTATCTTCTTCTTCAAAGCCTGCATCTTGTCCCGGAATCCAACTCTGCTCTGATACCACTTGTAACAAGTCTCCTAAACTTGAGTCACAATCTCACACAGAAGAATGGGTTTCGATACCACACGATATAAAGAAGGCAAACAGAGTATATGCAGAACAAGAAGAGAGAGAATTTCATTATCTGTGCAGATTTACGAGTAGTTCTGATCTGCGTTACAAAATCTATCAGATTGCTTCAATGTGAAGCCTCATCCACCCGACCACCCCCGAGCTGATCTCAATCCCACTCTCAATCACAATCACAATCTACATCCCAATCTCAATCAATATCACAATCTCAATCTCAATCTCAATCTCAATCGCATTTCCAGAAGCCGAAAAAGGATCGTAATGACTGTACGACCATCATCGTTTTCTATCTCTCAGTCTTTGTCTTTTTGGGATCTCCACCTTTCACCAGCGCACGATCAATCACGCCTTCCTAGACCCGCACTTTTAGAATCTGCATGCTCCAGGATAGCGTTTTTTTGCATGTCTCATGCAAGACTTCCGGACGTCCATGCATCTACTTTTCATGTCCACCATCAAGAATCGTACCTACGAAAATAGAGGTAATCCCTGCAACGCACTCACACACACGTCAATCACCCAAAAATAACCCATATACCCATGCGCGTTTTCTAAATCCGCGAACATGAATAAGATGAATGAATGAATCTGTACAATAATGTTAGAGACGCCTCAGGTCCAAATCTGCTTCCAGATATAAATTTTGGGCCCTGCAAAATCGAAAATTCTAGAGAGAGATGAAAAAACATAAAAAAAATCTATTCATTAACCTATCTTCATGGAACCAAATGAGACATAAAACATTAGAACTACAAAAAAATCAATCAAGTAAAGTTTTTCTACTAAGAATACTCTACCTTTCTCTCATACAACACTTTTTCAGATTCCTTCATCTTCATGAAAGCATTTGCAGTAGCCTCTTTTTGTTTGTATGCTCCAATTGTTTTGCTTATCATTCACATACATGCGTAACATATCCTCAAGCACCCTGTTAACCCTCTCGGTCTCACGATTGGTTTGAGGATGCAATGCAGTACTCATGCGTAATTCTGTTCCTATGGATTGAAATGTTGCTTTCCAAAAATTAGATGTGAACCTTGCATCCCTATCAGAAATTATACTTTTGGTATACCATGTAACCTAAAAATTTCTTTTATGAAAAGTTTAGAGACATGCAAAGCTGTATCAGTTTTCCTCATGGGAAGAAAATGTGCCATCTTTGTAAGACGGTCCACGACAACAAAGATGGTATCATGCCCACTTCTAGTCACAGGCAACTTTGTTATGAAATCCATAGAGATGGATTCCCATTTTTGATCAGGCACATCTAATGGTTGTAACATGCCAGGACTCCTTTTAAATTTTGGCCTTAACTTGTTGACATTTCAGACATTCTTCGACATACCTCTTAATATCATATTTCATACATGGCCAGTAATATGAAGCTTTCACTTTTGCATAAGCTCTAGAAAAACCAGGGTGTGCAGAGAAAGGTGCATCATGAGAGTCATGGAGGATTTTTTCTTTCAAAACAGATTCTCAAGAAATACATAAACGAGAATTACAATACAAATCATTATTTCTCAAATGAAATTTTCCCTGAAACATAGAACCTGGATTCATACCCAAAAATTCCAAGATTGCTGCATAAAATAAATCTTCTTTTAATTCTTTTCCAATATCAAAATCAGAGGATAAAAAAGAAATTGAACTGCATAGGGGTTTACGACTCAAAGCATCAGCCACCTTGTTTTCTTTTCCTGCTAAGTATTTAATATCAAAATCATATTCACTTAGCAATTGGATCCATCATTTTTGTCTATTGTTAAGTAAAGGTTGAGTAAATATGTATTTAAGGCTCTGATGATCTGTTCTTAATTCAAACTTTACTCCTAGCAATAAGTGTCTCCAATGTTTAAGTGCATGAACAACTGCAAGCATTTCTAAGTCATGTGTTGTATAATTTAGTTCATGTTTCCTTAATTTCCTTGACTCATAAGCCACTACCCTCCCTTCTTGTGAAAGAACGCATCGGATTTGGCTTCCACTAGCATCACATGCAACAATAAAAGGCTTCCCTAACTTAGGTATCTTTAGCACACAATTTTCGATAACTTTCTGTTTTAATTTGTCAAACGCCTTTTGACACTCATCGTTCCATGTGAACTCTCTATATTTCTTTGTCAATTCTGTAAGAGGATTTGCAATTAGAGAAAACTCCCTAATGTGTGCCCTCTCATATTGTGCCAAACCAAGGAAGCTTCTCACATCCCTCACACATTTGGGTGTAGGCCAGTCAACTATGCTTTTAACTTTCTCAGGATCTATATGAATCCCTTCCTTAGAAACAACTCTCCCAAAATAAGTCACTTCCCCTTTTGCAAAAAAACATTTACTCATCTTACCATATAGTTTATGCTCTCTTAGTTTTTGTAAAGTCTTCCTGAGATGCAATGCATGTTCATCATCATCCTTAGAACACACAAAAATATCGTCAAGAAAAACTAATATAAATTCATCGAGATATTCATGAAACACATTATTCATCAAACACATAAATGTTGCAGGAGCATTTGTTAATCCAAAAGGCAAAACTGTGAACTCATAATGACCATATCGTGTTCTAAAAGCGGTTTCGGGTATGTCCTCAGACTTTACTCGAATTTGATGATATCCGGATCTTAAGTCAATTTTAGTGAATACTGTGGCACCACTCAATTGACTCAACAGTTCATCTATGTGTGGCAGTGGATACTTGTTCTTAATGGTTTTCTTGTTCAATCCCCTATGGTCAATACAAAGTCTGTATGAACCATCTTTCTTTTTCTGAAACAAAACAGGTGCTCCCCAAGGTGAAACACTAGGTCTTATCAACTCCTTCTTCAATAGATCATCCAATTGGAGCTTCAACTCTTTCAATTCATCAATATTGAACCTATAAGGTGCTCTAGAATAAGGCTCACTTCCTGGATAAAGGTCTATAGCATGGTCAATTTTCCTAGGAGGAGGCATGCCCGGTAGATCATCAGGAAATACATCTGCGTACTCATCTAAAAGTTTTTTTAACATATTCCGGTATTTCCTCTTCTTTCTTCTTCTCCTGAAGGTCATGCACATAAACCAAATATGTCTCACAACCCTGTCGAATACCCCTAATCAACTTTATTGCAGAAATAGGAGAAAAACTTGAATTACACTTGCCTGCAAGACGATGTTCCTTCCCTTCTATTTTCAAAGTAAGGATCTCGCTTTCACAATCAATCACGACACTGTTATGAACTAACCAGTCCATTCCGATGATTACATCACATTCTCTCATTTCAATTACATGGAAGGTACCCAAAAACGTATGTTCTCTTAACATAAAATCAAGATTCTCAATACAGCCTCGAGTATAGTGTATCCTACCATTAGCCATCTGTACAGGTCTTTTAGTCTGCATCTCAATATGCAACCCTAAAGCTTCTGTTATCTTAAGTCAAAGGAAACAATTTCTACTACCCGAATCAATCAAGAAACTAACCTTACGTGAGGATATGTCCCCCATAATCCTAATCACCGATGCCCTTGAATGAGAAGAAGTTTTCATGCATTGAAGTCTAGGGCTAGAACACTTACCTTGATCATCAGCTTCCTCAATTGTCATGTTTTCTTCTTGTAGATGAGCTATCTTCGCTTGCATAGAACGGTTGATGGCCTTGTTTGGACATTCAAAAGTGCGATGTCCTTGTTCTCCACATCGAGAACAAAGTCCCAGCCTCTTAGCCCGCTCCAGGAAATCAGAATCACGTTGCCAGTGCATAACTTCTTGCTTCTTAGGTGTATCCGTTTGCTTCGGCTTTGGTCTTCCTCCTTGACCATTAATAGAGTTAGTCGATCTCTGTCCATTTTGATTTATTGAAATAGGTCTTGGGGGTCGATGTCCTGTTGAGATAAACATGGATTTGAATGCCTTTTTCGTGGTAAACTTCTCCATCTTCTCAAAGTTTTCTGCTTTTGCAACCGCATCAAGAAAATCTACACATCCGGACCCCTTTACTTGATAGCGAAGCTCTTCCCGCAAACCCTCAATAAACTTGCTTTTCAGCGCATCTCCAAAAACTTCGAGTGCATACTTATGTAAACAGAAAAATTTCTCCTTATATTCTTCAAATGACAAGTTATATCTATCATCCTCATGCTGCTTGAAAGAGTAGAATTCCATTTTCTTTTCCATCCGATAATGTGGAGAACAATAACGATTCTCTGCTTGCTCTCGAAATTCTTTCCAGAGGATCGGACCTTCACGTGTTCTTGTCTGTATATAAGATTTCCACCATAGTTTTGCGACTCCTCGCAGATGCAAAATTGCCACCTTTGCTTTTGATTCCTCACTAAATACGCGCAGGTCAAAGAAATCTTCAAGTTCCTCAATCCATGCTTCAAGATCCTCTCCAGTTTTCTTCTCACCATCAAATTCATTTAATTTTGCTCTTTTGAACACTTGCTTGAGTGCAGATTCACCTGCATTATCCTCCTCTTCAGGTTCACGTTGCCGTCTAGCTCTACGTGCATTTGATGTGCCGGCACCATTACCACCTTCAGCATTGAGGTCCATGAAAGCATTTGCAGTAGCCTCTTTTTGTTTGTTGGATCTTTCTTTATGTAACTCTGCATTCAATCTACGGATAAGCTCCTCTTGTTCTTCTATCTTCTTCTTCAAAGCCTGCATCTTGTCCCGGAATCCAACTCTGCTCTGATACCACTTGTAACAAGTCTCCTAAACTTGATCTGCGTTACAAAACCTATCAGATTGCTTCAATGTGAAGCCTCATCCACCCGACCACCCCCGAGCTGATCTCAATCCCAATCTCAATCACAATCACAATCTCAATCCCAATCTCAATCACAATCACAATCTCAATCTCAATCTCAATCGCAATTCCAGAAGCCGAAAAACGAGTGTAATGACTGTACGACCATCATCGTTTTCTATCTCTCAGTCTTCGTCTTTTTGGGATCTCTGCCTTTCGCCAGCACACGACCAATCACGCCTTCCTAGACCCGCACTTTTAGAATCTGCATGCTCCAAGATAACGTCTTTTCGCATGTCTCATGCAAGACTTCCGGACCACCCATGCATCTACTTTTCATGTCCACCATCAAGAATCGTACCTGCAAAAATAGAGGTAATCCCTGCAACGCACTCACACACACGTCAATCACCCAAAAATAACCCATATACCCATGTGCGTTTTCTAAATCCGCGAACATGAATAAGATGAATGAATGAAGTCTTCTCTTTTTTTTTTTTTTTTAAGTGTTGGAAAACGGGCTCTTTTCAAAACCCTGTAACTCAAAAGCAGTGAGGAATCAGCATGAGCTTGTGAGATATAAAAATATTCAGTTCTTAAATCTGTACAATAATGTTAGAGACGCCTCAGGTCCAAATCTGCTTCCAGATATCACTTTTGGGCCCTGCAAAATCGAAAATTCTAGAGAGAGATGAAAAAACATAAAAAATCTCTTCATTAACGTGTCTTCATGGAACCAAATGAGACATAAAACATAGGAACTACAAAAAATTCAATCAGGTAAAGTTTTTCTACTAAGAATACTCTACCTTTCTCTCATACAACACTTTTTCAGATTCCTTCATCTTCATGCTCGAAATAATTAACATACAAATTTCATGCGACAACTTTCTAGAGAGAGAATGTAAAAACTTATTGCTACAAAATTTTGCAGACATGATCAAAATATCCTAAACATAAAATTTCATTATTACCTACACATCTTTTTTTTTTCCAAGTGGAAAATCAACGTGGCATCTTACAATTCTCCCCCTCTTTAAAGAACTCTGTCCTCAGAGTTGGAAAGAAGGATAATGTTCCATAAACTCATCTAAACAAACCCATGTTGAATCTTCAATAGGATATGCAAACCACTTTACTAAAATTTCCGCTATTTCGCGATTCCTAAGATGTCTAACTCTCCTATCCAATATAACTTCTAGTATAAGTTCAAAAGTGGCATCTTCCTTCAACTTAGATTTGTCCTGCAAAACATGATCAGCATTAGGAACATACTTTTTAAGTAATCCAACATGGAAGACTGGATGAATTTTCAAAGTATCAGGTAGGTTCAGTAAATATGCAACAGAACCAATTTTCTTTAAGATTTTGAAAGGACCAGCATAACGAGGAGACAATCGACGATCTTTGCCTAAAACTAGATTTGATTTAGAAGGAGTCACTTTCAAAAAAACCAGATCATTTGTTCTAAATTCCAAGGGCCTCTTTTTGAGATCATAATATAATTATGACATTTCTGTGCATCTTTCATGTTTTTCCTTACCTTATTTAGCTCCAAATCCATGTTTTCAAGCATCTGTTTGGATATTTCAACCTGATTCTGTGAATTAAAAAGTGAATGCGGCAGCAAGCACTTATAACCATACATTGCTTCAAAAGGTGTCATCTTAATACAGGAATGCCATGCACTATTATATGCATACTCAACCAAGGGCAAATATTCAGTCCAATTGTTTTGCTTATCATTCACATACATGTGTAACATATCCTCAAGCACCCTGTTAACCCTCTCGGTCTCACCATCGGTTTGAGGATGAAATGCAGTACTCATGCGTAATTCTGTTCCTATGGATTGAAATGTTGGTTTCCAAAAATTAGATGTGAACCTTGCATCCCTATCAGAAATTATACTTTTGGGTATACCATGTAACCTAAAAATTTCTTTTATGAAAAGTTTAGCAACATGCAAAGCTGTATCAGTTTTCCTCATGGGAAGAAAATGTGTCATCTTTGTAAGACGGTCCACGACAACAAAGATGGTATCATGCCCACTTCTGGTCACAGGCAACTTTGTTATGAAATCCATAGAGATGGATTACCATTTCTGATCAGGCACATCTAATGGTTGTAACATGCCAGGACTCCTTTTAAATTCTGCCTTAACCTGTTGACATTTCAGACATTCTTCGACATACCTCTTAATATCATATTTCATACGTGGCCACTAATATAAAGCTTTCACTTTTGCATAAGTTCTAGAAAAACCAGGGTGTGCAGAGAAAGGTGCATCATGACAGTCATGCAGGATCTTTTCTTTCAAAACAGATTCTGAAGAAATACATAAACGAGAATTACAATACAAATCATTATTTCTCAAATGAAATTTTCCCTGAAACATAGAACCTGGATTCATACCCAAAAATTCCAAGATTGCTACATAAAATAAATCTTCTTTTAATTCTTTTCCAATATCAAAATCAGAGGATAAAATAGAAATTGAATTGCATAGGGGTTTACGACTCAAAGCATCGGCCACCTTGTTTTCTTTTCCTGCTAAGTATTTAATATCAAAATCATATTCACTTAGCAATTGGATCCATCGTTTTTGTCTATTGTTAAGTAAAGGTTGAGTAGATATGTATTTAAGGCTCTGATGATCTGTTCTTAATTCAAACTTTACTCCTAGCAATAAGTGTCTCGAATGTTTAAGTGCATGAACAACTGCAAGCATTTCTAGGTCATGTGTTGTATAATTTAGTTCATGTTTCCTTAATTTCCTTGACTCATAAGCCACTACCTCCCTTCTTGTGAAAGAACGCATCCAATTTAGCTTCCACTAGCATCACATGCAACAATAAAAGGCTTCCCTAACTCAGGTATCTTTAGCACACAATTTTTGATAACTTTCTGTTTTAATTCGTCAAACGCCTTTTGACACTCATCATTCCATGTGAACTCTCTATTTTTCTTTGTCAATTCTGTAAGAGGATTTGCAATTCGAGAAAACTCCCTAATGTGTGCCCTCTCATATTGTGCCAAACCAAGGAAGCTTCTCACATCCCTCACACATTGGGGTGTAGGCCAGTCAACTATGCTTTTAACTTTCTCAGGATCTATATGAATCCCTTCCTTAGAAACAACTCTCGCCAAATAAGTCACTTACCCTTTTGCAAAAAAACATTTACTCATCTTACCATATAGTTTATGCTCTCTTAGTTTTTGTAAAGTCTTCCTGAGATGCAATGCATGTTCATCATCATCCTTAGAATACACAAAAACTTTGTCAAGAAAAACTAATATAAATTCATCGAGATATTCATGAAACACATTATTCATCAAACACATAAATGTTGCAGGAGCATTTGTTAATGCATTTGTTAATCCAAAAGGCAAAACTGTGAACTCGTAATGACCATATCGTGTTGTAAATGCGGTTTTGGGTATGTCCTCAGACTTTACTCTAATTTGATGATATCCCAATCTTAAGTCAATTTTAGTGAATACTATGGCACCACTCAATTGACTCAGCAGTTCATCTATGTGTGGCAGTGGATACTTGTTCTTAATGGTTTAATTGTTCAATCCCCTATAGTCAATACAAAGTCTGTATGAACCATCTTTCTTTTTATGAAACAAAACAGGTGCTCCCCAAGGTGAAACACTAGGTCTTATCAACTCCTTCTTCAATAGATCATCCAATTGGAGCTTCAACTCTTTCAATTCATCAATATTGAACCTATAAGGTGCTCTAGAATAAGGCTCACTTCCTGGATAAAGGTCTATAGCATGGTCAATTTTCCTAGGAGGAGGCATGCCCGGTAGATCATCAGGAAATACATCTGTGTACTCATCTAAAAGTTTTTTTAACATATTCCGGTATTTCCTCTTCTTTCTTCTTCTCCTGAAGGTCATGCACATAAACCAAATATGTGTCACAACCCTGTCGAATACCCCTAATCAACTTTATTGCAGAAATATGAGAAAAACTTGAATTACACTTGCCTGCAAGACGATGTTCCTTCCCTTCTATTTTCAAAGTAAGGATCCCGCTTTCACAATCAATCATGACACTGTTATGAACTAACCAGTCCATTCCGATGATTACATCACATTCTCTCATTTCAATTACATGGAAGGTACCCAAAAACTTATGTTCTCCTAACATAAAAACAAGATTCTCAATACAGCCTCGAGTATAGTGTATCCTACCATTAGCCATCTGTACAGGTCTTTTAGTCTGCATCTCAATATGCAACCCTAAAGCTTCTGCCATCTTAAGTGAAAGGAAACAATTTGTACTACCCAAATCAATCAAGAAACTAACCTTACGTGAGGATATGTCCCCCATAATCCTAATCACCGATGCCCTTGAATGAGAAGAAGTTTTCATGCATTGAAGTCTAGGGCTAGAACACTTACCTTGATCATCAGCTTCCTCAATTGTCATGTTTTCTTCTTGTAGATGAGCTATCTTCGCTTGCATAGAACGGTTGATGGCCTTGTTTGGACATTCAAAAGTGCGATGTCCTTGTTCTCCACATCGAGAACAAAGTCCCAGCCTCTTAGCCCGCTCCAGGAAATCAGAATCACGTTGCCAGTGCATAACTTCTTGCTTCTTAGGTGTATCCGTTTGCTTCGGCTTTGGTCTTCCTCCTTGACCATTAATAGAGTTAGTCGATCTCTGTCCATTTTGATTTATTGAAATAGGTCTTGGGGGTCGATGTCCTGTTGAGATAAACATGGATTTGAATGCCTTTTTCGTGGTAAACTTCTCCATCTTCTCAAAGTTTTCTGCTTTTGCAACCGCATCAAGAAAATCTACACATCCGGACCCCTTTACTTGATAGCGAAGCTCTTCCCGCAAACCCTCAATAAACTTGCTTTTCAGCGCATCTCCAAAAACTTCGAGTGCATACTTATGTAAACAGAAAAATTTCTCCTTATATTCTTCAAATGACAAGTTATATCTATCATCCTCATGTTGCTTGAAAGAGTAGAATTCCATTTTCTTTTCCATCCGATAATGTGGAGAACAATAACGATTCTCTGCTTGCTCTCGAAATTCTTTCCAGAGAATCGGACCTTCACGTGTTCTTGTCTGTATATAAGATTTCAACCACAGTTTTGCGACTTCTCGCAGATGCAGGATTGCCACCTTTTCTTTTGATTCCTCACTAAATAGGCGCAGGTCAAAGAAATCTTCAAGTTCCTCAATCCATGCTTCAAGATCCTCTCCAATTTTCTTCTCACCATCAAATTCATTTAATTTTGCTCTTTTGAACACTTGCTTGAGTGCAGATTCACCTGCATCATCGTCCTCTTCAGGTTCACGTTGTCGTCTAGCTCTACGTGCGTTTGATGCGCCCGCACCATTACCACCTTCAGCATCGAGGTCCATGAAAGCATTTGCAGTAGCCTCTTTTTGTTTGTTGGATCTTTCTTTATGTAATTCTACATTCAATCTACGGATAAGCTCCTCTTGTTCTTCTATCTTCTTCTTCAAAGCCTGCATCTTGTCCCGGAATCCAACTCTGCTCTGATACCACTTGTAACAAGTCTCCTAAACTTGAGTCACAATCTCACACAGAATAATGGGTTTTGATACCACAAGATATAAAGAAGGCAAACAGAGTATACGCAGAACAAGAAGAGAGAGAATTTTATTATCTCTGCAGATTTACGAGTAGTTTTGATCTACGTTACAAAATCTATCAGATTGCTTCAATGTGAAGCCTCATCCACCCGACCACCCCCAAGCTGATCTCAATCCCAATCTCAATCACAATCACAATCTCAATCCCAATCTCAATCACAATCACAATCTCAATCTCAATCTCAATCTCAATCTCAATCGCAATAACAGAAGCTGAAAAACGATCGTAATGAATGTACGACCATCATCCTTTTCTATCTCTCAGTCTTCGTCTTTTTGGGATCTCCGCCTTTCGCCAGCGCACGACCAATCACGCCTTTCTAGACCCGCACTTTTAGAATCTGCATGCTCCAAGATAGCGTCTTTTCGCATGTCTCATGCAAGACTTCCGGACCACCCATGCATCTACTTTTCATGTCCACCATCAAGAATCGTACCTGCAAAAATAGAGGTAATCCCTACAACGCACTCACACACACGTCAATCACCCAAAAATAACCCATATACCCATGTGTGTTTTCTAAATCCGCGAGCATGAATAAGATGAATGAATGAAGCCTTCTCTTTTTTTTTTTTTTAAGTGTTGCAAAACGACGCTTTTCAAAACCCTGTAACTCAAAAACAGTGAGGAATCAGCTTGAGCTTGTGAGAGACAAAAATATTCAGTTCTTAAATCTGTACAATAATGTTAGAGACGCCTCAGGTCCAAATCTGCTTCCAGATATCACTTTTGGGCCCTGCAAAATCAAAAATTCTAGAGAGAGATGAAAAAACATAAAAAATCTCTTCATTAACCTATCTTCATGGAACCAAATGAGACATAAAACATAGGAACTATACAAAAAATTCAATCAGTAAAGTTTTTCTACTAACAATACTCTACCTTTCTCTCATACAACACTTTTTCAGATTCCTTCATCTTCATGCTCGAAATTAACATCCAAATTTCATGCGACAACTTTCTAAAGAGAGAATGTAAAAACTTATTGCTACAAAATTTTGCAGACATCATCAAAATATCCTAAACATAAAATTTCATTATTACCTACACATCTTTTTTTTTTCCAGGTGGAAAATGAACGTGGCATCTTACAATTCTCCCCCTCTTGAAAGAACTCTGTCCTCAGAGTTGGAAAGAAGGATAATGTTCCATAAACTCATCTACACCAACCCATGTTGAATCTTCAATAGGAGATGCAAACCACTTTACTAAAATTTCTGCTATTTCGGGATTCCTAAGATGTCTAACTCTCCTATCCAATATAACTTTTCGTTCAAGTTCAAAAGTGGCATCTTCCTTCAACTTAGATTTGTCCTGCAAAACATGATCAGCATTAGGAACATACTTTTTAAGTAATCCAACATGGAAGACTGGATAAATTTCAAAGTATTAGGTAGGTCAAGTAAATATGCAACAGAATCAATTTTCTTTAAGATTTTGAAAGGACCAGCATAACGAGGAGACAATCGACGATGTTTGCCTAAAACCAGATTTGATTTAGAAGGACTCACTTTCAAAAAAACCAGATCATTTGTTCTAAATTCCAAGGGCCTCTTTTTGATATCATGATATAATTTCTAACGTTTCTGTGCATCTTTCATGTTTTTCCTTACCTTATTTAGCTCCAAATCCATGTTTTCAAGCATCTGTTTGGATATTTGAACCTGATTCTCTGAATTAAAAAGTGAATGCGGCAGCAAGCAACTATAATCATACATTGCTTCAAAAGGTGTCATCTTAATGGAGGAATGCCATGCACTATTATATGCATACTCAACCAAGGGCAACTATTCAGTCCAATTATTTTGCTTATCATTCACATACATGCGTAACATATCCTCAAGCACCCTGTTAACCCTCTCGGTCTCACCATCGGTTTGAGGATGAAATGCAGTACTCATGCGTAATTTTGTTCCTATGGATTGAAATGTTGCTTTCCAAAACTTAGATGTGAACCTTGCATCCCTATCAGAAATTATACTTTTGGGTATACCATGTAACCTAAAAATTTCTTTTATGAAAAGTTTAGCAACATGCAAAGCTGTATCAGTTTTCCTCATGGGAAGAAAATATGCCATCTTTGTAAGAGGGTCCACGACAACAAAGATGGTATCATGCCCACTTCTAGTCACAGGCAACTTTGTTATGAAATCCATAGAGATGGATTCCCATTTTTGATCAGGCACATCTAATGGTTGTAACATGCCAGGACTCCTTTTAAATTTTGGCCTTAGCCTGTTGATATTTCAGACATTCTTCGACATACCTCTTAATATCATATTTCATACGTGGCCAGTAATATGAAGCTTTCACTTTTGCATAAGCTCTAGAAAAACCAGGGTGTGCAGAGAAAGGTGCATCATGACAGTCATGGAGGATTTTTTCTTTCAAAACAGATTCCGAAGAAATACATAAACGAGAATTACAATACAAATCATTATTTCTCAAATGAAATTTTCCCTGAAACATAGAACCTGGATTCATACCCATAAATTCCAAGATTGCTGCATAAAATGAATCTTCTTTTAAATCTTTTCCAATATCAGAATCAGAGGATAAAATAGAAATTGAACTGCCTAGGGGTTTACGACTCAAAGCATCGGCCACCTTGTTTTCTTTTCCTGCTAAGTATTTAATATCAAAATCATATTCCCTTAGCAATTGGATCCATCATTTTTGTCTATTGTTAAGTAAAGGTTGAGTAAACATGTATTTAAGGCTCTGATGATCTGTTCTTAATTCAAACTTTACTCCTAGCAATAAGTGTCTCCAATGTTTAAGTGCATGAACAACTGCAAGCATTTCTAAGTCATGTGTTGTATAATTTAGTTGATTTTTCCTTAATTTCCTTGACTCATAAGCCACTACTCATAAGCCTTTTGACACTCATCGTTCCATGTGAACTCTCTATTTTTCTTTGTCAATTATGTAAGAGGATTTGCAATTCAAGAAAACTCCCTAATGTGTGCCCTCTCATATTGTGCCAAACCAAGGAAGCTTCTCACATCCCTCACACATTTGGGTGTAGGCCAGTCAACTATGCCTTTAACTTTCTCAGGATCTATATGAATCCCTTCCTTAGAAACAACTCTCCCCAAATAAGTCACTTCCCCTTTTGCAAAAAAACATTTACTCATCTTACAATATATTTTATGCTCTCTTAGTTTTTGTAAAGTCTTCCTGAGATGCAATGCATGTTCATCATCATCCTTAGAATACACAAAAATATCGTCAAGAAAAACTAATATAAATTCATCGAGATATTCATGAAACACATTATTCATCAAACACATAAATGTTGCAGGAGCATTTTTTAATCCAAAAGGCAAAACTGTGAACTCGTAATGACCATATCGTGTTCTAAAAGCGGTTTTGGGTATGTCCTCAGACTTTACGCTAATTTGATGATATCTCGATCTTAAGTCAATTTTAGTGAATACTGTGGCACCACTCAATTGATTCAGCTGTTCATCTATGTGTGGCAGTGGATAGTTGTTCTTAATGGTTTTCTTGTTCAATCCCCTATAGTCAATACAAAGTCTGTATGAACCATCTTTCTTTTTCTAAAACAAAACAGGTGCTCCCCAAGGTGAAACACTAGGTCTTATCAACTCCTTCTTCAATAGATCATCCAATTGGAGCTTCAACTCTTTCAATTCATCAATATTGAACCTATAAGGTGCTCTAGAATAAGGCTCACTTCCTGGATAAAGGTCTATAGCATGGTCAATTTTCCTAGGAGGAGGCATGCCCGGTAGATCATCAGGAAATACATCTGCATGCTCATCTAAAAGTTTTTTTAACATATTCCCGTATTTCCTCTTCTTTCTTCTTCTCCTGAAGGTCATGCACATAAACCAAATATGTCTCACAACCCTGTCGAATACCCCTAATCAACTTTATTGCAGAAATAGGAGAAAAACTTGAATTACACTTGCGTGCAAGACGATGTTCCTTCCCTTCTATTTTCAAAGTAAGGATCTCGCTTTCATAATTAATCACGACACTGTTATGAACTAACCAGTCCATTTCGATGATTACATCACATTCTCTCATTTCAATTACATGGAAGGTGCCCAAAAACTTATGTTCTCCTAACATAAAATCAAGATTCTCAATACAGCCTCGAGTATAGTGTATCCTACCATTAGCCATCTGTACAGGTCTTTTAGTCTGCATCTCAATATGCAACCCTAAAGCTTCTGCCATCTTAAGTGAAAGGAAACAATTTGTACTACCTGAATCAATCAAGAAACTAACCTTACATGAGGATATGTCCCCCATAATCCTTATCACCGATGCCCTTGAATGAGAAGAAGTTTTCATGCATAGAAGTCTAGGGCTAGAACACTTACCTTGATCATCCGCTTCCTCAATTGTCATGTTTTCTACTTGTAGATGAGCTATCTTCGCTTGCATAGAACGGTGGATGGCCTTGTTTGGACATTCAAAAGTGCGATGTCCTTGTTCTCCACATCGAAAACAAAGTCCCAGCCTCTTAGCCTGCTCCAGGAAATCAGAATCACGTTGCCAGTGCATAACTTCTTGCTTCTTAGGTGTATCCGTTTGCTTCGGCTTTGGACTTCCTCCTTGACCGTTAATAGAGTTAGTCGATCTCTGTCCATTTTGATTTATTGAAATAGGTCTTGGGGGTCGATGTCCTGTTGAGATAAACCTTGATTTGAACGCCTTTTTCGTGGTAAACTTCTCCATCTTCTCAAAGTTTTCTGCTTTTGCAACCGCATCAAGAAAATCTACACATCCGGACCCCTTTACTTGATAGCAAAGCTCTTCCCGCAAACCCTCAATAAACTTGCTTTTCAGCGCATCTCCAGAAACTTCTAGTGCATACTTATGTAAACGCAAAAATTTCTCCTTATATTCTTCAACAGGCAAGTTATATCTATTATCCTCATGTTGCTTGAAAGAGTAGAATTCCATTTTCTTTTCCATCCGATAATGTGGAGAACAATAACGATTCTCTGCTTGCTCTCGAAATTCTTTCCAGAGGATCGGACCTTCACGTGTTCTTGTCTGTACATAAGATTTCCACCACAGTTTTGCGACTCCTCGCAGATGCAGAATTGCCACCTTTGCTTTTGATTCCTCACTAAATACGCGGAGGTCAAAGAAATCTTCAAGTTCCTCAATCCATGCTTCAAGATCCTCTCGAGTTCTCTTCTCACCATCAAATTCATTTAATTTTGCTCTTTTGAACACTTGCTTCAGTGCAGATTCACCTGCATCATCGTCCTCTTCAGGTTCACGTTGCCGTCTAGCTCTATGTGCGTTTGATGTGCCCGCACCATTACCACCTTCAGCATTGAGGTACATGAAAGCATTTGCAGTAGCCTCTTTTTGTTTGTTGGATCTTTCTTTATGTAATTCTGCATTCAATCTACGGATAAGCTCCTCTTGTTCTTCTATCTTCTTCTTCAAAGCCTGCATCTTGTCCCGGAATCCAACTTTGCTCTGATACCACTTGTAACAAGTTTCCTAAACTTGAGTCACAATTTCACACAGAATAATGGGTTTCGATACCACAAGATATAAACAAGGCAAACAGAGTATACACAGAACAAAAAGAGAGAGAATTTTATTATCTGTGCAGATTTACGAGTAGTTCTGATCTGTGTTACAAAATCTATCAGATTGCTTCAATGTGAAGCCTCATCCACCCGACCACCGTCGAGCTGATCTCAATCCCAATCTCAATCACAATCACAATCACAATCTCAATCCCAATCTCAATCACAATCACAATCTCAATCTCGATCTCAATCGCAATTCCAGAAGCTGAAAAACGATCGTAATGACTGTACGACCATCATCCTTTTCTATCTCTCAGTCTTCGTCTTTTTGGGATCTGCGCCTTTCGCCAGCGCACGACCAATCACGCCTTCCTAGACCCGCACTTTTAGAATCTGCATGTTCCAAGATAGCGTCTTTTCGCATGTCTCATGCAAGACTTCCGGACCACCCATGTCTCAAAAACAGTGAGGAATCAGCATGAGCTTGTGAGGGACAAAAATATTCAGTTCTTAAATCTGTACAATAATGTTAGAGACGCCTCAGGTCCAAATCTGCTTCCAGATATCACTTTTGGGCCCTGAAAAATCAATAATTCTAGAGAGAGATGAAAAAACATAAAAAATCTCTTCATTAACCTATCTTCATGGAACCAAATGAGACATAAAACATAGGAACTACAAAAAATTCAATCAGGTAAAGTTTTTCTACTAAGAATACTCTACCTTTCTCTCATACAACACTTTTTCAGATTCCTTCATCTTCATGCTCGAAATTAACATACAAATTTCATGCGACAACTTTCTAGAGAGAGAATGTAGAAGCTTATTGCTACAAAATTTTGCAGACATGATCAAAATATCCTAAACATAAAATTTCATGATTACCTACACATCTTTTTTTTTTTTTCCAGGTGGAAAATCAACATGGCATCTTACAATTCTCCCCCTCTTTAAAGAACTCTGTCCTCAGAGTTGGAAAGAAGGATAATGTTCCATAAACACATCTAAACCAATCCATGTTGAATCTTCAATAGGATATGCAAACAACTTTACTAAAATTTCCGCTATTTCGCGATTCCTAAGATGTCTAACTCTCCTATCCAATATAACTTCTGGTTCAAGTTCAAAAGTGGCATCTTCCTTCAACTTAGATTTGTCCTGCAAAACATGATCAACATTAGGAACATACTTTTTAAGTAATCCAACATGGAAGACTGGATGAATTTTCAAAGTATTAGGTAGGTCAAGTAAATATGCAACAGAACCAATTTTCTTTAAGATTTTGAAAGGACCAGCATAACGAGGAGACAATCGACGATCTTTGCCTAAAACCAGATTTGATTTAGAAGGACTCACTTTCAAAAAAACGAGATCATTTGTTCTAAATTCCAAGGGCCTCTTTTTGAGATCATGATATAATTTCTGACGTTTCTGTGCATCTTTCATGTTTTTCCTTACCTTATTTAGCTCCAAATCCATGTTTTCAAGCATCTGTTTGGATATTTCAACCTGATTCTGTGAATTAAAAAGTGAATGCGGCAGCAAGCAATTATAACCATACATTGCTTCAAAAGGTGTCATCTTAATAGAGGAATGCCATGCACTATTATATGCATACTCAACCAAGGGCAAATATTCAGTCCAATTGTTTTGCTTATCATTCACATACATGCGTAACATATCCTCAAGCACCCTGTTAACCCTCTCGGTCTCACCATCGGTTTGAGGATGAAATGCAGTACTCATGCATAATTCTGTTCCTATGGATTGAAATGTTGCTTTCCAAGAATTAGATATGAACCTTGCATCCCTATCAGAAATTATACTTTTGGGTATACAAACCTAAAAATTTCTTTTATGAAAAGTTTAGCAACATGCAAAGCTGTATGAGTTTTCCTCATGGGAAGAAAATGTGCCATCTTTGTAAGATGGTCCACGACAACAAAGATGGTATCATGCCCACTTCTAGTCACAGGCAACTTTGTTATGAAATCCATAGAGATGGATTCCCATTTTTGATCAGGCACATCTAATGGTTGTAACATGTTAGGACTCCTTTTAAATTCCGCCTTAACCTGTTGACATTTCAACCATTCTTCGACATACCTCTTAATATCATATTTCATACGTGGCCAGTAATATGAAGCTTTCACTTTTGCATAAGTTCTAGAAAAACCAAGGTGTACAGAGAAAGGTGCATCATGACAGTCACGTAGGATCTTTTCTTTCAAAACAGATTCTGAAGAAATACATAAACGAGAATTACAATACAAATCATTATTTCTCAAGTGAAATTTTCCGTGAAACATAGAACCTGGATTCATACCCAAAATTTCCAAGATTGCTGCATAAAATAAATCTTCTTTTAATTCTTTTCCAATATCAAAATCAGAGGATAAAATAGAAATTGAACTGCATAGGGGTTTACGACTCAAAGCATCGGCCACCTTGTTTTCTTTTCCTGCTAAGTATTTAATATCAAAATCATATTCACTTAGCAATTGGATCCATCGTTTTTGTCTATTCTTAAGTAAAGGTTGAGTAAATATGTATTTAAGGCTCTGATGATCTGTTCTTAATTCAAACTTTACTCCTAGCAATAAGTGTCTCCAATGTTTAAGTGCATGAACAACTGCAAGCATTTCTAAGTCATGTGTTGTATAATTTAGTTCATGTTTCCTTAATTTCCTTGACTCATAAGCCACTACCCTCCCTTCTTGTGAAAGAACGCATCCGATTTGGCTTCCACTAGCATCACATGCAACAATAAAAGGCTTCCCTAACTCAGGTATCTTTAGCACACAATTTTTGATAACTTTCTGTTTTAATTCGTCAAACGCCTTTTGACACTCATCGTTCCATGTGAACTCTCTATTTTTCTTTGTCAATTATGTAAGAGGATTTGCAATTCGAGAAAACTCCCTAATGTGTGCCCTCTCATATTGTGCCAAACCAAGGAAGCTTCTCACATCCCTCACACATTTGGGTGTAGGCCAGTCAACTATGCTTTTAACTTTCTCAGGATCTATATGAATCCCTTCCTTAGAAACAACTCTCCCCAAATAAGTCACTTCCCCTTTTGCAAAAAAACATTTACTCATCTTACCATATAGTTTATGCTCTCTTAGTTTTTGTAAAGTCTTCTTGAGATGCAATGCATGTTCATCATCATCCTTGGAATACACAAAAATATCGTCAAGAAAAACTAATATAAATTCATCGAGATATTCATGAAACACATTATTCATCAAACACATAAATGTTGCAGGAGCATTTGTTAATCCAAAAGGCAAAACTGTGAACTCGTAATGACCATATCGTGTTCTAAAAGCGGTTTTGGGTATGTCCTCAGACTTTACTCTAATTTGATGATATCCCGATCTTAAATCAATTTTAGTGAATACTGTGGCATCACTCAATTGACTCAGCAGTTCACCTATGTGTGGCAGTGGATACTTGTTCTTAATGGTTTTCTTGTTCAATCCCCTATAGTCAATACAAAGTCTGTATGAACCATCTTTCTTTTTCTGAAACAAAACAGGTGCTCCCCAAGGTGAAACACTATGTCTTATCAACTCCTTCTTCAATAGATCATCCAATTGGAGCTTCAACTCTTTCAATTCATCAATATTGAACCTATAAGGTGCTCTAGAATAAGGCTCACTTCCTGGATAAAGGTCTATAGCATGGTCAATTTTCCTAGGAGGAGGCATGCCCGGTAGATCATCAGGAAATACATCTGCGTACTCATCTAAAAGTTTTTTTAACATATTCCGGTATTTCCTCCTCTTTCTTCTTCTCCTGAAGGTCATGCACATAAACCAAATATGTCTCACAACCCTGTCGAATACCCCTAATCAACTTTATTGCAGAAATAGGAGAAAAACTTGAACTACACTTGCCTGCAAGACGATGTTCCTTCCCTTCTATTTTCAAAGTAAGGATCCCAAAAACTTATGTTCTCCTAACATAAAATCAAGATTCTCAGTACAGCCTCGAGTATAGTGTATCCTACCATTAGCCATATGTACAGGTCTTTTAGTCTGCATCTCAATATGCAACCCTAAAGCTTCTGCCATCTTAAGTGAAAGGAAACAATTTGTACTACCCGAATCAATCAAGAAACTAACCTTACGTGAGGATATGTCCCCCATAATCCTAATCACCAATGCCCTTGAATGAGAAGAAGTTTTCATGCATTGAAGTCTAGGGCTAGAACACTTACCTTGATCATCCGCTTCCTCAATTGTCATGTTTTCTTCTTGTAGATGAGCTATCTTCGCTTACATAGAACGGTTGATGGCCTTGTTTGGACATTCAAAACTGCGATGTCCTTGTTCTCCACATCGAAAACAAAGTCCCAGCCTCTTAGCCCGCTCCAGGAAATCAGAATCATGTTGCCAGTGCATAACTTCTTGCTTCTTAGGTGTATCCGTTTGCTTCGGCTTTGGTCTTCCTCCTTGACCGTTAAGAGAGTTAGTCGATCTCTGTCCATTTTGATTTATTGAAATAGGTCTTGGGGGTCGATGTCCTGTTGAGATAAACCTTGATTTGAATGCCTTTTTCGTGGTAAACTTCTCCATCTTCTCAAAGTTCTCTGCTTTTGCAACCGCATCAAGAAAATCTACACATTCGGACCCCTTTACTTGATATCGAAGCTCTTCCCACAAACTCTCAATAAACTTGCTTTTCAGTGCATCTCCAGAAACTTCTAGTGCATACTTATGTAAACGCAAAAATTTCTCCTTATATTCTTCAACAGACAAGTTATATCTATCATCCTCATGCTGCTTGAAAGAGTAGAATTCCATTTTCTTTTCCATCCGATAATGTGGAGAACAATAATGATTCTCTGCTTGCTCTCGAAATTCTTTCCAGAGGATCGGACCTTCATGTGTTCTTGTCTGTATATAAGATTTCCACCACAGTTTTGCGACTCCTCGCTGATGCAGAATTGCCACCTTTGCTTTTGATTCCTCACTAAATACGCGCAGGTCAAAGAAATCTTCAAGTTCCTCAATCCATGCTTCAAGATCCTCTCCAGTTTTCTTCTCACCATCAAATTCATTTAATTTTGCTCTTTTGAACACTTGCTTGAGTGCAGATTCACCTGCATCATCGTCCTCTTCAGGTTCACGTTGTCGTCTAGCTCTACGTGTGTTTGATGTGCCCGCACCATTACCACCTTCAGCATTGACGTGCATGAAAGCATTTGCAGTAGCCTCTTTTTGTTTGTTGGATCTTTCTTTATGTAATTCTGCATTCAATCTACGAGTGAGCTCCTCTTGTTCTTCTATCTTCTTCTTCAAAGCCTGCATCTTGTCTCGGAATCCAACTCTGCTCTGATACCACTTGTAACAAGTCTCCTAAGCTTGAGTCACATTCTCACACAGAATAATGGGTTTCGATACCACAAGATATAAAGAAGGCAAACAGAGTATACGCAGAACAAGAAGAGAGAGAATTTTATTATCTGTGCAGATTTACGAGTAGTTCTGATCTGCGTTACAAAATCTATCAGATTGCTTCAATGTGAAGCCTCATCCACCCGACCACCCCTGAGCTGATCTCAATCTCAATCTCAATCACAATCACAATCTCAATCCCAATCTCAATCACAATCACAATCTCAATCTCAATCTCAATCTCAATCTCAATCGCAATTCCAGAAGCCAAAAAACGATTGTAATTACTGTACGACCATCATCCTTTTCTATCTCTCAGTCTTCGTCTTTTTGGGATCTCCGCCTTTCGCCAACGCACGACCAATCACGCCTTCCTAGACCCGCACTTTTAGAATCTGCATGCTCCAAGATAGCGTCTTTTCGCATGTCTCATGCAAGACTTCCGGACCACCCATGCATCTACTTTTCATGTCTACCATCAAGAATCGTACCTACAAAAATAGAGGTATTCCCTGTGTCACTCTAGCACAATGGTGAGTACCAACGTGAGAAGATTCACCTCATAATTGTCAATCCGTGGAGACGTGAGGACTAGTATGAAGACTATGAGCAAGTGAAGGCACAAGTGCGTGAGTGAGAAGCACACAAGCATGCACACACATACACACACACACGCACACAAGGCAAGAACAAGGAGAGGAACAATGGAGTTCTTTGCATTAATCAAAAGATCTCTTACATAAGCTCACTTCACAAACAATCTAACCCCAAAAATGAGCTCTCTAGCTCTTTTTATAGTTTTCTAACTAGCTTTGGTCTTGTCCAGACCTAGTGTCCGGCCTAGTTAAAAATTAGGTTCTAGAGTCTATTTGAGGGCTCAAACAGAGTCTAAAAATTATGAAAATTGATATGTCGCTAGTTCTAATACTCCTCAAGCTCGAGGACTCCTCGGCTTGCACAAAATGGAGTCTATTCTACCAAAAACGGGATTTACAATGTTTGTGTAGTGATTAAAATCACTTGACTTGTAAATAATCCATGGGAAAAAAAATGATTTGGCCTTGTTGCCGTATTGTGCATGACTCCTCTATTGCTTTATATGCCAACACGCCCCCCTTCCTAGCGTCTGTCGCCCCTGACAGACCTTTGTTCTCTCGGGTGGTCGATATAGTATTGGATGACATTGGTGGCCAGTTGATGTTCTCCTATCCTTAAGCCTCTTGCTAGATCAGCGTCCAATGCATCCCAATTTATTGCACCAGGGGCCTCTGGTTGCGGGGTGGTGTAGTACTCAGAGTACATTGCTTGTTCACAAGCAAAAAGTTGGAGCAGATGTGTTGGCTTCGGTGCGAAAATCTCCGAGTGATACTCCCAGAAACCTGATCTGAACATTTCTTCAAAGGTCTGTTTGTAACAAGCAGGGAGGTATTTGATGCGCGCATGCCAGGCGTAAGCCACACGAATACTGGGGGTGGTGCTCATGTCATACACCAAGTCATAATTTCCATTGCTGAACCCCGGGAGACGTACCTGTGGTGCGGCTGCATTTCTAAAAGTTTTCAGGACTACCTGCATCATATCTAAGATTTTAAGCATCATTTGCGCTGCTACATCTTGCATGGGCTTCAAGCGTGGCATCCAGTGGCGAATGGTTCCCATCATATATGCTACCGACGGTGGTCCCTGTGGTGGCACAATGTACGGGTAGTTCAGCCATTCCTTGCATTGCGCGTTGTTCTGTACCTTGATATTGAATGCCTTCCAAGACCTGCGGCGTGGGACTGGACCGTAGCATGGATTGTATAGGAGGTGTAAAGGCGCGTTGTTCCATGTGCGTAGCATTTCTGGATATGTCTCTAGAAGTTTCTGCCGCCAGGTGGGTTGACGAATTTTGCCTTTTTGCACCTCTGGAGGAAGGTCTTCGGGTTGAAATTGGGTCGCAAAGGTAGGAATCTGACCCGTGACTCTTTGTATTTCTGCATTATAATCAGCCAATATAATATAATACGGCCTGTATTGGAGTTCAGATGAGAGGATCAGGCGTCTCGATGACAGGTTCTTGAAGTAAGCCGATTGTAGCACAGTTTCCTCTATGACCCTCATGGCCTGATTTTGCACTACTGTGCGCTCTTCGTGCGAACTCCCGATTTCCTCCACTTGACGTAGCCATGGGGGCCGTGGTGCCTCGAATGTGTCCTGAGCTTCTTCTGTTTGTTGGCCTCCTGGGAATGGTTGTGGATCGTATTCTTCGTCAAACGTTTGTTCCATAGGAATTCGCACAACTTCTTCGTCCGTGGGAGCCTCTGGAGGGGAAGGTGGTCTCTCATATTGTAGTAGACGTGTTTGCAATTCAGTGACCTGTTTCTGGAGATCTTTTATGGCCTCTGCGTCTGTGAGAAGTGAAGGGGGTGGTTGGAGAGGTTGCTGTTGGTCCTTTTTGGTGTTTCTGCTTCAATTGTCCCAGTTCCTCCGACAGCTTATCATGTGCTTCAAGCAGCATGGCATAGTCTTCCAATATGATCTTGATATTGTCGGGGGTCACTGCTTGAAACTTGGATGGGCTGATGGGTGCCCCCGGTGTGCTCTCAATAGCTGCCTCCAGGTTCTCTTGATTTTGTACTTGCAGGCGTCGATTCTCTTCCTGAGCGGCCGCAAGATGGCGTTTGAGTAGAGCCATATTTCACTGAAGCTTTGAGTTGCGTTCCAGCTGTGTCCGTAGGTGACCTTCTACCACCTGTATCGCTTCCTGATCTGTGTTCTGTAACTGTACCTCCAATATGCCATGAGCTTCTTGGAGAGTTTGGAACTGTGTGTGGAGGCGAGCATTTTCCTCTTCTAGTGCCGCGAGGCGGTGCTGTAGTGTTTCTGAGTGCTCGTGCAGGCGTTCATTCTGTTGCTGGAGCTGAATGTAATCTGTCCTTAAGTTTGATATACAAGCAAGCACGGTGTCCAATGCACTTCCTATAGATGAGTGGGTGGTGTTTACAGTGGGAGATGCATGGGAAGGGAATTGGGGATGGGGAAGAGTGAATGATGTGTCTATTGAAGTCGTGTGTGTGAGTGAAATTGGTGGAGGGGGAATGGGAGGAGGTGGAATCGTGGGGGGAGGTGCCGTGGGTGGTGAAATGTCCATACCTTCAGGAGTGGGTGCGAGTGTGGGATCTGCCATATACATTGGGATGGTAGGTGGTGTGTGTGTGGAAGTGGTGAATAGATGCGAAGCGGGGTGGGGAGCTGAAAAGAAAGGAAATGGTTGAGACCCTGGTTGAAAAGTTCTAGCAAGGAGGTCATGGAGGGCTTGTAGAAATGGAGAGAGAGAGGTCAGGGGTTGAGGTCGTAAATTTGAGGAGGGCGCGAAGGGTTGTGTGGTAGCAGGGAAACCCATGAATGTGGACCTAGGGTCAGGATGACCTATGGCTGAGGGCATGGGGGATGGTTGCCCTAGGGCAGGCTCTAGGAGCGGTTCGGTGGATTGTGTAGTGATGGGGGTTGCTTCAAAGATTGGGTTATCAGTGGTAGAGAATAGGGTGGAACTAGAGATGGGAGTACGGAAGATGAAGGTTGGTTCGGTGGGTTGAGTGGTCGAGGTGATTTCCACTGTTTCTGCTCTAGGGGGCGAGGGTGGGGGTGTGGGTGGTTGTGGCTCTGTGGACTCCTCATGGGTGACTGGGTGCTCTTGGCTAGCCGTTTCGGTTGCTTGGGAGGTTGTCCTGATAGGTTCAGATGTAATAGTTGGCTCTTCTGCAGTTGTAATGGGAATCTGGATATTCTTACCTGAGCGTGGTCGTGTCTGGAACCTTCGTGGATCATATTGAACTGGAGACCTCCGAATGGCAGTGCGCACTGCTTCCACTACCCCATATGTTTCTGCCATCAATAAGAGACCTTCCCTATACTCTGAGTCAACTCCTGCTTCTTCCAACAACTGAGTCATGAGTACTCTGCTACTCTGTTCGGTGAGTAGTTGTTGCGATCGCACTCTTTCCATAATCTGATACAGCCTTCGGAGTTCTGCTGTATAGGCTGGGGCTTCAGTGGTCTCCTCTTCATACACTCCTTCTTCTTCTAGGTGTCCTTGTTGTTGACCTTGCTGAGCGTCACTCCAATGTACATGTCGACCGTCTGTAGACTTTCTTCTTCTTCGTGAGGATGTGCCTTGTTCCTCTGCATCTGAATAAAACTCCACATCAGAGAATTGTGTACTTTGTAGGAATGCTTCGAAGTCCTGGGGGTCCATTCCTTCAGCATCTCCAGTGGCAGCAAATTCGAATTCAGGTGGAACAGGAGGAGCCGATGGGGTAGCTTGTGTCGTAGTTTCAGATCCCGACCTGGGTATCCTAATGGTAAAGGGAGGTACAGTGGTCTCCCTTCGTGGCGATACCTCAGGAGTAGTCAGAACTTCCCTTGTCTGGACACAAGGGATCGCACCCCTCATGCGCTTGGATTGATGTGTGGACGTCTTGAGCTTCTTAAACATTTGTAATTGTGCCCAAGTTAAGGCACGTTCAATGGGAACATCGTATGCTAGGCACCGGTAAATAATGCGTGTGATTGCACAGCATCCGTTCACCACTAATTTCCTAGAAGACCGTTTGTTTGCTTCATACAATTGATCTATAATCCATACCGGTAGCTTAATGGGTAACGCACCTGCTTCCGCTAAGTAGAGAGCGAACCAGATTCTCTTGTGTGGTTGTGTGAAGCGGTCTTGGCCGGGAAAGGCGAAATGTTGCATGCACATGCGGAGAGGGATGGACACGTTTGGTGTGAGTGCTGCCATGTCTTTAAGCTTCAATAGTTTCCTATCCTTCATGTTAGTGGGAACAAGAGCATCCTTTTCAGAGGGTACATGCGTGCCGTGCATATTCAAAGCGTCGCTTACCAACTCCACAGTAAGTTCAAACCTCTTCAACTCGTTGTTGCCCAGCAAGGAGGGAAGAACAAATGATCCGGGTTTGTCCTTTTCTTCATTAGCTTGTAATGTGGAGACCAAATAGTAACATCGGAGGAGATCTGGTTTAGGTAGTGGGGCTTCAAAGTATTCTGCCAGCCCTGCTCGTTGCCATATGGTCTGGAGATCCTCGGTGTTCTGTAAAGTCTCGAACTCCTTGGAGAAAAATTGGAATCGAACCCATGATCTGTCATACTCGCACTTAGACTCCCATATATACTTGGCCTCTCCTAATGGACCTGGCATGCCATTGAACCAATGCGAATTGGCATGGACTCTTTCTGTGATCCCTGTGGGTGGATCCGGCACCGAGATTTGCTGAAGGTGCTGCAGCTCCACTAGTCGTTCAGTTGGTGTCACATCCACAGGTAGACTATCCACATCAATTCCTGCAGTAAGTATCCCTACTTGTGAGCCCGAACCTGTCGCTTCTGCCATTTTACTGCTTGCCTTCTGATTCTGTGAGAATATAGAATCATGTGTTAACATCGTAATGGACAGAATAAATCCGTTGTTGTCCCCGTTACAACATTAACATGAGGTAGATGGTGAGTTAGTGGTTAGTAAGTGCACGAAGACAGTGTGTGTAGTTAATGCTTGGGTATTCCTAGGAGACTAATGCAGTTAGTAAGTGGGGGTGAATTTACAAGTTGGGGTCGGGGGGTTTATTACAGGTCTTAAGCTGCCAAATGCAGTGGATGGGTTTTTCTCTTGGTTTCGTAGAGACGCTAGAGAACATTATAGGTGTATCAGCTTGAACATGAGGCCTTTTAGGGACCCCTTTACAAATGATTCTGTTCGTGTTCATGGGCCTTGGTGTGTTCGTGAGTGTTGAAAACGAGTGGATGCCGGTTGTGCGAGTGAATGGGTTACGCTGTATAGGTTGTGGCTTCGGCGTAGCTATTTGCGCCCGCAAGCAAGCCTTAGGCACCCAAATTTGTCTTGATTGTGGGCTAGCCTTCATCGACTTCTTGGGCACCCAAATAGATTTCACGTTAGCAGAAGAATTTCCGAAAGACTTCTTATTAGTGTCGTGTTGTTGGTTACTAATAAGAGGCTTTGCCCGTGTGGTTGGCTTGAGTGCAACCGGGTGTTCGCCTTTCCGCACCCACACTTGTTTCACTTGCTGGGACATTTTGCTGCGCAGGTACTTTGGATCCCGGACATAGGTAGTACTCTGCTTCTTCTGCCTTTGATCCACCTTTGGTTGTTGCCTCCTTCTAGCCTTTGGAAAAGAAGGGAGTTCCTTTGCATCCCTGACTCCTTTTTTGCGAATATCATTCCTCTGCAACACATAGTTTTGGACAAGAACAACATGGTCATCTTCATGTGTATTCCTGGAAGGACCAGGAGTCTGTGCCTTGCCTAGTTCCTTGAGTGCTCCATTATCTAACTCTACTGTAATTCGACTATGATTGACCCAAACCTGAAGAAGTCCACTTCTTAAGTTTAAGTTGACTGCTTGGTCATAGATCCAATCTTGACCCAAGACAAGAGGTTCAGTGAGATCCTCGTCTTGACACACTAGTACTTTAACTATTATAGCCTCATCATGAATATAGAGGGGAAGTTCCACCTCGCCCATGCAAGGGGTTTCCACGCCTCCCAATCCTATGAGATACGCTTCCACAGGATTGACAGTTAACTGCAACTCTTGACAGTAAGACAATTTAACAGCACTAGTGGCTGCACCTGAGTCAATCAAGGCTCTTACGGTCCTTGCACTCTTTCCTTGTCCTATATCTAGGGTTATGAAAGGACGTCGATCAATTATCCTATGCGAGCTTGTTCCTGCGACTTCACACATGGCCATAGGATATCCTTGATCTGCATAGTCATTCGTTCTAGGCTGATCTCTACCTTGCCTTCGTAACTTCATCCTTCTGATGCGTTCTAAAGCTTCTGCTTGAGCTTCTTCTCGAACTCGCTTTTCTTCCTCTTTACGTTTCTTAGCAGTGTTGAGTCGGCTGAGCATTTCCTCCGTGAGGGGTTCTTGATACAACTTGACTCTGCAACCGCTAATATAGTTTGGGAGAATATCACCTTCTAACGTGGCTAATTGTACTGCTCCACTCGTGGAGATCCTATTGATGATCATAGGTCCGTAGCCTCTCTTTTCTAGCTTCCTTGCGTGTTGTTTCAGTGTATAGACTAAAACTAGATCTCCTGCTTTCAAGCCCTTATCCTTCACATGGGCATCGAAATATGCCTTCTGTCTCTTCTTGGCTGCATATATTCCTGCAGCGGCTCTCAGTCTTGTTTCCCCTAATCGTTCAAGGTCAAAGATCCTAGAGGAGAGCTCATGACCTGTCCATTCGTGCTCTTGTGCTACTTTCAGTGTAGGAATCAAGAAGTCCAAGGGAAGCACCGCGTTTTGGCCAAATACCATCTGAAAGGGGGTGGCTTGGAGTACTGTTTTGTAGGCGACTCGGTATGCCCAAACAGCATGATGTAGCTGTTTGTCCCAATCAGAGCGTTTAGTGTTTACTAATTTTGTCAGTACATTGCATAAGATCTTATTGGTGCTCTCAGCTTGCCCATTAGCTTGAGGGTGATAGGGGGCAGATTTCTTATGTATTACTAAGAATTCTTGGAGTAGATTTTCAATCACTTCGTTCAAGAAATGAGTGCCTCTATCACTTACAAGCTCTATAGGTAGCCCATATCTCGTGAATACATTCTCAAACAAAAATTTAGCAGTTGTTTGAGCATCGTTCTTTGTCGTAGCCTTTACCTCTACCCACTTAGTTAGATAATCTGTTGCAACAATGATGTATTCCGCATGAGAACCTTTAGCTGGGGGATTAATAGGACCTACGAAGTCTATTCCCCACTTAGAGAATGCACGTCCACCCATCATAGGTTTCAGTGGCATCTCATCTTTGCGTATAGGATACTGAGTCCTCTGACAGACATCACACCGTTTCACATAGGTATGTGCATCCATGTGAAGGGTAGGCCACCAGAAACCCGCAAATAGTATTGCCTTGATCACCCGATCCGGTCCAAAGTGTCCTCCTGCTACACCTTGGTGAGCAGTTTCTAAGATCTTAAGATATTCACTTTCATGGACACATAGCCTCAGGTAACCATCTTTACCACGCTTGTATAGATTATCACCAATGAGTGAGTAATCCAGGGCTTCTTGTTCTAAACTCCTTTTCCTAGCTAGAGTCATGTCTGGCGGGAATGTGTTTGTCCTCAAGAAGGATACTAGAGGTTCGCTCCAATCTGGCACAATGGATACTTGATAAAGAGTGGCGTGTTCCACTGGTGGTTTAGTGCAACAGATTGGGCATTCCTTGCACAACTTTTGGACGTCAGCTTCCATAGTTGGCCAATGTACTCCGAGTCTCTTTAGGGTCTGTAAAGTTCGTTGCTTTGAGTAGTGTTGCTCTAACGCACCTACATGTGCTAATTGCAACCATTTAGCGTACTCATCCTCTTCTACGCAACAAGCCAAGATCCCTTGATCTGTGTGCTTGTACATACTTCCTGCCATGATGTGGTACTTTTGGGCTTTTACAACCTCTCTATTCCGTGTGTTTACCACTGGATGGTTAGGCCCGTATGTCAATACTGGTACCAATGGCTTAGCCCACTGCGGTACAACTTCCAAATTAAACAAGTAAGCATCAGGAAGGTCATCTGACACTCCTTGTGGGGCTTCTCCCGATGTGAGCCTAGAGAGGTGATCTGCTCTCAAGTGAGTCCTCCCTTTCCTTACCACAACCTCAAAATCATATTCCATTAGCAAGAGAAACCATCTCACTAATCTTCCTGTATTGCAAGGCTTGTTTACGAGGTATAGCAATGCTTGATGATCCGTAAAAAATTTAAACTTATTTTGCAAGCAAATAGTGTCTAAATTTCTTAACTGCATATACCATGCCTAAACCTTCTCTCTCCGTAGTGGTGTAATTTCGTTCAGCCACATTCAACTGTCTACTGGCATAGGCAATTGGAAGATCCATATTACCTTCACCAGTAGGTTGTGCAAGTACACATCCAATAGCATAATTGGATGCATCCACGTGAACATGGAATGGCTTATTCCAATCTGGTGTGGTCAAGATTGGTGCTGAACATAATCTTCGTTTAAGCTCCTGGAAGGAATTCTCACATTCATTCGTCCACTCAAAGTTAGTCAAAAGCCCGTACATGGGCTTTGCAATGACAGCATACATGTGTATAAATCGTCGGTAATAACCACAATGCCCCATGAAAGCTTGTACTTCCTTGACATTCTTTGGCCTAGGTAGCTCTGCTATGGCTCTCACTTTTTCTTCGTCGGTAGATATGCCATTCTTTGACACTATGTGTCCTAGAATCTTGCCTTGCCTGACCATAAAAACGCACTTTTCTGGGTTCAGGCAGACTTGATATTCTCTACATTTGTCAAAGATTTGTCTGAGTTCAGGGATATGGGTTTGTCTAATGTTGGAATGAGCACAAAGATCATCAACGTAGACTTCTAAGCTCTTCCTCAGGAACTCCTTAAACACATGGCACATCAGCCTCTGGAAGGTACCTGGTGCATTGGTAAGCCCAAATGGCATTACTCTAAAAGCAAAAATGCCCCATTCCGTGGCAAAGGCTGTCTTATGCTGATCCTCTGGGGCTATGGCTACTTGATTGTAGCCCGAAAATCCATCAAGGAAGCTGTACACTTCCTTGCCTGCCACTCTTTCTAAGAGATGTTCTGTGATGGGAAGCGGATAGTTATCTCGAATTGTGGCTGCATTAACCTTTTTCAAGTTAATGCACACACGCAGCTTGCCATTCTTCTTGGGCACCACTACGATGGGGGATACCCATTCAGTGTGCTCAATTTCATAGATAAATCCAGCTTCAACCAATCTATCTATCTCTTCTTTGATCTTAGCAGCGTAATTATCGTTATAAGTATAGGGCTTTTGCTTAGAGGGTTTAGCATCTAAGGTCATGGGGATAGTGTGTGAGCATATATCGGGGTCAACACCTTTCAAATCCTTGTAACTCCAAGCGAATACATCTCTGTATTCTCTTAGCAAGGCTATCAACGCATGCTCTTCTTCCTCTGTTAGGTCATGGCCTATGTACGTGCATCTCTCCTCTCCTTCTTCTAGGGCCACTACTATTTTCTTGGTGGTTTCTTTGTTATCATAGGCCTCTCCTGATTGTGCCTCTCGTTTAGGCATTCTTATCATGACTCTCCTGTCATCTATCTCATACTTCTTAAAATTTTCTGGGACCTCAAACAAAGATTCTTCCTCTTCTGGTGAGGCTTCTCTCTTCTTTCGTTTCTTTCCTTCTTCCTTCGGGGTCACATGTGTTGCTAATCTTACATCATTTGTAACCTCTCCATGCCTCTGGGGTTGAAATTCTACTTCATGGAAGTATTCTTCATCTGATGCAAATGGTGGCTCCATAATGATTGACTCTAGATCGTAGTCACTTGCATCCTCAAATGCATCAGGGCTAGGTTCGCATTCTTCTAGAACTGCCTCTCCCATGATTGGCTCTATGGAGAAGACTGAAATGTCATAGCCATCCTCATCACAGTGAGGTGTCCATTGTTCTTCATTGATGGTTACGTCCATTGTTGCTAAAATTTCTGCCCAACCGTGAGGTTCAAATTCTTCGTCTGGAAAAACTACAGGTGCATAGGCTGGGTCTTGGATTGATCTATGGGTTTCTTTCGCACCTACCTCTCTGGCTTTCTCTCTCTTCTCTTCTTCTACAGCTACCTTGCACATCCATAAGTGAGTGTCTTCATGCATCCATGAGGATCCAGACCCTATGGAATGCACCGATTCTGTATCATCTTTGGCTCTATGGATGGGATTCCATTGGATAGGAGGGACATCTCTATGAGAATAATCCTTGAGATTGACTTTGGTCGTAACTCCCAAGTGTTGCAAATACAAGGAGTTGGTTCCCCAATCCTGTACCACTTGCAACTGTCGCATAAATGGTCTTCCCAAAATCATCTCATAGGCATGATTTTTGCTGAAGTCGCATATGGCAAATGTATGCTCAAACTCGACACCACAAGTGGTGAGAGTTATTCCTTCTAGCAATCCTAGGGGTCTCTCTATGTGACCATCGGCCATCTGCAATTTCATTCTCGTTGGCCTGAGTGCCGGCTTGCCCCAATGCTTCCATAGGGAAGTAGTGGCAATTGCAACTCCTGCACCTGAGTCCAAAATTGCCTTGGTGGTGTACTCCTGGTAGGTGATGGGAAGATAGGTGTTCCCTTCTTCACCTTCACACATATTTCCTATCTTATCCAAGGGAATTTCTGGCACTGTCCTATGGGATCCTACCTGGGAATGAGGTTTTGCTATCTCTGGTACTTGTTTGGCTACATGTTTCCATAATTCAGGTCTAACCCTGAGTAGCTCTTCTAACTTGAGATTGCACTGCACGTTAGTGTTCTTCACTACCTCTGTGTTCCTAGGTATGACTGAATCTTCGTTTCTTACCATGACTGTAGGTGCTCTCATACAGGTGGACTTTGCTTCCCATGGTCCTGTGAAGTGGGGTAACTCTTGTATGGAATTAGATTCAAAGTCCAATCTCTCGTGAGATTGAGTACTCTCATGTTCCCCGTAAATAGATGGGATGTCTTGTGGGAATTGGTCGTGTGCATCATCCACAAGTTCAAAGGGAGGGGCGACTTCACTTTCGTTATCCCATTTGTCTTCTTGAATCTCTCGTAGGAAGTCTGGTGCAAACCGATTCATAGAAGAAGAAGTGTCTGGCTCCGTAGAATTAGGCGCATAAGCAACCTGGGAAGGAGGGCTTATTCTATCGTTGGCTCTCTCCTCGTTCTCATAGATGGCTGGAGCACAAGCTTCCTGGGGAGGGTTACTTATTCTATTACTTTTCCGAACAGGCTCATACGCTCCCTGAGAAGGAATGTAGGCAACCTGTGGAGGTACGCAAGCTTTCGAGGGAGGCTCATGTGCCTTTTGGGGGGGAAGATAAGCTTCTTGAGGAGGCACATGGGCTTCCTGAAGAGGCTTGCTTATCCGTTCTCTTGCCCTTTCCTTTCTTTGAGGGGCAGGTTCCTTTTCTGATTGTGCAATTAGCCTCTCTATTCTTTCTAAGGAGGGGAAGTTGTCTGGTTTAGTGGAATTGGCCACATAAACTTCCGATGGAGGATGGTTCATGTTTTTGCTTGCTTTATCTTTTTCTTGATTTTTTTCTTCCTTGGCAGATCTTGCAATTATTCCCTCTAACTTCTCTAGGAGTCCATCCAAGTGTAATTGCGTCTTGGCTGAGCCCGAGTAATTGAAAAGGCGACTGGCTTCAAACATAGTCTGAGCCAATGCGACCATTTTCGCGCACAGCTTGGTTCTTTCTATCTCTAGGTCAGCTCTGGGATAGCACTTGTCATGATCCGTGACGTTTGGCCCTTCTTGGATTCTGGCCTGATATGCTTTAAGCATCATGTCTATGTCCTCAGGAGTGGGATCAGCTAATACTGATCCTGTTTGGGGTGGTGGGTGGGTTACGTGGGGTGTCTTAGAGGGTGGAGGGATGGAGGGTGATGGGGATGGTAGCGGTGGGAATGTGTGAGAGTGCGGTTGAGATGTGATCTCTATGATTTTAGCCTTGGTTTCTCGTAGACTTTCCTCAAGTTCACTCATCTTCTTTGCCCATTGCCTTTTCATGCGTTCGCGGCTATCTCTCCAAGCTCTTGTTCTCTTTTTATTTTGGCTCTCAGTATCGCTAGCGTCTGGGCTCTTTTCCTTGCCTACCCCTTGGTTTTGCTGCACTGCTTGAGCTCTCGTGACTACCTGTACGGGTGCAGTGGAAGTAACACTTCCGCTAGAATCTACCACTAACTCAATAACATTGATAGGCGTGATTTTTGGCATATTATTGGGGTTCTTTGGGCAATCTCGTAAGAGATGCTCGTTTCCACAATCTTGGCAGAAGCCTTGGATCGTCACTGACTGGTTTTGTGTAAGTGGAGGTAAGGGGCAATCACGAATGAGGTGATCTCCTTGGCATCTGTAGCACGGTCCTCTTGGGAATGGAGGTCTTACTTGCCTAGGTTGAGGCCTAGGGTTGGGGTTTGCATACATGACGTTCGTGTAATCTGACTCCCAACTAGGTTCGTTTGTCTCTTCGCTATAATAGGACTCACCATGCTCAGGAGACTGCATGTAGTAGGCCTGGGGGCTATCACCATGTGTAGAATCAAAGCTATGGTCACTCGGGTCACTTTCAGAAAGCAAGGATGTTACAGGGACTATAGCTCTATTCATGTTCTCTTCTGCAGCAGTATACTTTACCGGAATCACATTAGTTGGGGCTGGGGGTTGTTGTGCTAGCACAGGCTGAGGCCTTTGTTGGTTTTGATATTGTGGTTGGAAATTTTGTTGTGGCCTGCCATATGGTTGTGGAGGGTACGGGTTCTGGTATCTTCCCTGCTGAGGGTATGGCTGAGGGTGGGGTTGCCTAACTGCCTGCTTGTTGTATGGGCAATCTTGTGCGGTGTGATTGGTGTATCTCCGTTCTATGGTGCAGTACTGGCTACTAGGATTTACTTGGGGCTGAGCCATAATGGGGCAGACATTCGCCATGTGGTCACCACCACAAGTGTAGCACCTTTTCACAGGGGCAAACCTTGGGATTTGTTTACTAGTTACCCCTAATTTCTGAGCTACTTTCTCTGCGAGTTCCTCAATTGATGTGGATTGCGTGGAAGAGTGACTAGATGCACTATCTGAATCTTTGTAGATTTTGGAAAGCTCTAGTTCTTCCCCTAGGTTATCTTCAATGTCAATGCACATGCGCACACACTCTTCTATAGTCCTAGGGTCTTTCAGATACACATAGGATCTCAATTTCGTACTCAGCAATCCATCAAGGAATAAGGCTACTTGTTTGGCAGATGTGGGTAGCTCCGAAACAGGACATCTTTCAAGGTATTGCCTAAATCTTCTTCCTGCAAGTCTCACAGTCTCTTGAAGGGTTTGCTTGAAGCTGTGAATCAGTGAGGAGGTATTGTGTCTTATGCCACTCTTGGAGAATTTAATAATAAATGCTTCTAGGAGTTGGTCTATGCTCCTGAACTGGCGCTCATCCAATGGCTGAAACCATGTAAGTGCTGTGTTCCTAAGGGTTAGACCGAAGGCATTGTATTGCGTGAATAGATCCTCCACTTGTTCAGCTCTCAAGACTTGCTTGAACTCCGCCACATGATCATAGGGATCTCCTGTGCCATCAAAGTAATTCTTCATGGACTTAACTAGCTGAGTCGGTCTCAGAGTTCTTGCATGCTCTCTAGGTCTCGACAGAGGGAATCCATCCACATTTCTTTGGTTCCTGTGAGCTCTAAGCACCTCAGGTTCTACCCTATTCGTCTCCGTCCTCGTTCTTTCTCTGCCCACTGGATTGGCAAAGCTTACTACTGGTCTATCTCTACTTCTGTCTCTTTGCATTCCATGAGCTTGGGATGTTCCAGCTCCAGGGTGACCATAGGATACATTCGATCTTGGTTGAGGGAAAATGAATTCACCCTTCCAAGTGTAAGCATGCCTATCATTTTTTGTCACCACAAAGATCCTTTCCGAAGTGTGATCTAAGTAGGTCACTCTACCTGGGCTATCCGGATCCTTAAACTCATAGATCATGATAGTTTCTATATCAGTTGGCTGATTAGATTTATACCTCCAGAAGGCTTCGTCAGTTTCTCGATTGAGGAGCAACTCTATGCTCTTGTTGTCTTGGGGAACCCACTCAGGTGTGATAATCCTAGTGAGAACAGATTTGCCTCGGGGTGTTCTAGGTTCTACTCCCATGTTTCCTTGTTCCAAGTCACCTAAGTCCGCTTCTGAGATTACATTTCCAAATTCATCTGTCCTATCTGGGTGACTGGTGACTACGTATATGGTTCCTTCTTTGTCCAGGTATACACCGTTTTCAAACTTGACAGCTGGGTGCTCTAGTCCTATGGATTGGTCAGGGTTTTTAATCTGGACCACGGATCTTCCTAGGCCGTCCTCATAGATGCTAGCACCTAATCGGTTGGTCCTAAGGTATTCCAACTGTGTTTTGTAAGGGCCTTCTACCCTGTGCAAGTAAGGCACTCCTGAACTTCCTATAGGTCTGTCCATGCCTTGAGACATCTCTGACTCACTGGTCTCAGAGCTAGGGTAGTACGAGTGGTGGCTCAACTGCTGGGCCCAAGACCTAGCAGTGTGGTTAACACTGGCCTCTGAAGATCTGAGGCTTTGTCTCTCCCTTACTAGATGTCGTCCTGATCTAAGGTTCATATGCCTATCTAAGTAGCACAGTTCTTTGCCCAGAGTACAACCTCGTTGCTGGTTACTTTATATTAGTCGCTTGGTTCTTTTTAGTTATTTTATCGTGTTTAAGGTCTTGTCTGATGTCACGTCGTCAGGAATATTTGAATGTTGTTTCGCACTTACAGTTGATCGTTCCACGTTAAGTTCTTTCCCTTTAAAATTCTCGACAGTACAAGGATTATGCCCTTAGCTTGAGCTTGAAAGTTTAGGTATGCTTCAACTTGATAGTTGCCTATCGTCGCCCTGACTTACTCCTACTTCTAATCGTTCTTAGCCTAAGCTAGGAATTGACGAAGAGGAAGTGAGAGTATTCCGACCTTTCTTGTTGAACCTTGCTCTTTAGTGCTCGAGAAGTTGATTCTCAAGCTTGCGCAAAACCCTTGCTTGGACGCTCTCGATTGCTTCTCAATAGACCTGCATCAGTCTCAAGATTAGCTCCAAGTTGACCTTTCAATTGACAGACAATTTATTTCAGACACTTTTTTAATGACCCTTGTTCCCCCTTTTGTGTTGCTAGAAATTTCCTCTAGAGCTCCCTTGGTGTTTCTACCCCTCTGTGTGTCAACTTCCAAATATCCTATCTGAAAATCAACGAGCTTTCCGACAAGCCCTAGAGCTCAAAAAATGGATTTCGTATGAAAAAGTTATGACCGTTCAGGGTTTAGGGGGTTAACTTAGACAAACAGAACCTTTCAGGGTTTTAATGCATTTTTCTAAGGCCTTTGCAAGTGTATGAGTATTTGAGAGTGCAACTATGCCCAAAGTTTAGCCTAAATTTCCAAAAGATTTACCCCTTAATTTTTGCCGAAAATGTGTGTCTGTCGCGATAGACGGTGTCTGTCGCGATAGACACAAACTATCGTGGGGGCTGTCTGTCGCGATAGACGGTGTCTGTCACGATAGACGCTGTCTATCGTGGAATTTTGGTCTGTCGCGATAGACGGTGTCTATCGTGGATTTCTGTCTGTCGCGATAGACGGTGTCTGTCGCGATAGACGGGGTCTATCATGGATTTCTGTCTGTCGCGATAGACGCTGTCTGTCGTGGAATTTTGGTCTGTCGCGATAGACGGGGTCTGTCGCGATAGACGGGGTCTATCGTGGAATTTTGGTCTGTCGCGATAGATGGTGTCTGTCGCGATAGACGCTGTCTGTCGTGGAATTTTGGCCTGTCGCGATAGACGGGGTCTGTCGCGATAGACGGGGTCTATCGTGGATTTCTGTCTGTCGTGGAATTTTGGTCTGTCGCGATAGACGGGGTCTGTCGCGATAGACTGGTCTGTCACGATAGACGGTGTCTGTCGCGATAGACGGTGTCTGTCGCGATAGACTGAAAAAGCGCAATTTTTTGAGAAACTTCTAGTGATTTAGAGTGCCCTAATGGTGTAGGTTACCGTGCCAAACATGCATTCACAAAATTTTAAGTTTTTCTGTCTGTCGCGACAGACAGGCGTCGTCGTCCCGGGACCTGTGCAGAGTCTGTCGTACCTGCGCACACTGCTGGAGGAGGTGGTACAGCAAGTTCCTGCAACAAAAGCTCAAAAACACACCAAAAACAGATAGCATGCAAGCTCTCTCTCGCTCTCTCTCACAATGAAATGAGGGAAATGAGGTGGGGGGTGTAATATGACCAAAAAACTGAAATTTTTTGTGGAGATGGAGATGGAGGTGGGAGATGGTGGAGATGATGATGGTGATGATGGTGATGCGAAAGTAAGGAAAAAATGAAGAAAAATTAAGAGAAAGAAGAATATTACCTATAACTCCAATGTCTCAACTCGACGTCTTACCATCACACGCTCGTCCTCGAAGCTCTCTCCCTGGCAACGGCGCCAAATTTGGTGTCACTCTAGCACAATGGTGAGTACCAACGTGAGAAGATTCACCTCATAATTGTCAATCCGTGGAGACGTGAGGACTAGTATGAAGACTATGAGCAAGTGAAGGCACAAGTGCGTGAGTGAGAAGCACACAAGCATGCACACACATACACACACACGCGCACACAAGGCAAGAACAAGGAGAGGAACAATGGAGTTCTTTGCATTAATCAAAAGATCTCTTACATAAGCTCAATTCACAAACAATCTAACCCCAAAAATGAGCTCTCTAGCTCTTTTTATAGTTTTCTAACTAGCTTTGGTCTTGTCCAGACCTAGTGTCCGGCCTAGTTAAAAATTAGGTTCTAGAGTCTATTTGAGGGCTCAAACAGAGTCTAAAAATTATGAAAATTGATATGTCGCTAGTTCTAATACTCCTCAAGCTTGAGGACTCCTCGGCTTGCACAAAATGGAGTCTATTCTACCAAAAACGGGATTTACAATGTTTGTGTAGTGATTAAAATCACTTGAGTTGTAAATAATCCATGGGAAAAAAAATGATTTGGCCTTGTTGCCGTATTGTGCATGACTCCTCTGTTGCTTTGTATGCCAACACCCTGCAACGCACTCACACACACGTCAATCACCCAAAAAATAACCCATATATCCATGTGCGTTTTCTAAATCCGCGAACATGAATAAGATGAATGAATGAAGGCTTCTCTTTTTTTTTTTTAAGTGTTGGAAAACGGGCACTTTTCAAAACCCTGTAACCCAAAAACAGTGAGGAATCAGCTTGAGCTTGTGAGAGACAAAAATATTCAGTTCTTAAATCTGTACAATAATGTTAGAGACGCCTCAGGTCCAAATCTGCTTCCAGATATCACTTTTGGGCCCTGCAAAATCAAAAATTCTAGAGAGAGATGAAAAAACATAAAAAATCTCTTCATTAACCTATCTTCATGGAACCAAATGAGACATAAAACATAGGAACTACAAAAAATTCAATCAGGTAAAGTTTTTCTACTAGTTTTTCTACCTTTCTCTCATACAACACTTTTTCAGATTCCTTCATCTTCATGCTCGAAATTAACATACAAATTTCATGCGACAACTTTCTAGAGAGAGAATGTAAAAACTTATTGCTGCAAAATTTTGCAGACATGATCAAAATATCCTAAACATAAAATTTCATTATTACCTACACATCTTTTTTTTTTTTCCAGGTGGAAAATCAACGTGGCATCTTACAATTCTCCCCCTCTTTAAAGAACTCTGTCCTCAGAGTTAGAAAGAAGAATAATGTTCCATAAACTCATCTAAACCAACCCATGTTGAATCTTCAATAGGATATGCAAACCACTTTACTAAAATTTCCGCTATTTTGCGATTCCTAAGATGTCTAACTCTCCTATCCAATATAACGTTCGGTTCAAGTTCAAAAGTGGCATCTTCCTTCAACTTAGATTTGTCCTGCAAAACATGATCAGCATTAAGAACATACTTTTTAAGTAATCCAACATGGAAGACTGGATGAATTTTCAAAGTATTAGGTAGGTCAAGTAAATATGTAACATAACCAATTTTCTTTAAGATTTTGAAAGGACCAGAATAACGAGGAGACAATCGACGATCTTTGCCTAAAACCAGATTTGATTTAGAAGGACTCACTTTCAAAAAAACCAGATCATTTGTTCTAAATTCCAAGGGCCTCTTTTTGAGATCATGATATAATTTATGACGTTTTTGTGCATCTTTCATGTTTTTCCTTACCTTATTTAGCTCCAAATCCATGTTTTCAAGCATCTGTTTGGATATTTCAACTTGATTCTGTGAATTAAAAAGTGAATGCGGCAGCAAGCAATTATAACCATACATTGGTTCAAAAGGTGTCATCTTAATAGAGGAATGCCATGCACTATTATATGCATACTCAACCAAGGGCAAATATTCAGTCCAATTGTTTTGCTTATCATTCACATACATGCGTAACATATCCTCAAGCACCTTGTTAACCCTCTCGGTCTCACCATCGGTTTAAGGATAAAATGCAGTACTCATGCGTAATTCTGTTCCTATGGATTGAAATGTTGCTTTCCAAATAATAGATGTGAACCTTGCATCCCTATCAGAAAGTATACTTTTGGGTATACCATGTAACCTAAAAATTTCTTTTATGAAAAGTTTAGCAACATGCAAAGTTGTATCAGTTTTCCTCATGGGAAGAAAATGTGCCATCTTTGTAAGACGGTCCACGACAACAAAGATGGTATCATGCCAACTTCTGGTCACAGGCAACTTTGTTATGAAATCCATAGAGATGGATTCCCATTTTTTATCAGGCACATCTAATGGTTGTAACATGCCAGGACTCCTTTTAAATTCGGCCTTAACCTGTTGACATTTCAGACATTCTTCGACATACCTCTTAATATCATATTTCATACGTGGCCAGTAATATGAAGCTTTCACTTTTGCATAAGTTCTAGAAAAACCAGGGTGTGCAGAGAAAGGTGCATCATGACAGTCATGCAGGATCTTTTCTTTCAAAATAGATTCTGAAGAAATACATAAACGAGAATTACAATACAAATCATTATTTCTCAAATGAAATTTTCCCTGAAACATAGAACCTGGATTCATACCTAAAAATTCCAAGATTGCTGCATAAAATAAATCTTCTTTTAATTCTTTTCCAATATCAAAATCAGAGGATAAAATAGAAATTGAACTGCATAGGGGTTTACGACTCAAAGCATCGGCCACCTTGTTTCTTTTTCCTGCTAAGTATTTAATATTTAAATCATATTCACTTAGCAATTGGATCCATCGTTTTTGTCTATTGTTAAGTAAAGGTTGAGTAAATATGTATTCAAGGCTCTGATGATTTGTTCTTAATTCAAACTTTACTCCTAGCAATAAGTGTCTCCAATGTTTAAGTGCATGAACAACTGCAAGCATTTCTAAGTCATGTGTTGTATAATTTAGTTCATGTTTCCTTAATTTCCTTGACTCATAAGCCACTACCCTCCCTTCTTGTGAAAGAACAAATCCGATTTGGCTTCCACTAGCATGACATGCAACAATAAAAGGGTTCCCTAACTCAGGTATCTTTAGCACACAATTTTCGATAACTTTCTGTTTTTAATTCGTCAAACGCCTTTTGACACTCATCGTTCCATGTGAACTCTCTACTTTTCTTTGTCAATTCTATAAGAGGATTTGCAATTTGAGAAAACTCCCTAATGTGTGCCCTCTCATATTGTGCCAAACCAAGGAAGCTTCTCACATCCCTCACACATTTGGGTGTAGGCCACTCAACTATGCTTTTAACTTTCTCAGGATCTATATGAATCCCTTCCTTAGAAACAACTCTCCCCAAATAAGTCACTTCCCCTTTTGCAAAAAAACATTTACTCATCTTACCATATAGTTTATGCTCTCTTAGTTTTTGTAAAGTCTTCCTGAGATGCAATGCATGTTCATCATCATCCTTAGAATACACAAAAATATCATCAAGAAAAACTAATATAAATTCATCGAGATATTCATGAAACACATTATTCATCAAACACATAAATGTTGCAGGAGCATTTGTTAATCCAAAAGGCAAAACTGTGAACTCGTAATGACCATATCGTGTTCTAAAAGCGGTTTTGGGTATGTCCTCAGACTTTACTCTAATTTGATGACATCCCGATCTTAAGTCAATTTTAGTGAATACTGTGGCACCACTCAATTGACTCAGCAGTTCATCTATGTGTGGCAGTGGATACTTGTTCTTAATGGTTTTCTTGTTCAATCCCCTATAGTCAATACAAAGTCTGTATGAACCATCTTTCTTTTTCTGAAACAAAACAGGTGCTCCCCAAGGTGAAACACTAGGTCTTATCAACTCCTTCTTCAATAGATCATCCAATTGGAGCTTCAACTCTTTCAATTCATCAATATTGAACCTATAAGGTGCTCTAGAATAAGGCTCACTTCCTAGATAAAGGTCTATAGCATGGTCAATTTTCCTAGGACGAGGCATGCCCGGTAGATCATCAGGAAATACATCTGTGTACTCATCTAAAAGCTTTTTTAACATATTCCGGTATTTCCTCTTCTTTCTTCTTCTCCTGAAGGTCATGCACATAAACCAAATATGTCTCACAACCCTGTCGAATACCCCTAATCAACTTTATTGCAGAAATAGGAGAAAAACTTGAATTACACTTGCCTGCAAGACGATGTTCCTTCCCTTCTATTTTCAAAGTAAGGATCTCGCTTTCATAATCAATCACGACACTGTTATGAACTAACCAGTCCATTTCGATGATTACATCACATTCTCTCATTTCAATTACATGGAAGGTGCCCAAAAACTTATGTTCTCCTAACATAAAATCAAGATTCTCAATACAGCCTCGAGTATAGTGTATCCTACCATTAGCCATCTGTACAGGTCTTTTAGTCTGCATCTCAATATGCAACCCTAAAGCTTCTGCCATCTTAAGTGAAAGGAAACAATTTGTACTACCCGAATCAATCAAGAAACTAACCTTACATGAGGATATGTCCCCCATAATCCTTATCACCGATGCCCTTGAATGAGAAGAAGTTTTCATGCATTGATGTCTAGGGCTAGAACACTTACCTTGATCATCCGCTTCCTCAATTGTCATGTTTTCTACTTGTAGATGAGCTATCTTCGCTTGCATAGAACGGTGGATGGCCTTGTTTGGACATTCAAAAGTGCGATGTCCTTGTTCGCCACATTGAAAACAAAGTCCCAGCCTCTTAGCCCGCTCCAGGAAATCAGAATCACGTTGCCAGTGCATAACTCCTTGCTTCTTAGGTGTATCCGTTTGCTTCGGCTTTGGACTTCCTCCTTGACCGTTAATAGAGTTAGTCGATCTCTGTCCATTTTGATTTATTGAAATAGGTCTTGGGGGTTGATGTCTTGTTGAGATAAACCTTGATTTGAATGCCTTTTTCGTGGTAAACTTCTCCATCTTCTCAAAGTTTTCTGCTTTTGCAACCGCATCAAGAAAATCTACACATCCGGACCCCTTTACTTGATAGCAAAGCTCTTCCCGCAAACCCTCAATAAACTTGCTTTTCAGCGCATCTCCAGAAACTTCTAGTGCATACTTATGTAAACGCAAAAATTTCTCCTTATATTCTTCAACAGGCAAGTTATATCTATCATCCTCATGTTGCTTGAAAGAGTAGAATTCCATTTTCTTTTCCATCCGATAATGTGGAGAACAATAACGATTCTCTGCTTGCTCTCGAAATTCTTTCCAGAGGATCGGACCTTCACGTGTTCTTGTCTGTATATAAGATTTCCACCACAGTTTTGCGACTCCTCGCAGATGCAGAATTGCCACCTTTGCTTTTGATTCCTCACTAAATACGCGCAGGTCAAAGAAATCTTCAAGTTCCTCAATCCATGCTTCAAGATCCTCTCGAGTTCTCTTCTCACCATCAAATTCATTTAATTTTGCTCTTTTGAACACTTGCTTCAGTGCAGATTCACCTGCATCATCGTCCTCTTCAGGTTCACGTTGCCGTCTAGCTCTATGTGCGTTTGATGTGCCCGCACCATTACCACCTTCAGCATTGAGGTACATGAAAGCATTTGCAGTAGCCTCTTTTTGTTTGTTGGATCTTTCTTTACGTAATTCTGCATTCAATCTACGGATAACCTCCTCTTGTTCTTCTATCTTCTTCTTCAAAGCCTGCATCTTGTCCCGAAATCCAACTTTGCTCTGATACCACTTGTAACAAGTTTCCTAAACTTGAGTCACAATTTCACACAGAATAATGGGTTTCGATACCACAAGATATAAAGAAGGCAAACAGAGTATACACAGAACAAGAAGAGAGAGAATTTTATTATCTGTGCAGATTTACGAGTAGTTCTGATCTGTGTTACAAAATCTATCAGATTGCTTCAATGTGAAGCCTCATCCACCCGACCACCGTCGAGTTGATCTCAATCCCAATCTCAATCACAATCACAATCACAATCTCAATCCCAATCTCAATCACAATCACAATCTCAATCTCGATCTCAATCGCAATTCCAGAAGCTGAAAAACGATCGTAATGACTGTACGACCATCATCCTTTTCTATCTCTCAGTCTTCGTCTTTTTGGGATCTGCGCCTTTCGCCAACGCACGACCAATCACGCCTTCCTAGACCCGCACTTTTAGAATCTGCATGTTCCAAGATAGCGTCTTTTCGCATGTCTCATGCAAGACTTCCGGACCACCCATGTCTCAAAAACAGTGAGGAATCAGCATGAGCTTGTGAGGGAAAAAAATATTCAGTTCTTAAATCTGTACAATAATGTTAGAGACGCCTCAGTTCCAAATCTGCTTCTAGATATCACTTTTGGGCCCTGCAAAATCAATAATTCTAGAGAGAGATGAAAAAACATAAAAAATCTCTTCATTAACCTATCTTCATGGAACCAAATGAGACATAAAACATAGGAACTACAAAAAATTCAATCAGGTAAAGTTTTTCTACTAAGAATACTCTACCTTTCTCTGATACAACACTTTTTCAGATTCCTTCATCTTCATGCTCGAAATTAACATACAAATTTCATGCGACAACTTTCTAGAGAGAGAATGTAAAAACTTATTGCTACAAAATTTTGCAGACATGATCAAAATATCCTAAACATAAAATTTCATGATTACCTACACATCTTTTTTTTTTTCCAGGTGGAAAATCAACATGGCATCTTACAATTCTCCCCCTCTTTAAAGAACTCTGTCCTCAGAGTTGGAAAGAAGGATAATGTTCCATAAACACATCTAAACCAACCCATGTTGAATCTTCAATAGGATATGCAAACCACTTTACTAAAATTTCCGCTATTTCGCGATTCCTAAGATGTCTAACTCTCCTATCCAATATAACTTCTGGTTCAAGTTCAAAAGTGGCATCTTCCTTCAACTTAGATTTGTCCTGCAAAACATGATCAACATTAGGAACATACTTTTTAAGTAATCCAACATGGAAGACTGGATGAATTTTCAAAGTATTAGGTAGGTCAAGTAAATATGCAACAGAACCAATTTTCTTTAAGATTTTGAAAGGACCAGCATAACGAGGAGACAATCGACGATCTTTGCCTAAAACCAGATTTGATTTAGAAGGACTCACTTTCAAAAAAACCAGATCATTTGTTCTAAATTCCAAGGGCCTCTTTTTGAGATCATGATATAATTTCTGACGTTTCTGTGCATCTTTCATGTTTTTCCTTACCTTATTTAGCTCCAAATCCATGTTTTCAAGCATCTGTTTGGATATTTCAACCTGATTCTGTGAATTAAAAAGTGAATGCGGCAACAAGCAATTATAACCATACATTGCTTCAAAAGGTGTCATCTTAATAGAGGAATGCCATGCACTATTATATGCATACTCAACCAAGGGCAAATATTCAGTCCAATTGTTTTGCTTATCATTCACATACATGCGTAACATATCCTCAAGCACCCTGTTAACCCTCTCGGTCTCACCATCGGTTTGAGGATGAAATGCAGTACTTATGCATAATTCTGTTCCTATGGATTGAAATGTTGCTTTCCAAAAATTAGATATGAACCTTGCATCCCTATCAGAAATTATACTTTTGGGTATACAAACCTAAAAACTTCTTTTATGAAAAGTTTAGCAACATGCAAAGCTGTATGAGTTTTCCTCATGGGAAGAAAATGTGCCATCTTTGTAAGATGGTCCACGACAACAAAGATGGTATCATGCCCACTTCTGGTCACAGGCAACTTTGTTATGAAATCCATAGAGATGGATTCCCATTTTTGATCAGGCACATCTAATGGTTGTAACATGTTAGGACTCCTTTTAAAAACCGCCTTAACCTGTTGACATTTCAACCATTCTTTGACATACCTCTTAATATCATATTTCATACGTGGCCAGTAATATGAAGCTTTCACTTTTGCATAAGTTCTAGAAAAACCAAGGTGTACAGAGAAAGGTGCATCATGACAGTCACGTAGGATCTTTTCTTTCAAAACAGATTCTGAAGAAATACATAAACGAGAATTACAATACAAATCATTATTTCTCAAGTGAAATTTTCCGTGAAACATAGAACCTGGATTCATACACAAAATTTCCAAGATTGCTGCATAAAATAAATCTTCTTTTAATTCTTTTCCAATATCAAAATCAGAGGATAAAATAGAAATTGAACTGCATAGGGGTTTATGACTCAAAGCATCGGCCACCTTGTTTTCTTTTCCTGCTAAGTATTTAATATCAAAATCATATTCACTTAGCAATTGGATCCATCGTTTTTGTCTATTCTTAAGTAAAGGTTGAGTAAATATGTATTTAAGGCTCTGATGATCTGTTCTTAATTCAAACTTTACTCCTAGCAATAAGTGTCTCCAATGTTTAAGTGCATGAACAACTGCAAGCATTTCTAAGTCATGTGTTGTATAATTTAGTTCATGTTTCCTTAATTTCCTTGACTCATAAGCCACTACCCTCCCTTCTTGTGAAAGAACGCATCCGATTTGGCTTCCACTAGCATCACATGCAACAATAAAAGGCTTCCCTAACTCAGGTATCTTTAGCACACAATTTTCGATAACTTTCTGTTTTAATTCGTCAAACGCCTTTTGACACTCATCGTTCCATGTGAACTCTCTATTTTTCTTTGTCAATTCTGTAAGAGGATTTGCAATTCGAGAAAGCTCCCTAATGTGTGCCCTCTCATATTGTGCCAAACCAAGGAAGCTTCTCACATCCCTCACACATTTGGGTGTAGGCCAGTCAACTATGCTTTTAACTTTCTCAGGATCTATATGAATCCCTTCCTTAGAAACAACTCTCCCCAAATAAGTCACTTCCCCTTTTGCAAAAAAACATTTACTCATCTTACCATATAGTTTATGCTCTCTTAGTTTTTGTAAAGTCTTCTTGAGATGCAATGCATGTTCATAATCATCCTTGGAATACACAAAAATATCGTCAAGAAAAACTAATATAAATTCATCGAGATATTCATGAAACACATTATTCATCAAACACATAAATGTTGCAGGAGCATTTGTTAATCCAAAAGGCAAAACTGTGAACTCGTAATGACCATATCGTGTTCTAAAAGCGGTTTTGGGTATGTCCTCAGACTTTACTCTAATTTGATGATATCCCGATCTTAAATCCATTTTAGTGAATACTGTGGCATCACTCAATTGACTCAGCAGTTCACCTATGTGTGGCAGTGGATACTTGTTCTTAATGGTTTTCTTGTTCAATCCCCTATAGTCAATACAAAGTCTGTATGAACCATCTTTCTTTTTCTGAAACAAAACAGGTGCTCCCCAAGGTGAAACACTATGTCTTATCAACTCCTTCTTCAATAGATCATCCAATTGGAGCTTCAACTCTTTCAATTCATCAATATTGAACCTATAAGGTGCTCTAGAATAAGGCTCACTTCCTGGATAAAGGTCTATAGCATGGTCAATTTTCCTAGGAGGAGGCATGCCCGGTAGATCATCAGGAAATACATCTGCGTACTCATCTAAAAGTTTTTTTAACATATTCCGGTATTTCCTCTTCTTTCTTCTTCTCCTGAAGGTCATGCACATAAACCAAATATGTCTCACAACCCTGTCGAATACCCCTAATCAACTTTATTGCAGAAATAGGAGAAAAACTTGAACTACACTTGCCTGCAAGACGATGTTCCTTCCCTTCTATTTTCAAAGTAAGGATCCCGCTTTCACAATCAATCACGACACTGTTATGAACTAACCAGTCCATTCCGATGATTACATCACATTCTCTCATTTCAATTACATGGAAGGTACCCAAAAACTTATGTTCTCCTAACATAAAATCAAGATTCTCAATACAGCCTCGAGTATAGTGTATCCTACCATTAGCCATATGTACAGGTCTTTTAGTCTGCATCTCAATATGCAACCCTAAAGCTTCTGCCATCTTAAGTGAAAGGAAACAATTTGTACTACCCGAATCAATCAAGAAACTAACCTTACGTGAGGATATGTCCCCCATAATCCTAATCACCAATGCCCTTGAATGAGAAGAAGTTTTCATGCATTGAAGTCTAGGGCTAGAACACTTACCTTGATCATCCGCTTCCTCAATTGTCATGTTTTCTTCTTGTAGATGAGCTATCTTCGCTTACATAGAACAGTTGATGGCCTTGTTTGGACATTCAAAACTGCGATGTCCTTGTTCTCCACATCGAAAACAAAGTCCCAGCCTCTTAGCCCGCTCCAGGAAATCAGAATTATGTTGCCAGTGCATAACTTCTTGCTTCTTAGGTGTATCCGTTTGCTTCGGCTTTGGTCTTCCTCCTTGACCGTTAAGAGAGTTAGTCGATCTCTGTCCATTTTGATTTATTGAAATAGGTCTTGGGGGTCGATGTCCTATTGAGATAAACCTTGATTTGAATGCCTTTTTCGTGGTAAACTTCTCCATCTTCTCAAAGTTCTCTGCTTTTGCAACCGCATCAAGAAAATCTACACATTCGGACCCCTTTACTTGATAGCGAAGCTCTTCCCACAAACTCTCAATAAACTTGCTTTTCAGTGCATCTCCAGAAACTTCTAGTGCATACTTATGTAAACGCAAAAATTTCTCCTTATATTCTTCAACAGACAAGTTATATCTATCATCCTCATGCTGCTTGAAAGAGTAGAATTCCATTTTCTTTTCCATCCGATAATGTGGAGAACAATAACGATTCTCTGCTTGCTCTCGAAATTCTTTCCAGAGGATCGGACCTTCACGTGTTCTTGTCTGTATATAAGATTTCCACCACAGTTTTGCGACTCCTCGCAGATGCAGAATTGCCACCTTTGCTTTTGATTCCTCACTAAATACGCGCAGGTCAAAGAAATCATCAAGTTCCTCAATCCATGCTTCAAGATCCTCTCCAGTTTTCTTCTCACCATCAAATTCATTTAATTTTGCTCTTTTGAACACTTGCTTGAGTGCAGATTCACCTGCATCATCGTCCTCTTCAGGTTCACGTTGCCGTCTAGCTCTACGTGTGTTTGATGTGCCCGCACCATTACCACCTTCAGCATTGAGGTGCATGAAAGCATTTGCAGTAGCCTCTTTTTGTTTGTTGGATCTTTCTTTATGTAATTCTGCATTCAATCTACGAGTAAGCTCCTCTTGTTCTTCTATCTTCTTCTTCAAAGCCTGCATCTTGTCTCGGAATCCAACTCTGCTCTGATACCACTTGTAACAAGTCTCCTAAACTTGAGTCACAATCTCACACAGAATAATGGGTTTCGATACCACAAGATATAAAAAGGCAAACAGAGTATACGCAAAACAAGAAGAGAGAGAATTTTATTATCTGTGCAGATTTACGAGTAGTTCTGATCTGCGTTACAAAATCTATCAGATTGCTTCAATGTGAAGCCTCATCCACCCGACCACCCCCGAGCTGATCTCAATCTCAATCTCAATCACAATCACAATCTCAATCCCAATCTCAATCACAATCACAATCTCAATCTCAATCTCAATCTCAATCTCAATCGCAATTCCAGAAGCCAAAAAACGATTGTAATTACTGTACAACCATCATCCTTTTCTATCTCTCAGTCTTCGTCTTTTTGGGATCTCCGCCTTTCGCCAACGCACGACCAATCACGCCTTCCTAGACCCGCACTTTTAGAATCTGCATGCTCCAAGATAGCGTCTTTTCGCATGTCTCATGCAAGACTTCCGGACCACCCATGCATCTACTTTTCATGTCTACCATCAAGAATCGTACCTACAAAAATAGAGGTATTCCCTGCAACGCACTCACACACACGTCAATCACCCAAAAAATAACCCATATACCCATGTGCGTTTTCTAAATCCGCGAACATGAATAAGATGAATGAATGAAGGCTTCTCTTTTTTTTTTTTTTAAGTGTTGGAAAACGGGCACTTTTCAAAACCCTGTAACCCAAAAACAGTGAGGAATCAGCTTGAGCTTGTGAGAGACAAAAATATTCAGTTCTTAAATCTGTACAATAATGTTAGAGACGCCTCAGGTCCAAATCTGCTTCCAGATATCACTTTTGGGCCCTGCAAAATCAAAAATTCTAGAGAGAGATGAAAAAACATAAAAAATCTCTTCATTAACCTATCTTCATGGAACCAAATGAGACATAAAACATAGGAACTACAGAAAATTCAATCAGGTAAAGTTTTTCTACTAGTTTTTCTACCTTTCTCTCATACAACACTTTTTCAGATTCCTTCATCTTCATGCTCGAAATTAACATACAAATTTCATGCGACAACTTTCTAGAGAGAGAATGTAAAAACTTATTGCTGCAAAATTTTGCAGACATGATCAAAATATCCTAAACATAAAATTTCATTATTACCTACACATCTTTTTTTTTTTCCAGGTGGAAAATCAACGTGGCATCTTACAATTCTCCCCCTCTTTAAAGAACTCTGTCCTCAGAGTTAGAAAGAAGAATAATGTTCCATAAACTCATCTAAACCAACCCATGTTGAATCTTCAATAGGATATGCAAACCACTTTACTAAAATTTCCGCTATTTCGCGATTCCTAAGATGTCTAACTCTCCTATCCAATATAACTTTCGGTTCAAGTTCAAAAGTGGCATCTTCCTTCAACTTAGATTTGTCCTGCAAAACATGATCAGCATTAGGAACATACTTTTTAAGTAATCCAACATGGAAGACTGGATGAATTTTCAAAGTATTAGGTAGGTCAAGTAAATATGTAACATAACCAATTTTCTTTAAGATTTTGAAAGGACCAAAATAACAAGGAGACAATCAACGATCTTTGCCTAAAACCAGATTTGATTTAGAAGGACTCACTTTCAAAAAAACCAGATCATTTGTTCTAAATTCCAAAGGCCTCTTTTTGAGATCATGATATAATTTATGACGTTTTTGTGCATCTTTCATGTTTTTCCTTACCTTATTTAGCTCCAAATCCATGTGTTCAAGCATCTGTTTGGATATTTCAACCTGATTCTGTGAATTAAAAAGTGAATGCGGCAGCAAGCAATTATAACCATACATTGGTTCAAAAGGTGTCATCTTAATAGAGGAATGCCATGCACTATTATATGCATACTCAACCAAGGGCAAATATTCAGTCCAATTGTTTTGCTTATCATTCACATACATGCGTAACATATCCTCAAGCACCTTGTTAACCCTCTCGGTCTCACCATCGGTTTAAGGATAAAATGCAGTACTCATGCGTAATTCTGTTCCTATGGATTGAAATGTTGCTTTCCAAATAATAGATGTGAACCTTGCATCCCTATCAGAAAGTATACTTTTGGGTATACCATGTAACCTAAAAATTTCTTTTATGAAAAGTTTAGCAACATGCAAAGTTGTATCAGTTCTCCTCATGGGAAGAAAATGTGCCATCTTTGTAAGACGGTCCACGACAACAAAGATGGTATCATGCCAACTTCTGGTCACAGGCAACTTTGTTATGAAATCCATAGAGATGGATTCCCATTTTTTATCAGGCACATCTAATGGTTGTAACATGCCAGGACTCCTTTTAAATTCGGCCTTAACCTGTTGACATTTCAGACATTCTTCGACATACCTCTTAATATCATATTTCATACGTGGCCAGTAATATGAAGCTTTCACTTTTGCATAAGTTCTAGAAAAACCAGGGTGTGCAGAGAAAGGTGCATCATGACAGTCATGCAGGATCTTTTCTTTCAAAACAGATTCTGAAGAAATACATAAACGAGAATTACAATACAAATCATTATTTCTCAAATGAAATTTTCCCTGAAACATAGAACGTGGATTCATACCTAAAAATTCCAAGATTGCTGCATAAAATAAATCTTCTTTTAATTCTTTTCCAATATCAGAATCAGAGGATAAAATAGAAATTGAACTCCATAGGGGTTTACGACTCAAAGCATCGGCCACCTTGTTTCTTTTTCCTGCTAAGTATTTAATATTTAAATCATATTCACTTAGCAATTGGATCCATCGTTTTTGTCTATTGTTAAGTAAAGGTTGAGTAAATATGTATTCAAGGCTCTGATGATTTGTTCTTAATTCAAACTTTACTCCTAGCAATAAGTGTCTCCAATGTTTAAGTGCATGAACAACTGCAAGCATTTCTAAGTCATGTGTTGTATAATTTAGTTCATGTTTCCTTAATTTCCTTGACTCATAAGCCACTACCCTCCCTTCTTGTGAAAGAACAAATCCGATTTGGCTTCCACTAGCATGACATGCAACAATAAAAGGGTTCCCTAACTCAGGTATCTTTAGCACACAATTTTCGATAACTTTCTGTTTTTAATTCTTCAAACGCCTTTTGACACTCATCGTTCCATGTGAACTCTCTACTTTTCTTTGTCAATTCTATAAGAGGATTTGCAATTTGAGAAAACTCCCTAATGTGTGCCCTCTCATATTGTGCCAAACCAAGGAACCTTCTCACATCCCTCACACATTTGGGTGTAGGCCAGTCAACTATGCTTTTAACTTTCTCAGGATCTATATGAATCCCTTCCTTAGAAACAACTCTCCCCAAATAAGTCACTTCCCCTTTTGCAAAAAAACATTTACTCATCTTACCATATAGTTTATGCTCTCTTAGTTTTTGTAAAGTCTTCCTGAGATGCAATGCATGTTCATCATCATCCTTAGAATACACAAAAATATCATCAAGAAAAACTAATATAAATTCATCGAGATATTCATGAAACACATTATTCATCAAACACATAAATGTTGCAGGAGCATTTGTTAATCCAAAAGGCAAAACTGTGAACTCGTAATGACCATATCGTGTTCTAAAAGCGGTTTTGGGTATGTCCTCAGACTTTACTCTAATTTGATGACATCCCGATCTTAAGTCAATTTTAGTGAATACTGTGGCACCACTCAATTGACTCAGCAATTCATCTATGTGTGGCAGTGGATACTTGTTCTTAATGGTTTTCTTGTTCAATCCCCTATAGTCAATACAAAGTCTGTATGAACCATCTTTCTTTTTCTGAAACAAAATAGGTGCTCCCCAAGGTGAAACACTAGGTCTTATCAACTCCTTCTTCAATAGATCATCCAATTGGAGCTTCAACTCTTTCAATTCATCAATATTGAACCTATAAGGTGCTCTAGAATAAGGCTCACTTCGTAGATAAAGGTCTATAGCATGGTCAATTTTCCTAGGACGAGGCATGCCCGGTAGATCATCACGAAATACATCTGTGTACTCATCTAAAAGATTTTTTAACATATTCCGGTATTTCCTCTTCTTTCTTCTTCTCCTGAAGGTCATGCACATAAACCAAATATCTCTCACAACCCTCTCGAATACCCCTAATCAACTTTATTGCAGAAATAGGAGAAAAACTTGAATTACACTTGCCTGCAAGACAATGTTCCTTCCCTTCTATTTTCAAAGTAAGGATCCCGCTTTCACAATCAATAACGACACAGTTATGAACTAACCAGTCCATTCCGATGATTACATCACATTCTCTCATTTCAATTACATGGAAGGTACCCAAAAACTTATGTTCTCCTAACATAAAATCAAGATTCTCAATACAGCCTCGAGTATAGTGTATCCTACCATTAGCCATCTGTACAGGTCTTTTAGTCTCCATCTCAATATGCAATCCTAAAGCTTCTGCCATCTTAAGTGAAAGGAAACAATTTGTACTACCTGAGTCAATCAAGAAACTAACCTCACGTGAGGATATGTCCCCCATAATCCTAATCACCGATGCCCTTGAATGAGAAGAAGTTTTCATGCATTGAAGTCTAGGGCTAGAACACTTACCTTGATCATCCGCTTCCTCAATTGTCATGTTTTCTTCTTGTAGATGAGCTATCTTCGCTTGCATAGAACGGTTGATGGCCTTGTTTGGAGATTCAAAAGTGCGATGTCCTTGTTCTCCACATCGAAAACAAAGTCCCAGCCTCTTAGCCCGCTCCAGGAAATCAGAATCACGTTGCCAGTGCATAACTTCTTGCTTCTTAGGTGTATCCGTTTGCTTCGGCTTTGGTCTTCCTCCTTGACCGTTAATAGAGTTAGTCGATCTCTGTCCATTTTGATTTATTGAAATAGGTCTTGGGGGACGATGTCCTGTTGAGATAAACCTTGATTTGAATGCCTTTTTCGTGGTAAACTTCTCCATCTTCTCAAAGTTTTCTGCTTTTGCAACCGCATCAAGAAAATCTACACATCCGGACCCCTTTACTTGATAGCGAAGCTCTTCCCGCAAACCCTCAATAAACTTGCTTTTCAGCACATCTCTAGAAACTTCTAGTGCATACTTATGTAAATGCAAAAATTTCTCCTTATATTCTTCAACAGACAAGTTATATCTATCATCCTCATGCTGCTTGAAAGAGTAGAATTCCATTTTCTTTTCCATCCGATAATGTGGAAAACAATAACGATTCTCTGCTTGCTCTCGAAATTCTTTCCAGAGGATCGAACCTTCACGTGTTCTTGTCTGTATATAAGATTTCCACCACAGTTTTGCCACTCCTCGCAGATGCAGAGCTGCCACCTTTCCTTTTGATTCCTCACTAAATACGCGCAGGTCAAAGAAATCTTCAAGTTCCTCAATCCATGCTTCAAGATCCTCTCCAGTTTTCTTCTCACCATCAAATTCATTTAATTTTGTTTTGAACACTTGCTTGAGTGCAGATTCACCTGCATCATCGTCCTCTTCAAGTTCACGTTGCCGTCTAGCTCTACGTGCGTTTGATGTGCCCGCACCATTACCACCTTCAGCATTGAGGTCCATGAAAGCATTTGCAGTAGCCTCTTTTTGTTTGTTGGATCTTTCTTTATGTAATTCTGCATTCAATCTACGGATAAGCTCCTCTTGTTCTTCTATCTTCTTCTTCAAAGCCTGCATCTTGTCCCGGAATCCAACTCTGCTCTGATACCACTTGTAACAAGTCTCCTAAAGTTGAGTCACAATCTCACACAGAATAATGGGTTTCGATACCACAAGATATAAAGAAGGCAAACAGAGTATACGTAGAACAAGAAGAGAGAGAATTTTATTATCTGTGCAGATTTACGAGTAGTTTTGATCTGCGTTACGAAATCTATCAGATTGCTTCAATGTGAAGCCTCATCCACCCGACCACCCCCGAGCTGATCTCAATCCCAATCACAATCACAATCACAATCACAATCACAATCACAATAACTCGAAACTAGTGAGGAATCAGCTTGAGCTTGTGATAGACAAAAATATTCAGTTCTTAAATTTGTACAATAATGTTAGAGACGCCTCAGGTCCAAATCTGCTTCCAGATATCACTTTTGGGCCCTGCAAAATCGAAAATTCTAGAGAGATGAAAAAACATAAAAAATCTCTTCATTAACCTATCTTCATGGAACCAAATGAGACATAAAACATAGGAACTACAAAAAATTCAATCAGGTAAAGTTTTTCTACTAAGAATACTCTACCTTTCTCTCATAGAACACTTTTTTAGATTCCTTCATCTTCATGCTCAAAATTAACATACAAATTTCATGCGACAACTTTCTAGAGAGAGAATGTGAAAACTTATTGCTACAAAATTTTGCAGACATGATCAAAATATCCTAAACATAAAATTTCATTATTACCTACATATCTTTTTTTTTTTCCAGGTGGAAAATCAACGTGGCATCTTACAATTCTCCCCCTCTTTAAAGAACTCTGCCTCAGAGTTGGAAAGAAGGATAATGTTCCATAAACTCATCTAAACCAACCCATGTTGAATCTTCAATAGGATATGCAAACCACTTTACTAAAATTTCCGCTATTTCGCGATTCCTAAGATGTCTATCTCTCCTATCCAATATAACTTCTGGTTCAAGTTCAAAAGTGGCATCTTCCTTCAACTTAGATTTGTCCTGCAAAACATGATCAACATTAGGAACATACTTTTTAAGTAATCCAACATGGAAGACTGGATGAATTTTCAAAGTATTAGGTAGGTCAAGTAAATATGCAACAACCAATTTTCTTTAAGATTTTGAAAGGACGAGCATAACGAGGAGACAATCGACGATCTTTGCCTAAAACCAGATTTGATTTAGAAGGACTCACTTTCAAAAAAACCAGATCATTTGTTCTAAATTCCAAGGGCCTCTTTTCGAGATCATGATATAATTTCTAACATTTATGTGCATCTTTCATGTTTTTCCGTACCTTATTTAGCTCCAAATCCATGTTTTCAAGCATCTGTTTGGATATTTCAACCTGATTCTGTGAATTAAAAAGTGAATGCGGCAGCAAGCAATTATAACCATACATTGCTTCAAAAGGTGTCATCTTAATAGAGGAATGCCATGCACTATTATATGCATACTCAACCAAGGGCAAATATTCAGTCCAATTGTTTTGCTTATCATTCACATACATGCATAACATATCCTCAAGCACCCTGTTAACCCTCTCAGTCTCACTATCGGTTTGAGGATGAAATGCAGTACTCATGCGTAATTCTGTTCCTATGGATTGAAATGTTGCTTTCCAAAAATTAGATGTGAACCTTGCATCCCTATCAGAAATTATACTTTTGGGTATACCATGTAACCTAAAAATTTCTTTTATGACAAGTTTAGCAACATGCAAAGCTGTATCAGTTTTACTCATGGGAAGAAAATGTGCCATCTTTGTAACACGGTCCACGACAACAAAGATGGTATCATGCCCACTTCTGGTCACAGGCAACTTTGTTATGAAATCCATAGAGATGGATTCCCATTTTTGATCAGGCATATCTAATGGTTGTAACATGCCAGGACTCCTTTTAAATTCGGCTTTAACCTGTTGACATTTCAGACATTCTTCCACATACCTCTTAATATCATATTTCATACGTGGCGAGTAATATGAAGCTTTCACTTTTGCATAAGTTCTAGAAAAACCAGGGTGTGCAGAGAGAGGTGCATCATGACAGTCATGCAGGATCTTTTCTTTCAAAACAGATTCTGAAGAAATACATAAACGAGAATTACAATACAAATCATTATTTCTCAAATGAAATTTTCCATGAAACATAGAACTTGGATTCATACCCAAAAATTCCAAGATTGCTGCATAAAATAAATCTGCTTTTAATTCTTTTCCAATATCAAAATCAGAGGATAAAATAGAAATTGAACTGCATAGGGGTTTACGACTCAAAGCATCGGCCACCTTGTTTTCTTTTCCTGCTAAGTATTTAATATCAAAATCATATTCACTTAGCAATTGGATCCATTGTTTTTGTCTATTGTTAAGTAAAGGTTGAGTAAATATGTATTTAAGGCTCTGATGATCTGTTCTTAATTCAAACTTTACTCCTAGCAATAAGTGTCTCCAATGTTTAAGTGCATGAACAACTGCAAGCATTTCTAAGTCATGTGTTGTATAATTTAGTTCATGTTTCCTTAATTTCCTTGACTCATAAGCCACTACCCTCCCTTCTTGTGAAAGAACGCATCCGATTTGGCTTCCACTAGCATCACATGCAACAATAAAAGGCTTCCCTAACTCAGGTATCTTTAGCACACAATTTTCGATAACTTTCTGTTTTAATTCGTCAAACGCCTTTTGACACTCATCATTCCATGTGAACTCTCTATTTTTCTTTGTCAATTCTGTAAGAGGATTTGCAATTCCAGAAAACTCCCTAATGTGTGCCCTCTCATATTGTGCCAAACCAAGGAAGCTTCGAACATCCCTCACACATTTGGGTGTAGGCCAGTCAACTATGCTTTTAACTTTCTTAGGATCTATATGAATCCCTTCCTTAGAAACAACTCTCCCCAAATAAGTCACTTCCCCTTTTGCAAAAAAACATTTACTCATCTTACCATATAGTTTATGCTCTCTTAGTTTTTGTAAAGTCTTCCTGAGATGCAATGCATGTTCATCATCATCCTTAGAATACACAAACATATCGTCAAGAAAAACTAATATAAATTCATCGAGATATTCATGAAATACATTATTCATCAAACACATAAATGTTGCAGGAGCATTTGTTAATCCAAAAGGCAAAACTGTGAACTCGTAATGACCATATCGTGTTCTAAAAGCGGTTTTGGGTATGTCCTCAGACTTTACTCTAATTTGATGATATCCCGATCTTAAGTCAATTTTAGTGAATACTGTGGCACCACTCAATTGACTCAGCAGTTCATCTATGTGTGGCAGTGGATACTTGTTCTTAATGGTTTTGTTGTTCAATCCCCTATAGTCAATACAAAGTCTGTATGAACCATCTTTCTTTTTCTGAAACAAAACAGGTGCTCCCCAAGGTGAAACACTAGGTCTTATCAACTCCTTCTTCAATAGATCATCCAATTGGAGCTTCAACTCTTTCAATTCATCAATATTGAACCTATAAGGTGCTCTAGAATAAGGCTCACTTCCTCGATAAAGGTCTATAGCATGGTCAATTTTCCTAGGAGGAGGCATGCCCGGTAGATCATCAGGAAATACATCTGCGTACTCATCTAAAAGTTTTTTTAACATATTCCGGTATTTCCTCTTCTTTCTTCTTCTGTTGAAGGTCATGCACATAAACCAAATATGTCTCACAACCCTGTCGAATACCCCTAATCAACGTTATTGCAGAAATAGGAGAAAAACTTGAATTACACTTGCCTGCAAGACGATGTTCCTTCCCTTCTATTTTCAAAGTAAGGATCCCGCTTTCACAATCAATCACGACTTTGTTATGAACTAACCAGTCCATTCTGATGATTACATCACATTCTCTCATTTCAATTACATGGAAGGTACCCAAAAACTTATGTTCTCCTAACATAAAATCAAGATTCTCAATACAGCCTCGAGTGTAGTGTATCCTACCATTAGCCATCTCTACAGGTCTTTTAGTCTGCATCTCAATATGCAACCCTAAAGCTTCTGCCATCTTAAGTGAAAGGAAACAATTTGTACTACCCGAATCAATCAAGAAACTAACCTTACGTGAGGATATGTCCCCCATAATCCTAATCACCGATGCCCTTGAATGAGAAGAAGTTTTCATGCATTGAAGTCTAGGGCTAGAACACTTACCTTGATCATCAGCTTCCTCAATTGTCATGTTTTCTTCTTGTAGATGAGCTATCTTCGCTTGCATAGAATGGTTGATGGCATTGTTTGGACATTCAAAAGTGCGATGTCCTTGTTCTCCACATCGAAAATAAAGTCCCAGCCTCTTAGCCCGCTCCAAGAAATCAGAATCACGTTGCCAGTGCATAACTTCTTGCTTCTTAGGTGTATCCGTTTGCTTCGGCTTTGGTCTTCCTCCTTGACCATTAATAGAGTTAGTCGATCTCTGTCCATTTTGATTTATTGAAATAGGTCTTGGGGGTCGATGTCCTGTTGAGATAAACCTTGATTTGAATGCCTTTTTCGTGGTAAACTTCTCCATCTTCTCAAAGTTTTCTGCTTTTGCAGCCGCATCAAGAAAATCTACACATCCGGACCCCTTTACTTGATAGCGAAGCTCTTCCCGCAAACCCTCAATAAACTTGCTTTTCAGCGCATCTCCAGAAACTTCTAGTGCATACTTATGTAAACCTCAATCCATGCTTCAAGATCCTCTCCAGTTTTCTTCTCACCATCAAATTCATTTAATTTTGTTTTGAACACTTGCTTGAGTGCAGATTCACCTGCATCATCGTCCTCTTCAGGTTCACGTTGCCGTCTAGCTCTACGTGCGTTTGATGTGCCCGTACCATTACCACCTTCAGCATTGAGGTCCATGAAAGCATTTGCAGTAGCGTCTTTTTGTTTGTTGGATCTATCTTTATGTAATTCTGCATTCAATCTACGGATAAGCTCCTCTTGTTCTTCTATCTTCTTCTTCAAACCCTGCATCTTGTCTCGGAATCCAACTCTCCTCTGATACCACTTGTAGCAAGTCTCCTAAACTTGAGTCACAATCTCACACAAAATAATGGGTTTCGATACCACAAGATATAGGCAAACAGAGTATACGCAGAACAAGAAGAGAGAGAATTTTATTATCTGTGTAGATTTACGAGTAGTTCTGATCTGCGTTACAAAATCTATCAGATTGCTTCAATGTGAAGCCTCATCCACCCGACCACCCCCGAGCTTATCTCAATCCCAATCTCAATCACAATCACAATCTCAATCCCAATCTCAATCACAATCACAATCTCAATCTCAATCTCAATCTCAATCTCAATCTCAATCTCAATCGCAATTCCAGAAGCCGAAAAACGATCGTAATGAGTGTACGACCATCATCCTTTTCTATCTCTCAGTCTTCATCTTTTTGGGATCTCCGGCTTTCGCCAGCGCACGACCAATCACGCCTTCCTAGACCCGCACTTTTAGAATCTGCATGCTCCAAGATAGCGTCTTTTCGCATGTCTCATGCAAGACTTTCGGACCACCCATGCATCTACTTTTCATGTCCACCATCAAGAATCGTACCTGCAAAAATAGAGGTAATCCCTGCAACGCACTCACACACACGTCAATCACCCAAAAATAACCCATATACCCATGTGCGTTTTCTAAATCCGCGAACATGAATAAGATGAATGAATGAAGGCTTCTCTTTTTTTTTTTATTTTTTGAAGTGTTGGAAAATGGAACTTTTCAAAACCCTGTAACTCAAAAACAGTGAGGAATCAGCTTGAGCTTGTGAGAGACAAAAATATTCAGTTCTTAAATCTGTACAATAATGTTAGAGACGCCTCAGGTCCAAATCTGCTTCCAGATATCACTTTTGGGCCCTGCAAAATCGAAAATTCTAGAGAGAGATGAAAAAACATAAAAAATCTCTTCATTAACCTATCTTCATGGAACCAAATGAGACATAAAACATAGAAACTACAAAATATTCAATCAGGTAAAGTTTTTCAACTAAGAATACTCTACCTTTCTCTCATACAACACTTTTTCAGATTCCTTCATCTTCATGCTCAAAATTAACATACAAATTTCAGGCGACAACTTTCTAGAGAGAGAATATAAAAACTTATTGCTACAAAATTTTGCAGACATGATCAAAATATCCTAAACATAAAATTTCATTATTACCCACAGATCTTTTTTTTTTTCAGGTGGAAAATCAACGTGGCATCTTACATGCAATGTCTTCTATTTTTATTTTCGCTTCTTTCAGTCTTTCTTCTAGTTCAGATAACTTTTTATTCCACTTGCGATTGGCCTTTTCCCTGGTATCCTTCCATGTTCTTGTTTTCCTCTTATTGGGCTCTCCTGATTCATTTGACTCTGATTGTTCAATTGGTTTATCCTGTTTTAAGGCTTGTGCCCTAGTAACTACTTGTATGGGAGCCACATTACTGCTACTAGCACTTAAGTCCACCACTAAGCCTACCACATTAATGGGTGTAACCTTGGGCACACTAGAGGGGTTTCTTGGACATTCTCTAGGGAAATGGTCTTTGCCATACTCATGACAAAAGGCTTGTATTGTGATGGCTTGTCTTGACCCAATGATGATGGGTGGGGACATTCATGAATGAAATGGTCATCCTGACATCTAAAACATGGTCTTCTAGCAGCCAATGGTCTTACTTGTGTCGATTGGGGCCTAGGGTTAGGATTCTTATACATGACATTGGAGTATTCATGTTCCCAATTTTGTTCCATAGGTGGTGCCTCGTAGTGATAAGGATAAGTCTCACTATGCTCAAGTGACTCTGTGTAATAAGCTTGCGAACTATCTTCATAGGAGTAGTCAGAATTATGAGCATGATGGTCATTTTCTGAGACCAAAGGGGTCATTGGCACCAATGCTCTATTAGGGTTTTCTTCTACCATTGCATATTTAACTAGAATCACATTGGCAAGAGCTGGTGGTTGGTTTCCCAGGACTTGTTGTGGTCTATTATGGTGCCGGATATTGTTGTTGTGGTCTATAATATGGCTGTTGGTATTGGTTTTGATACCTACCTTGTTGGAGGTTGCTGATAAGTTTGTCTAATAGCTTGCTGATTGAATGACAATCTTGAGCCGTATGGTTTGTGTATTTTTTCTCAATAGAGCAATATGGAGCATTCATTTCTCTCATGTTCTGGTTTTTCCATGGGCATACATTAGCCATGTGGTCACCTCCGCAATTATAACATCGGTTCAATGAGGTGACTCTTGGTGTTTGTCTATTTTGGAATCCTAGATTCTTGGTCCTTTGTGCAACTATCTCATCTATTTTTGTGGAGATCCTCGCACTATGACTAGTAGAACTATCAGAATCCTTATAGAGTTTGGACAATCCTAAATCCTCACCCAAGTTATCTTCTATGTCAATGCACATCCGCACACACTCTTCTATGGATCTAGGCTCTTTCAAGTACACATATGATCTCAACTTTATGCTTAGTAAGCCATCTAAAAACAAGGCCACTTGTTTGACTGGTGTGGGTAACTCTGGAATAGGGCATCTTTCTAAGTACTATCTGAACCGTCTTCCTGCAAGTCACACTGTTTCTTGGGGTATCTGCTTGAAGTTGTGGATCAAGGATGATGTGTTATGCCTGATACCACTCTTGGAAAATTCTACAATGAATTCCTCTAGCAGTTGACCTATATCACAATAGTTGTGACTATTTAGGGGTTGAAACCAAGCTAAGGCAGTGCCCTTGAGAGTCAATCTAAATGCCTCAAACTGGATGAACAAGTCCTCAACCCGTTGAGCTGTTAACACTTGTTTGAACTAAGCCAAATGATCATAAGGATCTCCTGAACCATCAAAGTAATTTTTCATTGTCTTGACCACTTGAGAGGGTCTAAGGGTTCTTGGGTGCTCGTGGGATCTAGGCAATGGAAAATCATGTTCATCTCTTTGATGCCTGTGTGCTTGATGTCTCTCTCTTTCATGGCTTTCAGCTTCCAATCTTGATCTGTCTCTACCCACATTGTGTGCAAAGCTTACCTCAGGTCTCTCTCTAGCTCTTTCCCTCTGGGCTTCATGAGCCTGGGATGATCCTACTCCTTGGAGGTAGTGGGAAAAATTGGATCTTGGTGGAGTTAAAATCAATTCACTCTGTATATGCATGTCTATCATGTTCTATTACCAAGAACATTTTCTCTGATGTGTTATCGAGGTACACAACTTTTCCTGGTGTCTCCGGATCCTTGAACTCGTAGATGATGACTATGCCCAATTGGTTAGGTTGATCTGGCTTGAATCTCCAAAAGGCTTCCTTTGTTTCTCTATTTAAGAATAGTTCTATGCTTTAGTTGTCTTGAGGGATCCAATCTAGAGTGATCACTCTAGTCAAAAGTGACTTACCTCTAGGAATCTTGGGCTCTCGTTCTACATCGCCTTGCTCTAGGTCTCCTATCTCATTCTCAGGAATGATATTTCCAAACTCATCTGTCATTTCTGGTAAGTTAGTAACCACATACATAGTTCCTTCCTGATCAATATATGAACCCTCTTCGAACTTGACCACTGGGTGTTCAAGTCTAAAGGGTTGATCTGTATTTTTGAGTTGGACCACTGATCGCCTCAGGCCATCCTCATAGATGCGAGCACCTAATTGGTTGGTCCGAATATATTCCAACTATGTCTTATATGGAACTTCTGGTGTTTGTAAATAGGTGGTGCCTGAGTTATCTACAAGTTTCCCCATGCTAAAAGACACTTCTAAATCACTTCTGTTTGAACTTAGTATGTAAGGATAACCACTTAGTTGTTGTGCCCAAGATTTATCTCTATGGATTACACTTGCCTCAAAAGATTAAATGCTTTGTCTATCCTTGCCTAGGTGTCTACCAAATCTTATGTTCATAAGCTTTGTCTTCTGGTCCCAAAATTCCCCTTTATATTGCCTCAAAATCCTTTGGAGCCCCCTTGGTTTCCTAATCCCACCTGAGGGTCAACTTCAAATTCCTCTATCTGAAAGTCAATGCATTATTATTAGAGCTCAAAACGTACTCTAGAGCTCAAAAAATGGATTTTGGATGAAAAATTTAAGTCAAATCAAGCTTTCAGGGGTCAAAATAGGCAAACAGGACCTCTCTGAGAATCACGTTTGTTTTGCAAATTAGGTAGCTAGAAAGTCGTGTTTTTTTATCAAATAATCGCGCCTCTCAAAATCCACTCCAAAAAATTTCTCACATGAGTGCCAAGTGGAGACAATAGGCCTCTAAAAAAAATTCAAACTTTATTTTCATGAAACAATAATCTTTGTTACACATGGGCTCTCACATGAGCTCCAAGTGACACTCATGTGAGAAGCCATTCAGAGCCCTCAATGGGAAAGTGAAAGAATGTAGTCCATTATGCATGATAGGGAGGAAAAAGATATTGATGAATCTCCATGTAAGTATTCCATGAAAATAGCCTATGACAACTTAACCTTCTTCTTTGAACTCTAAGCAAAAGAACTCTAAAAGTAAGGGAGTTCTCATGAGATTAATGGCGACACTACACTGGTAGCAGATCCAACTAGGACCACGAATGGATGGATCCCAACTAAAAGGGATGTGCAAAGAACCTATTCACACTGCAAAGTAGATGAGCACTCACACGTGGAGGGGGACCTCTTTCTTGCTCTTCTCCTCCCTCCCTTCTCAAAATTGAAGGCATAGAAGAAAGATGTTGTTAATCATAAACCTAGCTATTCCACTACGAGAATGTATATGTGATAAGATGCCCTCCTCTTAGCTAGCATCAAATGATGCTCGATTTGGAGGATTTTTGGTGGATCAAGATCCCTTCGTATTGCTTTAGCAGATACTAGACAATCACTTCTGGGCCTATTTTTTGATCATTTGGCATTCAAATCAACTTCTATCACTTTTATTGGCATCATAGCTTTTATTTACTTTAGTTCTCTCTTATTTACATTCATGTGTGGTCTTCTTGGTGAGTGCATGAATTGTCTTAGCACTCCTACACTATATGAGATATTTTCCCTTGTATGGGTAGCATATATCAAGCTACCTACCAAGCTTTGATGATCTTTAATGCCTTCAATTTTCTCACCCTCATAAACACTACGTTTATGATTCATCTCCAAAGGTGTACCTATAGGTTTAGTGTTCTCCAAATTGAACTTAAGAAGTAGATCTTGAATGTATCTCCTCTAATTCAAATAGATTCCTTCATCTATGTATATGAATTGCATACCTAGGAAGAATTTGAGCTCACCTAAATCACTGATTCTGAATTCCTCTTGCATATGCCATTTTATCCTTTGTATGCCATTCAAGTCATTTCTCATTACAATAATATCATCTACATATATACATAGATAGATAACCTCATTGTGATCCATTCTCATGAATAAACAAGGATTTGAGTTGCTAGGTTTAAACCCTTGATCTTGTAGGTATGCAACCAATCTGTAATTCCAAGCTCTAGGAGCTTGTTTCAATCCATACAATGCTTTCTTAAGTCTGCAAACATAAGATGTATGATTAGGGTTTTAAAAACTTGATGGTTGTGAAATGTATACCTCTTCAATCATCCAACCATTTAAAAATGTTCTCATTGTAGTCCTCTTTGAAAGTGGTGAGAATGTTTCCTCATAGTATATACCATGAGTTTGTGATCATCCTTTGGAAATTAATCTGTCCTTGTACCTACAAATGGATCCATTAGAGTTTCTTTTGAGATTATATAGCTATTTGCAACCAATTACCTTTTGATTGAATAACATTGTAACCAAATTTTTAGTTTCCATCTGCTTCGAAGCATCTATTTCTTTCCCAATTAGGTTTTTCCTTTTCCTCTTCATAGGTTGAGGGTTATTTTGAAATTGAGTCCTTTTCCAAGTAAATTGTATGCTTTGCAACAAATGTGGATTCATATGCATAGCTTTTTGGTTGTCTCTTCTCCCTTGTTTGACGTGCTTGCTTGGAGCATTCTCCACAATCTTGCATTTTTACTTTGCCTCTTGACTTCCATAGCTTGCAATCCTTTTCCCTATTATCTTGGTCATCATCTCTATCATTTCTTGGATCCTCGAGCTATGTATCATGCTTGCTTCCTAATTGATGGAAATCATAATCATGATCATATGGTAGAGTTACCTTTTGTTTGTCTTCATCAAACCAAGAATTGTGTTCTTCAAACACAACATCCCTACTTGTAGTGAATTTCTTGTAGCTTACGTCTAATTTGTGAAGGTACATGAACATAAGTTAAACAACCAAACACCTTGCAATGTCCAAGACTAGGTTTTCTTCCATACCATGCTTCATAAGGAATCATAACTTAGAGTGATTTGGATGGTAGTCTATTGACAAGGTACACAACAGTTGAAATAGCCTCTACCCATAGATAATGTGGCAACCTCGTTTCTTCAAGCATTGTTCTGGATGATCCAACTAATATCTTGTTTCTTGTCGTTGCAATTCCATTCGATTGAGGAGAGTACTTGGTAATCAGTTCCCTCTTGATACCTTTATCCTGCAAGAACTCATCAAATTTCTTAGAGAAGTATTCTCCCTCTCCCTCCAATATGAGTTTCTTGAGTGATTTACTTGTATGATTCTCCACATGTGCTAGATACTTTTTTAAGCAATAAAAAACTTCATTCTTACTCTTGATAAAGTATAGAATAGTCCATCTACTATGGCCATCAATAAATGAGACATAATATCTTGATCTTGCCAATGAATTATGCTGACTTGTTCCCCAAAAATGAGTGTGTACTAAGTCTAAAAGGTTGTTGTGGATGTAGCCTTTGTGGTTGAATGGTTGTATTTGTGCATTCCCAATATGACATGCATCACATCTGTTGATTGTATGCTACTTTGATATGTTTTGTTGTCCTAGAACACTTTGATCCCTACATATATCTTTCAAGGTTCTTTCACTCACACAAACTAGCATCTTATGCCACACTTCAAGCTCACTTAGGTTTTGAGACCCAAAGTTGAATAGAGCTATGTTCTAAGTTTCTCCTACTTCAAAAATAAAGAGCCTACCATGCTTCTCACCTCTATCTATCTTCTTGAATCCTTGACATGGGTCTTCCACAAAGCCTTTCTCAACCATCTGGCCTACACTTATTAGGTTTTGTATAATAGTTGGATCATACTGTACCTTGCTCAAACATTTTTGTTCTTCCATTGGAAGCCTTGACATTATTGATCTTCTCCACACTATGCTTTGTGTCATCTCCTATTTCAACTTAATGTCTATGCTTTGGACTTTCGAGCTATATTGCATGCAACATGATTTGAACATCCTGAATCTCTGTGCAATAAATTATCATCTTCTTTACCTTCATTTGCCTTAGATTCATTAGAAGCAATGAGTCTTTGTGTTGTCATTGTTGAGAATAACTTTTATAGTCTGTTCTATTATGGCCTCTATTGTTATCGTTCAAGTTGTGTCCACCTCTGCCTCTATTGTTTCCATATCCACCTCTTCCTCTTCCTTTATGGGTCTTTCCATTGAACCAATAATTCTGAGTAGTGTGATTGGTCTTATCACATATGCAACAAGCTTGAACATTTTGGCCTTTGCTTTTATCATTCTTTGGTCCTTACCTCTTCGCATTCCACTTGCTCTTGCCTGCAAAGTTGGCTTTGGAAGTCTTCTCTTCATCCTCTGCATATAGGGCACTAGTTGATTTACCATGATATGAGTTATCTTCCTTTATGCTATTGTTGGATTCTTGATTGAAGAGTTGTCCAAGAAAGATGTTGAAGTATGAACTTATCACATAGATGATGAGATCATATGCTATGGTGAAAGATTGTCATTGCTTATCACCTTTAATCCCATTTAGAATTTGCCTCATGATAGCATCTTGTTCAATAAGCTCTCTAATGGATGCCAATTGATCAGCAACCTCCTTGACCTTTTTAAAAAACTTTATGATGTTTTGTTTTGGAGACTTCTTCATTTGGCTAAAATCATTCCAAATATGTATCTTCCTTGCTTTTGTAATAGCAGAAAAGAAAATCTCCAAGGCATCCCAAGTCTCTTGAGATATCTTGCATCCTCTAAAATGTGGTAATGTAAAATCAGAGATAGATTTTAGTATGTATGACCTTTTTGAACATCCCTTGGACCCCAAAGTGTGAACTTATCTCTCTCCTCTTGTGTAGGTCCTCCTTTAGATCTTGGAGTAGCCATAGCTTCATCACTTGCTACAATTCCATAAATATTTTTGCCTTGCAAATAGGCCTCCATTTTTATTTGCAAATCAACATAGTTGTGTCTACAAAGCTTCTCAATTGTTGAGGGAAAGCCATCACCCATCTTGATCTAGTTCTCATACCACTAAGAGAACTTGGAGAAGCTTGCAAGAGGTAGAAAAGTGAGTTTCAAAATGACAAAGTTTGGTCAAGCCAACTAGCACAGGACCAACCCTTGAACTTATGGATCATCACATAGACCTTATAGGCATGTGATTAGTGCAATAAATGCAACTATGTACTTTGGAGCATCAAGGAGAAAATGTTGATACAAGACATATAGGTTTGTGCATTGACTAGCTCAAAAAACTTGCTATTTTTAGATGAAACGTTCAACTTCAAATGCTCATAGCAGTCGGCATGATTAGAATTGAAAAAACTTCTTTTAGATGAATGATACAAATAGGATTGAGTGTTTAAAATGTGCAGGAGTACAAGCAATAAGCAGATATGCTTCTGGAATGAGCTTAACACTCAACAGAGGTACCCCTTATTTTTTAGGGTTGTGTAGAGATAGACCTCGAGACATTAAAATTGTGATTTTTCAAAATATATGGATCTATTTTCTTTGGAAATTGGTAGACCTAAACTAGAAACTAATATCTTTCCAATGAATGCTGAACCATCTAGTTGGGGGCTCTCTAGAGAGAGAAGCAACCTATTCTACAATTCTTTTGAAGTTAAGTGAATCAATTCACTTTCCTACAATCTAGGAAAAGTAAAGATCTAATGTGATCTACTTTTTGGTGATTGATTGATTTTCAAGCTCAACCACCTCAAATTCATGGAATGTGAGCTCTCGTTTTCTCCTTTTACATGTGTAAAACTCTAGGATATTATGTTGGTAAATGATCTATAAAAATTCTCATGAAAAATACCAAAAATGAGCACAAATAGAAATCTCTTCAATGGGAAACTTTAACATGATTCAAATGATGAATTCTTTATGTAGAGCTAATCCAGCTCAAGCATAGTATGACCTTGATGATGTATGTTTGTATATATATGTATGTATGTATGTATGTATGTATGTATGTATGTATATATGTATGTATGTATGTATGTATGCATGCATGTATGTATGTATGTATGTACGTATGTATGTATGTATGTATGTATGTATGTATGTATGTATGTATTTATTTATTTATTTATTTATGTATGTATGTATGTATATATGTATGTATGTATGTATGTATGTATGTATGTATGTATGTATGTGTGTGTTTATGTATGTATGTATGTATGTATGTATGTATGTATGTATGTATGTATGCATGCATTGATGTATGGATGGATAGATGGATGGATGGATGGATGGATAGATGGATGGATGGATGGATGGATGGATCGATGGATGGATGTATGCATGTATTTTTGTATGTACATATGTATGTATTTTATGTATGTATTTTTGTATGTATGTATGTATGTATGTATGTATGTATGTGTGTGTGTATGTATCTATATATCTATGTATCTATGTATGTATGTATGTATGCACATATACATGTATGTATTTATGTACCTACCAATCAACCCAAACAATACTATGAGTCAGAATGATCATATTGAAAGGGGTGACAAATACAACAACTGTGCTCGGTTGTTATCCTGATCACACCTTGACACTCCTATTATCCCGAAACCATAGATGTTTCATAATAAAAAACATGCCTATTAGATAAGATCTTCCACTTTGTTTAGCTCAACGTTTATAATTTAAATCAAAGTTTTAGCATATCTTTTTAGATACCACATGATTGCAAAACACCTATTTTCGAGTCTTTCTATATAATATCCATTAAAAGTAAGGGAGTACTTGAATTTGCTCATTAGTTCAAACCATAACACATGCATATTTTCACAAAGATGCCTAAGCTAATTGTACTTTTATAGTTCCTAAAAGTTCTAGTAATAATGTATATTCGGATAAATTTATGGAGAAATGCCCACACCATGAAAGGAGACCCATCTAAACCCCATTGTGATATATGATCCCTTCCCTTTCCTAACATACAATTTCGAGTTATATTTTCCTATGCGTATTTGTAAGTATATGAGTTAAAACCTCTAAAATTCTAAGCAAATATTACTTCTACTATGCATCTGTTATAAGTCTAATGTCTTAGGTTTTCCGATGCTTATTGTAAATAAGTACATGAGCTAAAATGTCTGAAATTCTAAGAAAATATTAGTTCTAATACGCATGTGTTATAATTCTATGTCTTACGTTCTCCTATGGTTATTTGTAAGTACATGAGTTAAAATGTCTAAAGTTCTAAAAAAATATTTGTTCTAATATGCTTGTGTTACAATTCTATGTCTTGTATAACGCTAAGTGCAAGAGTCATATAATTCAACGTAGTGCAATTTTTTTCAAAAAATGATGGATCAACTCCACGCAAAGCTTGAAAATGCACCCCATATAGTACGATAATTTTTTAATCACATCTATCAATAGATTAAGATTTCATGACATCATCTTTCCACCTTCAGGTTTTTTTCTCATTTTCCTTACTAAGCCTTATGTAATAAGGATGGTGTAGGGTTTCAAGTACGTTTGTATGTAGTGAGGCCGTTGTGCAGAAAAATATTTACATTGCTCGTGCGTCAAGTTTAGGTGTGAATAAATGTTCTTATTATACTATACATATGAGAATTTGTCCGGTTGATAATGAATAAGGTATCGAAATATATAAATCAAGTACTAAGACAAGTAAAACCTGCGGCTTGCGCGGTATCGTATCCAAGAAAGTGGAAGCGAGTGAAGCGCCGGCTATGGCGGAACAGTAACACACAGAAATTCCGTTGCGAAAGAAGAAGGCTTGGGGATGAAGTCTTCCTGCGAGTGAAGCGCCGGCTATGGCGGAACAGTAACACACAGAAATTCCGTTGCGAAAGAAGAAGGCTTGGGGTTTGAGAAATCATTGGTGTGCAGTTAACAAGAAGTATCATTGACGACGCGAGAATGTGTTGATAGAAACTTGGTGCTGGAACAGAACCATAAAAGCTCCATCTGAACACATGGACGCGCAGAACACGTGCTCCTCTTCGACCTCCAATAGGTGAGTGTGGTTCTGCTTTGCGGTCGCGATCGTCTCCCCGGATGACTGGTGTCGCGATATCTCCGTTGGAGGTATCGCTGACGCCTCCCTGGGTGGAGACTTGATCGGCGATACCTGCTGAGCGTGGACGATCGCGATACAGCGTGGACGATCGCGATACCCCCTGGCGATATCGTCGGTGGTTCTGCTCTCCTGGCGGCGCCCGATACTCCTGCGATACCCCACACCCCCTGCTGGTCGCGATACCCCGCCCGCGGTCGCGATACCCCCCCGCCCCGCCGGTCGCGATACCCCACCTCCCTCTGCCTCGGTTCCCGTCCTCTTTAATGCTCCCTCTTTAATGCGATACCCCGCCCCGCCGATCGCGATTCCCCCCCCCCCCCCCCTGCCTGTCGCGATACCCCCCCCTGCTGGTCGCGATACCCCGCCCGCGGTCGCGATACCCCCCCGCCCCGCCGGTCGCGATACCCCTCCTCCCTCTGCCTCGGTTCCCGTCCTATTCTGGCTACAGTAACCTGGGAGCTCAGGAGATAAGTATCGAGGGGAAGGAAAATTAAAAGATCGTAAACGTCAGAAAAGAGAAGCTTCAAAAAAGTAGAAAGAGGAAAACAAAAAAGAAAAAGGAGAAAGGAAAAGAGAAAAGATCCAAAAGAAAAAGAAGAGAGCTACCTTTCTTTGTGTTGGGCTTTTTGGGCTCTTCCTGATGCTTCTCTTCTCAGAGTTTTAGTAAAAGTTCTTCTTTCTCGGGGCGTCCCCCTTTTGTCATGGACTTGGCGACCCCCTCGCTAGTGAGAAGCAATCTGGCCCCTCCTCCCGGGGAGACCGCTAACCTGGCCTCTTTGTTGGAGGGGGGTTCTTGTGCCGCCCAAGGGACCCACGAGAGTGCTGAACCCCCCTTGGTCTCCCTCAATAGATCCGCAATTTTGTCAACTCAGGAGGAGCTCAAGAAAGTTTGCCTCGTCGGCCAAATTTTCGGCCCCAAGCCCCCGCTCGAAACTGTGCGTCAGTGGCTCCGCAACGAGTGGTTCCCCCGCGGGCTAGTTGTTTGTAAGTGTCAGTTCTTACCGGCAAGCCACTTGCTGCTAGTCTTTGAAAATGAAGATATGGCGTTTCGAGCCCTTAGTGTCGGAACTTGGCAACTCGTCCGGGCGACCCTGTGCCTATTCAGATGGTCCCCTGACTTTACTCCCGACAAATCGAAACCGCTTCGGTACCCCCTCTGGGTTGAGCTCCCTAACCTGCCATACTTCCTGTACAACTTCGTATGGGACATCGTTTCTCCTATCGGCAAGCCGTTGGCCTCACGCGAGGACATTGGTGGTCTCATTTATGAAGGAGCAAGACACTCTTTCAACGCCCGGTGGCACCCTCAAATCTGTGTCGAGGCTGACCTCAGTATGCCACTCCCATCGAAGATCAAACTGGACTTGGGCGAAGGGGAGGTATGGGAGCAAGACATCAGCTACAAAAACCTGCCCAACGCGTGCTTTCGTTGCGGCCTACAAGGCCACAGGATCAAAGATTGCCCTTTGAGACGAAAAAGCAAGCCAAATCAAGAAGCCCCCAAAATTGCTCAAGACAGCAATGGAGCTGTGAATCACTCAAAGAAAGTAGAGGAGTTCAAGGGTCCCAGTAATCCAGAAGCTGATGCAGACGGGTTCATCGAAGTCAGAAGAAGAAGGAAAAGAAGCCCCAGGGCAACCTCTGAGCGAAACAACAAGTCTGTTTCCCCCTCCAGCAACTTGTATTGCAATCTGGAAAAGGAAATCAATGAGTTTGACTACCCATACGGGAATCAACTTGAGGTGGACACCGACGACAAAGGCCTGGAGATCCCTGACAGTAAAGAAACTTTGCAGGAGGGCTACACTACAAGCAAAGAAGACGGCTTTACTACCAGCAACGAAGATAACATGGATAGTGAAAGCTCCATCATCGGATCGACTATTCCGGAAACGGAGCAGAAAACGGTGTCCCGTTCTTCCCAGCAGGAGGCATCCCGCAAAGGGAAACAACCTATGGTGTTACCGTGGAAAAGCCCCCGCAAGAACCTACTGTTAACTCGGGATCCGGTCCGAGCGAAAAAGAAAGATGAAACCAAGAGAAGAAAGGACAAAGCTCCCTCCCGCAAAGAGGGATCAATACAATAATGATTGTCATCTCACTGAATGCTAGAGGGCTAACCGACCCCTCAAGAGCGACCATCATTGGTCAATGGCTTCGCGACATTAGCCTAAACCTAGACTTTATATGTATTCAAGAGATTAAAATTGACGGAGAAGACCTCCAGAAATGACTCAGAAAGATCTCCTCGGCCCATGTGTGGATCCCAACGAAGCACCAACGGGGGTCTGGAGGAACGGTAATCGGTGTCAAACAACTCTGGTTTGAAAAGCTTGAGAACTCCATTGAAGATGTAAGTCACCGTTGGATTGCTGTTTCTTTTGGTGCTCCTCTTTGTGTTACGATGGTCTCTCTGTACGCCCCTAACGGGGATTTGGAGAGACTGAACACTTGGGCCTCCTTAGACTCGCTTCCCCACAACGTGCTTATTTGTGGAGACTTCAACATGGTGGAGGACCCTACGGACAGATGGTTGGGCAAGGGCAGGGTCATCGACAGTCGAGAGAAAGAAACGTGGGACATGACCAAACTTCACTTGGATCTGGTTGAAGTCAAAGACTCGAACGGCTTTTCTTGGTCGAATCTCCAAGCGGGCGAGGACCTGAGGAAAGCTAGACTCGACAGATGCTACATCTCTCAGAGCTTTACTCATCAGTGGGGCCACCCTACCATCACGCAACGCACTGACCTCACTATCTCTGATCACTACCCGATCGTTATCACTTTTCAACCTTCCAACAAGATCCGCAAGGCTCCGTGGTTCCATGCCAACGCAACCACCTTCTCTCTCCCCTCCGTCCATCAAGAAATAGCCGATGTGTGGAAGATGGCGTTCGCTTCTGGCTTGGCCCCAGCCAAGTGCTGGAGAAGTGCGGTCGACAAGTCTCGTAAGATCATGATCAGAACTAAGAAGATGCTCGAGACTGTGCGGCGGGCTCGTAGGGAAGCTCTTTACCACAGACTCTGGCGGCTCGAGGAGGAAGTGAACAAAGGAAAACACCAAGCCCAGAAAGGTCTCCGAAAAATCAGAGCGGTGTTGAGATACGAGGAAGAAATACAAAGGAAAAACCTGCAAATTTTCTTCAAGGAGTGGTGGGCTGGCAAAGCAGACAAACCCGCCAAAGAGATGTGCCGCATCCTTAAAAGGAAACACAACAGAGATTTGATCCCCCTACTGCTAGATCCACATGGCAATGTATGCAATTCGGAAGAAGATAATTTTGGCATCATCGAAGGGCACTTCACGAGACTCCTGAGAACTTCGAACCCCCTCTCACACCATAGAAGGGACTGTATGGCTGCCATTTCTAGGGTTTCCCCCCGGAGGATACCACCCAACCTCCACTCCCTCCTCCATGCCCCTATCTCTGAATCAGAAATCATTGAGGTCATTGATGCCCTCCCTCTCGGTAAAAGCCCGGGACCCGACGGACTCACTAACGAGTTCTTTAAAACCTTCAAGCTGGTGGTTGCCACCCCTCTTCGGATGGTTTGGCAAGAAGCGCTAAAGTTTGGTGCTCTTCCTTCCTGTCTAAATAATGGAATTATCAAGTTGATACACAAGAAGGGGGAAAAGAACAGAATCGAGAACTGGCGGCCTATTACGATGCTCCAAACAGGATACAAGATCATCGCCAAAGTCATTGCCAACAGAATCTCGTGCCATCTGAGATCTTGGCTTTGTGAGGACCAAAAAGGTTTCATCAAAGGCAGGTCTATCCTGGAAACCATTATGGATATTTGGGAAGGTATTCAATTTGCAAATGAGTCTAATCAAGATGTGGTTTTCCTCAAGATCGACTTTGACAAAGCCTACGACAGGCTAGAATGGGACTATATTCTTCAGTCGCTCCAAGATCTCGGATGTAGTCAGAAATTCACCAAGATGATCGCGACCCTTCTCGGAAACGCAACGACCCAAATTAACGTTAACGGAAAACTTTCGAAGGCGATCCATCTTAGAAGATCTATTAGACAAGGGTGCCCGTTGGCCCCCCTTCTATTTGCCATCGCCACTGAAGGGCTGAGCCGACTTGTGGCACATCATGTGGAGACTGGCAATATCAAAGGCCTCCGGCTGCCTCACGACCACAGTCAAATCATCATGAGACTATTTGCCGATGATATGAACGCGCTCGTTCACAATGATAATACCAGCCTGGAGACTTTCTGGAGGTGTCTTGCTACCTTTTGTGAAGCCTCTGGATCCAAAATCAACCACTCTAAAACCGCCTTTAAGGCTATTGTGGGACACCAACCTGGCCTTCTTATTGATCAGGGCTGTCAAATCATTCCGCAGGGCCAAATCTTTCGACTTCTTGGAATCCCCTTGGGGTTTGGCGTCTCTATGGAGCAGAGATGGAACTGGGTGTTGGCCAAATTCGAAAACAAGCTTAACTATTGGAAAGGTATGCAAATCAATCTCGCTGGGCGCGCGATGGTTATCAACACGTTCCTCCTCTCTTCTACCATCTATTTCCTTTCTTGTTGGAGACCGAATGAGCAAGGCCTGTCCAAACTGAATAGTATTTGTAGAAACTTTCTTTGGACGGGCGATCATAACAGAAGGGGGGTGCCTAAAATCAAATGGACCACCTGCACTAGCCCTAGAGATAGCGGGGGGCTCGGTATCCTGGACATTGGGTGTATGGCTAACAAACTGGCCGCCAAATGGATGATTAAGGCTTGGTGCAACAGGGAGGCCTCGTGGGCCAAGCTGATCTTCAGAAACAAGAATGAGTTGGCTCTCATGGGGTTCCCAAACTGGAAGAATCTTGACATCATGACCCTACTATTCTCCCCGATCCCCGTCTTCCCGAAAGGCTCCAATCTCGTGTGCTCCCTTTGGAAGGGCTGGAATAAAGTCAAAAGCTTCACAAGAATTAATGAGGACTAGAAGTGGGCGGCCGGAATCAGACAAAACGACTCTATCTGGTTTCCGATACACGGCATCCGGAGTGTGGAGTCGTGGAACATTCAAAATGCCAAGAGGTTATGGAACAAAGGATTCAAAAAATGGAAACACCTCTGGAAACATGACACCCACAGCTGGATCAACTTCGAGGATATTGACCCTTGCATAAACATCTCCTACGAAGAATGGAACACTTTGCAAAGCCGATGCCTCGCATGGGATCGTCACAAGACTCGCCTTCTCATGGGACACGACACACCGAACTCGCTCGGTCTCAAATGGCACAATGGAAATAGCCTTCTCAAAATCCCGAGCATCAAAGAAACGGCTGACCACCAGATCAGCCTCAACAAGAAGTGGTCCCTGTCTTGGACACGGCTTCGGTGGGACATGAAATTCATGAGTATCTGGCACCCCCTTATAGAGACTAAGAAGTCTGTCCTCTTATGGAAAATTCTTCATCGAGGAATTTGGACCAACCATGGGATTCCTCCTTGGTGCAAACGCTGCCACCGAGCTATCGAAGACATCCCACACATCTTCCTTACCTGCCCCAACTCCTACAAAATCTAGCAGACGGTTGGAATGAAAATCAGACTTCAAAAACAGCTTAGTTGGAAACAAGTCCTTTTGGGAGAAGCGATCGGCTGCTCTGCGACACTCTGGAACGCCATCAGAGGGGAAGTCTTGTGGAAAATTTGGCGGGAGAGGTGTGCTCTCAACTTCGGCGATCCCCCCAGGGAGTGGTCGACCGAGAAATCACTATTCCTCCTGGGCAAAAGGATTGTTAACAGTAAGAAATCCCCCCCCTTCAGGCACCATCAAGTCCTCCTTTTGATCAACAACAAGCTCAAACCCAAGTGGGCCCCGCATGAGGGCGATGAGAGGGTGATTAACCTTCTCTGTAATGCAACCTAGGATTCACTCAAGCTTCCCCTGCTTTGTGGGATTTGGGGGGTCCCGTGGGCACTAGTCCCCTTCTATTGTACCTTTGTTTCTTAATTTAATTCAAGTCCGGGAGAGTAGGCTATTGCCGAACTTCCTTTATATTAAAAAAAAAAAAAAGTACTAAGACAAGTGTTTATGTATGTATGTATAAATGTATCTATTATCAATGTTTGTATTTATGGGTGATGTGTATGTTTAGAAAAACCAAGTCCAAAGATATATGTATGTATGTATGTAAGGTGCATATATACAGGAGACAATAAATGTATGTAAGGTGCATATATACAGGAGACAATAAATGTGTGTAAAAGATGTATGATGTAGAACAACCAAGTCCAAAGATACATGTGTATGTATGTATGTAACGTGGGTATATATAGGAAACAATATATATGTGTAAAATGATGTATGATGTGTATGTTTTTCGAGATGACTTTAGATAACTAGTGCACACACACACATACACATGGAAGCGACAATAGGAGCAACAATGGAAGTAGAAATATTATCTTGCATTACTTTCCAAGCTTGCTAATCTCAACTAACCAATCTCAAAAATGTGCTGTCTAACTCTTTTTATGTTTTTGTTGGAAGTGGGATGGGCCTCAATAAGAGTATAATCACAAATTTACAAGATCGTCCAACACATGAACCTTAGCATACACACCTTAATACTCAAAAAGATGATGAGTGAGAGATAGAGAAAGAATAGACAAGTTTTGAAAGTGTACGATAAGCTAGAATGCTCACCTACACTAACTTATATATGAATGTCAAATCACAATGTGTGAATATGATACAAATTGAGAATATTTGAATCTAGGTAGAAATAGGAACTAGATACAAGAGATTGTGTGCCTAAGAGGTATGGAGACTGTGTGTATGAGAGTATGAATAGTTCAGAACTGTTTTGCAGCAAACCCAAATTTTGAGCAACCTAAAAGACTTGTTACTCAGTATGTTGCTGCCAAGAACTCCTCCAGATATCTCCATATGTAGAGTTCAACTCCTCCAAAAGTATGACAACTCTCCCTCCAAGAGTGTAGCAACTCTTCCTCCAAGAGGGCCTCCAAGATCTCCTCCTTAGGTTGCTAAAGCTTGAACTCCTTGAGAAGATGATCACCTTGATTGATGATTAAATAATGAGCTTGATATCGATTATATAGTTCTCGAGAGCATCTTAAAACACACTTGTAAAAGCATGCATACACCATCGCTATCGAAAAGCTATGCAAAAAATAACGATCATGATCTATTGGTGCTTTTTCAAAAATTGATTCCCAAAGAAGCTTTCGCATTACACCTAACAGGGATTGAATCCATGCCCCAACTTGAAGAGGTAGGCGCCTTAGCCAAGGTGCCTACTTGTTTGTAGAAGGATATATATAGAATGTATCATATGTTGTACTTTCAAATGTTTGGACCATTTGATATTGACTCCAACAAAACCTTCAACATCACAATGTTATAGGGTTTGATAACCTACAAAAATTCGGATATCTACAAATATCTCTTAATGAACACCTCAAATGTAGCTGCATACACCATTTCAATTCAAAGATTATACAAAAACATGCAAGCCGTTTGGACTAGAAGCCAGATCACAGAACAACAAAGTAAGGAAGTTTTGCAACTAGAACTGGCCAATGGTGGATTAAAGGCCACCTTTGTAAACGCTTTTAACAAATTAGTTCAAGCAGTGGGCAGGGTCAAAGCATTACATTTCCTCAAGCAGAAGCCCCTACCTCAATTCGATCCTTGGAGAGTATAATTAACGCACAAACATGAGATTATATTTGTGTACCAGTGGAGGCCCACCCCTCCATTCATCAAGAAGCACAGATCATGGTAGACATCCCTACCCACGCACACCTCAGACATTGCCTCTACGCTAGAAACCAACATTCAATCACCTGTACATCCCATTTCACCTCTACATCCTAGCTCATCTTCCTTCAATCATCCCATTTCTAGTGTAGTATCACAAGAACAAGTTAACCCCTTCCTCACTGCTTCCACGACACCATCAACATCGTTCACCACATCACCCTTCCAATAAATAACCATCAAGCCTTTCCTAGCCTCTCCTATTCCACCTATTCCCTTCCCTCAACAACCTTTTCTCAACCCCCATATTCCAATTAATATATTGTCTATGCTACATCCCAGCGCCAACACACTACCACAACCATTGGTGAGGCAACCATCTCATCCTCATCAATCACTGTTTGAAGCTACCTATGTCACATACTCTAGCTCGACCTTTGTAAATCCTCTATTCACGCCAACAGAATCACCCTTGGTCACACCACTTTTCACTACCTTCACTAGATCAATCTTGTAGTGATACATACATACATACATATAGATACATAGATACATACACACACATACATACATACATACATACATACATACATACATACATACATACATACATACATACATAAACAAATACATACATAAAGTACATACATACATACATACATACAAAAATACATGCATACATCCATCCATCTATACATCCATCCATACATACATACATACATACATACATACACACATACATACATACATACATACATACATACATACATACATATATACATACACACATACATACATACATAAATACATACATACATACATATATATATACATACATACATACATACATACATACATACATACATACATACATACATACATACATACATACATACATGCATACATACATACATACATACATACATACTATGAGAAGTCGGAAAGGAACTCCTAATTTTGCATCCTAAATTTTGTAATACCCTGAAAAGTCGCACGCATACTGATAAGGCGTAGCACAAAAGTTGTAAATTTTTACAAATTAATAAAGGGGGAGTCGCGTGAAGCGGTTGGTGTGTGTCATCGGACTGTTCATCTAGGCAAAAGCCTACAGTGGAGTGCAGTTACCGAAATTCTGTGTAATTTGAGTATCTCATCAGTTTTGTTGATTGAGTTCAAATTAGGAATTAAGTTTATTGAAGTATTAAGTTAACTAATGTTCTGGTGATGCGATGAACTGTTCGGACATATGTCTGGTGGTGGAGCACATTTTTGACGAAGTTAATTACTTTCTGCTGAAGGATGTTGTAATACCTAGATAGATAGTAATTTTGGGTTAATCGTGTTAAGTCTATGAAATAGTAGAGGTGAAATTTACAGATTTGGGCCTCTGTTTCATAGACCCCTAACCATCCCAAGAACCTAGAGTTGAATTAATTTTTAAACAGTTAAGGGTTTAACACTGGCGCCGTCTATGGAAAATGGAGTAGTTAGTGAAGAAGAAGGTTAAGGTTCAAAGACGAATCCTTTGATATATGCCGGTAATTCGCTCCGGTGAATCCTATTCTAAATATCAAAGTGACCCACATCCCTGGGCAGTTCTGAATTTATTAGGAACACCGTCTGGTGGGGGAAGTGAACAACAATCAAGTTCAATTGTAGAAGGTTCAATTCAACAAGCAAGCGGTAATTTCGGTGCCAATTTGGTGCTGTGTAGAAGTAGTTCAGTAGAATGCGGTGGTAATCCGGTATGTTCCGATGACAGTCCAGTACATTTTGAAGAAAGTACGTTAGTTCCTGGTGGTATTTCGGCATTGTCCAGTGACAATTCAGCATTGACTGGAGACAATTCGGCAATTTTTGGTGATAGTTTGGTATTGTCCGGTGACAATTCGGTGCTCTCTGGTGATAGTTCGGTGCTTTTTGGTGATACTACGGTTTCGTTCGGCAGGAATTTATTGCATTCACCATTTTTAGGAACATTAGCCAATTTCGACACCAAAGTTGAGAAGAGGCTGTTCAATTTTGAGTTACACAATCGGTTCAGAGACATTCTTGGACCGGAAGGTTGGCAAAGTAACCATATGGTCCAAGTGCAGCCTAAAAGCCGTGCCCAAAGTCCAGGCAACATGAGTAGTTCACATCAACAACAACATCAACAACAGCAGCAACAACAACAGCAGCATCAACAACAACACCAAGAGATTATTCCACCACGTCTGGTGCTTGCCGGAGTCACGTACACAAAATTTGGAGGTTTCTCGGGAGATGATCTCGACGTGCACGTGGGGACCTTTGAGATTAATTATGCAATTTTGAATTACCCAACAGACCCTGCGTATAAAGCTATTGTGTTCCAGTCAACTCTGGTTAATGAAGCTGCAGGATGGCTAACTGAATACGATTTGAACCACTTTCGACAGTATGATGATGTGAAGGATGCCTTTCTGCAACGATTCCGGTTAAAGAAGAAAAAATTTTTTATTACTTGCAGAATAACAGGTAGAAGCCACACCAAAATGTACACGATTATGCCATGCTATTTCAGACTCATTTACGACAGTTACCACTAGCCCATACCAATCTACCAGACGACGTTATCACTCAGTGGTTCATCAACGGATTAAAGCCCCAATTGAAGCAGATCATGATCATACGGTGTGTGGGTGGAATGACTTTGGATGTTGTAATTGCTATGGCATTACAATTAGAAAACAAGGTGGGTGGATTCACTGAAGATCTAGAGTGGCTGAAAGCATCTAGGCAGTCAAACGTGGATCCTTTGAAACAAATGTACTATACCAAATGTAAAAATCCAGGGCACAGCAGCTCAACATGCGCTCTGAATCAAATGTATTGTGCTATTTGCCATACAACATACCAAACTACGGAGACTTGTCCATATAATGCAAAGACACAGAACAGAGAAGTTGTTAATGCCATTATTCAGGAACATGGGCAACCGGCTAGCCATTATGTACCACCACAGATGAGGAATACCCCGTACCAGGGATACAAGAATTATCGAGGAGGATGGTCAACTAACTTTGGGCGAACTCAGTGGAATGCGGGTACAGCAGGTGAAGGTGCATCTCTTCCACCACCTAAATGCCATTTTTGCGGTGAAATAGGACGTATCCGTAGGTACTGTAAAGCTACGGCCGAGTACGATAAGAAGAAAAAGGAACGACAACACTCGATGGCAAATATGGTGTACATTTCAGCAGTAGACACGCACGCAGCAGTGGTCCAAACATGTTCAGGAAAGAAATTACAGCCAGCTGTAGAGATTTTTGAACCTCCAATTCGTGAGTAGCACACATTGTTTACTAAAGCAAGTAAGTGGGCGACCCATAAACAAGCTATTTTCCCTGATCTAGTCCCGGTGATGCAGCACAGCATGCCGCAGACAGTATCGGAAGGCTAAAACCTAACCCAAAGAGTACCGGAATCACCATCGGACACCGTATCGAAAATAGAGAAAACTGATCCTGTGTGGGATGTCTTATCCAAAGCGTCAATTACACTACCATTGGGACAACTATTGGCTTTAGTCCTGGGTGTATGTCAATAGTTTCAGCAACATGTTAGCCCAGGACCGTCATGTGCCCCTTCGATAGCCACAATCCAGCCGGAACTTGATCTCATAGTGGACCATATGGTTCCACTGATTATGGTATGGTAAAAAAACCATAAAATCACACAAGTTTTGATTGATGGCGGATCTAGTGTAAACATAACAACATGAGCACTTTGCAAACGGATGGGGTGGACGCAAATTGAACCTGTTCAATTCTTTATACGCATGGCTGATCAATCTCACGTCCATCCGGTGGGCATGGTGCGAGACATTCCGATTACTCTATAAGGGGCTATCTTCAAAATGACCTTCGTTGTGCTCGACTTACCAGAATCAAGCCTAGACTACAATCTTCTCTTTGGACGTCCCTGGCTAAAACAAGCTAAGGTAGTGCAGGATTGGTCTGCGCATGAATTAGTCTTTAAAAATAACCACTGGAAATATGTTGTTCCACTGGACGATATGAAACCTTGTGACTTACATGCACGACCATATCTAGCGGAGCCTGTACACATGTTGGATGGTCTCTCCGATGATGAAGAGGAAGCCTTTTTTACAGCCAACAAGGATCTGATGGCACTTGGCACTGTAGATCTACAAACGGTGGCTGATAACTGGAGTCCGACAGCCTGTACGGTGGTACCACTAACCAGTGAGCATGAGTCAAGTACAAAACATACCTTGGACGATATGATGCTCCAACAATTATTTCAGTCAGGAGACAATTTGAAGATGCCCTGATAGTTCTACGTACCGGAAGATCAACTGGTCACCTACAATTTAGGTGACCACACAAACCCACGACCAAAAAAAATTAAGGCGGGATTATCCGAGACCTTCCAGGCTAACTTGTTGCAGTTGCTACGAGAGTTCTCTGATGTGTTTGCATGGGATTACCAGGATATGAAGGAGTTGGATCCAAGGATTTATCAACACAGGGTAGTGCTCAAACCACATGCGCGGCCTATCAAACAACCCTGTTACAGAATGAATCCTGACTATGCGGTAGAGGTTAAAGCAGAACTTGATCGGTTGTTGAAGGTGGGGTTTATTGTCCCTATTGAGAATAAGCAATTACGGATCTGTGTAGACTACCAGAAACTAAATGCAGCTACCGTACCTGATCCATTCCCTCTGCCATTTTTGGACAGAATGCTAGATGATGTGGCAGGACGAGAGATGTACTCCTTTTTAGATGGATATAGTGGATATAACCAGGTCCGAATGGCGGAACAAGAGATTCCAAAGACAACATTTATAACCAATTGGGGTGTCTATGCATGTGCAGTCATGTGGTTTGGTCTACGCAATGCTCCTAGTACGTTTCAGCGTTGCACGCAGGAAATTTTCTCTCCTTATCTAACCACATTCATGAGAGTGTATTTGGATGATTTCTCTTTATCTAGTGATACTTCGATGCATCTATACCACTTACGGTGCTGCTTTTCGAAGTGTCAAGAATACTGTTTGTGCTTGAACCCAAATAAATCTGTATTCTCGGTATCCTGTGGAAAGTTTCTTGGACACATTATTTCAAACCAGGGAATTCAAGTTGACCTAGATAAAGTGAAGGCTGTACTGGAGGCTCCTGCTCCTAAGACACCCAAAGAAGTGATCCATTTCTTGGGACAAATCCGGTGGCATGGACGACACTTGTGGTGCCTTGCTCATCTGGCCACACCCCTCAATCGACTGATCACTAGTACTCCTCACCAATTTGAATGGACCGAAGCCCGTCAGTTGTCTTTTGAGCGCTTGAAATCACTGTTAACGTAGGCACCTAATCTCCAAGCACCGAATTGGGAATTGCCATTTCATGTCTTTTTGGATGCTTCTGACATTGCCATTGGCAATGTGTTGATGCAACAAATAGACAAATGGTTTTGCTCAGTGTATTATGCGAGCCGCAGACTAGCCACGACAGAGCGCAATTATTCAGTTACTGAACGAGAATGTCTCAGATTAGTGTATTCGGTAAAGAAATTTTGGTATTATTTGTTGGGATGACATTTCACTTTCCGTGTCGATCATGCAGCTTTGGTGTACCTTGTTCACCAACAACATTTGGAAGGAAGACTAGCAAGATGGGTCTTGTTGCTCCAAGAGTTTCACTATTCCGTAGTACATCAACCAGGGTCAGCACATGCGCTTGCTGACTTTCTCTCTCGGTTGGATTCTGGTGAACTTTCGGAAGGAGTTGATGATACCACACCCGCTTTTTATGTAGTAGAGAAAATACAAGATGATCACCAGGAATTGCCGGGACCCTCTTCGTACTATGACACCTTGCTTCTGTTCTTGACTAGTGGATGTCATTCCAGTATGACCTCTTCAGCTGCTCGATGAAGATTAGCTGTGTACAGCCGATGATTTTGCCTAATTGTAGGGCAGTTATACTATATGGATCACTCGAGCATGTTGCTATGATGTGTCCCCCCCATGAAATTGCTTTAGTAATTACAATGGCTCATTTTGCTCTGATTGGAGGACATTTTGCGGTTGACCTGATCCACCGGAAGATCCTACAAAGTGGATTATGGTGGCCTAGGATGTACCATGATGTAAATCAGTACATGCGGCAGTGTGATGCATGCCAATGTTCTAGTTAGCCCTTACAATGACACCTTTTTCCACTCCAAACCGTTGTGCCTCTCGAACCCTTTCAGAAATGGGGCTTGGATTTTATTGGCCCCATTACTCCTCCTGCGATAGTTACCAGCAATAGATACATTCTGACCTGCACGGATTATGCGACTCGATGGGACAAAGCTTGGGCTCTTCGGTTAGCTACAACTGTTGCGGTAGCTAAATGTTTGATGAAGGATCTTTTTCCATGCTATGGGTTATCTTTGGAAATAGTAACTGATCAAGGTACACACTTTGCAAATACATTAATGCAAGTGCTTACTAAGACCTTCCAGATTGTGCATAAGTTCAGTTCATCCTACTATCCACGTGCGAATGGGCTCACTGAGAGCACCAACAAATCTCTGTTGAACATTTTAAAGAAACTGGTATTGGATTGCCCAGAGAGATGGGACCAATTTCTACTTGTTGTATTATGGGCTTATCGTACCACATACAAAGTGGCGATCGGAACCACTCCTTTCAAGTTGGCATATGGATTGGAAGCGATTGCTCCTATGGAACTGGTGATTCCTAGTCTGCAAGTGGCCCTCAAACGGAAGCTATTATCGAAAGAATCTTTTCCTTTTCGATTGGAGGTTTTACGATCTCTGGATGAACAACTTCTTGAGGGTTTCCTAGTGCTGCACAAAGTGCAGCTTAGACAAGCCAAAACCCACGATCGTTTCCTCAAAACCCCTATGGTCTCTTTTATAATGCTAAGTCTAATAGATCCGCCCGAAAATTCAAATTGTGCTAGTTCGGTCCCTATCGTATCGTCGAACAAGTGGGACCTGCAACTTTTGATTATCCACCCTAACTGGTACCCGTCTTCCTAAAGTGATTAATGGCTCAAAGCTTTGTCCCTATTATTCACCGTCTCCGTCTTCATAATGCGTCAGGGGTATTTTCATTTCTTTCCATTTGCCATTTTTTTACTCAACTTTCTTTTCTTATCTCCGTGTTCCAGTTGAGCCGACTGACCATAATAGTTGCGTTGCACGCATGTCATCATTATGTCGGTATATTTCTAATACTCCGTTATGATTAGGGTTCTTACCGCCTGATTTTTCGAGTGTTTCTACTTAACTTTGTTCTTCCCACTGTTAGTCACTATTGTGTCTTTGTGTGTTTGCGATCCTTGTATGTTTTGTGTTCTTGTCTGTGTTTGAGTGCGCCATGGAAGCTCTGCATCTATCGTGACCTTCCGTGCGGGTCTCACTCCGGATGTGAGTGAGTTCTTGCATGCTCGAGGGCTCTTGGCCTTCGTTGAATTGCCTTGGCATTCAGTGGAGTGTCATCCCTTCTGTGCGCAGATTATATCTGCCATAGCTGCCATGCCTGCTACCGAGCAATGCTGGCCATTAACATGCTTAAAACCTCGTGTTGTCATTACGTTCAACATTGTTGTTGAGGGGTTCTGTCTCCCTCGAGAGGGGTTGGTCGATGGACCGCTCCTTCCCCTCGTGACCATGAAAGAACTTTTCCCCCGACACTCATCTAATGAGTTTGCCATTCTTTATCATCCCGAACCTGAGCGCACCAGCCTTAAGTCTACAGAAACGAACTTATGGCATCTCTCGACCCTCTTACTCGACGATTGATACTGCCTCATGAGATGGGGTGAATTTCACGTCCTTTTTCTTCCGATGCATTCATCGTGAATGCTTAGCAGTTTCCAAACAGTTAGCTAAGGAGGAGATTCCTCATACCCGCTTGCCGCATCTTCTCACCCTTCTTCTTCCCATGATTCAAGCAGCACAACCGCCCACCGGAAACACTTTGCTTTTACATGAAGAATCTACCCAAATGTTGGAGGAGGATGATGATGACGATTTGCTACACTTCTTCCAGCCAAAACGCAGGAGAATTAGCCCACCTCAAAGCCAAGTGCAGGATTCAACCGCAGTTCGCGAGGTTGAAATCTTCCATGATACAGCCATGACTTTACAGGGCACATCAGCACAATCGTCTCCTAGCAAGCAGCAGGAGCTAGATGTGATTATGGAAGATGTCGCTGAAGTTCAACCGCAGGATGAACCACAACAATTAGAAGCTGACCCTTTGATAGAGACAGTGGAGGATACCGCTGTCAGTGAATGTCATCCTCCTTCCCCCCAACTGCTGACGTTCAAGCAGACATGGTCAAGCAACCGACCCGTGAAGAAGAGATGGTTACCGAAGTCATTTTGTCGGTCCCTCAGAATGCGACCGAAATTGTATTAGTTTCGACTTCTCTTCTTCCCCTTCCTCCTCCAACCACCATTCTTTCTGATGCTGAAGTTCCTCCCTCTACGCGTTCAACTGCCATTCGTGAGGTCTCGACCCATCTCCTATCCTCTCTTTACTACTCGCCACCATCATCACCTCACCTGCTTTCTGCTTCATCATCGCAGCCTCGTTATTCTCTTCCTCCAGCGGTTATGTTCACCGAATTGGCATTCATGGGCCAATTACTCATACAGTTCTCCCAGCAGTTGCCTCTTCAGATGAAGATGGCCCAACAATCTCTTCTACAGGAGCTGCAGAGCAAGGTTGATCTTCTTGAAATAGACATTGCCCCCCTCCAAGAACAAGTACTTGAATCCAAAGCTGAAATTCACTCTCTGCATATGCAAATTCAGCAACTGCAAGCACAGTTAATAGCAAAAGACAGTATCATTGCTCAACAAGACACCGAAATCAAAGGATTGAAGCAAGACATTGCAGATAACAAGGATGCTATGACTGCCTTGGGCATCGAGCTACATGCAACAAAGCATAAATTCAGTATATTAGATGAAGCCTCACAGTCGCTTGCCATGAATGTCATCAATGCTGAAAAAGAGCTTAAACAGGTCACTGAGGAGTTGTTCCACAAAACTCGTGATTTGGAAGCAGAGATTGGCCTGACTATTCAATTAAAGAATGAGATGGAAGCTATTAAGAAAGAAAGAGAAGATTTCTACAAAACGATGCAATTCCAATCTCAAGAACTCGAGCGCCGCAAAAAAGCAATTGGGAGTTCAGGCGGACAGGCTCTTGTGCCTTGATGCAGAAATAGCTAAAATTAAATTGTGTAGAGATGCTACTCTGGCCAATGAATTTTATTTACAGGAATCATTTTTTCAGACACAAACAGAGTCCTTAATAAGCCAGGTTAGGACTCATGCACAATTGATTGAACCTGCAATTTTGAAGGATATGTTAGATTCTCTGAAGCAAAAGATTACCCGTACCTTCAAATTAGCTCGATCTTTGTATGTACAGGGCATCATAGATGAACCCTGACTCTTGTATTTTTCATTTTTTGGGTTTGAGTCCACCGTGCGTGCCAGTATGAGCCGTCGAAAAGGAACTCCTAGTTCTGCATCCTAAATTTTGTAATATACCCTGAAAAGTTGCACGTATACTGAAAAGGCGTAGCGCAAAAGTTGTAACTTTTTACAAATTAATAAAGGGGGAGTCGCGTGAAGTGGTAGGTGTGTGTTGCTGGACTGTTCTTCTAGGCGAAAGCCTCCAGTGGAGCGTAGTTATCCAAATTCTGTGTAATTTGAGTATCTCGTCAGTTCTGTTGATTAAGTTCAAATCAGTAATTAAGTTTATTGAAGTATTAAGTTAACTAATGTTCCGGTGATGCGATGAACTGTTCGGACATATGTCTGCTGGTGGAGCACATTTCCGACACAGTCAATTACTTTCTACTGAAGGATGTTGTAATATGCCGATAGATAGTAATTTTGGATTAATCGTGTTAAGTCTATGAAATAGTAGACGTGGAATATACAGATTTGGGAAAATACAAACAGGGCCTCTGTTTTACAAACCCTAAACCATCCCAAGAACCCAGAGTTGAATTAATTTTTAAACAGTTAAGGGTTTAACAATACATACATATATACATGCATACATACATACATACATACATACATGCATACATACATACATACATACATACATGCATACATACATACATACATACATACATACATACATACATACATACATACATGCATACATACATACATACATACATACATATATCATCAAGGTCATACTATGCTTGAGGTGGACTAGCTCTACATAGTGAATTCATCATTCGAATCGTGTTAAAGTTTCCTATTGAAGAAATTTCTATTTGTGCTCATTTTTGGTATTTTTCATGAGAATTGTTTATAGATCATTTACCAACATAAAAGCCTAGAGTTTTACACATGTAAAAGGAGAAAACACGAGCTCACATTCCATGAATTTGAGGTGGTTTAGCTTGACAACCAATCAATCACCAAAAAGTAGATCACATTACATCTTTACTTTTCCTAGATTGTAGGAAAGTGAATTGATTCACTTCAATAAACAATAATGCCTTGATTTGAGTTCAAAATCCACTTTTAGAAGTGGTGGAACACTTTTTGAGTCTATATAAAGACTTCAAAAGAATTGTAGAGTACGTTGAAGCAATATACATACACTTTGGGTCATCATTGTGTTGCTCCATTTCTCTTCACCATCTTCTTCAATAATAATCAATGTGTGGAGGTTGCTTCTGTCTCTAGAGAGCTCCCAACTGGATGGTTCAGCATTCATTGGAAAGCTATTAGTTTCTAGTTTAGTTCTACCAATTTTCAAAGAACCTAGATCCATATATTTTGAGAAATCACAATTTTGATGTCTTGGGGTCTATCTCTGCACAACCCTTAAAAATAGGGTGTACCTCTATTGAGTATTAAGCTCATTCTAGAAGCATATCTGCTTATTACTTGTACTCTTGCACATTTTAAATGCTCAATCCTACTTGTATCACTCATCCAAAAGAAAGTTTTTCAATTGTAATTATGCCCGCTGCTATGAGCATTTGAAGTTAATGGTTTCATCTAAAGATAGCAAGTTTTTTGAGCTAGTCAATGCACAAACCTATCTATCTTGTTTCAAATTTTTCTCCTTGATGCTCCAAAGTACATATTTGAGTTTATTGCACTAATCACATGCCTATAAGGTCTATGTGATGCTCCATAAGTTCAAGGGTTGGTCTTGTGCTAGTTGGTTTGACCAAACTTTGTCATTTTGCAACTCACTTTTCAACCTCCTATAAGCTTCTCCAAGTTCTCTCAGTGGTATGAGAACTAGATCAAGATGGGTGATGGCTTTCCCTCAATGATTGAGAATATTGGTAGACACAACTATGTGGATTTGCAAATAAAAAAGGAGGCCTATTTGCAAGGTAGAAATATTTATGGAATTGTAGCAAGTGATGAAGCTATGGCTACCCCAAGATCTAAAGGAGGACCTACACAAGAGGAGACAGATAAGGTCACACTTTGGGGTCCAAGGGATGTTCAAGCAAGGTCATACATACTAAAATCTATGTCTGATTTAACATTACCACATATTAGAGGATGCAAGATATCTCAAGAGACTTGCGATGCCTTGGAGATTTTCTTTTTTGCTAGTACAAACGCAAGGAAGAAACATATTTGGAATGAATTCAACCAAATGAAGAAGTCTCCAAAACAAAACATCATAGAGTTTTTTAAAAAGGTCAAGGAGGTTGCTGATCAATTGGCATCCATTGGAGAGCTGATTGAACAAGGGGCTATCATGAGGCCAATTCGCAATGGGATTAGAGGTGATAAGCAATGACAATCTTTCACCACAGCATATGATCTCATCATGTATGTGATAACTCCATACTTCAACATATTTCTTGGACAATAGTACAAGGAATATGGGTGTATAGTGACGGTTAAGGCGACAGAATTTCATGCATCCTAATTAGTGTCGCACACAGACCGTCGATTAAACGACGAAGTGAACGATGGTTTTTGCAACTTGTGGCACGACGGGGCTGCGATGCTCCCATACAGCATTGCCAACATGATGCTTTTAAAGAGTGTCGCATAAGCGATGCTCTTTTACGTTGCATAGGCGACGACGTTTGCCGTCGCATAAGCGACGCTAAAAAGATGTCGCTTATGCGATGACCAATAGCATCGCTTACACGACGGTCTGTTGACGGAAAAAAATTAAAACGTTGGAGGCTCTGCGATCGGCATTTTCATGCATCTAATCGAAGAGATCTCCAACGTTCGCAATTGCGCTGCGCTTACGAGCTGAAGCAAGTATATGCAAAATTGTTGTTTTGCCTAAGCTCTCTCTTATTGTCTCCCTCTGTCTCTGTTTCTCTCTTTCTACATCTTTCTCTCTTTGAATTATCTCTCTCTCTCTCTCTCTTTATTGCAGGTTATTCAAGAAGCTAACCAAGCAAAAAGTATGGTTAAGTATTGTAAGTACAATTTCTATTCTTTGTATATCATTTGAATTGTGTTATTTTCATTAGATAGGATACTCACACTTATTGAATGCACTTATACACTTATACATGATGAAGATGCACTTTCACACATATACACATATACACATGCACATACACACACATATATACACACAGATACATGTGCACATACACTTAGATATACACACATATACACATGCATATGCACAAACATTTCTACAACCACATAAAAAGATTTACATGCATGCATTATTGCATATATATATATATATATATATATATATATATATATATATATATATATATATATATATATATATATATATATATATATACACACACACACATACACACACACACACACACACACACATACACACATACACACATTAACATATATGCAAATACATGTATATGCACATCCACATGCATGCACATTCAATTGCATGCACATGGATGCAAATGGAAATGCATCCACATACACATGCATGTTTCATACATATACACATGCATATACATACATTATACACATATATACACATATATATATGCACATACGTACACACACATATACACATGCACACACACATGCACATACCTACATATACACATATACATGCACATACACACATATACACATAGAGTTACACATATACATGCTCATACATATACACACATATACACATGCACATGCACATACTCATACACACATATACACTTACACATGCACATGCACATACTCATACACACATATACACTTACACATGCACATGCACATACTCATACACACATATACACTTACACATGCACCTGCACATACATACATACACACACACATACACATGCACATACATACATATACACACACATACACACACATACATATACACTTAGGTACACACATATGAATGAATTATATAATTAAAGTATTAAAACACATATACACATGCACACACACACATGCACATACCTACATATACACATATACATGCACATACACACATATACACATAGAGTTATACATATACATGCATATACATATACACACACATACACATGCACATGCACGTACTCATACACACATACACTTATACATGCACATGCACATACATACATATACACACACATACACATGCACATACATACATATACACACACATACATATACACTTAGGTACACAAATATGAATGAATTATATAATTAAAGTATCAAAACACATATACACATGCACACACGCATGCACATACCTACATATACACATATACATGCACATACACACATATACACATAGAGTTACACATATACATGCACATACATATACACATACATACACATGCACATGCACATACTCATACACACATATACACTTACACATGCACATGCACATGCACATACATACATATACACTTAGCTACACACATATGAACGAATTATATAATTAAAGTATTAAAACACATGCTTAATATAAACAATAATAACAATCAATAGAACAAAACTCTTCATTACTTAATACCATACACATAATTCAAAACATAACTGAAATGAAAAATATATAGATTAAAAAATATATATATATATCAATGTAAATACATATAATCTAGTGTCCTAATCAACTAAAATCCTAATCATCATCATCATCATCATCAATATCATGATCATCCTGATCTTCCTCATCCTCATCATCATGATCACCCTGTGACGATTGAGATCGTCCCTCCTGTGTCTGTCTCTCCACCTTATCCATATTTGTCTCTCCATAATACTCCTGTATTACATATAACAAACATAAATAAAACAATTAAACCATTCATAAAAATAAAATAATTATATAAAATTTAAAAATACTCACAAAGGCATCAGGATGATCTTGCATATACTCGCTCAAACGCCGATATCCAAAATGTGTAGCATACTCGATCTCATCTTTCGTAGGATATCGGTCATAATCCTTCCGCTGCATTGAAACAAATAAAAAAGATTATTTTCTTGCATTTTAACTAAAATAAAATTTATACTCACAATAACACATATACTTACAAATGTAGCTACAAAACCATTATGGCCCATTTGGCTTATTTGCAATGTGTGGCCGGACTCCACTCGCTTCTTTGCAGCAGCCTATTTATTCAAGAAAAAAATACATAAATTAAATGTAAAAAATTACTAAAATATATAAAAATTATAAATATAAACTATTAATTTGTGTACCTTCTGCTGAGGAAATGACTCCTGAAGACGTAGCTGTCTACGAAAAAACTGCCACGACTCAGGTGGTATGTTAGCTCGTCTCTTCTTTTTTTCGACCATACAATATCTCCTGTTAATTTAACCTCAAATAGAAAATAAATCAGAATACATACACATATATACACACACATACACATACACATACCCACATACACATATACATGCAAACATATACACATATATATATATATATATATATATATATATATATATATATATATATATATATATATATATGTATACATATACACATATACATACATATAACATAAACACACATATACATATCCACATATATACGTACACACACATGCATGCATATACACTTATTCATACAAAATACATGCATTTATCCCACAATAATGTGTAGTTGTGTATATGTGAATATATGTGTATGTGTAAATGTGTATATGTGAATATGTGTGTATGTGTAAATATATATATGTGAATTTTTTGTGTATGTAGATAATCAGATTATTAATATCAAATACCATTATTTATAGATTCTGATCAATTAGATGGAACTCCACCACCATCTCCTCATCGTGCAACGACTTTATACTGTAAGTATATCAAACATTTAATTTTAAATATATTTGATGGATACATAACTTATATATTTTTTTGTTTCTTATTATGTGTAGATTCTGATCAATCAGAGGGTACTCCACCACCTCCTACCCATGCAACGACTTCACATGTGTCCTCCGATAGGAATTATGATGAATTTTACTATGAAGAGCATATTATATGTTGGTGTAACTCTTGTTATGACACGTATCGAAGACCACGATTGGAATGTATTGAACATGAGGCAGAGTATGGTACTTTTGAGCGTGCACCATCACCTAGTCAACGTGATAATGCTTGGGTATGTATTTTCTATATATATTAATGTCATTATTCTATTTAAAAACCATATATAAAATCAAATTAATGTTGATGTACAGAAATACTTGCTCGATGATGATGATGATGATGATAATTTTTTCTCATAATGTTAATATACCTCGTACACGTCATGGACTTGCTGTTCATCAATTACAAGCAGAGGTTTCTAGAAATCCTCTACCTCCTGGTTTAGAGAATGAAATGGCTGGTGATTATCCATTGCCAGCTCGTGATCATTCTTTAGTACAAACATATGATAGAAGAAGATATGGAGGATGGAATAGAGGACCACTTCCTTTAGATGGAGAGGTTTTCAACTTTTGGGGTAATCACTATATGATGGCTCCATCCACTATTACTAATGATGGTCGTGGACTCTTTATTGTAGAGGATTTGTATGTGCCTCCGAACTCTTAAGTCACTCTTATGTCATTTTGTGGTCCTATATATGGATGGGGAGACTGACATCGACTTTCACGTTATGTTTAAAGCATGATTACTTATGGAATATGCTTGAATGCAGCATCCCTTACTAGTAGAAGGATTTTACATGCAGAAAGTGAAAGATTATATATTGATGGAAGACCTTACACACATGGAAATATAAGAGGTTTAATAAATAGTAGTCGAGGGTTACATAATAGTTCAAGGACTAATTGCACATTTGAGGAGCGTGAAAATAGTCATGAATCACCATACATGAGTAGAGATGTATCAAGATACATAGTTTTCAATGCTATTACTACATTACATGCTAGTGATGAACTATTAGTGAATTATGGATGGCGTAGACCTCCAAGAGCACCTTTTAGCTAGAGAGAATAAAAATTTTCTATCCATATTTAATAAGTTATATACTTAATTTTATATTTAAAGTTTACTTTTTATTCATTTATGGAATACTAATGAATTTTATTTATATGTGTAGATTCCAACGTATGATGTTGATGATATTCCTCCACAACATTCACAATTACCAGTAAGACCTCATTTATCAAAAGCTTCCATGAGGAGGCTATGCAAAATTAATCCTGTGCAATATGCAAAGTTGAAAGATCTATATTCAAAAGACAATAAAGTACAAGATTTGTGTGACAATGATGAAGATGATGGCATGGCAGATTATATTGAGGATTGGTATCAAAATGAGAGTGAGAGCATTGATATTTCTAAAGATGAGAAATATCTTCGAGAGGAATGTCTAAAGCATGTATATGAAGGAAGTCGTTTGGCACGACTAAGTGCAAACTTACTTATTCTCAACCTTCAAAATCGTTTTGGATGGAGTAATGTATCTGTTTCGACACTATTAAGGTATAATTTTCAATTTTCTATCTATTTATATATATATGCATAAATATATATATATATATATATGCATATATATATATATATATATATATATATATATATGCAGGTTTTTATGCTTACTTTAGATAAGGTAAGAAAAAGAACTTGAATTCAATGGACACTTTTTGTCCGCGCATCTTTTAAAACTATTAATGCATCTTTCAAAATATTCACAAAAAATTTGATTGTTTGGATGGCAGGATACGATTGTTTGTTTTGGAGGATATGAAGTATGTACCTTCATTGAATGATTTGTCGATTCTATCATATGTTCAGTTTGAAAGTGCGAGATACGGATTTATAATTGCTATTCAAAGAATTTGGCACTGTTTATAGGCCATACAATGGTTCGTGACCTGGATGAATCGCATGCACATAGGTTAGTCAAGATAGAGCAATCTGATTATAATGGACTAGTGCCGGCAGGATTCCTAGGGTATGCAGTAAACCTCTTGCATGTCAATGATGAGCATCTGAACTTTAGGATACAAAGTGGAAATCATGGTGGCTTGAGAGGATCACTTTTATATAGCTTGTTCAAAAAACTTCAGTGTCATAAACCTGAAGTTCTTTGAACAAGCTGTATAAAAGTGGTCCTCTCAAGCCACCATGATTTTCACTTTGTATCCTAAAGTTCAGATGCTCATCATTGACATGAAAGAGGTTTATTGCATACCCCAGGAATCCTGCTGGTACTAGTCCCTTATAATCAGGTTGCTCTATCTTGAGTAACCTTTGTGCATGCGATTCATCCAGCTCACCATCGTATGGCCTATAAACAGTGCCAAATTCTTTGAATAGCAATTATAAACCCGCTTCTCACACTTTCAAACTAAAAATATGATAGAATTGATAAATCATTCAATGAAGGTACATACTTCATATCCTCCAAAACAAAAAATCGTATCCTGCCATCCAAAACAATCAACTTTCGCACGAATATTTTGAAAGATGCACATAAGCATACACATATATATGTATATTTATTTATTTACTTTTTTTAATATATCTTTTTTTGATAAACGTACATGTTATTATCTGAAAAGTTTTTACCAAGTCAGAATATTCTTCCTACCTCACATGATTAAATGAAGAAGATAATCAACAATCTTGGTATAGATTATCAATGTATACATGCATGTCCTAATGATTGTATTTTATATAGAGGTGAATATGCAGACTCTTTGACATGTCCCATTGACAAATATAAGGGCGAAGAAGGTAAAATCCCAAAAAAGGTATTGAGACATTTTGCATTGGCTCCACGGATTAGACATATGTTTCAAAGCCCCGAATTATCAAAGCTTTTGACTTGGGGAGATGATCACAAAAGTACTGATGGAATAATCAGAATTCCTCATGATAGTGTTGCTTTTCAACATATTGATTCTACATAGTCTGAATTTGCACAAAATCCACAGAATCTAAAGTTAGGAGTTGCATTAGATGGGGTTAATCCATTCTCCATGAAATCCAATAAATGGTCAACATGGCCAGTGGTAGTCATAAACTACAATCTTCCGCTATATCTTAGCATTAAAAAGAAACATTTAATGCTTTCACTTTTAATCCCAGGCAAAAGACAAGTTAAAGATATGAATATATATCTTGCTCCTCTCATTGACGATCTTCAAGAGTTATGGAGAGGTATTAATGCCATTGATGTATCGAAAAGCATCAATGAAAGACATATTACGGTTCGTGGTATTGTGGCTTGGACTATTCAAGATTTTCCAGGATATGGTGTTTGTTCAGGTATTGATGTAATTTTTTTATTCAATATGCATGTAAATAAATATGATTTAATCTAATTATATTTTTATCATTTTCCATGATGCAAGAATATCTACTAAGGGTTATAAAGCTTGTCCATATTGTGGTGATTGGTTGAGATCAATCTATAGTAAGAATCTCAACAAAAATATTTATCTTCGACATCGACGATTCTTGCCTGATGATCATCCATTAAGATCTAAAAGAGAAGTGATACATTTTAATGGAAAGCTTGAAACACGTCAGTGTCCAAAACCTATGACGCCTATGGATTGTATAAAAAATGGACAGATGGACCTCTGATAGATCCAAAAGCAGAAATCTTCAATCATGATTCAGATAATGAGTATGTGAACAGAGGTAAAGGAAAATTGGCACTCACAGAGAACATATCAATATGGTATTCTTTGGAGTATTGGAAAGAGTTAAAAGTATGTCATCTTCTTAATGCTATGCATATAAAAAATATTGGTTATTCACTATGGCAGCATCTTCTTGGACTAAAAGATACCACATCATCAAGGAATGATTTGAAAGATAAAAAATCCAGACCAAAGTTATGGCCAGTTTTTGATAGACATCGACCAGAAATGACTTATGCACCTGCTCCTTGGGTACTTACAACAAAAGAGATACAGACTATCAACAATAGAATTCAATTGATTAAGACTCCTAGAGGATATGGAGCATCTTTTCAAAACATGTTTACTATGGATGATAAGAGCTTATCTGGGTTAAAGACCCATGACTGGCATAACTTTTTGAAACATATTTTACCTTTGGTTATTGATGGATGTACAACGAAAGGAGTACGAGATGTGATCTATCGTCTTGGATCACTTATAAGGTAATTATGATACTTTTATATTTAATATGTATGAATATTGGATATCTTTTATTTTTTAATTAACTTCTTTATAATTGTTTTTATGATATGTATAGGTGGATTACATCCAAAGAGATTGACAAAAACTCAACCCCACAAAAAAAACGTGAATGCAAAGAGCTACTATATATGATGGAGAAAGAACTTCCTACTTCATTTTTTGACATTCAGGTTCATTTATTAGTCCATCTTGTATATGAAATAGAGACTGCAGGTGTTGTCAACACTTGATGGATGTTTTGGGTCGAGCGATTTATGGGAGTATTAAAAGGTTATGTGCGACAAAGAGCGAAACCAGAAGGATCCATGGCAAAGGGTTGGATGCTTGAAGAGTGCATGTATTACGTTAGTGAGTACCTTGAAAGAGTTCATGAAGAAGCTCCACGTGCATGGACCAACAAGTCTTCTTCAAAAATAACAGATGAGGTATTATCAAATAAGGGGGTTCCATTCTTATTTACATTTCAAGAAAAAAATAATGTTTCTACTTTTGTAGCATATAATAGAGAACGCATGCAAGCATTCCTTATCGAGTACGAGGAACTTCAAAATCTCCGAAGTAAAAGGCGAAAAAACAAAAGATTTAGATGTAATCTCGATAATAATGAGATTACAGATATATCTTCTTTCACGGATTGGCTATATAGTTGTTTGCAACGCGCCAACGCAAATAATGAAGAAATTTCAGATGAGTAAAGAGAGTTAATGATAGGTTGTGAACGAAAGGTAATTTTATTAAAATAATATTTTATTTTTTTCATATATGTATGTTAGTTTCTATTTACTAATTGAATTTATTTTGCAGGCTCGAATGTTCACTAATATGTGGGCTTTTGGACAAGATATTAGAATCAAAGCCATTGATTCTTTACGTAAAACAGAGGATTCTAGTATTGTTGCTTCTTTCAAGCAACTATCACGTGCTAGCTCAAAAGACATGAACCTTATAGATAGCGAACTTGGTTAAGTAGGAACTATTGTTGGCATCTATGAAATTTCATTTTGTACATTCAAATAGGTATAAAAAAGTTTATATTTTTTTTATAGAGTTAGTTATTTTTTTAAGCACCTAATAATGGGTTTCTGTTGTTATATATTTTGATAGGTCATTTTGAAGATTGACTAGTTTCGAGCGGAGTATAAAGGTAGTAATTCCACATTAAGAAAGGAATTATCTGGGTTTTGGGCAATTGATTCTTCCAAGGTAATGTGATCTACCAAAGAACCATATATTCTTCCTAGGCATATTGAACAAGCATTTTTTTATAAAAACCCAGATGCTCATCCTTGGTGGCAAGTCATTCATGTGCAACCTAGAGGTAGGTCATTGTTTGAACAGTTTATTGTTAGAGAAATTGAAGAAAGTCCTCTTGATGATTCAACATCAGATATTGATACATCAACATCTGAAATAGAAATTAGAATCATTATATGTGATAATGATTCTAATTTCTCTACATGCTGATTCTACTGATGAGGAAGAGGAATTACCAGAAATAGATATTAATCCATCAATAGATGATGTGATTCATGAGAACATAGATTTAACAATAGAAGAAATAAATGAAATCAATAAGGATAATGAAGATGAGACTATATTGATGTCTTACCAAAATGATGGCAATAATGAAAACATATGAGTAGATTAGATAGTAAATTCTACTCTAGTTATCGATCCTTCTGAATGGATATCAGATAATAGATTTTTTAATTAACTTGAATAACGATGAATCCTACGAGAGAGATGAAATCATGTTCTTCTAAGTTAGAACATGAAGCTCAGGGGTATGCCTAATTATTTTATATATAGCTTTATCTTCGAGGAGAAAATTTTTATCATGTATGTATGCATATGTGTGTGTATTCATGTGTATTATATGTATACATATGTTAGTATGCATATATATGTATTTCATGTATATGTATAAGTTTGCATGTGTGTGATATATGTATACATGTGTTAAATATGCATATGTGTATATATGCATATGCATTTATGTAATGTATTCATGTATTCATGTAATATATGCAAGTGTTTATAATTGTGTACATGTATATATGTATATGTGTCTATGTGTAAATATGTATGCATGTATATATATGTTTATGTGTGCATGTAGGCATGTATATGTGATGTGTACATGTATATATGTATATATGTCTATGTGTAAATGTGTACATGTAAATATATATATATATATATATATATATATATATATATATATATATATATATATATATATATATATATATATATATATATATATATGTGTGCATTTAGGCATGTTTTGTGTGATGCATAATATATCTACTCCATTTTATATTTATGTATCCTATCTACATGATGTGTATATATCTTTATATATATTATGATCCTCGTTGATTCGAGTAGCTATATATAGAGGCATAAGGTTGGGAGGAGAGACATCTCTCTAGTAGGACGTCGAAGGAATAGATGCAATGTGTACATATACTTCAAACATATGGATAAAAGGTTGAATTAGAGTTTTTAAATTAGGGGTTTTAAAACCCTAATATCGAAATTAGTGTTTTCAATTTAGGATTTTTGAAATAGGATTTATTAATTTATTTATTTATTTATGTGTATGCATGTGTTGTGTATGTATGTGTATCTATATGTGCATATGCATGTGTTGTGTGTGTATATATGCATGTGTATATGTATACATGCATGTAAATATGATTATATGAGTCTATGTGTGTGTACATATGATTATGCATGTGTATGTGTATGTGAGTATGTGTACGTGTATGTGAGTATGTGTATGTATCTATGTGTATTCGTTATATGTGTGTAACTGCATGCATGTGTATGTGTGTGTAAAAATGTGCATGTATGTGTGTGTATGTATAAATGTGCATGTATATGTATATGTGTGTAAATGTGCATGTATGATGTATATGTGTGTGTATGTATGTATTTATACCTCTAGTCTCACTCTTTTCTCTCTCTGTCTCTCTCATATACATACATACATGCATAAACACACATACTCATATCCACATATATATACATAAAAGGAGTGCATACCGTGCATTATCGAGACGATGAGCCATAAGTGTCCGCATCTCTTTTAGACACCACTTAAGCGACCATTCTCTCCCAAACTTTGTCACAAGTGAACTAAGTACATATTTTTTATCCCTCGCATCATGCTCACTACAAAAAAAAAACATAATGTAAATAAAACATAAGATATTTATTTCAATTTATATGTAAAATTTTTACTTACTTCCACGGTAAGTGGACAAAGCGCAGGTAAGAGTCGCATAGTGCCCACATCCTTCTCTTGAACTCCAATCCATTCCCTATGTACACAATGTTCCCCTCTGGCTCTATATCACACTCTAGTCCTAAGGTGCCTATGCATGTCCTAATAGGCAACTCTGTTCTGCTATCACGTGTTGGAGGTGGTATAGGTGTCCTGAAAATAGATAGATAAAAATAAAAAATATGTGTTATAATATCATTAAAAAAGTTAATGAAAAAAAACATACCTATGAGCAGATAGCTCTCTTCTTGCATGTGAAGCCGCAGAAGAGCCCTCATCTGATCGCTGGGTAAGCATCTGGTTTGTATAGTCCAGCTCCTCATCAGCCATCTCTGAGTAATCACGCATTATGGCCCCTAGAGTATTAGAAGGAACTCTTGCTCTCATAAGACTTTTTATGAGAGTGAGTTTCGCCTTTCTCTCTCTCCTCGGATCCATAATACCTAACATATAAAACAAAATGGTTAGAAATCAATATATATACATGTACTTATGTATGTGTGTATGCATTAAGTATGTGTATGTATGCATGTGTGTGTATGTATGTGCGTGTATGTGTGTGTGTATGTGTGTATGCATGTGTATGTGTGTGTATGCATCATTATGTGTGTATGTGTCTATGTGTGTATGTGTGTGTATATGTGTGTGTGTATGTGTGTGTCTATGTGTATGTGTGTGCATCTATGAGTGTGTATGTGTTTATGTGTGTGTATGTGTCTATGTGTGTGTATGTGTCTATGTGTGTATGTGTATGCATGTATGTATGCATATGTGTGTATGTGTGTGTATGCATTATGTATGCATATGTGTGTGTATGCATTATGTATGTGTATGTATGCATGTATGTATGTATGTATGTATGTATGTATGCATATGCATATGCATTATGTATGTATATATATGCATGTATGTGTATGTGTGAGTATGTCTCTCTATGTGTGTGTATGCATATATGTGTGTGTATGCATATATGTGTGTATGTGTGTGTACATGTGTTTGTATGTGTGTATGCATGTGTATGTGTGTGTATGCATCATTATGTGTGTATGTGTCTATGTGTGTTTGTGTGTGTGTATATGTGTGTG